>OY728143.1:1510571645-1511882515 GCA_963277665.1 Viscum album | reverse complement strand
TATTTTCAAAAAATGTAAATTTTTAGTAAAAATTTTAGGATTTAAGAAAATTATAATTACCCTGATTTTATCAATATGAAAACATAAAATAAAATATTTTTGAGAAACTAATGACATAAAATATTAAATTATGAAAAAATAGTATTAATATTGAATTATTATTCTTATGTAGAAGACATATGCACAATTTTGTTGAAGTAAAGAAAAATATTAATTTAATATTGAGAGTTTTTGATCTTATATTTTTATTATATCATTCTTTATGATACACATATATTTATTTTATTATATAATAATCCAATATATGTTTATAAATTTAATATATATCAAAAAATTATCATATATAAATTTAAAATCATAATAATTTTAATTTTAATAAAATTAATATACTTGTTTAACTAATTTTAATTTAAGAATTACTTTCCACATAACTAATTTTTTTTGATAAATTTGTTTTAATATTTTAAATAATATTTTTCTTATTCAGTAGTCTATCTCATTTTTTTCATTTTTATAAAATATAAATGATAAAAACATGTTACCCTAGAAAAAGGTAGAACCAATAAAAAAGCGTTTAGAAATAGAGAAACAAATTCAATTTTTTTTCCAAATGGATGCTAATGTATTTCCTTGATTAAATAATACATTCATTCCCCATTATATGCTTTTTTTATTTCATTTATATGATAATATTGAATCTAAATTTTTGAAATTCAAGTGGTATTTCCAAAATACATTCTATTTACTTATAAAAATGTAACAAATAAATCACTTCAAGGATAACAAATGATTATAATTCCTCCATGAAATTAATCAATTTAACTCCCCTGTAAAACACCATCCCATGAGAATTATCCCACCATTAATCATAGTGAAAACAATCCTTTCAATTTCAAGGGGTCATCCAAGGGATGTTCCTATCTCAAACATAAGTATTATTTCATTCTAAAATCTTTTTTCTTAATCATACTCTTAAAAATATATTCCTATCATCATAATCTAATAATTTCAATATTGTTATTATACTAAGATTTAGTTCTATTAATTTAATAAACCTTAGTTATTATTTTCCATCAACATAGAAAATAATGTGACATCAATCATCTATATGTGCGGCTATAACATCAATAAATAACAATTTTTTATATTTTATTATAAATTATCATTAAAATTGAAAACATCATACAATCGGGTTTGGAAAAAAGTAACAGAAAAAATATCTCTATTAAATTATTATAATTAAATTATGTTTGAATGAACATTTAATTAACTATATTAAATAGTCAAATAAATCATTGTTTTCATTCGTTTTAAAAATGACTCGAATTATTATTTAAAATATAATCATTTATTAATATAAGGAGAAAAAATGTTTTTATTATAGTATAATAATATAATAATTTTTGTTTTATTGTTTTATTGTTTTTAAAAACATATATATACATATTTATTATGTTGTTATCAAAAAATAATTTTCTACCACCAAAATTACCGAAATAAGTTCTCATTAATTGGAATTTCACATATTAGAGAAAAAAATAGAATTAAATAAGAAAATATTAAAATAAATAAATTTATACAATAAAAAATATTAAATTATATATCAATAATTTACTTTGTATTGAATGATGTGTAATGATATAAAAATTATTATTCAAATGAAAAATATTTAAACTTATTAACACTTGATTATCATATTATACTATATGAAATTAATTTATTGAAGATAAAAAAATTATAACATGGACTTTGAAATGGTAATGTTAATATTTATTGTTCAATACTAAGATATTAAGTCATTTTCAATTAGTTTATATGAAATTAGTGTCTTGTTAACTAATAAATGATATAAATTAGTGGTTTTTCATCCCAAATTCTCTACAATAAGACATACATTAATTTTATGAACAAAATAATTTATTCATATGATTTATATATTAAAAATGATTTAATTCAAACATAATACATGATTTATTTTATCAAATTAATGTTACCATAATATTTTCTGGTCTGTAATGAATTGGAACTTATAAATTTCAAAATCCCTAAGTAAATTTCTAAAATAAATTATCTTCCATGGAATTAAATCACTCATATTTGTCTATTATAGTACATTATTGATCTATTATTTTCTATACTATATTATGTCATTACGTTTTGTAGAAATAATGTTACCCACCCATGTTTTCTTTTCTAATGATTCAAATATTTTAATAAATTTTATTTTTGTTAAAAATAACCCCACTTTCTTTTAGTGGATTTTCGCTATATTTCCATGTTTTTAAATCCCACCCATGTATCCCTTTATCTAATAGATTTTAATTTTTTACCTAAAAAGAAAATTTTATTCCCCATTATCATGTTTAAAAAAATGGTTTCATTATCATTTTACCTTTTTTTATTTTTAACATGATTATTTAAGAATAATCAAAATTGATTTTCATACATTCAAAATGAAACATTTTTGAAGGAACTCCAAAAATTATTTTTGAAACTTTTATGTATTTATCATGGTTCGAAAATTAAATATTCATTTAAAAATAATTTTTATTCTTATTCACACTTTATTTTTTGAAAATACTATTTATTTTATTAGATAATTATTATTTACATTTCATTTTAATGTAACCCATTTCTATGTCCACTCACATATTCTTCTTGAAATAATATATTCATTCATGGTAATTTATGTATAAAATACATATAATATTTTTTTCAATAGTTTACTCTATCCCGTGATAAAAAAATTGAAAATAATTTACACTTAATGTTATATGATAATGTTTTAAAGGGTTTTTGAATCCACTACCATTTTAACTTCACTTTAAACTATATGGTTTTTCATTCATGAATTTATGTTTTTATTAACCTCAATATTTTTATTATATTACTACATTTTAAAATAATTATTATACATTAGGACTCTTTAAGTTTATGATATGTTATAATTTTGGATTATTTATGATAACCTTTCCTTTTTAATGGGGTTTTTATGTTATTATAACTACTAGTTTTATGTTTCATAGATATGTATGGATAATTATTTGTAGGGTTTATTATCTTCTTCTAATGTATTGGTTAATATTTTATATCACAATACATGATTAATATTTATTTTTAATGTAACGTGGAAATATTTTTTTACAAATATTTTTTCTTAGAATGATATGATGAAATATTTTTTCATTAGTTTGTTATTTAAATGTCATGAATGAAGATCTCTTAATAATTTGTTGTGTGAATGTTTAGTAGAAATATTTTTTCAACAAAATTCATATTCTCATGGGTGTGAAACAATTTATTGTATATTATCATGTTATTCCAATTTTTTTGTTTCATTTCATTTCCATTATATTTCATTTATTCATGATTACCCCAATTTTTTAGGTATTTTTCACTTTTATATCATAATAAAATATTATTTTACTATTGAGATGGGTTTTGATTCTTTCACTACACTTCTGTTTCCGTAATGATAATTTTATGATCATATATTATATTATCATGATTTATAGACATCACATATTATGTTAGCATATATTATTAAGATATTTAAGTCATTATCATTTTATTTCACATGTTTATGATATGAAAAATTATGATATACATTCCTCTTACTGGGTATTTAAAATTACCTCTTTCTTTTTTTCAATTTATTTAGATAAAAAGATAATTTATCATGAGATATTTCTATAAGGGGTCTAGATGGAAATGATTATATAGAAATGGTATAAATTTTTATAAAATAAATGATTATCTATCTAATATCCAAGGAAATAAGTTTCTCATATATTGGTTTATGTGTATGTTTATGTGATGTATTATTTAAATAATGGTTGAAATGTATTATGTATCACATTTTTATCCTAGGTAATTGTATTTTCTACATTATATATCTGTGAACTGTAATATAAGTACATTAAAAGTTATCTTTATTTAATATTGTGGATGTATATCAATTTTATTGAGATTATGGGCTTCTATAACGATAAATGAATATAAATTTATCACATTTTATTATCAATAAAACCATAATTATAAAAATTCATCAAGAATTATAATGTGAATACACTTGAGAATAAACTAAGGAACCTTTTGACTAATGATATATTTGAAGAAAATATTTTGTGCAGTCATGGTTCCACAACCCTTATAGTGAATGAAATAAAAGAATAGGCCAAAAATATTATTAATTTTACAATATTAATGGATCTATTATTAAATACTTCATTAAAAATATTTAGTTTTCAAGAAGTAAATATAAGGATTCCTTCTCTTATATGTAGTGTTGGGTTAATATAACTGTAACTAAAAAGTATTACAGAAGATGCATATATAGTCTATATATTCACCAATTAATTATTTTTTTCTATTCTTGGTTATTATGAATAATATAAAATTTTAATATTTTATTCATATATAGGACATAATAAAGTGAAATGAAATTACATGATTTAAGCACAACTATTGACATAGTTTAAGGAGGTTTATTCTTACGTATGTTATGCGAAACACTTGACATCTGTTTACTAATAGGATTTAATCGAGATAAGAAACTATTTTGTATTTAATATCAGTAAATAATTTAAATTTGGGTTTATATCTATACATAATGAGATATTATTTCATTTTTAAATGGATTTTTTCATTTTTTATCTTAATTTAATATTATTTTATTATTACCTTTCTCACATATAACTAATATTGTTAAGAATTTACGAATATAAAACATAATAATAATATCCAATTATTATAAGATAATTATTTTTCATATAAAATAGAATATACATTTCATGTATATATATATATGTTTTTTATACTCTTTATTGATTTTTTTTGGAATTTTGAAGTACTCATTATGTTTTATAAAAATAAAATTTAAGGGTTAATGAATATCTACATCTTTTATAGAGTTAGTTTAGCAAGAAACAAATTAAATATTATAATGATAAGCTAAGAAAAAATCCATATACTCAATTATGTTCTGATAATATGTATTATAAATATTTAATTTAAAAGAAAAATTTACTCACAAGAAGGTATAATATCCTTTAGGAAAACTAGATAGATAATATGTTAGTGAATCATTAATCAATATGGTAAATGTTTTTTTGAACCATTCAGGAAATAATACTACTTTATAAAAATAAAAAACATGAATGTAGTATACCAAATATATTTGAGGACCAATGTATATAATTAAATGGACTTATAACTCATTTCGAGATGATTTTCTCAAATAAAACCAGTACAACAAAATATGTTTCAACTACATTGGGAAATGGATATTATTTTATTTTTTATATGGTGAATTTATATTAATCAATAAAATTATCTGTATTGGGACAATGTTTTTTCAAATATTGTATTAGAAAGAAGACATTAATTTTTTAAAACAAAATGTGCATTTTTTTACATATCCTAAAACTAATTATGAAATTATTATCAATAAGATTTAATTTTATCAGTGAAGATATATTATGTATCTATAAGGGGGAATAAAATCTCTTATTAGATTATAATTATGATAAATAATTAAATATATTAAATTCTGTATATATACATGTTTTGGAATGGGAATAATAAATTATAAAATGAATATTGGGAGGATTTATTCTATTTATTGATGTTAAGTAATAAATTTAATGCTAAATATGTGGCTTATATTTTCCAAGGAAATAAATTATTAATTAATAAGAATGAATATTTCTACGATATAATAAATTATTTCATGTTATTATTGGTATTATAAATAGAATTCACTCAAGGATTCTATATACCAAAATAAAATTTAGTTATTTGGATGTTTTCCTAATTCATGTAATGTAGTTTGTGGGTATAAATGTATAAAATATACATATATAGTATATGTTTTACCGAATATAGAAAGATTAGTTTTTATAGGATCCTAAGGGTATTTAATATCTCAATGATGAACTTTATTCTTCGATTCTCTTGTCAAATCCATTAAAATTATACTTTATGTTGAAATTTTTTATCGATATTGAATGTACATATGAATAAACAACCTCATAGTGTGGTTTTATTACGAATAAATGTGTTCCATGATTTTATTAAAGTATTGTTGGAATGATATGGTTTTTAAATAAATATTATCTATTAAAATGGGAATTAAATATATTTCATCTTATTGATTTTTATGACAACGGTATAATATATATTTTTTATATGGAAATTATATAGAATCCCATGATCTATAGAAAATGATCTACGAATATTGCTCTATGCAGTTTCGTAGATCAATATTGACTATATTCGTTGGATTAGAATATGAATAAAAATATAGAACAATTTATGATTTAATTTATGTTAATGTCATATGGAATGAAATCATTTATTGATGATCAAATGAGGAACATGTAGAGATTTTTATTATGTATAGAATTTCAGATTATTGATTAACGTGGAACCTACACAAATTTCATTATATATATATAAAGTTTTGATATTTCATATGAATTATGTAATGTTATAAAATATCAAATACATATTAATGAAATATATTTTTTATTCGATAGATCATTCAAAAAATAAATTAGAAATTAATATAGATAGATACATAATATACAGAAGAGTGGGAATTTTATAAATAAATTGGATAAAACCATGTCTTACATTAGTTAAATATGATCTATTATTACAATGAGGATATGGTATTAATCAATATAAACCAGTTATAATTGGTGGGTTTTTATATCTATGTAAACCAATATCATGGAGACATCAAATATAGGATACAAAGTCTTTAGATATGTTTTTCTTAAAGAATTATTAATTTTATGAATATATTAATGTATCCAAATAATATTTAAGTGTTGTAAAATATAATATTATGATATTATTGAGGAACACAAATTTTGGATAGATTTATTTTTTTCAAATATGTTATGTCACAATAAGAAGAATAGACACATGAGAACATGACGTGATTAACTTCTATTAAAATTCCATATCTTATGATTTTTTATCTTATGAGAGCTAAAAATATTCATTTAACTATTATTTATATATTTAATACATTTATATTGGAATTTGATTAAATGAAAATGACAAAATTTTAGTTTTTATTAAACAAATATTAGAAAATATTTTATGAGTTGAAGATATATATTGTTTGTAAAACAAATTTTATAATTTCTTTATGGCATATTAAATATTTATATATTATAAATGATTCAAATTATAATGAGAAAATTGAATGATTAGGAAAATGTTCTAAGATATATTCAATCTTGATAATATTATATTTTTTCTAGGACCCATATGATGTTTGAATAATTTTAGTTGTAGGTTCATAATATAATGAAACTTATACCCTTAAAATAATAACATATTAATATTCTTGAATGGCGGTTATGTGAAATGAATGAAAAATATGAATTCCAAATGTTGTATTTCATTTTATATTTTAGTATGTCGACATATGTATATTCATTGAGCCATAAGTGCTATAATTTTAATTAAATATGTAATAAAATTATTTCTCAGCAACTGTAAATTGAAGAAGATACCTTAATCCCAATGATTGAAATTATACTATCGGATTTAATCTATGTCCATGACAGTTAATCATCATGATCTATTTGTAGAATTAATTAAATATCAATCAAGTGTATATGGTGATGATATAATGTTTTCAACCATATTGATAAGGTACCAAGACAATTGTGTTATACAAGTAAACTGATATTAGACAAATGAAGACATATATTACAACATTTTACAAGAATAATAAATCATTATAACAAATAGTTACACAAAACAATGACCAGAATATCAGTTTTCGTTGATGAATAATAACGTAATTAACTTATTTTATAATAATTATACGCATTCCACTGTAATTGGGCCAACCTAGAATCCTAATATAGTTCCAAAATTTATACTCTTCTTTATAAAAAATTGATATGCATACATATGATTGAGGTGATCTTAGAAACCAGATAAGGGATGAAGAAAAAGTACATCATGATATGTAAATAAATAAAAAAGAACATTTTAATATGAGAAATATCATATCATTTGGAGTGATAATTATAAAGGAAATTCATATTCAATTGAAAAGGAATAAGAAATTAATGATACACAAGAGAAATAAGGAACCATTATTGGAATACCACTGAATAAAACATTTTTATATAATCCATTAATCATTAGAGAATGAGAATAGAATCTATAACATCATTAAACTATGGAAAAAACATTATTATAGGGAATACAAAATTCATTCCACACAATATCAGTTCCCTTAATTATAATTAACTAAAATATACCATCAAATACTTATCTCATGATATATAATCATTTATCAATATCAATATTAGTAAATATAGGAACCTACCGATCATCAACCATATGTATGATTTCTAGTATAACTAATTTACTTTTAGAGATATAGTGAGCCAATTGAAATAATATAATTTTCATAAATAATTAATATTAAAATAATTCCTCATTATATTATAAAAACCAACTTGATCAAAGTGGGTTTTATAAATACTATAAATAAAAATCTGAAATTTTTTATTTCATTACAAACCTATTAAATGAAAAATGGTTTCATATAATTATCAAGGGGAATAAAATTACTTAATAATTAATAATTGTAAAAATATAATCTAATGGAAAAAAATTTATCCAAATAATTTAAGTAAATTTATAGTTAAACACCATTTGATCAAAATAATAATTCATTGGGAAATTACACATTAAATATAATGATTACTCATTTATTTCAATATTTTCCCAAATCATTCAATGTTTGGTATATATGTTTACAAACATCAAAAAAAAATAAAATATAGTACATTTAAAAAGAAAAGGAACTATAAGAAAAATAATGGTTATACCATAAATATAATCTGTAAAAACAAATTTTAAGAGACAAAATTACTATAAAAGAAAATGATATTATAAAATACATCCCCTGAAAGAAGGTGTAACGCCCCGACCCCAGTTACCCAAATTTGGTGAATTATTTTAATACATGGTCATGATTATAAGGAATCAAGTCCCGAAGGACTGATTGGTTTAGTAGTCTTGGAAAAAAATTATATACATTAAAATTACATTAAAATTTCAAACATAAAACACATCGTAAATAATTTTTTCAGAACTCCATTATTCCTTTTAGCTTATCCCTACATATCAATCATAATACACTTCTTGTAATCTAGGGAAAATAAAACATAGAAAGGGTTGAGCTAAAATGCTTAGTAAGGGTAAGAAATATAGCGACAAATAACATATATATTAACCATTGAGAATAATTAAAACCATATGTCTTTACAAATAATAAACATCAATACTTTTATGGAAATAATATGAGCTGAGTAAATAATTCCATAATAAAACATAATCATTGGTATTCTAGATGTCATATGACCACATGAACCACCAATGTTTTTTTCATAATGAGGGAAGGTATAATGTCAGACATTCTGAAACATTTTGTCAAGGGCTCGACCAAGACATTTAAAAATGATTAATGTAACACCCCTGGTTTATGAGTAGGTTTTAGGTTTTGTTAATGTTCCATAATGAAATAAAATACATAAACTTATAAACACAGAAATATACAATGTAAGCACTTTATTTATACAAAAAAAAAGAATACATCCTTAACACACAAGAACTAACCTATTAAACCCACTGCTATCGATAATAAAACAATCAGATGACCACCGAGAAACACAACAATGCCGATCGAGTAGTTATCGTCTTTTGGATCTGATAAAAGCACAAACGTTATAACAAGAACAATAGAAATGGAACTAAAAATAAGAGGAAAATATAAAACCATCTTCGAAAAAAGTGGTGTGGGCATCGTGATATTATTTTCCCTGTGTGTTTAAAACGACCCTTAGGAATTTATATATATAGAGTTTTATGCAACTGTTAAAAAAACTATGCGTTAGAAATTCTAATATTTAAAACTAACATTTGACAACTTTTAACAAATTAAATAGACAATATTGATTTAAATAATATTATATAACTGATATACAATAATCAAACTTTGTGAATTTAAAAAAATTTATTAAATAATATGAAATTATACATTAACAAATTATAATGGAATCATAATATTAAGAATAAGATTTAAGTTATGAACGAACACTACAGACGACATTAAAACTAGTTTTATAAATATATATTTAAATATATATTAAATTTTATTAAGAATTTTTTTGGATATATATATATATACATATATAATTTTAATTTATTTAACATTTTTTTAAAATATTGTAATATATATAATGAACATTATAATTAAATTTTAAAATAAAACCAAAAGAATGAATATCCATCTTTATATATATATATATTTATATACCAAAACAATATATATATATATATATTCTGATAATTGTTTTATTTAAATAAAAAAACAACAAACCGATAAAAGTTTGTGATGAAAATAATTAAAAAACGATGAAATAGAAGGAAAATGGGTTTTGGTTTCATGAGATTTCATTTCGAATTTGGGAGAGACGGAGGCTTATTTGATGAGTTCATCTTCAGAGTCAAATTGAGAGGGTGGTTTGTCTTCTTCTTCGCAAACCGAGGTCGAACCAGGAGTCTGAAACACGATTTTGAGATGGGTTGGGCAACATCCAACATCGATTGAAGCATGGGCATCATCCAGGGGTCGATTGCATATAGTCGATCTGAAACACCATGATTGAACATGGTTTAGGGTTTCCGATTTTGTACTTGAGGTTGAAGGTGTGTGCTTCGTCCAGATCTGAGTGGCTATGGTGTTTCATATGTGAATCACCTTCATCCTTGGTTTATATTTTTCAAATATTTTTTTTCATGTCTATTTCGGACTTATGTATTAAAAAATAATATTAACCGAATAGTTTTTATAGACTCCATTTGTCTTGTTAATATATATCAATCTGTTTATATTATTAAATTTTTATTATTTTTATGATCAGAAAGTGATATCCTTATCTTTATCAACAGTTTCATTTTATACCGATATGTTTATGGCTATGGATTGTTGTGTTTTGAAGAATTCTTTACCCATTCGAATCCATATCTTCATCATAGATGGAATGTTTATTCCAATTTATATGTTTAAAACAGTGTATTTTGCTGTGTGTTTGGATTTCTAGAATTTCATTTTGTTTATTGATCAGCTATCAATTAATATGTCTGGAAGATGTTTTGGCATTTTGAGTGGGTATTGGTGGTCCATTAATTTATTTTAAGAAATTTATTTCATCAATCCATTGAATTAAATTTTTATTAATTGATAAACTTCATTTGGACTATAAGTGAATTAAACTTTCCACTATATTTTTTTAGCTTTGTCCAACTCTTTTAATATGATACACACACTATAGTATATGCAATTAGTTTTTTTAGCCTATCTTATAAGAGATAGCACTGATATATAAACAATGTCTATCTCATTCGTCGCTCATGAGGATACTCTACTCTATATGTGGAGACTAGAAGGGCAATAAACCACTATCATATTTCCTTTATGCTTTCCTGTTATGCTAACGTGGTAGACAGAGTGTGTGAGAGAACAACGAGAGATAAATTTCTGTTGAGAAAAGAAAGGGGGATGAATGTTCGGATGGTAGGAAGATAATTTGGAGTCTCAGTTCACGCCGATCCAAGTAAGGTACATTTTATTTTCAAATACTCACTATGTTGTTCTATTTTTGTAAGCGATTATTACATTTGGATTCTTAATTTAAAAACCTTTTTTTTGACATACATATATTTTCTAATTTAATTCGATTAAGGATTTCTAAAACTGTATGTCTGTGTATGTTATTATTATTAATGTTTTAAATAATGAAAGGGATAAATTATTTAATTTCAAATTTATATTTATCCGAAATATTTTTTATGTATGGGTTTTTTTTCTTATTTATTCTAAAAATGATGATTTGAATTTTATGATTTAATGCAAGGTTCAAACATCTTTTTTATTTTCCAGCAGTATTTTACAAAATTTGATTCTAATTGTTTTACAAAATTATACAATGTAATATAATCTATATTTTTTATTATTCATTCGGAAGAATCCCAAAAGGGATAGAATGTTATAATAAATTATGATTTTCATTTAGTATGGATATACATGTATATATATATGAAATTATTATGTTCATAATTCTACAACCATGTTTATAATTTTATTTTCAGTTTATTGTCATGTTGCACATAACATATCAACATGTTTTGTCGATATTATCGGCATCACACTTGCACATACATTTTCCATGTGTTTCTGCATATCATCGACGTTCATTTCGCTAAAATAAAACTTATAATTTCAAGTTAAAAACTTAAGGTTTTATTCTCAATATAATCAATTACAAGAATTTCATTAGAAAATTTAATGTCACATTTATAATGTTTTATTCCTAACATTATGTTCAAAACATCATTAATTGTTATAGTTAATTTAAATTAAACTGCGCATATGTGCAAAAGAGGCTTTGAAAAATAATGATTAATCGCAGGGCTATACCTTGTAATGTGTATTTGCTATAAGTATTGGTCGTAACCAAACTTTTAGATGATAAAAATATGGAAGTATTCATTTAGTTATGTAACATTTATAAATACATGTGTATTTTAATGCATTGATAAGTTAAAGGAAAAAACACCAGTGACCAATACTAGTATATATATATATATATATATATATATATGTAAGGAAAACATTAAACGCTTTCGAAAAATATCAGTGCTTATTCGTTGTAAAAATAGAAGGTCACTGGGAAGTGAACCAATCCTTCGCTAAGTGGGTAGGCCAAAGACAACCTTCAATGAATTAAGTTACCTCAAAATGATGTGTTGTTTTAATGATGTTTTCTTAATATTTTTCAAATAAAATCACTGGAATCGTTTAAAAATGTTTTTAAAGTATAATTATTTTTCAAAGGCAATACATTATTTTGTAAAGGTTGTTTTACAAATTAATGTACAATTGAAATTTTTCAAATGTATTATTGAAAGGATAATTTTCTTAAAGTGATTTATCAAAGGTTTTCAAAACCCCTTTATGGGAAACTTTTGTGCCCACCCTATTTTTTTGAAATGTTTTTCACTGGTTTCCTTGAATTCCAGAGTTGGTCATCTTGTTTTTTCCCACACGGAAGTGTAGTGGACAATTGTTTTATTGGTTCAGCTCGGATAAATGTAAGATTATGTCTAATCTTCCAGAACCTAGACCGGTAAAACGTCCTATTTATTTAAAGTGTTTTGTAATTGTTATGTAACTTTTTCTAAAAAAAATTAAACAACATTTTCAAGAACCAAGTCAGGAAGAGTGGGCTTGGGGCGTTATATTTGGTATTAGAGGCACGGTCTAGATAACTCTGGAAATTTAGAACCCTTCGATAAATTGACTGTCCTTTCTGAGTCAACAATCTTCTTTGAAATTTTTAGATGGAAGGAAAGAGAACTCAAACAAGTCTCTTAGGACTTTTAGATGAATTACTTGGAATGATCATGACAAAACCATGCAAAGAAGAATCTGATCCCTATGAACCCATGTAGATTGATTGTAAATGACATTATAATATATTAGGCACAACTGATATACTTCATTTTCATCGTGGTTCTGGTTTCATCTTCGATGATATCAGACAGATCCAACGTCACTTCTATTGACGCCATGGGGTATATTATGAAGGAATTTTTAGATGCTTTACCATGATTGAGTAGCTGGAATCAATCTCAACTTTTTATAGAACAACTGAAGAAGGAAATCTTCACGCAACTTATATGTGTCAGCTATAAAGCTTTTGCATCACAGGATGAATTTATAATGACTTTGAAACTTTTGAAGACGACACAATGAGACTTTCTTATAGAAATAAAATTCAAGATGAAATTCTTGGATACTATTTTGATTATCATTACTTGAGGGATGTATTCTAATGCCTACATCCATATAACCCCTCTTGCAGTAGTTTCATTTGGGCAAAATAAGTGGACAATTTTGAAGCCACATTGAAAATTAATCTCATATGAAGACATGACAACCTTGGAAGAAAACTATAAAGACCTTGGGGACTTCATGTGAGACTCATAATAGATGTGAATTAAGATCAATAAATGTAAACTAATTGCGAGGGTGCAATTCAATTAAGTGGGGGAGAATGTAACACCCCGGGTTTATGAGTCGGTTTTATGTTTTTTCAACGTTCCATAATGAAACAAAATACAAAAACATCTAAACTCATAAATATACCTAGTAAGAACATTATTTATAAAAAAAACCAGGATACATCCTTGACACACAAGAACTAACCAATTAAACCCACTACTATCAATAATAAAATAATCGGAAGACCACCGAGAAACACAACGATGCCGATCAGGTAGTTATCATCTTTTGGATCTGATAAAAGCACAAATGTTATAGCAAGAACAATAACAATGAAACTAAAAATAAGAGGAACATATAAAACCATCTCTGAAAATAGTGGCGTGAGCGTCACGATATTATTTTCCCTGTTTGTTAAAAACGACCCTTAGACATTTATATATATAGAGTTTTATCCGACTGTTAAAAAAAATTATCCGTTAGAATTTGTACTATTTAAAACTGAAATTTGAAAACTTTTAATAAAATAAAAAGGAAATATTGATTTAAATATAATTATATAACTGATATACAATAATCAAACATTGTGAATTTAATAAATTTTATTAAATAATATGAAATTATACATTAACAAATTATAATGGAATCATAATATTAAGAATAAGATTTAAATTATGAACGGACACTATATACGACATTAAAACTGGTTTCATAAATATATATATATATATATATATATAATTTTATTAAGAATTGTTTTGGATATATATATATTTAATGTTAATTTATTTTACATTGTTTTATAATTTAGTAATATTTATAAAGAACTTTAGAATTTATGTTTAAAATAAAACCAACAGAATGAATATCCATATTTATATATATATATATTAAGACAATATATATATATATATATATATTCAGGGAATTATTTTATTTAAATAAAAAACAACAACCAGATAATAAATGTTTGTAATGAAAATAATTAAAAAACGATGAAATAGAAGGAAAATGGGTTTTGGTTCTATGGGATTTCATTTCGAATTTTGGAGAGACGGAGGCCATGCTAAGGAGTTCGTCTTCAGAGTCGAACTGAGAGGGTGGTTCATCTTATTCTTCGTGAACTGAGGTCAAACCAAGAGTCCGAGAACAGTATTTCAAGATGGGTAGGGCTACGTTGAACTTCGATTGAAGCATGGGCATCGCCTAGCGGTTGGTTGCATATAGGGGTCCTAAAACACTATTTCTGAACTCAGTTTTGCGTTTCGGCTTTTGGACCTAAGGTCGAAGGTGAGCGTCTCATCCAGATATGAGTGTATATGGTGTTTCATATGTGAATTGCCTTCATCCTTGGTTTATATTTTTCGAATCTATTATGTCTTGTCTATTTCGGACTTATGTATTCAAAAATCATATTATCTGAATCATTTTTTATAGATTCAATTTGTCTTGTTATTAGATATTAATCTGTTTATATTATTAAATTTATTTAGTTTTCATGATAGGAAATTTATATCCTTATCTTTATCAACAGTTTCGTTTTATACTGATATGTGTATGGATGTTGTTTGTTGTGTTTTGAAGAATCCTATACCCGTTCCAATCCATATCTTCATCATAGTTGGATTATTTATTCAAATGTTTATGTTTAAAACAGTGTATTCTTCTGTGTGTTTGGATTTCCAGCATTTTATTTTTTTATTGAGTGGCTATCAATTAATACATCTAGAAGACGTTTTGGAATTTTTAGTGGGTATTGGTGGTCCTTTAATATAGTTTAAGAAACTGATTTCATCAATCCATCGAATTCAATTTTAATTAATTGATACACTACATTTGGACTGTAAGTGAATTAAAGTTTCCACCATATATTTTTATCTTTGTAAAACTCTTTTATTAGGATACACACTGTAGTATATGAACATAGTTTTTTAGTGTATCTTATAATAGGTATCACTACTATATAAACCATGTCTATCTCATTCGTAGCCCCTAAGGATACTCCACTCTATATGTGGATTCTAGGAGGGCAGTGAACCACTATCCTCTTTCCTTTATGTTTTCCAGTTATGCTAACGTGAGAGACAGAGGGTGTGAGATAACAACGAGATATAGTTTTCTGTTGAGAAAAAAATGGGGAAGAAAGTCTGAATGGTAGGAAGATAATTTGGACTATCAGTTAACGCCAATCCAAGTAAGGGAATTTTTTTAAATACTCACTATACTGTTCAATTTTTGTAAGGGATTATTTCATCTTGTTTCTTAGATTATAAATATTTTTTTTTGATATAGATATATTTCCAAATCTAACTTGATTAAGGATTTTCTAAAACTGTAAGTCAATGTATGTTTTTTTTCATAAAGTTTTAAACAATGTAAGGGATACATTATTTAATTTCAAATTTATATTTATCTAAAATCTTGTTTATGAATGGGTTTTTTTGCTTATTTATTCTCAAAATGATGATTTTAATTTTATGATTTAACACAAGGTTCGAACAATTATTTATTTTCCAGCAGTATTTTACATTATTTGATTCCAATTGTTTTCCTTAATTATACAAAGTTATATAATCTCTATTATTTATTATTCATTCAGAAGAATACCAAAAGGGTTAAAATTTTATAATAAAATAAGATTTTTTTATTATGGATATACATGTATATATATATACATATAGATGAAATTACCATGTTCATAATTCTATTACCATGTTTGTAATTTTATTTTCAGTTTATTTTCAAGTTGCACATAACTTATCAACATGTTTTATCGATATTATAGGCATCACACTTGCACACACATTGTCTATGTGTTTGTGCATATCATCGACGTTCATTTTTCTAAAATCAAACTTATAATTTCAAGTTAAAAAATTAAGGTTTTATTCTCAAGTTCGTCAATAACAGGAATTTCATTAGAAAATTTTATTTCACATTTATAATGTTTTATTCATATCTTTATGTACAAAACATCATAAATTGTTATAGTTGATTTAAAATAATCTGCGCATATGTGCAACAGTGGCTTTGAAAAATAATGATTAATCGCAGGGATATACCTTGTAAGGTGTATTTGATAGAAGTGTTGGTCGTAACCAAACATGTAGATTATAATAATAAGGATGTCTTCATTTAATTATGTTACATTTATAAATACATGTGTATTTTAATTCATTGATATGATAAGGGAAAAAAATTCAGTGACCAATACTAGTATATATATATATATATTTAAAGGAAAATTTCAACATTTTCGAAAAATATTGGCACTTATTTGTTGTAAAAATAGAAGGTAATTGGGAAGTGAACCCATCCATCTCTAAGTGGGTAGGCCCAAGACATCCTTCGACGAAATATGTTTCCTCAAAATAATGTTTTGTTTTAATGATGTTTGCTTAATATTTTTCAAAGAAAATCACAAGAGTCATTTAAAAATGTTTTTAAATTATAATTGTTTTTTAAAAGAAATATATTATTTTGTAAAGGTTGTTTTACAAATGAATTTACAATTGAAATTTTTCAAATATGTTATTGAAAGGATATTTTTCTAAAAGAGGTTTATCAAAGGTTTTCAAAACCCCTTACTGGGAAACCGTTGTGATCACCCTATGTTTTTTAAATGTTTTTCCCAGGTTGCCTTGATTTCGAGAGTTGGTCCTCTTGTTGTATCAGGCACGAAAGCGTAGTGGACAGTTGTTTTATTGTTTCAGCTCTGATAATTGGAAGATTGTGTCAAATCATTCAGAACCTAGACCGGTAAAAGGCACTCTCTTATTTAATGTGTTCTGTAATTGTTATGTCACTTTTTATAAAAAACATTACACGTCATTTTCAAGCACCATGTCTAGAAGAGTAGTCTCGAGGTGATATAATTAAGGCCTCGGCAAAAACAATATATCAAATTGGGAATGTGACTCAGCCAATTCCATGTCTAATTGTCTCATGAGACCTACTGATGAATCGAGGAGCTATAGCGGGCTCCACCCATCATTTACTATGTCCAATACATTACTCATATGAAAAGGTTGAAACATTACATAAACATTCATATTAAAACCAGAATACGAAATGTCAATACATTATCCATAAACCATGAATGGTATAAAAATAACACATCCACAGTCAAACATATCACAAAACCTTTGATACAATATTGAATATTTGTATCATAATAAATCAACTTCAAACATGTTTAAAATCCATCAATGGTTGTTGACATAGATGAAAATGATTCCTAAAACTCTTTGAGAGAAATACTCATTTTTCATGAAATCATTTGTAAGTATCACAATTTAGAAAGGAAGTCATTTAAAAGAGATTTTTGAACCAATGTGTCTCATTCCACTTTGAAACTTTTGAAAATAGTTATCATTTAAAAACATTCATGTCTATTTAAAAAAATCCTTAATATCGTTTTGAAAATATGGACATTAATTAAAAGGGTTTAGAAAGATAAAATTTTAAAACATCTAACATGAAGATCTAGTTAAATAGACAGTCCCATAAAATCGTAAAATATTTCTTTTGAATTTTTTTATCAAATATGGGTATCTATGATAAGTATGTCCAAGAAAATACTTACACATGAACAATCTCAAATAATAATGAGATTGGGGAAATAAACCTTACCAATTTGGTAACTTACGAAGCATACACCCCATGAAAGAGGGACCATACAATGAATATGTAAATACACATAAATTAAATTGTATTATACATATAATACAATTATGGGCAGTAAATACACCACACAAAAGATAATAGTGGTAATATGGCACGAATCT
This sequence comes from Viscum album, assembly GCA_963277665.1. Taxonomy (NCBI): domain Eukaryota; kingdom Viridiplantae; phylum Streptophyta; class Magnoliopsida; order Santalales; family Viscaceae; genus Viscum; species Viscum album. Next base: position 1,511,863,618 of record OY728143.1, on the reverse strand, counting down.
CGTCGGAATAAGGAGTGAGATGAAAACCCCTTACCTTGCACTTTCCTTTAGTAGTGTGTACGTTTAACCACTTGTATGAGGACTATAGTATGTTATTAAATTACACCAGAACCATATTAATATTTATGATATCCTACATCATTCATTTATGAATTTATACTACCCACTTAATAATAATTTCCATGTTATATTAATCTTTCAGGTAATAATCGATTTCTTTATCATACATGTTCTAACATGTTACTCTTGATTGAATCACAAAGATCATGATTTAAATACATCCAAAATATAAAACATGATTTATATATAATATATAATTAGAATATAAATATGTATAATAGACATATATATGAAATGGAAAACACCGTTTATGGAGACGAGAGTCCATACGTATGCATAAACATTGTTTCCATTTTCATATAGTATCGAACAGAAGTTAGTGAATAAGATATATGTAAGTGCATAAATACTTATATATATAAATAAATATATCTCTAGTAGCATTATTATGTCATATATAACATAATTATTTGTAATATATATATATATATATATTTATAATCATCGATGAATGGTGAACTTGGAAATGAATCTTAGCGCATCGTGGAGACGGTAATCTGTACATACGTATGAGCGACAATATCATTATTTTGATATTAAAATAATATATAATTGGATGGTGTATCATATATACAACATAAATATCATGTTATATTTATTATTTACATTAATTACACTTAATTATCATACCCATCCAAATAATAATGTTTTGAATAACAATTCCACCACGACATGGAGACTGTAAGTCGTACGTACGCACATGTGGTGACATGTAATTCAAAGGATGGATAGAATAATGAATACGGTTGTACCATATTTATAATAACATCACATTATTTTGAATATAAAAGAGTTATTATTTTAAATTTGAAATAACAAAGAAAGAAGAAGTTGAAGAAAGGAACTTGAAGGAGGGTGATGAAAACAGTACCTCTTCTTCAGGTTCTGTTTTTTGATTTGATCAAAAGGGCTCCTTAGGATGGCTTTACAATCACAATAAGGCCTCTAGGTTAAATTGAGGATAGTTGGAAAAATATTTGGGGAGTTTTTGGACGAACAAAAAGGGTTTGATAGTATGAAGAATTGGTTAGAAGTGGTATCCTTTTATAAGGGGGAGGAGGGGCTCTTTAGAAAAAACATAAAGTATTAATTTATAATAAATAATTATTCTGTTTATAAAGTCTCCAAAGTGTATTATTCTAATTATAAGTTTGTGATAGGTCTAAATATACTAAAACAATTGGTTTTAGACATGTTTGGGTCACTTTATTACCATTATCTTTTAGTTTTAACCCTTATTTAATTAGGTTGTCATTTACCATGTCTCTTTGTATTTTTATATGATATGGTTAATAAACATACAATAAACATTAAAGTTACCCCCGAGTGGTTAATTAATGATACAAAGATCATGATATAAGTATTTTGGATGATAATTAGATTTTTAGGAATAGAATATCAATTAATCATATAATATTTGTTTTAAATATTAATTTATGTCAATTTTGACAATATTTGGTATTTTGTTTTTGTGAGAGTCATAAAAACTTGATTACATCAAACAAGATACCTTGAATCAGCCCTAACATGTCATAGTCACCTAGAAAATTCGTGTATTTCATAAGAACTTTGAAATTATATTTATTTTAATATTTATAATAACATTTATTTGATTCTTTCATTAAAAAGGTAATTACCGTGTCATCATTGTGTCATAAATAAATTTATTTATTTAATGTCTAAAAATATAAATAAAATAGAAAGACGTAGGAAATTTTCTTATCTTTATAATTAATATTTATATTTGAATTTATCTGATGTATAACCCTATATTATAAAATTTTTAGTTAATAAATGTTTAATTGAACACATTTAACTATTCTTTAAATTAAATAATAATAAATGTCCTAATCTAATCCATGTGGACCTAAAGGCTCATATTTTATTCATAAGGTTGTTTTTTTATCGAATTACACTTATCCAATAGAATTAATACATGTTTTAGGGTAATAATAATATCATTTTTACCCTTAATTACCCTATTTACTTTTAACCGTGGTAAATAAAAGTAAAAAGTTACTATTCACCAAATATTATTTTCATCTTATTGAACCACATATTACTCCTTGATATTTACCGTGTCTCTCGGATTTTTGAAATTCAACTCACAGAAGTTGTAAAATTATGTTTTATGTGAATTTAAAAATTATCCTAGGAGGTGGGTAAAAGACTATGAAAAGCTCAATAAAATTTTTATATATCTAATATTATTATAAACTGAATCCGATTAATTACATTAAACATATATCGGTATTATGTATCTATTTTGACCAAAAATAAATTTTAATAAAATAAATAATTTTTTAAATAAAAATTCAGTTTTAAAGTATAACTCAATGTTTTTCACTATTCCTCAAAAATTAAAAGTTTTCCAAAAAATACAAATAACTCACCCTAAGATAATTTTGATATTCTGAATTCAATAATGAAGTCTATTTTACCAAATTCAAAACATATATGTCCCATTTATTAATTTAAAATTAATTCCGGCTGTCAAAACCAGAAGGCATATTGTTAAGAAATAATAATTATCAAAGGTTTGACAATTATTTATGTCCAATTTCAAAGTGAACTTACTCACATTCACCATAAATGGATTAAATGGTAAAAAAATAATATATTTATACTTATAAACCATTAAAATGTATAATTTTACACTATAAATTATTTTTATTAAAAAAGTTGTTTTCAGTTAAAATATAGTATTTTTCACTATTCACCCAAATATAAAAGTTATCAGAAAAACACCAAAAAAATTATTGAAACTAAATTCATATGTCTCGGTTCTACAGAAGAAGTTTATTTTGTAAAATTAAATATTTAATAGTTTCAAATATTGGATTTAAAAAGGCTTCGCCATTAAAAGGTGGTAAAAATGCATTTTTTGAAAAATACTTCTTTTATCTGAAAAAATGTATTTGTTCATAAATTATGTCTATGAAAATCATAATATTGATTATAATGTTATAAGGATGATATAATGTACACAATTCAGTTAATACTATTCATAACTGCTTTTGAATGGCTAGTTTGGTAAGTCATGGTGCGCTAGAACTCGTTGTTACGTGTAGTGAAAGTTATTGAATTACTTTGAAGAAATAACGTACTATGAAATCTTGGGGTGTTAAATTATTCCCTCCTTCAATAAATTTCATCCTATCAATTTGAATGTTTTTTTGAAAATAAATGTTTGAAAATAGAAAATACCTTTGGGAAAAACTATATCAGAAATTTGGTTAATAAAATTAAGTCTTAATAAGTATAAAAGGGAAATCAAAGGGTCAACACCAAATTATGATCTTGATTAGGAGAAAATTGGTGAAATTAGAGACATATAATTGTAGAAAAAATGTAAATATTTATACCTAGTGATTGAGGTCATCAATCACAAACAAATGTAAAATTGAGGGCCATAAATTCATCAATCTATGATGATTTAAAATACCATCGGTTCAACAAAACATATGGTATTAGGATAACAAATTTTTGGTTTTAGGATCCCTTCACTAATGTATATGAATTAATTTCTTCACAGAAAAATAGAAATAGAAAAATATATACTTGATAAGTAGAGTCCCATAATTTAACTAATTTCTACCACAAACACATCGTTCACCATAAAAGATAGTAGATCATAAAAATAATATTCTATTTATCCTATTTTTATAGGGTAAAAAAATAAATTTATAATTCATCTACCAGATTTTGTTTTCTAAAAACTAAATTATTCAATCCAGGGAATCACATGGGCCAGTGGTAGGTGATACACCCTTGTCGCGCTTCGGTTGCTGGTTCAAGTCTCGCGACCTTGCCGGACATGACAGGTTGCCGCCCGACCTCTGGGTTTTCCTTTTATGGAAATCCAAATATAATCCCAACATATAATTATCCAAAATACATCTATAAAAACTCACATTCCAAAATTCATAAGGAATATAAACACAATGAATATCCTTTTTTCCACGTAATAACATGTGAACACATTCATCATGCATTATTTTAAAACACTACAACATCCTAAATTACCACAAAACCTTATTCATTACATTCATGATCCCTTATTTCTTATAGAATACTTAATATACTCCTTCTATAATTTTTTTTAAACTCTATCAATGATGGAATATAAAAATAATTAATTAGTTTCAAGGTAGTCATGAATATCCAATATAATTTATCCAAATCAATCATGTATTATTCTTAAATCACTTCTTCGGTATCAGAAACATATTATGAATTAAATTTATCTCAACCATATATTTTCTAAAAATTTAACCTGCTATTGAGTCACTTTTCATGGTTCCACACAGTCTCAAGTCCTTAATGAAATAGTACTTAGTACAATCCTTATATACTCCATAATTATTATAACCAGTACATTGTTGATACAACACTTAAATGACATAATTCTCTAATAACAACATAAGAACTCTAATCATTTCTCCGCCTTTGTGGTAGTATCGTAACTCGATTATTATCCAATAGAATCATTTGGGTCATACTCTGATGATTTGGAAAATGGTTCATGTAGTGTACCAACTCCTTACAAATAATGCATTGTACAGTTGAAACCTTTTTCTTACCCTTTTATTCACGTACATGGTGTCCCCTTTCTCCACACTTATAACAAACTCCGATTCCCTTCAGGCAAGTTCCAGGGTGTTTCTTCCCACAATTATCATGTATGGGAAAATTACTGTTTTCCAACTTCCCTTTATCCATCTTACTCTCTTCCATCCTTTTCTTCTCTTACTTTTCTTCAAAGCCATAGGACTCGGAGAATTCTTTACTTATCTTATTAACACATTATACTATTTTTTATATGTTGAGAATACATGGGAGACTATTTTCCTTCTAAATGTAGGCTCAATAATGTGAAAGATATGATCCTTCTTACTCTTTGGATCATACATATTGCTAGGGTTCACATTCCTTCTACTGGACGCCATTTCTATATAATAGCATAAACTAGGTCAGTTTATGAATTGCAATGAATAATTCCAAACTTGTAAAATACCTAATGTAAATTGAACGGTTTATTGATATAATCTAAAATCAAAAAGATGTTTTCGTTGAGGAATTATATACTCAAAAACCTTTCAAAATTATTTGTAACGAAAATGAGAATTAACAGAAGCATATCCCATGGGAGTGTAGTAACCAAGAGTGAAGCAAGGCCCATTGTCGTGCACCAGTTCCCATTCGAGTCTAGCTCAAAGCTGTGTTTTTTTGTTTTCCCCATAGGTACATCTGTGCCAGAGCCGCCTCCATCTGCTAATATCCAGATAGGGATGTATTGCTCGAAAAACTCACAATATCTATACAATACCAAAATTCTAGAAAGTTCTTCTATACTAATCCTCAAAATCACTCTTATGACTATGTGATATAATCAGAGTTTATCTAAATATACTTTCCTAGGTTTGTACTAAACTTCCTCTGATAAATAGTGTAACGCCCCATCCCCAGTTACCTAGAGTCAGATCATTATTTTAATACATTGGAATGATTACAAGTTATCAAGTCCTGAAGGACCGATCGGTTTAGCAGTCTTGGAAAATATATTACATACATTAACATTACATTAAAATTTCAAACATAAAACACATCATAAATAGTTCTTTGATAACTCCATTATTACCCTTGTCTTAACCATTCTTTTCATTCATAATACACTTCTTGGAATCCTGGGAAAAATAATACATAGAAAGAGGTGATCTCAAATGCTCAGTAAGGGTAAGCAATACAGCGGAAGATAATATAAATATTAAGCATGGATAATAATCGAAACCATATGTCTTTACCAATAATAGACATGAATACTTTTCTGGAAAGATTATGAGTTGAGTAAATAATGATGTAAAAAACATAATTATGGGTATTAAACTAGTCGAATGACCCAATGAACGATCAATATTATTTTCATAATGAGGGAATTTATAATGCCAGATATTCTGAAACATTTTTTCAAGGCCTCAGCCAAGGCTTCTAAAAATGATTAATTCCTCAGCCAAAACCATTTATCAAATTGGGAAAGGGCCTCAGCCAATTCCACATCTAATTGTCTCATGATACCTAATGATGCATCAAGGAGATATAGTGGGCTTCACCCGTCACTTATGATGTCCAATACAAGCCTCATATAAAAATGTTGAAAAATTACATAAACATTCGTATTAAAACTAGCATACGAAATGTCATTACTTTTTCCATAAACCATGAATGGTGTAAAAATAACACATCCATTGTGAAACATATCACAAAACCTTTGATACAATATGGAATATTTTTATCATAATAAATAAACTTCAAACAAGTTTAAAATCCATCAAAGGTTGTTGACATAGATGAAAATGATTCAATAAAATATTTTTGAGAAATAACCTTCTTTTATGAAATCATTTGTAAGTCCCAAAATTCATAAATTAAGTAATTTAAAAGAGATTTTTGAATCAAAGTGTCCCAAACCACTTTGAATATTTTGAAAACAGTAATAATTTCAAAACATTCATGTCCATTTAAAGAAATCCATAAAATCATTTTGAAAATATGGACATTAATTAAAACGGTTTAGAAAGATAAATTTTAAAAAAAAATTAACATGAATATTTAGCTAAATAAACCCTCCCATAAAACCTCAAATGATTCCTTTTGAAAACGTTTTTATGAAATATGGGTATCTATGATAAGTATTTCCCAAAAAATACTTACACATGAACAATATCAGATAATAAAGAGATTGAGGAAATAACCCTTACCAATTTGGTACCTTACGAAACATACACCCCATGATGGATGTATCATATAATGAATATGTAAATACAAATAAATTAATGTTTATTACACAAAGAATACAATTATGGTCAGTACATACACCACCCAAAAGGTAATAGTCGCAATATGGCACGAATCTCGCAGGAATAAGGAGTGAGATGAAAACCCCTTACCTTGCACTTTCCTTTAGTCGAGGGTACGTTTAACCTCCTATATGAAGACTATATTATGTTATTAAATTATACGATAACAATATTGATATTTATTATATCATATATTATTTTTTTATGACTTTATACTACCTATTTAATAATAATTTCAATGTTATATTAATATTTCAGATAATAATCGCTTTCTTTATCGTACGTGTTTTAACTTGTTAATCTTGGTTGTATCACTTAGATCATGATTTAAATACTTCCATAATATAAAACAAGATTTATATATCACATATAGTTATAATAAAAATATGTATAATAGACATATATATGAAATGGAAAACACCGTTTATGGAGACGGTAGTCCGTATGTACTCATAAATGTTGTTTCTGTTTTCATATAGTATCGATTGGAAGTAAGTGAATAAGATATATTTATGTACAAAAGTACTTATATGTACAAATATGTATATGTAAAGTTTAATTATTATGTCATATATTACATAATTATTAGTAATATATATATATATATATTTATAATCGTCGATGAATGGGGAACATGGAAATGAATATCATCGCGTCGTGGAGACGGTATTCCGTACTTATGCACGAGCGACAATATAATTATTTTGATATTAAAATAATATATAATTTGATGGATTATCATATATAAAGAATCATTATAATGTTATATTTATTATTTACATGATCTAAACATCATTATCAGACCCATCCAAATAATAATTTTTTGAATAACAATTACACCATGATGTGGAGACGGTAAACCGTACGTATGCACGTATGGTGACATGTCATTCAAAGGATAAATAGAATACTGAATATGGTTGTACCATATTTATAATATCATAAAATTATATAGAATATACTGAAGTTATTATTTTATAATGCACATAACAAAGAAAGAATAAGTTGAAGAAGAAAGGAACTTGAAAGAGGGTAGTGAAAACATTACCTCCTCTTCGGGTTCTTCCTTTTGATTTGATCAAAAGGGCTCCTTAAGATGGCTTTATAATCAAACTAAGACCTCTAGGTTTAATTGAGGATATTTGAGAGAATATTTGTGCATGTTTTGGCCAAACCAAAAGGCTTTAAAGGTATGAGGAATTGGTTAGAAGTGGTGTCCCTTTATAAGGGGGAGGAGGGGCTCTTTAGGAAAAACTTAAAGTATTAATTTATAATAAATTACTATTCAGTTTATAATGGATAAAAAGTTGATTATTAAAAGTATAAGGTTGGTATGGTTCATAAGATAGTCAACCAATAGGTTTTATATAGGTTTGTGTCACTTTATTAAGATTATCATTTAGTTTTAACCCTTAGTTAATTAGTTTGAAATTTACCATGTCTCTTTGTATTTTCATATTATATTGTTAATAAACATATTATAAACAACCTAGAGACCACCAAGTGGACCATTAATGATATATCTATCATGATATAAGTCATTTGGAAGAACTTATGATTTTTAAAAATATAATATCAATTAATAAAATAATATTTGTTTTAAATATTAATTTATGTCAATTTTGATACTATTTGGAATTTTGTTTTTGTAAAAGTCATCACAACTTGATTACTTCATAAAAGATAAATTGAATCGTCCCTATCATTTAATAGTCACCTTGAAAATTTGTATATGTCATAAAAACTTTTAAATTATATTTATTTTAATATTTATAATACAATTTATTTGATTCTTTCATTAATAAGGTAATTACTACATCATCATTGTGTCATAAATAAATTTAATAATTTAATATATAAAAATTATAAACAAAATAAAATGATGTATGAAATTTTTTTATCATTATAATTAATATTTATAGTCGATGTTATCTTATGTATAACCCTATATTAAAAAGGGTTTCGTTAATAAAATTTGAATTTAACACTTTTAACTCTTCTTTAAATTAAATAATAATAAATGTCCTAATCTAATTAAAGTGGAAATAAAGGGTCATATTTTATTCATAAGGTTCTTTTTGGACGAATTACATTTATCAAATAGAATTAGTATATGTGTTAGGGTAATAATAATATCATTTTTACCCTTAATTTCCATATTTACTTTTAAACGTGGTAAATAAAAGAAAAAAATTACTATTCAACAAAAATTATTTTCTTCTTATTGAACGACATTTTACTATTTGATATTAACTTTTTCTCTCAGATTTTAGAAATTCAACTCATAGAAGCGGTAAAATTATGTTTTATGTGAATTTACAAATTCTCCTAGGAGGTGGATAAAAGAAGGAGAAAAGTTCAACAAAATTTTTATGTAACTAAAATTATTATAAACTGACTGAAATAAATTATATTGAACATATATAGTTATTATGTATCTATTTTGACCTAAAATAAATTTAAATAAAATAAATAACTTTTTAAATACAAATTTGGTTTTAAATGATAACTCATTGTTTTTCACTATTCATTAAAAATTAAATGTTTTCAGAAAAATACTAAAAATTAACCCTAAGATAATTTTGATATTCTGAATTCAATAATGAAGTATATTTTACCAAATTCAAAACATATAAGTCGTATTTATTAATTTAAAATTAATTCCCTCTATCAAAACCAAAATGGGTATTGTTATGAAATAATAACTATCAAAAGTTTGACACTTGTTTATGTCCAATTTCAAAGTTAAATTACATACAATGACCATCAATGGATTAAATATATATTCACATGAAAAATTATGAAATTATATAATTTTACAACATTTATTGGAAATAACAAAACTCATAATGTTATCCAGCACATACCTTCAAAAATGCATCTTATGAATACATTTATAAAAAATGGTTACTCTGGACTTATATAAAGGGAAGGGGTGGGTTCATCAAACAATTACCACTATGATTAAAATAATAATAAATGGGTGACAAAATATTAAAGTGGCATTTAAGACACCATGAATATAGAATAAATATTTATGGTGGACTATATGGATTTTCCATAAAAAAATTTAATTGAAGAAATGGTTTACTACAAAACCATACCGGTTTTGTACCATGTTAATATATACTCCCATTTAATATGGAATACCATTAATAAAACTAAATTTATATTATAAAATAATATTTCTCTTCAAAACCACAATACCATCTAAAAATGAATTCATAAGAAACTAATCAATCTAATTAATTAAATCATTTTTTTAATATAACAATAATTACTCAAGAAGTTATATTTCGGAAAGAGATCCCCTATTATATTTATAATTTCTGAGTCAAAAACTTTATAAGAATAACATTGGATAGAACACTGGACATCTTAAAAAATACCTGAATTGTGATTAATAATAATAATGGAAAGTATATATATAATTATGAAGATAAATGTTTTATACTAATAAGAATGTCTCAATGGATAAACATTCTATACAATAACCCCGTAAATTAATTCTTATCATCAAAAATTCCCTTGAATATCATATACAATAAAAATAACTACCTTATTAGTCTATTTAATGAACTTATTCATATCTATATTTTTTCAAAATTGTAATTTATATTTATTCACTATATATATATATTAGTTGGTTATTAATTATTTTCAATATTCTGTGTGAGGAATCTGGATCATTTTGAACTTATTCCATAATAGAGGTCTTGTTCTTCATTCTCATCCCAATGAAAATTATTACAAGATTATAAAAAATACTGGAATTGATACTTTATCATAGCTTAAAATATTTTAATTCATTGAGTGAATGTTTAACATATGTTTTATATATGTTATTAGAGAAAAACTGTACTTGAGTGATCTTTATCGATTGAATGATGTTATCTTAATTAATGATTTCTAAATAAATTTACTATTTAAAAAGCAAAATAAAAAATTTATTTCTTGATTTATATCATATATCATAATTAACTATGCCATGAACGGGCCTAGATAATATGTTACCCTGATACCAATAACGATCCCAAAATGGCCAAAATGGCGGAATCGATCCCCGTGGGTTGAAGAATATCACATGGAATTCTACAATATAAAATGTGGGACATTTTTTCAATTAAATAGTGTGACAAAACATATACATATCACAATGAATTAAAATAAAAATGATTATAGTACTAGAAATAAAACAGGTATATTAAAACCCCAATAGATCAATAGCTAAGGACTCAAATGTAGACAAGATAAGAATCCGAAATATCAAAGGACACATCACAATGATTTCTAAAGGATTAAGAACATACACCTCCTCCAAGAGGTGAATTACCATCTCTTAGAATGATAATATTAAAATCATCAAAAACCAAAATGAAAATAAAAGGTGTGAGATGAAAGCCTAGTGGGGTCCTAACATGTTTTCCATAATACGATTCCATAATAATAATATAGTAAACTATTTCAATTTTAAATAATAAAATAAACATTTTAATCATTTTATAATCCTAAATAGAAACACATTTCTTTACTAACAGTGTCAAAACCTAACAATAATAGTTAGATTTTCCTATGAAGGGTGATGAAAAAAAAAGAAACCCATCCTAGAAAAAAGATCCCTATAAATGGAGATTTTATCAATAGAAATAATCATTGTCTAAAAAACCCTATAATGTAATGAAATAGAGAGAGGGAGAGAAATAATGGGAAGAGTATCATTTATAGGAGAGAGATCGAATGATATCCACCATGAATTGTTCTTCCTTGGAATGGTTTTGGATGGTTAAAAGGGGTTTTTTGCAACAAATATGACCCATGAATTCACTATATTTTTAGTTTGGGTCAATAAGGTGTAAAACTGGGGGTTTAGATATTTCAGAATATATTTATTGAATAAAAATTTATTGTCTACATGATTAGATAAGAAGGTACACATATTTATAAAACCTATTTTTCAGAACTGTGCGACTCATAAATGGGTTTTATGGTTTTTACTAGGTGGGCACATTTTTTTTCAAATTTATCGAAGATTGAAATATAAAAAATTTCAAGGGTTTCATGGTATACACTGGTTGGGAACATAGATTGACCAATCGATGTGCCAACCATGAGTAGCCTAGAAACGTCTAAAAATTTCATCATTCAACCTAAAACAAAATATGTCCAACCACAAGAAAAACATGATAAAAAGGATTAGTTGAGGAATATCTATAACCAATATTAATATGTTAAAACCTCCCCACCATAGACTATTTATATCCACATAATGCTTGTCATGATGTATCTATATAAAATTATTGAGGCCACTTCTATCTCATCACTATATCCCACTCCTACATCCCATACATATCAGTACCTTTTTTCCATAAAAGATTTAATAAAGGTATAATCCTATAATAATGTACCTTGGTTTAAGAATCAATGATCATAAATACATGATCTATCAAAGATAATAAAGGCTAGACATATAGATCACTCAAGATCAGTACAACAGATATATCAAAATGATATTTTTGATGCCAAGAAAGCTGAAAAAAATTATGTATTGATTTAAAATATGACAGATGTGATAAATATAAAGTCCCATTACCCACATTCTCAATATCCTAAAATGAGTCAAAAAATGAGGAGTTAGCTTCCCATGCCTCTTAAACTACTAATTACGAAACTGGGGTGAAAATTTAAATTACACCTCATCAACAACTTCAAACTACAATGGAAAAAAATCATATAGATTATAATGTTTCTTTTACCTAAAAATAAATTTCAGAATAAAATGAATCCTTGATGTTATCTCTTACACTATGATCGGATCAACCAAGGAATGTATTGATCCACTATAAACATAATGATGATTTACAATGTTGGATATAAAATGCCTCAAAAACATCCATTATGATCACGAAATAATATCTCTTGTTATAAAAAAACTCATACAATAACAAATGGTAATCCCATGATCTACAAAAATCTAATAAACAAGCCTGAAGAATATCCTAGTGAATAAATTTTTCCCCTCTATCTGTCCATCTGTCTGTGGTGGGTATATTGTACGCATATAAACATGAGATTATAGTTCCTCGAAGAGGACAATATAAAATATATATATATAATATATATCCCTATATTGTAATATAACTACTAATAATCAATGAAAAAATATCTTCCAAAAATGTATTTCCCAATATATCTACATGAGATGTATCATGAATGTGTGTGATGTGAGCTGGTTTGGTTAGCCAAAAAATCACAACCCTTAAAAAATTCCTCTATATTTTTTTATTTAATAACCCAAACATATATTATATATAAATATCATAACTTTTACAATTATGCATTGGAAGTGGCCAAATTTAACATGAAGGTATCTAGTTCATGGCCTCGACCTTTTGGGAAGAATAACAATGAGAGACAAAATCATCAACGACTCATCTAATATTATGCATACATAATAATCGTCACATGTCATACAAAATATTTATTGTTCCCAGATTCACATCCCATTTATAATTCTATAAATAAATCATCAAATAAATCCTTGTTATTAAGGGAAAAAATTAATTTCAAAAAAAACATAGAATACCCTTCGAGGGGAAAAAACACTTAGGAACAGTCTCCCCACCACAAAGAGTGTATCTAATTTCAATTTACACATCATAATTTTTTGGTTCCAGAAATATCAACTCAAGAATAGAATATTTCATCTACAAATAAGGCAATAAAACCACATTCTTTGTTACCTAAACTCCTATATGAAAATTTGAAAATAGGCCCACCAACTTCTACTCTTCTAATGATTCATTCCGGACCTGGGTCAGCTGTTTTGTAATCAAGGCATCAACGATTAATATTACATTACAAACGGTATATAAAATAAACCATACATTCATATATATATATTAAATATTTATAGATTAATATTCCTTATAGAACATAGAATACCCACACCATAACCATACATAATCAGTTCCATTATTAACATAGAAACCAAAAAAACTCATTAATAAAATGTTTTCATTGTCTGTTGTTAGCGCCTTCATAACATCAACCACTTTTAAAATATCATACTTAATACCTTATTTTATATAATAGTGATAAGAAACATATGATATGGTGAGATCAGATACATGGTAGGGGTAAGAAAAGAAGATAATAATGTTTTCATAAGCATTATATGAGCACAGGGGTATATGAACATGAAAGCATATTTTGGAAAATATACCCTACATATAATTGATCATAATCATGATTTGTGGAATAAATTTTGGTATTTCATAAGACCAAAATCATATATAAATGATTGATCATGATTCAGGATCTTAATATTTTGTTACTATATGGGATTCAAGGAATACACATAATTATAAAAAACAATTATATTATCCAAGGCTCACTATCAAGACCATCATAGACAAAAATTTAATTTTCTATATTTGGATAAACCCCATTTTTGTGTTTTATTATTGAACATAGGTCACATCATATTCCAATCCTCTATTATTTATTCTAGTTTATATCTCCTTTTATCCCTCTATTACTGTATTGAATTCACTTATTGTTCAAACCTAATATTACTAAATCATGTTCATTCCTTGTTCGAGTCCTCTTTATATTGTGATATATTAATTGGTTTACTAATAATATTAATATAGATATATGTCCCACACAAACAAAAATTATAACCAAACATATGTTAGATACATATGAATAAATAAACAGTTATATCATAACCCATGGAAAATTAACAAAATTCATAAACATAATGTCATCATAAACATAAACCACCTCTGAAATAATATTGATAGTATCCTTGAATCATATCCATATTAAATGGGATTAAAAACATTAAGTTTTATAAAAGTTTTAAAATTCTCTAAATTTTTATAATTTAAAAAAATCATTTTACTTTATTAAAAGAAACCATAAATAGGGATTTTGAAAACAAATCCCCTTAAAAATAATATTGATGATAATATTAAAAATAGAAAAACATTATCAGTAGTAAATAATCATAAAAAAAGGGAAATACAATATAATTTAATCAAAATTAATTTCACACATAATATTAGTATCATATAATCGTAGAATTTTAATTTTATCTTAATGAGAGGATATTAATTTTGGAATTAACTTTCATCATGTATTTCCATTATTTTTTCTTATTCCCAACCCAAGTATAATAAATATGGATTTGTTATAAATTTTTTCAATAACCATAATTTTTTAATTTCATTTATTTCTTATTTATAATAGTATATCACCATCTTATTAATAATTTGTTGTAAAAATAACTATCCATTGTGATAACTTCATTGAATTAAAAGTATGTTTCAGTATGAATCTCTTGGTATTTATAAATTTTTCATGGTTACATATTTTCGTAATGTTTTTTCATTGAATAACCATAATATATAATTATATAAATATTTATAATCATTCATAAAAAGTAGAAATGAAAAATAAATTATACAATTTAAAGAGATTTTAGGTATTACATACAAATGAATGGTATTTTCGTTTTCAATATATGGAATTAATTAATTGGAATAATAATTCAAATTTGAAAATTAATTATTATATAATAAATATAATATATATTAATTAATACCATCAAAACACCCACCCATTATAGATGACGATGAAAATTTAAATTTTATCATTAAATTGATATGGTAATCAGTACTTACGCCTCAGCAATACGTTCACATTTTATGTGAAAGTCCGTGTATAATAGTGATCATTAATCATAATAAAATTTCTTCATTTTGAGGATACATGAGTTATTATATTAAAATATGTGTCATACATTTAGAGAAGGTATGAAATAGTATAAAAAGGAACAGATTGGTAGGAGCAATGACCTCTTATTTGAAACATGTCTTTTGGATCACCCCAAAAGAGATAAAGAGTTTTCATTTTGAGAAGACTAGCAGTAATGGGATACATGACCACTAGACCATTAGGATATTTAATGGGTCTCCCTCTACCCAGTTAAAAGAGGAATTTTCATATATTTAATAATAAATAAGGCTTCGACCCCAACCTTTTAAAAATATTTGAGAATACTAGCACCAATATAATGTATCTAGGATTTTTTATAATATAAATTTTTATTGTACGTTCAATATACAATGATCAATTTCATGTAAATAGGCAAGGGAGGAAGATCCATTTTATAATTGAGGTGAGGGGACTTTGGAATTTCTCAAAATATTAAATTATAATAATTTCATTTCCTATAAATTTTCCAAAAAATATAAGTGAATTCAATGATAATACAAGATATGTTTGTAATATTATCATCCAATATGTTGTACACATGTTTTTTTCTAATTTAAAACATTATCATTTTAATTTACCCTCACATTCCCTATTTTAATTTTAAATATGGTAATAATTTTTTTAATCTTAAAATGTTAAAATTTTTATTATAAAGTCTTAATAAGACAATTGCATATCAATTTTTTATATTTTAGACTATACCTTATCCAATTTTTATTATTTAATAATTTGATAATCTTAAAATAACTTAATAAAATATTATTTTCATAAAATATCATTACTATCAATTTTTACACTATGCATTACATTGGCTTAATGAAAATATAGAAAATAAAATATATTCAAAAATAATAATCTAATACACTTATAATATGTAATAGTAATCTATTAAATTATTGAAACACATTAATTAATTCAAATTATATTTCTCATACTATTTCTAATATCATTTATATGACTTCTTCTTTACTTGAGTAATTATTATACCAATATCCTGTAGGAATATTGGGTATTTATTTAATCATTAAATATAAAAAAATTACAACGAATGAGATAATAAATTTTTATTCCAAATAATAGTTTTAGTCAATAAATCTTCCAGTTTCCCCATATTAAAATTATGAAATTTATTAAAAATAAGAGTTTGACATTTTTAGTTTGTTATTTTAATATTATCTATGTTGTTTTTTATGAAAATTCTCTATAAAATAAATCAATTTTAAAAAATTAATTTCAATGGTTGAATTAAATTCATGACACAATAAATTTAATGAAATTTTAGGTATTTATCAGTTATTTATAAACCATAATAATCTATTTTACCCTTTAATGATATGTTAAATATAATTATAGTTACTATTCATATTGGATAAAAATAATAGGGGAAAAATTAAAAAAATTTAATCTCTTAATTTTTAATATGTAATTCAATTTATCTATTTATAAAAAATATTTTTCTTAATTTACTATAAAATTGAACAATAATTCTATAATTAAAAATGAATTTTCAAGAGAAAAAACCCTTTTAAAATTTAAAATGTATATATAATAAATTCATGGGTAATATCTATTTCAAAAATCTACTACTTTATTATTTTATATAAAAATAAACTAATAATATTTTAACACTAATTAAAAAGGTTATTTTACATTGAAAATAATTTACAATAAATTAAATTATTGAATAAAATCAGTATTTTTCACTATTAGATGAAAAGTCACCATTTTCAATATATTATATAGAATGGAACTGTATGTGTATGAGGGTTGTTCACTATAAAACCATGGATTATTGGTTTTCTTGAGGGAGATAACTGACGTCACTTATTACATTAACCCTACTAAGGTGTTTGATGGACCTCAAAGGAAGGCTACGATGATGTCTAGAACTTCTATGACAGAGGTATGAAAATCTGATTGTTTTACAGCGTCAGTCGTAGGTGATGCAGATCCTTGTGAGTTGATACTGGGTACAGATGTTGTGCACAAAAAAGAGGCGGTGGTAGCCAAGCAGGTCTCATCCCACCGATCTGAGGGATCCATCCATAAATCTGTGAGATCTAGGAAATTTGAAGACAGTAGAGCTATGGTGATGTTTGTGACATTGAATGATGTGGTGGTCATGGTCGTGGGAGTGAATGATGCACTAGTCATAGGTGAAGTTGTTCTTCATGAACCAATGATGAGTACTAGGCAATCTCTGGTAGCCATGTACAACTCAACTGAGGGATCTGTCCTGATTATGGATAGATTTGGGATATTTTATGATTGCAGAGCATCATCTATGTCTATAGTAGTGAATGATGTAGTGGTAGTTTCAGTACTGAACCATCAAACATAAAATGACAAGAACACCTCATGGGGTATGATGTTTTGTAGCCATGAGGGAAAGATGTAGGGTTTTGTTCTTTGGATGCATTGTAGATATGATCTAAAACCATAGTGGATATAGTGAATACTTATGCTATAGTGCATGGTATGCCAGATGTAAGTAACCCAAGAAGGTACCTTGCAGGTATTGAATGAGATTCTAATCGATGACATTTCAAATCATTGCGTGATAGATCTTATGATATAATTGTTAAAAAAGGTGATACTACATGTGTGGTATCAAAGAGAGTTTTTCGTGATAGATTTAACCATTGTGACAATTCAATCATTGGGATACATTTTCTCCCTTGTAGATGAATGATTTCAAAAATTTATGATTTTTTCAAGAAGTTGACTTCTGTTTGGGGTTTTCTCATCGGTGATGTGTATCCATGGGTCAAGGAATTTTCCATATTATTTTTCATTCATTGGATCTGAAATGACATGCTTGCGGGGTTGGATTTGTTTTTTAAAGCTAAGTATGATTTTTTTTAATAATGAGACATTCGTTTCAATAATTCATCAATAAAGGAACCAAGGTTTAGGTTTGGATTAAAATATTTGGTCTTAAATGGATTTTATGGCATCCTAAGACTCTTTTTTACATTTTATATGTTGTGGTAGTTATTATAAAAATGTATAGAACCACATAAGTTGTACTAATTTTCCATTATGTTGGGGTCCTAGTTGATGTTGATCTAAGATTATGTCAGATTCATAATATTGTTTTCTCTACATAGGATGATGACATGTCTCTAATAATCGATTATGATAGATTACCATAGTTCGAATTCAACTATAAAGTAATTATTCAGGTCAAATATAAGTGTTTTAAAAACATTATATGCTCTTTTTACACACTAAAAGGACATCATGGGGCCTCTTGTAAGAAGATTTTGAAGAAGTAAACAAAAGATAACAATGTTGGTAAGAACAAAAAAAAGTGTTACTGATGATGGTGTTCCTCAAATAGTGCAAGATAATCCTTTTGAATTGGCACAAAAGCCTCTAGTGGCTCAAGGGACAGAACCTCGCATGCAAATGCTTGAAGGGGGATGTTGGACTAACTTGTCTAGATCCGAGAAAGGCTTGGTTGTGGTGTTAGTTCCTGATCATGCTATTGAGGGAGACATGATATTAGGACTGGAGTACACAGACATTGGTCCTTTACTCAAGGGAAAAAATATAATTGATGTTAAAAGTATTTCAATGTTCCAACAGTAAATTACCAAATTTTGGGAAACAAAGGGCATTTGTAGATGGTGACATGATTTTGAGGATTATTCAACATGAAATTTAACCTATAACCATACATTTTCCAAATGAAATGTGGTTGTCAATGATGAAGGGTTCCATCTTAGTCCTCCTAATAAAGAAAGACGTATGAAAGGATACTCATATCTAAATCCAACTATGTTTACCCAGTCCTATCGTCCTTTTGATTATAAGTCTGATTGGGATGGTGATTATCCAGATTTCTACTATGGCTATAATGTTTTATGAATTTTCTACAAATTTCCATGGGGAAATGTTTCGTTGTATAACCCCATCCAACCATTATTTTTCGTTCTTTTCTTCTTAATAAAAAGGGATATTACCTAACTTTTCAATATATGAAATTCATAATATGATAATACTTACACATTTATGTAAAAAATGGTAAAATTTCCAAATAATTTTTTTTAACTGCTAGAAATTAAAATTTTGTCACAAAAATAAGATTTTTTTTGATGAAAATTATATAGTTAAAGAATAAGAATTCATGAAGAAAAAAAATGTTTGGTTATTTCTTAAGAGCTTACCAATAGATTCAAATAATTTTATAATTTTATATTTATATCATAAATTATTTATTACAATTCATTCCTATTAGTTTAATTCCTATGTTATAGTGGGAATAAAATATTTAAACAATGTTACATAGTTTATGTAAACTCATTGTATCATGCAACATTGTATATCTAAGAAATAAAATTATCAATAAAGAATAATATAATAAAAATGATGGGGTGTTACATTTTACAAAAATAAAATAAAATTCTACCAAAAAATCATCACTAATATAAAAACATATGAGGATACATCTTCCTTATCACATCCTCAGGCTCCTATATATCTCCCAAAAATTGGTAGATTCACCACAAAACATTGACCAAACAAGTGGTATTTATATTTAGAAAATACACTATTTGATCCAAAATATAATCTTAATGTTTAATATAAGTGAGATATTCGTTCAACCGTATGATTTATATGTTTTTACTTGTGATGGATTAGATATTAACATTATTAATAGATATACAAGGAACAAATAATGAACCTAAGAGATATTTAGTATAATTTTCAATCGATAGGATACCATCCTGATATCGTCCAAAATTTTAGTGGGATTGATGGCCATGTGTATTAGTATTCCCTTATTTATGCCATAAAGATATTCATTGAAGGGTCTTCTCACAAACATCAAATTAAAGATTGTGTTAATGATTATTATCATAAAATTTCCTTACATAATGTACAATTGTAAAATGTTATAGAATAACTCTTAGCATCACGTGATCTAATCATCTTTCATAGTTCCCATTGGATTTCATTCTAATAAATCAGTCTAATATGCTGGATTTTTAAACATAATTAAATAATGGGTTTCATTCTTGAGTTATTTTTATTGATACACGAAATAGCATCCCAAGGAAAGGGTAGATCCTTGAAAACATTGATATCTATAGAATAAGATATTAACAAATCCCTTGGGATTTTAATTATGAAATCAAATGTAAACACACTATATAAGGTCAATATATAGTAAAGAAAATAAACTCCATATTAATATATTTATTAGGACATATCCAAATAATCTAGGTGAAATCTAGAATTTAATAAAATAAAATTGAATGTGGTACTATATGAAACCTTACAACACACTTATTGTTTATTCTGGAGAGTTTAATAGGATAAAAGATCCTATTAGATAGCAATAAAGTATGATGGCTTGATAAGGTGATAAACTAAATCTCTGAATTATATCAATTTCAAGGGATGATAATTCCTAATAACATTAATAATATATTCAATAATCATAATGAAATACCACCTCTAATAGAATTTATACTATATACAAAAAGGACGACATTGATGAAAATGTCACTTATATTATATTTACTCAGGATAAACACCCTTCACATAAAAACACAAAAGTGGGTGTTAATGAATTTGAGATTATTATCAAACATAAAAATATAAAACAATTATAGTATCTATAACTATTAATTTAGTCTGACCTAGAGAGAGATATTCATAGGAAAGATAAATCACAATATTATTTACATCAGATGAATTGGTCAAATACTGTTCAAATAGAATATAAACTGTGGATACATTATTCCACATTCATATAAGTGGATATAATCACATGAAATTTTACTAAAGGATACGAAATAATATTTCCCTAGGGAACATGCAAACAAAATTAGGAAATAAATTTCTAACACCAAAGGGGAGTATAATTGTTTTCTAATTAAAATTATTCACTTCAACCATTTTGATTGATAAAGATTTATCTTTTTCCTTAGAATTTAGGGGTTTGTGGATTATCATCAATTTTAGAACTTATATTGGGTTATTGATCTCATAATTCCGAAAATCCATTCATAAAAACAGTGGAGTGTGGGTGGTGGATTCTATATAGATTTTTCTATATTTTAACTATTTACAAAATTCTTCCCATCACTTTATCAATATTTTATTTGTTAACCTTCCCGAACACACTTGGAATATTTAAATTTTCCATTATGATTATTTATACCATGTATCTCATTACACATTGAGAGTAATGTAAATCTCATATCACCCTCTCCTTCATTTTTAGACATTCCTTTGAATTACATTTTAATCATTTAAGCTTAACTACTAGATTGATATGTACCTGAAACCTCTATTCGTACCATGTTTGAAAATAAACCAGTCTACTCATAGTTAATAATTAATCTTATAGATAATGAAAAATTTAGACTTTATTTCATTCCACATAAAAAATAATCAATCATACATTTAGGTTAGATGATAATACTAGATGTGTGCCTGTAACGGCCCAAAATTTTGAATAAATCTTGTTTCCTAATTTCATGTGTTATTTTATTTTATTTTTATACTCAACAAAAATGTTTTATTTGATAAACATGATTATAATTAAAATGAGACCATTGGGTTTTGACTATTATATGGCCATCGGTCAATATGACCACTATGAACATAATGTTTTGATTATTGTCTCTAAATACAAGTAATCTCGGTTAATTAATATATAAAAAAGATTCGATGGCCTCACCCAGTAGTCTTGGACCAATCGAAGCCCATCTAACAGAACTTGGGGAGGAGGTAGAACCACTGGGCTTTTCTCTGGACCAAACCCAAGCTGAAATTCATCGTGTGAAGTTATAACGGAATCGCCTTTGCGAGAAGTTCAAACTGATAGAAATTACTACTCGTGCGATGTTGGCCGAGCCTCCCTCAGATTCTCTCACCTTAGCACACCATACACTTAGGTACTATGCTGGTGTGATAAGGGGCTATGTAAGGAGACCGTAACTGCCTTGTGTAATCCTTTGTTTTAAATAAAAATTGGGATTTCATCTTATGATGAAGTTTATGAATTTTCTAATGTCCGGATAAATACAATATGCATATTTTTAATGAATTTTAGGAACATGATATTTTAATAATGTTTATGTAAACCTTAAATAATTAAAAATGTGTAATGATCTTCGAAAAATGGTCTTCTATAATTATGTTTAGTTCGAAATTTAGAATCTAATAAGATCAACATAATTTTTGATGAATAATAAATTATGAATAGTGATTTTATGCTTAGGATTAGTAATGTGACCAAATGGATTAGTAATCTCACTAAATGAAAGTATTAATATTATCTAGGAACCTTGATTAAGTAGTGTGATTCAATAAAATGGTTAAATAACAGTTTCATAAATTATTATTCAAGTATTATTTTTTTGGGTGAATAGTGTTTTTTAATTAAAAATTAAATTAAAAATATTTAGAAAAATATTTTTATAAAATGGATTTCATTTTTGAACTCAGAGCATCGATATTATGTTAAGGTAAATTTTTGGGGTTTTTTTCTGAAAAAAACGAATTTTTGGTGAATAGTGTAATTATTTTAAAAATAGATTAAATATATTTAGAAAATTATATTTATAAAATGGAGTTCATTTTTGAAATCAGATCATTGATATTTTATTAAGGTGAAATTTCGGGGTCTTTTTGAGAAAGTTGAATTTTCAGTGAATAGTAAAAATACAGTTTTAGGGTTTCGGTATGTTTAATGACCTCATAACTGTGTCATGATGATGTCATGAGATATTTTAAGGGTTGGCCGGCCAAGGGTGATGAATTATTGTTTTGGGGTCCCCATGTGGCCTAACTCCATGGTAAATTCCAAGGGAGCGCACATGGTAATGAGAAAAGCACTTTCAAGGTGTCCCTTGGCCATTAATGCCTTGTCCCCTCACTTTCCCTATAAATACCAAGCCATCCTCTCATCCATATCGACTCGCCACTCTCCCCCAATGAAATAATGGTCTCATTACGTCCCAAGGAGTCCTCCCAAGGTGCCCCCAAGCCCTCAAGGCCCAATCCTTTGAGTTTTAAGAGTTACGTTTTAAGGTAAGGGATCCGACCTCTCTCTTTCTTTTCAAGTAATCTTTTTTATGTAATTTATTTTATGATCCATGTTCTTATGTTAAAATGTGTTATTTTATACTCCTCTTACTTTCCTTTTCATGTTCACATAATTAGAGATCCCCTATTACTCTCATTATTTCGTTTTATGAAGTTTTAAGTGGCACAGTTAGGCTGCCGAAATTTTTCTAACAGATTCTTTCTCCGTTCTCATTTTTCAAGATCTATTTTCATGTAATGTATTTGAAATTCCTTTTTATTATTTTGGGGTATGATCTCTAAATTTATCATACTGATCTTTTATGATAATATGATGAGATACCCCATTTGATCTCTTCAATTCAGTATTTTGAAGTTTTAAGTGGCGTCGTTAGGCTGCCGAATTTTTAAGTGGTTCTTCACCATTCTTGTTTTGAAGTTCTACTTTCATTTCAATTCTTTCAAGTTCCTTTCTATTATTTTGGGGTACGATCTCTATATCTATCATACTGGACTCTTATTTTCATATGATGAGAGACCCTATTTGACCTTGTCAATTCAATTTTGTTGAAGTTTAAGTGACGCCGTTAGGCTGCCGAATTCTCACAAGAGAAATCTTATTTTTTCTTCCTTTCATGTTCTTCATTTCATATGGTATATTTTCAAATTTCATTACCATGTTCTTAAATCCCTTATATTTTTCCCCTCTACTGTTTTATGGGTCATTTATGAATGTTTGACCGATGTCCCCTCTCTTCTCAATGTTTTCTAAAACCCCGAAACATAGACGTTATGCTGCAGAATTTTCGTCTCAAAGTCTCTATCTCTCTTTTCTCAAAACTATTTTATGTTATAAGGTGAATGCTCAAAGCTATTATTTATACAGGGGTATTCACATATATATCAAAATGTTCTATTTTAAATTTTGGGATTTACATACATGAAACCCTCTTTCCCTTTCTGTGGGTTTAAAGTAACATAAAGATCATGTCTTTAAAGCAGTTTTTAAAACGTTATGATTATGAAATGAAACCAATTTATTTTATGCTATATGGGTTGTTTATGAAATAATTGATGATGATATATGTGGCTCACATGATAATATAGATATTTCAAGGGTGCACCCAGATAGCGCTCCAATGCATTGGGTAAAGACTTAATCTCTAGAGATGACCATTTTTAACGACGCCTTGGTGAAAAACCTTGGTAATTTTAACGACACCTTGGGGATGGACCTTGGTGAAACGAAACGATTGTCAATATTAAATATTGTAGCCACATCTTAATGTTATGAAAAATTTTATTTTTATTATGATGTATCTCATGATTTATTTCTCTTGCCTTAAAGTTATTTTCATATCCTTATTGAAGTATCTCAAATTCACCTATAAAATGTTTCTCTTGTTTCCCTTACTGGGCTTTCTGCTCACCCTTTCTTTTGATGTATGTACCCAGGTAATGAGATGTAGTAATGAACCAAGGATGAAATTATGGAGAAACCTTTCAAGTGTGTAAGAAGTGTGTTTTTTGTTCATTCCATGTATTATGTTCCTGGTTTCCAAGACACTAAACCTTAAAGATCCTCAGTTTTGTGTAATGTAATGAGAGTTTATGTTATAAAAAGATGGGATGCAATAGTTGGTAACAAAGGATGGTTTAGTTATTTGTGGAAATTAGGATATGAAAACTTTAGGAAGAATCCTATAGAAATTTTTATATATAGGAAATCTTCCTGGTATTTTGGTGAGTATTGAGTAATGGGTTTCCAAGCAAATACATCCCTATCTGGATACGAGCAAGTAGAGGTGGATCTGTCACAGATGTACATAGGGTTAAAACCCAAAAACACCGCTTTGAGCTAGACTCGAACGGGAACTGGTACACGACAACGATCCTTGCTGCACTCTTCGTTACGACACTCCTGGGGGATATGCTTTGGTAAATTCATAAGCTTAGTATGAACCATTTTAAAGGAACAAGGATAAAACAAAATAAAGATTCACATAAGAATATATGATCATGGATAACCTATATGGGAACCTAGGGGATCACAAGATAGGGTATACTTTTATTCTAAAAGTTATCCTTATATGTGTTCATCTCCTTTTCATGATTATTTGCTAAGTATTAAAGCCCCTAATTATACTTTGTTTTTGTAGTTAATGGCGGGAAATGGAAGAACATGTACCAATAACCAATGTTATAAGAAATGTGATGATTTTCATATTAATATGAAAGAGGTGATTAAGGGATTAAAAGATGATTATTATTTTGGAATATGTTCACTATTTTGGGAAACCTATATAATCGAGGTAAATAGATTCCTACGTTATTTTCATTGAGAAGTAAGGTTGACTTATATTTTTAAGAATCGATGAATTTAAGGTGGACTTATAGTAATTTAGGTTACTTATGGGAATGATTAACCTATCTTGGGTAAAATATGTTTAGGTTAGCTATTTTTGTTATAAGATGTTAGGAGTGGTTGATGTTTTTTGGAGATGAACAATGAAGTTGATTTTAGAAGACTATGTTATCAAATCACCCTTTTATTTGGGATTCAATCTTAGTTTGGTTTATTTTGAGGAATTTTAAGGACCGTTATTTATGGAATGGTCTATGATGAACTTTGGGTAGTACCATGGAACTTTGAATATTTAAAAGTAGTTTCCATTCCTATGGGATTCTCCCTTTTTGAAGAGTTGTTTGACCTTACCCTTCCTGTTTTTGGGATAATGTTAATATTTTGTGGATTGTGTGATTCTCTAGAAGATGATTCTTGTGTTTTGATGAGACCAAGTAGTTTTGAATGTTCATTGTTTGGAGAAAAGATTAGTTTTGCTAGAAACTTATTAAAGTATGAAACTCTACATGAAGGTAGATATATTTCCTTATGTTTTTGTTCTATGTTGTAAATGAATTCCTCAAAGTTAGGAAAAGGAACGTAAAACAAAAACATTGTTTGTTTACGTTTCCTACTAGGTAATCAAATACCGCTTACACACATCATAATTTTGGGATTTTCTGGTGGTTAACTTCCACCTAATCATGTTTTCTATCAATCTACTTTAGAACGTGACCCTTTTTTTTCTCCTCCATGTCCATGTTTCCTACATAGAATCCTAGTATGAGTAAACTCGAGTGGCCTTTTTACTTCATTTTCTTTCTTTTAAAGTAATGGTGTTACTGACTCTTTTTCCGATGTGGGACTTTCAATGAAATTTCAAAACCCAATTTTAAAAATTTCGAGGATGCAAT
Source organism: Viscum album (assembly GCA_963277665.1). Classification (NCBI taxonomy): domain Eukaryota; kingdom Viridiplantae; phylum Streptophyta; class Magnoliopsida; order Santalales; family Viscaceae; genus Viscum; species Viscum album. Next base: position 1,511,836,556 of record OY728143.1, on the reverse strand, counting down.
TTCTCAAGGGGGGAAGATTGTAACGGCCCAAAATTTTGAATAAATCTTCTTTCCTAATTTCATGTGTTCTTTTATTTTATTTTTATACTCAACAAAAATGTTTTATTTGATAAACATGATTATAATTAAAATGAGACCATTGGGTTTTGACTTTTATATGACCATCGATCAATATGACCACTGTGAACAAAATGATTTGATTATTGTCTCTAAATACAAGTAATCTTGGTTAATTAATATAGAAAAAAGATTCGATGGACTCACCCCGTAGTCTTGGACCGATCGAAGCCCATCTAACAGAACTTGGGAAGGAGGTAGCACCACTGGGCTTTGTTATGGACCAAACCCAAGATGATCTTCTTCGTGTGAAGATAGAACGGAATCGCCGTTGCGAGAAGTTCAAACTAATAGAAATTAGTACTCGTGCGATGTTGGCTGAGCCTCCCTCAGATTCTCTCACCTTAGCACACCTTACACATAGGTCCTATGCTGGTGTGATCAGGGGCTATGTAAGGAGACCGTAACTGCCTTGTGTAATCCTTTGTTTTAAATAAAAATTGGGATTTCTTCTTATGATGAAGTTTATGAATTTTCTAATGTCCGGATAAATACAGTATGCATATTTTTAATGAATTTTAGGAAAATGATATTTTAAAAATGTTTATGTAAACCTTATATAATTAAAAATGTGTAATGATTTTCGAAAAATGGTCTTCTACAATTATGTTCAGTACGAAATTTAGAGTCTAATAGAATCAACATAATTTTTTATGAATAGTAAATTATGAATAGTGATTTTATGCTTAGGATTAGTAATGGGACCAAATGGATTAGTAATCTCACTTAAAGAAAGTATTAATATAATCTAGGCACCTTTATTAAGTAGTGTGATTCAATAAAATGGTTAAATAACAGTTTCATAAATAATTATTCAAGTATTAGTTTTTTTGGGTGAATAGTGTTTTTTAATTAAAAAATAAATTAAAAATATTTGGAAAATTATTTTTATAAAATGGATTTCATTTTTGAACTCAGAGCATCGATATTATGTTAAGGTAAATTTTGGGGTTTTTTTCTGAAAAAAATGAATTTTTGGTGAATGGTGTAATTATTTAAAAAATAGATTAAAAATATTTAGAAAATTATTTTTATAAAATGGAGTACATTTTTGAAATCAGAGCATTGATATTTTTTTAAGGTGAAATTTTGGGATCTTTCTAAGAAAGTTAAATTTTCAGTGAATAGTAAAAATACAGTTTTAGGGTTTCGGTATGTTTAATGACATCATAACTGTGTCATGATGATTTCATGAGATATGTTAAGGGATGGACGGCCTAGGTTGATGAATTATTGTTTTGGGGGCCCCATGTGGCCTAACTCCATTGTAAATGCCAAGGTATATCACATGGTTTTGAGAAAAGCACTTTTAAGGTGTCCCTTGGCCATTAATGCCTTGTCCCCTCACTTTCACTATAAATACCAAGCCATCCTCTCATCCATTTCGACTCCCCACTCTCCCCCAACTAATATCTGGTCTCATTACCTCCCAAGGAGTCCTCCCAAGGTTTTCCCAAGCCCTCAAGGCCCAAACCTTTGAGTTTTAAGAGTTACGTTTTAAGGTTAGGGATCCGACCTCTCTCTTTCTTTTCAAGTAATCTCTTTTATGTAATTTCTTTTATGCTCCATGATATTATGTAAAAGGGTGTTATTTTATACTCCTCTTACTTCCCTTTTCATGTTCACATAATGAGAGATCCCCTATTACTCTCATTATTTCGTTTTATGAAGTTTTAAGTGGTGCCGTTAGGCTGCCGAAATTTTTGTAACAGATTCTTTCTCCCTTCTCATTTTTCAAGATCTATTTTCATGTAAAGTATTTCAAGTTCCTTTTTATTGTGTTGGGGTATGATCTCTAAATTTATCATACTGATATTTTATTATCATATGATGAGATACCCCATTTTATCTCTTCAATTCAGTATTTTGAAGTTTTAAGTGGCGTCATTAGGCTGCCGAATTTTTAAGTGGTTCTTCACCATTCTCGTTTTGTAGTTCTACTTTCATGTCAATTCTTTCAAGTTCTGTTTTGTTATGTTGGGGTATGATGTCTATATCTATCATACTGATATTTTATGACCATATGATGAGATAACCCATTTGATCTCTTCAATTCAGTATTTTGAAGTTTTAAGTGGCGACGTTAGGCTGCCGAATTTTTAAGTGGTCCTTCACAATTCTCGTTTTGAAGTTCTACTTTCATGTCAATTCTTTCAAGTTCCTTTTTGTTATGTTGGGGTATGATCTCTATATCTATCATACCTATATTTTATGACCATATGATGAGAGACCCCATTTTATCTCTTCAATTCAGTATTATGATGTTTTATGTGGTGCCGTTAGGCTGTCGAATTTGTAAGTGGTTCTTCACCATTCCCGTTTTAAAGTTCTACTTTAATATCAATTATTTCTAGTTACTTTTTGTTATGTTGGGTTATTATATCTATATCTATAATACTGATATTTTATGACCATATTATTGGAGAACCCATTTGACCTCTTAAATTCCGTATTTTGAAGTTTTAAGTGGCACCGTTAGGCTGCCGAATGTTTAAGTGGTCATTCACCATTCTCGTTTCAAAGTTCTACTTTCATGTCAATTCTTTCAAGTTCCTTTTTTTTATTTTGGGATATTATATATATATATCTATCATACTGATCTTTTATGACCATATGATGAGAGACCCCATTTGATCTCCTCAATTCAGTATTTTGAAGTTTTAAGTTGCGCTGTTAGGATGTCGAATTTTTAAGTGGTTCTTCACCCTTCTCATTTTGAAGTTCTACTTTCATCTCAATTCTTTCAAGTTCCTTTATATTATGTTGGGGTATGATCTCTATATCTATCATACTGGAATCTTATTTTTATATGATGAGAGACCCTATTTGACCTTGTCAATTCAATTTTGCTGAAGTTTAAGTGACGCCGTTAGGCTGCCGAATTATCACAAGAGAAATATTATTTTTTCTTCCTTTCACGTTCTTCATTTCATATGGTATATTTTCAAATTTCATTACCATGTTCTTAAATCCCTTATATTTTGTCCCTCTACTGTTTGATGGGTCATTTATGAATGTTTGACCCATGTCCCCTCTCATCTAAATGTATTCTAAAACCCCGAAACATAGCTGTTATGCTGCAGAATTTTCGTATCAAAGTGCCTCCCTCTATTTTCTCAAAATTATTTTATGTTATAAAGTGAATACTCAAAGCTCTTATTTTTATAGGGGTATTCACATATATATCAAAATTTTCAATTATAAATTCTGGTATTTACATACAAGAAACCCTCTTTCCCTTTCCATGGGTTTAAAGTAACATAAAGATCATGTCTTTAAAGCAGTTTTTAAAACGCTGTGATTATGAAATGAAACCCATTTCTTTTATGCTATATGGGTTGTTTATGAAATGATTGATGATGATATATGTGGCTCACATGATAATAAAGACATGTAAAGGGTGCACCCAGATAGCTCTCCAATGCATTGGGTAAAGACTTAACCTCTAGAGATTACCATTTTTAAGGATGCCTTGATGAATAACATTGGTAATTTTAACGACACCTTATGGATGGACCTTGGTGAAACGAAACGACTGTCAATATTAAATGTTGTAGCCACATATTAAAGTTATGAAAAATGTTATTTTTATTATGATTTATCTCATGATTTATTTCTCATGCCTTACAGTTATTTTCATGTCGTTATTGAAGTATCTCAAGTTCACATGTAAAATGTTTCTCTTGTTTCCCTTACTGGGCTTTCTGCTCACACTTTATTTTGATGTATGTCTCTAGGTTATGAGATGCAGTAATGAACCTAGGATGAACTTATAAAGAAGCCTTTCAAGTGTTTAAGAAGAGTGTTTATTGTTCTTTTCATGTATTATGTTCCTGGTATCCAAGACACTAAACCTTAAAGATTCTCAGTTTTGTGTAATGTAATGAGAGTTTATGTTATAAAAAGATGGGATGCTATAGTGCCTCTCATGTGTTGTAAAAGATTCCATATAGGTAAAATCATATGCCTTATACATTTTTATGAAATCAAGGAACTCAATATCTATTTTCATATAAATGATATGAGGAATGTAATTATTGAAAAATAATTTATTAATATAGACCAATTCCATAGAGTCAATTTCCTTATTTTTCTTAGAATTATTAATTCTTCTCGACTATTGATCAACTTCACCTTTATATTTACAAACTAACAAAATTTCATTATAATGTTCTAATCTTTTGTGAAAAAAATATCATTTAAATGATATTAATCAATTTCTTAACTACAATTGAATAAGAAAATACAATAAAAAGGCGTACATTTTCTCATGAAGGACTCATCAAAATATTGATCCCACCTTTTCTCATTTGGGTGTCTAACGTGATTTATAGCTGGATAATGTATTGTGATTACAACAATATGATTTTTTATTTATGCTCCCATAACATTTGGTCTCTCAGGAGGAACATCAATGCATTTCTTATCATATTAAACATTAAAACATTTTATTATTGTTATTTAAATTTATTAAAACTAGAGTAAAAAGATTAAGAAACACTAATAATAGTGGGAAATGACATAATCAAGAGAAATGTTTTATTAATGTTCAATATATGCCACATTTGAGATAATCTTAGGTTATTAATGAGTTTTATAATAACTCTAGGACATTAACTTAAATATAGACATATGGTTAGGTATATTAATATGTTTTTATCATCCTTGTTTCTATAGGTTAACAAAAACATTCTCTAAGACCAACAATATCAACCCATGGTTTTCATATATAAATGTTACAAATTTTTTAATTAATAATACTTTTATAACATAACAAATCCATAAATGAACTATATAGTTTTAGTTCCATAGAAAAATTGGATACCTAAAAAATAAGTCCAGAAAAAATATTCACCCTCTCTCACTTATTCATTTAAAAGTATAAATCATTTATGACATGTCATACCTAATATGATTATCCATATCCAGAGGAAAATAAAAATGATATCGTTTTTTTCAAATTCATAGTACGTTTAAGTAACCAATATAATAACGATTTTAGAAAAATATTATGACCATAATGTTATATAAACACGAAGAAAACATTTTTAAATTATTCTAATTTTATAAAAGATCATAATAATGAATGATGAAATAAATCATATATTTTGATATGACAATAATCATTAGGAAATAAATGATCATGATTCATGTAAATAATATTTCAATAAGATATCAATTATGTGGAATAAAAATAAGCATACCAAATAATTTCCATATTAGTCTAGGCTCACTTCCAAGAGAATCCGAGAAGAAAAATTCCTCCACTGAATTAGGTTCACTCCACATTCAAACCAGGTATTGTTGAACAAGTATTAGTTCACATTCCAACCCTGTATTACTGAACTCGGTTGAGTTCTCATTCCAGCCATGTATTACAGATATAGGTTCACTACCCATTGTTTTCCTGTATTATTTAACACACATGAATCCTCATTACAATATTTTTTATCTCAGGTTATATAAATATTTACCCAATAATTAGAGGGTGATATAGGTCACACATATCACATAATTAAAACTATAAATATTTTTGCCACAAGAAATTTATACATTCATCATATTATAACACAAGGAAAAGTAACACAATTAATAATCCTAATTTCAACATAATAATAAAACATACAATGAAATGATAATTATGGTTTCCTTGGATCATATATCTGGTAATGTATATGCATCCCCATTTTTTTAATAGATGGAAAATAAACTTGACAGATCAATTAAAATAATTCATTCCAAAAATATTATTTCCATTTTATTTTTCCTCCTTAAAATATAGAAAATTAGGAAGGAATGAACTGTATTTTAAATTTATATTATAATATATTATTTAATTTGAATAAAGGATATAGTTTAATAAAATAAAAAAATCATATCATTCCATATAACTAAAAAATATTGCATTGGATAATTTTAAAATAAACATTAAATATGATTTTTTATATGTAGTTAAATTTCAAATATCATTGAAATTAAATATTATAATTAATTATTTATATCAAGTATTAATCCACATAATGAAAGAATAAATACATTATAAGATAACCATAATAAATTTTTCACATAACCTTTGAATGACATAATCAATGTTGAAGATTTATAACTCAATGAATAAGGTTGAGTTTGGTATTCCCATACCAATACTATGGATATAATTTTTTCATAATAAAAATATGAATAATAAATTTGGATCAATTATGAATTTAATTTTTAACAACAATTTTAATATATAATGACTTATTTATTAAAAAATCATACCATCCTTTTATTAATAAATTGTTATTAAAATCACTATTCTAGATGAAAACTGCTTTATATTCCAAACTTGATTCAATTCTGCAGTATTTAACCTTATACATTGATCTTGTTCTAAAAATTAACAGAATTATAGTAATGGAACGAATATAATATATATTAATTATATATAAATTTATAATCATTGACATAAATAATAGATTAAAATTTTCATTACACCATTCCTAGATACAGTAGGTTGTACGTAGCTATAACACTATATTAATTTTTTGATTAATGGATTTGATGAATGGTAAATAATAATTCAAATTTATAGAATCTCTGTAATATTGTATGTATAATATATATTCATCAAACCCTTCATAATACTCGAACATATTATTCGTAGAGGAAAGAATGATTTGTATAGCTACGTGGATATGTTAAGTTGTACATACGAACAATCAATAATTTCACTTATTATTTTATTTTAAATGGGATGTATAAAGGGGTTTTATAATTATAATAAAATTAACTAATATTTAAAATAATGAATCTATTTTTATAATAATTACAATAAATATTTAGTGAAATTAATAAATATTATAAATGGAATTTTATCAATAAGAGAGATTACCTCTTCTTCGAAACAAATTATTTGAAGAATCTCAAAAGGATTATAAGGGTGGACTATTTAGAATACAACCAAATTTAGAAAGTGTGTATAGTAGTTGATGAGAAAATTTTTTAGAGTATTGGATATCTTAGTGGCTCTGTGAGGTTTAAATAAATGATAGAGGATTCCCACTTTTATAATTAATGTGAGGGGAATATTATTAATTTTTTTATTTTTTAAACACTAATAAATTTACTTTTTATCCAAATTCCAAAACAAGTCCATATATTTGAATAGATGATAAAATAAAATTTTAATAATATCATTCAATTGATTATAGACATGATTTGTTCTTATTATTAACCTTATCATTTTTAATAACCCATAGTTAAAATATTGTAATTTGAAATATGGTAACAACATTATTAACAATAAAGATGATAATATTTAATTTCAAACTATAAATTAGAATATAAATGTAAAATTTATGATATTCTAAAAAAATAAAATTACTTTTTTATTATTTAATAAATTTCTAATTTGTAAATAACATGATAAAATATTATTGTAATAAAATATCCATACAGTAAATTTTGACACTAATAATTACATCGACATTATGAAAATCAAGATAATAAGATATGTCAAGACAAAATAATTTCATAAACCCCTAATATATCATACTAATATATACAATTATTTGAATGCCTTAATGAATTTAATGTATATTTCTTTTCGTATTTTTAGTATAGTTTCTTTTATTATTTATTTAAATGATTAATTATTACATTGGTGTTGTGTAAGAATTTATGATATTTCTATAATTATTGAAAATTATAAACAAATTACTCTGGTGAATATATATATTTCATATTTTGAAATAAAATTTATATTGAATAGATCTTCTGGAAAACTTCAAAATAAAAAAAATTATACTTATTAATAATTAGAGTGTTGTAATTTGTCACATTCATTGATGTTAATAATATATTTCATTTTAATAGAAAAGTCTTCATTAAATAAATAAAATCTCAATATTTGATATTAATAGTCGATATAACCTTTTCCAATATGACATAAGATGAAATTTAATGGCCTTATATATTAATAATAATCAAGATTAACCCATTTTACATGTTATTGATTTAATAAATTTTACCATACTTACTATTCAGGTTAACAAAAATCAAAAGGGGCCTAATTAATAAATTTAAAAATAATAATTATAAATATGTTATTAAAATAATATAATTCGAAACATAGAATATTCCTTATTTTATAAAAAATTAACTCTTAAAAATGAAATGAAAAGATGTTATTAAAAAAATGTACTTTATGGATATAAAATGTTTTTATAAAAAATTTAAATATAAAGTCCAATTGAAACCCAATAATTGTATTAACTAATATAAAAATGAACTAATTAAAATGAAAACTAATAGAAAAATTAATTTAAAAAATAATATAAATTAACATAATTTATTCAATAAAATTAGTATTTCTCACTATTCCATGAAAAGACAATATTTTCATAAATTGATCATATATTCATACTATGGTAATTTAGGAATTAATAATTAAAAAATAATATCATGTTTTCAAAAAAAATATCAATAAATTATTTAAATTATTATTCAAACATAATAATAAAAAAACAATTTTTGGAAGAACAAATTATTTTTATAGGTAAAAATTACATAAATAAAAAAATGTTAGATCTTTTTCTCGGATCATACCAGTAAATTAATATTATTTTAAACCATTATATTTCTTTCATAATTTAGTTACTTATATTCATTTAGGGAAATTTAATGACCTGGTTATTATAAATATATAACATTTAAATAATTTTATGCGATTTGTTTTGAAAATTGGTTGCATGAAACACAATAAATCGATGAAATAAAATTTTAAGCGACAAAATACATAGAAACAGTTGGGAGTTATAGTATATGAAATATCAAAATCATAATTTTGTGGGTACTCAAAAAAATTGTTCTGGTGCAGATTCAAATCATTTTGAGAAAATATATAAATCAATATATTATTGTCAATATAAATGGTAAAACATTCTTCGAAAAGGTAATGATTTCTACTCATAATTGCATTCATCGAAATTGAAAGATCATGTTCATCAGTTAGATAATTATTCTTGTGTTGCCTATGCTTTATAAGGATAAATGATTCCTCGTGATCAATGAGTATAGGAACACAACACAAACATAAACAAAATGGCTTAGATAAGACCACATAACTATATGAGGCCTCTATAAGAGTCAACATCGACAAACAAGTTAGACGATATTTCATCACAACTAAATAACACTATATTTTGTAATCCCAAAAAAAAATCCCATATGAATGAGATAATTAATCATATGAGTTAATTTTGTGAAATCATTTTTTAGATGGTAATAATATCCAAATAAATTCATGATCTTATAGATCTCAAACCAATTTCAGAAATTCTTCCACGTCATTATAGATCTTATTTTCTTAGGACAAAATAAAATAACATGTTTTAAGTCCATATGACCCAAGAACATCACATCCCAAATATCAAAATATCATTTCAATATCATCGTAATGTTTTGGTGATTACCATATAGTTCATGAAATTTTTATCTGATGACACACATGATCCCCTCATTAGACATAGTCTAAACAGGGATGTTATCTAAAATTTCCACAATGAATATGTCATAATACCCATGGAAGAGATTGTAAAAAAATTTTATAAAGACAATATGAGAATTTTTTAGATTAAATGGCATGAAAAATACTTATAATGGGCACACCAGCACATAAAAGAGGTTATCAAAATATCAAATTATTTTATTCTCAACTGTTGGAAATGATATTAAAGATCAATATTTGTGAAAAACATAAACCCATTTATCTATTCAAATGCATCAGCAATATGTGGAAAATCATACTTATTCATAACCATTACTTGTTTAATTTTTTATTATCCAACATATATGATAAGTGAACCATCAGAATTATTATTAAATTGGAAATTTACTACACAAAGTAATATGAGCAGTCATATAAATTCATTTTCTAGTAGATCATCTGACTCAGCCATCGACTGTTTAATTTTATATGGTTCTATTCGGTAAAAAGGAATATATTCAGGTTAAATACACAATACTAGATAAATAAATAACTCTACCTAACTTATTGGAGCTAGACTGGAGAATTAAAGAAGAAACACATCGAGAATCTTTATGAAATATAAGGTACATAATCAATTAATGATTTCTATGATAGATCAGAATAGAATTATGATAAATATTTCACCCACTTTAGATAATAATGATTTCCTATACATCATATCAGGTCCCATGTAATGTTCTCGAATTTCCGTATATATTTTTTATTATATGGAATTATTTCGAGACAAGGAGGTGAGATGGCGTGTGATTCTGAATCCCAGAGTTCCTGGAATTATCTGTCAAAAAAAATTAATCATTATATAGAACATGTGAGTGGATTTCCTGAAATAGTGGAATAACATTTAAATGGGTCCTAGATCAAATATCCAATGGCCCCATTGTATTAAAGATGAGGCATTTACCCTTTGTGTGACCTATGTTTAGTTGGCGCATGCCTCCAGTGAGAAAGCATGAAAATGGAATGACTGTAAATAAAAAATTTATATTATTTTATTTTATTTTTAAAATGCTTATAATTCATGAATCATGACTTCAATTACAAATTTGATAACACCACAGTGTTGGAGGGGGTAGGATTTCCTTAGGCAGATCCAAACAATGGACGACACGGGCCAACATAAGTACTTAGTTTTTGGACATATGTAAAATTATTAACTAACAATTATTTTATTTTAAAATCCTTATAACTCTTAAAAGGTATCTCAGGTTAGAAATAAAATAATACCATTGAGATATTGATGGAATGTTCCCCTTAGACAGATCCAAATCTCCACTGGCATGGTTTTAGGGTTAAAGTCACTTTTTGAAAATTTTTAAAAGATCATTTAAATAAACATATGAGATGTTTTTTTTGACATTTAAATTGTTTCTCAGATAAAAAATATGAGTGAATCATTGAACATATAGTGACTGGATTAGACAAGATAGGACTCAACATTGGATAGTAAGGGATGAAATAAAAATATAACATTCAGAATATTATAGAAATATAATAAAATAACATAAGACGTTATTTTATTTCTTTACACACTGAGGAGAAGTGACACAAAGATGTTGTAGTGCAGCGATGATGTAGTAATGAGGCACATTAATAGAACTAATTAATGTGTTTTTAACACGCAATGTAACAACACATTAATGTCACATAATATTGCAAATGTTCTATTAATAAAACAACGCAACGATGCAACATTGTAGCATAACAGAAAAGATATGATATGTATTATTTTTTACTGTGATTGTATTCATGGAACAATGACTAAACAATGAGGCTTTTATAATGAACCTCTAATGGATTACCTCCCTAAACTAAGAGCGATGAACGCTGGTGGGACGTCATCAACATTGAATTTTTTCAATGAAATAAGAACACCATTGATCTATTAGACCCCGAAGGATGAAACAATATAAAAATGAAGGTCAATAATATTGGGGCTTAATTTTTGAAATTATTTCATTGTTATTATTTTAGAAATGACATATGCAGATCCACCCACAAATAGGTTGATCCGCAAGTCATGCGTTTATATGGGAGAGTGACTTTTCTTTTGGGAGTTATTATCTGTTATTAGTTTTTCTCTAGGATGATTAAGACACATAATCTGAGCCTTCCCATGATTATAACTTCTAACTCATAGGTTGATATTTAACACCAACATGGAATGATCCCATTCACATGTGCACTATTTTTGAATAGTTTTTCAAAATCAAAAACAAAGTGTGATTGAGACCTTTGCGGTGAAGAGTACACTTCCCAAAGGACGTAGGTGTTGATGGTGAGAAAAAATAACCACCAAGGGAATCCAGTGGACCGCCAAATAATCCACTGAAGATGGCTTCAGTGGAACACATATGCATTGACAGAGTGCTAGACAGCAGGACAACAGGCCACAGGCCTTGCCAGCGGTTGGGTGGAGAGGCGTGCAGGTCATCATGCCATGATGAGGGGAGGTTACGGCCAAATGGACACAATTTCAGCAGGGAGAAGTGGTACCCACTGGGAACTACATGGAGGGATAACCCACATTCAGGCCATCCATGTGGCTCAGTGAGCCGTGCTCACTCAAACGTGGATAGAGAGCCCCACGATTTCACGTGTTTAGTGAAGGTTAGATTCGGAGGATATAAATCATAGAATTTAGAAACAATACTTGTTAAATAGTGGTATTCTGTAATCTATATAAATGGATTCATACATACCAATAAATTCTAATGGATTCGTATTGAGATTTCAAATTACTTCCTAAATTCAAAGATGTCCCAAAATTTCCAATGTGTCTCAATGTCACACTAGAATAATTATTTCTGTGTTTTATACCTACAATACTATATCCACCCAAAATATAAACATGAATACCCCTCATAGTCTCTCAAACAGGAAATAACATCACACCTTCTACCGTTAAATTTATCAAATGAAATGGAATAGAAAATAATTAACATGATAATGAATAATAGAATTTAAAACCAATGATCCTGTCAAAAATAGACTCAAGATAATAAAATGCTCACCAAATTAATAATGTCTCTCGTAATAAACTCTCATCATAAATACTTGTACACTAATAATGAGGATATTCCTCCCACATCATCATCACAAATTCCTATTTTTGATGATAATCCTAACCATACCTCCATTAAACCTAGACCATGACAAAAATGTTAAATATTCACTTGATAATCAATAGTACAAACCAAATGAATGTTAACTTTCTTATCATTAACCTAATCAATGAATATCAAATTTGAAACATGATATGGGTTAGAAATTAATTTTATATTTATGATATTTGAAATATGTTACTGATCAATGACATTTTGGTGGAAAAAAATATAGTATTCCACTTTACCAATCAACTTCACATCCTTGAAAAGTCTGAGCTATTTTTGTCCTGATATCCCATGAATTCATAGTATTTAGTTACACATGTTAAGTGATACACCCAAGAACACTTTGACAACAATCAGGATCTCCAAGGGATGTCAAAAACAACCCAAAAAATATATTTATATCAGCTTAAACCCATTAGAAACATCTAATAATTAAACTATGTCATCTCAATTTTAACCAAAACTGAATTATGTCCCAACAGGTAATACTCAATATAGACTGAGAAAAAGTTAAATGATTTAAAAATATTACTAAATAATTCTTCTATGGGTGTAATTTTAATCGATGACTATGGGATATTTTTTTGAAATATCATATTTATCTAAATTTAATTCACATGCCCCTAAAAAATTCAAGGATAGAAGCATCAATCTTGTTTTCATGAATTTATATATTTTGTTATGTATAACCATATATATGATGATATTGCGATATTCTATATGTATCACAGGATCTTATAGCCTCCTGGAGTCCTCCCATAATCTGATATTTGAATCAGTGACCCATATAGGATGTAGTGGTATACTGAAGAATGTAAAACTGGTCAATGGACTACACATATTTTTTTCCCATCACCAGAATCATTATTAGAATCATGAATTTGAATAATGTAATCTAATTTGGATAAAAATTTAATTAACATGAATATAAAATTATTTACATGAGGTTTATGTAGTAGCACTACAATGAGATTCATTTAAATATTATCCAATTTTCTTATTTATAGTGGGAGAGGATGAAGTAGACCAGAAAGCTACAAATATTCATAATTTATATGATTATATGTATAATAACAAAAATAAATAAGAGATATATTATTTCATACATAGACACTGAAACTAATTCTTCATATCAATTAATAAATTATTCATGACTATATAAATCACCCACATGGAATAATGAGAATCACCAATCACAAACCCTATCATGGGAGATATAATGACATAATGGCTATTGATGAAAATAATTCCCACTCAAGATATAAACTATAAATAGATGGTACCTCCATTATATAAAAAAATAATAATTCCTAGGAATTAAACATAATGTTGTTACTCCAGTAGTATCATATTATGAGTATGGTATATAAAAGGTAAAAAAACAAGAATAAACCTAGTCTCATCCTCTAATAATTTGTAATTAATGGGAGAAAATGATATAATGGGGTTCAACTCATCTAATAATTCCTTAATACCCATGGATAACAACAGAATGATTAGGGTGTTAGAAATATTGTTACCCTTTATAGGGGTGCTGTGTATGTCAATTTCGAATATTATATGTGCTCCACCATATTCCCTGTTATAAGGTAAAATGCTTTCATGAAAATATATGACCCAAATTTTTTATCTCAATAATGTATATATAATTTCCAAAAATTAAAGAATCGCCAACTTTTTTGGGTGTGGATCACTACTGTGAGATCAATACCATGTGTGGGATAGTTCTTCTCATGTGGCCAATGAAGAGAAGGAACATAAGTGACTCGATAATCATCTTTCATATGAAAACTAACCAAAACAAATAATTAATAATAATAAAGGTTGTGAAACCATGCCCAGTCTAGATGAGTCAGTAATGGAGAGGAAATCAAATAAAACATCATCTCATTGTAGAATGTATGATGTTTTTAATTCTAAATGATCTATATTACCTTCTAAGTGATAATAGTCAATGGATATGTTATTCTTGTGAACTTATTCATGAGTCTGTGATAATTGATTTCCTAGAATATTATCTTCAATACGAAAATACATTTTGTAGTCCCTGTATTAACAAGAAATATTTTATCTTTTTAGGATAAAAATCAGAATCATTCAAAGTTAAAAATCTTAAATAGATTCACATTATAAAGCATAAATTTTTTTATGATCTATTAGTAATATGATATTGACTTATAATGATGTTAAAAAAATCTCACATATTTATTATATTATCCTCCTCTATTATTGAATAAACAAATATGTAATTCATGAATACCATATTGAATGAGTTTAGATACAAGAATGAAATGATGTTCTTTAGTACGATAAACATAGTAAGAGTATTGGGATAGACATATGATAGAAAGGAAAATAAATGTGGATATACATACACCTAAATATACTATTTGGAATATCAAACTCCATGATCCACAACTAGTTGTATCCAAATCAATTTTATGAACGTCACCCCTGTAATATATTGAAATAAATCATATTTATGGGTCAATATGAGAATGTTACTAATCATAACCTGATTTATATATTCATGATCAGTACAAAAGTGAAGGGATATATCTTCTTTAATGGAAAAAGTCAAATTTACCAACCAAGGAGACACACTAAGTCAAAT
Organism: Viscum album; assembly: GCA_963277665.1. Classification (NCBI taxonomy): domain Eukaryota; kingdom Viridiplantae; phylum Streptophyta; class Magnoliopsida; order Santalales; family Viscaceae; genus Viscum; species Viscum album. Next base: position 1,511,821,183 of record OY728143.1, on the reverse strand, counting down.
AAAATCATTAAAAATCAATTCATCCTTTAAATAATTTAGTTACATTCTTTATTCAATTTGAATGTGGTATGAGAGAATATATATTGGATATTCACCAAGAATGAAGTCCCTTGAGAACTGTACCTCCCTCCCTATTTTTATAATATAAATTTATGATAATAAAACTAATTGAAATTTATCATTTATTTATGAAAGTTTACTAAAAGAGGAATCAAAATAGAGTCTCACAGTATAAACATATATATTATAACCCTACACAAAAATAGTATATATAATTTTTCAAGACCTTAGGACCCATTAATCATTGAATACATTTTACTTCCTATAATGGCCTATAATGGACACCCTCAGAGGTTAATAATCAATTAGTGATTTCTTATAGAACATCTATTATATTCTCTGATCTACATCCTTGATATTTATTTCAATACCCAAAAATTGAAATATGAGATTGACCTTTGATAATGGTTACTCATTAGTTGCGTATGAGAGACATTACTAGCCATTCATCTCGATTGGTGTTTTAATTTCCAAAAAATTAATTCCTTAGATTAAATGATCCAATAAGTCCACATTATAGGATGATATAATTGAATTACCTATGCATTTATCATATAGAGTATCCACTATGTATCCCTAGATATAAAAAATCATACTATCAAGGGGCCACAATCAGTTTACACTAGAGACTTGTTTAATTTGTGAATTTTACATTTTATAGATACATTTCGATAAAACACCATCATTAATAGAGAAACTGAAGAAATAAGAGATCTTATTGGTATCAAATATACCAATAAACAATATTGGGAAATGAAAACATTGAAACCTATCGGTAATTGGCCAAAACATTCTTATTTGATAAAAATAATTAGAGCCTCAATGAAAGAAAGTATCAAGATCCTAATCATGAATTGTTATAATAATTTAAATGGGCATATACATTAAATTGTAGATGTTTTATAGGAAGGTAGTTTCATGGAGAAACACTTCGATTTACACTATAAATAAAAATTTCACTTTCTATTCCCCATAACGAGACCACAAATGATAACACAAGGTTTAGGAGAAACAATAGTCAGCACTAACATACTAGCCATGTTGTATTCTTTCATTAGTTCCCTATAAGGACATCAATATATGTGTTATGCTTCATCGTAATGGTATGAGAACATATATCTTATATAAATCACTTCTTATTCATCAAAGACATCTCTATCGTGTTTGACACCACCATAAGAGGAAACTGAGTAGGTTTAGAAAATTAATTATCCAATTGAAACGTTACCAAATATCCTTCTTATAATATGAAAAACTACATGAATATAGAAAACTTCATATACTCTAGAATTAATTACCGTATAAAATTTTTCTTTAAATATTTTTACACAAATCCCTTATTCTACATTTCTAAAACAATAAAATTCTACCATCTTCTTGTAGGCCCATTATTTTAAAGAAAATAAACATCAAAAAATGGATTCTTGTGCCTCAATTGATGTGATGTGTCATTCAGTTATTCCCATATAGTCTTCCACTTCCTTAAGATCATTTATTCCCAATAATGATGGTGGCTTTTAATAAAGAATCTAACAGTCATGGTCTTTAATATCACCCCTTTACGGTTCTACAAGTTTAATCATTTCAAGGTAATGTGTTTACATTAAATATAAATAATAAAAAATAGTCACTAAATATATTATTATGTTCTTGTAGATTGGATGGTTCATTAAAATTGGTTCATCATTAAATCCCTCTTGCAGTTATATCATAAGTCTTCCAGAGGGAATGGTAGTGTAAAAGATCAACCAAAAAATGATACATCGGCCCTGTGAAATAGGAAAATAAATAAAATTAGTTAAATATAAACTATGTTATACAAATATAATATAAAAATTTGGGAACTTTATTGAATGATTTCAATTAATTTATCTATAAAACATTTTATAACCATCCATTGTATCTTACCTCTCACAATGGTCTAAGATAGTAATTCATTGATTCATAACATATTTACCAAGACTAAAAAATCTAATTTCATATCTATCAATTCATCTAAAGAATCATTATTACTTCAATTAAAATAAAAAACATTCTTTAGATATAAAATTATCATGAAAAAAATAGATAAACCATTAAACCCAACTCAATTTAGCCTTGATATAACCTAATGTGTGTTCCTGATCCACACATGATATCAAATATCACTTGGTCATTAAGAATGATCAAGCATAATTATTTTTTCACTATAAATAATAAAATAAGATTTTAGTTATAGGAATATATTAATATTTTATATTACAATACAATTAATGAGAAAAAATTTCCACAAAACTAAAAGTAAATATTCCATGGAAAAAAACATCAAAGACATCACATATACCAATGATGAATTTAACATTAAGATATCATCATTATAATTTGATCATAGTGTCTCCTTGTTACTAGAAAATCCCATGGTCAGATTATCAATAAATACCTACACTTTTATGTGATGAATTTTATTTTCATATATACTTCATTTTCTTATACCTAGAAATAGAAATTATACACACACCCAATGAAATGTGTTGGTTGCAGAAACACTATTCCATTAGGATAACACCAAGATATAACATAAGAGGACCAAATAAAAAAATAGATATTTATTGTTTTAAATAATAAATTGAATTAAAATATTAATCTTTATTTAAAATAATTCATTATTCTCAAATCTTTTCAATAGAATGTAGATAGTGCACATTGAAATTCATTCAAATAGGCATGTACATGTGTTAGGAATAAATTTATCATGAATAAATCATTTTAAAAACATTCTCAGGTAATCTTATTTTTCAATACTATAACCATGGTCTTATACCTTAGTTTTTTTATATAAATCATCGTGTATTCTTATATTCTCAGTGAAATAAGGTTCTATGTGTGCATATTACCAATATATCAAGAATTAGTGGAATACAAGTCCACAATAATGAATTAATCCAATTTCCCCAATATATATTTTTTATAATATTCATCATGATTATATTATTAGTTTATGCTACAAAATAATTAGTGTTGTTATCATTGAATACCATCTTATCTACCCAAACATCCATCTACTTCCAATAAATCTATCATGTTGAAAATCATTAATCACAAAGATGTTTCACTAATAATCATTCATATATCCCCAAAAAACGATTTCAATATGAAATATCATTTAATATACAAATTTTAAATAGTTTATATAAAAAAAATTCCATTTATAAAAACATATTTCATTCAAAATTCAAAACAAAAATCATATTTTCATTTCTCAGGATTTACCACCAAATAAATTCATCAAATCATTAATTTCAAATAAATATTATTGAATATAATGGGTTTTAAAACATCATTTCTGAATTGGTTTATTCACACACCATTTCATTCAAAAATATTTAACACGAATCCAATTTTTTTTTTAAAAAAATTAAATAATACATTTGAAAAAATTCTTTCAATAATTGTTTCCATTAATAGGGAATGTATTATTAAGCCGTCTTCCAAAAAGAATGGTACAATCAAACCCCAAAGATGGATCCATGATAATAGACATGATGAGACATAAAATCTATATAGTGTTTCCTATAATAATAATTCAATATCCAATATTCATATGTAACAATATCACAAGGATATGAAATAGTAAAATACAGAGAGACATGGGGAATGGGGTAATTAAAATCAGGTCATGGATAAAATTAGCTAATTATATTAAAACAAATTCAATTAGTATTTTAATCTAAAATAGTAATACGATCAAATAGGAACAATCTACTTAGGTGAACATACACGTTTATAAGGTTTTAATAAAGATTAAATGATTGTTTATTAAAATTAAAAAGGGGATTTTATTAAAAAATAATGATTCCACCCATAAATATCCCACAAAAATTGTCACGACTAGATTTCCTCATGTTACTAAATGTTGGGATATTGTTCTAGGTGGAAAGTGTTCACCACAAAAACACCAATGCTTGTCTGGCAGAAATTTCATTATCTATAAATTGCATAGACAACTCATTGGATTGCAGTAGTTAAATGGTTGGTTTCCACTAGTGAGCTAGTTTAATTCCTATAATAATTAACAACATCAAGTATGACACTGGCTAGTAACATTTTCTAACCTGATTGCTGGTTGATTTCCTCTAGATTTTCTCAACTACAAGCCTATGTCCACACAAATTTTCCGAAACCTACTATTCTATGTTGGATTAACCAACACCACACACAATCCCCTTAGGATTATAAAAACAAAAAAATTATAAACTAATTTAAAAAAATCAATATGTGAAGGGAAACCCATATATCATACCTAAATGAAAGAGTTGCGATTTTAAAATATTCATAGTGACAAGGAATATGTCTGAATTCCTACAAATCATAAAATATTTAAAATTCTGTGGAAATTGTTTTTAGCATACAACTATGGAATGAAATTATTAATATCAATATTCATGACATGAATTCTAATTGTCTAGGATTTGATTGTTATGGGGATTCTCTATCAACAACCAATAGGGTATTAAATAACATTTCACAAAATTTTGTCTGATTTTACTATATTTTGAGGAAATATTATTTGAGGTATTTATTTAATTTAATTTATGTCATAATATATAGTTAGAAATATATTTCGATTGAATTTTATCCATCAACTATTATTACTAACATCCTTCAATAATCATAAAAAATTTCAATAAAATTTATACCTCAATATTTATAAAATTTACTCAACGTCTTGATAAACTTCATTATTATACCTGTTAAATCATTGTTGATGAAATTCATATAGAGAACCACTCTTTGATACATTATCATTACATAAGCCTTCCATAATATATAAAACATTATATAAATATACACTCAAGGATCGTACTAGTCTGGTGGATTTGGAAAAACAAAATTAAACACATGGGTACATAAGTGAGCTATATTATCTCCCACTAGGGTCATCTTAACTAGAACACCTCTTGGACACATCAATCAAAATACATATCTTTATAACCTAGGGATGTAAACAGAACAAGAACGGTGATATCAGATGCTATGTAATTGTAAACAAGGGATATATTTAAGCATAAATAATGGAATAGGGTTATAATAATGGGATCCTAAAAATAAAAGATAATACGCTACGTAGAAAAGATCATAAATGGTAATCACTGAAAAAGGATAAGATGTTCATAAGACATGTATCATAATTAAATAAAGAACTTATTCCAAGAAATAATAACATAAGAATAAAACATGAAATTTTGGAAAATAAATAAGTATGTAATATGGTCTCTATAGTACATAAGGATTTGATGAAAACACAATCGTAGTCGTATGGGTTCACTCCCCATACCATTACGGTAGTCATGGTTCACTCCCATGTCTATATTAATATCATGAGCCCACTCTTCTTACCATCATGTTAGTCATGGTGCAATCTAATGTAAATCATTTTAGTCAAAGTTCAATCACAAGACCATGTTATTATATCTCATTATATGTAAATCATTACCCAATTATTAGGAGGGAAATATACGTCTCATCCATATCATAGTTGAATCATACTTACATGTGCCAAAAATTCATAAAAAAATATATCTTAACACATTAAAATAAAAGGGTATCATAAACTCTTAATTTTATAATAACCTATGGATGAAAATATAGGATTAATATTAATTTGAACAAAATCATAACCCATGAAAAGAACTAGGTTTAAAAACAATTTATCCTGTGAATGAGAAATAGGTTTCATAAAAATCATGCCATAAAAAATTTAACCCTTGATATTAATATAATGAATTTAATAATCTAGTAATTACCAAATAAAGAAATGAGAAATAACAATGTACGTCATCATATAATGGAATAATTTTAATAAATATTTTGAGAACAATTTTTAAAGAAAATATACTTTATTCATTGAATTTTTTAATAAAACCGAAAAACATTTGAAAATAGTTTCCTGTTGAATATGTAATTGAATATTTATAATGAAATATTTTAAAATAATAAAACATTCTTAAAATTCTTTTTCCTAGAATATTACATTCAATAATCATTTGAAATCATTTTTTGGAACATTTTTTATAGTAAAACATATTTCTAACCAAAGAGAGAAATGCGATCATATTATTTGTAAAAACATATTTTTAATAGTATTAAGAACCAAAGTGTTAGAAAATTTTAATAATACATGTAAATATATTGAATGAATATATGAGAGGGGAAAGATTAGTTTTTTTTGAGATGTGGATGATAAGATTCCATTAATAGAAGCATAACCATAAACAACCCTTATAAATGATGATATTTTTGCATTATACTCTAGAGGCATGGTTACCTGGGATAATACTCTTTGTCTTTGAAAATAAAATTAACATATGCCTAAAATATGATATAAATAAATTTTTTAGTTATATATAATTTAAAATGGAATCATATACAGTGCATTGAATAACATATTTGAATAACAAAACATGTTCCTTAATGAAGGAAAATTTAGAGAAAACAACATTATTGATTAGGTAACTTTAGAAAACATAAAACCAATAAAAGAAATATCATATAATAGATATGTAAATACAAATAATTTTAATAATAATCATCATATAATACCTTTATGGGTATTATATATATCACACAAATTAAAAGTGTGGTGAACATGACATGTATCTCATGGATATTAAATGTGTGATCAAATCCCCTTACCTCGTGTCATGACTCTCATCCTACTCATAAAAACATCTTGTATAATAAATAAAATATTATTTTAAATATATCATATAACCATATTATTATACGTAATACCATATAAGTATTTATCAAGTCTTTGTACTACCTTCTTGACAACTACTATATGTTAAGGTTTTGTTTTAGGTAATATCTTCTTTTTTTATTCACATGTTCCATAATTTGATATATTTGGTCATTATACATATATAATGATTTCGAAAATGTAAAACATGATATAAATATTATGCATACTCAGTATATTTTTATATTAATAATAAATAGGATATAGGCTAATTTATTTAAATATGTTACTCATGGATATTGTAGGTCATACAAACGCATGGACATTGTTTCTGTTTTAATTTCATATTGAATAAAATAAATTAAATGAAATATATATATAAGTATATTTATCACTATTATACCATAATTTTTATATCATATATATCATATAATTTCACAAGATTCATCTTCAATACATTCTAGGCAGTGTCTTAACAAATCAAATTACTTTGAGGGGCTAGTTGTTCATGGTTCCTCAAATGAAATTATAATATTTACACTACATGGATAGCATAAGGATATGAACTAAATAGAAATTACCTAATTATAATATAATTATAAATATCATATATATAATATATAATTTTTTACCATCATAATTTCCACCATGATAGGTGGTAAGGTAAAAAATGAAAAATCATTGGTTTTTGTGAATGTAGTTCACGGTACAAATAATCAATATGTGTGTTACCCATTAGATGGAAGTGAGTGTATGAGTAGGTCTATACCATTACATAAAAACATACTAGTAAATTTAAAAAACTATATTTTTATACAATCAGGTAATAATTTGTTTATTGGGGATAATTGAAATTAAATAAAAGAACTTAAGGAATAATTTTACATCTCATTCAGGTATATCATTTTGGCTAACACCAAATAGCTTCTTTCAATTTATTTCTACCATAGGGGAGGATTCTAGTATGAGTAAATATATTTTTTGGTGTTATTTCAGATGATAATGGTTGAGCCAATGTGGCTTGAGAGGTGTGATGATGTGGGATGTGATGACACATTTTTATACTGGAGGAGTGTCACTCCTGTAAATTTTGGGAAAGGGAATTCCACCCACATAAAATTAATATCATAGTCAAAATTTGTTATTTGTTTAAAAAAATGAGTACACTAATTTTTATTCAAATCCTCAGGTTCCCATGTATCTTTTTATAATGGGATGTTTATCCATTGGACATTGACTAGGAGAGTGTTCTTATTTGATAATACATTCTCAGGTCAATTGATAACATAAACTAGTTGTTCTTCATAATAAAGATCACGCTCTAGTGGTATGATTTCTGAGATTAGTATAGTTTAAGGGTTAGGTATATACATACTCTGGATATATACATATATCACACTATATACATAAGAGGGATTTAGTGGATGTGCCAAGATATTGGCCACCGTCCCAATACAATCAATAATTTCAAAGGGAGAGATATACCTAGGGATTATTTTTCGTTTCTTCCTAAATCTCATATCCAATATTCAGGGTGATATTTATTGAAACACATATTCACCATCATCAAATTATACATCATTCCATAAATTATCGTCACATTTTTACTTCTGTTAATGCGCTGCCTTGATATACTACTGAATGATTCTAACCTTCTGCTACATTAAATCAATGATCTCAGTTATTTGTAGCATTCTTTCTCCAATATCATCCCATCATAATGTAGAAAAACAATTTTTCTAAAGAGTGATTCATATTATAACATCTGAATTCCTGGTTAAAATATATTATCATGATAAATCTCAACTAGAGGAAGCTGTTGTCCCAACAACCATTGAAATTTTTATAATAAGATCTCAGTATATCCTATAGGGTTTAAATTGTTCTTTGTGACTAACTATCTATTTAAAGATGACATGATATTAAGAAACAAAATTTCATATATGTTATTACTGAATAAATTTCTAGAATAGTGAGGTAGACCTCCGATCCAGATCTAATTCAATAGAATGTGATACTCCATGAAACCTTACCACTTCTGTAATGTATATCCTCACAATATAATCTTTTGATAAGTATTTTATGATAGAGATAGAGTGTGCTGACTTTTTTAGGATATCAACTATCACCCATAAAACATAAAACCTTAATTGTTATTGGGTATTCCAACAAAAAAAATATAGTGATGTTCTCTCTTTTTTATTCTGGTATGGGTAATGGAGGAAAAATGGCCTATGACTTTTAATTCAACCTTAAATTTTTGGAATACCAAGAACCATGGTAACTATTTTATGATATATCTCTTCATTCCATTCCATGAGAAGTATTCATTCATGTTCATATACCTCTTCATACATCCAGGATGAATATAGAATAATAAACTAAGTGGTTCCTATATTAGATGATTCATTAAATATGGTATGGAAGGAACACATACATGGTTCATGAACCTCATCATTACAAACATATCATGGTTAAACTCAATAACACTTATAACATTCTTTTAAATCTCTAAATATTTATATTGTGCCTCTTTAATCATAACTTGTTTAGAGGGTTATACCTTGATTTGAGAACGATTGTTTTCCCCCTTACATCAGGATATCCACATTCATCCACTGAAAATCCAAAAATATTGGATTTTTTATGATCCACATTAGGGATAATCTGGCATGAACATTTTGAGTCGAATCATTGGATACCTAGTTTTATTTCTTAGGGTGGTAATGTATTGGTTAGTCAAAATCCATTATCAAATTCAACCACATTCTCAAGATCATATTCAAAATCTTATTTGTGAAAATACATTTTAAAATTTTATGTTTGGTATATATATCACACTTTTCTCAATATATATAATGCCTCCACATCATTAATGAAAAATACTATAGATAAAATTAAATCATGAGTTGGGAAATTTTTCTCATGAATCATCAACTTCTGTGAGGAACAAGGGATAACCATGTTATTCTACATAAGAAATCATATCAATAGCTTACAAGATTCATTTCTAAATATTAAAAACCATTATAAACAATAGGGTAATGTAATAATGTATTCTCTATCCAACATTCTTTTTACACTTAGGAATATTTACATTAAATTTATCTATACATAGGAACATGAATCCTTTTCAAGTTAACATGGTACGAGGATAAGACTATCACAATACATTCTCCACAAAACATCAATAATATTAATCTAATCCATGAATTATATGAATTTCAGTCACTGTGTATTGTCTAGGATAGCATTCAATAGCCTATATAATTGATGGATCTACTGATATTAATTACATGATATTATCTGATCAAAAAATAATCCTTTTAAATCCAAAAATCACACTTTTTATAATTTTCATATAGTTTCTCCTTCCCAAGGTAGTTATGTACAATTCTCAATTTATCATAATTATCTTCCTTTCTCTTTGATGGATTAGAATATTACTTATAAATTCTACCAAAAACTACTCAAGGTTTTCTATAAAGACTATATTGACCATATCTATAATGATAAATGGGGAATTGGTAAGACAAAATTACAACTATATATATATTAATAGTGTCTATATGCTGTACGTAATCTCAAATTTTTTATATTATAGTTCTTGAACATCAGTGGATGATATGAAGAATGATGTTCAGTCTTGGAAAATATAAATATTTTTGTAGTTGATCAAACAAGTCATCAATATGTATAGAGGATACTTGATCATGATATAGATCTTGTTCAACTCCATATAATTAGTATATATTCACATTGATTAATCATTATCTTTTACAAAAAGAATATTTTCAACCCAAGTAGATACACTTGGATGAATTAATTGCTTATGAATATTTTATTGGATTATCTTTTTTAGTTCTTATTACTCAATTGAGTCATTATATACAGAGTATTTCAACGTCGTGCGGAAGATAGTATGAGTTATATTAATAAATTGAGATAAAATATCGGCGGAAGGCTAGGATAATCTTCAATAAAAAAATTCAATAATTATAAATAATTAGGATCATAATTAATATTGATTTTCCCCCCAACTATTTGAGATAAAAACCCCTTCACAAGGGGAATTAATAGTCATATAATTAATGTAATCTCCATAGGATGTTTAGGCATATTGTCATGATAATGTATGATCATAGGAGGGTATGAAATATAAAACATAAGTTTCCTTCTATGACAATTGATGAAGTATTTATTCAGTTAAATCAAATCCATGCTTAAGAGGACATCAAATTCAACCAAATAGAGAATGAAAGATTTAATGGAAGCATGTTGCCACAAACATGTAGCATAGAGGAATCATACACGTGGATAAAATAATTACACCATTTGGGGTTTTCACTTCTAATTCAATATATAATCATTTTGGTGGAATATTAACACCCTTAAAAATCCATTAGATATGAACGGGTGAATAGATCTAGAATCCAGAAATACATTAGAATTTATATAGTTGATGTAAATTGTACATTTAATCTAATAATTACCACACCCCTCATTGGAAACAATGATTTAATGAGATTTACCCTTGTCTATTAGAATATTAGTTTGTTGAAATCATTCATCATCACCATATTTTGGGTTTTCTATTTGGTTAAAATAATTCCCATTCTCTATACACTAGTAGCACTAAATAATGGGAGGTTCATTCTATGGATATTTTTCTCCATTATTACCACTATCTAACTTCCTCCCATGAATTTATAATTAAATTGCACGATGGACTTACATCCCACACTTAAACCATTTGTTAGACCCCTTAATAAAATCTCCTCAATTCTTATTCTCCTACACAGAGCAAAAAATAAAAACCAACTTCTTCTTTTTAGAGGTTTTTATTTTCATTTAAACTACATCATCAATTTATTATCCAAATCATGATATTGATATGTAACTCCATACTTCATTTCACCTTGATTGAATAATGATCAATATATCCATAGCTACTATAGTATGTTATGTACAACTCCTTTCAAAGACTTAGATTTTAGTCACTACTTATCTATCAACATTAATTTTAGGTTAGATTATTATTCCTGAAGTATACATTACACACCATAAGAAATTAGTTTAATAGGAACCATCCTATTTATAAACCCTTTTCTTCAACTTAAGGTATTATTTAATTATATTTTAACAACTATTCTGGGAAAAATACATATTAAAAAGTATAATCTTAAACTCATCCAAATCCATAGATTCAATTTTTTTATTTCGGCCTCATATTCTTTATTATAGTATACCATTGTTCTGGTTATCATTCTAAATAATAACCAACCAGAATAACATTTTCATGACATTGACAATAGATAATGGAGAATATATTTTCAATACTACAAATCATATGATTAGAAAAATGTGGAATAGAAAACCCACAAAAATAATATTGGTTTTTTCTGATGAAGTACTCAAAAGAAATGTTTTTACCTCCATTTCTCATTTAGAAATCTACTATTATTCATATCTTGAGAGATTTGGGTAAGAATATCATTGATATTTTTCATTCCTTCTCCCTTAACATTTAGATGCTCATGAGTACAATTGTTTCATTTTGTATTGAAATCACAATTAATGTGGTCATATCCATGGACTAAAAACAAAATTATACAGTAATTAATTTTTAGGATAAAGAGGAACCACATAATCATGAAAATTCACATATAGGATGCCTAAATATTAAAACCTTACATAATCTATGAAACATTAAGTTTATGATAGTATATTCATAGACACCATCTATTTAAATCCTCCATGATGGTTAGTGAATAGTTCATGAATTCATAAATATTACCCCTCAGGAGTTTCAAACCAGGTGTGGTCCTAGGACCATTATCATGTACTAGACTAACCCATGTACATCCTAGGACATATTATCAATTTAGAAACCCCTAGGTAAATCCGTGCTAGAGGACCATCCAATTATATTATATAGAAATGGATTTATTTCTAGAAAACTACTTACACTATCCTTTACCGAAATTTCAGGACATTTATCTATACTTTTATTTATCTATATACTTATCCCAAGACACGTCCTTCGGGTTCCGACTAAAATTTTCACATCCATACTCGAAATGATAAACTAAACCTTTTCATGATTACCAACATAGATAACCGAATATTGCATATATTTCCATTATATAAAAAAATTTAATACCTAAAACATTATGAAAATAGAAAACCATAGACTGTAAAAGTATACTTATAATGGAAACATGGAACCATAAACACTTGAACATTAGTGACCTACATTATCTACTACTAGGTTCTTCTTGGCTAGAACTGTTATTTGACACATGAATCATAATACTCATCTACATAACTGGGGTAAGTAATCCTAAAAATGGGTGAGATCAGATGTTATGTAAGGGTAAATAAGGGAGACATATAAGAATAAACATGAGAACATGGGAATTCAAATTTCATCATTATAATATATGATCACATTTTGAATATTAATGATAAAAAATTGGAATCATGGAAAAAGAATTGGAATTTAATTAGACATGATTAATAAGAAAATAATGAACATAATCCATGAATGCATAACATATTAATAAAACAAATAATGTTTGAAAACAAATAAAAATATAATATTATTTCCATAGTAGCTAATGCATCACTTCCATGTACATCATGGTATTAATATTTCACTCCCCACAGCTTATTGGTATTCAAGGATCACTTCCATGGACATAATAATACCATGAGGTATCTTCTTATATCATTTTAGTAGTAATGGATCACTCATATGGTCATCTAAGTAGTTAAGGATAATTTCCAAGACCATCTTAGACTATATCATGATATATAAACATTTACCCAATTTATTTATTGGATATATAGGTCACACCCATATCACTGTTTAATCGTACATAAATCTTCCACAAAATTAATAAAAATTATATCATAACCTATGATACAAAATGGGTATCATAAACTTGTAATATTATCATAAAATTAGAAAAAAGGTATATATTTCATAATTATGAAAATAAAATAATAACCCTTTAAATTTAGCGGGTTTCAAAAGTACATTACTCTTGAATGAGAGTTATGTTCCTAAATGTCATTCCATTAAAATATAAAGCATTGGAATAAAAATTATGAATGGATTCGTTAAATAATTTAAAAATAAATGGATGAGTATCATAAATTTATGTCTTATTACATGGGAATTATTTTTTATTGATCTTTTAAAATCATTTTTTTGAGGAAAATATCAATAATTATTTGAAAAATTCTTTTTAAAACATAATAAGATTTGGAAACATTTGTTTATTAGAAATGGATTTGAAAACATATAAATGAAGATTTTTAAAAAATAACAAATTTTTAGAATACTTTTCCTTGAAATTAATATCCATCCATTATTTGGAAAAAAAATTGAAAACCTTTTTTGAAATAAAATAGTTTTCTAACCGAAGATAAAAACACAACCATATTTTTATTTATTTTTTTATTAATTATCATAAGTAGAAAATATTTATAAAATGGTATTAACACATTGAAATTTAACGATTAAATAGATGATCAAGTAAAACATTAGTATTATCAAATGATGTCTTATAATATTTCATCAATTTAATAATATCAACAAACAAACCTGATAATTAATAATATTTTTTCAATAAACTCATAGAACATTGTTAATTTACATCATGCTCTTAAAATAAAAAAAATTCAATTCAATTAATCATAAAATATCATCAAAATATTTATATTATTTATATAAAAAGTTAATTTTAAGCATATAAAACTGTTTAAATAACATATGTACATAACGAAACAAGTTTCCCAAAGAAAGAAAATTGAGACAAAACTACATCATTGATTCTGTAACATTTAGAAAAATGTCACCCATGAAATAAAGATAATATAATGGTTATGTAGATACCCATTAATATTATAATAATAATCATATAATACATTCACAGTAAGAATATAAACCACATGGAATAAAAGAGTGGTGAACATGAAATGTATCTTATGGATATAAAAAGTAAGATCAAATCTCTTTTTCTTGTGTCTTGATATCAACCTACTTGTAAAAACATCCATTATAAAAATATTAATTTTTAATAAATATATTAAATTATAGTATTATTATATTTAATACCATATATGGTTTTATTATTACTTATTATTTCCATCTTGTGAACAATTCTAGGTTAAGGTTTTACTTTGGGCAATATCAGCTTTGATGTCCACATGTGTCTTAATTTGTTATATATAAATTCCTTTTACTTATTTATGGATTTATAGAATGTATCCCATTATATAAATATTATGTATACTTATTATATTTTTATTATAATAATTTATATAATATTGAAAAATGAAATGGAATACACCATTCATGGAGACTGTAGTCTATACATACACATGAACACATTTTCCATTTTATTGTTTTATTGAATGAAATTTGGTAAGTGATATAAATATATATATAATTATTCTAGTATAATAATTATATCTTATATATATTATATGTTAATTAGACCCTTCCTTAGAACTTTCTAGGTAGTCGGTGAATGAATCACATTGCATTGAGGGGGTGAGAGTCCACCAATCCTCAAAAGAAATTATCATATTTTCATAAGATGAAAAGAATAATGGTTTGCTTAAATTAACATTAAAAAATTATTATTTCATTAAAAATATCATATTTAACTTATATAAATAGATTTTAAATTATAATTTGTTCCATGAGTGGTGATATAGTAAAAATGGACGATCATCATTTCGTGGGGTGGTAGTTCCCAAAAAACATAAATAGTATGTATGTTTCCTTTTAGATAGAAGTTCATGTATATATAGGTATAACCATTAGAAAAAGAAAAACCAAATATATTATTCATAGTTATTTTTTAAACAAGCTTGTAATAATTTGTTTTACAGGGGTGTAGATTTAAAATTAAATAAAATAACTTTAGGAAGAATGAGACCTCTCATTCAGGTAAGTTATTTCCATTTAGACCTAAGGGATTCCTTGGATTATTTTCATCCCAATGGAGGCCTCAATGATTAAGTTAGAGATTATTAATGTCTATTTGGGAAGAAATAGGTTGATCCAATGTGTCTTGATAGGTGTGTATATGTGGGAGATGAGGAAGCCTTTTATAATAGAGGAGGAGTGTAACTCTAATAAATATTGGGAATGAGAATTCCACCCATTATTTTCCCATGGAAAGTGGAAACAATAATGGTACAACATCAATCCATGTTATTAGAAGGTCTCAATATTTCCATAAAAAGTATTTTAGAGATGTATATGGGTAGTTTATGCCCTTCAATATTCGGTTTGGCTCTTAGTTAAGATTAATTTGACCTTAATTGGTTTCATTAATTTTAATTACCTTCACCAATCTAGTTTTTCAAAAAAAATACAGATTTATTTATTGTAAATTATTCTAATTCTAAATATATAATCCTTTTTTCAAAATTATAATCACATAAGTGGATTAAATAAATTTAAATTTAATCCTTTAGTCTAGTAAAAAATTTGGGGGTTCAAAGTAAAAATGTTTATATGTCTCTTACATATTAATATTAAATTTCAAATTGAAATTGATTAAAATGATAAAATTGGGTTATTAATAAAAATATTATATAATTACACTTTTAAAACAATTTAAAATATAAATTACACGTGTATATAAATTATATTAAAATGTAGATTCCAATTAAAATTCATTATTTTTCACTATTCATTCATAAATATTGCTTATCCAAAAATTCCCAAAAATTACCTATAAAAAATAATACATTTGAAATTAAAAAATGATGTTTATTTTATCAAAATAGATTTATAATCTGGTCTAAAATTAATTTTATTTTTTTCCATATAAAGAATTGAATGGAATTTTACTTTAAAAAATTAGATTTTTAAACTTTAAAGAAATTTTAAAAAAATATAACTTTCTTTAGATTTATGTATTATTTATTTAAAATTATTAAAAAAATAATTACAATAAATAATTACAATTAATACTAACATGTTTAATATCTAGATTATAAATATCTCATATATATAATTATCATAATTAAAATGATATTTCGTAGAAACTCAATGTTGCATGTAACGTACACCAAGTCTGTGTAGTGTGTAACGTACTCCATGTCCATGCTATTTTAATGGAATGTTTTACATATTGAAATTAAATATATTAATGAAAATTTATTTATTTTAGAAAAAAACATTCAATAAAAACATAGGGTGTTACAAGCCATACAGTGTAAGATCCTTAAAAAGAGGAAATTATTAAAATATGATTTCGATGGAGCTATAATTTGGATCTGAATATTATTCCTTCCCTCTATCTAGTTTAATATTTAATTTTTAGTACTATTTTTGCAAATAAATATTATAAACTCCTTATACAATTATTCATCATTTTAATATATATCAACCTGTACCCCTCACATATTTATATTTATTGTTATTATTTTTATTATTATTTTAAGAGACATAAATGTTTTAAAAATCCTTTCAAATTATCTTTTTGGATATTTATAACATCATATGGCTGGATTATATAATCCTCCTTCCATATCAAGAATGACTATAGAATATCAATCTTTAATAAATTTTATTGTCTTTTTTATTATTCATCTGTTCTGTGTCATGTTCCTTCTCTCACTAATATTTTTTTCAAGGGTATTTATCATATTAGGGTTTATTTTCATCATTGAACTGCCCATATTTATTGTGAATTTTGGTTATAATGATTTGGAAGAATCATTTCTAAACCTAATCCACTATCAGTATGAAAAGAAATAATATTTTCAGTTATTTTATAAAATCCATTCTATTATTTTACCTTAAATGTATAAAAAATGAATAAATGGGTGTTTTTCATTGATTTATAATATATAATATGTTAATATATATTAATAATTATTGATTTATTATAATTTTACAGGAAGAAGTTTGAAATATATAAAATTAAAATCGTTTTTTAGATAAAATTAATTTTTTTACCAGTTTACATGTACATAAATATTTAGATGAAATTTATTCAATGATTCCTTAGTAAATCTATAATAATTTTTTAATAATTTACCATTAATTATAATGAATAAATATTATATTTCCTATGGTGTCATCAAAAAATGATGTTTATTTAATAGTTAGTAATGCTTACGAAAATGGGAAAACTCATATGTGACTCTTGATCTTTTTATGAAATAAAAATATGTTTTACAACACTTATTAAGGGTAGGGTTAAAATAATTTGAATAATTAAATTTATTGGTTTCAATGAAAATATATTTATCTAGTGAAAAAATTATTTTCTCTAATTAAATATTTGTATTAGTTGATATACCCCCAGGAAAGGGATATTCCATTTCTAATATGTATTTTTTAGAGTAGCTTTATTATGGATTCATTTGAAGATAGTATCGAATGGGAGTTATAATATTTTTTCTTTAGATAATTCAAATCTATTTGTTGTTTTTGAAATATCATAGAAAAAACTATTCTGTCATGGTGGTGGCATGGTATATGAATAGTATTGTATGAAACCCTCCTTGTGAACTTGGCATACCCATGAGATTTTTTAGGGATATGTTTCTAAAATTAAAATTAAATTAAGGATAAAGTTATATAATTTAAAATATATAAAATACATGGTTTTACCATTAGAACTTCCCCAAGGACATTATCATTATTGGGGATACAACAAAAAATTTACCTATATACAGAGCTACAAAAAAATGATTTATTATTAATAGATCACAGAAAATTTAACTCATGGGTACTTTCGATATTGTTTTATTATATTATTTCTAGTAAATGATTATGTATCTAATTTGAAATGTAATTTTAGAATAGAACTCATGATACATGATTTCATAGTTGAAAAAATAATAGTATATTGATAATTATATTTGGATGTTTTGTGCCTATATTTTCAAAAATGGAATGAATAAAATATTTATAAGAATCATTATTGGATTTAGATCATACCCAATATACACACCGTGGTTTTTATGCAGTTCCGTAGCTCCATGAGTTTTATGAATTATAACTTTTTCAAATAAATAAAAATTCATTGATTTCATTAAATAAATGAAAAATAAGTTATTATTTATTAATAAATAACAGAATTAATGATTTCCATAGATGCAACACTAATTTTAGAATTTTTTACTCATATTAGTAAGTTCCTTGATAGCTTTCATTACACTTAAGATCCAGTTTTACTCAACTGTAATATATTATTAATAATGTTATTTTTTATGATATTTTTCTCCTTGAAATGTGAATTGAGGGTATGACTAAAAGTAACTAAATTATCAAAATATGATTTACAAATTTCTATATATTTTATTATTCATAGACTAAATGATTATAAATGAAAATAATTTTTTTTAATAAAATGATACCTTTTTCTGAAAAATGATTTTTATATGCACAATTGTGTTATGTATTAATAAATTATTCAAGTAAAATTTTTTGAATGATTTTAATGAAATTCCTAAACTATAAATTCAATAAAATATTTTACATTCATCATATATTTTCTATATAATAGAAAAGAATAAATCTAATTGTACACTTAGAACTGTAATTCTTTAAAAACAATTTTGTCGCTTTTTGATGGAGTAATAATTTTAGAAATAATTTTTTCGCTATTTTTAAATTAATTTTGATAATAAATAATATTTTTAAATAATAATATTGAAATTATCATAGAGTGATGTTTTGGTATTTTTCTACGATGTTTCATTTTTTAATGAATATTGAAAATATAGATTCTTAATTGAAAACTACATTTTCATTTTAATATTTTTAATGGTAAAGCATATTTTTAATTGGTTATAAAGTGAAAGTAGTTAAATAATAAATTTTTTTGTATCATTAATTTTTTTACTTTTTTTTAAATCGAATTTTGATATAAAAACATTCCAAACATTGGAACATTTTCATTTTAACCCCCACAGTCTCAACACATCTGTCAGTTAATTTTAAATCAATTATTTTATAATAGGTGGATTTAATTTAGAAAAATGGTTTCCATATTTGAAATCAGTATAATATATTTATTTTAATTAGTCTTGATTTGTTTTTTATCATAATTATTAGTGAAATTACTTAAATTAATCATTGTGATTAAGAGAAAAAAGAGTTTACCAAGGGACAAAATGCTATGAATAAGGGGGAAAAGACCTTGAAACCTATCCAACTACAATTTTATAAACATATTTATTCTCCATAAATTAAATTATATTTATTATTCCACTATTGGATGAAATTTTCATTAAAAAACGATTATGTAATTCTCTCTTTTCCAAAGATACTATAATTCCACAAACTTTCATTATAAAAGGCCACCCATCTAACCCTTATTCTAGACAATAAAACAAAATATTTTATTCCAATACCCTCCAAAAAAACTATATTAAATTTTCCTATATTATATTATAATATGTAATGATTTATTAAAGAAATCCAAGGACATCCTTTAGTCCAAAACAAATTGTGATACCTGATAAAGTAGTAATGTTCATCAATAAACTATTTTGTTTTATTTAAATCTCAACCCATGTCTATAATTTTTATAAAAGGATTAAATATTAAAGTAAATATATTACAAATTCTAATATTTTTATATTTAAATGGCCTTACATAAAAAATTGACACACTTCCTTTTAATGGGTAACTAAATCCTATATCATGTATTTGTCGAAATACCTCCTCATTAATAGATATTGTTTGTTTTTTCCGTTACCACCACTCATTGTTGGGAAAAAAATTTCGAAAATGTTAATTATATAATTTATATATATATATAAGATATATATGTATTTAATTATTAATCTATAATTAATACATAACAGATAAAATTTTCATTTCCATTTTGTGGGAAAATATTTTTTTCATTCTTGTGTATGGTGGGTTACTGCCTCATAAAGTGATGTGATTCATTCAGACATCACAAGGAATGTATTAAGAATTTTTTTATTATAAATATGTTATAAATGCGTTTTATATATAATACAATAATGGGTCTATATATTTATATATAATTTAATTTTATTTCTTATGATATAAAAAAATCAAAACAATGTGCATGCATACATATGGCCTATATTCTCCATAAATAGTGTGTTTTATTTACCTGGACTACATTTTATATATAAATATAAATTATTTTAATATATATAAATATATCTGATATTTATATCATTTTTATAATAAAAAAATAATAAATTAATATCTAAATATGAGGACCAAAGTAACATGTCAAAACATTAATGAATAACAAATCAGTCATTAGCTGAAACTCTACATGAACATGGAATTGAAAAAAATATGCTATATAAAGAAAAAATAAAATAAATTTTTTTATTACATATATGAATATTTTCTTTTTATAGGTATATTATGGAATATTATTTATTATTTAGGTAGTTTAAATGAGTACAATGATTGTGAAGACTACTTCTAATGAATTTTTGTCTAACTTTTTTACTTTTGTAAAACACATGATATATTTACCAACTCATTATTATATGCGGTGTATATAAATCACATAAATTTATTTTATTATGATTATAATAAAATGTATTAGAATTCACATATCCACTTTATTATCAATATTTCTATTGTTTGTGGTTATTAAGTTACAAAATTAATAGAAGATATTTGTCTCATTTCTTCTTCATTAAGAAGCATGTTATGATACAAACCCATATTCTATCATGAGTAGTATGCCCCATTACAAGTAATATCATGAATTTTTATATACTCATTATATTATATGTCCCATGGTAGGTTATTCCTTCATGGTTTATAGAACCCCATGTTCTTAAATAGGTAATGATTTTATGATAAAATCTCATCATGTATCGATATTATTTATGATTATGTCTCTAATGTTTAAATATCATGATCATCCTCACAATAACACTCTTCAGTTTCATTATCTTCTAAATATTCCTAACATATTAATGAAATTTTAGGATTTGTTTCATAATTTTTTGGTTAATACAATTAATAACATGACATTAGTAAAATACATCATTATTTCTCATTTTGGGCTTCAAAACTGTTCTCTTCCAAAATAATAATTTTTTAAAGGCCACTCCTATGGAGTTCCACCTCCAATGATCCTCTCACCATCCCAGGTCAAATGGTTTACCACTAGTTTAGATGTAGGGCATATACTGTAACACCCCACGATTTTCTAAAAATAAGTTGAAATGATTAATTTCTTTTAATGTAGATATTTATAAGTAGCCATTAAAAATAATTTTACTAAGTCAATGTTTTATATTTCAAAAAATATTCATCTACAATTGTGTTCAGTATGTTATTTGGAGGGTATTGGAACCAACTTGTTTATTGGTGAATAGTATCATACCCTTGGAAATAGTAATATGATTCTAATGAATAGTAAGTTGTCTTGTTATTTTGTTTTCTTAAGACTTAATGATAATGACATCTTGATTAATTTTAAAATGTGATATAAAAGCAGTTATTGTTTTTAAATTATTAATTTTTGAATTAAGTATGATTTAATTTAAAAAATAAAATAAAATTATTTATATAATTATTATCAAAAAATTGACTTCTTTTTTCAATTATACATGTTGATAAATTGTTAGGGTGAATTTGGGGGATTTATTTGAAATAGTTGATTTTTTGGTGAATAGTAAAAAAAATTACTGTTTTGAGTTTAGGTGTGTTAATAACATCATTTATGATGTAATAATGATGTAAAAAAACTGGTTGACTTGTGTATAGTAAAATATGTTATTAGGTGTCCCATGTGGATTATACCAAGGGACATTACCATGGGAAACCCCATGGTTTTGAAAATACGCATAATGAGGTGTCCATTGGAAATTATTAAAATAATCTCTCACTTTTGCTATAAATACCAACCCATTCTGTCATTAAATAAATTTAGGAATCCTAATAAATGATTATTTGGCCTCATTACATCCTTATTAGTCATCCCAAGGTTTCCGTAAGCCCCCCAAGTTCCCAACCATTATGTTCTAAGAGTTACTCAACAATGTAAGAAAATTCTCAATTTATTTATTTTTCTATTCAAGTTCTCTTTTATGTGGTATAACATTCATGATTCCATACCATGATCTTATTTCCTTATTATTAATGATTTATTCTATATTATTATTTATTTCTTCATGGGTTACCCTTGTACCCTCTCTATTTAATATTTTCCAAAACCATGTTGCATAGCCGTTAGGCTCCTGAATTTCTGTAAAGGATTTATCAATTAATCTATTAATTTGAGTTCCATTTTTTTAATATTAATTATTCAACTATTCATACACAATAGGCATGAAATATCCTGAAATAGTGCATATTCTTTAATTTTTCATGTTCATTAAAAATCCATCATCATTATTCTTCTCCTCTCCCACTTATTCAAGGAATGAAAACATTGCTTGTGATGTGTCGACTTACCGACATTGTAGATGTAGTGATTTTAATTTTCATTAATTATTTAAATTCTGGTTATGATATAATTTCAATGGTTCAACCAGGTTATTATATATGTATTATGTCCCATCCATGGTTCTAGAATACTTTTTTACTCATGGTTTTAATTTACAAGACAAAATGATGTTGTAATTATCAATGAACCACTAAAATGACCTAAACGAACTTCATTAATGTTTTAACATATGAATCATCCTCATATAAAAAAAATCAAAATGATTAATGGTATAAATTATTGTAATAGAAATATTTAAATACCTTTCCTTTATAATTCGGGATTATCCCTTCCAATCGACAAGAACATCCGTCATGATCTAATCATGAAAATCATGTAAAGAACTCACCCAAAACAATGCAAGAAACAAAATTCTAACAATTAAGGGGTGAAATGAGGTTATTAAATGATCATATAAGTTGTTATAGAAATTAAAAGGTTTCTTGAAAATACTAATAATACTATTTTTACCATTATACATGATGTTTAGACAAGTTTGAAGTAAGACAAGACTGAGGTAAGAGAATTCTTAATCTGATTTCTGTTCTTGGGGTTAACTTTCCACTTCATTATTTATGAGGTATTAAAATTGATTGTGTGATGGGTTTTTCTTATATTAGTTTGAATTATGTCTAATTATAGTTTATATGCATATTCCATCCAATCTATTAAGTCTCTCTTTAGTTTTATGATATTTATAAGGGGCTTTTCTTTTAAAATACGCTTCAAAAAATATGTTTTAAAAAAATTCAAAAGCAATGTTTTTATTCTATTAGTCATGTTTTATGATTATGATGTTATTATTGGTAATTTTTTATGATTAATGGAGGAGTATATCTATCCTTTCAATTCCTTGGTTTTTTATATGTTGGTGGTTGGATCTAGTGTTACTCCAAGTGCAACTGTGATGGTTACACAAATTGTAAGGTAGACTTGAGAGTAACAAATTATAAGGTAGCTGGTAGGGTTACAAGATTATGTAAGTACTTCGGAAATATTCCATCATCATTATACTTATGTTCTGATGCATTGTTTAAATCTCATGTTTCACAATGTATGTATATATATACCGATGATAAGTATGTCTTTTGAAAGCGATTTTATAAATTACAAGTATTCATGGACTAATGTATTCATTCTTTTTTTTTGTGTTACTTTTTGCGTTTTTGGTCTCATCCAAAGTTTCAAATTATTTTCACATGATAATGGATGTGTAAGAAAAATAAGGGATCCATGTTAAATATTGAAGAATTTTTAAGGAATCATGTTTTATGTTTTAATGTTTAATATTTTGAAAAAAATGGAAACACTTTTTATAGTCTCCACTTGGTAACAGTGTGTATGGTTATGAATGTATTGTGTCCAAATTATCTAAATATATAAACTTTAATATATCCACAATATATAAGGAAGTGTTTCCTTGACTAAATTCATGATTATATATGTAATAAGGTTGGGTCCTTATAGTTGGTATCAGAGGATGGTTTAAATAACTTTAGTGGTTAGGATGATGTTAAGAGAATACTATAAATTATTTTTACTATTTAATTAAATTGACATGTTGTATCATTTAAAGATTACTATATTTCTTAATCTATGATATGTTTGTTCACAATTGTAGTCTGCAGAAGGAACAAGGATGCTAAAGAGGAGGGGCACTGATAGAATGAAATCCTTTCCAATATAATGCTTAGAATGGTAGGGGTTGGATCTGAGATGTTTTTTACAGTAAGGGATTAGTTAATGCAGAAAATAAATAGTGGGGGAAGCCATTCAAGAAAAAAAAACTAGAGGTTCCACAATGTATCATGACAATAGTAGAATATTTTATGAGACAACACCCTCCCACATTCAATGGATCTTCTATCCCAGTAGCATCTGATGGATGGATCAAATCCCTTGAAAAGATATTTGATGTAATGGATTGTTCTGATAATTAAAAGGTATATCTTTAAATTTATCATTATTAAGGGGAATCTCTTCAGTGGTGGTAAATTTTAATGAATATCAAGGGTAGAGAGGATTTTGATTCATAATATTGGTATGAATTTAAATGTATTTTCCATGCAAAATATTTTCCTTAGGTGGTTAGACTTAAGATAAAGAAGAAATTCCTTGAATCAAAGTTAAAGTAGGAGGATTAATTGGATGTGTATGAAGTGAACTTCACCCGACTATCAAGGTATGCTCCAAATCTTATTCTGGATCTTGACAGGAAAATCAACCGCATTTACTCAAGACTAAAGAAAAGCTATCTAAAATCGTTGGCCTCCCATGAATTAAAATGTTTTAAGAAACATGTCTGATGTACCGAGTGGGTAAAGATGGGGTTTTTTTATGATCACATGAATTTTCTAAATAAAGAGAAAAAGGGGTCTAGGTGGAAAGTGATGGGTAAGAACCAACCAATGAAATCAGATTGTATGAAAATACATTTTCCAGTTTGTGAAAAGTGGGGCAAGAAAAACCCTGGGGAATGTCATTTCAAAACCAATGACAGTTTTAAATGTGGCATGTTTGGACATATGGCCCAAGATTGCAATGAAAATGATCCTAATAATAATCTAGATAAGAAAACTTAAAAGTGTTTTAAATTCGGTGAGATGGTTCATTATGAAAATTCCTACCCAAAGTGAGATATGAAGGATGCAAAGAATCCATATTATAAGAATAAAGGTGTTGTGAAATCCTTTGTGACTAAGTCAGTAGATGTCAGGCCATCCAATAAAGTCATATCAGGTACTTTGTTTGTTCACTAAAATTTTTCTAAAGTTTTGTTTGATACGGGGTCTACAAATTCATTCATCTATGAGAAATTTTCTAGTAAATTTGAAATATCACCTCAATAAATGAGACCTAAACATTTAGTTACAACATTAGGGGTAATATTATAGAAATGAGTAATTATATGATTCTTTCTATTGTAGTCTGTAGAAATACTTTACTAGAAAACCTTATTGTATTACCGTTAGTCGAGTTTGATGTTATTCTGGGAATGGATTGGCTTTAGGTTTATCATGCTATGATTGAACATAGATCTAAAGAATTTATTTTCAGAAAGAGTTTCAATTTGTATACAAGAATGAACCCATACAATCGATAACATATTAGAAAGATAAAAAACATTTTAAATATGGAAATGAATGTTATCCCACTCATATTGTTCAAAATAAGGGAACTATTTAGATTGATGATGTTCCTGTGTTTAATGAATAGGTATATGTTTCACCTGATGAGTTACCCGGTTTCATACCTAATTGGGAAGGTGAATTCACAATTGACTTAGTTCCTGGTGATAAGACAATTTGAAAACCCACATATCATATGGCTCAAATATAACTTCTTGAATTGAAAAATCAGTTGCAAGATTTATTGATCAAGGCTTCAGTTGTCCTAGAACATCACCATGGGGAGATATAGTTTTGTTTGTTAAAAAGAAACATGGTCCTCGGAGACATTGCATTTATTATAGAGCCTTGAATAACATCACGATTAAAAACAATTATCCTTTGCCTCATATCTATGAATTGTTTGATCAGATCTATGGAGCTCACTACTTTTCCAAGATTTACTTGAGATTCAGATACCATAAGCTAAAGGTGAAGGAGGATGACATCCCAAAAATAGCCTTTCCTAGTAGATAAAATCTTTATGAATTTTTTTATGACCTTCGGGTTAAATTATTCACTTGATGTATTCGTGAATCTTATGAATAGGGTATTTCATGAGTTCTTGGATATATTTGTGGTTGTATTTATTAATGACATTATGATATTTTCTAAATAGAAAGAGGAGGATTAAAAACATCCAAGGGTTTTTTAATAACCTTAAAAGAAAATAAACTACATGTAAAATTAAAAAAGTGAGATTTTTGGTAGCAATAAATTTCTTTTCTTGGGAACATTGTAAATAAGGATGCAATAACAGTAGATCCTACCAAAAATAAAGTGGTTGATGATTGTTCAAGTCCCACAAATATTAGCAAGAGTTGTAATTTTCTTTGATTAGTAGGTTATTATCAACGTTTTGTTAAGAAATTTTCTCTGTTATCTAGCCCGATAAATAAGTTAACACGGAATGGGGTTAAATTTTTTTTAACATAAGAATGTGATGTTTGGTGTTAGGAACTGAAGAAGAGATTAGTAAATGCTCTAGTTATGGACTTGCCTTCTTGAAATAGCGATTTCATCGTCTACAATGGTTCTTCATTGAAGGGACTTGGTTTTGTTTTGATGAAAATGATTAGGTAATTTCTTATGCTTCATGGCAACTAAAACCATATGACATAAATTTTCCCATGCATGTTTGGTAATTGGAAGATGTGGTTTTTTCATTGAAAATTTGGAGGAATTATTTATAATGAGCCAAATGTCAAAAATATACTGACAAAGAAAATAAAAAGTATATATTCACTCATAAGGAATTAATCATGAGGCAGAGAATATGGCTTGATGTTATAAACTATTATGATGGCACGATCAATTACTATCCTGGAAAAGAAATCAAAGTGTCAGATACCTTGAGTTGAAAACATCATGCATCATTAAACATGTTATGTTTGGAACTTTATCCCTTGATTAAGGATTTGATGAATTTTGGATTATAAGTTGTTGGGGAAGGGAATACATCTATTTTGTTTCAGGTTTCAGCGCAATATTTGTTGTTAGACATAATTAAGAAAGAATAGAAGGAAGATCGTGAGTTACAGAAAAATGTAGAATTGGATAAAATGGGTAAGCTTCTAGAATTAAACCATGATAAAATTTTTGTATTAATATTTTGGAAAAAAAATTTGTGTGACCATTGATTCTCAGTTGAATAATGATTTGTGGAGTGAAGCTCATAGTTATCTATTTTCGGTTCATCCTGGAAGTACTAAGATGTATAGAGACCTTCGAGAGTATTACTAGTGGGGTGGATTGAAAAGGGATATTGCTGATTTTACCATGAAATTTTTGACATATCTGAAGAGACCCATAGATTGACGTACATGGAAATTACAATAATTTTTCAGAATACTTAATACATGACAAAAAAACACCCAATTACCGTATTAGTTTAGTGTCTTTGGAAACTCAGAACATAATCTTCGAATCATGGTGAATGATCTTCAATATCTCCCATAAAGATCTTCCCCTTTTTTTTCTTACATAAAACCTTTTATTATATCTTGGGGAAAAGAAAACATAAAAAGGGTGAGCTCAAATTCCTAGTAAGGGTAAGCATAGAGAACATAAAACAATCCTTAATCATTTGAACGTAAAAACATGACGATAAAATCAAAACATAAAAAAACTTGAGCAATGACATAAAACATGGCAGTACATAAGGCATAGATCATAAATGAAGATTAATCATGTCATCTATAATGGGAATAAAAAATGTAATTGTGTAATCCATTAAGCACATGATATGATTTCCATAGTAGCGAAGGCACTGCTACCAAGACCATCATAGTGGACAAAGTCCCTTACTGAATCATGTTCACTCCTCATTCCAGTCCTGTATCACTGAACCAGATTAACATTCAATTCTAGCCATAGCTATATCATGAGATATAAATCATTACCCAATAAATTAGAGGGAGATATGGGGTCCCACCAATCTTATAGTTAAATCATTCTTAAGTGTTCCACAAAATAATCATAAATCATTCATCATAACCCAAAGAATAAAATGGTTTTCATAAACATCATCCCATCTTAAAATAATCCATATAAAACAAATGGATATAATTTCATCATTAAAAAAATTAAACCACATAAATAATAGATACACTATACTTGAAACATAAACATACCAAATAATTTCATCTTAGATGGAAAATTGTTTTGATAAAGCGCTTGAAATTAATTCTTGAGGTAAATGCCCTTTCTTCTTCGAAGTCATTTTATTTTTAAAAATTCCATGAAATTTTAAAATAAAAGGTTTTTTTTTAAAATAATCATGAAATCTTGTAGAGGAATCTTTAAATAGATAAGGCGTTATGAAATCGTAAAAATATGGTCATGCTGTATAACTTAAAAAACATTCACCTCATACTTTTACTGGAAAAAGTCAAAAAGTTCCTCGTATGGTAAACAAAAGAAAGATTACTTCCATAACAAAATGAAAAAGCTAAAGAGGGGTAAAAATTACATTAAAAAAACATGGAGGAATATTAAACACTTTATGAAAAACATTTTATGCGCATGGATGAAAAATATAACACCAGTAAATAACTACGTATAAGAAATCTCTGATAAAAATGAGATTGAAAAATTATCTGTTACCTTAGGCCTGATATGATTTGTATATATCCTAACCTCATATATAATTATTTAAATAATGTCATTTAGTTATTCCAGAATCATAGTCATTCTTATGTTATCATATATGATTCAGTTAGGTCTTTATATTACCCGTTCATTTGTAAATTCCATGTTAAAGCAATGTTTTTGGTAATATTCGTTTCATTTATCGTACATGTTTGGACATTTTGTTCATGATATTATTATTACATATATCATGATTTACTTACTTCCATAATGTAAAACATTATTTATATTCAGTATATATATATATAATAGATAGATAAATGAAATGAAACACACCGTTCATGGAGACGGTATGTCGTACGTACGCATGAACGATGTTTTCCTTTCCTTATTGACTTGAATAGAAGTAAGTAGATGAAATATATAGATATATACATAAATCCATTAGCATTATTATGCCATATAAATCATTATTTATCATTATTTATACATTATAATCATTCTTGAATGGTTAACATGGGGAATGAATCTCATCGCTTCGTGAAGACAGTAATCCGTACGTACGCACGAGTGATAATATCATTCCCACTATTATTGAATGGAATTGGGGTCGATTATATAATATCTCATAATCATTATGATGTTATAATAACCTTATATAGATATTATTTACCCCATTATACCTTTCCTAGTAAGGTGGTGGTGGAAAAATAGATTACCCCACGGTGTGGAGACGGTATTCTATATGTACGCATGCACGGTGATTTAATTTTCTATAGGATGGATAAAAAGTGAAATGGGGTTGTTTAATATTTATAATAACATATAAGTATGTTATTTATACTGATGTTATTCCTTTATAATGAAACAACTTAATAAGAGGAAGTAGAAGAATGAATAAACTTGGAAGAATCTGTAGAAGAGATTACCTCTTCTTTGATGTGCCTCCTCTTAAGGTAAAAAAGTTGGTCTTTTAAGAAGAACCATACCTCTAGTAGGTTTCTATCAAAGTGGATAAGTGATATGGGCTAGGTTTAGCCGAGCTTGAAGGCTCAAATTTGTGTGAAGAGGAGAGGGAGGAGGTTCCCTTTTATAAGGGGGGAGAGGGGCACTTTTGCTAACATAAGAAATATTAATTTATAATAAATTCAATCCCCGCTTAAAAACCTCAAAAAATGACTCAATTCATAACTGAGATGAGATACGATTGTAATCTCATAAACCAAGAAAATTTAGGCATGTTGTGAATCTATTTTAAAACTTATCAAATTGATTTATCCTTATTTAATCAATTTAATTTTATTTGTTGAAAAAATATTTAAAATTTTAAATTATTTAAAATAATTACTTATATGTTGTGAATTGTCCATAATTTAATACTTTATGACATTGTAGATGATATAAATTTATATTTATATTTTTGAAATATTTTTTTTTGATTTTTAAACAATTTTATAATATGTTATTTTTATATAATAACAATAGTGTCAATTTTGACAATATTTTTTTTTAATTTAACTAAAATATATACAGAGGATATATTCAAACCAAAATATTTAGTATATTCCTAATATGTCATATTCAACTATAAAATTATTTTATCACATTAAATAGTTATATAATATTTATTTTAATATTTTTAAAAACATTTATTTGATATTTCAATCAATAAAATAATTTCAACAACACTATTGTGTCATCATTAATGATAATTATTTAATACCTAAACATTCTAAATAAATTCACATTATGTATAAAATTTTAATATATTTCCGTAGACTATTCATGTTAGATGTTTTATGAATTTTATCACTAAATTAAAATTATTACACTTATAAGATATTAGAGAGAGACATGTAGTAACTTTCTTTGGTTTTAATTATAATTATATAATTTTAATGGTCAATAGTCCATGAAACGAATCTATTATGACCATTCGGTGATATGGGTCGACTTTTATTCATCCAATAGAATTTTGGCAGCTGTTAGGGTAATTTTATAATGTTATTTTTACCCTTAATTACCTGATTTTACATTAACGGTAGTAAATAAAAAAATATCGTACTTACTATTAATAATGTCAAAAAAATAAAATTATCCTATTAACATAATTTGGACCCACTGAATCCAAATATAGAATCTATTTTTCAAAATTCAAAACACAAATGTTTCAGTAATTAATTTAAAACTAATCCCGTTGTTAAAAAATGAGTTTTAAATGTTAAAACATTGTGAAAGATTGAAATGTTTTTACCTATTAATTCAATATAAAATTAATGGTAATGACATGAATTATATTAATCGGTAAAAATATCTTCTATTTATACTATTAAACCATTCAGTATTATAATTTAACCATATAAATTATTACGATGAAAATGTTGTTTTTAATTACAATATAGTGTGTTTTCACTATTCATTAAAATATGGAAGTTATCAGAATAATATGAAAAAATTATCCAAAGTAATTTTTTAAATCTTGATTCCAAATAAGAATTTTATTTTTTAAAATTGAATTTATAAACATGTAAAAACTATATTTAATGTTGTTGCGCCATCAAAATGCGACAAAACTACATTTTTTGAAAAAAAACCTATTTTACTAGATAAATTTATTTTGTTCTAATACCATGTTCTAGAAAATATTTAATACGAATAATAATTTTATAAAATAAAAAAGTTAGTTAATACTATTCATAATGTCTGGTTTATAATAACAAGATATCGTTGTTTAGCGAATCCTGGTATTGCGTACTACACACACTATTGAGGAAGGTTGTGATTGCGTGTAATGCAAGCCATGTCAGGGCCGCGTGAAGTGGAAGATCCCTTTGGTGTTGCATATAAAATAATAAAAACTTATTTCATTTATAAATTAAACAAAATATATACTTAATGTTTCATAGAATAATTTCCACAAAACAAACTTGAAATTGTGTGTAACAAGAGACAAGAACAGTGTTGCGTATATTGAAAGCTAAGACAGTGTTTCCTATCGTACAAGCTATTATTGGTGGTGTACGATAGAATAAATCATTAAATTAAAAGGAATATATATCATAAAATCTTGGGGTGTCACATTCTACCCCCCTTAAAAATGAATTTCTCCCTCAATATTCGGCAGGGTTATAAATCATTTACTACTTGAATGTTTCATTCATACAAATCCACATCTTAAAAATGAATACTAAAACTTAATTTTGAAAATTGAAGTATGAAACATAATGGTTACACAAATTTACTCATCACTGGGTTTCCAAATAGGATAACATAGGTGGTAATATAGATATGGAAGAGAAATCTAACCATCATGTTCTTATTAAGAATGGTAGAGACATGGATATGAAAAAGCCACCAATCACAATGCTGTAAATTTGTGATGATATAAGGTACCATCTTATTCATCGAATATTAGGGTACTAGAAAAACCTTTTTTGTTTTCAAGATCATTTCTCAATTGTTTATGAATTAAAATAAATACTTACTTGATTTTGTTACAATCTCACTGTTGTTTGTGCCTTGAACAATTTTCTCTTCATCTCTTAAAGAAATAAAGATGATGTTGTCTTCCGTGAAGTGTTAGCAGATCATGCGATAGAATTATAGGTCATTCCATCTATCACAAACATAAGGTTAGAAAAATTTATATACAGAAGTCCATCTTATGGTGAGATTAACAGTATACGATTCCAAAAATGGACATATACTTCAACTATCATACTGCTTAATAAAATAAAACTAATTTTTACTACCCAGGGACAACCTGTAGTTCAGTGGTAGGAGATAATGGCCTGTCGCACTTCAGTTTTGGGTTTGATTCCCGCAAAACTGTCAGACGCAACAGGCTGTCTCCCATCCGACATGTTGTTCTTTTTCATAAAATACACTATTATAACATTAAAGAAATAATATTGAAAAAATTTCTAGCCTTAAACATTACTATCTGATTTCTGACATAATCCATTCCAATGTTTCGACTTATCCAAAATATATCTATCCAATATCATAGTATAAAGAAAACAATTACTGGAAAGGTCACATAACAAGAACGCGAATACCATCATTTATCCCCCATATATCATAAGATATATCTTATTGACCGCATTGAAGACATGTGAATACCTTAATCATGTATTTTATTGAAAAAATAATACACATTGAACCTTAGTTAATACATGAATGTTGTAAAAAGTCAACTCTTTCCACATACCAAAATCTAAATATTTCTATATACTCAAACCGTGATATCACTTTGTTCTTATATCAGTCATGAGCTCATTAATACTATCAAACATATTATTTTATCCTTATCCCTTTATTATGCTCATATCATCTACATTCCAAAAATATTTTAATCACATTCAATGGTTACCGGTACCATAAAATTATTGAAAACTACAATAGACCAATACATAAATATTCCAATATTCCACAATACTATATATGAGATTCCACAACATTATTTCGGAACTCCGTTACATATACACATTATCATTCCACCACATTGTTGTCACACTCAACATCACCAATAGTGATCACATGTGACATCCCTCTTTTCCTTTTCCTTAGGAGGTTGTCGAGGTCGATCATCACTAAACCTTTGATTGGGGAATTGGTTAGAATAATGCCCCATTTCCTTGCACTTGAAGCATTGAAGTGTTGGTGATGCGTTCTCCACAGTCTTTTCTTGATTCACATCATTTTCTACCCTTATTCCATTACTTCGACACTCAATGGGTCGAAGACCTTATTTTCCACACATAAAAAATTTTATAGTCCCTTTAAGACAATATCTACCATTCTTCTTTCCACACATTGAGCATAAAGAAACATTCACCTTCTTTTCACCATTTTTAGAGCTTTTTCTTTGATGTCCATATTTCGTTTCTTGTCAAAACCATGAGATGGATATGTAACACAAACTTCCAGTTCTACCTTGATATCCCAACACACAATTTCTTCATAGGTACTGAAGTCTCTTATAGCTAATTCTATTAGAAGACTTGGTTTTAATCCACTGAATAATTGATTAACTTTACTTTCTGGCTGGATGATAAAGCCAGATGCATACCTTACAACCCTTGTAAAATTCACTTAGTATATACCAACAGATTTATCATCCTTATTGTTAAGTTCAACTAACTCTTTTTCCATCTTTGTTTGAAGAATATGAGGGAAGTACGTACTGAAAATAAAGTTCTTGAACTTTTCCCATTCCATGGATTCAATTTCATCTTGGTTCCTTGTATTCTTAATTAGAGTCCACAACTGGTCTACTTCACCTTCTAACTAGCAAATAGACAAAATGATTTTTTCATGCTATGTACAATGAAGTATGAAAAATATCATTTCAATGGTACAGATCCATTGTTCAGCAACAAGTGGATAAGAAGACCCACTAAAAGAAGCTGGACGTTTCCTCATGAAGGACTCAATAGAATGTTGTTCCATTCTTTGCTCATTTGGAAGTCTATAAGGATTCATAGCTTTCATATGTATAGAAATAAGATTTTTCACTCCATCTACCATAAAATTTGTTTGTTCAGGAGGATAATCATTGCATTTCCCATTACATTGAACAACACGGTTCCTTTGGGTTCCAAACATCGTCTAAAACCCAAAAAAAATAGTGTGAGAGGAAAAACTCATGCTAGGAAAACAACATAATAAAGTGGGAGTACCTTCAATATATAACATCTTAGGTTTAATTATAAGATAATTACCGTAATTCTAGGACTATAACCTATATGTATACTTATCTTTAGAGACATCCCTAAACATACCGTAGAAATATCTCTGGGGATCTCACTAAATATTTCAAATCCTAGTTTCCAAAGGTTAACTAAGACTTTTCTCTAATTCCAACTGTAGAGATACAAATCATGAAATACATGGATATTACATTACATTTCTTGAATACATAATACATGAAAAAAACAGACGCCCAATGACCGTATTAGTTTAGTGTCTTTATAAACTAAGAACATAATCTTCTAATCATGGTGAAAGATCTCCAACATCACCCTTAAAGATCTTACCCTTTAGTGTTCTTACCTAAAACATTTCTTTATATCCTTGGGAAATGAAAACATAAAAACTGTGATCTCAAATTCTTAGTAAGGGTAAACATGGAGAACATAAAACAATCAATAAATATTTGAACATAAAAACATGAGCATAAAATCTAAACATCAAAATCTTGACCAATGACATAAAACATGGCAGTACATAAGGACTAGATCAAAAAGGAACATTAATCATGATAACTAGATAGGGAATAAAACATGTAATTGTGGAAACCATTTAGCACATGATATGATTTCCATAATAGCCAAGGCTTTACTGCCATGACCATCATAGTGGACAAAGTCCCTTACTGAATCGAGTTCACTCCTCATTCTAGTCATCTATCATTGAACTGGATTAACATGTCATTCCAACCATGTCTATCTCATGATATATAAATACTTACCCAATGAATTGGAGGGAGATATGGGTCCCACCCATCTCATATTCAAATAATTCTTACGTGTTCCAGAAAATAATCAATAATCATTAATCATAGCCCAAAGAATAAAATGGGTTTCATAAGAATTATCCCATTTTAACATAATCCATATAAAAAATGGATATAATTTAATCATAAGAAAAATACAACCATATAAAGCATAGAGACATTATACTTGAAACATAAATATATCATATAATTTCATCTTAGATGGAAAATTGTTTTGATAAAACACATGAACTGAATTCTTGGGGAAAACATCTTGTCTTCTTCAAAATCATTTTCCTTTAAAAAATGCCATGAAATTTTAAAAGAAACGGATTTTTATGAAACTAATCATGAAATATTCTAGAAAACTATTTATGTAGATGGGCCATTATGAAATCGTAAAAATCCGTTCATGCCGTATAAGTTAAAAAAACATTCTCTTAGTACTTTTTCCGGAAAACTCAAAAAGGTTCTCGTATTGTAAACAAAATAAATATTCCATCCATAACACAATGAAAAAGTCAATCATGGGTAAACATGACATTAAAAATACTTGTAATAATATTTAACAATTTATGAAAAATATTTTATGTTCATGGATGAAAAATATAACCCCAGTAAATACTTACATATAACCAATCTCTAATAAAAATGAGATTGAAAAATTATCCCCTACCTTAGGTTTGATATGCTATGTACGTATCTGAACCTCCTGTATATCGATATAAATAATGTCATTGACTTATTCTAAAATCTTAGTCACTCTTATGATATCATATATGATTCACTTAGGTCTTTATATTACTAGTTAATTTTTCAATTCCATGTTAATGTAATGTTTTGGGTAATATTCGTTTCATTTATCATATGTGTTTGGACTATTTTTTCATGATTTTAGTATTACATACATCATGATTTACATACTTACAGAATGTAAAACATTATTTATATTCTTTATATATGTACATATAATAGATAGATAAATGAAATGAAACACACCGTTCATGGAGATAGTAGGTCGTACATACGCATGAACGCTGTTTTCCTTTCCTTATTGACATGAATGTAAGTAAGTTGATAAAATATATATATATATATATACATAAATACAGTATAATTAGTATGTCATATATACCATTATTATTCATTATTTATACTTAAATCATTCTTGAATAGTTAACATGGAGAATGAATCTCATCGCGTCGTGTAGACGGTAATCCGTACGTACGCACGAGCGATGATATCATTCCCATTATTATTGAATGGAATTGGAGTGGAAGATATAATATCTAAGAATCATTATGATGTTGTAATAACCGTATATATTTATTATTTACACCATTGTACACTTCTATGTAAGGTGGTGGTGGAAAAACATATTACACCACCGCGTGGAGACGATATTTTATACGTATGCAAACGCGGTGATTTTATTTTACGTAGGATGAATAGAAGGTGAAATGGGGATGTTTAATATTTATAATAACATAGCAGTATGTTATTTATACTGATGTTATTACTTAATAATGAAACAACTAAAGAATAGGAAGTAGAAGAATAAAGAAACATGAAGGAATCGGTAGAAGAGACTACCTCTTCTTCAATGCACCCCCTCTTAACCTTCTCTTAGGGTACTAAAGTTTGTCTTCGAAGAATACCAATACCTCTAGTAGATTTATATGCAAGTGGATAAGTGAAATAGGTAGGGGTTGGCCAAGATTGAAGGCTCAAGTTAGTGTGAAGAGGAGAGGGAGGAGGTGGCCTTTTATAAGGGAGGAGAGGGGAACCGTTAGAAACATAAGAAATATTAATTTAATAAATTCCATCCTCACCTAAAAACCTCGAATAATGACTCAATTCGAAGATGAGATGAGATATAGTTGTAATATCATCAACCAATAAAATCTAGACATATTGTGAATTAATTTTAAACCTTATAAAATTGATTTATCCTTATTTAATCTATTTAATTTTATTTGTGATAATAGTATTCTAAATTTTAAATTGTTATAAAGAATTAATTATGTGATGTGAATTGTCCATTATTGGATTCTTTATGACATTTTAGACCATATACATTTAAATTTATAATTTTTAAATATTATTTAATTTTTAAACAAATTTATAATATATTATATTAATAAAATAACATTAGTGTCAATTTTGACATTATACATTTATTTGAATTTAAATAAAACATACAAAATAATATATTCAAAAAAATACATAATAGATTCTTAATATTTCATTTTCTTCTATAAAATTCGTGGATCACATTAAATAGTTCATATAATATTTTTTTTAATATTTGTAAAACCATTTATTTGATATTTCAATCAATAAAATAATTTCAACATCACTATTGTGTCATCACTAATGAAAATTATTTAATCCTTGAAAAATATAAATAATATTACATGAAGTAGATAATTTTAATTTATTTCTTGAGACTATTTAATTTTGATGTTTTATGAATTTTATCACTAAATTAAAATTATTACACTGATAAGATATTAGAGAATGACATGTTGTCACTTTCATTGGTTTTAATTATAATTATATCATTTTCATGGTCAATAGTCCATGAAAAAAATATATTATTACTCTTAGGTGATATGGGTTGACTTTTATTCATCCAATATAATTTTGTCAAGTGTTAAGGTAATTTTATAATCTTATTTTTACCCTTAATTACCTGATATACCTTTAACTGTAGTAAATAAAAATTCTCATAGTTAATATTCATAATGTCAAAAAAATAAAAGTAACCTATTAACATAATTTTGACCCACTAAATCCAAATATGGAATCCATTTTTCATAATTTAAAACATAGAAGTTTCATTAATGAATTTAAGATTAATCCCGTTGTTAAGAAAACGAGTTTTAAAAGTTAAAACATTTTCAAAGAATTAAATGTTTTTACCCAATAATTCAATAGAAAATTAATGGTATTGACATGGATTATATTAAAAGTTAAAAATATATTCTATTTATACTTTAAAACCATTCAATATTATAATTTAACCATATAAATTATTATGATAAAAAAATTTGTTTTTAATTAAAATATACCATGTTTTCACTATTTATTAAAATATAAGTTATCAGAATAATATGAAAAATTTAACCAAAGTTAATTTTTATATCCTGGTTCCAAAATAAAAATTTTATTTTTTAAAATTGAATTTATAAACATGGTAAAAACTAGATTTAATGTTGGTGCGCCATCAAAAAGTAACAAAACTGCATTTAAAAAAAACTTATTTTACCCGATAAATTTGTTTTGTTCTCTTACCATGTTCTATAAAATGTGTAAGATGAATAATAATGTTATAAAAATCAAAATTTAGTTAATAATATTCCTAACAGCTAGTTCATAATAACAATATATCGTTGTTTAGTGCATCCCAGTATTGCATACTATACACACTATCAAAGAAGGTTGTGATTGCGTGTAATGCAAGAAAAGTCAGGGTTGCGTGTCGTGGAAGATCCATTTGGTGTTTTGTATAAAATAATCAAAACTTATTTCATTTATAAATTAAACAAAATCTATAATTAATGTTGAATATAATAATTTCCACAAAACAAACTTGAAATAGTGTGTAACACGAGCCAAGATAGTGTTGCGTGTACTCCAAGCTAATACAGTGTTGTGTATAGTACAAGCTAATTTTTGTGTAGTGTATAATAGGAACATCAAGAAGTTAAAAAGAATATATCTCATAAAATATCATGGTGTTACAATGTTAGCAGTTTAAAGAAGAGTAGCAGTTACCAAAGAAGATGATTGAGCCTTTTCCAGTTCCAGAGTGCATGTGGGAGAATGCATCCATGGACATTATGGTGGGAATACCTAAAAAATATCGAGGTAAAAATGCAATTTGTGTTGTTGTGGATCGACTGACAAAATCTTTACATTTCCTTTTAATTTAAAATACAATGTCTTTGGATCAAATTTATCAATCGTACCTCATGATGATTGTCAGGTTACATGGAGTTTATCTTTCCATTGTATCTGATCGGGATCCCATGATAACATATAAATCTTGGAAGGGACTTCAAAATTTATTTGGAAAAGAATTAGATTTTAGTACATCTTTTCAACATCAATCTGATGGGAAAATAGAATGAACAATTCAAACATTGGATTATATACTAAGAAATTGTTCAATGGACTACCAGGTAAGTTTGGATCAGTATCATTCTTTAACTGAGTTTTCTTAGAAAAATATATTTCATTACAGTATATATATTGCTCTTTTTTAGGATATGTAGGAAAGTGGTGATGGACCCTAGAGTTTTGGGATGAAGCAGGTGAAAGAATGTTGATGAGGATAGAATTTTTTAAAGAAGTTTCTAAGAAAGTGAAGATGATCTAGCAACACATGAGGACAGCATAGAGTAGGCAGAAATGTTATGAAGATGACTGAAGGGAAGTGTTCTCTTTATAGATAGGTGACCATGTTTTTCTTAAAATCTATCCTTGGTATAGTGTGATGCATTTTTTTCAGATTTGAATTCTAAGTCCATGATTAACCAGTCCATTGGAAATCCTGTAAAATGTTGGAATAGTTGCTTACTAAGTAGCTTTACCTCTATGTTTGTCTCAGGTACACAATGTTGTTCATGTTTAGATGTTGAGAAAGTATGTTCCTGATTCATCACATGTCATGAGCCAAGTAGCAGTTCATATGGAAGAGAAACTTTCTTATTAAGATAAAGTAGTTTATATTATTGATTGAAGGGAACATGTATTGTAGAACACGATAATCCACGAGGTAAAGGTTTTGTGGAGAAACCACATGGTTTATTAAGCAACATGGGAGTCTAAAAATTCTATTAGGGAATGGTACTCTATCTTGGTTAGTAAGTAAATAAAATTGCAAGGTTGCAATATCTAGAAGGTGGGGATAGTGTAACACCCCATGGTTTTCTATGAATTAGTGGAAATAGGGGAATTTGTTAATGTAGATATTTATAAGTAACATTTAAACATAATTTTACTACTTCTATGTTTTGAATTTCAAAAAATGGCCATCTACAATTGTGTTCAGTATGTTATTTGGATTCTATTGGAACCAACTTGTTTTTATGGTGAATTGTAACACACCCTTATAAATAGTAATATCAATACTAAAATGACCTTAATGAATTGTAAATTGTATTATAATTTTATTTTCTTAGGGATTTAAGATAATTACAACTTCATTAATTTTTAAATGTGATATAAAAGAAGTTATAGTTTTTTTATTACTAATTTTGGAATTAAGTATAATTTTATTGAATAATTAAATTTAAAATATTTATAAAAATATTTTCAAAAAATTGACTTAATTTTTTAATTCTACATTTCGATAAACATTTTGGGTGAATTTTTGCGGATTTTTTTGAAATAGTTTATTTTTTGTTGAATACTAAAAAAATAACGTTTTTAGTTTTGTTTTGTTAATGACATCATTAATAATTTAATAATGATGTAATAAATCTGGTATACTATTTAACAGTAAAATAAGTTATGAGGTGTCTGAAGTGGCTAATACCAATGGAAAATACCATGGTCAAGCCCAAGGTTTTGAAAATACCACTAATGAAGTGTCCCTTGGAAATTATTAAAATAATCACTCAATTTTTTTATAAATAACCACCCATTAATTCATTAACATCCTTCCAAAATCATCATCAATGAAGTTATGGCCTCCTTACCTCTCAATTAGTCCACCCATGGTTTCCTCAAGCCACAATGGTCCCAATCATCATGTTCTAGGGGTTACTCTAATGGGTAAGAAAATTCTCAATTTCTTTATTTTTAAATTCAAGTTCTCTTTTAT
The DNA here is from genome assembly GCA_963277665.1 of Viscum album. Classification (NCBI taxonomy): domain Eukaryota; kingdom Viridiplantae; phylum Streptophyta; class Magnoliopsida; order Santalales; family Viscaceae; genus Viscum; species Viscum album. The sequence goes on along the minus strand of OY728143.1, from coordinate 1,511,779,334 downwards.
GTGGTATAACATTAAATATTCCATACGATGTTCTTATTTAATTATTATTCTTGATATATTCTTTATTTTTATTCATTTATGTATGGGTGACCATTTTCCCCTCTCTTTTTAATATTTTCAATAACCATGTTGAACAGCCATTAGGCTGTGGAATTTTTGCAAGGGATTCTCTATTATTCTTTTATATTGAGTTCCTTTATATTATTATATTTTAATCATATATTCTTACCCAATAGGAATTAAATATATATAAATTATCTCCATCATTTATGTTCTCTTGTACATGGAAAATTCATCATCATTATTCTTCTTCTCTTCTACATATTCAAGGAAAAAAAACATTGTCTGTGATGTGTAAAATTACCGACATTATGGACGGTGTGATTTCAATTTTACATAATTAGTTCAAGACTATTCATGAAACCATTTCTATTTTTGAAAGAGGTTATAATATATGATAAATGTTTCATCCATGGTTCTACAATTCTTTTTTACTCATGGTTTTAATTTATATGACAAAATGAGGTTGTTATTATCGAAGGAGCACTAAATTGACCTAAACGAACATCATTAAAGTTTTAGCTTATGAATCACACTCGTATAAAAAATAAAAATAACAAAAAGTATAAATTAGGTTACTGGAAATATGTAAATACATTTCCATTAAAATTCTGTTGTTTCACTTCCAATCGACAAGAACATCCATCATGAACTGATCAAGAAAATCATTTAAGAACTCGCCCAAAATATTGAAAGGGAAAAAATACTAACAATTAATGGGAGAAATAAGGTTATCAAATGATCCTATAAGATGTTATAAATATAAACACATTTCTATAAAATACTAATTACACTTGTTTAACTATCATATATGATGTTTAAACCAGTTTTAATTAAAAAAATCCTGGGGAATGGGAATTAAAAACCCAATGTCGATTCTTTGGGTTAACCTTCTACATAGTTATTAATGTGGTATTAAAATTGATTGTTCAATTGGTTTAGCTTATATAATGTTTAATTATTTCTAATTATAGTGTATATAAATATTCCATCTACTCTATTAAGTCTATACGTAATTTTATGATATTTATAAGGGGCTTTTCTTTTAAAATACTCTATAAAATTTTTGTTTTACATAATTCAAAAGAAATGTTTTTATTCTATTATTAAAGTTTTCTGATTATTTTCTTGTTCTTGGGAATTTTTTATGAAGAAGGGATAGACCTACATATCAATCCAATGAGTCAGTTTTGTATAAGTTGTAGTTTAATAGTATGGTTTCTCCATGTGTAACTGTGATGGTTACACAAATAGTATGGTTGTTGTGAGGGATACAAATAATAATGTAGCCGAGAGGGTTTCGTGATTATGTAAGTAATTCCCCAAGATACTATTATAGTTTTACATATATTCTAATGTATTGTCATAATCTCATGTTTCACAGAGTATGTATATATATACAGGTGATAAGTATTTCTTTTGAAAGTGATTTCATATGTTACAAGTATTCATGGACTAATATGTTATTTCCTTATTTTTAAACCCATTAATGATTTTTTTGTGCTCATACAAAGTATTAAATAATCTTCACTAGAAAATGGATGTGTAAGAAAACGAATTAATCCATGTTAATTGTTGAATATTTTTCGAGGAATCTTGTTTTGTATTTTCATGTTTTATATTTTGAAAAAATGAAAACTGTTTTGATGGTACCCACTCTGTAACATTGTGTAATGTTATGAATTTATTGTGTACCAATTATCTAAATCTATAAACATGAAAATATCCTCAATGTAAAAGGATGTGTTTTTTGGAATAAATTTATGATTATGTCTGTGATAATGTTATGTCCTTATACATACCATGTAGTTGATGGATTATTGTGTCAAGGTGTTATTGTCCGGACTGATACCACATGGGATACTATACCATCCCAGATTGAAACGAATCCTTCCTAGATAGGGCTTCTTCAGATAAACTCTTCATGGTAATGGGGTTCCTGGGTGGGGAGGTTTTGAAAAGTCCACTTCTGGGGATTTCTATTTTTGAAAAATAATATTTGAAAAAAATAAATGGATGTTTTTACATAATAATTTAATATCATTTTCAAGGAAACGAAATTTTAAAATGATTTATGTTTTAAAAAGTGTTCTAATATATTTTTAAATATCCATTTATATGATTTAAAGAATATTTTCAATGAAAAGATATTCAAATTTTTTATGTTATAAAATGCGTTTTTCATTGTGGGAAGGTTATTTTCCATATAGAATTTTATAAATGGAATTTTAAATGTTCGGAGTGATCTTTCAAAATAATTCTCTATCTAGGATGAAATAAATTGAAATAATTTATTCATTACTAGGATATGATATATGGATACCAATAATATTTATTTTCAAAATCATATATTTTTTGATGGTATGATGTTTATGATATTTTCTTCTGTTCCTGAAGTTATAATAAGATAATTTTCATCATAAAACTACTATTTTTATGGCTAAATTTATGATGAATGATTAAGAAACAATTATCTTATCCATATATAATGATATGATAAAATTTTTGTATGCCCATTTAATTTATTGAATTATTATATGAATAGTTTTTAGGATATTTAGTAACAAAGAAATGTGTTTTTTATTATGTGATGGGTGGGATCGATATATCTCTATAATGCATTGGTAAATGATAAATTCTACATGATCATAGAGCATAAATGGCTATTTAGTGTAATCCATTACATTATGGTGTATAAGAGAATTAAAAATGCCCAAATATTAAGATACATGAGTGTTTATTCTAATCCCCAATGGTGGATGCTATATTGTTTAGACCAATCCTAATGATGAAGGTATTCAAGTGGTTAGCCCAATCCCAAAAATAAGGGTACATGAGTTGTCAGCCCAATCCGAATATAGTTTTTTGGGTAGACAACCCAATAATTACATGTTATGAATGTCTTGGTGGGTAGACATTACATAAGATTTTCTATTTTTGTGTGTTAGCAAAAAATTACATGTATTATGTATTGTTATTCTCTCGTGAATCATGTTATGTTTTTATGTCATGAATCAGATATGTTTTACAAAAAATAATTATGCAATTAGTCAAAATGGCTGGTGATATGTTGGGTAGTGTTTTCAAATGTTATGATCATTATAAAATATAGTTATGATCATGTTATTCATACATATATCCCATATTTTCCCACAAAAATCATAAGAGGAATACCTTATTATGATTCATTTCCAATTATTAGGAAGAAAGGTTTTATGTTTGAGTATGTATGATCATTGTGGTAATAATTGAGGATCTTTAACCAGATCAGAATATTGTTCTATATGTTTCTATAGAAACTAAATTTAAAAAGACTATAATAATTTTTTATATAATGTAATGAATATTCATAAAAAATCATGTACAATCAATTTATATTGATCTTGGTTTTCTATAGATTGTGTCATTGGAAATTTGTTGTCAGAGTTTATAAACTAAGCTGAGAAAACATTACTCATATCTTACTGATATTTCAAAGTACATGTATATGGTAGTGTATGTTGACAAGACTATGGATTAATCAATATATAAGAAAATGAAATTCAATATTGGTAAGGATAGTGCAATTGATTTCCACGAAACTCATACCTATATGGATATTACTAGTGGATGTGGCTATAGAAAAGATTTACCTAGAGGTAGTTCCCCTAAAAAACTGTATTTATCTAAACATGATGGCTAACTAGTGCAAAACGTTGATCTTTTCTTCAAACATGTATTGATACTCTCGAGGGGTATGATTTGGATATTTTAAAGTCCTAAATGAATCATCATGGTGGGTTTAAATAGAATATGACAGTGAGTAACCATGGATAAACATAGTATGTCATAAATTCATGAAGGAGTCATGATTTAGTCATAATATAAATGATTTTTCGTGATTATGTGGTTTCCCACATGGATTAATATTTCTATTTACCATGTTTTTGATTTTAGTCAATGGTTGGATGCAGAAAAAACTGGGATAATGGGGAATACAATAGACGGTCATAACAAGATATTATGATAATTACAATAATTCATTTATGGTGGACCGTTATCGCAAATAACGTATTGTGATGGGAATATATCGCAAATAGAACATTGTTGAAGAAGACATCGCAAATACAGTTATTTATGATGAATAATCACATAATTCCATTTTTGCAACAGATATATAGATCATCATAAAATAATAACAAAAAATTATTTAGATCCCTTTTGCGATGATCTGTCGCAAATATTGTTTTTTTCAAAAAGGATACAATTAAATTATTTATTAATAAAAAAATTATAAATATTTAAAAATCAATAAAAAAATATTTTTAAAAATTAATACTCATATTAAATCATACTAAATTAGAAATATAATATGTTTATCATTCCTAATTAAAAAATATTCCTTAAATATTCAGAAATCATATACTGGCATTTGGAGGAGGAGGATCACTTGATTAGAAAGGGGAGACAACACCATGCTAATGTCCCGTGCAAGTCACCACATATACTCAATCATCTCCTCATCTCTCAAACACTACTTCTCGTGATAATCATACCTCGATATTTGCATATATAATATCATATATTCTTGAGCTCCCATCCTCTCTCTATAATGTTCAGTGGATAATGTTGTTGATGAGGACTCTCCACGAGATCCCTTCTTGCTCACTAATCTCATCACAAAAGTACCAAAATAACTCATAAGTGTCAGTAGAGAACCAATACCAATTAATCAAATATTATTGGCACCCTACAAACACTCTTCTATCCAAGACCCCTCATCATAACCCAAATCAAATGTGACATCTTGTTTGGTCTTAGCTTGACTCCCCTGTGAATGGGAAGTCACAGCCTTATATGTTTCCTATAAATATAATGCAAAAATATAAATGCTATAATTTTAATATTGAAGACACTGTTTAAAAAAAGAACAAATCACAATACGGTGGTGCTATTTTCTTTAAAAATCCCCTTTATGGGGATCAAAATACATCTTCTTGTCAACTTCAAACATCGTAATATATATTTCAGTATTTTCCTGTATAATATAATAAAAATGTTATATTACAAATCAATATACATTCCAAAATAATATAATTTACCATATATAATCATTGTATGCCAAATGAACGACTCTCATCCCTTTGGTTGACTTCTTGCCTCTGCCAGCTCTGATATCTATCTGATTAACTCCTCATAAAAGTAACTCCCATCCTAAAGGAGCCCAAACCATCCCATACCTATGTTGATGTATAGTTGGGATGATGGGAGACACTAGACCAATCAAAGATAGTAGCACTAGATTTATCCATAGCTCGCTTTCTGATGTTGTGTAGAAACTGACCAAAGCGCCCATGTATACAAGTATCCCATTCCTTTTGTATTGGACCTCTATTACTATCATAAATGAAATAAAATAAATTCTAGAAGATAATTATAAAAATATGTTAGTAATTAATTAAATTTAAAAAATTATATATTATTTAATAACACCTAATCCAATACTCAAACATCTAGGCATGAATGGTGATGGGTACTAGGTCCCATGACACCGATGGATCATAAAAATAATTTCTTAGAATCGCACCATCCTTGAAAAAGAATAAATGAGATATACAGTTAAAATTGAATAAAATATATAATCATAAAATTATAATCAATTTTTATACACATAGTTAATATAAACTATATTTATTATTAAAAATTTAAACACACCTCTGTAAATTGGGATCGAAATCAATAGATGGTCATATCTCAGGAATATGATCCAGAATCAGAAATCAAGCAATACTATTCCTTATACTAGTAAGTGAAACTACCTAGGGAGGAGTTATTGAATTGGGCTCATCATCTGGATGTTCGAAATCATTGTGGGAAAGTAATAAATTTTCAAGAAGATCATATCTAGCCATCTAAATCAAATAATATCATAACTAAGATATTTTTTAAATGGTTATGAATTATAAATAACTAATGAATGTTAGAGTAAAAAAATTTCACCTAAAATATATTTCTATGAAAAATATGATATTAAAAAACTATTGAATATTATAATAGGATAATTACCAATAACTAAATACCTGAATATAATGGATCAATTGTCATCTTTATCACCATGTTCATAGACATCAATGTCTTCATCCTCGTCTTTTGCATTGTCAACATCCATATGACTTTCAATTTCATCATCCATTATTACTTAAACAACATTCTATATATCATCAACCTTTAATGTAGGGGTTTCATCATCAATATATATATCACATTGGGTAATAGATATGTTTTGGGTTGTTTCATGAAAAAATTTAATATATTTCACTTCTACAAATCATTTTCATTTTCAACAAACTGATTTTCACATGATTTTATTTTTATCACACTCCACTAGTTCATAAATTATATTAAAAAATCATAATAATTTGAATAGTACTCTTTCTGTGCTTGATGTACCAAAAAATGGTTCATTTAATGACTGAATATTATTATATTTAACATCAGTGAATCTATGTCATGGATAAAATCACAACGCCTGATCTGTATGAAAAAATGAAATTTAAACATTGTAACAAAATTTGGTACTAGATTACCCAAATCAATTATTTCATCTAGCATACCATAACTGTCAACATTAGTTTCTTTATTATTGTATCCTTTCAAACAAACACCACTATTCATTTATTTCATTCAGTCACCATATATGCATTTATGGAATCAAAATCATTTAACCACAAACACATTATAATATTCTTTCAATTTCACTTGAGGTGATTTAGCATAAATAATTTACTATCCTTTTTTTATTTCATGTAACTTGTATACAATTAAAATTATTAATAATTGACATAATTGAAAAAATGATTTATTATTCCATCGAATGAAACATTACATACCAGCCATTGAAACCATGATGAAATTTTTTGTATTCGACGTTCCTCAATAGAATCTACTGTAATTTGTAGAAATTGATTTTTGATATGGTCATCATGTAGTATATAAAAATGTTAATGTAAATAAATAGATATTTCAATAATATTTATCAAAATAAGAAAAGGAATTACTTACTACACAAATCATCTCATTTCATCACAATTCACCAGAACATTAGTATATGATCTGTGAAGTTCTTCATATGTAAGAAATCGCTTAAGATAACCACCAAAACTATGATTAGACTGATTAAGAATAGGCCACTAATGGTATGTGACATCATCAACATTTTTCTCACTATAACTCATCTGATTATGTATTGAATGATATTTCAACTGAAAATAATAATAGCAGAAATGTGGAATTTCATTATACAAGTATACTACTATAATCGACCTTTCAACTTAGGCTTTATTACAAATATTATTATTTAATTTTTTATAAATCTCCCTAATGAAAACATCCATAATAATTGAATCATCTCTCAACATTTATCATCATAAGTAAAATAAAATATTAAATGTTCCATGGAATGAAAGATTCAAAACTGGATTGTAAATAGAAATATATAATACATTGATAGATTGATAAATTTTTTTCATTAATAATTTATTAAGATGATTTTGGATTCACTAATTTGAATGATCATTCATCATAAAATAATTCATATTTAGAACATCTATAAATCAGCACAATATATGATCATTCCATCACATTATCATTGGTCATAACAGGTTTTTCTAAAAGGGTTTAAAAAAAGTTATCAAAATCATTCTTCTCAATATACATTACATATAACATGTGATGAACTAATAAATCAGACCAACATGGATGGTCCCAAAAAATTACTATGATTTATACAATTATGATATCCCCTAACACCATTGATCATTTTATTTTTTAGGGTTGATCCAAATGTAACATGAGGAGATGAAAAAACAATATATTTTACCTGATTACATGAGAGCACTATTGGAGGTGTTTCTATTACAATTCAGACTTATGTAATATTAATTTTCTTTCTGCGAAAATGGTGATATTCCAAAAGAAAACCCCAATAACAGTCAAAATAACCAACCATTCTCCCATTCCAATGCATAAATTTTTTATTCTCTGCCATGCTGTATAGACATTATTTTAAACCATGTGTGCTTTATCCAGATATCCTAACATAAGCCAAAAAGTCATGGAATGTCAATATTAATGCAACCATAAATATAAAATTCATATCAGTAGTTATATCTAATGTATTCACTCTGTTTCTCCATAATTAAATTAACGCATCAGATAATTGTTTCAAATAAACATCAATATTTTTCTTTGGACATCCTAAAATTAGAAGCGTCAAATATATATATGGTTCCATCATCATCATCGAAGATGGAAAGTTATAATGAGTAATGATAATAAGAAAAAACGAATATTGATTACCATATGTACCAAATGGACATAACCATTAGTAGAAATTCCACCATATGTTTTGAGGTTTTTCATCACATGAAGGATGTGTCTGATCAAAATTATTCCATGAGTCACTATCACATAGGTGATTTAAGCATATTGGGATAGAAATATTTAATTTATTCTATTTCATAAATCCAGATATGCTGTGAGACATAAATAAATGTGGTAAATGAGGTGTAATTGGAAAATATCACAACAACTTCAAGGGAACTCTGGAATTTCCTTATTGTGCATCTTTACACCTCGACTCTCCACATATTAGACAATTAACCAAAGATTCATATTCACCATAATATAAGATACAGTCATTTTGAATCACATGGTTCTTCTAATAAAATAGACCCAAATTATAAACCAATATTTTACATTCATAAAACATAAAAGAATTGTATTTCCATTAGGAAACAATGACATTACCAAAGATAAAATCTGACCAAAAACACTATCAGACATTTGAAAATATTATTTAGAGGCCATAGATTTTGTAATAGCTTCATGTTTCCTCTTCTGGAATCGTAGATTTAAGGCCTCCTCTATGAATTGTAAGAAATTGTAAAACTAAGAAGGATCAAATTCAGGATTTGAAATTCCATTTCCAGTTGTTGTTTAAGGAATAGATGGACCAACTACCTCATGTATTAAATTCTAAAATAATGGATTTGGAACAAAAACATTTATATTTTCTTCTAAAATATTTTTACCATGTTGATAAAAAAACTATATTATTTCCAAAAATACGAATGCAAAATAAGAAGTATAACTTTTCTAAATGTTTTGAATGTATTAAGTCCACATTTCTGACAAAAATATTTAATTCTTCCTTCAGAAACAAAATACTAATTTGATGATGGAAATGATAATATGGACTCAACACCTTCATTGTAGATACGATTTAAACCAGATTATTTTGGTTTTTTGTGGTTATTTATCCAGTAATGATCACATAATAGATATTAGTGCCTAATTCTTGAGTCTTTAGTTATTAAATAAAACAAAATAAAAACAATTATTACAGATCATTTTGTTTAATTTAGAATTATTATACTATTTTAACACTATGAAATATTCAATATGGAATATGATCAGAGTGAGGCATTAGGTTAGCACTAGATTACGACGCCAAATATTCTCGACATAGATACAATAAAAATATTATTTATATTATATATGATACATGATATTGTTTTCGAAATAATAGAACATATCTCAAACATTATGTCATATGAGACACGTGCTACTTTTTAAGACTCAATATTTTTTATTTTTATTAAAAAAAATAAAAATTATTATTTTGATCTTCTAGTCAATTGTAATATTTAAAATTTCTTTATAATAATGACTCGTTGATTGTAATATATTATAAATTATTTACATTAGTAATATATTATTCCGAATTAATATTTTTACGAATTTCTAATAAATCATATAATTACTATATTTTTCAAAAATTATTAATTAAAATTATCTTAATTATTATTAACTTTGTTTTTAATAAATAATAAATTTTCTGTATTTTTATTTCCGTTAAAATAATTATTGTGATTTTTTATTATAATAAATTCTTATAAATAATGTTTTGTTAATATTTTTTCATTAAATTATTTTCCTCAAAATTCATAAATAATAGTCATTTCTATTTATTACATACATTATATATATATAATAACAATGATATATATATATATATAACAATATGGAATGTAATATCTATATGGCGAGAGCGGAAGAACTACTCTCTGTAATCTATAATTGCGTTCTCATTTGATCTCGGATCTTTAAATGATTCTCATCATGGATTCATTAAATACTAGTTGGGAGTTTTCATTCAAGAGTGATCATTACTTAATTAAAGGCATTGGTTCATCAGATCTCATAGACCTCCCTACTCTGAGACAGAAGGGGATTTCTTTTGTCGAAGCTGTTTCTGGGTCCTTTGTTCTCAGAAAAAGAGGCACATATTATTCTTCTAATATTTGTAGACTTTAAAATGTTGATTTATCTGTTTTTGAGGATCCTGATGCATTGAAACAATATATTTATCTTTGTATGTTTTCAATTATTTCTCATTCTATTTATTCTAAGTGGGATAAACCCTGTTCTTACATTAATAATAAAATTTGGATCTCTCATTTTTGGGGCATTAGTAATTGGAAATTAATTCTTATTGGGAGGGGATTCCTTCCCACAATACTGCTATTGGGGGATGATTTTATTAGATTTTGGGACATTGGTAGTCTACATCTTAATCATGAAACATTGAGACTATCTTAATGGGATGTAAATTACAATCCCAAGAAAAATTAAACAAACCAATTCTCAAATTTGTATTAAACTACATGGATTGAATTGGATGTATTGACATCCTAAGATCCATAATGAACAAGGCTCATTCATTGGCACTCCTATTAGAATGGATCAGAAATACATGGAGGTGGTCTATGATATTTTAAAAGAATCTTTGTTGATTTAAATTTTGAGATAAAAATACCGGATAATAATATATTTATTTATATTGGTAATAATATTGATGTTAAAGTGGAGTATAAACTATTCCCCCATTTTTTTATGTCATCAATATTTCTGGCCACTCTATTGTTAATTTTTGGATGCTTCAAAAGAAAGTGAATGAGGTACCTGGCGACAAGAATTGGAAAGACTGTAACCAGTATAAAAAGAAAAAGATGGTCTTTGTGAAAAAGTAGGGTCCTTCAAAGGATATACCTAGCCTTTCCAAAGTAATAGTTCCTAATAAGAAATTATGGGTAGATATCATTGAATATATTGGAAAAGGATAGATTCCTAATCTGCATAGTCCTCCTGGTTGGATTGGTCTTGATTTCTTGGAAAAGGAGTTGAATGGATTTTTTTGAAACATGACATGGAGTATAGTATTTATGAGCTTCTAGTTTCATTATAAGAAAAAGAAAAACATCTCCCAGCTGACAATACTCCAATCATTATAGATTCGGTTTTGATTTTAGTTGTACTTGACAATGCTCCAGCTCAGGTTGTAGGGGATTCATCGAGGGGTATTGCTACTATTTGTGAGATATTAATTGAGGCTTTTAATTCATCTAATACATGCTCTACATTACAGGAATTTGGGATTTGTGTTTCTGCTTCATACAATATATTTTCTGCAATGCAGGATGTGATTATTGAGGATCATGTTTCAACAATTGATACTGTTTATGTACAATATGATAAAATCAAGGCTCTTAATTCCTCCAATGCGGGCTCTGCATTGTAGGAAGGGGGAATTTATGTTCCTATGTCTCCTAAAACAGTTTATAAAATACATTAATTGATGATAATGGCTCATGTTTTAAATGTTGATACTATTGAAATACAAGTTTCTAAGACCGTAGCTCTTAATTCATCCAGGGGTGATGCTGATTTATTGAATATGGGTACTCCTACATCATCATGTGGTGTGGTGGAAATTATTGATGTTGTTCCCTTGAATCCAATTGAATATGGGAACACAATCACTTTAGATACTAACGATCATTTATATGGATTTTCCTGTCCTATGAAAAAAGGTTTGAGGGACTCCTTTATTAGGAATGAAAAACAATGTAGGGGTAAAAAAGGGGGACTTCATCTTAGTATTTGATTTCAAAGAAGCTCTTATTTTGGAACTGCATGGGTCTCGAGAATCATGAAACAATGAAGTCCCATTGGCTCTTCATTAAAAAACATAAGCCCCTTTTTAATGGTCTATCTGAGAATGCAGGGGTTTGTTATCCTATTATTTCTAATTTTCAAAATATAGTGTTCAATCTTGTAGATTTTAATAGCTGTTAATTAGAGGATAAGATATTATGGGTTCTTAGTAATTGTTCCTTAACTGATATTTCACTTATTTGTAATAGTGAACAACTTTTCACTTGTTCTTTCAATTTTATTGGTCTTCAGCATTTCTTTTCTTTTATTTATTCCCATAATTAATATCATGGTTGATGTAACTTATGGATGGACATTAGATCTTTTAAAACAGCCAATTTTTAACTATGGTACATTCTTGAAGACATCAATGTTATAATGTGCTCGGATGAAAAAATTGGATCCATGAATAACATCACCTCTTTAAGAGTCTTCAAATATTTCAATGATGATAATAGCTGGATTGAGGTTAACCTTTTCGGCGATAAGTACACCCGGTACTGGAAAGATTTGGATATATTTTTTGTAAGAATAACTAGCATTGATTTTGTTAATGATGTTTTTCTTGATTTCTAGTAATCCATTTCTATAATGACTCACTCTATAATGAATTAATATCATCATCCCATTTTTTTTTATCTTGTGGGCATGTCTCCCAAGCCCTCACTACTTTCTAGATTTAATAATGCTTGGGTCAATCATCAAGAATGCCAGACAATTGTTGAATAGAGATGGAATTCGTGGAATTGTAGAGAGAATGACTTGAATTTTTTATAAAGATCAAAAACCTTAAAAGATCTTTGAAGTTATGGAGTAAAGTTCATTTCATTTCTCTTGATTATGATATTTTTTCTCTTAAGGAATCTATTTAACATATGAAAGAGTAGAACACTTCTAATGATTTCTCTTGTGTTGTCTTGTGGCGGACTCATATTTTTTACAAGCTTTATAATTTTTTGAATCTCAATGATGATTTGAAATTTGGAATTTTATTTGGGAAAATTGGCTAAGATATGGTGATAGAAATTAGAAAATTTTATCTCTTTTCAGAGAACTATAAAGGTTTTGTGGCCTCAATCGTTAATAAAAAATGGGAATAATGTTTTTGAAAACATGAATGATCATTCTGAGCATGTTGTTTCTTACGTTAAGGATCTATTAAATGGTCATGTACATAATTCTGATCCCGTGGGGAGTATTATTCAAAATCTTGTTAACCAAGTGGACAATTCAATGATTTCATCTATTCTCTTGAACATTGAAATCATGGATGAATTCTTTGGTTGGTATCTTAGTTTTTAAAATGTGCCTCTCTTACTCAACTATTGAATGCTCAGTTCCTTTCTCTCATTCAAATTGTAAAAAATGCCAATGAGATTCACGAATTTATTTCAGTTTCAATGTTTAACATACTCTTTAAAATTATTTTTAAAATATTGTCCATGAGGTTATCTTTTATTGCAAGTAATATTGTTTCTCCTAATCATTTGGTATTCATAAAAGGCAGATCTATTCCTGATTTCCTCATTACTACATTGGAGTGTGTCAATATTATTATGAAATTTACAAGGGGTGGTAATATTTCCCTCAAACATGATGTTCGGAAAGATTATGATACAATAAACAAGAATTTCATTTTTATGGTTCTTCATTTATTTGGTTTTAATGATATTTTCATTAATTGGCTCAAAATAATTTTTCAGTCAACTCGCATCTCTGTTCTAATTAATCATTATCTTAAAGGATTTTTTTCTCATTATAGAGGGTGAGGAAAGGGGACCCTCTTTTTGCTCTCATTTTTTCTATTGCGGAGGATTATCTTATATGATTACTTTCTATTAGGGCTGTAAATGGGAAACTAATGTTGAACTATACTGGTAGAGGTTTGGTTGCTCCTACTCATTTTTTTATGTAGATGATATCATTATCTTCCCTCAAGGGGATAAAAGAAATATTAATAACTTCAAACAGTCCCTTTTACACTCTGAAAATGTTTCAGGACATGAAATCAATTGGAAAAAAACTTTCTTCTACTTTGGATGGAATTTCTCCACCTATAAGAAGATGAATATTTTTAGGGAATGGGTTATTCACGAGGGATAGATTCCCTTTACATATTTGGGTATTCCAATGTTTTGGGGGACGCCAAAATCATTATTTCTTCTGATATTATTAGTAAAATCAGAAGGCATATTGCAACTTGGAAGGGAAAATCTCTATCCTTGGTGGGTTGTGTATGCTTGGTTAGGGATGAAATTATTTCTATTTTTGTTTATTCCTTCATGGACAATTATTGGCCAATCTCACTCAAAAATAGAATTTATGTTTCTATCAAAAAATTAATTTGGAGTGGTAATATTTTGGAGAGAAAATTAGCAACGGTTTTAAGTAATAATTGCTGTAAACTTGTGATGTAGGGGTCATGGTTTTAAAAACCTTGATATGTTCAATGATTCCTTACAGGCATCATTTATTTGGAGTTTATTCAATAGTAATTATTATCCTCTTGCCTTTCTTTGAAATAAATTCAAGGACAGACTCATAAATGGTGATTTTAATCACTTGTATTCATCTATTTCACATGTATTTAAATCCACTTTCTCTTTTATTGATGCTCATCCACAATTGCTTGTTTAAAAGAATTCATCATTATACTCTTGGAAGTACAAATGGACTGGTTTTTCTCTTGTATAGGATCTGAAGAGTGATGATATTAATGTGGATGTTGATGCCACAATTAATGAACAACTATATAATATAGGGAATAACCCAAATCATATATTCAATACTTTTCGGGACTGTTTTTTTTCTAACAAAGTGGATTACAGGGTCTCTATACCTACATTCAATGGTTTTCTATCTTCTCAAAACATTTATAGACATTCCTTATCATGCATCACATAATTTAAGTGGATTATTGAGATGAAAATGAACAATATAT
Organism: Viscum album; assembly: GCA_963277665.1. Lineage (NCBI taxonomy): Eukaryota > Viridiplantae > Streptophyta > Magnoliopsida > Santalales > Viscaceae > Viscum > Viscum album. Next base: position 1,511,764,297 of record OY728143.1, on the reverse strand, counting down.
GGCCTTCTCAATCTATTTTGGTCCAAATCATGGCTTATAAGAATTTTCTGATGGATAGTTTCATTTAAGAATGGGGTGTTTCTATTTGATCATCATGTGTGCTCTTCCATCTGCATAGGGATGATATTGACCATTTTTTTCTATGATTCATTACTAATTCATCCATGTGGAAGGCTGTTTTTTGATATCATTGAAATCTATCTACCTTGTGTGTGTTCTATCTAGGATTTTCTTCAAGGTTGGCACCCAATTGTGCTTTCCCCATAACTTCTTGATCTATTTCAGGTGTCTTCCATAGAGATTCTTCAAATCATCTGGTCTGCTCGGAATAAGGTAATTAATGACTGTTCACTTTTTGCATTAGTGGTTTCATTTCCTCCATTCTTACTACTACGAAAAAGGTAAGAACATCAATGAAGCCTTATTGCTTCAACTCAGTGTGTGACTTGTTCATTTGGAATCAGATTGTTGTCAAGGAATACTTTCGGCCTCCGTATAGAACCTAAGAATTATTATGGAAGGAACAATTTTTTGGATGGATAAAAGTCAATTCTAATGAAACTTCAAGAGGTAATCGTGGAATTTTTAGATAAGCTGATCTTTTTAGGAATAATAATGGGGATGTACTTGAATGTTTTCATGGTTCATCTGGTATTGATTCTTCTAATTATGCTGAAATGCTTGGCATATTTATTTCATTTGAGCATGACAAGGATCGTGGATGGAATAATTTATGGTTTGAGAGTTATTATGACATGGTTGTCTCTGAAATTAGTATTGGTCTCTCTCATTTGGTTTGGAGGCTCACTAATTGTCGGTGAAAATGATTGGTTACTCTTTTCTCCCTGAATCATATCATCACTCACATTTACAGGGAAGAAAATTCAGTTACTAATAATCATTCCAAAAATGGAATTAATGGAGTTGAATTTACTTGGTTTTATTAGGCTCATGATGATATTATTAAAAATATTAAAAGGAATGGTGAGAAATCATCCATTTTAATACTTGTGTATGATGTTTTTTTACAGGGATGGAGGCAAGGTGTCTCTTTCATGAAGGATTGTTTGGGTTTTTTCATCTGTTTTGTGTTTCACCTATCATGTTGTGTTATTTGTGCTTATGTGATTGGTATGTAAGTGTTCTAAAAGGCATGGAAATATTTTTGTGTATGAAATCATGGGTTTTTAATTCTATACTTTGTTGCGCCTAGACATTCATGGGGATGGTCCTGCAAATTGAAATTTTTTCCTACTATGCTAGGCTGGATTGGTGGCATGGAATGATGTATGGCTTGAGTGGTGCGCTGGCTATTTCATGGACACGCATGGTGCTGCATAGATCTGTTTTCACATGAAGGAGTTTTTTTATAGACTTTCATTGGGCTACAATATCAGTTTTTTTTAAATTTTGTTCTCCTGTATTGTTTCCTTATTATTAATATATTTTTGTCCCTGGATCACCCGGGTCCTATCTCTCATAAAACAAATCTATATATATATATATATATATATTAAACCATTCAGGAATTTTTAATAAATTTATATATAAATATTTAGATGGTAATAAAAATATATATATATATTACATGATTTTATAATAAAATAGTTTTTTACATGTTTTTTAAAACAAATATATATATATATATATATATTAAAAATATAACAATTTTTTAAAATGTTTATATGTGTGTTTCTTTATATATATTTAAAAAACATTACAATTTTTTTAAAAAAATTATATATATATATATTCATAATTTAATATACATATATGTATGTGTGTGTGTGTGTGTGTGTATGTCAAAAAAATTACAAAATTTTATATATGTATATATATTACAAATTTTACACAATTTTAGTCATTAGTAGATGTCTACAAAGAATATATTGTTTACATTTATTTATATCCAAAAATATTTATTAATAAGAATGTATTATTTATATGAATTCATATATAATTATTTATTAATAAATATAAATTTATAAAATATATATTTGAAATATTATTAATAGATCGACATATCAAATTGATATATACATATATACATATATACATATATATATATATATATATCAAAAACCATAAAAATATGTTTAAGATCTTATATATATATATATAATCATATTTAAATATATACACACACACACAAACATATATCAAAATTAACATGGTACAAGAACAAACATATATATATACGCACACAAGTAAAAATACATAACACATATAAAAATAAAAATTAAAAATTAAAATAATTCATATAAATCAATTAAAATATTTTATACTTGTAGTGTCCGGGTTTTTCCCTATAAGAAATTCGAATATTTCTATATATATTTACAGATCTATGCGCGAGGACGGCGTGCGATTCTGAGTCCCGGAGTGTGCCGTGTACCCTAGGCAGGGTGTAAAGGTTGCGAGCGTGGGCCTGCTGTTAGAGATGTCACCCAGGGGAAAATCATAATTTTGAAATAATGACTTATTGATTTTTATCACTGATTTCCTTTTCAAAAATATTTTGAACGAATCCTAGGAATGGAAATTCAAGACTTCCGTTGATTTTGAAAGGGGCGTTTTCCCTAGGTGCGATATAAAATAAGCGGGCGCGGAGTTTTTGGAATATGTGACCTTGGGTAGCATTTCAATGTGTTTTTATTAATATTCTTGAGATAAGGGGAGAACTCATGTTTCTTCTTCTGCTCTCTCTCTCTCTCTCTCTCTCTCTCTCTCTCTCTCTCTTGTTCTTCGGTGTTCTTCGTCGTTCATCGCCGGATTGAGGAACGAACTCTGGCGGATCGAACTGGGATCGCAGCGAACGCATCGCCAATGTTGAATGGTAGGATCGAGGTAGGATTTCTGTTTATTTTTTTAAACCTTCATTAATTATAGAGTTTTTTCCAGTTTCATCATTTAAATTCTATAATCATTGATTAGGGACGATGGTTGAACGAGCACAACCATCATCTGATCCCCATTCTACTTTCCATTCTTGAACGTTCTTCGTCCAAAATTTTTGACGTGCCAAAATCGTGACGGATCGATGAGAATGGGGTGGAACTGTGAAGATCCAGCCCCGAGGTTTTTGAAATCGGATTCGAATGATTTTTATAACCACTGGAGTGGTTGGGGGAACCAGCTGAAGGTCCGGCTCCGGCAAGGGGGCGGTGGCCAGAGGTCGAGCCAAAGGCGGCGGAGCGTAGTGGGCGTTAGGCCGAGGTGCAGCTCCAAGGGCCGGCGACGGGGCGAAGATGCGGCTCCAGAGCGCATCAGTCGAGCGGCCGATACAGTGTGTTGAACCCCGAAAGTGGAGCGGGGAGGCCCAGGCAGTGGTGGTGTTCAGTGGGATCGGGTGTAGTGGTGTGTTCGGAGGATGAGGGGGCTTCGGGGGAGCCAGTGAAGTGGGAAGCCCAGTGTGCGTCGGCTTTGGGAGGAGCGGCGCGACAGGCAACATCAGTGAGCCTGAGCGATGGTCGCCTCATTTGGTCACATTCAGTGGAGGGCCCTGAGGTCAGCGCCTCAGGGGGTGGGGTGAAAAGAAGGACTCACGCTTTGCGGGTCGTGTTGGGTGACACAGACAAAGACCGGTCATTGGGCCAGTCTGCTTTGGGGAATCGGACCCGAGGGGGTTCGGTGTGGCTGTAGGAGGCCACGGCCGGCTGGCCTTGGGGTGTCAGGCCATCCCCGTGGCTGGGCCACAGGCCGAGGGTTCAGACTAGGCCTGCCGGGGTGAAAAGGTCTGGTTGGGCCGCCTGCGATCAAAGGGTCGTATCTTCTAAGCGGCGTGTCCATTTGACGCGCTGTCTTCGGATTTGTGTTCGTGTCGGCAAGTCAGACTATTTGAAGTTTTTTTTTGGGGATTTTGGGTTCTGAATCCAAAGACAGGAGACATGGAACACTTTAATTTAATAATATGAAATTATTATTAAAGTTTACAATGGTTGTACTCGTGAGCCGGATCTCAGTTTGATGCGTCATCCAAGGCGTTGTGGCCCTGGTGTTGAGACTGTCCTTCCAAAGATGGTTCAGAAACCTTGTGACTTGGTTTCATTTCCTGGTGGCACGAAACGATTAATGTGAATAATTAATTAATTACTTAAATAAATTAATTATTATTGCATCAGACCTAACTCCTGTTTAGCATGTCGGATTGACGCGTCGTCAGCGATAGCACAACCCTAGTCCTCATGCGGACTTTTTGGAAAACATTCCGAAGCATTCACTTTGGAGTCAAGGTGCCTTATCTATAGGGCCTTGTTTTTACGTTTTACGGTGAAACACCTATTTTTCACCCGTCATCCGTTTGGGGGTTTTGAGTACTCGTTTCTGAGTGTTCTTCCGAGGGGATTGCAACAGCGCAATCCGCATACTTTAATTCGAGCCCGAGGCGTGGGTCCCATGAGGCCTCATTCAGACATATGCTGCATTTTTATGACTTGTGATTCATAGGTCCTTTCAGGGAATATGAATAGACAATGCTGCATGGTTATCTGCAACGAACACAATGGTTCGATCTGCGTGACGTGTTTCAGGGTTGAGGATTTGGCCCCACAGGGCCCCGTTTGCATATAACGTGGGGAGATGCAGCTTCCACATTCAGAGTCCATTTTAGGTGCCATCAGCAGCATTGTGACTCTAGCATCAAGGTTAAATTGATAGGTGTGGTTTCAGGCGTTGAATCCGATTTTGATGCATGTGCCCAACGGGCCATATTTTAAGCTGTGAGCAGCGTTTTGTGACTTTTTCATCAGGCGTCTATTTGGGGCGAATAAATATTCAGTCTTGCAGATTTTCCGAGAGAATTGTGATGGCGCTGATCGCCTGACCTTTTTTAGGACAGATGTGTGGGGCCCACGAGGTGCTTTATGAGTGTAAATTTGTGTTGAAAAACTTTTTCACTGGGAGCTAATTTCCAGTGAGTAAGTAGTCTATCTCGCATGTTTTCCTGTGATAATTACAACCCTGTAATATGTATGGGCATGCAAAGCCTCTTTAGATATCTCATTAAATTTTGAAACATGAAAGAGAATTTTTCGGAGGATCCTTTGACTCACTTCAAAACTATGTAAGATAGTAGTGTTAGTGATACCTAGTGATGGAACAAGTAGTGCAGAGTTATCAGACTAGTTCTGGGTTTTCCATCCCGCGGGGCTGGGTAGTGGGTTACCTGTTGACCTTAGGCATTACCATCCAACGAGGATGGGATGTGGGTTACCCATTGACTTTAGGGTTTACCTTCTAGTGGGGTTGGGCAGTGGGTTACCTAATGAACTTTTGTGGTTTACCCTCTAGCGGGGCTAGTTAGTGGGTTACCGGATGACCTCTTGTGGTTTACACTCCAGCGGGGATGGGCAGTGGGTTACCTGAAAACCTCTTGTGTTTTACCCTCCAGTGGGGCATGACAGTGGGTTACCTAACGACCTCTTTTGGTTTACCCTCCAACGGGGATGGGATGTGGGTTTTCGAAGACTTATTTCAGACTCGGCCATTTCTGTAAGGCTAGTTGTTGACTTTACTATGTGATTATAAGAACGAGACCCTTGGTTTCATAGTTCCGCGATGATCCATCTTTGGCATGCGATACTATAGGCCATTAGTGATAGATATCCTTTTAACTGTTGGAGAACATTCTTGGGCTGAGATTGTGGATCGAGATCTCCTTCCACACTCGTTCGGGTTTCATGTTGAGCATATATATATATACATCCTACTTTTTTCAAACTCCTTGGGTTCAGTTACTCTCATTCTAGGAAAGGTGAAGAAGTGTGGGGTATGCCACGTGCTTTATGTGTCTAGCTCTTCTTGGTGGGATGAGCCTGCTTCCTTTCTCTTGTCGGGTTGAGCTGCACGCTCTCTTTGGTACTCTAACACTATTCTTGCTCCTTCTACTGATCAATGTTTTTAGTATATCCTTTTTTTCTCCCTCTAGATTTCGGGTCATCCTACTATGTATCTTTAAACTAACCCCTGCATGGGATTTTCCCACACTTGGTGTGCCCTTGTAGACTACAGACAGGTCAATCGAGACTACGGATGGATGTAGAGGTCACAGGAGCTTAGGCTGCATTCAGTGGACGTAAAAGGATTTCTGGGTGTGATACTCATTAGTTTTCTACTTTCGTTTACCTTTTGCTGGGTTGTGGAACCTCTCTGATTGGGCACGTGTTTTTCCCCTTTTACTATTTTGTTCACTTATCAGTCTACTTTCAGTCTTTACTTTTACTGGTAAGAGGATGATGCTTGTATGTTGGTTTCCATTTTTGTAGTAGTGTTGTATCTTTATTTATTTTGTTCTTCACTTTTGTATTGATTTAGAAACATGTGTGTGTATAGTTTCTTAGGCATAGGCCTCCCCTAGATTGTTATGCCTTCGATGCTAGTCGTCAGCCTCTGATCTATGGAGGCTTTCTTAGGGTCGATGCGGCTCGAGCCCCGGTACGGGTCGAGTCATGCAGAAGTGGTATCAAAGGTGGTTTGTTCCATGTGGAGTTGTTCAGAAATAACTAAAAATGAATTGGATGAGTTTTGTGGAAATAGTGTCAACGTGTCTCGAGAGCGGCTCTCAGTCCAAGGAGTCTAGTGATAGTCTTGTGGCCTATCCATTCAACAGTACCTTGATAAACTACTAGTCAACTCGGCACACTGAGACACTTTTTTGCATTGAATTTGGTTCATGCATCATAGAGGATTGAGTATTTGATAGTCCTTCTTGAGTCATCTCCCCATCATTGTTGATATATATATACTCATTTGACCACAGTACCCCTTGATCAGAATCATGATGATTCCATGATGCTATCCAGCAAGGATATGAACTCTGGTTCAGGATAACGAATCCATCAGCGATGATTCCTTAGTTCAAGATCCATCATACGATTACCCTTTCTCCTGGAGGACCGGTAGTAGCACCTCCACCTATAGAGTAGCAGATAGTACCGGCAGCGAAGGCCGATGACGAGTGCCGGCTGGGTGCACTACGTTAGTTCCATCATTAGAGACCGCTTGAGGTTCCACGGTGAGTCATACCCTCAGATAGTGAAGGGATGGCAAGAGTTGGTGGTCTGCCTCATAATGCTTGTTTGGACACTGATAGGTTAGATGGTGGCTTTGACAGTCGGTGTTTTTCCACCAAGTGGTTTGGCGTTAGTATAGCCAAGTTTACTCACATGCACGATGAGTTGGTACTCTCGTGGGATGACTTCTAGCATCTGTTTTGTGAGGAGTAATACCTATCCTACTTACACTTTTTATGGTTTTTGGAGATGTTGGATCATTAGAAGGGAGTGATGGATGTGGCTGAGTATGTGACTAGGTTCGCATACCTTACTCAGAATTCTTTAGATGTTGTCCATGACAGCAACTTCTAAGCACAGAAGGTTGATCGAGGTCTCTGTTGAGGAGATTCATTCTAACATAGTGCCCTTGTGCATCCTCACCCATCTCAGGGTTCTAGAGAAGGTACTGGTGACAAGGAAATGTCTGTCAGAGCAATGAAAATTGGAAGGGGCTCGACGCCAGATGTATCCCCTATATGAGACTTAGGCACATCGTCAGGGACATCTTAGAGCACCGAGATAGCCCAGGGAGGACTAGTGCTATGTTGTGATGTGCATGGTCACGTGGTGTGAATCTACTTGACCAAATATACTGTGGTTTTTGGATAGTTTGTAGATGTACCGCCACGACAGAGGTAGTGTTGTGATCAGAGAACACCCAGGTAAGGACAAGGTGGTTCCCAGGGAGGCGGTGTTGGCTGAAGAGTAGGATGAACTGTAGTTGGAAGATGATGTTTAGAGGTCCTTCAACCACTACTAGGTGGCCCATTCCAGTCTCAGGGAGCTGACAGACGGGGCTTCAAGTGGTTGTGTACTATGGATGTGTACAATCCTACAACGCATGATATAATAAGAGGTACACTCTAGGTATTTTTCTATTTTTCTCAGTAGAACTTGTTAGACACTGCATGAGGTACTCTTTTCATCTATGTCATTGTTATAGGGGTTACTGAGGGTGAAACAAGGTGTCAATGTAACCCTGTGTTGGTGTTGTCCGACGTAGATTTGAATGCATAAGAAAGAGGGGTTCTTCTCCCACTGAGACACATTTTTGTGATGCGATCAAAAATTGTGAGGGAGAGTGAGTACCACCCAATACAGATAGTATTGATGTGTGGTGGATGAGTCCCTCTAACATGTGCATCAATTTCAGGGTTTTGTGGTGGAGTGTGAGAGCAGGTTCTAGTTTTGCCTGTGGGGCTTTTCTGCTTAAGGTGCCACAAGTGGTTTTGGTTGAGTGCATGTTTTGGGGATTAATCTCCATCCATATGGGGAAAAGACACAGGTGGTATGCCACATGCATTCCGTGTCTAGCCTCTAGTGGTTGGATGAGTTTGCTCAGCTGCATTGCTTGTTGGTACCTTGTGTGCTCAATGTCAACCTTGATACTGTTATCAAGTACAGGATGAGGTGAAGCACACCCCATGAATTGAACTACACGTTTCACTATGTGGTGCTGCTGGTTGTAGACCTTGAGCTGAGAATGTGGAGATTCTATCTTCTGGGAGAATGATTTGTGGTTTAATCAGACCACCAGTGTCTTAGGTGCGCCCTCACCCAGAGAGACTTGAACCTGAGATGACTGTGCTGGTTGAAATGTTTTCATGACAATGACCTCATGGTAGTCTATGTTCTGAAAAATGACAATGTTGTTGTAGGTTCCCTTTGCAGGATGTCCCAGACTCATTAGGCATGGGAAGTTTCATAGTAGTTCTCTTCCCTATGGCTGAACTTGGTGGAACAAGAGGGTACAACTTTCCTGCAGTCGATGGGGTTGACTCTTTTGATCCTTGAGCATGTGAGGGATTCACAGTTGGGTGATGTCGACATCGAGGTGTCGCTTGATCAGATACTCATTGGTGATGCACCTGATGGATATTCTGAAAGATGGGAATCATGAGATGTTGTTCTTGGAACAAACCGTGATTTCGGTCGCGATGTGGAAAGTAGAGGTTCAGTCGGGAAGTCCCCCGAGTTTCATTGATCCGTTCGATAATTGTGCAAGTTATTAAGAGGTCACATACCATCTTTACCTACCCTCTCAACAGAAGGGGTTGGCGCAACGCATCTCCCACATGTCACAGCTGATGAGGTTCATGTGTATTCTTATGTACTCCCTTGAGAGTAGAAGACCTTATAATTTTGAACCATCCCTTTGGTTCGTGTGTTATGTTAGCATGGTGTTGTGCATGTTTTCTTGGGAGTGGGAGAGCTAGGTGTGAGCTCTGTATCCTATGTTTTTTTCCTATTTTGTCTCTTTGGGGAGAAAAATCATGAATGATGGATTGATGTAGAGACATGGTTCTTTCCCTATAAGACTTTGGAATATTTCTACATATATTTCCAGATCTAGGCGTGAAGACGGCATGTGATTCTGAGGCCCGGGGTGTCAAAAATAAATTTTATAAAAATATTATGTGTTTTTATAATGTGCATGTGGAGGGGTTGTGTTTTCTCTTAAATGATAGCTCATATGAAAAATCTGATGGCATGGTTGCATCCAGGGAATGTCGTCTACCCTAGGAAGGGTGTAAAAGATTCGGGCGCGGGCTTGCTGTGAGAGACGTCACCCATGGTAAAAAAACTTCATTTTGGAATAATGACACAGAGATTTTTATAACTGGTGTCCTTTTTCAAAAAACATTCGAACGAAGCCTCAGAATGGAAATCTGAGACTTCTATTGAGTTTGAAATAGGGCGTTTTTCCTAGGTGTGATATAACATAAGCGGGCACATAGGTTTTGGAATCCACGGTGGTGGGTGGCTTTTTAGTGTGTTTTTATAAATACGCATGAGACTAGGGGAGAAATCTTGTTTCTTATTCTTGTTCTCTCTCTCTATATCTCTCTCTGGTTTTTTGGTGTTATTCGCTGTTCTTCACCGGATTGAGGAAAGTACTCCGGCGGATCGATTTGGGATCACGGAGAACATGTCTCCATCGACGAACGGTCGGATCGAGGTAGAATTTCATTTTAATTTTTTGCACCTTCATCAGTTCTAGAGATGTGTCCAATTTTGTCCTTTAAATTATATAATCATTTAATTGGGATGATGGCCAAATGAACATGACCATCGTCCGAGGCCAGTTCTATATTCCGTTCTTGAGAGTTCTTCATCGAAAACTTTAGATGCACCAAAACCATAACAGATCGACGAGTGAGGGGTGGCGCTGTGAAGATTTGGCCCCGAGGTTTTAAAAACTGGTTTCAGATGATTTTTATGACCACTAGAGTGGTTGGGGGAACCGGTTAAAGGTTCGGCTCCGGAAAGGGGGTGGATGCCGGAGGTCGAGCTGGAGGCGGTGGAGCACGGAGGGCGTTAGGCAGAGGTTGAACTCGGAGGGCTAGTGATGGTGTGAAGCCGCGGCTCTGGAGGGTGTCAGTCAAGCGTTCAGCGTGTTGTGGTGAACCCCAGCGATGGGGCGGGGTGGCCAGGGTGGTGGTGGTGGTCGGTGAGCTCGGGTGCGATGGTGCGTTCGGCGGACGAGGGGGCTTCAGGGGATCCGGCGAAGGGTATGGCCCAGTGTGAGGTGGTGTTAGGTGGAGTGGCGCGGCAGGCGGCATTGGTGAGCCCAAGCAGTCGTCACCTCGACTAGTCGTGGTCAGAGGAGGGCCCTGAGGTTAATGCCTTGGGGGGGGGGGGAGGAGTAGCAAACAAGGACCCGCGCTTTTCCAGTCCTGCTGGGTGACGCGGACCAAGACCGTCCATTTTTTCGGTTTGATTTGGAGAACCGGAACCGAGGGCGTCTGGTGTGGCTGGAGTGGGCCATGACATGTCTGGCTGGATCCGCGGCTAGGACGCAAGACGGCGATTCGGACTGGGCCAGCCGTGGTGAACCGGCCCGGTTGGGCCCCCTACGATCAAGGGGCCGTATCTTCTGAACTGCAAGTTCGTTTGACGCGCCGTCTGTGGCTGTGGGTTCATGTTGAAAAGGTGGACTATTTGATATGATTTTTGGGGATTTTGGGTTCCTCACCCAAATACGGGTGACCTAAAATTCTTTAATTTGATAATATTAAATTATTATTAAAGTTTACAACAGACGTACTCACGAGCCATATGTTTGTTTGACGCGCCGTCGGAGTTGTTGTGGCCATATTGTTGAGACGGTCCTTCCAATGTTGGTTTGAACCCTTGAGGATTGGTTTCATTGCACAGTGACAGGAAACGCTTAATCTGAATAATTAATTAATTATTTAAATAAATTAGTTATTCTTCCATCAGACCTAACTCATGTTTGGGATGTCTGATTGATTCGCGGTCAGTGGCTGCATGACCCCAGTCCTCGTGCGGACTTTTTGAGACACTTTCTGAAGCGTTAAGGTTAGATACAAGGTGTGGGCCCATAGTGCCTAGTTTTTAGGTTTTACGGTGAAACACCACTTTTTCAACTGAAATCCATTTGGCGTGTTTGAGTACTCGTTTTTGAGTGTTGTTATGAGGAGATTCTGATGGAGCAATCTACCCGCCAAAATTTGTGCCTGAGGCGTGGGCCCCACAGTGAGTCTTTTGGATTTTTGTTTCATTTTTATGACATGTGCTTCATAAGTCTATTCAGGGAAAATGAGTAGCCTATGTCACATCATAATTTTCAAGAAACACAATGGTACGATCTGCGTGACGTGTTTTTGGGGTCGATGTGTGGGCCCCACAGGGCCCCATTTGCATATAACGTGAGGAGTTACAGCTTCTGCATCCGGAGTCCGTTTTATGGGCCATCAACAATGTTGTGACCCTGGCATCAAGGCGAAATTAAGGGGGGTGGTTTTAGGCATTGAAGCAAGAGTTGAGGCATGGGCCCCACGAGCCGTCTTTTAAGCTATGAGCAGCGTTTTAAGACTTTTTCAGCAGGCGTCGGTTTGGGGCATATGAATAGTCATTCTGGCGTGTTTTTGTAAGAGTAGTGCGATGGCTCAGATCACCCAAACATTTTCAAGACTGAGGTGTGGGCCCCACAAGGCGCCGTATGATCTTAAAGCTGTGTTGAATAATTTTTTCACCGGGAGCCCATTTTTAGTGAGTAAGTAGTCTATGCCACGTGTTTTTCCATGAAGATAAAAATGGTGTAATCTGTTTGGGCATGCAGAGCCACTTTCAAGATCTAATTAAATTTGGAAACAAGAAAGGCCGTTGGTGGGAGGTTCTTTTGACGCACTCCGAACCTACGCACGATAGCAATGTTAGTGATACCCAGTGATGGCACGAGCAATGCAGAGTTATCAGACCAGTTCATTATTTTCCCTCCAGTGTGGCTGGGTAGTGGGTCACCCATTGACCATAGGGTTTACCCTTCAGTGGGGCTGGGTAGTGGGTTACCAATTGACTCTAGGGTTTACCATTCAACGAGGATGGGCAGTGGGTTACCCGACGTCCTTTTGAGGTATACCCTCTAGCAGGGATGGACAGTGGGTTACCTGACGACCACTTTTGTTTTACCCTTTAGCGGGTCTAGGAAGTGGGTTACCTGAAAACCTCTTCTGGTTTACCCTCCAGTGGGGCTAGGCAGTGGGTTACTTGATGACCACTTGTGGTTTTCCCTCCAGTGGGGCTGGGTAGTGGGTTACACGATGACTTCTTTCAGACTCAACCCTTTCTATTATGCTAGTCGTTGACTTTTCTCCGTAACTACCTAAGAAGGACCCTTTATTGCACGGTTCAGTGATGAGGCAGCTTTGGCATGCAGGACTGTTGGGCATCAGTGATGGATATCAATAGAACCGTTGGCGACCTTTCTTGGGATGATCTTGGAGATCGATAACGCTTTAGACACTCATTCAGGTATCTTGTTGAGAATATATATATATATATATATATATATATATCCTAATTTTTTCCCACTCTTTGGGTACAGTTACTCTTCTTCTAGGTGGGGCTAAGACCCGCGGGGTAAGCCACATGCTTTCCATGTTTAGCTCCTCCGGGTTGGTCAATCCTGCTTCCTTTCTCTTGTCGGGTTGATTTGCACTCTCTCTTTTTTACTCCTACATTGTTCTTGATCTATCTTCTGGTCCCCATCATTAGAATCTCATTTGTTTCTCCATCGAGCATTGAGGGCATCCTACCGAGTAACTTTAAACTCACCCCTACTTGGGATTTTCCACAACATGGTGTTCCATTTCAGATGACAGACAAGTCAATCTAGACTACAAAGGAGCATAGAGGTCACATGAGCTTGGTCTGCATTCAGTGGACCTAAGAAGATTTCTGGGTGTCAAACTCACCAGCTGTTTACTTTCGTTTACCTATTGTAGGGTTGTGGAACCTTTTTGGTTAGGCACATTTTCTACCCCTTTTACTGTTCAGTTCACATGTCAGTCTACTTTCCATCTTTACTTGTACTAGTTAGAGGTCGATGCATGTATGTTGGATTCCCTTTCTATGGCAGTGTTGTATCTTTCTTTCTTTCTTTTTCTATACTTTTGCATTGAGTTTTCTATTTTTGTGTACAGTTTCTAAGCTAAAGGCCTCCCCTAGTTTGATGTACCTTCCACGCAAGTCGCCAGCCCCTATCCTATGGAGGCGGGCTTGGGGTAGTTGCGGCTCGAGCCCCAGTACATGTCAGTTCATGATAATACTAATTAGATTAAAATGAAAATAGAGATTAACAAAATTATACAAATCCTAAATTTTAAATTAAACATGAAATTAAAATAAATTTAAAATCTTAGGGTTTAAACATACTAATATATTTGAAATTGAACCCAAAATGTGTATAAAACGAATCAGATTAAAATAAAAATTGAATTTACAGTAATTTTTTCTTTCCAAAATATTAAGTAAAGAATAAAAATCATGTTGATTTCTAAATCCAGTTATCAATCTATTATTTTTAACATTAAACCCAAATAATCTAAAAAATTTACAAAAAATAGGCATTCGTAACTTGAAGATCATATGGGGAATCAACAAAAAAAAGGGCAGACCAGATCCGCACAAAGCGAGGAAAAAATGACCAGTTGTTGGTTTTTCTCTAGGAGATGGAGGAGGAAGATTGAAAGTAGAGGAAGAATAAAAGGAGGGTCACACAATGTTAAATTGTTGTTTTTTTTTGCAATTTTTTATTTGTGATTGAAATAATGGCCATACAAATAATGTTTCAAAAAAATTATTAGCAACATACACTTGGTACTGTCGAAAAATATCTCAAGGATAGGTTCATTTCCAATGGATAAAAAATATGTCGTTAAATCCAATTAGGATTACATTTCTCAATGGGCAGTGGGAAAGCACACCAAAAATAGTTACAACAGATTATTTTTTTAGTCTTAATAAACAATTATTTGTGACGTCATATTTATTTTGTGGAAAATATTAACAAAAATGATACCATAAAAGATGGTTCATTTAGACATTTCAAATGACATGATGCAAATGAACATATTTCTAGTAGTGAGAGCGATGATTTTTTTACATAAAAAACCTTATGTTATAGGAACAAAAATGAAAAACCTCATTTCATTGCTCACATGACCTTTTCATAGAACAAATCAAGATGAAAATATAGAAACTAATGTGAGGGATCAATAAACATTAATTTCCTTAATGAGGCATCGTCCACATTTATTCTGCGATTTCATTGACCCATTAGTTTTTGAGTTATATAACATAACCAATGAATATAAATATTCTCCTCCCAAGAGTTTGGATCAGGGAAAAGTAACATTGGGTATCTACCGTCTAGATGGTGAGGAAGATCAATCATGTAATATTATTTCAAACATGAGGATAAATGATTAAATTGACTCCAAGGATTGGGATGAGTTTAGGAACTTATTTACCAATAAATAATTTTTTTCTTATTCATCATATGAATATTGAGAAAGAATTTGTAAATATTCAGAAAAAGGATGAGGAATATGTCGGTTCATAAAAATTAAATTTTAAAAGAAATATGAGGGACTCTTAACATATGATCATCCATTCTAAAATAAATAGTGACCAATTCATTAGTTTTTTTTAAGAAAATACAGTATAAAGAGTTAACTATTTGGTATTTTAGTTTATGTGAAGTGATTTTTCAATGTGCTATCAATGTTGAAATGGGATTTACAGTTATGTATCAGACTCGTGGTTTTGATAAGAATAGAAAAATCGAATTCAACGGAGAATATTATAGCCATGGAGATAAGAAAATGAGATTTTGTAAATTCCCAATTTTCCAAAAGAAACATAGATGGGATTTTCATAATGGGGCTATTGAATGTTATATGGGTGGAAAGGAAGGTCATCATGTAGATGATTGAGTATGTGTTAGTAATAATTTAGTTAATGATTCAAATAATTAGAATGACCCACTAACGAAATATCCCACAATTCAATGATTCAATTATAAGAAGTGTTATAATTATTCTAGTAGGTTCCCTAATCTACAGCCTAATGTGGATAATAATCCACAATATCCCCTATAAACAAAGAAGAATGTGAAGTCATATTCTATCATAATGGATGAATAAAACAATGACAATAAGGGAACACATATCCACCCATACATGGTTGGGAATATGATGATTTATTTTTTATGAATAAGACCCCTATAGAGATGTTATAATTCTTCATGTAGTGAAATATTACATGATTATATATATTGATTATAGAATAATGAAATAATAAATCATATGATTATAAAGAAAAACCAAGATTCTTATGAAAATGTTTTTGTATAATATAAGAGCTTTTATATGGAATAAAGGGTGAATTATCACCTACATGTTTATATTATTCAATGTAAGATTAACTTAAGTGTTATGTGTTACATCACCATTTTACATGTTTATGTTTTATAATATGTTAAAAATCATTGACTCCTACTATCAAGATTATTTTTGGTGAGTTTATAAATATTAAGGATAGTTTAATAGACTTTTATGATAATTTTGGTTATTAACATTGTTTAGGACAATATATGACCATTGTATTCACATATTTGGATTTTAACTATTAGGAGAATAATATAGATATTTTGAGGATTAATGTTCAATTGAGTTTTGGAAATTTAGTGACATATTATTTAATTTTTTTATTTAGGAAGGGTTATAAGGATAAACATTAATAAAATGTTTTATGTTGAAATTTAAATGTTGTTTTAGAGATTAGAAAATTATTTCACTATATGATGAATTATGAATATTTTTCAATTAGTGATAAAAATTTTACTTTAATGATAATAAATGATAAATGGAATTACTTTTAATTTAATCTATATGGATCCTCTAATTTATTTGTGATTCAGGAAAAACAAATCCACCTTCATTTTTAAAAATAGAAGATAATTTTTTCATTGATTAATGAACAAACAAAGGGTAATAATTTTTATATGTTATATAATTAAATCATATATGTGAATATACTTGTGAAAATTACACAAATTTAAAAAAATGATCTGAAAAAAAATGTTTATATAGATCCTTCATTTCTGATGAATAAAATGGTCCCTTATATCATAAAATATTTTTTGTTTTTTATTATTAAGCTTCTTTGGATCACCAAATTCCTTTGGACCAGTGAGCTCTATTACTCTCTATAATTATTTATGATTTTCTTTCAGGTAAATTTCATTACACACCATATATTTTATTCAATGTGAAAACATAGTTATGATTTTCATTATGCTACCATTATTATTCAAATTTATTGTTTTTAATTTAGTTATTATTTTTATTTTTAATGTGACTATTTATATTAATGTAACATTCAACTATAAAACCATTAATGACCTAGATTAACATTGAGGGTGAAATTTATTTAAATAGGTGTTGAATGTGACACTCTGTTTCATTTTTGAATTATTATTCTATAAAATAAATCATTGTAGTTTGATGGTTTTTATTGTATGGTACACCAAGTTAAGTTTTCATTATAAACAAAACCATGTTAGGATTATGATGCATGAAACACTTAGTTTGGCATGTGTTACACACAATATATAGTTCCCTAGATATCTTATTTTTTTTTTTGAAATAATGGGTTTTACAATAATAAAATATTCTATTAGTATTACTAGTTATTATGATAGATCTCCTTTAGATACTAAAATTTTAGAGACTCAAATATTGACGTACATGGAAATTACATTACTTTTCCAGAATACTTAATACATATCAAAAACAGATACACAAGGACCATAATAATTTAGTGTCTTTGGAAACTCGGAACATAGTCTTCTAATCGTGGTGAAAGATCTTCTATAACTCCTAGAACGATATTCCACTTTTTGTTTCCTTACCTAAAACCATTCTTTATTTCTTGGGAAAAATAAAACATAAAAAGGGTGAGCTCAAATGCTCAGTAAGGGCAAACATAGAGAACATAAAACAATCCATAAACATTTTAAAGCAAAACCTTGAACATGAAATTTAAACATAAAAATCTTGAGCAAAGACATAAATCGTGGAAGTAAGTAAAGGAAATATCACCATGATAAAATATAATGGGAATAAAACATGTATGTTTGGCAACAATTTAGCACATGTTATGATTTCCATAGTAGCCAAGCCATTCCATCCAAGACCATCTTAGCGGACAAAGTCCCTTTCTGAATCGAGTTCACTCCTTGTTCCAGTCATGTATTACTGAACAGGATAAATTACAATTCTAGCCATGTCTATCTCATGAGATATAAATCGTTACCCAATGAATTGGAGGGAGATATAGGTCCCACAAATGTCATAATGAAATCATTCTTACTTGTGCCACAACATGAACATAAATCATTCATCATAACCCAAAGAATAAAATGGGTATCATAAACATCATCCCAACATAACATAATAAATATAAGAAAAATGGATATCCTTTCATCATAAGAATAGTGAAACCATTTAAATCATAAAGACTTTATACTTGAAACATACCCATATGATATAATGTCATCTTAGATGGAAAATGGTTTTGATAAAATACTTGACAAGAATTCATGAGGAAAATATCATTTCTTCATCAAAATCAATTTATTTTCACAAAACGTCATGAAATTTTAAAAGAAATAGATTTTGTTGGAAATAGTCTTGAAATCTTTTGGAGGAAGCTTCATGAAAATACGGCTTTATAAAACCGTAACAATCCGTTCATGCCGTATAAGTTAAAAAAACATTCTTCTTGTACTTTTGCCGGAAAATTTAAAAAAATACATCGTAAAGTAAACAAAGAAAGATTACTTAAATACCATGTAGTAAACTCAAAAATGGGTAAAAAGGAATTTAAAAATACATTAAAACATTTTTATAAAACTTGGACATGGATGATAAATATAACCCCAGTAAATACTTACGTATAAGCAATCTCGGATAGAAAACAATTGAGATTGCAACATTAACCCTTACCTTAGGTATGATATGCTTTGTATAGATCTAAACCTCATTTATAATGATTTAATTAATGTCATTGACTTATTATATAATCATATTCATTTTTATTATATCATATATGTTTCACTTATGACTTTATATTACCCGTTCTTTTGTAAATTCCATGTCAAAGCAGCGTTTTGGGTAAAATCATTTCATTTATCGTATGTGTTTCGACTAGTCGTTCATGATATTATTACTTATATCCTGTTTTAAAAAAATCAAGAATGTAAAACATGATTTATATATAATATATATTCATCATATTCATATATATTATAGATCGATAAAAGGAATGAAATACACCGTTCATGGAGACAGTAGGTCGTACGTATGCATGAACGTTGTTTTCATTTCATTATTGAATTGAATGCAACTAAATAGATGACATAAATATATATACATTAATCCAGTAGCATTATTATTTCATATATTTCATTATTATTCATTATATAAACTTTATGATCATTCATGTATGGTTAACATGGAGAATGAATCTCATCGCGTCGTGGAGACGATAGTCCGTACGTACGCACGAGCGATGATATCCTTCCCATAATTATTGAATAGAATTGGAGTGGATGGTATAATATATCAGAATCAGTATGATGATATAATAACCATATATAGTTATTATTTACACCATTATACCCATCCATGTAAGGTGTTGGTGGAAAAACAGATTACACCACGGCGCGGAGACGGTATTCCGTACGTACGCACGCGCGGTGATTTTGTTTTCCGTAGGTTGGATAGAAGGTGAAATAGGGTTGTTTCATATTCATAATAATACAGTAGTATAATAGGGATACTGATGTTATTATTTAATAATGAAACGAATAAATAATAGGGAGTAGAAGAAGAAATAAATTTGAAAGAATCGATAACGGACATTACCTCTTCTCTGAAGCTCCTCTTTGAGACCTCCTCTTAGGGCACTGAAATTGGTATTTTAAGATGACCAGGACCTATAGGATGTTTCTAGGGAAGTGGGGAAGTTAAATGGTCAGGGGATGGCCGAGATTGAAGGCTCAAATTGGTGTGAGGAGGAGAGGGAGGAGGTGCCCTTTTATAAGAGAGGAGAGGGGCACCTTTGGAAATATAAGAAATATTAGTTTATATTAAATCCCAACCCCACTTAAAAACCTCCAAAAATGACAAATATTAGAATATTAGATGATATAGGGTTTTAATATAATCAACCAATAAAATTTAGACATGTTAGGAAGTTATTTTAAACATTATCAACTTGATTTATCCTTATTTAATCAATTTAATTTTATTTGTTGTAATAAAATTCTAAATTTTAAATTATAACAAATAATTACTTATTTGTTTTGAATTATCAATAATTTGATACTTTATAATATTTTAGACCATATAAATTTGAATTATATTTTTTAAATATTTTTTTGAATTTTAAATAGTTTTATAATATGTTATGTTTATAAAATAACAATAGTGTCAATTTTGACACTATTTAATTATTTGAATTTAAATAAAATATATATAGAAGATATTTTCGAACTAAAATCTTTAATAGATTCATAAAATGTCATATGTATCTATAAAATTAGTGGAGCACATTAAATAGTTCATATAATATTTATTTTTTTATTTTTAAAACCATTTATTAGGTTTATCTTTTAATAAAATTATTACTACAACATTTTTGTATAATTGTTTAATGTAATTATTTGTTGCAAAAAAGTTAAAAATAAAATCCTATGATGAAGATAAATATCTAATATTTTATTATAAAAATTTTACATGAGTTTATCATCTAAAAATAAAAACATGTAAATTGTTATCTTTATTAAATTATGAAGGTGACAACTTCGGAATCATTTAAAATAAAATATTATAAGTGTCATAATCGCCATAATAAGGATCCAAATGGTCACAAATTCTTCCGGTGGATAATTAGGGTTTATATATAAACTAATAATAAGTTTTGTGCAGATTTTTGGGCCTTTTGATATGTATTACTTTTTCAATAAGAACTATATTATTGATTTTTCACTAAATAAATAATTTCTGCATCATAAATGTATAAGATAATAAGGTAATTAAATAAATATTAACAATTACAAATAAATTACCATGATAAAGATAAAAGTTTTATCTTTCAAATGAGTAATTATAACCGAATTTATATTCTGTATAAAATTATATTAAAAATACTTTAATTATTAATGTTGAGTGAGACATATTTCACTTTCCCTTAAATAAAATAAACTAAAGGTCTTAATCACCTCCAAGTGGGTTCAAATGGATTATATTTCGACCGAAATATGACATAGGACGAATTATAATCATCCAATTGTATTAATACAAGTATTAGGATAATTTTATAATATCATATTTACCCTTAATTACGCAATTTACCTTTTACTATGGTGAATAAAATTTATCGTTGTTACTATTCATAAAGACCAAAAATAAAAAGTAGTATATTAATATAATTTAGTCCCACTGATTCCAAATATGGAATTCATTTTTCTAAATTCAATACAGAGAAGTTGCAGAAATTAAATTAAAATTAATCCAGTTGTCGAAAGAAAACGGGTTTTTGTTTAAAACATTGCAAAAGATTGAATTTATTTAACCTATGAATTTAATGGAAAATCAATGCTAATGACATAAATTATATTAAATGGTAAAAATATATTCTATTTATACTTTAAAACCATTAAATATTATAATTTAACCACATAAGTTATTACGATGAAAAAAGTTGTTTTTAATTTAAATTTAGCGTGTTTTTACTATTCATTAAAATATGAAAGTTAATAGAATAATATGAAAAATTTATTGAAGGTAAAATTTTATATACTAATTCGAAAGAATAATTTTATTTTTTAAAATTGAACTTATAAACATGTCAAAAACTAGATTTTATGTGGGTGCGCCATCAAAAGGCGGCAAAACTCAATTTTTTGAAAAATACTTATTTTACCTGAAATATTTATTTTGTTCTTATACCATGTTCTAGAAAATTTGTAAGATGAATAATAATGTTATAAAATTAAAAATATAGTTAATACTATTCATAATGGCTAGTTTATAATAATATTAAAATAATATATCGTTGTTTAGTAAAACCAGGTATTGCGTACAACACATGCTATCGAGGAAGGTCGCGATTGCGTGTAATGAAAGCCAAGTCAGGGTTACGTCTAGTGCATCTCTCTTTTATTGTTGTGTATAAAAAATCAAACAATATTTCATTAATACATTGAATATATATATATATACCCAATCTTGCATATAATAACTACTATCAAACAAACTTGAAAATGTGTGTAACACGATCCAAGATTAGTGTTGCATATACTGCAAGCTAATACGGTGTCGCGTATAGTGAAAGATAATATTGGTGTATCATACAGAAGAAGATATGAAAGAGATTAAAAAGAATATATCTTATAAAATCTCTGGTTGTTACATTCTACCCCCCTTAAAATGAATTTCTCCCTCGAAATTCATCGGGGTTTGAAATAATTTACTATTCATAGAAACCCACATCGTAAAAAGAAATACTAAAACATAATTTTAAAACCTAAAGTATTAAACATAACGATTACCCAAATTAACTCATCACTGGGTTTCTATATAGGAGAACATAGGTTAAAATATGGATATGGAAGAAAAATCTAACCATCAAGTTTTGATAGAGAGTGGTAGAGAATATGGCTATGAAAAATCCATCAATCACAAAGTCATAAATTTGTGATGATCCAAGGTACCATCTGATTCATCAAATTTAAGGACACTAAGACAACAATTTTTTTATTCAAGATCATTTCCCTAAAGTTGAAGAAATTTGAATTAGAAGAAATACGTTCTTGATTTTGGTACAAAATCACCGTTGGTCGTTCCATGGACAATTTCCACTTCATCTCTTAAGGAAATGAAGTTGAATTTTTCATTCGCGAAGTGTTAGCAGATCATATGATAGAATGACAGGTCATTCCATCTGTTCTCAAATAAAAGTTTTCAAAAGTTATCAAATATACATAAGTCCATCTATAGTGAGATTAATCGTATACGATTCCAAAAATGGACTTATACTTCATCTATCATAGTGATTAATAAATTAAAACTAGTTTCTATTAAATAGGGACATCCTATGGGTCAGTGGTAGGTGATAAAGACCAGTCACACTTCGGTTGTGGGTTCGATTCCCACAGCCTTGTCCGACGCGATGGGCTGTCGCATGTCCTACAGGTTGTCCTTTTTCTAAAACTACATTACTATAACATCCCATCAATAATATCGAAAAAATTTCTATCCTTAAACAATACTAAGTTATTTCCAACATAATCTATTCCAATATTTAGGCTTATCTAAAATACTTATGTCCAAGCTCATAGTATAAAGAAAAAAATTACTAGAAATGTTATCTACCAAGAATGTTAATACAATCATTTATCTCACAAATATCATAAGATATATCTTGTTGGTTGCATTCCAAAAAAATGAATACCCTAGTCATATATTATCTTGAATCATAAATTACCATAGAACCTTATTGAAAACAAAAATATGGTCAAAAGGTAACTCTTTCCACATACCAAAATCCCAAAAAAACTTATATAATCAAACCATAATATCACTTAGTCCTCATATCAGTCATGAGCTCATGAATACAATCAAACATCTCATTATCTCATTATCCCTTCATTATGTGCATATCATCTACTTTCAAAAAATATTTGAATAACCTTCCATGGTTACCAGTACCATTCAACTTATACATTCAAATACTTTATAAAAAACAATTGTGTAACAATCCTTAGATGATTTTTTATTCCATAGTACTATACATACAATCATTCCACTAACTTCTTAAACCACTGACTGTGCTTCATCATTTCTTTCATCTAATATTTCATTTGTAGTCTATTCATCATCATCCACATAAATATTACTCATATGACCATGCTGATTCTCTTCATGAGATTCTCCCCTAGGGCATTGGTTTGTATAATGTTCATACATTCCACATTTAAAACATCTAATCATTCTTGATGTCGTAGAAATACCATTATCTTTGTCCATGGTGTTAACTGAACCTTTTCCTTTGCACTTACTGGCTTTGTGTCCTTTTTTCCACACCCAAATCATCTTCCAGTTCCTTTGAAACAATCTCCCCAATGCATCTTCCCACATGATTTACATGAGGTAAATTGAACTTTCTTTCCTCTATGATCATCATGAAACTCCATATTTCTCTTATTATCTGAGTTGGGAAACTTACCAAACATGAGATTATTGATCATATTATGAGATTTTTGATTAGGCATAATAATGATGTTTGGACTTCCAAATCCCGTTTTATTTGGTTTCTCATGAAGAATATCATTCTAATGTCCGCCATATCCTCCATTATCGTGAATCTTCCTGTTTCCAGCCATTTTCTAAAACCCAAAAAGAATAGTGTGAGAGGAAAAAGTCATGATAGGGAAAACAACATAGTAAAGGGGGAGTAACCTCAATATCTAACATCTTAGGTTAAATTCTAAGATCCTTACCTTAGTTCTAAGACTATATCCTATACATATACTTATCCTTAGTGACATCCCTAGACATACCTTAGAAATATCTCTAGAGATCTCACTAACGTTTTCGCATCCTAGTTTCCAAAGGTTGACTAAACCTTTCCTCTGATACCAACTGTAGAGACCCGAAGCTTAATGTACATGGGCATTACATTACTTTTGTGGAATACTTAATACATATCAAAAACATACACACAAGGACCATAATAGTTTAGTGTCTTTGGAATCTCGGGACGTAATCTTCTTATCGTGGTGAAATATCATCGACAACTCCCATAACAATCTTACCCTTTTTGTTTCCTTACCTAAAACCTTTCTTTATTTACTAGGAAAAATAAAACATAAAAAGGGTGAGTTCAAATTCTCAGTAAGGGCAAACATAGAGAACATAAAACAATCCATAAACATTTGATAGAAAAAACATGAACATGAAATTTAAACATAAAAATATTGAGCAAAGACATAAATCATGGAAGTACTTAAGGCATATATATCACCATTATAAAATATAATGGGAATAAAAAATGTAATTTGTGGAAACCATTCAGCACATGTTATGATTTCTATAGTAGCCATGGCATTGCTTCCAAGACCATCTTAGTGGACAAAGTCCTTTTCTGAAACGAGTTCACTCCTCATTCCAGTCCTGTATTACTGAACCAGATTAACTTACCGTTCCATCCATGTCTATCTCATGAGATATAAATCATTACCCAATGCATTAGAAGGAGATATAGGTCCCATGAATCTCATAATGAAATCATTCTTACTTGTGCCACAACATGAACAAAAATCATTTATCATAACCCAAAGAATAAAATGGGTATAATAAACATCATCCCATCATAACGTAATCCATATAAAACAAATGGATATCATTTCATCATAAGAATAGTGAAACCATGTAAATCATAGAGACATTATAATTGAAACTTACACATATAAAATAATGTCATCTTAGATGAAAAATTGTTTTGATAAAATACTTGAAATGAATTCTTGAGGAAAATATCCTTTCTTCTTCAAAATAAATTTCTTTTCACAAAACGTCATGAAATTTTAAAAGAAAGAGATTTTTTTTGGGAATATTCATGAAATATTTTGGAGGATTATTCATGAAAGTACGACTTTATAAAACAATAACAATATATTCACACCGTATAAGTTAAAAAAATCATTCTTCTCGTACTTTTGCCGGAAAATTCAAAAAAATACATCATAAAGTAAACAAAAGAAAGATTACTTACATACCATGTAGTAAAAGAAAAAAATGGGAAAAAAGGACATTCAAGATATATGAAAACATTTTTATAAAACTTGTACATGGCTGATAATAATAACCCCAGCAAATACTTACATATAAGCAATCTCAGTTAGAAAACAATTGAGATTGCAACATTAACCTTTACCTTAGGTCTGATATGCTTTGTATGGATCCGAAACTCCTATATAATGATTTTAATAATGTCATTGACTTATTATATAATTATATTCATTGTTATGATATCATATATGTTTCACTTATGACTTTATATTACCCGTTCTTTTTTAAATTCAATGTTAAAGCAGCGTTTTGGGTAAAATCATTTCATTTATCGTATGTGTTTCGACTTGTCGTTCTTGATATTAATACATATATACTGATTTACATAATTCCAGAACATAAAAAAACATGATTTATATATAATATATATTCATCATATACATATATATTATAGATCGATAAAAGGAATGAAATACACCGTTCATAGAGACGGTAGGTCGTACGTACGCATGAACGTTGTTTTCGTTTCCTTATTGAATTGAATGAAACAAAATAGATGACATAAATATATATATATATATATATATATATCAAGTAGAATTATTATTTCATATATTTCATTATTATTCATTATATAATCTTTATGATCATTCAAGTATGGTTAACATGGAGAATGAATCTCATCACGTCGTGGAGACGGTAGTCCGTACGTACGCACGAGCGATGATATCGTTCCCATAATTGTTGAATAGAATTGGAGTGGCTGGTATAATATATCAGAATCAGTATGATGTTATAATAACTATATATAGTTATTCTTCACACCATTATACCCATCCATGTAAGGTCTTGGTGGAAAAACAGATTACACCACGGTGTGGAGACAGTATTCCGTACGTACCCACGCGCGCTGATTTTGTTTTCCGTAGGATGGATAAAAGGTGAAATAGGGTTGGTTCATATTTATAATAACATATTATTATATGAGGGAAACTACTGTTATTACTTCATAACGAAACAAATAAAGAATATGGTGTAGAAGAAGAAATAAAGTTGAAAGAATCGGTAATGTACATTCTCTCTTCTTTGAAGCACATCTTTCAGACCTCCTCTTAGGGCACTAAAATTGGACTCTGAAGAAGACCAAGACCTCTAGGATGTTTCTAGGGAACTGGGGAAGTTAAATGGGTAGGGTTTGACCGATATTGAAGGCTCAAATTGGTGTGAGGAGGAGAGGGAGGAGGTGCCCTTTTATAAGGGATGAGAGGGGCACCATTGGAAATATAAGAAATATTAGTTTATATTAAATCCCAAACCCACTTAAGAACCTCCAAAAATGACTCATATTCGAATATTATATGATATAGGGTTGTAATCGCATCAACCAATAAAATTTATACATGTTAGGAATTCATTTTAATCATTATCTACCTGATTTATCCTTATTTAATCAATTTAATTATATTTGTGGTAATAACATTCTAAATTTTAAATTATAACAAATAATTACTTATTTGTTGTGAATTTTTCATAATTGGATACTTTATAACATTTTAAACCATATAAATGTAAATTTATAATTTATAATTATTTTTTTGATTTTTAAATAATTTTGTAATATGTTATGTTTATAAAATAACAATAGTGTCAATTTTGACACTATTCATTTATTTGAATTTAAATAAAATATATATAGAATATATGTTCGAACTAAAAGCTTTAATTGATTCATAAAAGGTCTTATGTATCTATAAAATGAGTTGATCACATTAAATAGTTCATATAATATTTATTTTATTATTTTTAAAACCATTTATTTGGTTTATCTCTTAATAAAATAATTACTACAACATTTTTGTATAATTATTTAATATACTAATTTGTTACATAAAAATAAAAAACAAAATACTTTTAAGAATATAAATATAAAAGATTTTATAATGATAATTTTAATCGAATTTATCATCTTAAAATAAAAACATATATATTGTTATCTTTATTAAATTATGAAGGTGACAACTTCAGAATCATTTAAAATAAAAATTATAAGTGTCATAATCGCCATAATAAGGACCCAAATGGTCATAAATTCTGCCAGTGGATGATTAGGGTTTATATATACACTACTAATAAGTTTTTTGCAGATTTTTGGGCTTTTTTATATGTATTAGTATTTCAATAAAAACTATATTATTGACCATTCACTAAATAAATGATTTCTTCATCATCAATGTATAAGATAATAAGGTAATTAAATAACTCTTAAAAATTATAAATAAATTCCCATGATAAAGAAAAACATTTTTTATTTCAAATGAGTATTTTAAACCAAATTTATATTCTGTATAAACTTATATTAAAAATACTTTAATTATTAAAGTTGAGTGAGACATATTTCACTTTTCATTAAATAAAATAAACTAAAGGTCTTAATCACCTCCAAGTAGGTTCTAATGGATTACATTTCGACCCAAATATGACTTAGGATGAATTATAATCATCCAATTGTATTAAGACAAGTATTAGGATAATTTTATAATATTATATTTACCCTTAATTACCCAGTTTACCTTTTACTATGGTAAATAGAGTTTACTGTTGTTACTATTCATAAAGCCCAAATATAAAAAGTAATATATTAATATAATTTGGTCCCACTTATTCTAAATATGGAATACATTTTTCCAAATTCAATAAACAGAAGTTGCAGAAATTAATTTAAAATTAATCCTGTTGTCGAAAGAAAATGTTGTTTTGTTTAAAACATTGCAAAAGATTGAATTTATTTAGCCTACAAATTCAATGTAAAATCAATGCTAATCACATATATTATATTAAATGGTAAAAATATATTCTATTTATACTTTAAAACTATTCAAAATTATAATTTAACCACATAAGTTTTACGATGAAAAAAGTAATTTTTAATTAAAATATAGTGTGTTTTTACTATTCATGAAAATATGAAAGTTATCAGAATAATATGAAAATTTTATCCAAGGTAAAATTTTATATCATAATTCCAAAGAATAATTTTATTTTGTAAAATTTAACTTACAAACATGTCAAAACTATATTTAATGAGGGTGTTCCATCAAAAGGCTGCAAAACTGCATTTTTTTAAAAATACATATTTTACCTGAAAAAATTATTTTGTTCTTATACCATGTTCTATAAAATGTGTAAAATGAATAACAGTGTTATAAAATTCAAAATATAGTTAATACTATCCATAATGTCTATCTTATAATAATATTATAATATTATATTGTTGTTTAGAAAAACCTGATAATGCATACGACACACGCTATCGAGCAAGGTCGTTATTGTGTGTATTGCAAGCCAAGCCAGATTTACTTGTAGTGAATGACTCCTATGTTGATTCATATAACCAAATCAAACAATATTTAATTAATACATTGAATATATATATATACTCAATGTTGCATAGAATGACTACTATCAAACAAACTTGAAATTGTGTGTAACACGATCCAAGATTAGTGTTGCATATACTGCAAGCTAATAAGGTGTCTCCTATAGCACAACATAATCTTGGTGTAGCGTACAGTAGAAAATATGAAAGAGATTAAAAAGAATATATCTTATAAAATCTCGGGTTGTTATAAGAACAGAGGGTGTGAACATGATTAACTAAATTATGAATATATGGTCCAAAAATTATATACAAAATGAACTATTTGGGGATGAATTAATTAAAAATGAAAAGAAAATCATTTATTAATAAAAGGAATCCATTCCTAGGAAAATTCTTTTTTAATAAGTTTATATTCCAACCAATTATACAAATATTTTTTTTTCAAACAATTTTAATAGAATTTTTATATTATTCATTCATTAAAATGTTTGACATTTATCATAAAGGTATTCGTGATAAGATAAATTAATAAATTCTATTTAAAAAAAATATGTTTTTATAAAAATATATATTTTGGCATTTTTATGGTGCAATTATTTAAAATTTTATTTAATTACTATTATAAAATTATTTTAATAAAAGAAATATCATTTTTGAAATTGAGATATAAAAATTACCATTGGGTACATTTTTTGTATTTTAATATCAGAATTTTAATTTTTCGATGACTATTTAAATTATAGATATATTAATACAATTAATTTAAGTGGAATAATTTTCATATTTTATTTACGTATAAAAACAATGTAAAATTTTGTACATTTTTAAATTGGAAATCCACTTTCACAAAAAATATTTACGATTAATTTAAATTGTGGATTTCTAGTTATGTGTATTTAAATTGAAAATTTTTATTCCATATATAAATTTTCAATAATTTAAAATGTCTAATAAGAAGAAATTATAATTTTCAAAAAAAAATAGTGAAAATAGTTAAAATTAATCATGGCGATTAAAAGAAAAATGATATTACCAATGGACTACACGTTAATATTTAAAGGAAAATAAATTAAAAATAATTCCATCACCCATTTATTTCTATATTAGGACCTTATACCTTCTATTAGAGATATTGGTTTATTATTTGAGCCATAATAAATGTTAAAAACGTTGGGGTAATTATTTCTTATCAAAAACATTAAGTGTTCCAACCACTTCTCTTATAAAAGGCCATCCCTGCTCCCACAATTCTCACATCATAAAATACAATTAGTTCAGTCAATATTTTCCCAAATAACTTTTCCAAATCTCTCATATCATCATATATACCTTAATTGGGTACGAAATGAACCCATGGAATTATTTTGCTGAAAATAAAACAGATATACCCAAAGAAGAGGTAGTGTTCATCAATAATCATTTTTATTTAATTTTTTTCTTAAAACACCTTCAATTAATTATATTTAATGATTATATAATAATATTTATAACTTAAATATAATAATTCCTTTTTATGTAATGGGTATGACATAAAACCACACATACTTAATTAAAATGTGTTTTGCAGTCATCATATGTGTGTATGTCAGATTACAACCATCAAAACCGATGTTGTTTGTATTTCCATTACCACCTAACAAGTATGAGAATAAAAATGGACATTCATTTTATATTATATATAAATATATATTATTAATTATGTATTTAGGCTTATAGAATTATTATATAATTCATATCTTCATTCATACAATTTTTTAAAATACGATAATGTTGTGACTTTGTCCGGCAAACCAACGTATCGCGAAGTGATCTGATTAATTGAAACTCAAAAAAGATTTTATTAAGGATTGGGTTAAGAGAAATATGTGATTTATATGACATTAAATTGATACATTAATAATAATTCATATATATATATATATATAATTTTATTTAATTTCATTCAATATAATAAGAAATTTGAAGCAACATTCATTTCTACGTGCGTCCAACCGTATTCATAAATGGTTTGTTTCATTTCCAATAACTATATTTTAAGGAGAAATATAAATAAATATATATTAAATATATATGATATTAATAACAGGTTTTATATTCTGGAGACTAAGGAATTGGGATTGAAGTTAGTGGACCATGGATAAAAAGTTAAAACTTGTACATAAAACAAAGTGGTTATAACCCAAAACAGAATGTTAATATGGAGTTGAAAATAAATGGAAAATATAATTTCATTAAAAATTAATACATGAAATTATATATATGAATATTTTTAATTTATTTATTTTTATGAAAATTATATTTATTATAATTTTGGTTTGTTTGATTACGATGAGATTCATGACTTAAGGTAACATATTTACATCTCCCTTTTTTAATTTTGTGAGACACATGCTACATTAAAAACGTATTTCTTCAAAGTGATTTATACACTTCCCATAAATTTTTATTATTATTATTAAACTCAATTTTTTTCATGCACAAATAAATTTTAGGACCACTCTTTAATTTGTTTATGTTTATAAGTTACGAAATCATTAAAGGAGTTTTGTTCCAATATTCCATATTTGAGAAGTATGTTCGAATATTCATCTATATTATTCCATAGTGTTTATATACAATCTATATAAATTATAATATAATGGAATTATATTTGAAGAATACATTTTAAATTTTACTATATGTTATGCAATCATGGAGAATATAACATTACGTTACTAAATTGGTAATGATTTTATGTTATAATCTAATATTTTATTGATATTGATTATGATTTTTTCTACGATGTTCAAATATCATCTTCTACCACCAATAAGTACTATCTAGTTATACTGCCTTCTTATAATTCAATATATCTTAATTGGATTGTACTATACATCTGCTCTTTTGTAACTTTAGAAAATTGATAATATCTTTTTATAAAAATCCAGCATTATTTCACTATTTAGTCAAAATATGGTTTATTAAAACTACATGTTCTTTAAAAAAGTTTTCAAACTTGTTTTAAAATGATATTTTAATAAAATTCTTAAATATTATTTGAAATATAATTATGTTTTAATATGTTTTTTAACTGAATATATAATCTACCTATATATATTATCATGATTATGTTCAAGGAAACTATTTTTGAAAAGGTTTTCTGTTTGGAAAATAATTTTTTCAAATGGAAAAGTATATTATACAATGAACTATTTTAATGAATTAAAAATGAAATTATTATATTTATATAAGGTTATTTTAAAGGAAAATTATTTTTAGAATGTTTTATTAAATTTATTTGTAATAATGGTTACTTTTGTTAAGAAATATTCCATGTGATATTTCAAAAAACATGTCCATCTATGATGAAATTTTTTGATATAATTATTTTTTTAATTGGGATATGATCCCTCTAATCAATTAAGAATATTTATTTGATTAGAAAATTTATTAATAGAATGATTTTTATGAACTTTGTTTCACTTCAATGGTTTACACTATGATAAAATGATTATGAAACCTGTATTATATCCATAGGTAATGATACGATGAAATTTTTAGACTACCCATTTAATTTCATGGTTTATGATATGATGAATGTCTTTGATTTTGTGGATCAAAAAAATATTTTATTCTATATGTTATGGGTGAGACCAATAACTCCTTCTAATTCATTGGGTAATGATGAATGATATATGATCTCATAGGGTACATGGGTGTTTTCCCCATCCCATGAGATGAGGGTACACGTGTGTTCAGCCTAAGCCCAAAGAAGAGGGTATATGGGTGTTTAACCGATGATAAAAAAAGAAGGTATAGTAGTGTTTAGTCCAAGACCAAATATGAGGGTTTATGGGTGGTCAGAAAAATCTAGAAAAGAAGGGTGCATGGTTGGATAACCCCATCCCTAAATATTCTCATAGATGGTAATCCCAAGCATAACATGTTAGGAATGTCTTGGTGGGTAGCCTTGACATAAGATTTTTTATGCTTGAGTGTCTGCCACAAATTCTATGTATTATGAATTTTTATTATCTCAAGGATCATGTTCTTTTATTATCTTATTAATCAATTGTTATAATCATCCTATATTTATTCCATAACTCAGGATGTTGAAATTTTATATTTAGGTTTTGGTTTTAAAATAATATGATCACGTTTTTATAGCCTTATATTCTTGTCCTGATTATATAACTCCTCTAATTACCGTTACCGATCATCTTATCTCACCCTTTCTTATGTTTACTTCCCCCATTTTATAAATAATGGTGTTAAGTAGAAGAAATAAATGGGATGATATTTTTGGGAAAATTTAAATATCATTCACTCGATTAGAATATTGTGATCCATATTTCCAAAGACACTAAATAATCATGGTCCTTAGGGGTGTGATTATGTAATACGATGAATATGCCAAAAAATGATTTGATATCAATTTATTATCCTGCTTAACTCTAAGTTCCATATATTAATTATAAATAGTTTTGGTGAAGTAAATGTCTATATTCAATTGATATATAATAAATTATTGATGAAGTGTCTTTGGAGGAGGTGGAATGAAAGGATAGGAATTTACACATACAAATATATATTTATTCTATTCCACGTTTTTTTTCACAATGTTAATATTTACATTTATAAATGAACTTTATAACATTTATGGATGATTATCATCTTATAAAACTATCTATTATTAATTCATTAGTCATTTTTTAAGATAAATTATATAAAAAGACATTCTTGTTATATTTATGATACACATGTCCATAGTTGTATACCCATAGTGGTTGTGAGGGAACATAGAGATGTGGAACATAATCGTTTAGGTATGATGGCTAGGTTTCCAGGCTTGGAAGTTTTAGGAATCCTAAAAATTTCAAATGAATTTCTACATTCCCAAAATTATTTTATATAGTATAAACCACATAAAATAACACATAAAGCACAATAATATCTTTATAAATGAATAATTAAGGAAATAATATTTATTTAAATATTTTATAGAACAAATACAAATGAAATAGTAACTTGGCCTTATGAATAGTTGTCTGACAATTTTTAATAGAAAACCATACAAATGAATTGTAGCCTCACCAATGAATTTAGAAATAAAATTTGTCAATCTTAAACTTGAATTTAGTGTATAATTATATCATACTCTATGTAAATAAGTGTTTTTAAAAAATTTAATCAAGCGTTGGTATTTTCGTAAGTCCTAAATATTTAATTACAATTTTAGGATAAATTTAATAATTTAAATTAAATTTATATTAATAAATTTATCCATAAAATATTATTTTGATATCTTAATGTTTTTCCATAATTTTATGAGACCAAAATTAATTTTTCAATGTTTTATAAAATCATTTATAATTTTAAAATCAATATATTTCAAGTAAATGATGATTATAAATAAAATTTAAATTACTCTTATATAGAAAATTATTTTTATAACATCGATTTTTTTTAATTTTTCATTTCTCTAAATTTTTAGGATGAATTACTCATATTTTTAAAAAATAAATGAATTTTTGGTTAATAATCAGATTCGGTATTTTATGATATATATAAATTATAAGATAAAAGAACTATATCTTGAGTCATCACTGATGTAATAAACATCATGTAGAAAAAAACTATTTTAATATATTTAGTACTAATTCTCAAAATATTTAGTAGTATTAAGCCAAAAATAAGTAAATAATGAATATAATAATAAGAAAACACCCATCCCCTCCACTATAAATACCACCCTTCACTGGATCTTTTCCTCATACCTCTAAAGATTTGAGCATTTTTCCTATTTTTCACAATACTCATTCCTAGATCAAATCTCATTTCAAAAATCTATTGTTCTCCTCATAATACAAAAACATTTTCTCTAAGGAGGTTCTCAAGGAGTATAAATACAATAGGTAAAATTTTCTTCCTTTTTATTTTAATTTATTATAAATTTCAATTGTTTTCTTATCTTATCCTTGCCCTATCCTATTAAAATGGAATGATAACACCCTAATTCCTAATATTCTATAAATATATCATTGTATTTTTTTATTCAACCTCATTCTCATTCCTCTCTCTATCTATATTTTTGTTTACAAATGAAATTTTTTCCCATGATGGGTCTATTTAACGATATTATTTGTGATGAACATTCATTTTATGTTAATTTTGTAAAGAATCATAATAAAACAATTAAAATTTTTTATTATTAAAAAATTTATTTTACAGCCCTCTTTATGTTCTGGAACAAAAATATAGGCAAAATACTAAATAATAAAACAAAACAAGTTCATTGTGGTTGAAAAACCACCAAAATGTTTCAAAAACAACCATCATGTACTTTTTTTTGATAGTTAATGCTCATACAGTATGAAAAATTATTTATAACATAATTTAAACTTATTTAATATCACTAATAACATATATTATCAATTATGGACATTTATCCACATTTTACTTGAACTTCCATTCCTTTATACAAGTGATCTGGTCATTAAAACTAAGAAATATAACAATCTCAAACTATGAAATAAATGTCTATAACTCATTAAGAATCCCATAAATGAAATTAATAAAAACATAATGAATAATATTAATATAGAAAATGTTTCATATTTTTTAATTAATCAATAAAATGTTATTATATGAGATATTAAATTGAAAAAATCATTCAGACATAATGTTAGAGGATTTCTCAAACTCAACTCTCTTTCTTTGGGGTCTCTATATTTTTCTTTATTTCCTGAATAGATATTCCTTAAGTATCATTTCTTAATCATTATATTATCCTTTAGGGGATAAAAATATTACCAATCAATTTTTATAAAACATTTATACTTTTTCAAAAGAACTCTTCATTATAGAAACAAATCTTTCACTTTAAGTGATATTGTTTCTTCATCACTCAAAATTTATAGTTATTATAAAAAGAATCTTATTTCTTATTGTAATTGATAATCACAATGCATACTAAAAATCAGTGAATTATTAGATGAAAATAATTTCTTTCCATTTTATACATTATCTCCATGATTTATATTTGAATTTTGTGGCATGTGTGATATTATAAATGAGATGATGTGACACGTGCACCCAGAATTATATAGTTAAATGTAAATTTTAGGATTTGATGGGTTCAATCAGAATTATATAACCCTCTAGTGAATTGGGTAATGTGGTATATATCATTGAAACAATGAAATATATCTAATCATGATTCTAGATTTTTCACAACTATGTGTGGTAGTTGTCCACTAAGAAATGATGTTTCAATTTTATGAATTTCCACATTCCATGTCATTTTTAGGATTCTTCCCATGTTTTTTATCTTATTAATAAGTTATGATGATGGTGATTATTCTCAAACAATTTTAAATTGATTCATGTGTTTATATATCCTCTTCCTAGTATTCTATATCATCTCATTGTTTGATGTATATTCTCAGGTGATTACTTTTAATAAAGTGAACATGAAAAATTTTAATAAGCTATAGAATAAGGAATAAAATAATTTTTCTATGATTTAATTTTTAAAATGTTAAGTATGGTTATAATTTTACCATGTAACTAAACATTTATATTCAAATTATTTAATTATTTTCTATTTTCCATCACTAAAAAGATATAATATGTTATGTAAAAAATTAGGTCCACTATAGTTTGTATAAAAAAAAGTTTTGATTATTTGGGAATTAAGATTATAGATCCGTAGTGAAAACCATTATTATGAGACTATGTATAAGTCATAACCCAATAAAGAATGTTTTATTAAATTTAAAACAAATGTATCCCACAAGTTATTCATTTAAACTTAATTTCACAAATGAATAAAATATTTATGAATCAATTTTTGGCTTATATTTTGTTATATCCTTTTTTATTTTATAAATTTTTGTGAACAATGATACGCCAGGCCAACAACACATGTGGTAGAAAATGAAATCATTTCACAAAAGACACCCCCAATGGCTTGGGAGGAGGAGTTCAAAATTTCCTGGAGATACATCCCAAGATGTCTCAGGCTATGAAAAAAAACTTGAATAATGTGGAACGTCCCCTTCACCTAAGAGGGAGAAACTAGTTTCTATGTGTTTTATACAGAAATGACCACAAATATTTTCTGAATCATCTATTACACTATTAATTTAATGGTGGGTCAACTCAATGTATAATAAATGCTTTGTGCTTCACTATTCTGAGATAGGAAATGTGATTCTGGCCATTTATAGTTTTTATGGAGAGGCTAATTAATAGAAGCATTTTATTAATAACAGCAATCCAAATTTTAAATTGAAGATATGGATTATAAATACATTAAGATAAATTTTTACAAGTATTTCCCACACACTCTTCGTACCAATTTAGTGAAAGAATTAATAATGAAAAAAATGGAAGGATAATCTTTCATGACCTATGAAGGACATTTCATAAGGCAATGTGTTCTTTTGGTTTAATTATCTTCAATTATAGAAAAATTCAGAGACTCATTAGTTTTTTAGAAACGCACATTTTAAAGTCTCTATAAAATTGTGACATTTAGAGATATAAAGAAGATATTAAATGTGATCTCAAAGTGTATATAGAGTTTCGAAAAAGGTATCATGGATATTGTGACAGGAAATCAAATATGGTTTTTTAAGATAATGGAGTTTACGACAAATAAGTTACAAAAACTCAACCACCAACTGTCCAAATATTTGGGAAGAATAATCATGGTAAATTACTCAATATATGATGAAATACATCATGTGTTGGAGATAAGGACACCAAGTTCATGAATGTCAAAAATACATGAGGAAACAGGACAATATGGAGGAGAAAAGGAGAGAATTACCTATAGTCCAATGATACAACATTATGGAGAAATGGCACAATTAAATTAAGTAAACAAATCCTCTATTCATAAAGGGTAATAAAAATAAACATCCACCAAATACAAATGAGAATATCAATGCTTATTCCATCACAAGTTTTGAAGAGGAGAACGAAATAGAAGTCCTGTAAGGAAGAATTCCTAGTAACTCATGATCAGAAAGGACCTTATTGGATACTTTTTCTATGAACTCCTTTATGTTATTAATGATTTCTCTAACTAATAAAACTGATCCCATAAACCACGATGTAGAGATATATGTAGAAGCACTATGTGGAGAAATTATTTTAACCCAAGAGTTGGAACATTATCATGATTGAATATGTGGGAATATTCTTTCAGAGAGACTTGTGATAATTCCTATGGTGGTATTTGATGTTATAGTGAGTATGAATTTCCTATCTTTATATATGGTACATGTTAATAGTTAGGACAAGGAAATATCATTTTATATTCCAAACCATC
This sequence comes from Viscum album, assembly GCA_963277665.1. Taxonomy (NCBI): domain Eukaryota; kingdom Viridiplantae; phylum Streptophyta; class Magnoliopsida; order Santalales; family Viscaceae; genus Viscum; species Viscum album. Next base: position 1,511,726,377 of record OY728143.1, on the reverse strand, counting down.
TAATGATCCTCTACAAATTTAAGTAATATCAAGAATTCCCCTTGGAAAATCCTTCAACGGTGTAGTTTTTGTTGTCCTATAAAGAAGAATACAATGCTCAAATGGTTGAGTAAAAGGAAGGTACCAACCATGGGGAAATTCCAATTGTAATATAATTCAATAATATATTTTATGAAGTGTTACCAGACATCCCTTGGACTGACATGCAGTGTTCTAAATAGCACACATTACTGGATATACTCTTATCACAATGTGTCCATATAGGATGAGTCTAATAAAATTTGAGGAGTTAAAGAAGAAAATCTAAAATAATTTGGGCAAAGCGTTCATAATCCTCAGTGCATCACCTGGCGGTGTGCCAGTTATCTTTTCCAATAAGAATAATGGATCAATGAGGATTTTTATCAATTATCTGGAACCCAAAAATATCACCAAGAATAACAAGTCATCTATTTTATAGACTAATGACTTAATCGATTAGTTCAAAGGATCTCAGTACATCGCAAATGTTGATATTTATTCTAGATATCATTATATAAAGGTGATGAAAAATGATAATATTATTAATACCTTCCATACAATTTATGGAAACTATAATTTTATAAATATGTACATAGAACATACTAATACCCTTATAATATTCATGGATATGAATAATATAATATTTAGAAAATACCTCTACAATTTTTTTGTAGTATATAACAAAAATATTCTATTCTACACCGAGATAATGGAAGAACATGAGGAATATCTATGGCTTATTTGGGTGACATTAGGGAATTATAATTTGTACATTGAGTTTGTAAAGTGTCTCTTTTAGATGTAGCAAGTCACATTATTTGGACATGAAATCAATAGTGAAGGAATTTCTATGGACCCTTAAAAAAGATGGCAATTGAGGATTTTCAAAAACCCATTAATTTCACAAAAAAACATAGTTTTCTAATCATAGAGGATCACTATTATAATTGTTTGAGATAATTATCATGATTTTATAGCCCTATAACTATGTTAATATGGATAGTTGTAATGTATATATGGATGGAAGAATGTGAGGAAAGATTTATGAAGATATAGAGAAGGCTGGTTATAGCACTTTTACTCACATTACATAAATGTGGATAAAGTTTGTGATATACAATGATTCTTATATGAATGTATTGGGTTTTGTACTCATGAAAAATGATCATGTGATATCGTAAAGATCAAAATAGTTTCATAATAATTAGTATAACTACCTGATTCAATATATAGACCTATGATTTATGATTTTTCCATGAAAATATGGAAACACTGCCTCTATGGTGAGAAATGTTACATATATATGGACCAAAATAGCATAATTAACACTTTCACAAAATAATATCTCAGCATGCATCGATTATGTTTTTTATAGATAATAAAATACAAAAAATTTCTATATTCACTGTCATCTTAGAAAGGTGGGAAAGGTAATTGATGCTCTTAGAAGTAAATACTTTTATACCCTCTCAATGATGTGGACTGATAAATAACTCGTCTTTTTGGAAATGGAAGGTATTTATTTAGAGATCATAATTGTTTGGAATAATTCATCACTTTCAGAACTTATTTCCATAACGTTTTCAATTGATGATTATAGAGGCATAAATGATTGATTAAATGTTACAAAATATGTTACATGTAGTAAAGGATGAAAATTTGAAAGAGTTATGAATCGATAATGATGATGTGACTCGGATTGGAACCAGAATTCGGGTGCCTTAATAACTCGAGATAAATATGGATATATTTGATTCTGCACATAGCTCACCATTCTCCATTAATCATGAAAGTACTAATATGTTAATTGATCTATGATGACACTTCTGGTGGGTCATCATGAAGAAGGAGATTTCTTAGTATATCTCAATGTTCTTGATATTATATAAAGTTAATGCACATAAAATTAGTTCCAATGAATGATGAAACCATAGCCCATACCCATGTGGAAATGGTAGAATTTCATGATAGACTTCTTCATCAACCTCTCGAAGTCATTAAAAGGAAATAGTGATATATGGGTTGTTATGGATAGACCCACCAAAACTCCCCTCTTTATCACAATTCTAGAAGATATACCGACTGGGAAACATAAAAATATATATGTGGAGAATGTTGTGAGAATTCATGGTGTTCCACACTATATTTTCTATGATCTCGATCCTTTGTTTATATCTATATTCTAAAGTAGTATTAATCTTCCTTTGACTAAAAAATAAATTTCATCAAGGCTAATCACCCTAATACTGATGCCCAATCTGAAAGGACTATTCACTAACACTATGATATTCTAACAGTCTACTCATTAGAATTCATAGGTTTTTGGGATCAACAAATCTCATTGGTTGAGTTCTTAAACAAAAATCGCTTCTACTATAGTATTCTGATGGCTATGTGTGAAGATGTTTATAGAATGGGACGAACAACTCCAACCTATTGATATGAATTTGGAGATAAAAATATACATAGGCCATATCATGTATAAGATATGACTGAGAAGATTCTATAAAAATAGAAACATATTAGAGCTACTCAAATTTGGAAAATGTTTGATGCTGAAATTTATGAAAGGGACAAGGAGTTCAATATTGGAGATAAATTCATTCTTCATATATAACCATAGAAAAAATACATGCAGTTTTTAATGAAAGGGAAGTGTATCCAATGGTACATTGGCCCCTTTGAGATTATCAATCACATGTGAGAAGTAGCCTATTATCTTCCACTTTCAACATTTATAGCCCAAATTTATGATGTGTTCTGTGTGTCTCTCTTAAGAAATCACAAACTAGATCCATTACACATACTAAACACATAGGTTGTACAACATGAGGATGATCTCTCATACAAGGATTAGCTAGAACATATTTTTGATTTAACAGATGTGGTTCTTCAAAATAAGAAATCCCACTAGTTCATTGTGTTGTGTAGGAACCATAAATATGAAGAAGAATTTTTGGAACATAATCAATTGATGAATGAGAAGTACCTTCACTTGTTTATGGGAAATGAAATTCTTTAGGAGAAATTCCAAAAGGGTGGAATAATATAATTAAAAAATTTGTATCAATGGAATCTCTCCCTACATGTAGTTATTCCATATCATATAAACCACTTAAATTTACATATAGACAATGATAAATATATTATAAATAATTAATTAGGGAAAGAATTAGTATTTCTAGAAGTTAAAGAACTTATATTGATGAAATAGTAACTTGATCATATGAATTATTATATAACATGTTATGAATAGTAAACCAACCAAATGAATAGTATAAAAAATCATGAAATTATAAATAAAATTTAGGTATTTCATAAATGAAGGTATGGTATAATTATATCATAGTCTATGTAAATAATTTTTCTAAAAATTATTAATTATGTATTAGTATATTTGTATGTCATAAATTATTGATTAAAATTTTACGATTAATTAAATAATTTAAAGAAAAATTTATATTCATAAAATTTATCCATACATAAATATTTTAATGCCATCTTGTTTTATGATTATTTTGTGAGACCTTATGTAATTTTTTAATGTTTTGTAAAGTATGTTATAATTTGAAAATCAATATTTTAAAGTATATATTGATTTTAATTAAAAAATTAATTTATCATATTTTGAAAAAAAATTCTCTAAAAATTGATTTCATTAATGGATTATATATTTCCAAAAATGGTTAGGATGAATTTTTGGTATTTCTCAAAAATACTAGAATTCTGGTGAATAGTGAAATCTGATAATTTACAGCATATATACATTATAAAATAAAAAATCTATTTTCCGATTCAAAAATAATCTAACCCCCTTGATATCAAACTCTAAATTAATATTTTAATATATTCAGTCATTATTCCCATACTATTCATGGTCCTGAGAAAAAATAATAAACTAATGACTATCATAAAGAGAAAACACCCATATCCTACACTAGAATTACCCCCTCCCCACCTATTTTCCTTGTGCCTATCAATATTTGAGGCTTATCCAATACTCTTCCCTATCCTCTATCCCAAATAAACAATTACTTAGTCTCTTAAAATTAACAAAACAATTTTCACCAATAAGGTTCTCAAGGACGATAAATCCATGATGTAAAATCCGCTTTGTTTTTATTTTAATTTCTTTTCATTTTCATCTATTTTCTTCACTTCTAATAACCATATCTTATCCAAATAGAATGATGACTCCAGTATGAATGATATAATGGAAATATATCATGTAAATGTAATATCCATAATCAAACTCTTTCCCCTCTCTCTTTTATTCTATCAACGAAATCAACTCCCATTGTGAGTCAATTTATCATATTTTGGGGTGATTCAATTTTATTTCTTTTAATGCCTTGATGGATGTTAAAATTATTATTATAATGGTCAATATTATTTAGAAAAATTATTTTACAAACCTATTTATGTTCTGGATCTAAAATATATACATAATACTAAATAATAATAATAACGAGTTCTTTATTATAGAAAAATCAGAAAAATTAACTTAATAAATCATCAAAATGCCCACATATGAACTTAATAAAACCAAAATGAATTTTATTGATGTATTAAAGACTTTTTATTTGATAATTATTCAATAAAATGGGATTATAGGGGATATTAATGTTAATAAATAATTCCCACTTAAGGTAAGATGAATTATCACAACCAATACTCTTTATTTGGGTTATTCCTCTTTAACACCATTTTTCGTATTGATATTCCTTTTATAATCCTTAAATAAAATTTTTTAATCATTTAATTATCTTTCCCAGGATATATAAGTTAAAAATATTTTATATGAAAAAGGTAATGAATTTTACAAAAGAAATCTTCTTTCTAAAAACACAACTTTTACTTACCAAGATATTGTTTCTTCTTCACTCCAAATTTCTGATTCTTATACCAATTATGTTATTCCATCATTTTTTGGGAAGCTAATTCTTGTTAATTAATATCTTCTTTATGAAATGAAAAATATTTCTTTCCTGGAAATATTTTTTCCCCATATTGATATGCATTATATGTGGCTTTCTTGATAATGTAAATGTTAAGATGTGATAGGCATGCCCAGAATTATATAGAACAATGTAAATGATATGATCTGATGAGTGCACCGAGGATTATATAGCCTCCAAAAAATTGTTTAATTATATTCATATCGTATGAAAAGTGTAATATTTGTAAACATGATGTTATCTCTATTCAAAACTGTATGTGGTAGTAGATTACTAAGACATGCAGTTTTATTTTTATGCATTACCAAATTCCATGAATTTTCTTAATAATTCATCCCTTGATTGAGTTACTATGATAATGTTATAATGATGATGGTTATTCAAAACCCATTTAAAATTGATTAATTTTTTTTACTATCCTTTTACTGGGATTTTTTATCCCCACTTTATTTGATGTATATCATTAGTTGATTACCTATACTAAGGAGAACATGAGGAAAAATAAAATTCTATAGAAGAATGAATTAAACAAATTATTATGTTATACATATTTAATTTTATGTGTTGAACATATTTTTCTAACATAGTAATCATTTGTAACATGTTGTTCTTATTCTATTATTTTTCTTCCTTTAAAAATATGTAATAAGTTATGTACAAAAATAAGGTCTCTATAGAATGTTTCATAATGGAATCAAACGGTGAGTTGGATTTAAAGTGGTTGTTTGAGGTAGGATCCTTATAATTTGAAAATAAATCCAATGATAGACATGATCAATAAATATAATAAAGAAATAATATTAGAATAATAATTCTATAATTTAATAGTTTCCTTTAATAAATCAATTTATAATAATTTTAAATTCAATTATCAGGTTAAGGTGTCTATGAATTTTATATTCAAGGTAGATGTTGTTGTTTTAACGATTATATATGATGTATTATTTCCATATACTATTTTCCTCTTCTGAACATTCACTATTTCCAAAATGATTACTTATTGTAGTCTAATTAAATGAATAATTTTTAGATGACTCTATTGTGTTTTCATTTATTTGTATGTATATCCTTATATTCTTATTTCCTAGTTTAATCTATTTATATTATGATATTCATACTAGTGAATAATCATTTTTTTAAAAATAAGTCGAAATATAGTATGGAAATGTTCAATTATTATAATTTAAAAGAGGGGATATTAATTATTTAAAATTTGTTAAATTACAATGTGAATATGAAATAATATTTTTAAATATTGTTTTGGTGAACATTGAACAAAATAACCCAATTTCAACCCTATTCTAAATAATTTTTAATTTTTTCAATGTTACAAATTAATTTGAATATAATGTTATTAGTCAAGTTCCTAATTTTTTTGGAAATATAATCTTTTAAATATTGTAAAATGGATATGTTTTCGAAAAAATGATGATTTTGAAAAATTAATCCCATTTGTTCACAATTATAATGGTATATTATTTGCATTATACATACAATATGCATCTCATTTAGAAAGGATAGTATTCTAAATAAATTTTCTTGGGTATATATTATATTCCAATGATATAATTTGTGAAATGTACTTATTTTAAATAAATTTCACATTTAATTTTAATTCAATTATTTTTTTAGTAACTAAATTATAATAAAATTGGTTGATTTTTTGGATTATTTTGTTTTATATTTAGTTTTACATTATTGGACATGTTTTTTTATTATTTTTAAAAACCCTCTTCAATGAGTATAATTATGGTATGAACTTTTTTACTAAAATAACTTTTCTAAAAGTTATTCATATATAATTTGTATTTATTTTATCAGATTCTTTATAAATATCAATTGTTTCAAAATAAATTGAGTACCACATACTCTATTTATTGATGTTAAGATAAAACAACTAAACCCTAATGTTTTTAGTATAAACTCAAAAGGTTTATTTTTTTTTCAGTTTTTGGTGGTATTAAATATGAATTTAAATTTTATATTATTTATATTTAGATATTCTATATAATTAAAAAATAATTAATTTAATATTTTTTGTTATGAAACATTATCTACATTTATAAAAAAAAATTCAAATAATTTTGTATTTCATGTTTTATCTTTTATAATAATTGATTTATAGTGGGTCTTTTAATATTGATTATAATGATTAATTGATGCATAAATGAATGAAATTTGTTTTATGTTAATATGACATTAATATGTACATATGAATATACCTTATGTTGAAACATTTATAGAAATTTTCTTTTGTAATTTTAATTAATGTATTTTAAAATAAATTTATATTGATTTTTTTAATATATTTTCTCTAAAATGAAATTATTTATATTTTTTCGGTTATTATGTATTTATATTTATTAATGGGGACATTAAATTCAATGTTTTTTTCATGAAATTATTTGGAAATTCTACTTTTGGTTATAAATGTTTTTATAATTTCATCAATGTAATGACTATAAATATTAAATATAAATATTATAATGATATTTATTGAATAGTTTTTTATTTTTTTGTATTTTTGTTAGTTTAAATTATAATAAATGTTTTTAAATTCTTTATACACTTGATATCACCCAAAAATTATGATGTTTTGGAAAAACATATTTTTTATGATCATTTTTTATGGAACTATTATTCAATTATTTTAAAATAAAATTAGTAAAGAGTAATCGAAAATGGTTCACCACTTCAGGTTTATGGTTTAATTTTAGGGTAGGGATTTTATGAAGGGTTTATTTGATGGATTTTTTAAATATGTAAATCTATTATTTTTAATTTTTAATCTATTTTATGAATTGATTATTTCAATTAAAATAAATGATGTTTTAATATTTTTGTCAAATTTTTTAAATGGATATCTAAAACCTCCTATGTATTTTGATGAGTAATGTATTATTTGGGTATGTTATCATTATATAATGAAATATGGTTTTTAATTTTAAGATTAAATTCAATTTGAGGTGTATAGATATTCTTATAATGGAATTTGTTAATGTTTATTTATGTGTATGTTATTTTTATTTATCATTATATTTCCTTTTCTAAGGATATGTATGGTTCTGAGGTATTCAAAAAAATGACTAGATTATATTATTTTTGACATATTTTATTGGAATACGTTTGTTTGATAGAAAAATGGATAAAATCATGTAATTAAATATTGAATGTAATATGTTATTCCTAAATAGGAATATTGGGATGTGGTGTGATTAGTTTTCAAATTTTAATTATGATTTTTAACCGATTGATTTGTTTTATTTGTCAAAGTAATTATTTTTTCGAGTGGAAAAAGTGATTCAATTTTTTAATATACATTCAATTTTTCTATAAAGAAAAACATTTCTCTAGTATAATTAATTTAGTGCAAATTATTTGTTAGCAATGATCCATCTATAAATTATGCAAAATAGTAATATGATATTGCATTTTTCTCAAGGATAATGGCATTAGAAAAAGGCTCATAGTTAGTGAAAAATTTCATGGTTCATAGGTAATCCCTAAAAATTTAATATAATAACGTACATGGTTGGGTTATATTTTAAAATAAAATTATTCTGTAATCAATGAACACCACATTATTTTCCTCAAACCATTACATGATTTATTTTTTTGTTGTGTTAATAAACCCAATATTCATTAATTGAATAATGTATTTTAAAGGTATGTTTTTATTAATTCATTGACCAATAGAAAATTTTCCTTCTAATTATATTTTCTAAATTAATTTCAGATTGTATATTTTATTTTGGAAAAATAACAGAATTTCAAATTTCTAAAACATTTTATCCTTGTTTTTGTTTGTATTTTATTATCTGTAAATTTTTTGTTTGTAATGATTCATTAGGCTTCAAAAACTATGTTAAAAATAAATAATTATTTCTATAATTTAAATGTTGTTATCAATACATAATGAATTTTGTTTATATTTGGGTTTCAAATTTTTCATGTTTTTGGTATATTTTGTTTATTAAATTAATATATTTATCTTTTATCTTTAAAAATATTTTTCAAAAAATGCATAGTATTCATGTATATATAAAATTATATAAATGAAAGGATATATTGTTTATCAATTGTATTTCTTAAAAATTTATTCTACAAAATTAAATATGTGATTTATATAAAAACTATTTCTAGTATTATGAATGATGATATTTTTATTAAAATTAAAGTATGATAATTATTCCTTAATAAAGAAAGGAAAAAATATATAATTTTTCTCCATTGTGCGGTAATATCTCTTTTAAATTAATTATGAAATTTTATATCCAAGGTAATTACTATAAAATATAATGAGAACACATTTATCATGGTGAAACCCACATTAATTGTAAAAATTTCATAATAATACACTTTTATTATTGGGAATTATTGTAGTGATACTTTTTTCCCGTGTTGTATTAAAATAATTAAAAAATGTTAATTTATTATTTATTAAAATGAAGTTATGATTTAAAAATATACACTAGAGTGTGGCTTATATTTCCATTTGATATGATGCTATTAAATTTTATTGATAAGAATTTAACTCAATATATGTTTAGAAGAAAATCTTTGATAGAGTTACAACAATAAAACAACATGTGGTGAAAACATTTGAGAATGGTATTGGAAGGATTTCCCAATAAGAATTTCAATATATATATATATTCATATTTTTTAGAACATCAAGAAGTAGAATAATGATATTATAAATTAAAACCATTGTGTATGTAATTTTATATCAATTCATATATGGAAATCGTCATCGATTTCAATTATTTATATCAAATCAAAAATAATTAAACAAAGAGATTACATTATTGGTTATTAATATAAATTAGGTTCTAACATTAAATAAATAAAAATTGAACTAGATTTTTTTTATTAGTTTTTTAATTAAATATAGAATATTCAATATTTTATTGAGGAAAAATTTCGAAACATAATTATTTTATTGATAATTATAAAGTAAAAATTTATTTATTTATAAAAAATAATTAATATGATATGATGTGTTTTGAAATAACTAGTACTCCGCCCGTACGATGCAAAAAACTATAAAATAATTCTTATTATTAGGTATAGAATACAATTTATAAAACATAATGGTTCATATTAATATTGAAAATATTTGAAAAGAAAAAAACACACATAATAAAGGAATAAAAGTTACATAAATTGAGGAACAAAAGTTACATAGTGAGCAATCTTCTCTATAAAATACAAAATGAAATAACAATAGTTAAATAGATGATTAATGTATAAGAATATAAATTATAGAAATTGAGGAATAAACAATTCCCTCTATAGATAGAAGAGCTAATGATTTCTCAAATAAAGGAGCTTTCAAATCCTCCTTGGAATACAAGAATGTCGTAGCTTGGAATAAATGGCAAGTCATTAGGCATTGAGGTTTTGAGTGGAATTTTGGGTCAGATTTCTCTATAGATGGGTGCTGGAAGGCATGAACCTCTATCTTTCTTTGTCATATCACTTTGTTTAGCATTAAATTGTCACTTTCTCATCTCTTTGATAAATTTTTTAAAACAATTTCTCTTGAAAGAGAAAAATTTCTCTTGTTTTCTATGGTAGGAACTACAAAAACTTTTATACCTGTGATCCTAAATATATTATATCCTCTTATAGTTTTTCAATGTTTAATCCTTAAGTCACTTAAATGAGTATAGTTATTAAGTTGATTACATGGGATATGAGAGGAATCCCCCCCAAACTTCTCAAAAAAACTATTTGAAACTAAATATGTTTTCTCTTCATTTGTTGTATGACATATTAGTGCAAGATTCATGACCATATACTTATTATAAAATTTTTGGTATGATCTATATAGATATAATATTGAAAAACATTTCAATCAAAACTAAAACCCCATATGTCATGGTCAAAGAGTTCCAAATATCATCAGTTCATAAAATAATTATACAATCAATGCTGGGTAATACACACGTAAGAAAATAAAAAAACACAGTAAAAAACTAAAATAGCCTATGCATGCATCATGGAATTAGAAAGCAGTGACATTTCCCCTCATCCGGCAGTGACATTTCCCCTCATCTGAATGTATACCTTCTTCAGTCAGTGTAATGTGTGTTGGATTGTGGGTTTCAAACCCCACAAGAAAATAGAAAAATAAATGGTAAATGAAGCCTTCATCCACTTTAGAAGACCTATAAAATGAAATTGAATCAAAAAATAGATGAAAATAAAATTAATCATGATATATCATGAGTTAGTATCATAATTCTATATAAACTCGAAGTTGTATAAAGTATAAGTGAATATAGAATATGTAGACACATATGTGATATAGATTCCAGAAAAATTTCTTTTGTGTTCAACAAAAAATAATGAATAGATGGAAGGGGAATAGTATAATGATTAAAAACATTTACAAAAACACTATAGATGATATATAGATACGTCCATCTTGAACATTGTTATTGAAGGTGATGTTTTAATAAGGGAACATCCATATTGAACATTTTTATTGAACATATAAGACAAATTATACGTAATTACATAATAAATTAAGATAAATGTTAAATAATGTTCAGATTCTTAATCTACAATGGATACTAACATAATAATATTAAAAAAAAAATTTAGTTTAGTATTACAATAAATATGTATAGTAAGAAAAAAACCTTGGTAAATGATAGAGATATGACTTTTGATCAGTTCTCTATGTATATGGATGTCATGTACCATATTTGAAATAGATGTTTGGTTTTGAAAACATAAGATAATGTAGTTGCGGTAATAGGAAAACCTGTAATGAGGGTGATACATTAAATAAAAAATATTTCATGCAGACAAGAACATGAAATGAAATTAAAAAAAATAAGATACATACCTATGGATATGAATGGTACTCTTTCCATCCTACTCTTCATGAAGCATTCTTTATTGTTGTATTGTGTGTGTTATATCTCTATACTCATATATCAATATATACTATAATAATAATTTACAGTGAAGAATCTACTATTAAAAACAAAAGATATAATGGGTTCTATTTTTAGAGTACATGTATGGTGGTGTTAAAACTGTAGCTCCATCACATGTTTTGTAACCTTAACTACCAAATATGGAACCCTTATTACAACCAATGTTTCCAAAGATTGAACATTATGTAATTAGAGAGGCATTTTCATAAATTTCTAATAAAAATAGCAATAATAAACATTGGAAATTTTCCTTGATTATTAAATTCTCTATTGACAATATGAATACATTTCTAGAAAACTGTGTTGTTTTTGTACTTAATTTTTTAGTTGTGAGAAGGGTTTATAGTGATTGAAGAATAGGAAATAATCCATGAGCTGATCAACTACACATTCATCCAATTTTCTTACCTTCACATACATTAATCTTTCAGAATAGCAGATTATTTGTATGACCAAAATGGAAACACTGAAATAATCAATCCATAGATATATAGAACATATATGTAGAAACACAAAGTTTTTACAATTTAGATCATCTTGAATAAGGAATACATTAATATATATGTTTAACTAGTATTGAAGAACTTACTTATAACTAATCTGGAATATGTTAAGATTCAACAACCTGTAAGATATTCTGTAAACTTAAGTCCACTTAGAATGATGGTGCACCAATATGATACTTCCAAGAACATAATTGACATGATTTATAGAACAATATAGAGAAGTAATTGTGGATGTAGACATATCAAATAGATTCAATTTTTTAATAAATAAAATAATTTCTCTTGTATAATTAATTTAGTTCAAATTATATCTTAGTAATGATCCATCTATAAATTATATAAAATAATAATATGATATTGCATTTTTTCAAGATTCATGGCATTAGGAAAAGGATCATAGTTTGGGAAAAAATTCATGGTTCATAGGTAATCTCTAAAAATTTAAGATAATAATGTACATGATTGGGTAATATTTTAAAAAAATTATTATGTAATCAATGAACACCACATTTTTTTCCTAAAACCATTACATGATTCATTTTTTGGTTGTGTTAATAAACACAATATTCATTAATTGAAGAATGTATTATAAAGATATGTTTTTATTAATTCATTGACCAATGGAAATATTTCGTTCTTATTATATTTTCTCAAAAAATTTCAGATAGTATATTTTATTTTGGAAAAATAACTAAATTTCAAATTTCATAAACACTTTATCCATGTTTTTCTTTGTATTCTAGGATCTATAAAATTTTTGTTTATGATGATTTATTTGGCTTCTTAAACTTTGTTAAAAATACAGAATTATACCTATAATTTAAATGTAATTAATAATACCTAATGAATTTTTTTATATTTGGGTTTCAAAATTTTCATGTTTTTGGTATATTTTGTTTATTCAAATAATATATTTATCTTTTATTTTTACAATTATTTTTTAATAAATGAATAGTATTCATGTATATATTAATTTATATAAATGAAAGGATATTTTATTTATGGGTAGTATCTCGTAAAAATGAATTCCAAAAAATTAAATATGTGATTTATATAAAAACTATTTCAATTATTACGAATGATGATATTTTGATTAATCACAGATTATGATAATTATTCCTTAATAAAAAACGAAAAATATCTAATTTTTATCTATTGTGCGGTAATCTCTCTTTTAAATTACTTATGAAATTTTATATCCAAGGTAATAACTTTAAAATATAATGAGAACGCATTTATTATGGTGAAACCCACATTAATTGTGAAAATTTCATAATAATACACTTTTATTATTGGGAATTATTGTAGTGATACTTTTTCCCATGTTGTATTAAAATAATAAAAAATTAAAAATTTATTATTTATTAATTTGGAGTTATGATTTCAAAATATACACTGGAGTCGGGCTTGTATTTCCCTCTGATTATGATGATGATTTAATTTTATTGATATGAATTTAGCTCAATATATGTTTAAAAGAGAATCTTTGATATAGATACAATAATAAAAGAACGTGTGGTAAAAACATTTGAGAATGGTATTGGATGGATTTCTCAATAAATATTTCAATATATATATTTTCATATATTTTAGAATGTTAAGAAGTAGAATATGATATTATAAGACAAAACCATTATGCATGTAATTTTATATCAATTCATACATAAAAATTTTCATGGATTTCAATTATTTATATCAAATCAAAAATAATGAAACATAGAGAATACATTATTGTTTATTAATATAAATTATGGACAAATATTAAATAAAAAAATTGAACTATATAGTTTTTCTTGGATTTTGAATTAATTATAGAATATTTCATATTTTATTATAGATAACTTTCTAAAAATACTTATTTTATTCACAATTATAAACTAAAAATTTATTTATTAATTAAAAATAATTAATATAATATGATGTGTTTTGAAATAATTTTGTGGTTAAATTATTGGAAATAATATTCAATTCATGTTATAAATGGATTTGGATTTATGTTGAAGAGTTATGTAAATGATTAAAATATTTAATGTCTTTATTTGGACTATTTGAAGGGGTTTTGAATTGGATAGAGATTCAAGGAAGTGATATTCTTCTTATTTATATAACATTTGAGATAGTAGTTTTATAAATTCTTCTAAAATTTTGAACACTCTATAACTAAAGTACGAAATTGCATGGAATTTTAATATTAGATGAGGCAGTAACTGTGTATGGAAGATTAATTTATTATTAAATGGTATAGATATGATTTATCTATTTTTTATTAACTAGCATCATATTATAAATACGACATCATGAGTATAAGAATAATATATAGAACATTATGTGATAAAAAATCCATAAATTTTGAGGTTTATTTGATTAATGTACATCCACTAGTGAATATCTTCACAAAAATATAGTCTATATTCGAATTAAAAAGTAGCATCATTGATATAGAATATTAAAATGTCAAAATAATGTTTTATGGGTAATAATATAAATTATAAAAGTATCCAAATATTTCGAAATAGTAATATGAAATAGTAGATGTAAAATTTTCATGAATAATATTTTATTTTATATTCCCATATATGAATATTTTTTGGAATTAAATGATTATAAAAGTGTAAATTATCTATTATATAATGAATACATATTTGAAAAAAAACATGAAATTTTCAAACTATGAACACATAAGTAGATTCTAATATAGAAGTTTTTTTATTTTTTTACAAAATAAAATATATTTATTTTCAAAAACACTTTTGAGGAAAAGTGATAAACTTTAGAAGATATATAAATTTTGTTTAACGCAATAATAGATAATACAATCCATAAAAATAAGAAACAAATTATTGGAGTCACTTACCATTTATTTGAGTAATATGTTATTCATGTTAAATTATATTTATAATGATTATCAAAGAAGCATGCATTGTATTACACTAGTTTAAGGGAACAACATTTTGAAAAAGGATAATAGATGAAAAATGTACTTATTATGGAAAAAATAATTTTCCTTGAAGAAGACTTTTATACCATGATTGAGAAGAGAAATTCTCTTAAATTTTATTTGAATTTATTTTTTCATAGGTTTAATTAATAATCAATATTTTTTGAATTGAACAATGGAAATAATACCATGATGACATTTAGATATCACAAGTTGATTAAAGCTAAGATTTTTGGAGTCAAACATTAATATCATTATTGGTCATTAAAGTGGAAATTACTCACTAATATTAATTAAAAATTTAATTGAATAATTAATGATAATATTTCAATGAGGTAATGTAGATATATAAAATATATAAGATTATAAACATTAATATATATAACATTCTCAGGAATATATTGTAAAATTTTAATTTAGAAATAATTATAAAATCACGATGTCTAAAAAAATTAATAGTTATCATAGTCTTATTTAATGTTAATAAATATATAATACCATAATAGTCTTGTGGGTACTTTTATAATGAAAATCAAATATCAAAATTCCAAAATCAAGGAAATTCAAGATTTAAATATTATAACTATTTATTAACAGAGTATGTGATATTATATTTATTGATATAGCTAATATGAATTGTAAAATTTTAATTTAGAATTAATTATAAAATCACGATGTCTAAAAAATTAATAGTTATCATAATCTTATTTAAAATTAATAAATATATAATACCATGATAGTCTTGTGGGTACTTTTATAATGAAAATCAAAGATCAGAATTCCAAAATCATGGAAATTCAAGATTTAAATATTATAATTATTTATTAACAGAGTATGTGATATTATATTTAATGATATATATAATATGATAATAATTAAGGATAATAGAATACATTTAAACATAATACTAATTTTAATGTCCTTATATTTTACATACAAGAAAAAGAAGAAAAAATATTTATAGGCCAAAACTAATCCCCTGATAATTTTATTTATTTTAACAATATTGATGATAAAGAGTGAGACAAAATTTGTGATTTTTTATACAAGGGACTCAACTACTTTTCTAATATTTCATTACTGAGGAGGGAGAAAAGTTTATTATTATCTAAAATAGAATTTATAACAATTAATAATAACAATTCACTATAGAAATCCAAATATGTTATATACATAGTTCCAAATATGTTTAATTGATTCTATTTTCTTGTATCCTTGTAGTTTCTCATAGAATTGTTTTAAAATACACCACTTTTTCTCTTGGATTTTCATTGCCTATAAAAAATTATAAGTAAAAAACCAAAAATCCTTACGTAATGTTGAGTTATGTAATGGATTTTTACCATATCTCACATTTAGGGTCTTTTCGGGTTTAGAGTTTTAGATAACTATTCTATGAATCATACATTAAAAAACCATGAAATAACAAGTAGACACTTATGATCAGTTTCAATTTCATCCACCATATATAACATTTTAATAAATAAAACATGTTATATTTTATGAAAGCTCATCATGACTATTGTTAGGAATTCATCAAATCCAAAACTCATTCTTATGTCCCCTGAAAAAAACAATAAAAAATGTTATTAGCGTCAAAATATTATTAAGGTATATAAAATATGGCATCCCGCCTTTTTATTACATAACTTTTCATTACATTTTACATACAGAGAATCTTTAAAGTCTAGTGCCTTGGAAATCATGAACATAATACATGAAAACAACATAAAAATTCTTCTAAACCAATTTTAAGGCTTCATCGTAGTTTGATCCTATGTATAATTACGTCATCTCATATCCTGGAGACTTAGATCAAAGAAAAGGGTGATCATAATGCTTAGTAAGGAAAACAAGTGATACAGTTGACATGTGATCTAGACCAATATTTATAATAACATGATAAAAGTCATAATAGAATGAGAAATGGAAGAATAGGAATATCATGATAAAAAGAACATGAATCATAACTTTAATATATGGATACAAAATTTATTTTATTAATTCATGAATATATCACCATGGTTTATCCCCGAGGTGTCATAAAAATTACCAAGGTTATTCACTAAGGTATCGTGAAACTTTTCATCTCTAGAGATTAATTATTCACCCAATTCATTAGAGCACTATCAGGGTGAACCCCCAATGTTTATTTAAGATCACGTGATCCAAATAGATCATAATCAAATATTTCATAAATAACCCATAAAGAATAAATGAAATGGGTTTCATTTCATAATCGTGATGTTTTAAAAGTTCTTAAAAATAAGATCATTATATCATTTATAACCCATAGAAAGGGAATGAGGGTTATATGTATGTCCAATAAAAAATAAAATGTATTCTTTATATATAATTACGAACAACCATAGAAACTAAATAGGTCTGGGTATTCACATAAATAAACAAGGTAATTTCTTGAGAAAAAGAGATAGAAATTTTGAGACGAAATTTCTGCAGCATAACGGCTATATAAAGTTGTTCAAAAAAATAATAAAAAGAGAGCGTACAAGCATAACCGAGTAAAAAAATAATTCTTATTACAATATAAATATATAAATACATGGATATGAGTTCTTGTTATGAATATTTCATTGACATGGCACAAGAAAAGTAAACATGAAAGGAATAAGAAGATGCGATTTCTTTTACGAGAAATTCGGCAGCCTAACGACATCACTTAGAAAATCATAAAACAAATTGATGAGAGTAGAAAGGGTCTCTCAAAAATTAGAGCTGAAATGGACTGTAATGGTAATATATAATAGCATACTCTCATTATAAAGAGATAGAAACTAGAAGACACAACATAAAAGAATTCATGACTTAAAAGAGGAGGGTGAAAGGATCCCTTACCATGAAGAGTAACATCGAAAGAATGAATGTTAGGACCTTGGGAGGCATGAGGGAACCATGGGCGGACTCCTTGGGATTTAAGGAGACCAGAAATTTGTTTATTATGATCTTGGAATGAAATAGATGACAGAAATGACTTGATATTTATAGGAAAAGTGAGTGAATAAATTATTAATTTCAAGGGACACCTCATCGGTGGTATTTGAAAAACCATGGGCTTTCCCATGGTATTTTCCCATGGTATTGGCCACTTGGGACAACTAATATAATATCTCATAATTCATAAGATTACCAGAAATCATACATCATTAATACATTTTTAATTATGTCATTAAACACCTGAAACCCAAAACTGCATTTTTACTATTCACCGATAATTCAACTATTTCAGAAAAATACCAAAACTTCACCCTATCCTAATATCAATGCTCTGATTTCCGAAATGAAGTCCATTTTATGAAAAATATTTTTTAAATATTTTTAATTTAATTTAAAAATAAAATCATTATTTATTCCAAAAATACAACTTTAAAACTATAACTCATTTTGTAACACCGTAAAAAGTAATCAAGTTCCCATAAAAATAACTAATACCCACAATAAAATAAAGTAACAACTTATGATTAAATTTTAGGAAAATACATTTCCATTTTAAATTATTAAATTAATTATAAAATTGTAAATAAAATATTTATGGTGTACGAAAAAAATTCCAAAACATAAACTATGGTAATTTTTTTACATTTATGATATCTAAAATGTATTTATGCATTCATGGTTGAAGTTTCTTTTTTTGGTCAAATTACTATTCATTTCTATTCATAAGGTTATGTTACAATTCCTACTATACTATTCACTAAAAATAATGTTGATCATATTAGACTCTAAATTTCTCACTGATCACAACTGTAGAATACCATTTTTTAAAAATCATTTCATATTATTAATTAAATAACGAATACAAACAATATTTTAAAAAATACACTTTTTCCTAAATTTATCAATAATATAGATCCTATATTTATCTGGATATTTGAAATTCACAAACATTATCATAGGAAGATATAACAATTTTACATATAAAAAAGGATTACACAAAGTAGTTAAGGTCTCATTACAGATCCCCATATAATACTAGCATAGAACCTACATGTAAGGTGTGCTATGGTGAAAGAATCTTGGGGAGGCTCAGAAAATATTTACCAAGTGATGATTTCTTTTATCTTGAACTCCTCCCTTCGGCAATTCCATTCAAGATTCATACGTTGATGTTTGGATTGGGCATAGTCCAGAGAAAAGCCTAGTGATGCTACCTCCTTCCCAATCTCCGACAAATGGGCTTCATATGGCTCGAGTCTACTAGATGAGGCTATTCAGTCTTTTTTATGTATTAATTAACAAAGAAAACTGTATTTATAAAAACACAATGTTAAGATTATAGTTTCCTAGGGTCATATTTACAAATGGTCAAATAACAGTCAAAACCCAATGGTTTAATTTTAATTATACTCACTTCATTAATTAATGGATATAGTTTTGTTGAGTATACAATAATATAACACACAAAATTAGGAAACAAATATAATTAAATAGATCAGTTTGATACATTCTTCCCCCTTAAGAAATTTCGTCCCCGAAATTTTATCTCATACCCTCGGATAGGAAATGGTTGTGGTTCTTCTGTCTCATGGTCTCCTCCAGTTCCTATGTAGCTCCTTCACACTTGTGTTTCCACCACAACACCTTAACATGGTGGGTAGTATTGTTCCTTAAAACCTTGTCTCTATGATCCAAGATCTCCACTGACTGCTCCTCATAATAGAGGTCATGTCCTGTTGTACCACCTCTGGATTTAGTATTTGTGTAGGGTCAGGTATATACTTCTTAAAGAGGGATATCTAGAAGACATTATGAACTTGGGCTAGATTTGGAGGAAGAGGAAGCCAAAAGTCCACTGCTCCCAAACAATCAAGGATTTCATAGGGTCCAATGAACGAAGGGCTGAGCTTCCATTTCTTCCCAATCCTCATGACTATCTTCCAAGGTGAAATCCGAAGAATGTTTTTTACACCAACATCAAACTCCAAGTCCCTGAAACGGTTGTCAACATAGCTCTTTTTCCGAATCTGAGTATCCTTAATGTGTTTTTGGATGGCATGGACCTTTTCTGTCATATCTTTCACAAAATCAGGTCTGAGAAGTTTTCTCTCACCTACTTCATCCAAACAAGAAGGAGTTCTACAATGATTCCCATAGAATGCTTCATAGGGAGCCATTTGAATGCTCGATTGAAAGCTGTTGTTTTATGAGAACTCAAATAAAGAGATAATTTGATCCCATCCACCTTTAAATTCAATTGAGCATGTTCTCAGCATGTCCTTGAGATTTTGAATAGTTATTTCAGATTGGCATCAGTAAGGGGGTGATAGGTCGTACTTAAATTCAATTTAGTGCTCAGAGCATGTTAAAGATATCTCCAGAATTTTGATGTGAATCTCGGATCATGATCAGATACAATAAAAAGTTGAACTCCATGCTTTAACACCCCATGATTTAATAGTATGTTATTTCATCAAGGTAATTCAATAAGTTTCACTTCATGCAACACCGAGTTCAGGCGCACCATGACTAACCTAAATAGCCGTTCAAAGGCAGTTATGAAGAGTATTAACTTAATTTTAAAAATTATATAATAATTATAATTTTAGAATTCATATAATGAGTTTCTTAGACATAAAGTAAGATCAAATTCAATTTTTTCAAATAAAAGTAGTATTTTTCAAAAAAAAATACACTTTTATCACCTTTTAATGGTGAAACATTTTTAAATCTAATATTTGAAACATATATATATTCAATTTTACTAAAAATATTTATTCTTTATAATGGGGAAATCAAAATTTACTTTGTGTAATGTTTTGGAATTTTTCCGATAAAGTTCATTTTTTAATGGGTAGTGAAAATTACCGTATTTTAATTCAAAAGTGCCTTTTAATCTAATATATTTATATAGATAGTTTATATTTTTTATTGGTTTTAAAGATTAATTAGATTATATTTTTACCATTTAATCCAATTTTGTTTTTTGGAATTAATTTTATATTGAGATTGGACATAAACGGGAATCAATCTTTTGATAGTTATTGTTTCTTAAAAACACGCTATTTGTCTTAACAACGGGAATTAATTTTAAAATAATTAATGCCACTTATATGTTTTTAATTTTTAAAAATAGAAATAATTTTTGAATTTGGAATATTAAATTTAGATTAGGATGAATTTTAGGTATTTTTCTGAAAAACTTCAATTATTGATGAATAGTGAAACCACTTAGTAGTAGTTAAAAAACCGACTTTTTCATTTAAATGAAATTTTACCACTTCTGTGAATTGAATTTCAAAAATCTGACATCCATGGTTGTTGTTAGTAAATAAAATGTGGTTCAATAAGATAAAAATAATTTATGGTGATTAGTAATTTTTGACTTTTATTTACTGCGGTTAAAGATAAATAGGGTAATTCAGGTAAAAAGAATCTTGTAATAATTCACAATTACCTTAAAAAATGTCCTAACCTTATAGGATGAGAAATGTCCGACCATGGGCTTCCTTTGGTCTATTTTGGGACATCATGGATCCACTTATGAATGATAATGACACTTTAGATTAATTAATATAAAGTAAAGGGAAAATTGACAAAAAAAACTTTTAGTAATTAATTTTTATATGGTGTTATATATGTAATATTTTTTACTATAAATATTCATTTCCAATATAAAAATACTTCCTACATCATGGTAATTTTTTATATAAATTTTATACATTGAATAAAATAAATTATTTATGACACAATAATGACGCTGTATTTACCTCATTAATAAATGATTTAAATTAATTAAATTATAAATATTAAAATATTATCCAAAACATGTGCAATTTTTATTGGATGATTTTATTTCTACCATGAGTCATCTTATATTAGACCCTAATGATTTTTGGGCCTTTTGAAATATAATATCAATATATAATAAAATAATATTTTCACACTTTCCTAAAGAGCCCCTCCTCCCCCCTTATAAGAGAAGACCACTTATAACCAATTACTCACACTTATAAATCGTTTAATCTCACCCAAATCTACCAAATTAAGATCACTACATCCATATACTCCTCCTAGAATACTTACCTTAGGCATATGGAATTTCAAGAAGTCCTTTTGGTTCAAACCAAAAGAATTTACCCAAATTAAAGGTAATATTTTCTCATAACTTCTTTTCTTTTATTTTACTTTTCAGACCACTAAACACTTTTTATTAATTTCTTTTATAGAAAAACTTGTATCCCAAATATATTATGATGTTTTTATGAGGAGGATTCTAAAAAAACTTACACACACCTCCATCTAATTGGTGAAGAACATAATGTTTCTGTGGATGGAAAACTAACGCCTCACAAAACGATGATTGTTAAATTACATCCTACCACCTCTCATGGTGGACATTATGATGAAACTATATTTATATATGATATATATTATGTTTATTTTTTCTTCATGCTTATGTATTTTTCTTTTATATCATACTTTAATGGTTTCCATTATAGGTAAACGCGATAATTTAATTTGAGGAAGTGGGGACTACTGCCCCCTCAGATTGATATGACTCGTTAATACCATTTGTGGGACGTATAAAGAATGGATATAATGATATTATATATGATAATATACTGGAATTATAAAATAAATATGTATAATTATGTTTTAATTCCATTAAAATAAAAAATAGATATGAAAATAGCATTCATGCGTACGTACGGCTTACCATCTCCATGAACAGTGTATTTCATTTCTTACCCCAAAATGAGATGTAATGTTACAAATACATGTATATACTGGATATATATGATATGTATGCTACCTAAATCATGAATATAATTATGGATATAAGGAAATTTTTACCACGTGAACAACTTGTAACTATAAGGTGTTCATTTTTAACTCAAGTGCCAAATATCGAGAAAATGAACGTTTTTTAATTAAATGATTACATAATGGTTATAACAGGGTAATAAGTGATATTAATGATATAATAAACATGAAAAATATTCTTAATAAATTATAAATTAACTTTAGTTTATTATTTATGATATTAATGAATGAACGGGTCAAGTCAGACACGAGGTAAGGGGTTTCTTATCTCACTTTTAATTCTGTGAGATTTCCATTGTTCACCACTTATTTGTTGTGTGTGGTGTATTTTGTACTACCATATGATATATATTATCATTATACTCTTTATATTCTTGATATTATATGATTTACCTGGTGGTTAATGATTATTGTTCATACGACATGATTGATTACAATGAGGTAAGGGTTAATTTCAAAATCTCTTTATTATCTGAGGTTGTTTTTACGTAAGTATCTATTGGGACATATTTAATATCCATGTCCATGTTTCATGAAAGATTTTTCAATGGGATCTTTTGAGGTAATGATTTACGAAAACATCATTTCAAATGTTTTAAATATTTATTCTTCTAAATCATTCTCATTAATGTCCATGTCTTCAAAATGGGTTTTAAGTATTTATTTATATGGAAATGAATGTTTTTAAAATGTTAATTCCTTTCAACAGTTTCAAATTGGTATGGGACACTTTGAGTAAAAAAATGTCTTTAATTTTCTTCAATTCTGAATTGTATTACTTTTAAATGTTTTCATAAAAAGGGATATTTCCCTCAATGAATTTGACAAATCATTTTCATCAATGTCAATAACCATTGATGGATTTTAAACTTAATTGAAGTTGATTTATTATAATAAAAATATTCCATATTGTATTTATGGTTTTGTGATATGTTTTACAATGGATTTGTTAATCATATACTATTCATGGTTTATCGTTAAATTATTGACATTTCATTTGCTAGTTTTAATACGAATGTTTATGTTAAATTTCATCGTTTTCATATGATGAATATAATAGACTAGTAATTTCTAGGTTGAGTACTGATAAAATAAATCCCTCCAGGTTGGGGTTCGGTTATAGCAGACCCTCCAGGTTGGAGTCCGGTTACAGAGGCTCTTTGAGATAGAGTTTGGTTAAAGAGGCTCTTCAGGATGGAGTTTGGTTACATAGGCTCTCCGAGTAGGAGTCTGGTTACAGAGGGTCTTTGGGATGGAGTCCGGTTATAGAGGCTCTCCGGGTTTTTGTCCAGTTACAGTTATCCCATAGGTCCTCGCATGAGGCCTTGACAGAGAAATTAATATATGGTATTATACATTCCCCCATTATGAAAATAATATTTATGGGTCATGTGGACATTCGACTAGTAGAATACACATGATTATGTTTTATTATGGCATTATTTTTTCAGCTCATATTCCTTCTATAAAAGTATTAAAGTTTATTACTGGTAAAGTCATGTGTTTTTAAATATTCACAATTCTTAATATTTATGTTATTTTCCGTTGTATTTCATACCCTTAATGAGTGTTTGATCTCACCAGTTTCTATGTTTTATCTTCCCAAGATTCCATAAAGTTTATTTTGATTGATATGCATGGATAAAATAAGGGAATAATGGAATTAATAAAGTATTATTTATGTTGTTCTTTTTTTCATAACGATTAATGTAACATTCATGTATGTAATATATTTTCCAATACTGCTAAACTGATCGGTCCTTCAGGACTTGATTCCTTGTAATCATGAAAATATATTAAAATAATGCATCCACTCTGGGTAACTTGGGTCGGGGTGTTACAGTTGGTATCATAGGAAGCTTAGCAATAACCTTGGAAACTAGATTTAGATAAACTCTGATTAGAACACATATCCCTAATAGAGACATTCCGGATTAGTATAGAAGAACTTCCTAGAATTTTGGTAATGTAGAGATTTTGTGAGTTTTCCAAGCAAATACATACATATCTGGATACGAGCAGGTAGAGGCGGCTTTGGAACAGATGTACCTAGAGGTAAAACATGATAACACCTCTTTGAGCTAGAATCGAACGAGAACTGGTGCACGAAAACGAGTCATACTGCACTCTTGGTTATGAAACTCCAGAGGAATATTCTTAGGATAATTCTAATTTTCCTTACAAATCATTATGAAGGGTTTACGAGTATATAACTCCTCAAAGAAAATATTTTTATGATTGTGAATTATATCCTTAAAATGTTCAATTTACAATAGGTATATTACAAGTATGGAATTATTTATTGGAAAACATAAACTGACTTAGTGTATGCAATTTTTTAGAAATTGCACCCAGTAGAAAGAATGTGAACTCCAACAGTACTTATAATCCAAAGAATAAGAAGGATCATATCTTTCGTAGTGTTAATCCAACATTTAGAAGGGGGATAGTATCCCATGTATTCTCAACATATGAAGAAATAGTATCATGTGTTAATAAGATAAGTAATAATTCTTTGAGTTCAATGGCTTTGAAGGGAAGCAATAGAAGAAGAGGATGGAAGAGAGAAAGATGGATAAAGGAAAGAGGGAAAAGAAGGATTTTCCCATATGTGATAACTGTGGAAAGAATCACCTTCATAAATGCATGAAAGTAATGGGAGTCTGTTATAAGTGTGAAGAAAATGGACACCAAGTACATGATATCAAGGGTAAGAGAAGGTTTCCAATGTATAATACTTCATCTGCAAGGAGTTGGGACACTACGCGAATCAAAGTCCAAATCATCAGAGTATACCCCAAATACTGCTATTGGATAATAATAAAGATATTATACTACAGAAGATGAAGGTGAATGATTATATATCGTACATTGTTATTAAATTGTTGTGTCATTTGAGTATTGTATTAATGATGTACATGTTATAAGAATTATAGAGTATATAAGGATTTTACTATAGTACTTTTTCATTAATGATTTGAGATTGTGTGAAACCAAGAAAAGTGACTCAATTGTAGGTTAGATTTTTGGAAAATATATTTTTGAGAGAATGAAAAACTATAATACGGCTCTAATACCATGGTAGTGATATTGGAATAATACCTGAATGATTTGGATAAATTATATTGGATATGCTGGACTTCCTTGAAAGTAATTAATGATTTGAATATTCCATCATTGTTGGAGTTTACAGAATTTTTGGATAGAAGGAGTACATTAAGTATTCTATAAGGAATAAGAAATCATGAATGTAATCAATAAGATTCTATGGTAATTCAGGATTTTATAGTGTTTTAAAAGAATATATGATGAAGGTGTTTACATGATATTACATGGTAATAATGATATTCATTGTGTTTACCTTAATTATAAATTTTGGACATTGAGTTTGGATAGAAATATTTTTGATAATTCTATTTTGAGATTATTTTTTGGATTTCCATAAAAAGGGAAACCCAGAGGTCGGGCGACAACCTGTCGCGTCTGGCAGGGCCGTGAGGCATGAACCAGCAACCGAAGGGCGACAAGGGTGTATCACCCACCACTGGCCCATGTGATGTCCTGGATTGATTAATGTAGTTTTTTAAATGTTCTGGTAGATAAATTATAAATTCAATTTTTTGATCCCTATATGAATAGGATAAATAGAATATTTTTTATGTTCTATTATCTTTTAGAGTGAAAGATGAGTGTGTGGAAGAAATTAGTTAAAGTATGGAACTCT
Source organism: Viscum album (assembly GCA_963277665.1). NCBI lineage: Eukaryota > Viridiplantae > Streptophyta > Magnoliopsida > Santalales > Viscaceae > Viscum > Viscum album. The sequence continues at coordinate 1,511,699,495 of OY728143.1, read as the reverse complement.
ACCTGTCAAGTATATATTTTTTCATCACTTATTCTATGAAGAAATTAATTCTTAAATATTAGGTAAGGGGTCTTAAAACAAAAAATCTGTTATCATAATACCTTATGTTTTTTTGAGCCAGTGAAATTTTAAATCATCACAGAATGATGGATTTGAGGCCCTCAATTCTATAATTGTTTGTGACCGATGTCCTCAGTCACTCCCTATAAATATTTATGTTTTTCCTCCAATTTTGTGTCTATTATTTCCACCAATGTTCTCTTAATCAAGATCATAATTTGTGGGTGACCTTTTCATTCCCCTTTTTCCTCTTATTAAGACTAAATCTTATTAACCCAATTTCTGATGTAGGTTTTCCCACAAAGGCATTTTCTATTTTAAACCTTTTCTTTTCAAATAAAAATTTCAAATTCTGAGGATTAATTTTTTTGAAATATGGAATAATATAACACCCCATGATTTCATAGTTTTTTTCATCAATGTTATTCAATAACTTGTACTACATGCAACACCGAGTTCAAGTGCACCACGACTTACCATCCTAGCCGTTCAAAATCGGTTATGAATAGTATTAACTGAGTTTTGAAAATTATATAACCCTTATAAATTTGGAATCCATTTTTTGAGTTTCTTACAAATAATGTATAGACAAATTCAAATTTTCAGATAAAAGAAGTATTTTTCAAAAAAAGCAATTTTACATGCTTTTAATGGTGATCCCTTTTGATATCAAATATTTGAAACATATATATATTCAATTTGACTAAATAAATTTATTATTTAGAATGGAGAAATTAAAATTTACATTGTGTAATGTTTTGGAATTTTTCCAATAAAGTTCATTTTTAATGAATAGTGAAAAATATTATATTTTAATTCAAAAGTGCCTTTTAATCAAATTTATTTATATGGCGATTTTTTCTTTTTAATTGATTTTAATGTATAATTAGAATATATTTTTACCATTTAATCCAATGTTATTTATTATAATTAATTTCACTTTGAAATTGGACATAAACAAGTATCAATCTTGTGATAGTTATTGTTTCATAAAAACACGCTATTTGTTTGAACAACGGGAATTAATTTTAAATTTACTAATTCCACTTCTGTTTTATGAATTTTGAAAAATAGACATCATTTTTAAATTTGGAATATCAAATATAGATTAGGCTGAATTTTTGTTATTTTTTTAAAAAACATTAATTTTTGATGAATAGTGAAACCACTTAGTAGTAGTTAAAAAACTGACTTTTTTATTGACATTAAATTTTTACCCCTTATGTGAATTGAATTTCAAATATCAGACATAAATGGTTGTTTTTAGTAATTAAAATGTGGTTCAATAAGATGAAATTAATTTATGGTGAATAGTAACTTTTGACTTTAATTTACCGCAGTTAAAGGTTAATTGGGTATTTCAAGTTAAAAAAACTATTTTAATAATTCAAAATTAACTTAACATATGTCCTAACCTTATTATATGAGTAATGGCGGACCATGGTCATCCTTGGGCCGATTTTGGGACCCCATGTATCCACTTATGAATGATAATGTCACTTGAGATTAATTAATTTAAAGTAAAGGCAAAATCGACAAAAAAAAATTCTTTTACTAATTAATTTTTATATGGTGTAATAGAATTAATATTTTTGAATATAAATATTCATTGGAAATATAAAACTATTTCCTACATCATGGTATTTGTTTTATAATTTTTAGACATAGAATAAATTAAATTATATATGACTCAATAATGATGAAGTGTTTACCACATTAATAAATGATATAAATAATGTAGATTATAAAAATTAAACTATTATCCAAAACATGTCCAATTATTATTTGATGATTTTATTTCTACGATGAGTAATATTATCTTTGACCCTGATGATTTTTATACCATTATAAACTGAATATCATTATATAATAAAATAATATTTTCACACTTTTTTAATGAACTCGTCCTCCCCCTTATAAAAGGAGACCACTTATAACCAATTAATCACACCTCTCAATACTTTAGGCTCGTCAAAACTCTACCAAATTAATCTCCCTACATCCCTATCCCCCTACTAGAATCCTTACCTAAGGCAGATGGCACTTCAAGAAGTTCTTTTGGTTCAAACCAATAGAAGTTGCCGAAATTAAAGGTAACAGTTTCTCTTAACTTCTTTTCTTTATTTTACTTTTCCAACCCCTAAAATCTTTTTATTCATATCCTTTATAACAAAAACCGTAATCTTCAATATTAGAGGATGTTTTAATGTGATATATTAGAACAACACTTACACACACCTCCATCTAATGGGTGAAGAACATAATGTTTCAATGGATGGAAATCTAACACCTCTAGAAACAATGATTGTTCAATTACCTTCTACCACCTCTCTTGGTGTCCATTATGATGGAACTATATTAATATATGATATATATTATGTTTTTTTTCTTCATGCTTCTGTATTTTTCTTTTATATCAAACCTTAATGGTGTCCATTATAGGTAAACACGATAATTTTATTTGAAGAAGTGCGGACCACCACCCCTTCAAAGTAATATGACTTGTTAATACCATATCATGGATGTGTAAAGGATAGATTTAATGATATTATATATGATATTATACTGGAATTATAATATACCTATGTATAATTATGTTTTAATTCAATTAAAATAAGTAATTGAAATGAAAGTTGCGTTCATGCATACCTACAGCTTACCATCTCCATGAATGGTGCATTTCATTTCTTACCCCAAAATGATATTTAATGTTATAAATACATGTATATACTGGATATATATGATATATATGATATATATATCATGAATATCATTCTGGATATAATGAAACTTTGACCATGTGAACAACTTTTAACTATAAGGTGTTTATTTTTGACTTAAGTGCCAAATATCGTCAAAACGAACGTTATTAACTTAAATAATTACATAATGTTTATAAAATGGTAATAAGTTATATAAAAGGAATAATAAACTCGAAAAAGGTTATTAAGCAAGTATAAATTATCTTTCGTTTATTATTCAGAATATTAAAGAATGAACGAGTCAAGTCAGACACGAGGTAAGGGGTTTCTTATCTCACTTTTAATTCTGTGAGATCACCATTATTCACCAATTATTTATTGTATGTGTTGTATTTTGTACTTCCATTAGATATATATTATCACTACTCTCTTTATATTCATTATATTTTGTGAATTATTTGGTTGTTATTGACTATTGTCCATACGACTTGATTGATTACAACGTGGTAAGTGTTAATTTCACAATCTATTTATTATCCAAGGTTGTTTTTATGTAAGTATCTACAAGGAAATATTTATTATCTGTGTCCATGTTTCATGAAATAGTTTTCAATGAGATTATTTTGAGGGCCTTTTTTTAAAACATCATTTAAAATGTTTTAAATATTTTTTCTTCTAAATCATTCTCATTAATGTCCATGTCTACAAAATGGTAATTAAGGATTTATTTATATGGACATGAATGTTTTTAAAATGTTAATTCCTTTCAATATTCTCAGAGTGGTATGGGACACTTTGATTCAACAAAATTATTTAAGTGTCTTGCTTTCTAAATTGTGTGACTTTTAAATGTTTTCATGAAAATGGGTTATTTCTTTCCAAGAGTTTTATAAACAATTTTCCTCAATGTCAACATCTATTTATGGATTTTAAACTTATTTGAAGTTGAAGTATTATAATAAGAAACTTCCATATTGTATTAAAAGTTTTTTTTGATATGTTTGATAACAGATGTGTTATTGGTATAACATTCAAGGTTTATGGTTAAAGTATTGACATTTCCTATTCCACTTTCTAATATGAATTTTATGTTATATTTCATCATTTTCATATGATGAATGTATTAGACTAGTATGTTCCAAGTTAGGGATAGGTAAAGTAAGCCCTCTGGGTTGGGATCCGGTTACAAGAGACCCTCCGGGATGGAGTCCGGTTACAGAGGATCTCTGAGATAGAGTCTAGTTAGAGAGGATCTCCAGGATGGTTCTCGTTTACAGAGGCTCTCAGGGTTGGAGTCTAGTTACAGAAGCTCTCCAGGATGGAGTCCAGTTGTAGAGGCTCTCCGGGTATGGGTCCGATTATAGTTATCCCATTGGTCCGGGCATGAGGCCTTGACACTGAAATTAAAGTTTTGTATTATACATTCCTTCATTATGAATATAATATTGATGGTTCATGTGGTCATTCAACTAGGAAAATACTCATGATTATGTTTTATTATGGAATTTTATACTCAGCTAATATTCCTTCCATAAAATTATTCATGTTTATTATTGGTAAAGGCACGTGGTTTCAATTATTCACCGAGCATAATATTTATGTTATTTTCTACTATATTTCTTACCCTTACTGAGCATTTGGAATCTCACCTTTCTATGTTTTATTTTTCACAGGATTCCAAGAAGTGTATTGTGATTGATATGAAGGGTTAAGCTAAGGGAATACTGGCATTCATAAATATTATTTATGTTGTGTTGTATTTCATAAAGTGTAATGTAACATTCATGTATTTAATCTATTTTCCAAGACTGCAAAACAGATCGGTCCTTGGGGACTTGATTCCTTGTAATCATGCCAATGTATTAAAATAATGCATCGACTCTGGGTAATTGGGTTCGGGGAATTACACATGCATCCATACCACTTCCTTCATGTAAATATTTTCATGTTGTTCAAGAGATAAATCTTTCCAAATGGAGATAAAATGTGTAGTCTTGGTTAGATGGTCCCCAACAATCCATATCGCATTATTTCCTTTAGATGTTCTTAGGAGACCTGTGACAAATTCCATAGTGATATTATCCCACATCCAAGCTAGTATTGGTAGTGGTTGCAATACCCCTTTAAGATATTTTCGGTCTGCCTTCACTTGATGACATACCAGGCACCTTGATGTGTAGTCAGCAATCTCAATTTTCATATTATCCAACCAATAATTATCACGATGGTCCCAATACATTTTCGTGCTACCATGATGTATAGAGAAAGTAGAGCTATGAGGTTCATCCATCAGCTCCTTCTTTATTTCTGGAATTTATGGAACAAATCATCTTGTATGAAATTTTAGTACACCTTCTTGATTAGTATTGAACTCAAGAAACATTCCTTCCAACACATCCTCAAACATCCTCTGTAATAAAGGATCTTCTTTCTGAGCATTCTTGATCTTCTCTTGTAATGATGGTTGAGAAATCATTTGGGATAGGGTTGATAATTTCCATTCCCTTATAATTCCCATGTCCAGTTTTACTAGGTAATTTATCAATGGATCTATTTCAATTCTCATAATGTACAGAAGAACTGGGTCTTTCCAGCTTAATGCATCAGCGACATTGTTTTCTCTTCCAGAATGATAATTAATTGAAAATCATAATTATTATGTAGTTCTGACCTTCTCCATTGTCTCATGTTCAATTCCTTTTGTGTGAAAATATACTTCAATCTTTTCTGTTCTGTGTATATATCACATTTCTCTCCATAAAGATAGTGCCTCCATTTCTTCAAAGCAAAAATGACCACTGCCAGCTTCCGATCATGCATAGGATAGTTCTGCTCATTAGTCTTCAACTGTCGAGATGCATAAGAAATGACCTTGTAATTTTTCATGAAGACGCAACAAAGCCCTTTCATAGATGCATCAATAAAAATAATGAATCCTTCTCTACTTGAGGGAAGAGTTAACATAGGTGTAGTAACAAATCTATTTTGTAGCTCTTGTAAACATTCCATACACTCCATTGTCCAGATAAATTTGACCCCATTTCGAGTTAACTTGGTTAATGGATTATAAAGTCGTAAAAAGTTTTTTACAATCCTTCTATAATATCCTGCTAAACCAATGAATCTACTAATTCCATTTATTTCTATAGGCTGAGGCCACTCCTCTACAAAATTTTCCTTTGAAGTGTCACCTGTGTTTCCTTCATTAAAAATGATGTGCCCCAAGAAATCAACTCATTGTAACCAAAATTCACATTTACTAAACTTTCCAAAAAGACTCTCCTTCCATAGAGTTTGAAAAATAGCCATTAGATGATCCTCATGCTCCTCAGGAATTTTGGAATATATTTTAATATAATCAATAAAACTACCACAAAGTTATCAAGGTAGTCCTTAAATACTCTATTTATCAAATCCATAAAAATAGCAGGTGCATTATTCATTCTAAAGGTTATAACAATAAAATCATAATTTCCATATCTTGATCTGAAGGAGGATTTGGGAATATCTTCTTTCTTCACCCTCAATTGATGATAACCAGATCAAAGATCAATATTAGAGATGAATTGATCCCCACGAAGTTGGTCAAATTTGTCATCAATTCTTGAATAGGGTAATTTTTCTTTACTCTGATTCCATACAGTTCTCTATAATCAATGCATAGCCACACCTATACATCCTTCTTCTTCACAAAGATAACATGATCCCCCCAGGGAGACACACTCGATCATATAAACCCCTTCTCTATAAGATCATGGAGTTGTTTCTTTAATTCCTCCATCTCCACATTTTCCATTCTATATGGGGTCTTTGATATGGGATGAGATCCATGTATGAGTTCAATAAAAAACTCTACCCCTATTTCTAGGGGAGGTCCAGGGAACTCCTCAGGAAATACGTCAATGTATTCCTGGATGATGGGTATATTTTCTATCCTAAAACTCCCATTTCATTCTTCTTCTTCACTGATGAATTCCATGAAGAAGGATATAAGATGTTATTATAGACAATCACCAGGTTGAGATGTCTCTCCTTGGATGATAACTAAAGGTTTTCCATTCAATACTACAAAGATTTCGTTACTTCAACATTTGATCTTAGAATTATATATTGAGAGCTAGTCCATCACAAGTATAATGTTGAATTCCATCATGGGAATGATTATTAGATTTGTGATAAGATTGTGCTCACCAAAGTAAATACTAGATTTTCTAAACACTGATGATTCTTGGATAATCCCACCAGGAGTCTTGACTAATAACTCTACCTTTATCAAGTTGGGGGGTTGATTCTAAATTCATTGCAAACATGGAAGAAATAAATTAATGTGTGGAACTAGAATAAAAAAATGTACTTTCTAGCTTGGAGGGAACAATAATAGTACCTGCTACCACATCAGTTGGCATGATAGCAAAAGCATGACCTTGCTCCCTGGGCTTTCGCTGAGGCTGATGGTGGTTCCCCTCTACATCCCTCTGATTTGGACAGTGATTGGAAAATTTCCCATGTTATCCACACATAAGGGACTAAACATCAAGTAGGGCATGCACCGTCTTCCCATTGTTGTTAGTGTTAGGATGTTGAGGTTTCACCTCACTACAATAATTCCTCGCAATATGGCCATATCTTACACACGTGTAGAATTTACCACTACTGTTCAGGCAATTCCCCGAATACTTCTTCCCACATTTATTTCATTTGGGATATTTCACTTGCGTGCCTCCTCTTCCTTAATCAATGGTCCTCCCATAGATGGGATCCATCAGTCTTTTTTTCATTTGATTTTTGAGACCATTACGTCTCACCAATCTCCAGTTTGACATTCATCGCACTCCGTACGATATCCTCATAACTATTATAGTCTTGGTTGGAAAGATTCATCCGCATATTAGGTCTTAGTCCACCAAAGAATCTATAAACCATACTATTTGGATCCATGACAAATCTAGAGGTATATCATGAACGGCAGGTGAAGTTCATCTCATAGCTTTTGATAGATTCGTCCTCCTTCTACATCAGCTCGAGAAACTCCTTCTCCATTCTTATTCTCATGGATTGTGGTAAATTCATACTAAAGAAAATCCCTATGAATTCTTCCCACTCCATAGCATCAACCTCTACTCTTTTCCACTTATTTTTAATAAGCTCCCACCACTGATCGGATTCTCCTTCTAATTGATTGACAGCTAGGGTGACATTCTATTGCTCTGAACAGCGGAGCACAAAAAATATCTTCTCGATAGAGCTGATCCACTACTAAGCAATCATTGGGTCAGTCGATCCACTTAAGGATGGTGGTCTTTGTCATATAAAGGACTCAACAAGAATGTTGTTCCCATCATAGTGAGATCGGTCTCTTAGCTTGATTCAAGTTATTTTCCATAACTTGAGTCTGTTGGTTCATCATTCTCATGAATGTTTCCATTCCGGCTTCCATCGGAGGGTCGTCGGCACATGGTCCATTGCAGTCACCATTTGCACGGTTCCTCCGATTTCCCACCATTTCTAAAAGAATAAAACTGTAACGAGAAACTTATTTCATTTACAAATCATCTAACTATAAAAGATTAATGTCTTAAAATTTCTATAAATAATTACCTTTCTCTATAAATCCTTTTTAATGATTCGTAAAAAGCTTATGATTAAACAATAATATCCCTCGAGAGTGTCGTAACCAAGAGTGCAGCAAGGCTAGTAGTTTTTCACTAGTTCTTGTACGAGTGTAGCTCAAAGAGGAGTTTTCTAGTTTTACCCCAATGTACATATGTTCCAGAATAACCTCTACCTGCTCGTATCCAGACAGGGATGTATTTTCTTGTTAAACTACTTACTTAATACTCACCAATATACAAGGAAGTTTTCATATATTTAAACTTTTATATAGGATTCTTCCTAAATATTTCATAGCCTAGTTTCCATAAATAACTAAACTACCCTTTGATACAAACTATGGAATACTGCCTTTTTATTACATAACTTTTCATTACAGTTTACATAAAGTGGATCTTTAAATTCTAGTGTCTTGGAAATCAGGAACATAATACATAAAAACAACATAAAACATTCTTCTAAAACACTAGTAAGGCTTCATCATAGTTTCAACCTTTGTAAAATTACTACAACTCATGTCCTTGATACATACATCAATGAAAAGGGTGAGCTTAAGGCTCAGTAAGGAAAACAAGTGAAATAGTTGACATGTGATCTTGACCAATATTAATAAGAACATGATAAAAGTCATAAATGCATGAGAAATGGAAGAATAGGAATAACATGATAAAAATAACCTGAATAATAACTTTAATATCCAGTACAACATTTAATTTATACATTCATGAACATATCACCATGGTTTATCCCCGAGGTTTCATAAAAATTACCGAGGTTATTCACCAATGTATCATGAAACTTGTCATCTCTAGAGATTAATTATTTACCCAATGCATTGTAGAACTATTAGGGCACACCCTTAATATGACTTTACGTTCATGTGAGCCACATGGATGATAATAAAAAATTTCATAAATAACCCATAGAGAATAAAGTAAATAGGTTTCATTTCAAAATCGTGACGTTTTAAAAGTTCTTTAAATAATATCATTATATCATTTATAACCCCTAGAAATGGAATAAGGGTTATACGTTTATCCATTAAAGAATATAATATATCCTTTTTATATATTTATTAACACCAAAAGAAACTAAATAGGTCTGGGTATTCACATAAATAAATAAGGTAATTTCTTGAGAAAAAGGGACAGAAATTTGAGGACAAAATTTCTGCACAATAACGGCTATATAACATGGTTTCAAAAAATAATAACAAAATATCGTACAAGTGTAACTAACTCATAAATAAATATTATTAAAATATAAATACAGAGTAACATGGAGATATGAACATTGTATGGATATTTTAATGACTTACCACATGAAAAGGAAACTTGAAAGGAAAGAGAAGATGTGATTTATTTTATGAGAAATTCGGCAGCCTAACGGCATCACGTAAAAATTCAAAAAACAAAATTTTGAGAGTGGAAAGGGTATATAAAAATTTTTATATGAAATGGAATGTAATGGGAACATATAAGAACATACATTGAACATAAAGTGATGGAAAAAAGAAGACACAACACAAATGAATTCATGACTTAAAAGAAGAGGGTGAACGGATCCCTTACCTTGAAGAGTAACTTCGAATGGATCAATGTTAGGACCTTGGGAGGATTGAGGGAACCTTAGGAGGACCTCTTGGGAGGAAAGGAGACCAGAACATCGTTGAAGATGATTTTTGAATGAAATGAATGAGGTAAATGGCATGGTGTTTATAAGAATATTGAGTGAATAAATTATTAATTTCCAAGGGACACCTCATCAGTGGTATTAGAAAAACCATGGGATTTCACATGGTATTGGACCATGGTATTGGGCACATGGGGAAAATCATAGAATATATCACTATTCATAAGTATACCACAAATCTTACATCAATATTACATCATTAATGATGTCATTAAACACCCGAAACTCAAAACAATATTTTTACTATTCACTGATAATACAACTGCTTAATAAAAAACCCAAAACTTAACCCCTAAACTAATATTGATTATGTAAATTCAAAAATGAATTCAATTTTATAAAAGTAATTGTCTAAATATTTTTAGTTTAATTTTTAACTAAAATCATTATTTATTCCAAAAATACTACTTTAAAACTATAACTCATTTTGTAAAACCATAAAAAATTATTCAAGGTCCCATAAAAATATAGTATACCCATAAAACAATAAAGTATCAATTTTTAATTAAATTTTATGAAAATACATTTCCATTTTATATTATTAAATTAATTAATATATTGTAAATAAAATATTTATGGCGTAAAAAAATACCAAAACATAAACTATAGTCATTTATTCACTTTTAAGATTTCTAAAATGTATTTATACATTCATGGGTGAGGTTTATATTTTATATGTATAATTACCCTTCATTGCTATTAATTACTATTCATTACTATTCATAAGGGTATGTTACTATTCATACTTTACTATTCACTAAAAACCATCTTGATCTTATTTGATTCTAAATTTCTCACTAATCACAACCGTAGAAGACCATTTTTGAAAATAATTTCCCATTATTTATTATTTAATGAATACAAACAATATTTTAAAAAATACCTTTTTTCCTAAATTCATCAATAATTCACATCCCATATTTATCCAGATATTTGAAACTCACAAATATTACCATAAAAATAAATAATAATTTAATTTATATAAATGGATTGCACAAATTAGCTGAGTTCTCGTTATATAGCCCCTTATAACACCATCATTGGACATAAGTGTAAGGTGTTCTATGATGATAGAATATTGAGGTGGCTTAGACAACATTTCCCGAGTGGTGATTTCAATCAGCTTTAACTTCTCCCTTAGGTGATTCCGTTCAAGCATCATACGTTGAAGTTTGGCCTGGGATTGGTCCAGAGCAATGTCCAGTGATTCTTCCACCTTCCAAAGCTCCGAATAATGGGCTTCATATGTCTTAAGTCTACTGGATGAGGCCATTCAATCTTCTTTCTATTTTAATTAACCAAGATAACCGTATTTATAAAATCACAATGTAAAGATAATAGTTTCCTACGGTAATATTGACCAACGGTCATATAACAGTAGAAAACCAATGGTCTCATTTAAATTATACCCTCTTCATTAATTAAATGATATAGTTTTTTTAGTATAAAATAAAATAACTCACAAAAGTAGGATGAGAATATAATTAAATATTTCGGGTTGTTACAGAAAACGTAGAGAAATTTTTTTTATAGATAAACATAAAAATACAAGAGTTTTTTTTTAAAAGTAATAATATTTACCCTCATGTAGTAGTAAATACTATCATTTAAAAATAATCTCATTGTGTAAAATTTCTGTAAAATAAATATTACCAGAATTGTAAAAAAAAATAATAGAAAATGAATAATTGTAACTTGGAACATCCCTATAGTTGAAAATCATATAAATTTAATAACCATACAGTATTCTTACATGCTTTTCACTCTTATTAATTGAGAAGACATACAATTGAATTCCATACCCAAGGCATTAGATGGTTGTTAGGGACCCATACATCATTTGATTATAATGGAACCACCATCCATTGGTTTATTATGGAACAAAATGTTAAATGTCTCATCAATAATTATATAATCTAAACTAATAAAATATTCCAATTTTCTTCATTTCACTCATAATAATTCATTTTCAATCCAAGAAAAAGTTTCAATGTATTTTATTATTTTCTCCATTATAAAAATCCATTTTGAATAAAAAACACCAAAAAATAAGAATAATTTTTTTCAATTAATATAACATGAAATATTATAATGTAATACAAAAATAAAATAATTCCCATATTCCAGGAAAAATCATTGTCGATGTGTATTTTCAAAATAGATCATTACATTAATCATTTGTCATGTTTTATAAATAGTGTAAAACCATTCCCTTTTTGAATGTATTTGAATGAAATTAATTATATAGATAAAATTTCCATTATAATCTATTTATATACATATAAAAAATTATTAATGAAATATCACGAATACTAACATAATAAAAAGATTTAATTTTCAAACATTCAATGTGTACCACACCACATTGATCTTTTAATTAATAATCCCCATTAAGTATTTAAATTTATTAATATATTAAATTACCTTATAATTGATAAAATATTATCATATATTGTCTAGGGGGATATATATACACCTTATAAAATAATTAAGTTACATATAATCGGGAAATTCATTAATGAATGGAAATTGAGACGAAATCCATTTCTTTGGGTTGAAAATTTCATATGTGTATTTATCATAAATAATAATAAAATTATTTTAATATTATTATTTTTTAGAAACATATTCTTGTTTATCAATATATTTGTTTCACATAATTTTTTTATATAAAACTACCTAAACAATTAGGTTTACGTTGTGTGTTTTGACCATATTCGGTGTATGTGTCCAAAAACATTAATTGGTCATCTATAGTCAATAGGGTTATTATATGAACATTTCCATAATAATAATCATGAAATAAATTTCTTATATATAAATTAACTACACTTTTAAATTCAATCATGAATAATTTTTAAGTGAGATGATCTAAAGTTATAATCATGGATACATTAGGTCGTACGTATGGATGTGTAACGTTCACATTTTACAATGATCACTATGGAATAATGGTAAGTATAAAATTATCATTAATGAAATATAATTATGTAATATGTACCATATTATTTAATCATTTATAACTATATATATAATTTTGGTCATGTAAATGGAATCAAATCCCTTTGAGGAGGTGGTATTCTACACATCCCTGATCGACATTATCACATTTAAATGTGTATAGAAAATTGTTACAGAAAATGATATGTCATCTTTACAGAAGAACATTGAGTTCATTCCCCATTAGATTGTTGGGTTTGTAAGTGTTCGTAAATCTATTATCAAAAAAATATTCCAGTAAATCTATTAAAATTATATTATAATTTATTTAATGAATAATAATATTTTAGGGAGTGGATATTGAATATAAAAAAAGATCTTGAGGAATGATGTTACCACTTATTTGGGTAACACATTTTAATATACACCAAACAACTTCCGTGGATGGATTTATACCCTTTGTGATGAATCTAAGAATATTGGTGGTATATTTTTGAGCTATTTTGGTAGATGTTGTTTGATCCAAATTGGATATAGAGTTGTGACGAAGTTCGAGTGGTGAGTTCTTTCCTATATTTGTGATTGATTGAAACTCTTGTAATTTTTTTATAAGGGAATTCCACCCACATTTATCCCTTGTAAAGTAGATCCAATAATGGTAAAATATATATTAATGTAATTATAGGTTCTATATATGTCCATTCAATGTATTTTTAGAAATTTATAGGTCATTTGATCACCTAAGTTTAATGTTTTGTTCCTTGTTAAGATAATTGTTCTTTTAATCATTATATTTAATGTTAATCACATTCATTAATATTTTTGGACAAAAAATATGATGAAATTAGTATAAATTTTAAATTTTTATAATTCCAAATATTAAATATAATTTTAAATATTATAATGGAAGATGTGGTAGAAATTATTTTAAATTTGAGATTATAGATTGGATGTGACATCTTTTTTTAGTGTAAAAATAGTTAAAAGATTACTATGTTTTTATACACAATGTCCAAGTGAAATTGATTCAAATGACCTAAAATATTATAAATGATATAAAAATTATCTTATTATAATATAAATATAACTTAACAATATCAATATGTTTAACATGTAATAATTTTTTAACTAAAATTTAATATTATTCATTATTAATCAAAATTTTCATGTCCTCTTAAAAATATAAAAATGTCACCCAGTGTGAATTTTTATATTTTTCATTCAAAAATGAAGTTTATTGTATTATATAAAAATTATAAAATTGTAAAAAATTGGTTTTAAAATTGGTTTACCATTATAAGGTGGTGAAACTACCTTTTAACAATATAGATCCTTTTTATGTATTAAATTGGATTAAGTCTTATTTTAGGATTATCAAACTTATTGGATGAATTTAAAATAATTTAATAACAATGAGTAAACATTATATTTTTATTCATATTTATTCATCTCAACACAACATATAGGATGTAACCACCTCATAAAATAATAATATTAACAATATTTTTATTTTTTGTATAACTCAGTATTATGTACAACGTAAGATTTAAGAGAAACTAATTTTTATATAGAATGTATGATATAAGAAATAAAATAAATTGTTATTGAAAAATAACTAACTAAATGATGAACATTAATAAATTTGAAAATAATTTATTCTATCATTACCGGGGAAGTAACATCCTTCCTCCCATTGGGAAATTTCATCGTCACAATTTTATTAATTTATGAAAAATGTGGGGATATTTTCCCTCATATTATATACTAATTCCCATGATTCCATTTCCAAAATATATTTTTTCCATTAAACCATAACCTGATGAAACAAATTATTCTCCCAAATATTCTCTCTGCAGTAACAAACCTAAACTGTTGTTCCCCTTAATAAATATTTATTCCTAATGAACTATTTTAGGGATAAATAAAATGATATGAATATGGTACCGAGTAACATAACATTGAAACATTAAATAATACGTATACATAATATAAACACAGAGGTAAGGCCACTCGATATGCAACATTTCCATAATTCTATAAGATTTCATTCGGTCCAATGAATTGTTGATTCTACATACCCTTTTTACCAAAACACGCCTCACTTTAATATAGAGAAACTTACAGAAAAACATCATCACCTACCTCGAACGAAAGATAATCCCTCTTTCTTTCCAAATATAATATCTTTCTGCTTTGAGATTTATTATTATTTCACCGAATCAACTAAACATTGATTACTATTTCATCTACCAGTCTTGGTTCTTTAAACTTACATTCTCAAACATCATCCCAAAAACAAGTGTCTAATAAAACATTAAATATAATTACTCGAATGGTGACATTTTTATACTAGAAAAAATATATTATTATTTGAAAATCAAACTAATTAAATAAGTTGATTGTATATTCCTGGTAATCCATTGTGCATGGAAAATAATATATTCCATGGTCGGTATTTTCTACTCAAACTATCTATTATGTTTTGGACCAAAATTTATAATGATGTTGAATTTAGTACCCAATTACATTTGAATTACTTTCCAAAAAATAGACGTGAACTTTAGATAACGATCTAATATAATGGAGATAGGCAGCCCATGTAAGAAAAAAAATCTATTTTAGATAATTATTTGAAAGTTGATCAATAGAAATTGGATATTGAATGGGGTGGAAATGTGTATATTTATTTAATACATCAACAATTACCAAAATTGAAATGTTACCTTCATAAAAATTTAGCATTACCACAATGAAATACTTTGAAATATTCTACAATTTATTCTATAGTAATAGATTAGGTTGAAGCACCCCCTTCAGTAACTGTGATTGTACCTTAACATGTTGAAAATCTAAATAATTCATTCAAAATTCAGAAATATATATGTTAATTCCATCACAATAGTAATAATCTATAATGTACCTATACATCTTAGATCTTCTCAGATGAATAAAAATTGAGAGCTATTCAGTCAAAAACACTTTCTATATCTGGGAATCACTAAGCATGCATATTATTTTCCCAAATCAAAAAACACCTTCATCAACAATTTTAAATCAGGAATATTTCAATTAATAAAGAATTATACTTTTTAGTAAGTATTGATCCACCTTCTGAGCCTCTTATATTCACTCTATAGTCACTCGAGCCTTTTTCAAAAAACATTTCATGATTTTGAGCATAATTAATCATCAGAATACAAGCCAAGGATCGTTAAGTCTAGTGTCTTGGAAGACTAGGTACATATAACATAAAACATGGGGCTAAAAAAACTTCTTTATTTAATCTCCATAAAGATCTTCTAGCTTCCTTTGAGCCCTTACATCTGTATAGGGTACCTTAGGGAACACATGAACAAAGGGATGAGGTAAAAAAGCCTAGTAAGGGAATAAACACAAGGATACATCTCAAGCACATGAGTTAGGAGGCATGACCTAATGATATACAAAGCATGAAACTAATAAAATCATTTAATATAATAATTGGGTCATATAAATATGGAATCATAAAAATGTGGTAGAATCATAACACATTTCTTTAGTATGGGTCAAGGCTAACCGCCAATCCCGTTTCCCATTTCAGTATGGGTCAAGGAAAATCGCCTATTCCGTTTCACATCACATCTCATGAGACAAAACCTTACCCAATGCATTGGAGCGCTATATGGGTGCACCCATCTCAAAATTATCATGAATATTCTTTCCACTTAAATAATCATTCCACATAAATAATCATACATTTTCAACCGTACATAAACACAAGGGTTCCCGTGGAAAGAATTGGGTACAACAATCATGACATAAATAATATCAAATGGGTGTATCAGGAAAGTGTACATGAAAGGAAAGGATTAGAACATAAATGTATAATATTAGGGTAAAATAGTTTTATTATATTTTTAAGCAGTGTCAAATAGAAGTGAAAACATATTAGAAATGTATTTTAGAAACATTAGCATTAAAATATTTTTGTGCAGTTTTAAGGAAAACACTCTAGAGCTATACACATAGAAAAGAGGTCATTATTTTATATAAAACCAGAATTGAACCAATAATGTTTTCATAATAAAAATACTGATTTTATAAATACAATGGTGTCTTAATATTGAAGATAGAGTGAAGTTGAAATTTGGGTAAAAATTTGGGAAGTCCGC
Organism: Viscum album; assembly: GCA_963277665.1. Lineage (NCBI taxonomy): Eukaryota > Viridiplantae > Streptophyta > Magnoliopsida > Santalales > Viscaceae > Viscum > Viscum album. The sequence goes on along the minus strand of OY728143.1, from coordinate 1,511,682,340 downwards.
TTAAAACAAGTTTTCTTATTGGAATGTTCAAAGGAGGGAATCTTTCAAAAAACATGTATATCCCCGAAAGAATGTAATGAAAGGGTATTGATATAGGAATATTTTAAAACTAACCATAATTCGTAACTTTCAAATAAATAGATAATATAACACCATTTTGGTTGAAATATAAGGCAACCCGACTGAACTAAGAAGGTTCGGGTAGAATTTGTTACGATTTTATTATCATGGTGTCGGGTGTAACTAAGAGGTATTTATTAGTGGTAAAGGGGTGTTTTCCTCACTTATAAATCAATAGGTTAGTTTTTGGGAGGTGCTTAAATATACCTCGTCATTTTGTATTACAAAAAAATGGGCATAGCATAGACGACAATCATGATTAAGTGTGAAAAGTGGAGGATCCCTTACCTTAAATCCATTGGGCTTCTCCAATTATTATTAATGACCTCTTGAGACTTCCTCCTTTGAGAACATCTTAAGGGGAGAGGTTTTGGTATTTTGAGGAGGATGAGAGCCTTTGGACATGGGGGATGACCATGGGGAGAGATTTGGGTAGAATACTGGTAAGTCACAAGGCAAGAGAGGAGTGGAGAAAAGATTGAGTGAAGGGAGGTTTTTATAGTGGATGAGAGGAGGGATTTCAAAATATTATAATAATTAATTTATTATTTCTTCCCAGGACAAGGAATAGTAAGTATTACATGACCAAGAATAGTTATTTTATCATGTGATCCCGAACCATGTGGGCTTACATTAGTAGAACATCATCGATGACACAACTAATCCATTATTTAGCATTTATTGTGAATTATCAGATTCTACTGTTCATCCAAAAACTCCTGAATTTCAAAAAAATCCCAAAAATTTAACCCAACCATTTTTCGACATGTAAAATCCAAAATCAAAGTCCATTTTTCAAAAATAATTTTCTAAATATGATTAATTTAATATTTATTTAAAATCATGGGTTATTAGTTTAAAATAGTTTTAAAACATTCATTTACTAATTCTAAAATATAGGTACAACATACTTTCACTAGAATATTATTTATATACTATCATAGGTAATGTTACTATTAATTAGGGTATATAACTATTTGTATGGTTATGTTACTATTCATAAATGTATGTTAATATTCACTAAAAATTATTTTTGATTTATTAGACTCCAAAAAACATCTTGAACACAACCGTGTATGTCAGATTTTCAAAATTGAAAACACAGAAGTGAAAAACTTATGTTTAAAGGTCACTTATAACTTAGTAGAACATTATGTTGTGTTTATGTGATTTTATGAAATAATTATAAGAAGGTAATTTCAACTAAAAAACATTGGGTCGTTACATTCTTCCCCCCTTAAGAAAATTTGACCCCAAAATTTTACTTTACACAAACAGGTGATGGAACTTCTCCTTCATTGCCTCTTCGAGTTCCCAAGATGCTTCCTCAAACTTATGGTTCCTATACAACACATTGAAAAGATGGGTTGTCTTGTTGTGTGGATCTTTATCTCTCTGATCCAGAATCATTACTGGCTAGTCCTCATATAAGAGATCATCTTTCAGCTACACCACCTCTGAGTTTAGTACATGTGATGGATCAGGTATGTACTTCCTCAAGAGTGATACATGGAAAACCCCGTGAACTCAAGATATATTCGATGGAAGTGCAAGATGATAGGCCATGACTCCTATGATGTCAAGGATCTCAAAGGTGCCAATATACCTTGGTCTTAGATTTCCATTCGTCCTGAATCACATGAATCTCTTCCATGGAGATATTCGAAGGAATATTTTATCTCCAACATCGAAAAAAAGTCCCTTCGACAGTTTCCAGCATAGGTCTTTTTCTGAATTTGAGCATCTTTGATGTGTTTCTGGATGACTTGTACCTTCTCTGTCATCTCTTGAACAAGATCTGGGCCAAGTAGATTTCTTTTTCTAACTTCATCCCTACAGGTTGGAGTTCTACATCACTTTCCATAGAGAGCTTCATGTGGAGCCATCAGAATAATCGAGTGGAAGCTATTTTTTGTATGAGAACTCAACCAACGGGATATGCTGATCCCATCCACCTTTTAATTCTCGCGAGCTGGCTCTAAGCATATATTAAAGCATCTGAATATTTCTTTTAGATTGGATATCAGTTTGGGGGTGATAGGTCGTGATAAAATTTAATTCAGTACTCAATGAATGTTGAATGATCCTCCAGAATTTAGATGTGATCCTTGGATCATGGTCAGAGACAATTGACAGTGGAACACCATGCAGTCTCACCACATTCTTCACAAATATCTTTTCATGTTGTTCAAGTGTGAGATCTTCCCGAATAGCGATTAAATGGGATGTCTTGGTGAGTTGGTCAACCACAAACCATATCACATTATTTCCCTTTGACATCTTCAGGAGACCCATGACAAAGTCCATATTAACATTTTCCCATTTCCACAAAGGTATAGGCAATGGCTGCATCATACCTTTGGACTTTTTTCGCTCAGCTTTAACTTGCTGAAATACCATGTACCTTAATATATATTTCTCAAACTCATTCTTCATGTTATCCCACCAAAAGTGTTATTGGAGATCATGGTACATTTTTGTACTCCCTGGATGGATAGAGATGGTCAAGCTATGTGCATCATTCAATAACTCCTTTTTTGTCTCTAGATCAGATGGTACACATAATTGTGTCACAAATCTTACAACTCTTTCCTCATCAATTTTGAAATCAGAGGATTTCCCATTTTTAACTACTTCCACCCTTTTCTAAATTTCCATATCCTTTCTTTGAGAATCTGATATTTTCTCCAAGAGGGATGTTTGAGAAATCATTTGATAAAGTATTGATGATGTTCCCCCCTTAATGATTCCAATTTACATCCTTTACAAATATAAGAAGATGAGATCGTTTTCAATTATCATCACTGTTAAATATGCAGGATCCTTTCTACTTACAACATCATCTACCTTGTTTGCCTTACCGGGATGGTAGTGGATTGATAAGTCATAATCCTTAATGATATCTATCCATCAGCACTGGTGCATATAAATCTCTTTAAGTGGGAATATATATTTGAGACTCTTGTGGTCATTATATATCTCACATTTTCTCCCATAGTGATAATGTCTCCAGATTTGCAATGCAAAGATCACAACCTCCAAGTCCAGATCATGTGTGGGATAGTTTTACAAATGTATTTTCAGCTTCCTTGAGTTATAGACTATCACTTTATCATTTTTCATTAGCACACAACCTAAGCCTTTCTTAAAAGCATCACTATACACCTCAAAGAGTTCTCCATATGAAAGGAGTGTGAATACCGGCGAAGTGATAATCCTCTTTTTCAACTCCTTGATATGGTCTTCACATTCTTGTGTCCAAACAAACCTTATCCCATTCCATGACAGCTTGGTCATTGGGTTTTACAATTGTAAAACGTTTTTCACGAATCATCGATAATGCCCAGCTAGACCTAAATAGCTACGGAACTCCATAACAGAAGCTGGCCTCAACCACTCTTCAAATGCCTTCATCTTGAAAGGGTCCACAGATATCCTTTTCCTGGTGATAAAATTCCCTATGAATTATACTTCCTCTATCCATAACTCACATTTACTATAATTTTCATAAAACATCCTCCTCTAAGTATTTAACACAGTTTCCAAACTCTCTTCATATTCCTCCTTACTCTTGGAATATATTATAATATCATCAATAAAGACCACCACAAATTTTTCCAGGTAATATATAAAGACTCTATTCATTAAATCCATGAAAATTACTGGAGCATTACTGAGGGAAAAGGGCATCACTGTGAACTAATAGTGAAAATACCTTGTTCGAAAGGCAGTCTTGGGAATATATTCCTTCCTCACCTTTAGTTGGTGATATCCCAACCGAAGTTCCACCTTAGAGGAATATCTCTCTCCACGAAGCAGATCAAAGAAGTCATCTATCCATATAAGGGGATACTTGTTCATTATAGTGATTTTATTGAGCTCACGACAATCAATGCAGAGTCATATTGATCCATCCTTCTTCTAGAAGAAGAGGACTGGATCACCCCACGATGAAGTAATCGGGTGTATAAAACCCTTCTCCATATTCTCCTATAACTGCTTCTTCAGCTCTTCTAGCTCTACGGTGGCCATTCTATAAGGTGTTATTGAGATTGGAAGTGATCTAGGGATAAATTCAATTGAGAACTCAACCTATCAGCTAGGAGGAAGACCAGGAAACTCTTCAGGGAATACATTAGTGTAATCCCTCATGATGGGCATGTCTTCAAGAATGATTCGATCATTTGTACCAATCATTTGAGCTAGATATTCTTCCTTACAAGGAAGCAGTATCCAAACATGTGACGAATATTCTAAAAGAGACTCATCTTCCTCGTTACACTTGTAAAGAATTTGAGGATGCTTCGAGATGTTAAAACTGATATCCCATTTCCAATAATTGATGTTGGCCACGCACAATGGTAGCCAATCAATGCCCAAGATAGAATCAAACTCTACTAAAGGAAGTATGACAAGATTTTTTGGGAGGTTCAGTCCACAAACATTAATCTTGGAGAAGATATAAACCATGGATGCAATAATTTCCTCATTCTCTATTCTCATAGATATCTTTTCCGCCAAATTTTGAGGTGGTGTTTGAATAGTTCTACTAAACTTTTATGTTATGAAAGAATGTGTAGAACCAGAATCAAATAATACATTCACTATTATTGAAGGAATATAAGCGTACCTGTCACCAAATAATTTTCTGGCTCCAACTCAGCAGTAGCAATAGCATAAGCCCTTCCACGTTTCCTTGGAGTTTGTTGTTGATTTCCTCCAACAACCCCCAGATTAGAGAAATTGTTTACATAATTCCCAAGCTCCTTGGAGATATAACACTTCACTACAGGCTGAGTGTTGATTTGAACCTTCATTTCTTCTTCAACATTAGCGGGATTTTTCATATCCCTTCGGCAGTTCTTGGCCAGATGATGAAACATTCCGCATTTGAAGCAATTATTGGTTCCCTTGAGACAGTCACAAAGATTCTTCTTCCCACAATTTTTGCAAAGGGGAAAGTGAGGCTTCTTTACATCATAGGATTTGTTTGATGAGACACCCATGTTTTTTTCCATCTTCCACTTCATTTCACTAGGCCCATGAGACCAATGAGATTCTACAATCTCCATTTCAACCTTGAGGGAAAAACATACAATATCCTCATAGCTGTCGATGTAATGCCCCGACCCCAGTTACCCAGAATCGGGGCATTGTTACATTACACTGGAATGATCACAAAAGATCATGTCTTGAATGACCGATTAGTTTAGTAGCTTTGGAAACACTAGATACATTCATAAGTCTTAAATTACATAATAAAGTGAAAAAATTCAACAAAATCTGGTCCTCATATTCCCTCATATTATCCATACAGTTCATTCATAATATACTTCTTCACATCCTCAGAAAAATAAAAAGGGTTGAGCTCAGATGATCAGTAAGGATAAAAATATAGCATAAAATTCTTAAATAAACATAATCATTTTAGGCTATGCATAACTAAAACAAAACCCATTTAAACTTGAACATCAGCATAACATGGCAAAAATAAATTAAAATAATGCCATTTACTTATTCACATGGATATTCTACTAGTCGAATAATCACATTCAATATCAATAACCACTTTCATAATAATGGAATGCATAATTCCAGACTATCATAACCACATAGCCATGGCTCGTGCCAAGACTACAAAAAAGATTATGTGAAGGCCTCATGCCAAAAGACTAGTTTTTCTCATGAGACCTACCGATGAATCGAGGAGTTATAGTAGGCTCCACCCATCACTTACTAAGTCCAATGCATTCCACATATGAATAGGTTTAGAAATAACATAAACAATTGTATTAAAACTACCATACGAAATGTAAATACTTTCTCCATAAACCATGAATGGTATAAAAATAACACATCCACAGTCTAACCTATCAAAAAACCTTCAATACACTATGGAAGCTTTGTATCATAATAAATTAAATTCAAATAAGCTTAAAATCCATCAAAGGATGTTGACATAGATGAAATCAAAACTATTTGAGAGAAATATCTCTTTTTTGAAATCATTGAAAAGTCACACATTTATAATGGAATTAATTTAAAAGCGATTTTTAAATCAAAGTGTCCCATACCACTTTGAAACATTGAAAACAATTATCATTTCCAAATATTCATGTACATATAAATAAATGCTGAAAATAATTTTCAAAACATGGACATTAATTAAAAATATTTGGAAAGATAAATCATTAAAACATTTAAAAGTCAGATAATTGTAAAAGAAAACATTTACTATGAAAATAATATTATAATATTGTAAGGGAAGCTTAAAAAATTTTACAACAACCAAAAATAGCCTCACCCTCTGTATAAGTTAAAAAAAATACATTCTTATCTTAATTTTTTTGAAAAGGGTAAAAAGGTCCTTCTTTGGAAAATGACGTAAATATTAATTTATAAACATCTTATAAAAAGTAAAAGAAGGGTATAAATGAATATAATCCATGTTCTATAAAATAGTAAGAATGTTTTGAAATACATTTTTAATAAACATGGATGTGGATGATAAAGTGGTCCCAGTAGATAATTACGTATAAACAACCTTGGATAATTAAGAGATTGTGAAATAAATCCTTACCTTGAAATTTTCCTTGATAGAGTGTAGGTTAACCTCTTGTATAATAGATAAGTCATTTTTATTAAATTATACAAGAATCATATATATAAATATGATATCATATATGATCATTTAATATTTCTTTGTTAATATTATTGAAGTATTATCGTCGTTTCGGGTGTTAACTGATTCGTTTTCCTTTATATGATTCGTTACGTAAGACGTGTTTGTTATGGATAGGTTGTATCTTATTCATATCCAGAATAATATCAAGTACGTAAACATTATTTTTAATCATCAAATGAAAATTAGACTTCAATGGATATGATGGGGAATGAATCTCATCGCATTCGTAGAGACGGTATTTCGTACGTACGCACGAACACTACTTCAATTTCATTTTTCATTTTAAAAGGAATGAAAACCAAATGATACATAGGTATATCATTATTCCAGTATTATATAATATCTTATATGTTTTACATAAGTTCATTAACACATTCCTTTATATGTTCAATGTGATGCCCCGACCCCAGTTACCCAGAGTCGGTGCATTATAACATAACATTGGCATGATCACAAAAGATCAAGTCTCGAAAGACCGATTAGTTTAGTAGTTTTGGAAACACTATATATATTCAAAAGTCTTACATTACATTATAAAGTAAAAAAAACTACAACAACATCTTGTCTTTATATCCCCTCATACTATACCTACATGTTATTCATAAATTACTTTTTCACATTCTGGGAAAAATAAAACCTTGAAAGTGGTGATCTTAGAAGCTTAGTAAGGATAACAATATAGAGGAAACATTCATAGATAAGAATAAAACATTAAAAGAAAATGTATAAATAAAAAAAAGTCTTTTAAACTTGAACTTCAGCATAATATGGAAAAGATAAAATGAAATATTTCTATTTACTTATTCACATTGATATTATACTAGTTGAATAACCACATGCAATATCAATAACCACTTTCATATTGATGGAATGCTTAATTCCAGACTATCATAACCACATAGTCAAGGCCTCGTGCCAAGACTAGAAATAATATTTTGTCATGGACTTGTGATAAGACACTAGTTTGTCTCATGAGACCTATCGATTCATCGAGGAGCTAGCGCGGGATCCATCAGTCACTTACAAAGTCTAATTCATTCCTCATATGAAAATTTTGAATCATAACATAAAAATTCATATTAAAACTAGCATACGAAATTTCAATAATTTAACAACAAGCCATGAATTGTATAAAAATAGCTCATCCACAGTCAATCATAACTCATTCGATACATTATGGAAGACTGTATTGTATCAGATTAACCTCAATCGAGAATAATGAAGGATATTGACATAGATTAAAATAATCATCAAATTATTGGGAGAAATATCCCCCTTTTTCTTGAAAACATTTAAAAGTCACAATATTTTTCAAGAAGCCATTTAAAATAGATTTTTGAATCAAAGTGTCCCATAACACTTGGAATATTTTAAAGGGGATTTTTATTTGAAAACATTAATGTACATATAAATAAATACTTAAAACCATTTTTAAAACATGGAAATTTATGAAAAAGATTTAGAATAATAAATCATTAAAACATTTTACAATGATATTTTAGTTAGAGTTCCTAACCAAAAGAGAGACACTTAAATACCAATAATTTAGGTAATAATTTTTTTAATATCAGGAGAATAAAGGGATTCATGATATAATATGTCAAAGTACATTATATACACCATATAAAAGTTATTTGGTGTATAACAACAAAGGAGTCTCAATGGATTGTAAATTGAGATGAAATCGCTTATAATGGTTGTATCCATAGGTTAAGGATAAATCAACGAAATAATTATGTGTGACAAATATAAATACACTCAATATGATTTTATATTCCGTGTAAAACAATAAAAGGACATTCCCACATATTCTTGTAAAAACAACACCAATGAATTTGATGTTTGACACAAAAAATAATGATTGAGTAAAAAGTACTCTTATCAAGTTCATATTGATGACTTGATAATTTCTCAATGGAGTGATTATGTGTATATAAAGTATATACACATAAAGGGGAATGGAAACTATGACATAAGTAAATGAATAGTGATTCCACACATAATTGTGGAGTAAAATACTCAATGAAGTATATGTAAAGTCGAATGAGTGAAAATTGAAATTTCAAATTCCCTTATTGACTTGGTAACTTACGAAACATACACCCATGAATTAAGGATCATAAAATAATGATGTAAAAATACTTTAATTAATGTATATTTCATAATGAATACAAACATGGGCAGTACACACACCACATTGAATAAATAAGTGGTGAACAATGGAAATCTCACGGAATTAAAAGTGAGATAAGAAACCCCTTACATTGTAATTTTTCCTTGGTCGTGGGTAGGTTAGCCTCCTGTATAATTTTTAAATAATTTTTCTTTGAATTATAAAATAATAATATACATTAATATGATATCATATATTATCTTTTAACATTTCTTTGTTATAAATTTCTTAGTATTATCGTTGTTTCGGGTGTCAACTTACTCGTTTTCTTTTATATAGTTTGTTACAGAAGTCATGTGTGTTATAGATTGGTTGTATCTTATTCATATACGGAATTATATTAAGTCCTTAAACATTATTTATAATCATAAAATGATAATTATTCTTTTATGGATATGATCGGGAATGAATCTCATTGCGTTCGTGGAGACGGTAGTCCGTACATACGCACAAGCAAGAATATCATTCTTTTGATATTAAAATAATATATAATTTGATGTTATATCATATATACATAATCATTATCATTTTATATTTATTATTTACATGAATTAAACATCATTATTATACCCATCTAAATAATAATGTTTTGAATAATAATTACACCACGATGTGGAGACGATAAGCTGTACGTACGCACGTATGGTGACATGTCATTCAAAGGATGGATAAAATACTTAATATGGTTGTATGATATTTATAATAACATCAAAGTATATATAAGATAGTGGAGTTATTATTTTATAATGGAAATAACAATAAAAGAAGAAGTTGACGAAGAAAAAAACTTGAAAGAGGGTGGTGAAAACGTTGCCTCTTCTTCGGGTTCTTCCTTTTTATTTGATCAAAAGGGATCCTTAGGTTGTCTTTCTGATCAAACTACGACCTCTAGGTAGAGGTTATGGAAGTTGGGAGGATATTTTGGCATAGTTTGGTCGATCCAAAAGGCTTGAGAGGTGTGAGGAATTGGTTAGAAGTGGTGTCCTTTTATAAGGGGGAGGAGGGGCTCTTTAGGAAAAACAAAACGTATTAATTTATAATAAATTCATATTCAGTTTCTAATGGATCCAAAGTGGATTATTCAATTTCTAAGGTGGGTATGGGAAAAAACGACTCAAGCAATAGATATTAGATAGTTTTGGGTCACTATAGTGACATTATCATTTAGATTTAACTCTTTGTTAAATAGTTTGACATCTACCATGTCTCTTTGTATTTTAATATTATATAGTTAATAAACATACTATATAATTCCAAGAGACCCCAAGTCTTCCATTAATGATATACCTATCACTATATATGTCCTTTGGCTGAACCTTGTTTTTTTAGGAATATAATATCAATTAGTAATATAATATTTGTTTTAAAAACTATTTTATGTCAATTTTGACACTATTGTGTATTTTGTTTCTGATAAATTCATAAAAACATTGTTACATCGTATAAAATTCATATAACCAATAATAAGATTTCATATTAACCTTAAATATTTATTTTAATTTATAAAAAGTCTCAAATTATATTTATTTGGATATTTATAATATCAATTATTTTAATATTTAATTAATTTAGTAATTACTGCATCACCATTGTGTCATAAATAAATTAAATTATTTAATTTCTAAAAATTATAAATGAAATAACATATGTAGGAAATATTTCTATATTTTAATTAATTTTTACAATTGAATTTATCTTTTGTATAACCCTATATTACGTTTCTTTTATTAATTAAACTTTGATTTTAACTCTTTTAATTCTTCTTTGAATTAAATAATAATAAATGTCCTAATCTAATCCAAGTGGACCTAAATGATAAAATTTTATTCCTAAGGTTTTTTTCCCATGATACACATGTCCAATAGAATTAGGACATGTGTTAGGGTAATATTAATATTATTTTTATCCTTAATTTCCCTATTTACTATTAACTGTGGTAAATAAAAGTAAAACGTTACTATTCACCAAAAATTATTTTTATCTTATTGAACCACATTTTACTCCTTTTTATTAGCAATTTCTTTCAGATTTTTTAAATTCCACTCACAGAAGGGGTAAAATTATGTTTTAAGTGAATTTCCAAATTATCCTAGGAGGTGGGTAAAAAACGATGAAGTGTTCCGTAAAATTTTTATATATGTAATATTATTCTAAACTAACTCAAATGAATTACATTGAACTTATATAGGTATTATATATATATATTTTTTCAGTAAATAAATTTAAATAAAATAAATAACTATTTAAATAAAAATTCATTTTTAATGTATAACTCAGTGTTTTTTCACTATTCATTAAAAATTGAAAGTTTTCAGAAAAATACCAAAAATTAACCCTAAGCTAATTTCGATATTCTAAATCCAAAAATGAAGTCAATTTTGAATTATTAAATTTATAATATTTCCAAAAGTGGGTATTGTTATTCATAACTGCTAGTTTGATTGGTTGTGGTTTGCGTTAAAACACGAAGTTGTGTACAACACACACTATTGAAATATTCAAAGGGAAACATACCAGAGAAGCTTGGGGTGTTACATTACATGTATGTTATGAATGAGCCATATCACCTTGAGGGGGCGGTACGTATTCCGCACTTTCTCTAATGAAGTTATTGTATATATATATACAACATGAAACGAATAATGGTATGCTATAAAATGTAAATAAAGAAGCATATATATAAAATAAATATCATTAAAATCATATTTAATTGTAGTTCCATCATAATGGCCACCGTAAGAGGTGGTAGGATATAATTGAACAATCATCGTTTCGTGAGGCGTTTGGTTTCCATCCACAAAAAAATTACGTTCTTCACACATTAGATGGATGTGTTTGTAAGTGTATTTACAATAATTATTATAACAATATTGTAGTATATTTAAGATACTGGTTATGTTATAAAAGAAAATAATACGAAGAGTTTAGGGTTTGGAGAAGTAAAATAAAAGAAAAGAAGCTAAGAGAAATTGTTACCTTTAATTTGGGTAACTCTCTTTAGTTTGAACCATGAAGGACTCTTGAAGTGCCTTCTGCCTAAGGTAAGGCTTCTAGGAGGAGTAGAGGGATGTAGAGAGATTAATTGGGAAGAGTTTGGATGAAAAAAATGTCTTGAGACGTTTGAGGAATTGGTTATAAGTGGTGTCCTTTTATAAGGGGGAGGAGGGGATCTTTAGAAAAAACTTAAAGTATTATATTATAATAAAATCATATACTGTTTAAAATGGATCAGAAGTGGATTATTCAAAGTATAAAGTGGGGATGGGTCGAAATTATTTCAACCAATAGATTTTAGATAGGTATGGGTCATTATATTAAACTTATCTTTTAGTTTTAAATCTTAGTTAATTAGTTTGACATTTACCATGTCACTTTGTATTTTTATATTATATCGTTAATAAACATACTATATACATCCAATCGACCCCCAAGTGGTCCATTAATGAAACTCCTATAATGATATAAGTCCTTTGTCCTAACCTTATATTTTTTGGAAAATAATATCAATTAATAATATAATATTTGTTTTAAAAACTCATTTATGACAATTTTGACACTATTAAATAATTGATTTTTGTTAAAGCATTAAGAACGTTATTAATTCGAATAAAATTCATTTAAGAAATTATAACATGTAATAATAACTAATAAAATTCTTGGATGGCATAAATACTTTCAAATTATATTTATTTTAACTTTTATAATACCAATTATTTGATTCTTTTATTAATAAGGAAAATTCTATATCATTATTTTGTCATAAATAAATATACCTATTAAATGTATAAAAATTATAAATAAAATAAAATTATGTAGGAAATATATTTATCTTTCTAATTAATGTTTATAGTCGAAAATCCAACATAAATTACCCTATGTAAAATTTTTTTTCTAAAAAATATATGCTTATGTCATTTTTGCATTTACTTTATCATAATTAATATAAAGTGTCATTATCAATTAAAAGTGGCTCCATGGGGTCCCAAAATCGACCCAAAGATTCCCATGGTTGTAAATGTATCAACCAATTGGGATAGATCACGTTTTATGGTAATTTAATATGATTATAATATAATTGTTTTACCCTTATTTACAGGATTTATCCTTTAACCATGGTAAATAAAATATTTAATTAAGTAAATATTCAAAATTTATAAAAATAAAAGATAACTATTTACATAATTCGGACCTCTTGATTATAAATATTGAATCCAATTTTCTAAATTCAAAACACATAAGTGGCAGAAATTAATTTAAAATTAATTTCTGTTGTCGAAACAAAAAACATGTTTTTAACAAATAATAACTATCACAAGATTGATACTTTCTTATGTCCAGTTTAAATATGAAATTATGTCAATGACCAAAATTGGATTAAATGGAAAAATTATAATCTAATTATAATTTAAAATAACTCAAATTCATAATTTATCACTATTAATTATTTCGATACAAAAAGTTGTTTTCAATTAAAATATAGTAATTTTTACTATTCATCAAAATATAAAAGATATCCAAAAAGTACAAAAATTTTACTCTAAGATAATTTCAATATTAAGAATTCCAAAAATGAGGTCCATTTTGAGAGATAAAATTTATAAAATTTAATAAAGTGGGTATTACTATTCATAACGACTACTTTGATTGGTCACTGTGTGTTAGAATCTCAATGCTGCGTACAATGTATGCTATTGAATTTTTGAAAGGGAAACATACTATTGAAGCATGGGGTGTTACATTCTTTCCTCCTTCAATAAATCTTATCCTCCCAATTTGAAAATGTTCTTTGGAAATAAAAGGTTGAAAATAGAAAATACCTTTGAGGAAAACCCATATCAGAAATAGGGGTTACAAATATATAACTTTAGAAGAAAGAAAGAGAAGTACAAAGGTCACATGAGATAGACCATACTAGGATTATATGGAAAAATTGATATGGAGGAGAAAAAAACCATCAAGGTCTGATGGAGAGTTGTAGAAATTAGAATTAGGAGAAAGTTTACTATATGAAAATCACAAACTTATGATTGGTTAAACGGTCTTTGATTCCCTAGTAGGAAAAGTTAACAGACAACGTTTTTGTTTTAGATTACCTTTCATAAATTTGAGAAATTTATTTATGAGATTTACTAATAATGTAAGGAAATATACTTATTTTTCATGTAGACTTTCATTCTTTAATAAATTTTTACCACAAACCCATCTTTCACTCCAAAACGTAATAGAACTCAAAAATATTCTATTTATCCTAACAGTATCTGGTTCCAAAAATAAATTTATAATTCATCTATTAGAACTTTTAAAAAAAGAAAACTACATTATACACTCCAGGGACTTCATGTAGTCTAGTGGTAGGCGATAAATCCCTATTCCACTATGTTTATGGGTTTGATTACAACAGATTTGTCTGACGCGACAGGTTATCACAAAGTATGTGTGTTGTCCTTTTTATAAATATCAAAAAATAACTTTAACAATAGTTTCCAATGTAAATATAATCCATTACAACTTTTATACTTATTCAAAATACTTCCGTAAACCCTCAGTCAAAAATTTATATTAAAGGTAAACATAATGTAGATACTTTTTTCCCTGTAATAGCATGTGAATACCTTCATCAGGTATTCTTTTAAAACAATGAAAAATCCTAAACAAACATAAAACCTTATTGATTAAATTCATGCTCCCTAATTCTTTATATAATACTGGATATACTTCATCCATCCAAAAATGATGTAAACTCCAAAAATGATGGAATATACAAATCTTTAATTAGTTTCAAGGAAGTCATGAATATCCAATATAATTTACCAAAATCAACCATATCTTATTCCAAAATCAGTACATCAATATTAGGACCATATTAATATTTACATTTCATTCAACCATGTAATTTCCAAAAAGTTTATCTTGCTTTTAGAGTCACTTTTCATTGTACCATAAAATCTCAAATCCTCAATGAAATAGTACTAAAGTACAATCATTATTTATTTAGAGTACATCAATGATATAAAACATCAGTAAAATAATTCCAAAATAACATTATAAGAACACTAGACATTTCTCTTCATCTATGGTAGTATCACAACATGATTATTATCCAATAGCATCATTTGCAGCATAGTCTATTTACTGGGAAATTGGTTCACGTAGTGTCCAATCTCCATGCAGATGAAGCATTGTACATTTGAAACCTCTTTCTTAACCTTTCAGTCATGTACATGAGGTACTTGTTCTCCACACTTATAACAAACTCCCATTCCCTTCAGAAAAGTTCCAGGGTGTTTCTTCCCACACTTATCACATATGGAAAAATTCTTCTTTTCCCTCTTCCCTTTATCCATCTTTATCTCTTCAATCATTTTCATCTCTTGCTTCCCTTCAAAGCCATAAGACTCAAGGAATTCTTTACTCATCTTATTAACACATGATATTGTTTCTTCATATGACAATAATACGTGGGAGACTATTTCCCTTATAAATTCTAGCTTAATACCTTGAAAGATATGATCCTTCTTACTCATAGGATCATTCATATTGTTGGAGTTCTCATTCTTTCTACTGGGATCCATTTCTAAACAATGGAAAACACTAGATTAGTTTACGACTAACAGTACCAAATCCCAAACATGTAAAACACTTAACATAAAATAAATAGTTTATGGATATAATCCATAATCATACAAATGTATTCAATGAGGAATTATATACTCATAAACCCTTTATAATGGTTTGTAATGAAAATGAGAATTATCCAAAGCATATCCCCCAGGAGTGTAGTAACCAAGAGTGCAGAAAGGCCCGTTGTGGTGCACCAGTTCCTGTTAGAGTCTAGCTAAAACTGGTGTTTTTGGATTTACCCCTAGGTACATATGTTCCGGAGCCACCTCTACCTACTCATATCCAGACGGGGATGTATTTTATAGAAAACTCACAAAATCTCAACAATACCAAAATTCTAAGAAGTTATTCTATACTAGTCTTCTAAGACTATCTTCGGTCTATGTGATCTAATAAGAGTTTATCTAAATCTATCTTTCATGGTTTTTCTTCATATACACTCATACTATCCCTGAAGGTCATTAATAAAATAATTCTTCACTACCTAGGAAAAATAAAACATTGAAAGGGGTGCTCTCAGATGCTGAGTAAGGATAACAATATAGCGGAAACATTCTTAAATATACATAAAAATTTAAGGCAATGCATAACTAAAACAACATCATTTTAAACAAGAACTTCAACATAACATGGGAAAAATAAATTGAAATAATTCTATTTACTTATTCACATAGATATTCTACTAGTATAATAATCACATGCAATATCAATAACCACTTTCATAATGATAAAATACATAATGCCAGACTATCATAACCATGTAGCCAAGGCCTCATGAAAAGAATACAAATAAGATTTTGTAAAGGACTCCTTCCAAGACACTAGTTTCTCTCATGAGACCTACCAATGCATCAAGGAGCTATAGCAGGCCCCCCCAATCACTTACTATGTTCAATGCATTCCTCATATGAATAGGTTTAAACATAATATAAACATTCTTATTAAAACTAGCATACGAAATGTCAATACATTATCCATAAACCATGAATGGTATAAAAATAACACATCCACAATAAAACATATCCAAAAACCTTCAATAGAATATGGAAGTTTTGTATCATAATGAATTAACTTCAAATAAACTTAAATTCCATCAAATGATGTTGACATAGATGAAATCAAAACTATTTGAGAGAAATATCTCTTTTTTGAAATCATTGAAATGTCACATATTTTTAAAGGAAGTAATTTAAAAGATAATTTTGAATCAAAGCGTCCCATGCCAGTTTGAAACTTTTGAAAAGAATTATCATTTCAAATAATTCATGCCCATATAAATAAATCCTTAAAATCATTTTGAAAACATGGACATTAATTAAAAATATTTAGAAAGAGAAATCTTTAAAATATTTAAAATTAAAATAATTGTAAAAGAAAACATTTAATAAGAAAATATTCTTATAAGATTTTAATAGAAGCTTCGACAATTTTATAATGGAAGAAAATAGTCACACCCGCCGTATAAGTTAAAAAATCTATTCTTACCTTATTTTTATCGAAAAAGTAAAAAAGTTCCTTGTTTAGAAAATAACGTAAAGATTCCTTTATAAAAATCTTATAAAAAGTGAAACAAGGGTATAAATGACATTAAACCATATTTTGTAAAATATTATGAATGTTTTGAAATATATTTTTAAGATACATGGATGAGGATAATAAAGAGGTCACAGTAGATAATTACGTATAAACAACTTCAGATAATGAAGAGATTGTGAAATAAACCCTTACCTTGTACTTTTCCTTGATAGAGAGTAGTTCAACCTCATGTATAATAGTAAAATAATTTTTATCAAATTATAAAAGAATCATATACATAAATATGATATCATATATGATCTTTTAATATTTCTTTGTTAATAATATTTTAGTATTATCGTTGTTTCGGGTGTTAACGGATTCATTTTAATTTATTTTCTTCGTTACGTAAACCGTGTTTTTTTAGGATAGGTTGTATATTATTCATATCTAGAATGCTATCAAGAACATAAAAATTATTTATAAACATCAAATTATAATTTTACTTGAATGGATACGATGGGGAATGAATCTCTTTGCGTTCGTGGAGACGGTAGTCCGTACGTACGCACGAACGCTACATCCATTTCATTTTTCATTTTAAATAGAATCAAAACCAAAGGATACATATGTATATTATTATTCCTGTATAATATAATATCTTATACGTGTTACTTAAGTTCATTAACCCCTTTCATTTATACATTCCATGTATGGTATGAACGAGTCATATCACTTTGAGAGGGCAGTAGTCTGCACTTCCTCAAATGAAATTATCATATATAAATATACAACATGAAACGAATAATGGTATTATATTAAATGGAATTAAATAAGCTTATATATAAAATAAATATCATAAATATCATATTTAAATATAGTTACATCATAATGGCCACCATAAGAGGTGGTATGAGATAATTGAACAATCATCGTTTCATGAGGCATTTGGTTTCCATCCACTAAAATATTTTGTTCTTCACCCATTAGATGGAGGTGTGTGTAAGTGTAGTTCTAATATTTCTCATAAAAATATCCTAGTATATATTGAATACTGGATTTTTTACAAAATAAAATAATACGATGAGTTTAGGGATGGAGATGTAAAATAAAATAAAAGAAGTTAAGAGAAATTGTTACTTTTAATTTGGGTAACTCCCATTGGTTTGAACCAAAAAGGACTCTTGAAGTTCTTTATGCCTAAGTTAAGGCATCTCAGATGAGGAGAGGAATGTAGGGAGCTTAATTTTGAGGAGGTTGGATGAGCCAAAAGTCTTGAGAGGTGTGAGGAATTGGTTAGAAGTGGTGTCCTTTTATAAGGGTGTGGAGGGGCTCTTTAGGAATAACATAAAGTATTATTTTATAATAAATTCCTATTTGGATTCTAATGGCTCTGAAGTGGATAATTATAATTATAAGGTGGGTATAGGTCAAAATATATTCAAGAAATAGATTTTATATTGGTTTGGGTCATTATATTAATCTTATCTTTTAGTTTTAACTCATAGTAAATTAGTTTGACATCTACCATGTCACTTTGTATTTTTATATAATATGGTTAATAAACATACTATATACATTCGAGAGACCCCCAAGTGTTCCATTAATGATACACCTATCATGATATAAGTCCATTCACTGATCCTTAAATTTTGAGGAATAGAATATCAATTAATTATATATTATTTTTTAAAAAACACATTTATGCCAATTCTGAAACTATACAATAATTGATTTTTGTTAAAGTCTTAAAAAATTTATTAATTCGAATAAAATTAATTTAAGAGATATTTACATGATATATTAACCAATAAAATTCATCTATGGAATCAAAACTTTCAAATTATATTTATTTTAACTTTTATAATACCAATTATTTGATTCTTTCATTAATAAGGAAAATACTGCATCATTATTGTGTGATAAATAAATATAATTATTAAATGTATAAAAATTATAAAAAAAATAAAATTATATAGTAAATCGTTATAGTTTTCTAATAAATATTTATAGTCGAAAATCCAACATATATATAGCTATGTAAAAATTGTTTTTCGAAAAGATATATGCTTCTGTCATTTTTGCATTTACTTTAACTTAATTAATATAATGTGTTATTATAAATTACATGTGGCTCCATGGTGTCCCAAAATAGACCCAAATATTCCCATGGTCGGATATATATTAAAAAAATATGGTTAGGTCACGTTTTAGTGTAATTTAGTATTATTATAATATTATTGTTTTACCCTTATTTACCGGATTTACCCTTTTACCATGGTAAATAAAAAATTTCTTGAACTAATTATTCAAAATGACTAAAAATAAAAGATACCTACTTACAAAATTTGGACCTCCTGATTATAAATATGGAATCCATTTTTTCAAATTCAAAACATATAAGTAGAGGAAATTAATTTAAAATTATTTCCCGTTGTCGAAACAAAAAGCGTGTTTTTAACCAATAATAACTATCAAAAGATTGACACTTTCTTATGTCCAGTTTAAATATGAAATTATGTCCAATGAACAAAATTGGTTAAATGATATAATTATAATATAATTAAACTTTTAAATCACTCAAATATATAATTTATCAGTATTAATTATCTCGATTAATAAAGTTGTTTTTAATTAACATTTAGTAATTTTCACTATTCATCAACATATAAAAGTTATCCAAAAAGTACCGAAATCTTACCCTAGGCTAATTTCGATATTAAGAATCAAAATATAATGTCCATTTTGTGAGATAAAATTTATAATATTTTAAAAAGTGTGTATTACTAATCATAACGGCTACTTTGATTGGTCGTGGTGTGTTAGAATCTCGAAGTTGCATACAATGCATTCTATTGCATTATTCAGAGGGAAAAGTATCGTGGATGCTTGGGGTGTTACAATTTAAGTCATAAATTGCCAATACTTTTTGTATACTTAGCTTTAGTCTACTAAAGAAGCGATCCACCTTGATTTCAGTATTCATGACGAAGCGAGAGGCGTACATTGCAGGCCTTGTAAAGTTCACTTCATATGCCCCAATGGACACATCTTCCTTCTGCATGAGTCCAAGGAACTCGCTTTCCATCCTGAGATGGAGGTTTCAAGGAAAATATTTGTTGAAAAACATCCTATTGAATTCCTCCCATTCTATGGAATCAATTTCCTCTTGAGACTTTGTATTCCTGATCAGTGTCCACCACTGATCAGCTTCCCCATCAAAATGATAGACTTCCAGTACAACTTTATCTTCTTCTGAGCACTGGAGGACAAAGAAAATAATTTCATTGGATATAATCCATTGTTCTGTGAGGATGGGATCAGAAGACCCGCTAAAAATGGGAGGACTTTACTGCATGAAGGATTATATGGCATCTTTATCTATCCTTCGAGGAGGGGGGATGTGCCACCTGATTCAAGTTATTATTCATAACTCAAGCTAGCTAAGCAAGTACTTCCATGATGTTTTGAGAACCCGCTTACGTCACATCAGGCATGTCATTAGGGAAATCCTCACATTTCCTATCATATTGGTTTCTGTAATGTGTGTTTCTATTTCCCTCCATTAACTAAGAAAAATAACGTTTAATTAGAGGTATTGAATACTTAGGTATTGAGCATAAAAGAAAACATTAAACCTAAAAGTATGAACTTATAAAGAAGATGTATATCCTGACTTGTGATTCCTTAGGTTTATATCTGGGTTATCCTTGATCTATTTCTTATCTAATATTCTTATGGGTTTCTTTTTGTCAATTAATAATGGTTTGTACTAATCTCATGAATCTTCCAAAGAATATCCCCTGGGAGTGTCATATCCAAGAGTTCAGTAAGGCCTGTTGTTGTGCACCAGTTCCTGTTCGAGTCTAGCTCAAAGCGGGGGTTTTTGGGTTTTACCACTAGATACATCGGTTCCAGAGCCACCTCTACCTGGTCATATCTAAATAGGGATGTATTTTCTTGATAAACCACTTACTCTATACTCACCAAAATTTAGATCTATTTTCTTATACTTAGTTTCATCTTTAAGGTTATCACTAAGGTTGTCTATTCCTAATCTCCAAATAAACTAGACCATCCAATGATACCAACTATAGTGACCCAATCCTTTTACATAAAACATTTCATGTTTTTATGCATAATTAATCATCAGAGTACAAGCAAGGATCATTAAGTCTAGTGTCTTTGAAGACTATGTACATATAACATAAAACATGGGGCTAAAAAACTTGTTTATTTAATCTCAATAATGAGAATCTAACTTCTTTTGAGCCCTTACATCTGCATAGGGTACCCTGTGGAATAGATAAACAATGGGATGAGCTAAAAAAACTAGTAAGGGAATGAACATAAGGATACATCTCAAGAACATGAGTTAGGAGGCATGAAATAATGATATCCAAAGCATGAAACTTATAAAATCATTTAATATAAGCATGGGATCATATAAACATGGAATCATACAAATGTGGCAGAATCATAACACATTTCTCTAGTACTGTTCAAGACTAACCGCCAATCCCATTTCCCATTTCAGTATGGGTCAAGGCTAACCGCCAATCCCGTTTCACATCGCATCTCATGATACTCAACCTTACCCAATGCATTGGAGTGATATCTGGGCGCACCCATATCAAAATTTTACTGAATATTCTTTCCACATAAATAATCATTCCACATAAATAATCATATATATTCAACCATACATAAAGTTAAGGGTACCCATGGAAAGAATTGGGTACCACAATCATGACTTGAAACATATCCAATGGGCGTATCACGAAAGTGTCCATGAAAGGAAAGGATTATAAAATACATGGACATTAATAGGGTAAAATAGTCATATAACATGGTAAGTGGTCTCAAATAGGAGTAAGAACATATGAGAAATGTATTTTAGAAACATTAGCATTAAAACATTTTTGTGTGGTTTTAAGAAAAACACTCTAGAGCTTTTCACATAGAAAAGAGGTCATTATTTTATTTAAAACCGGAATTAAACCATGAATGTTTTCATAATAAAATTACTTTTTATATAAATACAATGGGGTATTAAAATAGATGATAGAGTTCACTTTAAATTTGGGTAAAAATCTGGGATGTCCCCTTAAAACAAGTTTTCTTATCAGAAAGTTCTAAGGAGGGAATCTTTCAAAAACATGTATATCCCCGAAAGAATTTGATAAAAAGTTCTTGATATAAGAATATTGTAAAAATAACCAGAATTCATAGAATTAAAATAAATAGATAATATAACACCATTTTGAATGAAATATAAGGAAACCTGAATGAACAACTAAGGTTCGGGTAGAATTCGTTACGATTTTATCGGTATGGTGTCCGATGTAACTAAGAGGGATTGATGAGAGGAAAAGGGGGTTTATCATCACTTATAAATCAAGAGGGTAGTGTGTGGGAGGTGTGTAAAGATACCCCATATTTTGGTATTACACAAAAAATGGAATAGCATATAAGACAATCTTCACTACAAGTGAAAAGAGGATGATCTCTTACCTTAAATTCATTGGTGCTCCCACTTGTTATTGACAAACTCTTGAGACATCCTCCTTTGATAACCTCTTAATGGGAGAGGTTTTGGTATTTTGAGAAGTATGAGAGAATTTGGACGTGATTGAGGACCTTGGAGATAGATTTGGTTAGAATAATGGCATGGCACAAGGCTTGAGAGGTGTGGAGAGAAGAGGGAGTGAAGGAGGGTTTTTATAGTGGAGGAGTGGAGGGATTTCATAATATTATAATCATTAATTTATTATTTCTTCCGAAGATAAGGAATATTAAGTATTCTATGACCAATAATAGTGATTTTATCAATTGATAATGAACCCAAGGGGTCTTACAACAAAAGAACATCATCGATGACTCAATTAATCCATTATTTAGCATTTATTGTGAATTATCAGATTCTACTATTCATCAAAAAAATTCCAGAATTTCAAAAAAATCCCAAAAAATTACCCCAACCATTTTTTGTACGTGTAGAATCTAAAAATGAAGTCCATTTTTTAAAAATAATTTTTTAATATGATTAATTTAATATTTAATTAAAATCATTTTTTATTATAAAAAACAGTTTTAAAATATTCATTTATTTATTCTAAAATATAGGTACATCAAACACTCTCTTGAATATTATTTTTATAATATCATAGTTAAGGTTACTATTAATTTTGTTATATCACAATTCATAGTGGTATGTTACTATTCATAATGGTATGTTACTATTCATATAAAGTGTTATTATCACTATTCATCAAAAGAAATTCAAGTATTTCAGAAAAATCCCAAAAATTTACCCCAACCATTTTTCTACGTGTTGAATCCAAAAATTAAGTCCATTTTTAAAAAATAGTTTTCTATATATGATTAATTAAATATTTAATTAAAATCATTTTTGTTACTAAAAAACAGTTTTAAAAAATTCATTTTCTTATTCTAAAATATAGGTACATCATACTTTCACATGAATATTATTTTTACACTATCATAGGTAAGGTTACTATTAATTAGGTTATATCACTAGTCATAAGGGTATTTTACTATTCACCAATTTTTTTTGTTTTCTTAGACTCTAGAAAACATCTTCAACACAATCGTGTATGCCATATTTTGAAAATTGAGAACACTTAAGTGACAAACTTATGTTTTAAGGTCACTTAACACTTAGTAGATCATTATGTTGTGTTTTCATGTTATTTTATGACATAATTATAAGAGGGGAATTTCCACTAAAAACATTGGGTCGTTACACCCTCAGAAAATGCCTACTATATAGAACACCATTGAAAAATAGAGGATGTCCCTACATAAAAAATTTTTATCCAAAATTGATCAAATAATTAACCATAGGGCCACATTGAAAACATATTATGGTTACTATAGATTAATATTTTCCACTCAAAGCATCAGAAACAATTTTGTTTATTTTCCATGATGATAATGAATATAGAAATCAAAACCACGCTTTGTTCTACCCATCTCCACTATCTCGAGTTCAAGTCATTGTGAATGAATAGGCAATTTAAACTTTTCTGATGGATATATATTTCACACACCACTCCACAGAAATGATTCCTCATAATTTTTATCTCAAAAAATGGTACATAAATAGAAACCATGTGTATAATAATTATCTAATGAAATTTAAATTTAAGTGATGCCTAAAGAACTACCATGTGATTCAACACTAGGAAATAAGCACGTCCTTTCAATGGTGAATCATTTTAGATTAAAAATTCACACTTTTGTAAAATAAAAGTCTAAAACATGATAATTTACTAGTCTTTTTTTAGTTTCAAAAATTAAACCTCACATTATCAGGTCTTGAAGAACATAACTCCATTTTGAGTTAACGTAATCATTTAGATAGATACTAGAGAAAACGTTTCAATAAACCATCACTAATAACCTGATAATCCAAGAAAACTATGAATCAATTTGATATTGGTTGGTCTTTGACACTAATCAAGAAATGTTTCTAATAGCATTCTCAATTACACCATCTTTTGAAAAAATTATATCAAAGATTGAATTTTATTCAACTGAATTTCACTCTTACTAATAACTATATAGAGTTTTTTCTTTTATGATTTTCAAAATAAAATTATTTAAGATCCTTTAAAGTTACTCATGGATTTTAGAATATACAAAAAAAAAATATCATCTATAAACACAACCAAAAACAGATCCAAAAACTAATGGATGAATATGCTCATAAGATTCATAAAAAAGGTAGATTAGATTAACCAGTTGGAATAACTACAATCTCACAATGAACATATATTATATGAAACAAATTCAACATAATGTTATCCTCCTTTACCTTTAGTTAATTGTACCCTGACCTCAGATAAATCATTAAATAGAACATGAAGATACATTGAACTGATAAAAAAAATCATCCATATGAGGTAATGGATTCTTGTTCTAAACATTTTTGTTATTCAAGGATCTATAATCAATTCAACGTCTCAAGGATCCTTATTTATTTTTTACAAATAAATTAATATAACTACATCATGAAGTTAATGGTTGAATGAATACTGTATCAAGAAATTGTTGCAGTTGGTTTTCTAGATATACACTTATTAGATGATTTATTCATTAAGGGCTTTTGAAACCTTACTAGAGATAGGAAATAAATCAATAGTATATTCATCATCCCAATTAAGAACAAAACCATATAATTCGTCAGGAAAACCATTGTTAAATTCATTTACTACTGGGAATTCACTAATAAGTAAATTTTAATTATTTTAAATATCATGAAATATATATAATTTACTACCATATTTAATCAATTTCATAGATTATTTTTTTATTATAAAATGTTTTAAATCATGGAATAATATTATCTTGGGTTGGAACTCTATTTTAGCTTGATAAACTGAAAATCCAATCCTTACACAAAATGATATTTCTAAGAACTATGGATAATACTAGAATATTTTCAAGAAGGAACATCCCTCTAATGTTAACATTAATATTTATATAAATCATTATTTCTCTTATACATCCACTATATTTATTTTTACAAAAATTTCTATCTTACTTCCATGAAGAGATATTTCCAATTTTCTACCAAATTTCTAAAAAAATAAAGGAATGGAGAGATCCATAGTCAAACTGAGTGTGGGAATAATTGTAGTAAACCAGTAACATAGCAATCACTACTTCATTTGACCACACAACATTAACTAGAATACTAGAATAGAATTTTTACACACCCTTTCTCATTCAATCATGATGGTTTCCACCTTTGGTAATACGCTTTGGACACACATTGTCCTAATAGACTAACTCATTGAAACTATAACAACCTACCAATAATTTTTAAATTCTTTTACAATCACCACACAATCATTGTAAAAAATATTAAAAATATTACCACCTAAGAATCACTTACCAAAACATGAATGACGTTATCTAGGATTCTTTTGTCCACGCTTCTCACAAGATGGGGATTTGGTTTTCTTTCCTCCAAAATTTTTTGATGAAGGATTTCCCATTTTCTGATAGTTAGGAAAATTATTTTTCATGTTTTCATCAGACACATTCTCATCATAATAATATATTTTACCTTCTCAGGGTAATGATTATGTTTCTAATAGCTGTTGAACTCACAAGATTCAATTCCCTTCAATATATTGACTTCATTCCTATGGAAAACTAATTTAATATACTATCCATATATCAGATAACATTTTGGACATTACTCGCCATTTAAGTGATGTTTCCTTCATATGAATCCACCATGTCTTCCTCATTTTGTGTCAACTCCTCGAATTGTTATTCCATCCAATTTCAAAAAACCATATGAAAATAGTTTTATATGAAAAAATCATAAATTCAACCAATTCCAAGGCATTAATCACATAACATTCATTGATATTAATTACCATTGTCCACTAGTAATAAAATTCAACATAAAAATGATAAATTACATAGTTACTATTTGATGATCAGAATACCCATTGAAATCGAACATCTTTTCTAGGGAATTAATCAATACTTTAACTATCATATGTTAAAATGATCTTATGAATGGTGGGGGTGTTGTGGAATAAAATTATCAACTATCATAATTATATTTGTGGTTTATCTGGTATATCTCTTACATGGATAGAAACCCCATTTATAGCATGAGTCAAGTGGTCCATCACTAAACAATTTTGAGATTTGATTCAAACAATATCAGGATGAAGATTTTGAAGTATATTTTCCCCTCATTTTATTCCCACTAAAACTTTTCTTATTCCACTATAGAAACCCATTTCATACAAAAATACATTAGATGAATCCAAATAGTAATATTCAAATTCTATAACATTTTAACTTAACCAAAAAGTTAAACTTTCTAAGGGAATTCTATTAATATTATCTTTAACCTTAACGTTATCAAATAATTTCCTCTACTCATACAAAAATCATTACAAAATATTGAGTAAAGTCTATAATTTTATTTTATCTCACACTGAGTGAGCTTTCAGGTTTATTGTTTTAAATATTTAGGATATAAATTATACATAATAAAACTATAAAATAAAAAATTGGAAACAACTGATAAGTATCTATATTTTATGCCACATAAAACATTAAAAAAATAAATCACAATCTATTTTATTAAAACTCTACAAAACTATCAATATGAATTTTCCAATCCCTTATTCATCCTTAATAATTATGAAAAAAAATTAAAAATGTGGGGTGAGAATAAGAAGCTTAATAAGGTATAGTAAATGTAGGAAACCATTAGTGCATTAATAATTAATAAATTTTTGAATCATTGTCAATAAGTAATACATTTCACCCTTAACAAGTTGTAAAATAAATCATTTGAAAATCAGATTAGTTTTTAATATTATATTATTAAAAATATTACCTTAAACCTCATAAATATCATATAAAACACCTAAGTGTAACATGGAAAATATGTATACTTTTTACTCGTATAAAAATGAATTATCATACATTTGACTTCTATACATGCCACTCTTTAAAAAGGAATATCCATATGACCAATATCCAAACCCAATGAATTAGGTGGAAATCAAAGACCCACCCATCATTGTTTTATCAGGGAACCACCCATAATTGGATTATTATGAAAACACACATCAAATTTCCATGTATAATTACATAATTTAATAAATATAATTGATTTAATTTTTCATCATTTAAGTCATAAAATTTCATTTTCAATCACAAATAATATTTCATTATTATTAAAATAATCAATAAAATTTGAAAAACATTTTAAATAAAAGTATAATTAAAAAAAGTAAAATATTGGGTTTCAATTAAGAATACATGAAATATATCTAAGGAATCCAAAAAATATAATACCCACGATTGCAGAAAATGAATTGTCACCACGTATGTTAATAATTTAAATTTTTTTTGTTGTTTGTAAAAACATTCCATATAAATCATGTAAGAATTGTTTTTGAATATATTTGAATGAAATTTAAAATATACATACAAGTTATTTTAAGGTCCTTTAATATTTATATAAATTAATATAGAAAATAATATCTATAAAATTAACATGATAATTTTTTCTAAAAATTAAATGCATCCCATACCAATAGGAACATTTAAATCATACTCCCCATGAATGAATAACATTCAAAAAAACATTAAATATTACTAAAATAGATAATATAAAGTTATATAATATAAAAGGGTTTGTATACACACCTCATAGAAGAATAATGGTTTGTATAATCAATAACTATCCTATTGAAAGGAAATTGAGATGAATTTTCTTACCTTGAGTCTGACTTATGGCAGGTGTCATAATCTTTATGAAAAACAAATATTTATTTAATTTATAAATTTTTGAGAAAAATATTAATGTTCATTGTAAATTATATTTCACTTATTATAATGTTGTATACAACTACCAAAAAATTATTTTAAAGACAAGTTTTTTGACTATATTTGGTTTATGTGTCAAAATGTATTTGGAAGGTCAATAATGGTAAAAGAGGTTATTACATTAACTCTTAATGAAAAGTAATCATGAATAATTTATCATATATATAATTAAATTACACATTTAAAACCATTAATTAAAAAAAATTATAAATAATTAACCAACGTTACAATAATATAGACATTAGGTCGTACGTAGGAATGGGTAACGATCTCATTTTTTAATGATCGCTATGAAAATAAGGTAAATAAAAAATAATATTTAAATATTTTTAGTTATATCATATATTGTATATAATTTAACTAAATATACTTATATATTTATATATCGTGTGATTTAATATGAATTGCATCGCTCGGAGGAGGCAGTGGTCTACAAGCCCATGATTGACGTCGTCACTTTTTCAGTGTTACAAAAAGTGATAAAGAAATGGATTTTTAAATTTATAAAAAATATATTTTTTTATTAATATCACTAATATTTAATTTATGTAACATATATTTAATTAAGTCCATTATTAAAATATTTCATTTAGTGTTTGAAGATATCACATCACATTGAGGTGGCGGTAGTCCACTATTCCACAAATGATTTTATCATATTTATAAAAAATGGATATAATGTATGTGTTATAAAATAATTAAAGAATTATAATTAAATAATAACTATCATATATACATAAATTGTGTTTCTATAATAATTACCTACCATTAAAGGTTGTAAATGAAAAATAAACAACATCATTTTGTGAGGTGGTATTTCACTAAACACAGGAATAGTATGACCGACACCCATTAGATATATGTGTGTGTAATTTTAGGTATTAATATTTTCATAAAAACATTATAATATATATAAGATATTTATTTTATTATCTATTCAAGGAATAAGAATATTTTAGAATGTGGGTAATTAATATAAAATAAATGATCTTGTGGAAGCGTGTTACCACTTATTCAGGTAACTCCTTTTGTTTTGCACCAAAATAATTCATTGGATGGATTCATTATCATGGTGGGGATTATAGGATGATTGTATGAATTTATATGATATATTTTGGAGGATCATGTTTGATCCAATGTGGCTGTATAGGTGTGAGGATGTGGGAGGAGTGAGTGCCTTTTCATAGTGGAGTTGGAGTGGCACTATTGTTAATTTTTTAAATGATAATTCCACCCATATTTTCCAATATTTATTATATCCAATAATGGTAAAAAAGTATATATATGAAATTATAGGGTCAAAATATGTCTATCCAATGTATTTTGAACACGTTTCTAGGTCATTAGGGACCTTAATATTATTGTTTAGTTCCTTGTTAAGATACTTTTTCTCTTAAACATTGTAATTAATTTTCATCACGTTTATAGATATTTTTTGTACAAGAATAATATGACCTCAGTATAAATTATAAATAATACATATTACAAATAAAGAATATTTATTTTCCAAATTCTAGTCACTTATGTGTAAAAAACTAATTTTAATCTAATCTTAAATATGAGATGTGATTGTCGGGTTTTAAAGTAAAAATGTTCAAATGTTTGATAAATTTATATACCTTATTACAAAGATAAATTGATTATAATGATGTAAATTGGGTTAACATAATTTAAAATAATATAATTGTAGATAAAATCTAATTAAAAACATAATATATCTATAAAAAATATTTTTTGAAATAAATGTATTTATTATTTAGTATTCATCCCAATATGAAAGATCTTAGAAAAATACCGAAAATTTTCCCAATGTAAATTTTTAACTTTTTCATTCTGTTATAATGTTTATTTATACATATAAATTTTTACAGCTTTCAAATATTATATTTAAAAAGAGTTATCCTTTAAATGGTTGTAAAAATAATTTTAAAAATATATATCTTTGTACAATTTAAATAGAATTGATTGTTTGATTAGTAATTCAAATCTAATTCGATTAATGTAAATAAATTTAATAATAATTTGTAAAGATAATATATATTTTCCTATTTATTCTCCCCGACACAATTTCCAGGTGATAACTACAACTTAAAAAAATAACATTAACAATATATTATATTTGGTATAACTCAGTCTTTCCTCGAATATAAGATTTTAGAGATACTCATTGTTGCATGTAATCTATCCTATCAGAATTTGAATCCTTTTATAAGGTAAAATTACTATCTAATTCATAAATATTAATAAATATTAAAAATACTTATTCTAACATTACATAGGGTCTTGCAGACTTCCCCCTTTTGGAAATTATGTCCTCACAATTTTATTCATTTATCAAATAAGTGAGGATATGTTTTTTCTTAGAATTTTACCATTCCCTTGTAACATCTTCAAACATTTGGATTTTTCATAAAACCACATCTTGAATAAATACCCTTTTCTACAACATATTATTTCTAAATTAATGAAATATTATTGTTTTTTCCTTATATGATTGATTCTCATCCAAATGAACTAATATAGGGATAAAAACATGAGAATAATCTGGTACCATGTTACTTTACATTAAAACATGAAATATGTTGGGTAACCTAGATAAAAACATAGGTATGTACACTCAATAAGAAACTATTCCAACATTCTCTAAGATTTATTACTATCCCTTTAATAGTGGAATCATCTTCCCCTTATTACCAAAATGCATCACATTTTTTTATGTAGAAATTTTTAAAAAGACATGAGAACCTACCTCGAAAGAAAGAACATTCCTAAGATTAGATGCATACATTTTCTATTTAATAAATAATTAGTCATGTTTCACTGAATCAACTGATCTTTCTATACTATTTAGTCAACCAAATCATGCCCAATTATTTTTATATCACCTGCACACTCTCTTAAATGTTCTATATGAACCCACATTCTATATATTAAATCTATAGGATCTATATGATTACTAGAATGAAAATTGTTATTTTAAGAAAATTCAACCACATAAATATCTTGATCCCAACTTCCATGTTAATATATTGATAATGAATGAATCATATCTTACATGTTCTGAATCTTCCACTAAGAAATTATATAATTTTGAGGATAAAAATATGTATTAATATTCTATTCTATACTGAGAGATATTTTACGTCATTTTGAAAAATTCTATTTGAACAAGGGATCATAGTCTGAAACAATGGGGATAGGTGCTCTATATAACTTGAAAATCTCTTTTATATACATTCTATAATGTTGATTGAGAATAATTGTATCTATAATGGTATGGTAATGTATATATATTTTTACCAGATCTATAATAACCTAAATCAAATTATTACCTTGAGAGGTTTATGGAAGTCCCATCATGAAATCCACAGATAGTTTCTCACATTTCCACTTTGGCATTGAAAAAGATTGAAGCATCGCCTTTGGAATCAGTCACTATACACTAACATGCAGTCATGTAAAATAATTCATTGTAAATTCAATAAAATATCACATCATTCCATCCCATAAGTAGTACTACCTATGATCTTTTTATAGCTTAATAATACCTTTAAGAAAGGAAAATATATAAATGTGAGCATCAATCAATAACTCTTTCATCAGCTACAAATCACAAGGAAAACATAGTCCTTTCCCCATATGAAAAAAACTTCTTCATCAGTATTGAAAATAGAAAACATACCATTGAGAAAAGTTTCTACGATTTCCAATAAATATTTTCCCTCCTTCTAATCCCTCTTAATTATTTAAGATAAATTCAACTACATTATAACCTAAAACAAAATAAGGGATTCCAATACATCAAAATCTTCTAGGACAAAATAAATCAAATTGTAAATAAAATAGTCGCATTCGAAATATTACATGGTGAATTTATAATTACATTATTTACTCAAAGCATCATCCAAAATGTTTGGTTTTATAGGATGATAATGAATAGTGAAATCATAATACTTTCTTAGTCCAAACCATATCCTTTGTCAGATGATTAATTATTAATGAATGAATATATAATTATAATATTGGTGATCAATATATATTCCACAATTCACTCCATATAATTTATTCCTCCAAATTTTTAATTAAAAAAGTATTATCCAATTCCAAATCATGTGAATGGTAATTAATCCCAAGATTTTTCAACTGATATATATCATAAGAAATTACCTTTTAATTATGCATCAAGAGAAAAACTTGTCTTTGTAATTAAGCATAACTTTAGATGATGAATTCATCATTTATATAAGATAACAAAAAAATTGGAGCTTTTACTAGTCTTCTATTCAGTTCTAGAGAACAAACATTATATTCTCCAGTCCAAATGAACGTAAATACTATTTGAGTTATCATTGTCAATCGTCTAGATAACCATGAAGTGTTTTCAAAAAACCATCATTAATAACCCACTAATCCATAAAAATTATGAATATATATGAAATTATCAGTTCTTGGACAGTCTTTAGAAAATGTTCTTTTCACAATATCAAATGTAATTCCATATTTATGAAAAATTATTCAAATAAAAGATATTGTTTTTAGTAATAATTCTTTACTTATAAAATTTCAGTGCATTTAATAATCTTTTATGCTTCATTAATAGTCATTACGTGAAAATCATGTTTTATATGGATTTTAGAATATACCAAAATATCATATATGAACACAACCACTAACTCATCGAAAAACAAATATAAGACTCTATTAATAAATTTAATAAAAATCAAATGATCATTAGTTAACCCATATGGAATAACTTCAAACTCATAATGACCATATCTTCTCAGAAAGACGGTATTTGGAATGTAATCCACTTTCACCTTTAGAAGATGGTACCTAAACCTCTTATAAATCTTAAAAAAAACAAAGGATAATTTTTTATTAATGGTGATGTTATTAAAGGATCTAGAATTAATGAAAAATATCATTGAACCATAATTATTTTTCACAAAAAAAGGATAACTACATGGTGATGTTCTAGGTTGAATGAACAATTTTTCAAGAAATTATTCAAACTAGTTTATTAATTATTCATGTTGTATATGATCAATTATATATGAGGTATTAGAAAGAGTATTATCACAAGGTACTAAATTAAGAGTAAATTCAACATCATGATAAATAAAATCACCACGGAATTCATCTAGAGAAACATATGAAAATTTATTTAATACTGGTATGTAACTAATAAAAACTGATTATTTTATTTCCTAAAAATAAAATAGAAAACTACCACTTACATATTTATTCAATTTATGTGATTCTTTGTATTTTTTAGCGATATGATATAATTGAATAAAAAATATTTTTTTTTGAATCTATCTTAACTTGATAAACTGATAGCAAATCCATAGAAAAAAAGATATCAAACTCAATTATAAATAATTATCTAGGATTTGAAAGAACGAACATTTAACTATTTTTAACATGATGATTCAAATAAATCATGGTTTATTTAAAAATCCCCCAATATTTTTTATCAAAATATACATTCTACATTAATGAGGTGGTATTTACAATATTCAAGAACATTTATCAGAAATGAAATAACACGATGATCCAGAATCAAAATGAGTGTTGAAATAATTAAAATATACCAATAACATACCTGTAAACTCTTTTTTATACCTAAAAAATCAAATACAGTATTAAATAATGCTTTTTACACACCCATTTGTTTCTGATCATCATGGTTTCCACCATCTATAATCAAACATTGACACATAGTTCAACTAAAACATCTTATAACTGACCTTTCATTTCTTGTCTGATCATCCTTCTTATAGCCACAAACCATATGACCAGTTATATCACATTAGAATAACTTCTGAGTGTTTGATTGACATTATCCATGATGTTTTTTACTACATATTTGAAAAGATGGGAAATTTTTTTCTTTCCTTACAAATTAATTGATTAATTCATTCCCATTTCCTGTGAGTTGTTCATCTTATTTTTATTATTACCATGGTTCATATGATCATAAAAGAAATAAATTTATATCGTTTTAGAGAATCAAACATGTTTCTCATATCTATTGAACTCAGCATTATTTGATACCCTTTGATATATGGGATTTATTCATGAGTAAATCTGGTTTATCATACTATCAATATCTCATGTAAAATTCATGACATGCATTACCAGTCAAGTGAAGTATTGTTTTTATGTAGCCACTAAATGTGAATCCTTTTTTCTCAATTCCAAGAATTTTTTTCCATCCTATGCCGATCTACCTCAAGAAATCATTTATTAATCAAAATATTCACATATTGATCCGATTTTATGTCATCAATATTCTCACCATCTGAGATATTTTTAACATTTTTCCACCACTAAACAACGTCACCTTTAAAATGCTAAATTTAAGGAGTTACTTTTTGGTGATTTGACCAATACATGATATAGAATATCATTTACATGAATTTAATCCCACATTCATCTATGATGTGATTAGATGATCTGTAGAATTATGGGTGATTTTGTTATATATGATACTTAATGATCATTATGTTCCTCTATAGAAGACCTGTGTTCAATAATTCCTAGACCCCAACACCATTTATATACTATTTCAAATGATCTTTCACCACAAAAAATAACTCAGTTCTTATTTTACACATTATGGATGATGATTTAGAAAGACATTTTCCTCTCAGTACCTTCTACCCACAAAATCTTTATTTCCTCTAAAAAAACGATTGCGAATAAATTTAATAAATGAAGAATCATGCAAATATTCAAATGCTGTATCATTTAAACATATCCATAGTGTTAATTTTTATTAGGGAATGATACTTTGAATATCATTACATCTAATGGTATCTAAAACATTACTCTGATACAAACATTATGGATTTGACCATAAAAATTGCATATTTTATAGTTAATGAAATAAATTTTCTTTATCTCACAATTAAGAACTTTTCAGGTTTATAGTTATAGAGAATTGTGCCCTAACTCTTAAAAAAAATACTAAGAAATACAATTTGTACAATTCTTATTAGTATCTATTTTTTCCATCATATAAATCATTTAAAAAACAAAACATGATCTCTTATAAGAAAACTAAACAAGAATATTAACATAAATTATTCCAATACATTACACATCTATAAATCTAGTGAAAAAATATTAAATATGTGGGATGAGCATAGAAATCATAATAATTTATATAAAATAGAAAAACCATTATTCCATTTATAAAAAAACCATGAATCATTATTAGATTGTAATGTTGTTCACCCTCATGAAGTAGTAAAAAAATTTGTTTCAAAATATTCTCATTGCCTACTAATTTTTTAATAACAACATTACCATTAAATTGGATACAATAATTCAATAATTCCCAAGATAATCTTAGAACATCATTATACTTATTAGTCTTATGAAGGTAATATCTATATGGCTGACTATCATGCTTGTAACTCTTATAAATAGATTATCCATATGAGAATATTTCATACAGAATTCACTAGAGGGCTATGACAGGCACACCCATCATTGGGTTTTCATGGAACCAACCAATATTTTTTTATTATGAAAAAACTAGTAAAATTTCCATGTATAGTTAAATAATAATAACACATAAAATATTTCAGTATACAACATTTCACTCATAAAATATCATTTTATATCACACTAAATCATTAAATTTTATTAGAATAATAAAACAATTTTTAAAAAACATTTTGAATAAAAAAATAAAAAAATGTTTTCTCAATTCAAAAAAACATTAACTCTTTAAAAGGAAGAAAAACATAAAATAATTATCACAAAAGTGTAAAAATAAATGTCTCAATTTACTTTAATAATACATCATTCTTTATGTTGTTTGTTTAAATGATTCATATAATAAATTTATAAAGAATAATTATCAAAAATATATGAGGGAATTTAAAATAGAAATAAAATATAATTTATATTCTATTTATATCCATATAAATAAATATGTAAATGAATCTTAATAATATTGAAATTTGAAAATGCTTATACTTTTAAATATTTTACGTTTCTCACACCACTTTTATCATTAAAATCACAATCCATGTGAAATAATAAAATTTAATAAAACATTAAATAAAAATATAATTTATATAATAAGGTTTTATATTGTCAAATGTGTTGTATATACACCTAATAAAAGAATAATTTTACATACAGTCATGAAATGATTAAAAGAAAAGAGATTGAGATGTAATACCTTACCTTGAATCCGACTAGTCATGTGGTTTTATATTATGGAATAAAAAAGTAAATTAATTTTCTAAATTTTTTATAAAATTATTTATGTTTCTCATTATATTTATTTCATTTATTAAATTTTATATACAACTATATAACCAATTTAGTTCTCGTTGGGTTTTTTCACCATATTTGGTTTATGTGACATAACAAATTGTGTATGTCATGTATGGTCAAAGGGTTTATTATTTGAACATATCTATAATAAGAATTATGAAATAATTATCATATATATATTTATATATATATATATATCAATTACACTTTTAAAAGAAACCCTGAAATATAGTTATGAAAAATGAACCAACATCACAATCATGGAGACAATAATCCATAAGAACAAATGAGTAACGTTCTTAGTTTTCAATGATCATTATGGAAAAAGTAAAGATAAAATTTATCATTATGAAATGATTATTTAATTATTTATACCATACTAATTTTTTAATATACATATATATATATTTATAGTTATGTAAAATGAATCATATTGATTCAAGGAGGTGGTAGTCCTCACATCCATGAATGACGTTATCACTTTTTAAATTTGTGGAAAAGGGTTAAATAAAATGATGTGTCATATTTCTAGAAATGTAATTTTTTCACATGTTAATATAAAAGTTATTTATGCCATATATAATTAATTAAAACTAACAATAATATATTTTATATAGTGTGGAAACATATCACATCGCTTTCAGGATGTAGAAGTCCACACTTCCATAAACAATGTTATCACATTTATAAAAAATGTAATGTTTAAAGGTATTTATTATAAATTAAATAAATAGTAATAAAAAAAATAAATACCATAAATATAATATATAAATATTATTTACTTCATAACTCCCATTCATGAATGGTGGTAATGAAAAAAAGAACAACATTCATTCGTGAGGATGCAGTTCATCGTACCCAAGAATGGTATGGTTGTTTCCCATTAGATGGATGTGTCTTTAAGTGTATGTAAAAATATTATCATAAAATTATTAATGTTTATTCGTGATACTTTTTCAATTATGTTTTCATGTAATAAATGATTTTATGGATTGTATTATGAAATTAATTTAAATAATCCTGAGGAAGTGTGAAACCTCTTATTTGGGTAACTCCTTTTGGTTTTCACCATAAGGATTCCATCGATGGAATTATTCAAATGTGAGAATAATTGGGTTAGAGGAGGTATGTTTTGTATAAATGTGGACATATCTTTGTCTAGCCAATGTGGCATGATAGGTTTGAGAAGGTGAGAAGATTGAGTTCTTTTTTATAGTAGAGGAGGAGTGGCACTCCTATAAATTTATGAAAATGGATTTCCATCAATTATTTTTACATGTAATATGGATCCAATAATTGAAAAAAATATCCAATAATGTATAGTGACTAAATATTTTTAAAATTTTCCTTTTGATAATTTTTTGTGGTCATTTTGGCAGTTACGTTTAAGGTTTAGCTCGTTGTCAACCTAATTTTTCTCCGAATCGTCGTAATTAAATTAAATCAATTTCACCAATATTTTGGACAAAAACTAAGTTGAAAATATTATAAAATATAAATTATTATTATTCAAACTATAGAATCAAAATTTTCAAATTCCAGTCATAATTTTTTTTAAATTAATTTAAATTTATTTATGGGGATGAGATGTGACACTTGGGTTTTAATGTATAAACGTTCATAATACGACTATATTTTTATATCAATTTTCTTAATGAAATTGAATAATTGACCGAATTTTTTAAAAATTATATAAACTAATCTAATTATATGTTTAACCAACTAATAGATTAATTTCACTATATAAATAAATTTGACAGAAAAGTTGTGTTGAACTAAAATCATGTATTATTATGTATTTATAAATATATGAATGTTCTCAGAAAAAACCAAAAGTTTACACAAAGAAATTTTTTATATTTATCATTAAAAAATTACTTGATTTTTTCATATAAAATAATTAAATTTTCAGAAATTATATTTTGAATTGACTCCCCATTAAATTGTTGTAAAACTGACTTTTTAAAATTATATATCTTTTTATGCTTTAAATTTTATTTTTATTATTTTAGGCTTACAAAACCTATTTCATTAATGTAAAAATATTTAATAAACATGATAAAACATAATATACTGATTCCTATAAATTCCCTCCAACACAACAGCTAGGCGATTACTACCCCTTAAAATAATAATATTAACAATATATTGTTTTTCAATACAACCCAGTCATGTGTGAAATGTAATATTTCTGAGAAACTCATATTTGCATGTCATGTATTATTTAATATATACAATACCTTTTTATTGTTAAATTACTATCTAATTCATAAATATAAATTAATATATAATCCATTTATTCTATTATTACCACAGAGGTTACAAAAATTGTTTGGGGGGGGGGGGTAAAACAATAATGACTGAGTAATATCTCTCACATTATGAATGAATGACACAAATCCTTACTTTCCTTATCATGTAAAATAATATTTATTTCTACATTCATTTGAACCAAGAGGTAAAATGATAATTATATATCCATCCACCATAATAAGTGAAAGAATAAAACAGTTTTTTTCTTAATTTTAAATGATGGCCAAACTCATTCACTCCCTCTATGTAAGACTACATAGATAATCAGGGAATAATAGTCTTTCAATTTCAATAAATTATTCTTATTTAATGAAAATTAACACACAACTACATTATTATAATAAAAATTTAGTTAAAATTATTATTTTATCATTAAAAATATATAAATTTTGAATGTCTAAAATATATTGTGTAATTTTATTGTTGGCGCCAAAATGAGTGAAGAAAAAAAAGTAGAGATGAGGCCCCACAAACTGCCTCGGAAAGCCCTTTTTCGGAGCCCCTCGAGCCCCGTAGGCCCACCGCAATGCAAGGAGGTGGACCCCCTATGTGAAGGCATTTGATGTTCACGAGCCCGCCATGAATCAAGGAGGAATACCTCCTCCACAAAGACATTTGAAATTCGCGAGCCCGCCATGAAGCAAGAAGGAGGAACCCCTCAGCGAAGGCATGTGACGTTCGTGAGTCCACCATGAAGCAAGGAGGTGAACTCTCTCTGCGAAGGCATTTGACGTTAGTGAGCCCGCCATGAAGCAAGAAGGAAGACCCCTCCACGAAGGCATTTGACATTCGTGAGCCCACCACGAAGAAACCAAAGACCTCTTCGTGCCGCATAAGCTCTGATTTGTGGCACCTCTTGCCTATAAATACCAGGCTCCCACCGAGCCCAATGGATTGAAAATCTGACCTTTCGACTTCCAATCTCCCAAATTGCGAAGCACACTTTGCTTCATGAATCATGAGCTACACGAGGTAATTTTTCTCCATGATGTGCCTCCCCCATTCCTTGTTTTAATCCCATATTCTGAGAGGGATTCCTTTCATGGAGCCCAAGGGCCTTCGCGGAGGAATGGGATCCTCAAGGGGACCCGGGTCGTCGTGGAGCCTTTAGGATTTGCAAAGCACCCTTCACGTACAAGTGATCCACATGCCAAGGCAGGGTCACTATACTTCGTGATGTAAATTGCTTCACGACACTTTTCATCATGAGGCACCAGTGCTCCCTGAATGCCTTTCCACTTCGCGAAGCACATCCCATATACACCTCCGCCCCATGAAAAGGATAAGGCATCCAAAATCACGAAGCACACCCCTTCGCAAGTGACCTCCACCACGCAGAGCAACAGATCTCCACAAGGCCCCTGCCTATGGACCCCTTTGTTTGGCAATTACTTCTCCCGTACGACCCTCCAGGTTTTCATGACGTGACATTAAAGTCCCCTGGACGATACTGCCTGTAGTGTTGCTTCTCATAACGATTCTTCATAAAGGCATGCTAATGACTATTACCTCTTCGCATAGCCATGCTAATGTAGACCTTTCAATGGATCGCTCCATAACACCCCCAGTCACGGCATTGCCAGTACCTTCCCTCCCACAAGGTGCCGAGGGTACCCATTATGTAATTCCTTGGGGTGAGGAGCAAACCCACCTCATCCGAGCTGTAGGACGTTAAAATTCCAAGCACCATCATCCTCAACACATGACGTTAAACTGTGACATCGCCCCATGCCTCTCACATAGAGTCCCCCCACCATAGACATTTTCCACGCCCCCTTGTCTCCACAGGGGATGATATCTTCCTCCTGGGAGTGGCATTTCTCCGTGAGGAAGGGCATCCACATTTGTGAAAGCCCCCATCTTTTCTTGCAAGAGGCTGCATACCTGCCCCTACTCACTCCCTCGGCACCAAGTCTAGCCAAGGGCATGGTGCGGAACAGTTCTCCCTCATTTTTCCATCAGTCCCCAAGGCCAGCGGAGGATGTGATAGGGAAAGAGGCCCCTCCTCTCCTCCAGGGTGCTGAATCCCTCTCCCACTGTTCTTTTTCACCCTCAGGCCTCCATCCTAGAGTAAGTCTCAACACCGTGGGCCGCTCCTCGCATAAGCCCCTCTTCATTTCCCACATATGAACCTCTCGCGATGTGATCATCAGGTATCTTCTCCCATATGTTTCTCACACCATGTATGAATCACGTGGGATTAGAGTAAGTATCGATCATGTAAATCATCAGGAATCCTTGAGTGTAAGCCTCACACCCCATCCTGAACAATGGGGACTTTGATCCATATCAAGACTTGGTACATAAGAAGCCTCCACGAGGTTATATCCCACACATGTTGGTCGCTCCGACCCCCTTCATGTCGGTTCAGCAACACTTAGGTAGCCTAGTGTGTAAGCCCCACACCATCCTAAACTATAGGGACTTTGATCCATGTTAAGGAATGGTACGTAGGAAGCCTCCACGAGGTTCAAGCCCAAAACCTGTTGGTCTCTTCGACCCCCTTTACGTCTGTTCATCAACACTCGGGTATCCTAGAGTGTAAGCCCCACACACCATATTGAACTATCAAAACTTTGATCCACGTCAAGCCATGGTACGTAGGAAGCATCCACAAGGTCCATGCCCACCAACTGTTGGTCACTCTGACCCCCATCATCTGGGTTCACCAACACTTTGGAAGCCTAGAGTGTAAGCCCCACACCATCCCGAACTATGAGGACATGGTTCCATGTCAAGGCATGGTACGTAGGAAGCCTTTACAGGATTCAATCCCACCACCTATTGGTCGCCCTGAACCCCTTGACGCCGGTTCACCAATAACTGGGAAGACTAGAGCGTAAGCCCCACACCATCCAGAACTACGTGGTCATTGATTCCCTACCACGGGGATATGTAGGATGCCTCCACATGGTTCAAGTCCCACCACCATGGGCCATCTTAGAGCGTAACAGCAATTACACCCAAACTACGAGGACTTTGATCCATGCTAAATCATATTACTAGGAAGCCGCCATGAGGTTCAAGCCCAATAAACCATTGGCCTCAACCGTCTCCGTGTCGGTGTTCCAAGCCAAATTTAACCTTGGGCACATTAGAGCATAAACCACAATCCTTCTGGACCCCTGGTCCCTCTTCACGTCGGTTCACCGACCCCATATTCATGGGTCACCTCAAAACGTAATCCCCAAATTCCCCCATCCCGCATGAAATTAAACTGCAATCCAGCATGAACTAGATGGACTTTGATCCGCGCTAATGCATGGTACGTAGGAAGCCTCAATGAGTTTCAAGCCCACCACCCGGTCGTTCAAACCCCATTTACTTCAGTTCTCCATCACTGTGGGCCACCTCATAGTGTAACCCCCATTCCCTACCTGCAAGTCCTAAAACTTTATTCTCCACCAAACAATGTGGACTTCGATTCCCCGCCATTGTGATATGTAGGAAGTCACTTCGAGGCTCATGCCTAAATCCATCATTCATACTAATTCTTACCTGGGCCGCCACATCCCTCTGGGATCATTCCACTTCACTCCTCATTCCCCTGGACAACATTTGGGAAGCTGCCCACATGCTGGCCCTAACATTGGTGTTCACTCTAGGAGATTCTACAGTCTGATCCACTCCAGTCAGTGTTCCGATCAGTCTGATCCGTCCCCTCAGGACGTTAAACTCATGGAACACCCTGTGTTAAACATCTAAAGTTGAGGAAAACCTTAGTGACTTGC
This sequence comes from Viscum album, assembly GCA_963277665.1. Taxonomy (NCBI): domain Eukaryota; kingdom Viridiplantae; phylum Streptophyta; class Magnoliopsida; order Santalales; family Viscaceae; genus Viscum; species Viscum album. Next base: position 1,511,639,487 of record OY728143.1, on the reverse strand, counting down.
CTATGGAATTGGATTCCCATCATTTGACGTGGTATTACTCAGGGTTTCGCTCCCTCAAGAAGCCCTATAACAACGGGAAGGAAATCGGATGTGCCAGAGTTCCAGCACCCAAACATGCCAGTGATGTCTCAACGTGACTACTAACCCAATTGAAGGTTGCTGCCCTGGACAGACCACTTGGAATGTCCTGACAGAGGCAGTGTAATGAACCAGTGTCTGAGAAACAACGACACCAGTAAGAGATTCACAAACCATGACATAATCTATAAAGGAGACCTGGACTAGTTGACGAGTTCCGAGGAGGAATCCCTAGAAGGAAGAACCGACATCCCATCATCCCATTTAGATCAAGGAGAAACAATCCCTGAAAAAGGAACATATGTCACCCACCTTTGAAAAGAGGGAATACGGGGTAACAAAGCCACACCTGTCATACTCAAGAAGACAGATGTGTGTGCCCCGACGAAAGTGTTAGAAACAGAAATGGTGAAACCAACGTGAATTTATTCTCTTTAATGTAGAGGTTAGTAGTGCTCAAGGCATCAGTAGAGTGACATGTAACTATATCAAGATATCCAGCATCAGGACCCACCATGAAAATAGAGGTCATGGCATGAAACTCACCAGAAGTTGGGGCCGTAAAACATTGGGCATCTCGGTCTGCGATGTTGTGAGCATGGATTACTCCTACCGGTCATAGAAGATGGAATGGAATTGGGGAACTGGGCGTCGATTTATTTTTTTGTCAGTACTAATGAGCTGATCTCCCTGCTTCTAGGAACCCAATTTCTGTATCTGGAACCCGATCACCTTCTACCCACCGACGCAAGGGTAGGGGCAATATCAACGCAGCTACCCCGCGCAGTTCTACCTCTTCTATAATGGCCTCGACTACCACGACTACTGGTCTTCCATGCCCCCTCTCCCCATCCACAATTATCCGACGAAGGATAATCAATGACCTTGTACATAGTTATGAGGAGGAGGGAGTCATCCCTACGAGGGACATAGCCTGCCTGGATTTAGGGACGTCTGTGCCTCGCCGTCCACGCCGCCCCTAAGAACCGCACAGGGAACCGCTGCTCCCCACTCCGACCTTCAATTGTTTCGAGAACCTCTCCCCAGAACATGTAAATGACTACATGCCCAACACCGATGTGTTAGGGGATAATTGGGCCAATCTGGCCAGAGTTCCATCCTTGGGATTCCCCACTAGGGCCCCCACCAGGCCGCGCCAATGCCGCCACCCAGTTCCCCTAGATGAAGAGCAGGTAGACTACCCACCTGCACCACCGGTACCGGCCCGGATGACTCGATGCCAGCATTGGGAACATTCCAATGAGGGCACCCATCATGGGGCGTCAACGTCAGTTACTACTATGGCCGGAGCCACCGCAGACATGCAGCATCATCCCCCCGCATTCGTCGAGAAAAGGAATCTATATGCCCGAACCGAATCGAGGCCCCATCAACCCTATGGGTAGGATGGGTCAACTCTCTTTGTCGCAGGCACATGCAGTGGCCACCGCATACTAACCCTCAGCAATTCCACCCAGTACAGGGGCCCTCCTCGTGGAACTACTTTTGAGGATGCGAGCCTTTCCTTCTACTAGGCTTGGCTCGAAATTATGCCCCATGCCACCTTCGACCTGAATGGGGGCCTCCCCTGTGGTAGCAACAACCCATATGGGAGCCTCTACCATGCTCATTATACTAGGTAGGGTTCCATCCCTCCTACCACAGACCCTCGACCTGGGGACGTTGCACATCTAGTCACTCTACGATGTGAGGACATTCATCACATCCTCATAGTAGCCGACGAAGGTCCTTATCATCCTAGAAACCAAAGGGGTGGAGACTAACTGCACATCACCAGCACCCAGCATGGAGGTCCTACCCATGTTCTGTCCAATCAGTACGGGGAACTGCCTCACACTGACGTCACACAAGGAACTAGGCATGGAGGTCCTACTCATGCTCCTATCAGTTCCAGCAGGGGTCCTACACACACCAGCACCCATCATGGAGGTCCTCTCTATGAGCCCTTTGACATCTACCCTAGTGCTCCTCACACCCCGGCCCACTAATAGAGACATACTCCCCGCCCCAATGCTAGTAGGATCGAAGGACCCCCTCGTGCTGGGAATTTTCCCTTCCCTAAAGAGCCATTATGGGGCTAGAAGGTAGATCCTCACTGCCGCATGAAGAACACCGAAAGGCATCAGACTATGTTCAAACTGGTCTGTTTCTCAGATTCTGAAGTAGAGTATGACTCATCAGTGGAACCCTCCCCTCAGTCCTCTGTGTCAAGAACTAGGGAAGGAACAAGGCATATCAGCCTCATCCTTCCAGAGTGTGAAGTTCACAGGATTCCCGCCTCTCTTCATAGGTACATTCCAGAGGATTAAATTTTGGGAATCTTACAGGTTCCGACCATGCATCCGTCACAATCTTCACTAGAAGCACCCTCTACCTCAACTAGAAACCATGGAGAGCTATTTTGGGGACCGATGGATGTTGAAAAACAATGTGACCCATCACTAGAAACCACATTATATACACCAAAAATTGTGGCCTTCAGCCTGTCGTATCGTGACATTGTGGCCACGTCACCACACTCCTTGGAGGATTGCCTGGAATTCGGCACCCAGTTGGCTCGTTCACCGTATTCTCTGCTGCACAATATACTATCTCAGTGGTCTTCTTCAGTACCGCTACCAGTTCCTCAGCCACCTCTGGTCGATGAGTGGGTCAACAAGAGGCCATACCCTGAATCCGATCCCAGGAGCTTATGGGATATTCTTGCAGTGGATCACTTCCTAGGGAAGTTTTTTCCGGTGGCAGCGTCAAACATCTGTGCACCGGAATCCCTCACCCAGAGGAAGTCGAGTGCTTCCGTTAAACCCTATGGGCGATGCAATTTCATCTTCTTTATCATCAGGTGGTGTACCCCAGGAGCCAAGTGCACTTTTTGGAAATCAGAGAGCAATGTCGTCGGGTCAATTAGGCCGCACTCCCCATGGCCCAGCGCCCAGAGTCACCAGGTCCCCAGAGGACCCTCCAACAAACATGTGTTCAGAGTTACAAGGTACTCCTCAAAATTATCAGAGAGGCTACCCCAACGTGCATGTCCATTATTGGGGGATGTACATTTTACACCACTTCATCCCTATTCAATGGAAGGCTAAATCGCTATGAGATATTGAGAAAATTCCCCCATGAAGGGTCACAGTCCATATGGTCGACATCAAGGACGATGAGGATGAGTTGGAATTTCTCAATGGAGACTTAACCCCTGATGGTGTGCCACCACTGTTGGGTCCACCGGGACAGATTACTCGTCAGCAGAGGAACCTCCTAAGTCTCCCTATTCCCACCGAAATATTGGTACTCAGCCAGAATGTTGGTAAGGGTAAAGAGCATGTTGAAGCTGTCAAGAACTTCGACCCATCCTCCTCAGTGCATAAGATGAAGGAAGACCCTGAGAAGGCCGCGTTGCGCCAGCAAATTGCTGAGCAGAAGAGGTTGGTCGAAGAACTCATGGCCGAACGTGCTATAGAGAGACAACACGACTAAGGTGTTCTTTGGCCAGGGCAGCAGGGGTAGGAACAAATTCCTCTCAGAAGGATGCCACCAGGAAACCCTGATCATAGCACTCCCGCAGACAGGGTTGAAGCCAGAACTCATGGAAAGATGGTATGATAGGTCTCACCAAACTCTCCCGAACGGCGCGATAATCCGAGGAATACGGCCAGAGTTCCCTCAACTGCCTCATAGGCCGCTCCACCAGTCGCTCCACGAGCCGTTGAACCCATCTACTGTGTCGAATATCCCGACAATGCACTCGTTGTTAAGGATCCCCATCAAGATTGGAACCCCTACCTGGATGATCCAATGGCGGAACTAATCGCCTGCCCCGGGGAATTGGAAATGTGATAGGTGTCAGTCCCACCAGATGGCAATCCATATCGAGCGTGGCTAGATGATATGTCTACACCCCGAGATTTGGGAATCCCACTTTCTTGCCATTTAGTGAGATAGGGGACCCACCATAGCACCTTACCAACTTTTCCTCAAGGTTTGGCCCCATGTTGGGCACTCCAGCACAACAAGAAGCCGCCATGATATGATGTTTTGTGCATAAATTGGAAGGACATACATTTGTGTGGTATAGGAAGCTCCCCATTGGATCAGTGACTGGTTGGTTGGATCTTTTCCAACAATTCATATACCAGTTCCGCTCCACCAAATAGAAGACCAACATCACAGACCTCTTCAAGTGCAAATAATGTCCTGATGAGAGAGTCACAAACTTTATCGCCTGGTTGAAGGGGATCACATACTCCCTTGACATGCCACTGACTCAAGAGTAATTACTAATAATATGTGTAGGGAATGTTGAAACAGAACTGGTTCCTTCTCTGATCACTCAGAACTACCCTGGAGGGTTCTAAGACTTCTCAGATAAGGCCTAGCGCCTCGAGGAAGCTCTACAAGAGGCTATTCAGGCCCGTACGCTGCCCCCTGCGATCCTAGCAAGGAGACCTTCCAGAGCCGAGCCTGTCATAGTCTCCCAAATAGAATCCCCCAGGAAGCTAGAGTTGCTACCAGTAGCACTAGCTCCACAGCCTCGTAGAGGCCCTCCACCTCAGGCACATCCTCTAGCTCTGTAGCATCCTCAGAATCGGTAGGTGCCTTGGTGCGATGCCCCACCGCCGCCCAGGCAGGATAATCAGGGTCTGCCTCCTCAACAGGGCCCTCTGGCTCCTCGTCAGGGCCAAGCTCCCAGAGCCCCCTTCCCAAATATAAGGAATCAGACCTACTCATTCAACGAGGCTCAAGTCATTGGTTATTTCCATAGTTCCTTGGAGAAAGGGATCATGCGACTGCCTGAGTGCAAAAGGCCAAAAGAATCGAATCTCACCGATCACCCGAACTATTGCCCCGATCATCGGATTTTGGGGCAGACCCTTAATAATTTCTATGTGTTTACAGACTATCTCCAAGACCAGGTCGATAACAACATAGTCAGGTTGGTCCTGACCCTAGCATAAGTCGTGGGTGTCTTTGTAGGATCAGGTAGCGGTGCCTACAACGAAAGCAAGTGGAAGCAGGTTCCCAGTCGCGGATCTCAAAAGTACGAGGACTGTATGGACCTTAAAATGGTTGCGCGTACCCATGAAATCATTCGAGAATGCCTAAATCAGTCAGAGCCTTCAGAAGATGCAACCAGCACTCCTGCGTCATCATCTCAGCCAGCCTCTTCCCATAAAAGCAAGCATTAGTGGCACAAGAAGAAGCAACGCGCCCCACCAATGCCATCTTCGTCCCACAATCTCAGTGATTTCATGCACCTGGAGATGGGAATACCTCATAGAATCCACCCATTTGTGGATAAGTTTTCATGGGAATGTTAGTGGTACGCTTCGGTTAGTACCGTGGAGTTGGTAAATCAATATATGACAGCCGACAAAGGGGAACACCGGGCGAACCTCCCTAACGTCCCCAGCTGACGCCAATGTTGGAGGAGCCGCGACCATATGGGTCATCAAGGCACATCAACTGGCACTTTCATCTAGGGTGTGCAAGAAACTGAGACTAGATAGCAGGCTCAACACAGAGCTCAGCATGTACAACCTCCTCATCTAGTGTCATCAGATCTACCTCCACCACCGTTTATGCTACTAGATCAGGGAGAGCTGCCTCGTCTGTACTGTGACCAGTATCGCCCTACTATAGGCCAATCACAGTTGTCCGTTCCTCATCTGGAAGATACTATTCTGGCCTCGACTAGTGAGCAACGGGTCAAACCTAGCACTATCCAGTCGCCGATCCAGCTGGCAGGGCTGACCATGCCTTCAATCGCAGAGTGGCCTCCTATAAGTAGAAGTTCGCACCTGACATTGATGTATGATATTCTCATGCAAAATTCCATCATTATAGCGAGGCTATCTATCCTTGAGTCTCATCTCCTATCATCAAACATGTGTGAGGCACTCGCAGAGGCTTTTAGGAGCCCCCTCCATTTTGAGATAGAGGTAGCCACTGCATAAGCCTTCCACGCTGAGGCAATTGAGAATGTCGAATGCCATGCAGTTATCTCATTCTCTGGTGAAGACGAAGACCCTCCCATATAGGGGAACATTCTTCCATTGTACATCACCGGTCAGTTCAATGGCATAGAAGTTCTCCACTATCTTGTAGACATGTGTTCTTGGATTCACCTAATCCCAACTCGGACACTACGAAAGCTGGGATTGTCTGAGGATGATCTAACACCCTCCTACCTAAGAATCCAAGGATACGATAGGATCGGGAAGACCCTGGTCAGTAATATATGTTTGAAGACCCAGTTCGGGGGCCTAGTCACCAGTACTGAATTCATGGTTGTCTCCCTGGATGCCGCGTACAACACATTGATGGGCATTCCATGGATCCAACTTCATGCATCAGTCCCTTCATCAAATCAATAATGCCTCAAATAATCCCTCAATGGTCTAGTAGGCATACTCCAAGGTGACATATCTCCTTTCACCTCTTGCGAATACCATTATCTAAATGTTGACTATTAAAAGAGCAAGGATAAAAATATTATTAAATGTGAGATTGAACCCACCCAAGCCACAAGTGATCCATGGGCAGGTCTAGATAACGCCTATATCTTCCCAATCAATAAGCTAGATTCCACGACCCCCAACATGAGGAAATGCTTTGTTGTCTATGTCACAAGAGGAAATAATATTCCCAAGTCCAAGAAACGATGGAAAATCACCTCGTACTCCAACACAAACCAGGCACATGCATCTCTTCCACGGTTGATAATCTAGTACAGGTGACCCATGGTAGCGAGGAAGATCTGAGAACCACGTTGATCAGTGCCACGGTGCCCCTAGAGAAGTAGCAATAGTACGTATACTTCATGAAACAACACCATGACATGTTTTCCTGATGTTATGATGATATTCCAGGACAAGCTCCTCAGCTGGTCTTCCACTGCTTCAGTCTCCTGGTAAATCATCATGGGTTCAAGCAGCCTCGTAGAAAGATACACCTTTTTCATGGTTCCATGGTTGAGGCTGAGGTTGAAAAACTCATCAGAGCTAACTTCATCAAGGAGGTCCATTACTCCAAGTGGTTATCCAACATTGTTCCAGTTAGAAAGAACGATGGGAAAATCATAGTCTGTATCGACATCCGAAATCTCAACCACCACTGTCCGATGGATGATTTTCCCCTTCTAGTGACAGAATTGGTGATTGATGCCATGACCAGGTTCAATGACCTCTCCTTCATGGATGGGTATTCTAGGTACATCCAAATCCAGATGGCCCCCAAAGAAGAGGATTCAATCGCTTTCAGGGCCCCCCAATGTACTTTCTTTTACCAGGTTATGCCCTTAGGCCTGAAGAATGATGCTTCCACCTGTCAGCGGTCCATTCACCATATATTGAATCCAATTATTGTAACAATGGTGTAATTCTATGTGGAATATTTGGTGGTCAAATCTCGCCAGTGCCAGGACTATCTCAAGGACCTTGATAAAGTGTTCGGTTTCCTCGGTTCCCGCCACCTAAAGATAAACCTGCATTAATGTGCCTTGGGGGTCACCTCCGACAATATTCTTAGCTTCGTCATTAGATACTGTGGCATTAAGAAAGATCTAGAGAAGATCAAGACCATTAACCAGATGTCCCCCTGAGCAATATTTGGGAGCTTCTAGGGTTTAAAGGTCACTTACCTTGTATATGCGGATTCATCACGATCCTAGACTGCAAGTGTAAGCCCTTTACTCGGCTCATGAAGAATGTAACATCCTATGAATAGGATGAAGAGTGCAAAAACACGTTCGAGGAAGTCAAGCAGTATCTACTGTGGCCTCCGGTCCTGATGCCACCCGTTGCTGGGAAGCCGCTGGTCCATTATATGACTGCTCTAGAACAGTCTCTTGGTGCCCTGTTCGCCCAGAAGAATAATGTGGGGACATAGAAAAATCTCTACTACCTCATCTGTATGCTCCTTGATATGGAGACCATATACTCCCCCATTGAAAAGTGATGCCTTACCCTCGTATTTGCTGTGAAGAAGCTGCGACATTACCTATAGCACCATGAGGTACAACTAGTGTCATGGATATATTCTCTAAAGTACATCCTAAACCGCCCCATGTTGACTGGTTGACTAGCGTGGTGGGTGGTGATCCTCAAGCAGTTTGACATAAGGTTTGTCCCCCAGAAGGCTGTTATGGGACAAGCATTGGCAGACTTCCTCGCTGCCCATTCGGCTCCTACCGACTAGTCCTTGGACCTCAATTTCACAGTTGTGGCAATCCTATCGGTGGATAAAGCCATGACGTGTTGGTAGATGCCTTTTGATGGGGCTTCCCGAAGCCCCACTAGCCGAGGCTAAATTATCCCAAGATCAACAGGGTAGGCCTGGGTATTGTCTTCATCACTCCGGCACAAGCCATTCTGCCGTACTCATTCTAACTATCGGAAGGCCGCACCTATAATGTGACAGTGTATCAGACCCTTATTACTAGCCTGGATCTAGCCCTCAAGATCAACTTCCCCCATTTTCATGTGAAAGGGGATTCCGATCTAGTCATTAAAATGGTCGACGATGAATATGTTGTTAGGAATCCAGAACTTGTACCATTTTTGGAATGCACTCTCCAGCTGAAGGCCCAGTTATCTTCTCTGCCGGATGTGGGACACGTTCCTTGATTTCAGAATTATCATACTGATGCCCTGGCCGGCCTGGCCGCATCACTTGAAGAGCCCAAGCAGGATGACCCAATTATCCACGTGGCACACTGGAGAGTGGTTTCTCTTGTCACTCCGGATAATGGCGGCAATCCACTGGTAGGTTACCTGACCGCAGGCACCTCCATGTCAGGACTCCCAGGTCCCCAAGATGCAGTGGTGGAAGTGATTCCGGATTTGAGGGCCCCTATTGTCATGAACCTCCAAAATCGTTACCTCCTAGCCAATCTGAATTGGTGTGAGAAAATAGGTTGCCGAACATTATAGTTTACCCTCAAGGACTGTACTGGTCTTGATTGGATCCTCTACAAGAATTTTTTTTTATGGTATTCTGCTCTATTGCATTCAAGGAGTCGAGATTCCATAGGTCATGCAGCAGGTTCATGGCGGTTCTATTGGTGCCCACCAGGATGGGCCAAAACTTTCTCACCAGATCTGGAGATTGGGGTATTTTTGGCCCTCCATGATCCATGAATGCATTGAGTTTGATAAAAAGTGTCATGCATGCCAATTTACTGCCAAATTCATACATTGGCCATAGAGTCCCCTTCACACTACTAAGTACCCTTGGCCCATTGTGGTGTGGGGACTCGATGCCATGGGACCGTATCCACCGGTGACAACTCGCCAGTACCGGCTAATCCTGGCTGCTTTGGTTTTCTTCCCCATGTGGGCAGAGGTAGCTCCACTCATGGAAGTCAAGGTTCGATCCATTGTCGATTTTTTGAGTTCCAACATCATCTACAAATTTGGAGTCCCTTAGTCTGTTTTCACCGATAACCTCACAAACTTCCGAGCAGCTGTGTTAATGAAATTGTACACCAAGTACAATATCTGTTCTAACCACACCTCCCTCTATCATGCGTAGGAAAATGGACAGATCAAGGCATTTAATAAGACCCTCTATAACAATTTACAGAAAATGGTTGTTCTGAACCAGAATAGATGGCTAGACAAGATCCCCAAAGCCCTCTGGGATTACCGGACAATGACTCGAAATTCCACCCATGTTACCCCATATTCCCTGGTGTATGGAACTGAGGCTGTCCTACCCATTAAGATTCAACTTCCCCCATTGTGCACAACAGTCTATGTTCATCAGGCATTAAATAATGTAGCTGAAATCCGTCTGCCTGAATTGGAAGCACTTGACAAGAATAGTCTTTGTGCCCTACATAATCTGGAGAGGCACTAGAATAGGATGGATCGAGCCTTCAACAAGAAAGTTAACCTCTGCTCATTCTTACAAGGTGACATAGTTTTGGACTTTAGGAGGCCAATGATACCCGATAGGAAGCCACCCATGTTGGAGCCCAAATCGGAAGGACCTTACATCATTCACAAGGTTTACTCCAATGGAGCTTACTCCCTAGTTACTGTGGATGGTGAGCGTATAACTATTCCCACCAATGCCATGTTTCTTCAAGAAATATTTTTCTTAAGCCTCAAGGTCTTGCACGACCTTAAACTGGACAGTCCCACAAGACCCTAAACTACACGATGGTACCACATGACCTTAAACCATACAGTCCTACATGACTTTAAACTATGTATCGTCCTGCATGATGTTAAACTGCATCTTCAGAACTACGTGTGGCTTGATTCCCATCCTCATGGGATACTTAAGAATGCTCAAATGCTTCGTTTTGTGCCCAGTCCCAAACTATTATCTACAACTACCCCTTGGGTATAGTTATCTCGGAGGATCCTTGCATGATATGGGCTTCCTCATCCCCACTCGTACAAAGGTTATAATGGTCACACCATGTGCCGACTCCCGCTCCTCTATCCTTCCACTTCCTCACCGCAAGAAGTTAAACTTCATGACCTTCATGAACTATGTACGACTTGATTTACCATCCATATAGGATACATAGGATCACCTGGAAATTTTGTATGTCGGCCTAGCCCAAACACTAGAATCTTCTCCTCGGGTCAAGACATATGGAAGGGGTGAAATCTTATACCTGAATTCAGGTCAAGCTAACCTCGATTCGGCCATACGTATTACTCCCTGGAGACGTCGGCCTTTTTCATAGATGGGAACATCTATGCTCCACCCAATCCTTTGATTGGGATTACATCATCTTGCCCATTCAGAAGGGCCCCCAAATGGTAAGGATGCTAGGCCTAATGGCTCTCGAACCACTTCAGGCCAACTCCCTCAAGGATGTTGAGAAACAAGCCGATACAAGTCCAGTGTTGTGAATATGGTCAGTAGTCGATGCTCATTTGTTGCTCCCATTTCAGGTCACTATAGGAATGCTGTCTTTCGAACATGGCCAATAGCTATCCTATAACATTGGAACTGCCCCATGATGTCTCAAACATTGAGTGTACTGGCTCAATCTTCCCTGTTGTATCTCCAAGTGACAAACTCCCTTCGATAAAAGACAGGTTCTAGTTACCCATATGACGGGGAGACCCGAGACATGCTCCTTGTTTTCCACATTGAGCATTTCCCACATGTGCTTATGAGATGTGTTGAAACAGTAACCATAAAATAAGGCGTAAAGACTTCCATCTGGGGCCCAGCCTCATGCCCTTTGGTCTTCTTGGTCCCTAGCCCATGTTCTTAACCGGAGTGTATGGTGTGGTGTTGGATTATGTCTTCATTAATATCGAGTTGCACGCCGTGTTGTACACATCCTCTAATGAGACACCTTGTCCTCTATTTCATCCTTAATGTGTGACGTTAAACTGTAAACTAGTCAGGACTTCCTGACCGAGGCCCAGCCTTAGGCCCTTTGGCCTTCTTGAGCCCTAGCCCAAGTTCTTTCCCAGATTGTACGGTGTTTTATTGGATTACCTCTTCATTCACATCGGCTTATTTGTTGTGCCGTACACCTCCCTTGTCAGGGGTATTACCGTCATCTCTTTAGTTATCACTGCAAGACGTTAAACTAAAAACCGGTTGGGCTTTGCTGACCAAGGCCTAGCCTCAGGCCCCTTTGACTTATTGGTCCCTAGCACAAGATCTTACGCAGAGTGTATGGTGTGATGCGGGATTATGTCCTCATTCACGTTGGGTTACTTGTCATGACATGAACCCCCCTCGTTAGGGTATCTTACCTATATGCACCATTAAGAACTACATGTGTCTTGATTCCCATCCTCATGGGATACGTAGGTCCTCCTGAATGTCTAGACTATGGGTCCATCCCCATCTCTTAGAAATCTTCCTTTCACTTTGGCCCCGTGGCCTGCCCTTTTCCCAAGAGAGGAGTATATGGTTTGGTATGAGATTATGTCTTCATTAACGTCAGGTTTGTAACGACCACACCACTTACCACTCTTTATTGTGATCTCTATATCCCCTATTCTATACTCATCCCTTCAAATAAGATACTCTCAAGTTGAGGACCCTCGTCAACCCACTTCAACGATTCACCAATGTTCCTAAGGGTACTCTAGTTTAGTACCTGTAATGTCGGATTATACCCAGACATGCATCCACCCATATCCCTGGATTCATGTTCCCCTTCAGTAGGGCTTCCATCACCTTTCACATCCAGATGGACCCCTGAATGGCATGGATGGTCGGCCCAAGGGCCCGACTACCATCACAGGCCAACGTCCTTCTGGGATTCGAACAATGAACTGATACAAGTCCCGCGTTGCGATTATGGTCAACAGTTGATGCTTTTAATTGTTCCCAATTATGGTAACACGATATGGATTCTATGTTTCTTCCATAGTCAAGTAGTTATCCTCAATCATCATGCCAACCTAATTAAGCACAAGATATCCATTACATGATTCACATCCTTATCCACCTTATCATGTCCAAGTAAATCCCCAAAACTATTGACACTATTACTTGGTGCATATCTACACGTTAGGAGAACAAAGATGTTGTAATGGCGTCATTCGGGGCTCCACACTAATTTCCCTTTGATGGGAATTCCAGGTATTGCAATAATTATCATCCTCCCTTGTTTCCCACACCGTGTTTGACTCACATGGGCTTAGGGATCAGGTCGAGGTCTATTCTTATTTGGAAGTTTTCCACCCCTCCATGGTCCGACCTCATAGACTATAAACTATGATCCCCTCATAACTATGTAGGGCTTGATTCCCATCCTCATGGGATACATACGAATGCCCAAAACTATTTTCTTTGGGTCTATCTTGACTTTTGGTAATTTGTCTTTTCCTTCCTGTCTTCTGGACTTTGACTATGGGATCGCGTGGTGCGGTATGGGATTACCTCCCCATTCACATCGGGTTTTCAATAGCTGCACAACGCGCACCCTGTTCTAAGAATTAGAACTCATGTATCCTATCCCACATAACATTAAACTGTATGTTTTCATGAAATAAATTAAAAGGAACCCTTTAGAACTACGTGTGGCTAGATTCCTATCCTTAGGGAATACGTAGGACTAGTCAGATGTCTCGTTTTCTGGTCCAGCTCAGTTGGGAGCTAGTTTCTCTGACCCCTTTCACTCTCACCCCTATTTGGGCCCCTTGGCCTGAGGTTCCCCTCATGGAAATGCCTACGGTGTGATATGGGATAATTTCCCCATTCACATAATGTATGTTTTATTGCACAGTACACATTCCCCATCTAGCATCATCTCTATTACGTCCATGCTACATGACGTTAAAATTCATGCCTGGTCATGTCACATGACCCTAAACTGTGACATTATCATCTTGTACGCATGATGAAAAATGACATTTCATTGTGGTGACCTCATCGTAGAGGACATCACGTTGGGTTTCGGTCATTTACCATACCATTTGTCAATGCCTACTATGTCTTGGTTCTTATGGGGATACCAGGGCCTCCTACCCTAGGCCTATCACTTCGCGGAAAATAAACCACTCAAATTAAATGAAAAACAAGATTTATCAAATGCTGCTTCATTTCGTGCGAGGGCCACACCCACACACCACTTTTTCCATGGAACTAGTACCTTACCATGCCACCTCAAGAACTACATGCAGCATGATCCCCATCATTAAGTGGTACGTAGGAACACCTGTGCACTTTTCATCATGCCCAACTCAACTCTTGTTTTCAATCCCTCGACCTAAAGAACTCTATGAGGAGCACGTGGTGGTCGAAACCTCCGGTTCCCATTCACATCGGGTATTTGTAGTTACCCCACCACATGCCTCTCGTGTTTCCTCCCATCCATGGTCCGAGTTCTACGACCCTAAACTAAGATCTCATTTGGTAAGAGAATCGACTCCCCTCTATTTAATATGCCTCGTTGTCGTATTCAGATGTGTTTTGACAAAGATACCATGGTGTGGAATTTTCATGGAGACATTCGTCCCGTTCCATGTCCAAGGTTCATGGGCTCGCTATTTGGATCCTCGTCCTCTTCCACATCCAAAAGGACCCTCAGAATTCATGGATACTAGGAATAAGAGAAATCCATGGATGATGGGACAAATTTCTCTCCAACCGTTCTAGGCCAATGTCCCTAAGGATCTCAGACGACATTTGCGACAGGTCTTGTGTTTCAAACATGGTCAACGATCAACCCTCATTTGTTTGTCCCCATTCCAGGCTGACGCGATATGGATACTGTGTTTCCTACACGGTCAAAAGTTAATCTCTATCATCATGCTACCATTAGTTTGATCAAGATTTCGAGCATCATGATTCACACATTTCCACTTTCTCATGTTCAAGTGGAATTCCAACATATTTGGCCCTGCCTCTTCGTGTGTCTAGGTGCTCTACATAGACGTGTTAGCATCATTTGGCAGGTAATCACCAAGCATCCCTTCACCCTAACATATCCATTCCTGTGATGGAAAATTCCCCCAATAATTCATGTTTCCCACATCGATCATGACTCACGTCGGCTTAGTAGTTTTGGTAGGATGTGTACCGGCACAACCAGGCTTCTCATCGTCCTGCAAGATAATAAAATGCTCTCCTAAAACTATGTAAGGCTTGATTCCCATCCTTATGAGATATGTAGAGGCACCCCGATATTTCCCCTAGGGTCCATCCACAGGAATCATAATGTCATGTTCCTCCCCATTTACGGCCAGTGGCCTGACCCCTCATGAGGAACAACGAAATTGTAACTTTTCCCCAAACAAGTTTGGGATTCCCCAAGAGGACATTGGGAAGCGACAAATCTCTCACCAGAGAGGCCGTGTCTGAAAGAAGGAATGATCAATGATCAAGCTGATGCGCCATCTAGTGTGCTTCCACTATGATGGCATAATTTCAAGAGTGTTGGATTCAAATTTAAAAAACCATCACTCCACCCTTCACACTTCATGTGCCCTTTATTCGGACACTCGTCCTTATTCATGTCTAAAGGAACCCCCTAACAGTATGGATTCATGGCCTATGGATCGTCTACTATCATGGGCTGATGTTCTGGAAGAAAAATTAATGGAATTTAGAGTTAGGCCATGTGTTTTGAACATGGCCAATGGTTGGCCCCCATGAGTTATCCCCATTTCAGTCTAACGTGACAAGGATACTATGTTTCCAACATAGTCAATAGTTATCCTTAATATTCACGCCACCCCCATAGCATTACAGATTTTGGGTATCATGATTTGCACCTTCCACTTCCCTCTATTCGAACTAATCTTAACACCGTTGGTGTTACCCCACTCGTGCACTAGAGAACATTGGAAGGACAGATCTTTGATTATTCTGTGGTCCTAATCCTCTGATCGGGCCTCTACCATACCTTTCTGGAGGATCCAAATTTTGTACCTAAACCCCGGATTTCGAAGCTTGGTTGGCGCATTATGTTCAAATGGATTAACATGAAGATCCCCATTTGTTTCTCACATTGGGCTCAAACCGCGTGAGATTATGTACTGACCACAATACATTTCACGAATATAAAAGATGTGTATAAAGCCAACCTCGCTAACGAAACTCATTTATGATATGGAATCAAATAAATCAAAACATGAAAGTTCAAAAATAGATCTTTTCATACGTACAACACATGGGGGTCTATCTCTCACATGGACGGGTTGACCCCTGTCAAAAGAGAGTACTAGTTTAGCCACCCTCACACTTGTGTCGTCCAGGATTTTCTGCCGCCGGCTCAAATCCCGCTCCTCCTCAGTAGTGATGCGGCGTAGTTCATCAGCCTCAGTTTGGGACCACATAACATCAGCCTGAATGGTGACCATTTCTTCTGAACCTTCCCTCATATGCTCTTCTGCATCTGCTAGTTGGGCCATCAATCGCAAGATCAACTCTGGTTGTGCATTAAGAGAGGCTTAGTGCTCTTCCGCCCAGGTCTATAGCCATTGGATCTCATTTTCAGCCTCCTGGAGCTTTTTGGTGTTCATCGCCTTCCTCCGCTGCCAGCCCATGCTGAGGCCGCAATCATAATCCCGGATCTTCTCCACTATAAGATTTCGGATGAGTTGGTGAGGGCATTGGGCATCCACTCCCCTAGTACACAGTTCGCGCAGTCGCGAGTGAAGCCTATCCATCTCACCCAACCATTATACCTAGGGGTATTTTCATTAAAGCACAAGATCAGCTTCCATGATCGGAAATGGACTATCTCACTATCCTCTTCATTTGTGGCTGTCTTGTCCTAGTTTGTGCGTTTGGAAGGCTCATATGCAGGGTACGCCCTTAGGAAATATTCTGCGAGATCTGCATCTGGCGTTGGATCAGGCATGGCATCTGGCGTCGGATCTGGTGTGGTGGGACTTGGGTTTACTAGTCAATCCTCATCGTCAGACCCCACCTCAATAACCTCAGGCACGACCCCTCTTGTGGTCCCAACAATGATAGGGAGCGCTACAGCTCGGTTGGGCTGGGTATCTTTCTCCATGATTACTGGCATGCCCCTGGGAGGGGCACCACTGAAAATCCTGACCAACCTTGCTATAGCGGCCCATTCCAACAGAAGAACTGTATATAATAGAGAAGGGCATGTACGTCAGTTGGCACGATCAACGTGTGACAACAATGAGCTCAGTATAGAAGAATTATAGAGATCGAACATCTGGGTCTGCTCTTAAGTTGATGTTGACTAGACCCTGACTCGTGGCCCTTCATATATTGTCCGATGGTCTGGAGATTCTGGAGGAGCCACATCGGGTGTCCTAGCCCCGCTAGATAAAAAACCTGACGTATCCATAGGTGCAGGTTCTGAGGGTCCTACATCATTACCCACCAAGGGGAGAGAATGAGGTCTGCGCACAAGGTCCTTCGGCACGGTTCAGATGTTTGTAAGAAATCAATAATGACTTGAGAGCAGACCTTGAGGAATGAAACTTGGAAGGATAACTTGAGAGTCTCAGTGAAATTGTTGAGACCCAAGTCTTGATCACTGACTTCTCCTTTCTCCAATGGTCTCCCTCCACCGGCCTCATCCCCCCCCAAGAGGATTCGTCTAATTATTCTGGTAGGGGGAAACAATCTCTCAGCTCAGCAGCTGACAGTAGTGGGGTAACCGTCTGATCCAGAAGTACCTTCACCCAGTATGTCATTAGACACGAGGCACCCCTGGAATGCATGAAGTCATCCAGCTCATCCATATATTTCTCCAACTCTGTCGAGGATACTGCGAAACTGGCCATAACATGGCCTATAACAGGTAAATCCATCCCGAGACAGTTTAGGTGTTTCCACATCTCAGATGGGATGAGGAATTGTCGGTTGACTACACAAATGTCCCAGGAATCCTGGAAAGAATCATTCTCTGGCATGTTGATATGGCACAACCATTTCCCCGGGGCCTGTATAGATATCCTACGGAATCCCCTCAGTGGCCTCCACACCAGATGGCTCAGCTCTCCTGGGACCACCAGATCGGCTACTGCTATTGGATCCGCCACCACTGCCTCACCCACAGCTAGTGTAGTTCTGGTCGCCACGACAGCCCCACCACCAAGAGAGGTCCTTTCCACCTTTTGGCCTCGACCTAGAGGTAGGGGAGGCCCCCCCCCCCTCACTTGCTCGAACAGCTATCTGCTTCACCATTTCCCCGGGATAAGCCACCTCCTAGCTTATGGCGTACTCCTTCATCAGTCCAAAAGTGGCAGTAGTTGGAGCCATTGTATTACGCATTTTACCATCTTCTTGTGTGATGATGAGACATAATTTCCTCATCACACATGGGTGCTCCTTGTGGCGTACCTCCTAGTTGACCCGCAGAGTCAGTCACTGCACGCATCAGAATTTCCTTGAAAACCAGTGTGGGGTGTACGAATCGAGGAGAGGCATGCGGTCCACCCTTTCCACCAAGACTCCACCTTGAAAGGCCAGTAGATTGGCCTGGTACACTTCGATCCCCTGAACATCATCGTTGAATTCCCCCATCGGCAATGGAAACAGTTGAAAATTAAACTCTTCCACCTTCCAATCCCGGTTTAGCACCAACAGTACTATCAATTTGGCTGGAAATGTCCTGGCAGCGTTCTGGATGGATGGGCAGAATTTTGACCCCGAAGCCAAAATGGGGTTAGGTAATTCGTAAATCTCCTTGATGTGCACCGCGATCCACCCATACAGAAGATGGAAGGTACTATATATCCCCTTCAGCCTCTTCCCCTTGCTAACATGCCACAACATCTAGTACAATTTGGTGAGCATCGGAATCCCCAGATTTACCTGCCTTCCTGTGGCCAGCATGGATGCCATGATAAATGTTCTAGGTCGCACCCCCATGTTGGTATCCGTCACTATTAAGATCCAACCATAGATAAGGTCCGCGATAAATTCCACCAGTCTGACTATCGGCTTCTATTCAGTATTGGCAGTCAAACCCCTTGTCTTCTACTGGGTGTCCTCTAATAGCTGCCAATAAGAGTGTTCCTTGCCCCGTTGATCCCCCTTCAGGCATGTTTGAGGCCTCACAGGAAACATTCAATCGAACAAGATGTTTAGGAACTGCTTGAACCACTGCCTAAAGGTGACGTCTCTCACTGCTTGTTTGTCTTCCCCGGGCACCAGCCCCGTCAGTGCCATCGTCAGCCGCGACATCTGCTCTGGATCCTCCCAAGTAGTCATGATGGGAAGGAACTCATCGTACATAGCCCCCAATATCATGACCCCTAAAATCTAATGGACATCCCATAGACTGATACCCACCTCCCCATGGTGCTAGTGAAACGTGTTGGTCCTAGACAATCATATGCTCAACAGCTTTGACATCAAATGTTTTGTATGATATATGTGGAATTGGGAGGCCCGTACCGCCTCATACAAACACACTCTCCTCAACTTGGCTCCAAAATCCTCACACGAGGCACCTACCCAGTAATCCCATGCCCAATCATCTATGAGGTTACCACCCTGGCATAGGTCCCACTCCTCAGACCACCCCTTCTTCGGATTTCCCACGGTTTCCTTCAGTATTGTATGGTACAGAGGAGGAGACGTCTCTGGCTACAATTTCTTCCCATCGATGTTATTCATGTTGTTGTATAGACAGTCAACAATGATGTGTGTGAAGTCCTCCTGCGCATGACCATCAGCCGCCCTGAACCATTGACGTGGGCATAACATGCTCCTGAACAAGCAAGCTGGTTCGTACCTACTAGCCTCAGGAATGAAGATGTCATCCCTCAACCCAAAGTCATACAAGGGAAGCCTCTTTCACCTCAAATAGTTCTTTTGGATCTCTAATAGTAACTCAATCAATGAATTATGGTTCAAGTGGCTACGGACCAACTCTCCTAGACCCAGAAAAATTTCCACCTCATCCCTCCAGGCGGCATCCGCGAGCTCCCCCTGGGCATCTTCTTGATGGGCCATTTGGTTTTAAGACTTGGAAAATTTTTAGGTTGGGTTGCAAATCCTGTTCATGTAGCACATTCGCAAAGCTGATTCGTGGAGCCCTACCTCAGCCTGAAAGATCAAGCTTGTGTAGTGTTGTCATGGAGTCAAAGACTCGCGTTTCGCTATGAAGCCCGATTCGTGGCGTGCAGTCGCATAGTACGTGGAGCTTCATGAATCGAGAGCACAAAAGGAAAAAATTCATGGAGAAGGGAAAGGACAAAAGAGAGGTCAGCCTCCCCTATTTAATGGCAGTAGAATTCATAGCTTAACGGTGCATCCCAAACACGGGGAGCTTTGCGGCGTACTCGTCCTGTGCGTCAGCGTTCCACCTCACACGCCTTCTTCGTGATACATCTCCGCGAACGGCCAAAGATTTTGGCGATTGAACCTCAGACTTCGAACCTTGATTTCTCCACTAATCCAAATCTAGGGGGGGAATTTTTTGGTGACAAAATGAGGGATGAAAAAAAGAAGAGACGAGGCCCCACGAACTACCTCACGAAGCCCTTCCACGGAGCCCCTCGGGCCCCGCGGGCCTGCCGCGAAGCAAAGAGGCGGACCCCCTCTGTGAAGGCATTTGATTTTCGTGATCCCACCACGAAGAAAGGAGGAAGACCCTCTCCATGAATTCATTTTACCTTCGCTATCCCGTCACGAAGTAAGGAGGCAGACCCCCTCTATAAAGGGATTTGACATTCGCGAGCCTTCCGCGAAGCAAGGAGACAGAACTGCTCCACGAAGGCATTTGACATACACGAGCCCACCAAAAAGCAAAGAGGGGGACCCCTCTATGAAAGAATTTGATGTTCGTGTGCCAACCATGAAGAAACCAAAGACCTCTTTGGGCCGTGTAGGCTCTTCTTCGCGGCACCTCTTGCCTCTAAATACTGGGCTCCCCCCGAGCCCAACAGACGGACAATCCGACCATTCAACATCCTAGCCCCCAAATCGTGAAGCACCCTTTTCTCTGAGAATAATGAGCTACATGAAGTACTTTTTCTCTATGAAGTGCCTTCCCCTTGCCTTGTTTTAATCTCCTCTTCCAAGAGGGATGCCTATCACGAAGCCCTGGGGCCTTCGCGGAGGAAGGGGATCCCCAAGGGGACCCGGGTCGTTGTGGAGTGTTTATACTTCACGAAAAACCCTTCATGTACACATGATCTACATACCAAGGCTAGGTTACTGTACTTCGCGAAACACATCACTTCAGGACACATTGCTTCGCAAGGAGCCAGTGCTCCACGAGGCAGTGCTTCACAAATGCCTTTCCACTTTGTGAAGCACCTCCTATATACACCTTTTCCCCATGCTAAGGCTAAGGCATCCCACTTCATGAAGAACTCCCCTTCACGTGTGCCCTCCTCCATGTAGAGCAACAGAGCTCGACAATGCCCCCACCTATGGACCCATCTTCTTGGAAATTCTTTTTCCCGTGCGACCCTCCAGTTTTGCACGATGTGAATTCAATGTCCCATGGACGATACCTCCTGTAGCATTGCTTCGACTAATAATTCTTCGCATTGGAACGCTAATGACTATTTCTTCTTCCCATAGCCACACTAATGTGGACCCCTCAATGGATCACTCCATAACACCCCCCAGTCACGACAATGCCTGTACGTTCCCTCCCAAACGGAGCAGAGGGTACCGGTTATGTATGTCCAAGGTGTGCGAAGAAAACCCGCCTCGTCCGAGCTGTAGGACACTAAACTTCCATGAACCATCATCCACAACACATGACATTAAACTGTGACATCTCCCCATGCCTCTCACACAGGGTCCAACACCTTGGACATTCTCCACACCCATTGGTCTCCACAGGGGATGATATCTTCCTCCTGGGAGTGGCGTTTGTCTGTGAGGAAGGTCAACCACCTTGTGGGCCACCTAGATTTTCATGCAGGTGTCAGCATACCTTCCCCTCTTCACTCCCTCAGTACCAAGGCCAGCCAAGGTCTTGGCGGGGAATGGTGCTCCCTCCTTTCGTCTTAGGTCCCCAAGGCCAGCGGAGGACGTGATAGGTAATGGGGCCCCTCCTCTCTTCTTGGGTGCCAAATCCCTCTCCCACTGCACTTTTTCACCCTCGGGCTTCCATCTTGGAGTATGTCTCAGCACCTTGGGCTGCTCAACGTGTAATCCCCTCTTCATTTCCCACAAACGCACCTCTCGCGACTTGATCATCAGGTCTCTACTGCCTCTTGTTTCTGACACCGAGCATGACTCACATGGGCTTAGAGTATGCATCAACCATGAAACCCATCAGGCAACCTAGAGAGTTATCCCCACACACCATCCTGAACTACGGGTACATTGATCCATGTCAAGGAATGATACGTAGGAAGCCCCCACAAGGTTCAAGCCCACTACCCGTTGGTCACTTCGACCCCCTTCACGTCAGTTCTCCAACAATTGGGCATCCTAGAGCATAATCCCCACACCATCCCGAACTATGGGGACTTTGATACATGTCTAGGAATGGTACGTAAGAATCATCCATCAGGTTCATTCCCACCAGCCGTTGGTCGCTCTGACCCCCTTCACGTCGGTTCACCAACACTCAGGCAGCCTAGAGTGTAAGCCCCACACAATAACCTGAACTACGGGGAATTTGATCCATGTCAAGGCATGGTTTTTAGGAAGCCTCCACATGGTCTAATCCCAAAACCCATTGGTCGCTCCGACCCCCTTCACGTATGATCAACAACACTTGGGTAGCCGAGAGCATAATCCCCACACCTGCCCGAACTACGGGGACTTTGATCCATGTCATGAAATTGTATGTAGGAAGCCTTCACAAGGTCTAACCCACCATCCGTTGGTCACTCCGAACCCCTTCACTCCGATTCACCAACACTTGGGCATCCAACAACGTATGCCCTACACAATCCTAAACTACGTGGTCTTTGATTCCATGCCACAGGGATACGTATGTAGCATCCCTAAGGTTCAAGCCCCACCACCATGGGCCGTATTAGAGCGTAACCCCCATTCCACCCGATCTACATGGACTTTGATATGTGATAATGCATGGTATGTAGGAATCCTCCATGATGTTTAATCCCAACAAACCATTGGCACCGACCATCTCTGTGTTGGTGTGCCAAGCCCCATTTCCACCTTGGGCCACCTTAGAGCGTAAGCCCTAATCCATCTAGACCCATGGTCCCTCTTCACGTCAGTTTACCGAAACCATATTCATGGGCCGCCTCAGTGCATAATCCCTAAATTCCCCCATCCTCAATGACATTAAACTGCAATCCATTCCGAACTATGTAGACTTTGATCCATGCTATGGAAGGGTATGTAGGAAGCCTCCACGAGGTTCAAGTCCACCACTCGGTTGTTCCGACCCCATTTACATCGGTTCAACATCACCTTGGGCTGCCTCAGAGTGTAATCCCCATGCCCATCCCACATAACGTTAAATTTTATTCGCCAATGAACTATGTGGACATTGATTACCCTCCACGGGGATATGTAGGAAGTCTCTTCGATGCTCAAGACCAAATCCATCATTCATCCTGATTCTTACCCAGGCCGCCACCTCCCGATGGGATCATGCCACCTAACTCCTCATTCTCATCCATAACATTCAGGAAGCCACCAACGTGCTGGCCCCAACCTTGGTGTTCCTTCCAGGGGATTCTTCAATCTGATCTACTCAAGTCATTGTTCTGATCAGTCTGATCTATCTTCGCTAGACGTTAAACTCACGGCACACCCCGTGTTAAAAATGTGAAGTTGAGGAAAACCTCAGAGGCATTCCTATGGAATAGGATTCTCTGAATTCAACGTGGGATGCATCGGGCTTCCACACCCTTGAGAAGCCCTATAATAAGGAAAAGAAAATCAAACGCGCCTGAGTTCTCGCACCCATAGACGCCAGTGACGTCTCAACATGACTACTCCCCCAACTGAAGGTTGATGCCCCGGATGGACCCCTTGGAATGTCTTGACAGAAGCAGTGTAATTAACCGGTGTCCATGAAAACATGGCACTGTGAAGAGATTCACGAACCACAACTTAATCTATAAGGGAGACCCAGACTTTGGGACGAGTTCCGAGGATGAATCCATGGAATGAAGAACCGACATCCCATCATCCCATTTCGATCAAGGAGAAAACATCCCTAAATAAGGAACTAATGTTGCCTGCTTTTGGAAAGAGGGAATACGGGGTAACAAAGCCATTCCTGTCTCACTCAAGAATACGGACATGCGCACCCCAGAAAAAGCCTCCGAAACAGAAAGTTATTAAAATAGTTTAAGAAACCATATATAGATATCATGATTCCACAGTGAGTAAGGGTACTGGGTAATGTATAGTTAATTAACAGTTTTTGGAACCATGAATGATAAACATGTATATTCCTATAATGACCAAAAACTCTATTTTAATAAATTTGACTTCAAGATGCACTTACTAGTTTATATAATGATGATTATAACGATTTAATTCACTATTTATTATGATATAAAAATATATATTACTTATTTTAATGAATTTATTTTGTTATTTTATATGATATATTCATATGTGATGTGTGGTATATATATTTTATATTCAATTTCATTCCTATGTTGAAATTATTTCTATTGTAAATTTTATGAATAATTTTTTATTTATTCTCTATAATAGTGGAATAGTTCTTCGAATCATGTCTTATTGTTATAATATTATTACTCTATTTAATATTGTGAATTAAGAAACAATTTTATTATAATAATAATTACTTTTAGATTATTATAATTTAATAATCTTTTATAGTTGAATGATAGAGATCAATGACTGTACAATCATTTTCCAGAAATGAACAAAGAATGAAAAAATTGATGATGGGGTCATACCAATCATAAACATATATAATATTAATAAAAAATTAAAAATTCATCCTAGAAAAAAAAATGGTATTCATATGAATATTCATCATCCCCATGACTATAATCTAATTTTGAGTTTCCATTATTTTCTTCCACTATGAATAATAAAATATTTTCCTAAAAATAAATTGTGGTATTTTTAGAAATACCTCATTGTCTAATTTGGAACTATAAAATGATTCCCATGTAGTTCTCCACAAAATCTATGACACTATCCTCCCCCAATTTTTATATTTCATGTTTGAGAAAAACCATTTTTGTGTCTATAAAGAGTAAGCATGATATATTTCCATTAACATTATGACATCTAACACACTATTGGATAGAGACTCTAGGGAAATAATTACCAATATGATGATGTGGGGTTGAGAAAATTTATATAAGAGTAAGACATGGATTTAAAAAATTAAGGGTGGAAATGGTGTGAAATCATCAGAACCTTTTTATATTGTATTTCCTTATCATTGTTTGGTCCCAAAATATGTCATTATATAGTTTATACCCCAAAATTATGGATTTATATTACATCATATGCTATGATTTGATAGTTAATTGAACCAAATAGAGATACAATTTAAAAGATACGGGCATATGAATTTGGTCATTTTCATGATGAAATCAATTATTGAAATTTAAAAAACATCTCATATCCACTTGCCCACTTTTCTATTTATCTAGTTCCTCAGGTGTTGGAATCAAATCCTATATGTAAATGTATACACATGTTTCATTCAAATCATACCACAATAGAGTAATGCACATTCATTTGCTTCATATGAGACATTCCACAACAATAGAAAACACTTGTAAACATAAATTTCTTCAACCAGGGAACCAAATTTTTGATTAATGAAGACATGTGGGGTCCTTATTTTTATCTTTTTGATGTAATATTGATAATTTGATTTTTCCCACCCTAACCTCTAGAATAAGTGGCTTAATACCTTTAGGAATAATTTAAAAACATTAGAAATTAACCATATAATATAGTAGATAAGTACATTTAATGTTTGGAATGTACAAAAGTTTTGATAGGAAACACTCATACCCTAGTACATAAATACTCTGGAAATGGAACATGCTTAAGTAGTTTACTTGTAGAATATTCATCCAAGGCAATTGGTGGAGACCCCTAATAGCTTCGTTTGATATTCACCTCTGTTAAGTTTACTAGAGTTTCATTTCACCCTAGAACCATGAGGGAACCTCTCCACCCAAAAATCACATGGAATATGTGATTAAGCCTCATTAATGAGAATAAATATTGACACCCTCACCTAGGTAACATGTCTTTCTCTCTAGAGTCCCTCTAGGATGAATACGTATCCTATACCAAGTGTTAAATGAGGAACCCATGTTTAAACCTTACATTAAGGAATATAATTATCCATTTCTCCTATACAATGTCATCATTAACCCTATATTTTCATTAATATAGTTTTAATTTCCCAAGTTATCTTATATGGGCCTTTTATTATCATGAACTTTTCAAAATCCATGTAATGCGTAGTATCGGGGAACACACACCAATTTTAAACTATTAAATGATAAATTTTAGTTTTTTTACTTTAGTCATGGGAATTAACCTCCAATATGGGTGCATCCCAAGGAGTGATTTCAGTAGTGTATTCTGTTGATAATTAGGGACTCTATCAATAAGACACTGCAGTGGTCTCTCCTTGATCAATTATTGACTTGTTATTTTTTTGTTGATCCAGTTTAATATGGGAATACCTCTTGAAGTATTCCTTAAAACATTCATATTGTTTAGATACTACAATTTCATCTATATCACATCATTTTTGTGCATATCTATGAATATATAGATATTGTATTCAATTTATAGTAATATACTGAAGATATTTTTTGTGGAATCATCTATAGCTATCCTATGATTATTATCTAGGGTATCCATACTACATAGTCTACATTTTGATCTAATTATGGGCCCTCATAAAATTTTCAAGACATTATACATCATTTTCATTACAATAAGCATGAAACATCTGAGAATAGATATTTGTGTCAACCATGTAAATAATGAAATCAAAACAACCTCAAATTTGGACTCTTAGAAGTCATAAATCCCCAAAAAATTATTCAAGGGTATCTTCATATACGTAATATAGTTTTGATAATATGTTGTTTCTTATTTATGGTCACACTATTCCCCATTGAAGGACAATAAACATTTAATCCAACATCATAGTCATGAAATATTATTATTTATGAAAACCTTTATATAATTTTATTTCAATCTTATTATAATGGTCCTACCACATGAGATTATAATAACTCATTCATACTAAATGTTATTGGATTCCAATTTTAAAGATAAAATTCAAACTCCCCCATTGGTCAAAACCAAACATCTTCATTAATTTATTACCACCCTCATGGGGCCATATTACTGATTATGTCACTTATGTTCTTTATAAAATCCCATTCTTAGAATCACAATATTTTTTAGAATGAAATATTAAATTTTCCATTAGTTATAATATTATTCTAATTTTCGAGAATCATTTTGAGGTTATGAGGATTTTATTGAATAAAAATTATGTTTTTATATATTGGTTATTATTTTTATGATGTATCAGGGGTTATAGTGAACAATGGTGGAAGAATGGGCATGTTTTGTAGTAGGAAATCAATGTTATTGGTCATTGACATAATGAATTCCATTAGAGAAGTGAATGGGTTTAATGTGTTTCTACTAGTAGGTACATGTTGTAAAATAATGAGGGGATTAACCTAGGAAATTAATGATTTATATATGGACCATGTCATGAATTTTGTTCGTGATTTGAAACCAATTCACACCATCAATCTTATGGGATGGATTTATATTAAATTTTAATAGGGGCTTAGTCCATTATTTCTTCACACAATGGTTGGGAACAAAACTCGATTGTGGATGTACCCCCACTTCATGGTACCCATTGATCATATCTTTATAATGAAATATATTTAATTTTCATAGGTATTGGATATCCCTCGATACTCTCTCGAGTCCTCTTTCTTCTTTACTTCGCGATCCTTTTTTTATTTGATTACAAATCCATGGGATCACTTTTTTCCCTATTTTCAGGCCATGTGTCAAATCATTATCTATATCTAAATTCCTATCAAGATAGTGGAAAATAATAAATTAGTGGGACAATATTGTTATATTTTATGTGGTATACATTATATAACATTAATGTATTGTTGTTAATAAGATGCATTATTTTGTTGCAAACCTTATTATACATATATTCACTATTAACTATGACATTATATATATAGAACCAAATGCTTTAAATTAAATATCTATTGTGAAATTATATTCTTCCCTCAATGGATCGTAACCTTTAATCAATCTACCGCAATGTTGTGTCTCTTATATAAATTATTTTTTATACCTATTTATGAAATTTAAACAACCTTTTAGGTTGATTATTTATTTTCCCATAATTATAATTCTTATTTATTTTTATCTCATTTTTAGTTGTGATGAATAAACCCCATTATAAGGGATCACTAAATTCAATTATATAAATTTTAATTATGCTATCATTTATGATTAATAATAAAACATCATATGTGGTGTGTCGTATTATTTTATAAAATGGTCTATTGAATGGAATAATTGAGATGATAAATGTGCACTGACCACTTTATGAATACATTACAAGTTAAATGGAAGTCATAAGAACATAGGCCTCTATAATATTTAATCTTTTATTAGGATAATGAATGAATTTTTACATGGACACTTTATTAGTCACTAATGAATTATTATTAGGAATTATTACTAAAATTTCTGTCTATATTCGTTAAATTTAAATAATTAAATGAATTATATTATGCCTCATAAAATACTAGGGTTTCTTATTTGAGAATGCCTCCAATGGGATCTTATAAATATTAGGATTACATTTACCATGACCATTAATCATGATCCTTATATGGAAGTCCATGTATCTAATAAGAGTTTATTTTCCTTATGTTACACCTTGAGAAATACATCATTTTTTTATTTCGAAACACTTTCAACGGAAACATGAGCCATATGAATTTCATATTCTATTAGTTATATATGGGATTGCTTTACACGAAACCCTATAGATATACTCATCGGGTGGTTGAATGTTAAGATAAATTTTTATTTTTCCTCATTATAGAATTCGAATTACTCTATTTGAAACCGTATTATGTTACTCTTTGGACTACACTTGGGTTCCACATTAGTAGAAACCTTTGTCAGACTATTAAGAAGAATGAATTAAATCATGGATTGTTTTTATTAAAAATTACTAGTGTAATAATCTAACTATATATATTATTCATAGAAAACATGGTTATATTCCATAAACCCATTACAAGTTTATGAAACTAGTTCAAATTTATGTGCCTATATAAAGATGCTTTTTTATTTTAGAGACACTCATTTTTGTGCACTGGGATTATCGCTATGGGTCCTATGACTATATTACCATTTTCATCATAAGGTTACATGGATTAATTATGTCCTCACTAGTGAATATATATATATATATATATATTCATATACATTTTTATATATATGACTATTGTCATGACCAGTCCCAGGGGGCCCAGATGTTACTACCCCAAACCCTCATTCCATAGGCCAGGGATTGAGAGTAGTACCTAAAGGATATTCCCAAAAAGGAAAGAATTACCTTAGAGATCTGTACACACTAAAAAAGGGAAAATGAAGTAAAAATCAACAAAGGTAATTTATAACAACAAGAGTGAAGCACACCCACAAGTACAACTCTAAACTGAAAATAGTGGGCGAAAATACAAGCCCTAAAAACTGAGAAAAATAAAAATTGTTGCGCATCCGCCCTGGAGCTCTACCTGGAGGGTTGTAGTTTTATGGATAAAGTATAAAAAGAGGATCTTGACTAATATTGTTACACTAAGCTTCACAAAGTCATGAACCTATAAAGTATGCCTCGTTGTGGTAGTAGTCTACACTAGACACATACGTGTGGGCATAGCCCGTGCAGGTGTGAGTATAATAACTCATTAGGTGTCCCTAAGTCCCCTGAAGGAATCTCAATAACCAAAATGGAAATCATCACAAGAGTCACCACAAATGTAATATCACCAGCTTGATCTAAATCATGATTCTCAATTAAAAATAGAGAGCTCTCTATAACCATATAACTTCATGGTTACCGGGATAGGGATGATTGGTTGTAATTATAGATCATCCTTGATATAGTAGCTCTACTTCTGACCCATATATGTCACTGTATACTGACCCATATTGGTCTCTAGATGTTGAACAATATTATTCACTAGTGCATACCCATATTGGTCACTGGTGCTGACCCATATTAGTCACTGGTACAGAGGTAGGGATGATTAGTTATACATTTAGATCATCCCACTCTTGAGTTTCTAATGATGACCCGTATTGGTTGCTCTTCTTTTTTTAAGTCACAACCAACCACTGGATTCTCATATGAAGCATGCCTAATCTATGGAAGACTCTACCGCTCCCACCATTGATTATATTTCATATCATAAAAATAATCATTAACATGTAACCCGATGATCGGTCACGTCATGAGGGTTCCAATGTAATAGACCACACATCAACCAGACACCCGGACTGTAAGTTATTGGAATTTTATTGTCGATGGGCCATTTGGATTTGGAATTGATCCTACCCACCCATACACCAACATTCTCCAAAACCCATTTGGAGTATGGAAAAAGAACCACCTCGCTCCAAGTATCACAGCGCCATAGACGGTTTGTCAAAGAGACGTCATGTTTGCAAGATATGACCCTTTAAGTGTTTCATGGCCCGGAATGTGTGTGGGTGCAATCCGACCCAGTCGTACTGAATTGTCCCAACCCAAACTGGGCCAACCCAACCCATTTCGGGTCTGACCCGACCCACCCTAAAAATACTTGGTCAACCCAGTTAGGGTGGGTCACGGTGGGCTTAGCCCACTAGAAAGTGCAACCTGTGCAGTCTAATCAACTCGAACAGCTCAAAGGATTCATTCATATCCCTTAACTGGCAGTGCCACATAGTGCCACATCCTCAATCTTGGGACCCTCAGGAGTCGGGTCCTATACTTCTCCACTGCCAGGGCTTCAATGTCGTGGCACTTCTATGTGTTGTGTGATGGCACGCCTCCTCCACCTCCACAGCCGGCCGCTACCAGTCACCGCTCTGACCACGGTGGTGACTAGCGGTTATGCTCTTCCACTATCATCAGTTGTTGTGGTTCATCGCTTCCATCTGTTGGAAATGATCGTCGGCCCCACCATGACGGTACCACACTGGTGTTTTTTTAGTGGTCCAACGGGTGAGCCCTAGTGGTCCTTTCTTCCTTTTGGACTGGCCTATGGTCCTCTCTCCATCCCACCGTCATTTTCTGGCCCTCAAATATTACTTGCTGCTACATTAGTTATTCATCCATGAAGAATTCACCAAGGAAATGTTTAGTATATGTTCTAAGCGTTGTTTGTTTCGGTCCGCTCCCTCCACATTAGAGTTTTAAACTAGTGGGAAATTAATAATAATCAAAAGGAAGAATAATCCCCAAATTTAAGACCCTGAAAAATCCACCCAAATGATTTGATGAGATGCTGATCAACCTGTTGGTCAGATGGTCCATGTTCTTCATATTTTTCTTGAACAGGATGATAGGAAACATCAAAACACATAAAACCCCTACCTCCAAATCCATTCAAAGCGTGGTGGTAGTTGTGGGAGGAGTGTCAATGTTTAATGGATTTGTCGGCATTCTTCAATCCCAGATTGATTCTTCTAGTGCTTCCATCCCTTGATGGTGGATGTTCCTGCATGACTTTGCTAGAGTTTCCACGCTTGAATAACCCATGCCAAAACCCCACCCCAAGATCCATTTAAATAGAAGGGGGTAATGTGAGAAGTGCCTTGAGGAATTAATGATGTTCATCAATTGATGTAATTAATGTGCCTCATTAACTAACGTAATTAATGTGCCTCATTAAATGATGTAATTACAGTTCCTAATTAATAACATGTGGGGTGGTTTTGAAACCAAAGTGTAACTGTGCAATTGAAATTTCACAATTAATTGTCTAACCACCTCCGAGGTCCCTGCCACCAATACTCAAATCGTGGTAAGAAAAAAAAAATAACAATTATATTTTATTTTACTTTTCATTAAAGAGTTCAAAATTTATCTTTTTCTCCTAACCATCTCTGGTTGAAGTGATTCTTTCCTTAAGAAAATCCTTGCACTGCAGATTGAATAAGCCCTCAGATTTTTAATCCGAACACAGGTTCAAAATATAGAAAATTTCGCTCGTGCATTTACTGAACTTACCCAAAAAAAAGATAAAAAATTCATTGTAGTAATACCAGGACTCATAATTAAAATCATTCAATTTTTACATACTCATAATAATCCCAAATAATTTTATAAAAAATTACAAGGAATTTTTTGGGTATTTATTTTCTCCTCACATTGGTGATTTACTTCCCCAAAATCCAAACAAAGATACACAAATAAAGAGAGCTAATGGGCACACTTATGAGCCTATTAATCCAAGGTGACCTCTTGGAGATTCATGTGCTTCCATAGAATGCACACCAGAGGTATCAATATCCCATGAATGTTCTACTCATGTCAAAACTCTATCACTAAAAGGTACATAGAAAAAGTCATCTCATCGTCAATCTCCAGCTCAACCTCCATGGTTGATGATGTGAGATGGTTCATGCATGTATCTTCTCAACTGAGATTTGTTGAAAATGTCCTACTTTCTCTCAAACAATGGTGGCAGTGCCATGTGGTACACCACCTTGAAAAACTTCCAATGTATTAGGAATGGTCCGATAATCCTCAGTGAGAGATTTCCACCTCAGTCAAATCTATGTAGTCCCCGTCAAGGTGGGACCCGTAAGAATATGTTTTCCATATCCTGGAACACCAATGGTCTCTATCGCCTATCATTATAGGACTTATGTCAGCTCTATGCTGTCTTCATCCATTATCGGATGACATGCACCTTCTCAGTGGTATCTGGTACCATAACTGGGCCCACGAGTGCTGGCTCTCCTGGATCTGTCCTACACAAGGGTGATCTACAAGGTCATTCGTACAATTCATCCTAAGGGTCCAACAAAAGTTATAGTGAAATATTTTTTTGTACGAAAAGTACACCAAGGGTAGGTGGTCCTCCCAACTGTAAAAAAATTCTAGGACACATGCACACATAATTTCTTCCATGGTCTAGATATTCTGCTCAGTCTGACCATCTCTCTGTGGGTAAAAAGATGTGCTCAAGTGAAGATGAGTCCTAAAATCCACCTACAATCCTATAAACAACCGGTATGTAAATCATGTGTTATATTCTGAGACTTTCTTCAAAGGAACCCCATGATGTCACACAATATCTTGAATGTAATGATGTCTCAAGCTCTTTAACAAACCCTTCTCGTGAATAGAATGGATGTGGACCGACATGGTGAGTCAGTCAACAATCACCTTGATGGTATCATTCCGTCTGGATGTACTAGGTTAACCTATCACAAAGTCCGTTGATATCCCTTCCCACTTCCACTCTGTCATCCTAAGGGGTGGGTAATTCTTGCTGGTACCTAGTGCTCAACCATCACTTACTGAAAAGTGAGGCATCTAGAAACAAACTCTTCTATAGTTTTCTTTATCCCCAAACACCAGTACTGATGCTAGTGGTCCTAATACATCTTCCTCATGCCTAGATGTACTGCCATGGGGGTCTATGGAACTCCATCAGCACATAATCTCTCAGCACCATTGGTAAAACTACACACTCTTTAAAAATGATATTGTTCTCCCCACTATCAAGATATATGTCTGCTGCATGGCCTGAGGATATCTCAGCATGTGTCTTCTCACAGCTGATATCTCTGAGTTGTGCCTCCCTGACTCTATGATGTAGTGGAGGGGTATCTGCCATTTACTAGAGATAGACTGTCTCATCTTTATGCACATATGATATCTAATGTGTAGCTAACTACTCCGAATCCTTATTCAGTAGCTGCGAACTTGATCTCCAGCTAGGTGCATCTGCCACTATTTTCCTTTTTATAGGAGTATAGGAAATATCATAGTCTTAGTCATGGAGAAACTCTATCCAATTTCATTGTCTTGAATTTATATTTTTCCATGTGAGGTTCAATCCGGGACTCATGTGTTCTATGTAAAAATGAACCACTCACCCATCAAGTAGTGTGTCAACATCTTAGTGAGAAGACCACTACTGCCAACTCCATGTCGTGAGTCACATAATTCTTATCCTAAGGCCGAACTTTCATGATCCATAAGTAATCACTATGTCATCCTTCATTAGTACAAAACTAAGTCTGATCCATGATGCACTATAGTAAACCATGTTGCCAGTTCCCTCGTCCAGAAACCTCAGGATGGGAGAACTGGTCAAGCTCAGCCTCACCTATTGAATGCTCAGATGGAATTTTATTGGCCATAATAAGGGTTTCCCTCTCTTCATCAAGTATGTAATAGGTTATTCTACTCTAGATAAATCAGGTACGAACCTCCGATAGTATCCTTCTAGTCTAGGGAAGCTCCGCACCTCAGTAAAAATCCTAGGTGGATCCAAATCAAGTGCTGCCATGATCTTTGCGGGATTAGATACAAATCCATACTCTAAGATGATGTGTTCTAAGAAGTGGAACTTCCTTATCATGAAAACAAATTTCAAGAGCTTCCGATATAAATGGTTCTCTTGATGTGTGTCCAAAACTATCATCAATTGTAAAACATTTTCTTCCTCAGATTCTGAGTACACCAAGATGTTTTTGATGAAGGCCACTACAAACCGATCTAAGAAGGTATGAAAGATCGTGTTAATGATACCCACGAACATTGAAGGGGTGTTCGTCATGCTAAACAATATAACTTGGAATTCATAATGACTATACCGACATCTAAATGTCCTATTGGGATGTATTTATCTCACACTTGATGCTTTTGATAACCTGATCTAAGGTATATCTTTGAGAACCACATAACTCCCTTCAAATAATAAAATAGATCATCAATCCATGGAAGATGATTCTTGTTCTTCATGATCACCTAGTTTAGTCACATGATGTCCACACATATCCTCAAAC
This sequence comes from Viscum album, assembly GCA_963277665.1. Classification (NCBI taxonomy): domain Eukaryota; kingdom Viridiplantae; phylum Streptophyta; class Magnoliopsida; order Santalales; family Viscaceae; genus Viscum; species Viscum album. The sequence continues at coordinate 1,511,604,957 of OY728143.1, read as the reverse complement.
TTCTATATGCCTTCTTGGAAAACAACACCAGGGATGCCCCTAGAGAAATGATGGGAGTTACGAATCCCTTCCCCTATAATTCCTCCAACTGTACCCTCAGCTCCCGGAGCTCTGCAGGGGCTATCCAATATGATGGTGTAGATATCGATGATGTTCCCTAGTACAAGTCAATGCATATGTCTACCTCCCTATGAGGAGGTAGTCCTAGTACATCTTTTTGAAAGACGTCCTCATACTCTACCACCATATCCCGGAACTATGGAATCACCACATCCACCATGTCGAAGGTCATGCAAGCCAACTAATAAGGAATCATCTGCACCCTCCTTAGCACAAGTACATATAATGCTTCTCTGTTTTCCTTCTCACCAACAAAGGAAAACTTGCCTCCATATTTATCCGTACATCACAATTCACATCATTAGCATTCAATCTATGCATGAACTTCTGATAGCCATTCTATGCCTAGAGTGATGTCGTAGTGCTTCAACGCCGCTACTTGAAGATCCCATCTAAAACAATCTACTTTGTGAGTAAGATTACACAATCTACACCTCTGTTTGAATACGAAATCTCAACCCGTATGAAAATCCAAAAGCATAGTTCAAGCTAAAATATCTGTCAGAATCTCAGAGTCCTGAACTATGCCCGCAGTAAGGAAATATTGTATATCACCTATGATGATAAGAACTACTACTACATTATAGAAGATACATATTGTTTCTTATATCATCTCAAGGACGTCAAGATCATGAGCCTCTAATGCATGTTAATGGGTTTGATCCCAGAAACCTTCTCCCTGAGCTCATGGTGGACCAAATGGTGGTGGCGGTGGTAGTGCCCGGGGACCCCGACCGCCACTCGCATCACGTACTACTACTCTGCCTCATCTGTTTCATGGCAAGTGATTTTTCTCCTACAACTATCGCAGCCTTTATAGCCACTCCACCATATACCGATCATCCTCACAGGGATTATGACAGTCACGAGCTTTATGAACTTGTCTCCCGTATGAAGAAATAGATCATGCCTCGACTGTGGCTCCCTCGCACTCTCGAGCCTTAATCGTATAACGCTGCATCCCTAATTCTCCCTACAGAAGTTCTTTCCCGTTTGGGCTTCTGTATTGTCTATCTAATGCCAGCTGTAAATGACTCTGCTACTTTTCCTGTGGTAGGGGACCTCCCTATTGGTGCCTGCTCGGAATAGAATCTCTCAATCAGCAAATCATTCTCTAGTACCCCAGCCTACATCAAGATGCTGATAGAATCTATCATACTCTGATATCTCATCAATGCCATATCTGAATGGTATGTTCTTGATGTAAGGGTCTTGTACCATGTAATTGGAATATATTTATAGTTCAGTATGTCTAATCGAGTACTGAGCCGCAATATGACTGCCCTACTGAAGATGTCGTAGCTACTAAATATGCACAGAGCGTAGTGTTGCAGGCATGAACTCTTCCCTAAAAAGGATGTTAATTTTTTTCCAAGTGAGGGTAGTCTCTTAAGGGACCTAGTGCATTGAGCTCCACTGTCATCATACTGAGCCCTAAAGAAGGCTAGTGGACAAGATGTCCATCAGTTCGTTGGGAGTCTGCACTAAAAGAAAGACTTTTGAAACCACATCAAACTAGGAATCTACTATCTCGGGGTCTATCTCGCTTTGAAACCCTGGAGGCCTCTATCTCTGGAACTATTGCATCATGCTCATCTGACAGGAATGAGACACTGGTAGCATCTGATACTCAATGGGTGGTGTTGCTGTTGGTACACCACTCAAAGTTCCATCACAATGAGTGGTCCCTGTACCAATGCTTCAACTCTTGGTGGGCCACTATCACGATCTCTAATAAGAATCCCAGCTAGTTATCTTCATGGAGGCATCCTGTAAGAAACAGATGTACCACAGTCAATAAGTATTACCTGGTCAGATGACTCAAGAAACATCAAGAAAACATTTGAAAATACTGGGATCCAATGTTTTCATGTATCAACTCATAATATATAATTTAGGGTCCTGGTGTATGGATACATTGTTCATCGCACCAACACTAGACTCCATGTACTAAAAAACAATCTCATGACACTTTACACCATTGTCTCATTAATATTAGACTCTATGTTCTTCTGGTAGAACCAACCTTCCTCTGACACAACTTTGTCACGACCTGTCCCATGGGGCCCAAACATCACTACCCCAGGCCCGCCTTCTATATGCTAGGGGTTGGTGACTAGAATTTGAAAGCTTTTCCCAAATAGGGAATTCATTGCATTAGAGATTTGTACACACTCAAAAAGAGAAACAGAAGTAAACAACAAATAGAAGTAATGTAAAACTGTGAGAAAAAAGTACAACCATAAGTACAATTGTAAAATTAAAATAGTGTGCTAGAATAAAAACATTGGAAATTGAAAATAATGTAAATAGTTGTCACATCTGTCATGGAGCTCTACCTGGAGGGTAATAACAATAATTCTGATGTCAAATAAGAGGATCTGGACTGTTCCCATCGAACCAAGCTCCACCAAGTACTAAACATCCAATGTCTACCTTGTAGTGTTAGTAGTCTATACCCAAAACATACGTGTGGGTCGATCCTTTTCAGGGTTGAGTATAACAACTCAGTAGGGACCCCATGACCGCCAAATTTATCTCAGTAATCCTTAAAGGAACACATCACAATAAGTATAACAATGTTAATACCATAAGTATGATCTAAATCATGAAGCAGAATGAAAAAGAGAATGGTCACTCTAATGGTATAACATCAAGGTTTCTGGGATAGGGATGACTAGTCATAATGCTAGACCATCTTATCTATAGTAACTCTACTGCTTACCTGTATAGGTCACTGAATGATGATCTATTTTTGTCACTACATGTTGACCAGTATTGGTTGCTGGGGCTGACCCATATTGGTCACTGGGATGACCCTTATAGATCACTGGTATGTAGGTAGGGATGATAAGTCATATATCTAGATCATCCCAATTTTGAGTTTCTGATATTGACCCGTGTTGGTCTCTCTTTTTCATCATGTCATAGCGCGCCACTAGATTCCCGTAGTAAACATGCCTAATCACCGGATCCCTGTGATCCTCAATACATCGATCATATTTAAACTAGAATGATATCCCATGAATAAGTAAACCAATTATCTATCGTTTCATGATGGTTCCAATACAACAGACTACGCGTCAATCAGACACCTGGTCAGTATGTTATAGGCATTTTAGTGCCTTGGGCCTAGTTTAGGTCAAAGTCAACTCAACCTGGCCATAATATAACATTATCCAAATCCCAAGTGGAGTATGTCAAAAGGACTGTACCACTCCAAATATCCTAGTTCCATAGATGGTTTGTCAAATAGACGTTCAGTTCGCATGTAGTATCCTTTTATGGGATTCTTGGACTGAGAGGGGTTGGGGTCCTGTCCGACCCGGTCCGACCAAGCCTGGACCAACCAGACCCAGTCCGAGTCTGAACCGGACTAGCCTGAACTATCCTGGGCTAGCCCAGAAGGTCTGGGATAAGGAGGGATCAGCCTGCTGAGCCGTGGACTGGCCCGAGTAGCAGGTTGGACATAGCCTATCAGGTGGTCCGGCACATTGGCTAGTACGAAACTCAGCGGTGACGTGTTCTGTTGCACCCAAACCACTCAAAGTATCTGTTTGGATCCTTAAATTGGTAGTTCCACATGACACAACCTCATCACCTAGGGGACCAGCAGGAGGTGGGTACTTGCCTTCTCTACCGCTGCGGCTTCAATGTCGTGACCCTTCAAAATGTTTCGTGATGACACTCCACCTACACCTCCACGGCTTGCCTCTACTGGCCACCCATACAACCACCGTGGCGTTGAGCGATGACTCTTTTCCATCATGGATGATTTTCTTCAGCCACTTCCCTCATCTTTTGGCACTACCACACCAGTCGTTGATGTCGTCCCACCAGTGTCACACCAACATTTCTTCTGCAATCTACTGGGTGAGCCCATGCGGTCCCATCTTCCATCCAGATGCGCCTATAGTCCTCCTGAGAAATTGCTGTATTTTTGCGCCCCTCAAAAACCCATTTCTTTCGAATTCATTATTCTACAAAAAGGAATAATAATGGAAAAGATTACCAATGGGTCTGGGACTTGTTTGGTTCATCCTTCTCCCTCTGTGTTAGCAATTTAAACATGAGGTAAATTAATAATAATAAAAAAGGTGAATGGTCCCCATATTTAAGACCCTGCAACAACTACCCACATGATATGATGAAATGCAGATCTATTTGTTAGTTGGTTGGACTGCATTGGTTATATTTTTCCTAAACAGGAAAAGAGGTAAAATCAAAACACGTAAACCCCCTACCTCAAGATATGTTGGAGGTGCCATAGTTGTGGAAGGTGTAGCATCCACCTTGAATGGAGTCGTCAGCATTCGTCGATCCCAGATCGTTTTAGATAGTGCTTCTGTCCTCTATCGATAGATATTGCTACTGAATTTTACCATAGTATCCTCGATTGAAGAATCTGTCCCAAACCCCCACCCCGAGCTCCATTTAAATAGGCAGGGGAAAGGTGAGAAATAAATAGAGAAACTAATGTGGTTCATTAATTTATCTAATGAAAGGGCATAAATAATTTATATAATTATCATGCCACATTAATTCATTGAGGGGTGGTTACACAGCCAATGTGTAATCGTGAAATTATCTCCCCATAATTAATGGTCTCACCACCTCGATGGTCCCTGCCACCGCCGCTCAATAGGTGGTAAGATAAAAAAATAAATAAACTATAAATCAAGTGTTATTTTAAAATTTATTTAAATTCCATAATTTATATTTTTTCCCAATATACTATGGTTGAAGTGAAGCTTCTCTTAAGATAATAATAGTTCTTCTGATTCAATGGTTCCATCGTATTTGTAATCCATCCACCGGTTCAAATGATAGAAATTCCTTCCCATGTGTTTACTGAACGTATCCAAAAATAATTCAGAAATTACTTCTAGGGCACACTCAGCCTCTAAATTACACGCCCTCAATTTTTTCACACTCATAATAATCCCAAATAATTAAAAAATTAGTATTATTTTTCTGGGTCTTTACACTAATATATACATGTGTGAATGTTCCGATTTATTTTTTCTTATCCCAATGAAGGTATGGTTATCTAGTTGTCCTTGAGAACCCTGAAGAAATATTATAACTAATATTATTTATTTAACACTTTGATCATTTTATGTGAAAAATATTTTATTTTATATTCTCAAACTGGAAAGCATTATAAAACATTGGTGGTGGAATAATGAGTTTATCTAACACCATTATCGACTCATTATTGATCTTTGGTACCCAAAAAGATATCATGGTTCAAGGATTAGGTTCTAGTTTAAGATTTTCTAATGTTATTCATGTTCCTAGTAACATTGGATCAATGGTCTATTATGGATTTCAAGATACTAATATATATATATATATATCACTTGAGTATTTTGTTCTTTTTCAATATACATGTATTGTGTTTTATCATCAGCTTTATGTTTACTACATCAGATTATTTAACCTCATGTAGTAATTCAATAATACTTAGAAACATTAAGCATGACAATTATCTATTATTTTTATTATCATACACTACTATGTCCTTTAATTATTCTCCTCAACTTTTTAATGATATATTCATTACTATACATCAGTTCTACATTGATCATGGTTTATAATGTCACCATTGTAAATTCAATATAACATCATTCATAATTTAAATCCTCTTGCATACAAGGATGACCGGTCAATGACATGTGAATGGCCATCTCAGGGAACCATTTTAGTTTCTCTTGGGATAGGGCATTTTAATATGGTTCCATGTTTTTTTGTTTCTTTTTCCATATTATTTTGGGTGGGTAGAGATGAAATTAAGAACATTTTTTCACTTATTAAATAGTCTTTCTTGGGAGTGATCTACCCATGCATAGGGAAAATATTATATATCCTTGTATTGGATTACTATTTATTTTGTTTGTTATAAGAGTTCAAAATTATCTCACATTTATTGAATGGTGTACATTCCATTCTATACTAATTTAATAGATTATGATATTTTTTCCTTTATCTGGAATGGAAATGAATTACTAATATATGATTCATTAAATGTTCATAGATATTCACATTCAATGCACATGCCATGTCAAATAGGTTGAATTTTTAGACTACTATGTATTGTGATATCTTCCTTGAGTTTACAATGTTTCACTGTGAACATATTGTATGATACTAAAAATACCATGTTTGGGTGATTATTTAGTTTGATTTTCTTGTATACTCGGAATTTTTTGGTTTCTTTATTATGTAGTAGGTTATCATGATTAGGAAAATATTTTTTTATTTTACCTAGAATTAATTCTTTTTATTAAATGCCTTCAAATAAATTACAGATATGGTTAGTTAAAAAAAATGTCGATGTCAGTCTAAATGGTGTTTTCCCATATATGATGGTGGTGGAATTCTATTTTACAAACTGATTCAGACAATTTTGATCCATGAATCATTTGTTTAATTGTATGAAACATACGAGTTATGATAAAATTAGAGCCCAATTTCATTCTATAATGTGTATGGGTTCTTTATTAATTGGATTATTGTAACCTATATAGTTAAACCATCACATATGTTATTTATATACACTAATAAAATTTTATGAATACACTAGATTTTATATTGTGACTTTAAATGAATTAGTTTACAATGGACCATTTTCATGACAAGAACTGAGTAGGTATGTCTTGACCTATTATTGTTAGTATATATACTTGTGTTGAACCTAGTAGGTCAGTCATGTTTTTTTCTTAGGATATAAACCCCCTATGGGAGGAATTTAATTATAGATTAATGATGGTACAATTTTTGATGGGTTTACATTGATATACCTTCATCATAAACCCAACAAGGGATTATTCCCATAATTAATGAATGATTATATAAAGGGTCAACAACCACTTATACATGTTACATAATAAATTGTAATTTCGTCTTACGAAATCTATCCATTTCAATTAAATAAAGTACATGTAGTCTACTTTTGAGGCTTATTATAAGAGGATTATTTTAATTAAAAATCAAAATTAAAACATAAATTTTCTTTTTCCCAATATATTAGAATTGAAATTTTATTCAACTGTACTTAATTTTTAAAACTATATCGGAGCTTAATATTCATAAAACAAACTTATGAGATAAATTGACTATTTGAGATATGATTTCAAATAAATAATCATTTCTCAAATATATATTCGATATTTAATGTATATAATTTCTTATAACATTAGACAAATAAATTACCAATATTTTTTTTATGATGGGTACAAGGTGTTCTTATCTATGATTTAGTTGAATGGTTTAAATAAAGCCATAATTTTGTTCTCATAGTTTTGACTCTCATGAAAGGGTTGTTTAAATATTTCTATTCGTATTTCATTATGGTGTGATAGGTATGGTTCCCATAAGTATTTGTGTAAACTTTTCAATAACATGATCTTAGAGGTTTGACTGGTAAGTCTAGTGACCGTTTAAACATGTACTTGATATATGTTTTGTGCTTGTTATACAGAAAAGAGCTATCCTAGTTGTGGTAGATCCAATATCACTTATACTTTCTAAATGATATGATGATTATTATAAAATTATGTTTTTTTTCGTTTCTACTTGTTCCATGAATGATTCGTAACATAAGAGCGACATATGGATTGTATGGGCGGTCATGCAATTAATTTACCCTTGGTATGGGAGTGATCATTATGTAATTATTGATTTAAAATGGTTATAAATACCTAGGTCAAAGATAACATCTTATAATATCATTTTTACTCCCCCTTTAGAGATTCATTATTTTGTTGGGATGGAAGATTAAATGAATATAAACAATCATGTTTTGTTGTTATGAAATGTTGAGGTAGTATACATCATTTTAATTACTTCCCATTTAGTTGAAAAAGTAGTTCAAAAAACATATGATATTAGTGGGAATCATTTATGTATTTGTGATATTATGATTTTATCATATGACATCTTCACGGATGAGTAACATGATCACTAAATGAAATAGGAATCATCCCATTTTTCATGCGTTATTGTAAAAGGACCGAGTATCACAAAACAATCAGTTAGTTTGGTCTGTATTTTATAACTATGGCTATGAAATGTATAGAAATGTCTCTGGAGTTGTGTCATGCCTATATATTAAGATAAATCTAATATAACATCAATTCATGTACTAGTTTGTCTACTTTTTTTGTATCTTTTGATTGCTAAAGTTTTTTTGTCCACTACTAGGACCCACGACTATTAGCTGATGGAATTTGTTCCACAAGATGATTATCATTATTTGTAAATAATGAATATTAATTTCATAAGGTGTGGAGTGTCACATTGAATGGGTTTTTTTTTCTTATCTATCCAAATAGAGGGACCCCAAAATTACAGATTCAGTTGGAAAAGGCATGCACTGGTTCTGAATTTTTGTGTGGATGGTAAATTATTAATATAATGGAGCATTTGAGGAAACAATATGATGATATTTTTAGAAATGCACCCAACCATTGAAAATAAATTATTCATTTAGGGAAATCAATAGTTTATAGTGTTAAAATAAGATTAAATTAGAGGAAAAGGATTCATGTTTTTTTAGTGATGATGTGTCAGTAGTTACAGCTGAACACTTCTAGAGAATATTAGGCTGATGTTCTTTGATTGTAAATCCTAATATTCAATTGAATATGATTTGTTATAAACCATGTCCGTAACGTTTTCTTGGATATGAAAAGTTAATATCCAATATTTTAATAAATCATGAATAAACTATTAGTAAAATATAATCATAGAAAAAAACATTCCCTCTATATTGACATCATCCAAGGAATAGTAATAGAGCATCAATTATGAACCAAGTTACAAATAGAATTTTAGAAGTTTTTTCCTCAATAAAGGGATAATATCAAAATATTTTTCATCTATGAGTGCAGTTAATCTTAGAGGGAGAGTTTTAATTAGTGATATTCAGATTCTGAAGTGGGAGGTAATTGGATGGACTCATGGACATCATCCAACTCTCTTAATTGATATCCTAATGTGATTATATTGTTATTCCTTGTTAGTGTTATTTATATATTTATATCTTTACTATATACTATTACATCACATCTAAATGATACAGTAACAAATACATTGGATGACAACCATGAACACCAATTGATGTCTATGATTTTACCCATATGTCGGTATGGCTCAGATGACATGTTTTAATGGTTATGATCTTGATGTTCTAGATCAAGAATACACCAATGTCTGTGATATGGCACGATAACAGAAATGAACGTTTCTGATGGAGGAACACTAAAATCCAGTTATCGGCTTCGATGGTAATACTCAAAGGAACCTTGAATTACATGGATAAAGGAATTTTGAATTGAGTTTTGATGCATTAAAACAAAAATATAGTCATTTTCTATATTGTTAGATTGTAGGGTCATGAATTTAATTACAATGTATCCACTAAATGTGATTGGGGAGGAACCATGGCAGGAATTTCTTCAGGATGATATGAGTTCAGTGCATGGTTGGTCTATGTAATTGATGAAAAATCTGGTTTGACCAAGTTAATTTGGTCATTTATAAATTTACAATTCATTAATATGAAAGGAATTATAAGATAATTTATAGATGGTAGATATATTAAACTTAGAGAGCCTCTGAGCGGCGTCTCGCTTCTCTTCCGCAGCGGCTAGGGTTTCCCATCGTTCCTCCGTCTTCTTCCCCCTCCGGCTTGGATCTACTCGTCGCAACATCTGGCCTCGGCTCGTCGTAGGTGAGTCTTGGCATCGGGGGTGTGCGTCTGCATCCGGCGGTTCTCCGGCTCCTGTTCTCGGCGTCGTCGCTCGGCTCGATGTGTCGCTTCCAAGCGAGGTTCTCTGGCTTCCGTCCCGGCGTGGCTATTGACGTCGTGGATCGGCATGGTCTCAGTTTGGAGCATCTCGGATCTCAGTGCTGACGGTGGATTCGGTTCGGTGAGTCCTTCGTGACCTTGCCTCTCTTTCGGCAGGCTCCTTGTGTTGTTCGACGTCGATTCTGCGTTTCCGGAGGGGGAGGATTTGGGCTGCGGATTTGGTGAGCTTTTGCAGATTCTTCGTTTGGGTTGTTTTGTTTATTTCTGGTGATTTAGGTTCACGTCATTTCGTTTTGAATCTGGTGGATTTTTGAGGATTTCTGTCACTGGTTCCTCTGTATTCATCATGTTTTTATCAAATTCACGTACGGCCTGCTTCAGAACCCGGTGAGGGTTCATCCGTGGTCTGATTGGAACAGATCTATGCCCGGGTGGCGTTTCTGGTTCATGATGACTTGAATCCTCCCATCGGTGTCTTTCCTTTTGTATAATGTTGGACTATCCAGTCTTGGTGATGATGGCGTGATCGCGTGTCCCTTGGAATGTCTTCTGAGCTTATGCACCGGTGATGGTGTGATTCTCATGGAGTATAGTGGTTCTCTACCATGATGGTGGTAATGTGTTGTTGAAACCTGGATGCGGATGGCTGATTTGCGATGGATTTGCTCGTGACTCGAGGTGGTTTATGGTGTTCTTTTTTAATTTTAAAAGTTGAAATTGTTCGTTGAATGGGGTGTATTGGGTTTTATTGTTGTTGTGATGTTGGAATAGCTGGCACTCTTGCATTTTGTACGTTTTCTTTTATTAAATAAATGGTCAGGGGATTTATTCCCCTGGCAGACCTTCTTGGTAAGATAATTTATATAATAAAAACTGAATTATTTCATAAGAAATCTAGAAATTGGATGTTCTATGCCTTATAATTAGCTGTTCAAGTAAAACACAAGTGGCAGAGACCACTATGGATGGTTGATTAATTATTTTATATTGTGATTATTTAATTGGTTTAAATGAATGTGTGAGGACCAACATGATCTTTTGTTTTAAATAAATTCATTAGGTTGATTTTTAATAGCTTATATACCATATGATTAACTATGATTCTAGCAGGTGCATTGGCTATTTAATAAAACCTGACCATTTATAAAGAAATATCATGCACCATGTAGCTTCGGGGATGTTTTGTTGTCTTACAAAAGGACTAATGTAAATGAGAAGATATGTGGTGTTGAGGTTGTTACATCACATGTTATTTACCCTGAAAATTTATCTAAATGATTTAAAAATTTTCTATTATTGGATGTATTGTTTGGAATTCTGGGAATCTATGTGAGGTTTTAAGGTCTTGAATATCCTAAAATATTATCTCAAGAAATGGGTTATGATTATTTAGATGTCACATGGGTTTTGGAAAAAATTATTTCAAGTGTGGGCATCCTCAGATGCTGGAAACTACTGCTACAATACATTCACAATGTGAATGGGTTTTGTGATAGATATAGGTTGTGAAATCAGTATGGGAATAACCCAATTAAATTAATTACGTGTATCTATTTCATGTATTGATTTTTTTTTCATGACAAGGAACTAGTTCATTACATGAATCATGGAAATTTTATTTTTTAATAATGATAGCAGGGGATCAACACCTCATTTCTTCACATAAATGAAGGGTGATAAGATAGATATTGACTCCTCCCACTATCCATTGGTCCGTTGGATCTCCTACATATAATTTCTAAATCAAGCTCAATTTAATGTGTTTGAAATCACTTGGTTAACTCTAAATACCTATATCTTATTTTCTTTTGTTTACCATACTGTATGGAATACTAAATCTATTTGAGACATTTCCCATATTTTCAATTCATTTGTAAAATATTCAAATTTTTTAATTTTTTATCCAGTTAAAATCTATAATTGACAAGTTAAACTCCCATTTTATAAGTTAGGTTGTAAATAATCATTCCCTGTTAAAGAAATTTCATTTGAAACATGGGCCAGTACGCAATAAACTAAAAATTTAATGCATTTCGAATGTATTGTGATATTTTATATGTGGAACATAAGGTATTAAATTACAGAGCCATTTTGTATCTAATTTTCTTTGTTGTATGTTTCTATATTTGAATACACACACCCCATTGGTGTGTCTCTCATATGTATGGGTCTCATATTCATTATTAAAAAAATAATCCAACCTAAAAGTTATTTCTTTAAATTTTTAAAATTATTTTTCTTGTATAATTTTATTACCTTCTTATTGTGACCAATTAATCTTTTTGAAAGGGATAATTAACCTGAATTAATGGAATTTAAATTATAATATCCCCCTAATTTAATAATAAAACTACATTTAGGGTGTGTTGAATTCTTAAATAAAATTGGGAAATTTAATGGGATAAATGAAATGATAAATTAGTATGGGCCTCTTTGGGTATACTGAACTAGTGATATAGAATTCGTAAGTAATTCATCTTGGATATTTGTTACATTTTAAATTTGATATGGAATGTTTTTATATAATGAAACATTATTACTATGATATGAATTTTTATAAGACATTTTTACAAATATGTCCTATCATATGTAATAAATTTAAATTATTAAAATAATTATATTACACCTTGAGTTGTACTGGGGTTCCCTATTTCAAAAATCATTAGACATCATAATATAATTATTATTACATCATACATGAGTGATACCCAGGTTCCTTATATGGAAGGCCTTCGATAGATTCATTCTTTATTTTTCTTATTTTAAAAACTGTGTGATACTTTGGTTAATTTATTTCATAACAAAATTTTGTGGGATAATACTTAAGATTTTTTACCCACACTCAGAGTTATACATGGGTTTTCTTTCTAAAGAATTTTGTGCAATGGATAAATATAAATTTGGATGTTGTGAGTGATACGTGGGTTTCTTTATTATGGAACTCTATGGATGTGTTCAGGAATTAATGGAATTATATGAAATCATGGGTAAAACATAGGTTCCTATATAAGGGCATATTTAGACGCAATCATAGGAAGAACAAAATATATCTTTCATTTTTTTATTATTACATATGACTGGTCGTATAATTTTATGATAGTTATTATCCTTGGAATCCATATTTGTATAGAGTGGGCCCTTTACCTATTTATAGTATTTTTCAGTTTTATGTGACTATAAGGAGTTGTTTCATTGAATTTGAAACTCTTTTATAGATTCATTGGATTATTTATATAGTTCATAAGACTATATTATCAATTAATTTGTACCACTCTGTGGATTACGTGAGTCAACACTGGTGATTCTATCTATTTTCATATATCTATTTTCCGAGAAGATTATATATACAAGTGGTCAAGGTCAGATATATTTTGACATAGTCCTAAAGAAGGTATGTTCATCTAGGTGTCCCGAAAGAATTTGATCCCAACATGTTATATTAATTTCAATATTTCTTTCTTCACTCACTATACCAAAATAATGTTGTATTTTATATTAACAAACATGTTATCATTGAACACCAGTTGTGGTGGCCTACTAAGTTGATCGCACACCATGTTCGGACCATAATTGCATCAATGTACATGTACATATCTCAATATTTATGGATTAATTTATGGTTTCAACATATTTGATGTTACTCATGTTTATGGGAGCATGATAGGAAAGGACTAAGACCGAGCTTAGTATGGTCATAATGATTGTACATGAGGGTTTTTTTATAAACATGAATTGTGTAGTACCACCTACAGTGTGTATACTACTTCGGATTATGTATCCCCATATTATCATGCATGTATGTTTAGAAACATGGAATTTGGAATTTAATAGGTAATTAATATCATCCACATTATAATTTATTTATAACACTTACAATAGTAATTGAATTATTTGTTATTATAAAAATTTTTCAACTTTGAAAATTATGGTATTTTTAATCCACCATACCCTCATTAGACCCACACTTCTAGTTATTATACTATGGCTATGGGGAGGCATGATTTAGTACATATAATTAACTAGAAAGGGGCATCATTTCAATGGATCTTGATTCGGGATATTACATAATTCACCTTCCTAGAAAATTCCTATTAGAAATTATTTCACATTCTATAGGGTTATATTTCCCTAATATCTCTATTTATAGTAATATATTACTTTAAACATCAATCACCACTCTAGAAAACCTAATACATTTCTGGTGACTACAATATCAATTTCATCTGGTAGAAATTGTCAATGAGGTCATATGTACCTAAAACTCCAAATTCCTTATGTTATATAATTTACCTTAATTGGTAAAATTTCATTCATGGGAACATAAAAATGGATTCAATTAAGTACTTCACATTCCAACCATTTCTAGACACTTGACACATATATTTATTTTTTATACATTGTAATAAGTCACAGATCAATCATTACTGCTTGACTAAAAAATGTATTTATTGTGATGAACCAAACTTTTGTCAATGGATTTTCCACAATTATATTTTTGTAATATTTTATAAAACCCAAACATAGAATATGGGGAATAATAAAAACATTATTAAGTTAAACAAAAAATAATATATTTGATAATCATTGAAATCAAAGAACCTATAATGATAGAATAGTAACTTGACCATTGGAATAGTAACATGACCATTAAGAATATTAATCTAGATAATAAAATAGTCACCTTTCCTATGAAATTATAAATAAAACATAGACATTTTATAAATTAAAATATTATATAATTATATCATATTATAAGTATATAGAATTTTTTAAAAAGAAAAAATTGTGTGTTGGTATTTTTGTAAAAAAACTGAATATTGAATTTTTTTTAATTAATATATATCTTTAAATGAAAATATATTTTCATAAAATGGATTCATAAATTAATATTATTTATTCCTATGATTATAGGATGATATTATTAAACCTTTATTTATTAATTAAAATTACTGCAAAATCAAATATATAATTAAAATTTATACTTCTTCAATAAATTAATATTTTCCTTCAAAATAAAATTTCCAATATCTAAAAAATTATATTTATAAAATTTATTCCGTTTTTCAATTCTACATGTATAAAAAGTTATGTTTAAGTTTTTCTATTTTTGTTTATTAATTGAATTTTTGTGAATAGAGAAATTTGATAATTTATGGTATAAGTTAAACGATTGTATTTTTTAGTCATTATTGAGGTATGTATGATGTATTAATAATTATCTACAATAAGAACTCCCTATAAAATTTATCTTTTCTTTGGAATAAAATCTATTGATAGTATTGAGAAAGATTAATAAACTATAGAATAAAATAATCAAAAACCACCCCTATCTTTCCATATAAATACCACCCATTACCCTCTATTCTTATCACACCCCAAATCCTTGAATCATTTCCAAATTTTTTATAATCAAATTTCAAAAGAAACTCCCCCATGTTCAATTTATTTATATCTAAATTAATTTAAAAACCCAATTTCCCCAGGGGTTTTCTCATGAAGAGGGAATTCAAGATGTAAAATTTCCTTTAATTTTCTTTTAATTTCTTTTTATTTTATATTCTTCTATAATCCTCTACTCACCTGAACTTATCCATGTCACATTATTACGAGATAATATTATATATACTCAATAGATTATTATTTTAATGGTAAATACAAGAAATAACCTCTTCTACACTTCTTTTATTTTAAAAAATAAAGCATCTTCTTTGATGTGTTGATTTACTATCTTCATGGACGATGTGTTTTCATTAAAACCTTCAAGGGTTCCAATAAATCCAGAGTTATGGTAGAATAATAATTTATTATTCATATGATATGTAATATAATGTTTTCTATACAATAAGAAAATATGATGTTAAGTAAAATTATATAAGTTTAGGATGGTTGTAAAAAACATAAAAATAAATTAAATAATATTTGTTAACTTTTTATATAATAAATATTCCTCATAATATATAAAAAATGATATATAAGACTAATTTAACTTATTTATATTAATTAATAACATATAAAATTTGTTTTAAATAATCATTCTCACTATACATGACCTTCCATACTAATATACATAAGAATTGATGATGAAAACAAAGAAAATGAACTCTCCCGAATGATGAAATTTAACATTATATCTCAAGAAAAGTCCATAAAAAACCTAAAAAAAACATACCACATTGAATATATTTATATGAGGTTATTATATATTAAATATTTTATTTAATTTGATTATCCTATATATTAATGTTATGAAATAATTTAGAAATAAGGTTGTTGATTCTCATTCCAAACTTCTTTACTTTGGATTATTTATCAAACATGAAAATTTTCATTTTTGATATTCTCATAAAAATACTAAAATATGATTTTATTTTCATTTCAATTTTTTATGGATGTATGTATTCCCAATATGATTTTATGAAAAATAAAAGGATTTACCATAATAAATGTTCTTTCCAATGAATCATTTTGACTTCTCTTGATATTGTTTCTTATTTACTCTCATATGATATTTATTGTACCAAACATTCTAATCCAATTCAAAATTGGGAACCCAAATTTTATTCAAGAATGTATGGTTTATGAAATAAAACACAATCATTTTAATGGGCTATTTCATATGTTAGATTGATGTACATTCTATTTGGCATGAAGGATTATGTAATTATTATGATGTGATAGGTGTGCGTGAAATTATATAGTGCTTTGATGCATTAGGTATTGTGACATAACTCTTGAGATTATGTGAAATATGAATGAATAGTATTATATCTTTGTTCACAAAAATGATGTTTTTATTATGAAAATATATTATTTTTGAACATGATTCTATATTTATTCGCAACTACGTATTGTATTTGACCATTATGAAATGATGTTTCATTTTTATGCATTGAAACATTCCATTAAATTATCAAATTATTCCTCTAAAATTATGGTAATGAAAATATTCTCATGTTATGATAATGATTATTATTATATCCCTTGTTATAATGAATCATGTAATTATATATCCCTGTGTTTGGATTTTGTCTTCCATCATTCTTAGATGTATTTCATCTGGTGACTACTTGTACTATGTATACTGTGAGATTTAGAAAGATTAAGAGGATAATTTTTAATAAAATTTAATTTTTATTATATATACATGAAATATGGCCCAGATAATTTCATGATACCAATCCTCTGGATCCGTGATTTTTAATTCAATTATTTTTCTTAAATATAAAACAATATAATAGTTATGTAAGAAAAGGATGGTATCTATAGTTGGTTTCAGAGAACAATTTAGTTAATTTGAGAATTATTATTAATGACTATTAGTGAAAACAATTATTATCTGAATAAGTATTTTTAACCACCCAATAAGAGTTGATTTTTGAAAAATTCAATACATAGGGATCCCAAATGATATGATATTAGAGTTAATTTCATGGAAGAATAAATTATCTATTAATGAATTATTGACTTATGTTTTGGTCCAACATTTTCTATTTTATAAAATTGTTTCAACTATGAGAAACCTGGACAAAAAACCATGTGATTTACAGTGCAGTAAATAATTGAAAAACATCTTCAATAATTTTTTTAGGTGGATATCAACATTTATTCGTTATTCTGACCATGTTGTCTGTGGATATGACCCATAAAACGAATAATGTGGAATTTATTCCTTCAATTAAGAGGGGGAAACTAGCGTTGAATATTTTATGAATGAACAACCCTGTAAAATTAATGGATCTTACAATCTACTTATTTTAGAATATTTCGATAACACAATAAAGAATTTCATTTTTATTCTCTACTATTCTGAGATAGATATGTTTACTCTGACCATTTATCATTTAGATGGAGGGGATTATCAAAGGTGGAAAATGTGTAATAACACCAAGTTGAGTGATGAAATTAATGATATGGAGTATAAAGACATTATCCAAATATTATTAATAATAATTTCAATAAAAATAGTCAAATAAAGATGGAAATAATATTCATAGAGCTAATTCAAGAGGAAAATGATTCTATCACACATTACAAATAAAACCTCACATGGCATAAAATTTAGGCCTCCGAATTTTTTTATCAATAATGAGTAATAGTTAGATCAATTTATTAGTAGTAAAAAACCATAACTATTAATGGTTCTAGATAAAAAAGACATTTGGAATTATGAATAAGTTTCTCAATGTTTTCTAAACATGGAGATGTAGTTTGGAAATAGGTCTCATTGAAATGGATATATGAAATGGATGATGAAGTTCAAATCTAGATGATATAATGAAAAAGGATGAAATAATACTCAATCACTAACATTTAAAAACTGTGAGACAAATAATCATAGAAATTTCCACAATGGTATGGGGTAATGAAATAGGTGTGTGAGAGAAGACCATTAAGAACATTTTTGTAGATACAAGAGATATACATATAATATGATAGATTAAACCAGACAACCACCCATGGAAATAAACTTCAACTATTGGGATAAATGTTAATACGAATCCCAATGCACTATAGATCATGTCCTCAAGTAAACTAGTGTCAGTAGCCACCAAATAAAAATGATAAGGGGAAACATTATTCCATAACTATTGAATAATTTGATCATGAAAAGGAATTCATATAAGGTACACTTGTTATTCACATAATATTGGAGAAATGAATATCTTGATTCTGGTTTGACGCATTATTTTATATCTACAACATTTTATAAAAATTTTGAATTTACACCATTAATCAATAAAGTATATATATTAGTAAAAAACCTAGTGGTGTGATCATTACAATCCAAGTGTTTTACTCTTCTACTATTGGGTTATATGGGGAGTTTTTCCTTTTAATATCATAATGCTTTTCTTAGTAGAATTTTATTATATACAAGGAATGGATTTTCAATCATTATATAGATTACATATCAAATTTTAGGAAAATTAAATATCATTGAAAATTATCAACCATCCCATGATCCTCTACATATTCAAGGAATGCCATGAGTCTCCTTTAAAAGATCCCCCAACGGTGTGGGTATAGAAGCCCTATAAAAAAGCACACCTCAATAAAAATTTTGAGTTAGAGGAGGGTATCTACTTAGAGGGAAATCCAATTATGAAGAATATAGTGACATATTTCCCATATAGTTTCTAGGACCTCCTTTGTATAATGAGGTATATTTGTCAAAATAAGTCATACCCTAAACTAATCCAATATCAAAATGCCCCAATAAGGTGGCCTCTATGGAAATGAAGAATTTAAATAACCAGATAAAAGATCATATTTTAAAAGGATTCATACACCCTAGTGCATCGCCTTATGATGTTCTAGTGATCATTGTAAATAAAATGGTAAGATCAATGTGGTTGTGTATCAAATATTAGGAACTCTAAAAGGTCACCATAAAGACCAAGTATCCTCTAACAGGGATTGATGACTTATTTTAAAAACTATGAGGTACTCAAATCCTTTCAATGGTGGATCGTTGTTATTGATATCACCAACTGATGGTGAAAAAGGAAGATATGAAGATGAATTAATTCCACATAAGGTATGGGAACGAGGATTTCAATTAATTCCCTCCAGACAAACAAATTCCCCTATGATCATCCTGGATTTGATGAATAGAGTCTTTAAATACAAAATTTAGTTTTCTTGTTTATGGATAATATTCTAATCTACTAAAAAAATGATTGAAAATGAATAAAATATATGGGTTGTTCTAGAGACCTTATGAAATTGGATGTTTTACACCATGTTCAGAAACATTGACTTTTGGATGCAGCAAGTCACATTCGTGGGACAAATGATCATATGTGGTAGAATTTCTATGTACTAAACAAAGGGAAATTACCAATTATACTAGACCCACTATTGACATAGAAATATGATGTTTTTTGGATTAGAAATGTATTTTTTACATTTTGTCATAATGTTTCCATTATTTTCTATCCAAAATAATACGTTAACAAGGTAAATGGTAATGTATTTATAGATGGATGAATGTGAGGAATTCTTTGAGGAGCTAAAGAATAGGATGATCACTGCACCTATACTCGCATTACCAACTAGTGGATAATTGTTTGTGATATTTAGTGATTCATTAATGAAATAATTATCATGTGTACTTATAAAGAATAATAATGTTATATCTTATGACTCATGGATTCCAAGGATAGATGGACACAACTACCCGACACATGATCCAGAGTTAGTAGTTGTGATATTTTACACATGTTGAGATTATTCTTTATGAAGGATATAGTGACTCTATATGAGGTTCTACTTTAATTCCTCCATGATCATGTTCCATGACTCAAATCTAAATTATTGATAAGTATTCAACATGATTTAAGCATTGATTTGAATTTCATCATAGCCAATCAACCACAAGATGATGTGGAGTTTAAAAGAACAACTGAAGATGCTAGAAGATATTATAAGATGCCTCCTAATGGAATTAAAAGGTGGATTGGATAATCATCTCCCATTGGCAGAGTTATCATTCAACAAAAGATTCCTCTAGAGTATTTTGTTTTCTCTATTTGAATCTCTATATGCGTAGTGATGTATAACTCTAACTTGTTATGATAAAGTTGGTGAATGGAAGCTACAAGGACACGATCATTTCAAATATATGATAAATATGGTTCAATCCATCCAGCTACATATCAATGGTACTCATATTCAAAAAAAGAGATATGACGAATATCATCATAGGTACTAGGAATTTGTTGTTGGAGAAATTTATTCCTTTGAATATCACTATTGAAAAGAGTCATACTATTGGGAAAGAGAGTATTGATTAGACGAAGGTATATTTTCCCATTTCAGATCCTTTATCACATAAGAGAAGATTCCTATCAAAATTCACTTCCACCAAGTATAGCTCAGGTTCAAGACATTTTTAACGTATCATTCCTAATTATGCATACACCTGACCTCTCATCTGTATTGAAACCGGATGTGGTACATCAAGGGAATGACCTCTCCTATGATGGGAAGATGTTAATGATCTTGGACCAAAGAGACAATGTCTTATTCTACAAGACAACCAACATATTCAGTCTGTTATAGTTGAAACATATGAATAATGAATAACTACAGGGTGAAATGAAGGATAAATACCCAAACATGTTTATGTGAAATGAAAATTTGAGGGTGAAAATTTAAAAGGGGAAACAATTTGATGACCCAAATATTTATCAAAAGATTTTTACCTTTTTATAATTATTTAATATGGTATAAATTAAATGAATAGAATATATATATCATTAAATACATTATTAACTAAAATAAATATTAAAATAATTCATAATCTATAAAGATAAATATGTTATACCAATTGAATATTAACATGACCCTTGGAATGGTAACATGACCATCTGAAATAGTAATAATTCTAATATAATAGTTACCTATCATATGAAATTATAAATACAAATTATTCTTTTTATAAATATTAATATTATATAATTATATCCTAGTATAAGAAAATAAATGTTTTGAAAATGATAAATTAAGGGTTGGAATTTTTATAAAACAATACAGTTTATTTAAAATTTTGTTATGAATATAATGATATAAATGAAAATTTCATTTAATAAAATAGATTCACCAATTAATATTTTCATCATAGTGATAATAATATCATTTTATAGAACCAAAATTAATTTTCCAATGTATTGTAAATTCGATTACAATATTAAAATTTCTATTTTCCAAATATGTGAGGATTTTAATTAAAAATTAAATTTCAAATAATTATAAAATTGTTTTAATGAAATGTTGTAAAATTTTTAATTCCAAACATCGAATATTTTTAGGGATAATTTTTTTAATTTTTATAAAATATATGATATTTTAGTGAATAGTGAAATATGATAATTTACAAAATAAGTTAAATACACGAATTATTGAGTCGTTGTTGAGGTATGTGTAATGTCAAAACCATTATCTTGATCTATCTTTATCTTGTTACTATAATAAGTCTTGGGAATCCAAATTATTCATATTCATGATCCAAAATAACTTAGTAATGTATAAAATAATCAGAATAACACCGCTCTCATCAATTATAAATACCACCTCCCACCACCTTTTCTTCTCAAACCTCCAATCCATTGAAAAATTTCCAAATTATTCCCAATACTCATCCCAAAGGTATCCTTGTTATAAGTGAGTTTCGTGTATCAGAAGTCCAAACCCAATTTTCAAAGTAGTTTCTCAAAGATAAATAATTTAAGAGGTAAATGTGTCCACTATTTTCGGTTAATTACTTTTCTTTTTTTTATTCTCTTATCATACACTCACATACCCTTATCCAAGAAAAAATATTACTCCATTATTTTATATATACTATAATTTTATTATTTTAATTGAATACCCATCATCAAAAATCATCTCCATTATTATAAATAATATATTTTATAGAATTTTCATGAAATAATATATAAATATTTTGTAAAGTAAAATTACATAAGTTCTTGATGGTCATAAAACCCACTAAAATAAAATAAATCATTTTCATTAACATGATATGTAATAAATAATCATAACACAATATAAAGAATTATATATAAGACCAATAAAACTAAATTAACATCATTATTGATATTGAATTTAAATTTTAAAGAATCATTCTCATTGGACATAAACATCCATACTCATATAAAATTGAACAGATAATGAAAACCATGAAAATAAAAACCCCGAAATGATGAAATTTAACTATATAACTCCTCAAAAAATCCATAAACGAACCTAATAAAACTGAAATAAATAAAAGAAATATATAAATTGTTCATGATTTATTAATTAATGAATATTATTTTGTTATCTATGTTATTAAACTAGATAATTCATTCACACATAGGGTAAGAGGATTATCAAACCCCAACTCCTTTTCATTGGGTTATTCCTCTTTCATTATGAATTTCAATGTGGAGATTCTATTAAGATTAATCAAATATAATTTCTCTGTTTTTAACCATTTATTTTCTCAATAGTCATGTTCCCAATCTGGTTTTATGAAAAATACAAATATTTACCCAAATAAATCTTCTTTCAAAAAAACATTTTGACTTTTCATGAGGTTGTTTCTTCTTCATTCATGTGTAATGATTATTATAACAATTAATAAAATCCATTTCAAATTTGGATACAAAAACTAAAATCATTAATTAATTATTTTTTAAATTAAACCAATTAAATTACATTTGTTATTTTATGCCTAAGATTCATATATGTTCTTGGTGGAATGCATGATTATGTAAATGTTATGATGCCACGAGTGTGTCCAGAATTATATTGTGCACCAATTCATTGGGTAATGTGATGTATCTCATGAGATTACATGTATTATTCATGAACATGATGCTATAAGTTTCAAAATAATATTATATCTTATTCCTAGATGTTATCCATGAACATGATCCTAGAATTGTTCACAACTATGTGTCGTATTTGACAACTAAGAAATGATTTTTTATTTTTAAAAATTTCCACATTTAATGAAATTATTTAATGCATCCCCTAGTGATTATGTTGATGATCCTATGATTTTATTATGATGATGATGATTATGATCACCACATTTTATATTAAGACATTTTCATACCTATAGTATTACTGGGATTTAGATAACCATTTTCCTTAGTGTATATCCTTAGGTAAATACATGTAATAACAGTACGTGGAGATTTTTAATGATAAAGATAACGTTTTTAAATTACTTAATGTGTTTTATTATGAATATGTTATATATAGTCTGAATTTTTCCCTAATACTAAACCTTTGGATCATGTTTTGAAAATAGTATTATTATTTTTATCATTAAAATTATATAACAGTTATGTAATAAAATGAGTTTCACTATATAAAATTTTCATCTTTGTTACATAGAAATATTGTAGTTCTGATTCCTTTGAAAATGATAAATATGAACCCTTTTTCATGGTCTTAATCCCAACACCATGAAAATATACAATATTCCTAGATAAATAAAAAATATAAAGTTCCAATCTATGAACCATTAAACCATATTTCCCATCTAATTAATAATAACTATGTAATAGTTATAAAATATGGAAAACCAAGTATAAAAAAAGGTACTTCCATGAAGTAAGATCCTATGATATTTATTGATGTTCACATTGAAGGAAAACATCTTATTCATACTGTTGTACACTTCGATATACATTAACAACCAACTAAAAGTATAGAGGAATCTTGATACATAGTGGGATACGAGAATTATTCATGAAATAAATGTTAAATATTTTATATATTTTTATAATAGATAATAATTCCCAAAAAACGACTATATGAGACTCCTCTCACACCCTATCAACCAATGTTCACACTGAACCATTATTGATAAAAGAAACATATTATTCTCCTACCTTTGGAAAGTTTTTTTTTTGGATAAATTTATTCTTAACCATCATAGTTTAAAGAGTTATTTTTTTGTTTGGATACAAAAATCTATTCCTATAAGAAAAGAATATATTCAAACATAGTGACCCCATTTTACATCATTCATCTATGGAAGATTTCTACAATTCAATTAATGGCTATTCTCCTCCAACAAAAGAACCAACAAGACAAATTTAACTATGAAAACGTTTCCACAAAGATTTTTCTTACATATCATGATATAATGATAGGTTTTATTGTTTTGATTATTATTATTTACTGATATAAAAAAATACCTTTCAATACAAACCCTAGTAATCAACTCGACTACATTTATATACCATTTTTGCGATCAAATATGGAGCACCTTCAAAACATCGTCATTATAACTAATATTGAAGATAGAAAACTAGGTGATTGTCCAAAAAAATGGAATTGTACCACCTTAATATTAATATCCCATCTTTTTAGGTTTTTTTGAAATACATCTGTGACATGATTCCTCCCTAGAATTCTTCTCATCAATGGTATATAAAGACAAATATACAACATTGATCTATATCAAACTATTTCTGGAGACCCCCCTTAAAGGATGAAAAATAACTCAATTATCATATTCTAGTGGATAATAAGGTGGAATAATATCACACATTAGTATAGTATTCTACCAGGATATCTCTTTTTATTATATTCCACAATAGGCCCCATGAGATCTCAATCCCATATCATTATAGAGAGGATGAAAACCATGAAAGGCGAAATTAAATATCTCAGGATAGAGAGTCCGATTAATATAACAATTTATAGTGTTCTATCCACCTCTTAGTATAGTTATGTATCCATAATTCACCTAAATAAACTCATTATAGTGTTATGGTGGAGATAATTAATCATGTGTTGATTAATCAATTTCATTATTTTCGATATATATTTTTATCTAATAAATATTCACATTTATGTTAGAAATAAAATTAATCTTAAGTGAATTTATAGAATATAATATTTTGAACAATTTTTATTCTAGAAATATATTCAATTCATTGATTTTGGAAATATTTTCCACAGTATTCATGATGTATTACTCTAGAAACATTTTTCATACCCTATGTTTGTATATTTAACATAATTTTTGGAAAACCTTTATTAAGAATACTGTGTAATGATCACATACTATATGTTTTGAAGAAAACCTACATTTTATATATGGAGAGTGTTGTCAATCATCTATAAATTTCTTAACAACCATACATTTGCAACCATTCATTTGTGATTGACCATACATAATCAATTTTTTTTAAATTTTGTTCATTACACAAATGAACCCTATGTTTTAATATTAAATAATGCAGTTTTATAGGAATTTTTTTATTATTTATTTCTATAACGGAATGCCTATATGCCAATATCTATTCATTTCTACTATAATACAAATTCAATCTCTAAAATTAAACAGAATAAATTTTTTATATTATTAATGTTAGTTATGACTCTATTGAATTATTTTGAATTTAAATATTTATGATATGATGTTGTGATATTTATAGATCTGGTACAACCTCGATCTATCTAAAATAAATTCTAAATAACAAGAAAATATTCATAGATAATGTTTAGAACATATACACAACATATATATACATATGAAAAAACTATGTCTGAAAAAATATATTTTTCGTTGCCTTCAATGATACACTTTGGAGACATACATGTCTGGATATATCTAACTAACTCACTGATGCCATTTATACTAAATATTATGGTTATATATTTTTTTCAATATAAATAATTATTTTTAGATATATAACTTGGATACATACACATTTACAAATATCAAAAGTGTTTTCTCGATCATTATTTGATTAATTTTTGTGAAATGTTGAAGATTGTTTTACTATTGTGCATTATTGAATATCTAAAAACATCCATCAATTTGTACTAAAACTGTAATGTAAAACCTATTTTCAAAATAAAATCAAATCTTATTGATTTATCAGTGTTTCAAATTCTCAGAATCTGTTCTGGAGAATTGATAATTTCTTTTACTAAACTATGTATTATACGTTCCCTATAAAAGAACCAAATAACTGTATATAATTCATGTTAGATGTCAAATTTCAACAATCAATTTTTTAGAAGTCTCTAGATAGAATGTCAAACTCATGAAAAATTCTACTCTCATGAAGTTGAGTGTTGGTGGGGTTGAGTAGTGGACATATTTTTCCTGGTCCAATTTACATCAATTTTTTCCTTATTTATTTCTACCACTTACTCTACATTATTATAGATGTAAAATGTTAGTTAAATAATAAGAGACATGTTATTATATAGTCAATGTTTTTGAAAAATATAACAAACCCCTTCATGTGTCTTTATCTTCATCGTAACCATTCTGAAACAACAATTTATATCAATGGTTGGTCTTTATAAGCATATTCACGTCTATTGTAAATTTATAAATATTTCGTTCTGATTAAAAAAATTAGTATTAATGTGTTGATGTTTTTTTCTATATCATTATATTCGATGCCTATAAGATATATTAGAAGGATTTTTCTATATGGAATAAAAAATATTCTTTTTATCTAATTTTTTAATAAAATTTCTAGAATCATTGATTTAATAATTTGGGTAAAGTCAAATTTAAAAGTGATGATATCAAAGAAGGTATATTAATGATATGTTATCCTTCTTTTATCGGTCATAAATATAGATGCTGTAAATATTGCCTTATTATTTATTTTAAAATTTTCAAGATAATATTTTATTATTAGGTGGTAATGACTTATAAAATTCCCAAGGAATGTTTCTCAAAATGGGATGAAGATCATGAAAAATAAAATGATCTCAAATAAAAAAGAAATTAATGTCGATGTATGTGGTTTAGGAAATAATGAATTTAATTGGTTTTCTCAACTTTATACAACATATTATATGAGAAAGAAAAATTTTGTTTCTGGTTATGGGACAAGAAATATCCTAAAATTAAGGTGTAATACTTTAAAATAAATGTTTTATAATTTTTAAATGCCTAACGATAAGAATATAACTCAAATGAATAAAAGATTAGTAGAAATTTTATTTAATGTTACTTCCTGGGGGGATGAAATTACAAAATGAAACTAAGAATGAAAATTATTCAGAATACTACAATCTAGGTGGAATGGAATATCTGTATCTGTATATCTATCAATAGAATTAAAAAAATAATCTATAAAAGAATTTATCATAACTATATTGATGTATGATGCTGAAGTATAGGTTGAAGCTATCAAGAATATGAAATATATTGAATCTTTCATAAATAATATTATTAACGAATCATTCGATTAATGTAATCTAGATTTAGATAATGATATATCATATCCTTCAATATGATTTGAAACATTATTTTAGAAAAAATAGAATTTGACTGAAAAAATAGATTTTGCAAGTAAAATAAAAAGTGGTCATACGAGGGTTGACATCAATTTTCATCAAGCTCAGACTAATGATGATTTTAGGAGAAAATTAATCAAAAATATGAATCCAACATATATTTATACATCTTGTTAACTTGATGAATATTCTATAGAATCTAATACTAAACATAAAAAAATTGTATATCTTATGGAACATACTGATGAGGTGTAATATTAATACACTCAAAATAATATATTTTAAAATCATTCTTATTTGGAATTAAATTGGTATTTATTAATTGGAAATAATAAATTTGAATCATTAACGAAATATTGTTGATAAAGTAAAAAATATTATGATGCGATTTTATTAATTAATTATTTTTTTGGTTTAAACTTATTAAAAATTTATAATTTAATAATTTTAAAAAATATTTTCATTTACTTGAATCAATTATTAAATAATTATTCTTTTAAGTTATTCAAATTTAAAATAGTAATAGAATGTAACTAATTAAATGATTCAATATGGTTTTAATTGAATATATGAAGATGAATTTGATTTTAAAGACATAAATTATATGGTGTTAAAAAAGTATTATTGGTAAAAATGTTTGATTAATGTGAATAGTATAATCTCTTACAAAATAAAAAAGTCCCATTACCTAAAACATTAACTGCTAAAAACGTTGGACCAAATAGAATATGGGTACCAAAATAACTTCTATTTTTTATTTTTTAGAAATAAATCCCTAAGCTACATCAATAATTCATAAAGTGGTTTTCCATTTAATATAAAAAATATATATCATAATAAACAAGTGATCAACTCTGAAATATATATTTAACAAAATAAAAATCATCAAATATTGAATCAATTAATTCATGAAGTATTTTCTAACTATTGAGCATATTTTTTTATTAAATTATATTTTTTATTAGTAGAAATATGTTTTCTTTGTCATAAAAAAAATATAACTATTAATCTTTCAATTATTATTTATTCGTTACATAATTTTTTTTGGAATGATTTATTTTTATAAATATTTTAAAAAATAAAAATATGTAATGACTATTCAGTTATTTTCAACTGTATACTTTTAAGCATCATTTGTAATGTTTTAGAATAAATCATTTCATTTTCCATTTAAAAAAATATAATGTTCTTTATGAAACATTTTAAATTATATATATATATATATATATCTTTTTTTAAATAACATGTTCTGGTTCATCTAAAATAATTTCACATAATAATGAACTGATTACAAACATCATGTTCTAAAAGAATTTCATTTTCAAAAAGGGAAAAGATAATTCGTCTAACTAGTTAGATAAACAACTACTTTCATAATTTATAGATTCATTGGAAAAATAATTTTTTATAAATAAGGAAGATCATGTTTATTAAGAACATGAAGTCTCTTCATCTAAAAAATATAATTAAATCCTTATGTTCAAAGTTAGTACCTTGAATGAAGAAAATATGAAGTTACAAAATTATCAAAAGACATCTAAAAATTATTAGGTCGAACCACAAGGTTAATGTGAGTATTTAGATAATATTTTGATTTCTAAAGGATATTTGGGGACCTTAAAGTTGAATTTCTAAATCAGATTTAATTTATCAAAAGTGAAGTTGTTACTAAGTTGGATCTCAATAAGTTAAAAGTGTTTTGGTTGAACAATGTCTTTATTCCTCTCTCTATATCAAGGAAGGTAATATTTTCAAAGTATAATTGAAAAACTTTCCTGAGTATTAAATGTTTAAATAAAAAAAAATTTCTTAGAAATTTTAGATGAACCATATCATCCTTCTTAACACCAATATAATATTGTTTTTAGATTAAAAAATAAAATGATATATATATCCTATTTAAAAAGAATTTTTGTTTTTTATATTTTCTTGACATTTATTTTTAATTATTTGTATATATACTATTAATTATACACAAGCTTGTACATAAAATTTTATTATCTCATTACTTGTGATCTATTAGTTAATGTAATTAAAATTTTATATTTATGTCACATGTGTACAAGATGTTTTTACATTGAAAATACTATATTCTATGAATTTTGGTGATTTGTTTGAAAGTATTAATTTTTTTATATCAAAGAGATATATTTTTTGTTTAAAATATTCATTTTAAATCCATTTTACCCATTATAATTTTCTTTATACAAACCTTCGTTACATTTTTGGAATCACGAATATAGGGGGTGTTTATATTGGTACCTTTTACACTATTATTTGTTATTTTAAAAATGAGGAGGAGTTTCAAAATGAATAAATTAATGTGTTTTTCATAGTGAGATATGTGGATATATATGTGGTTAAATTTATAGTAATTTTTTTTGAAAATTGTTAGAGAAATATTAAAGGGTAGAAATATGTATTTAATTTATTTATCATTATAGAAATTTATTCTTCTATAAAATATATTAGGTGATAATTTTAGAAATAAATTTATGTGTATTTTGATCAGCCAAAAGGGGGATATTGTTGATAATGTGTTAATTAAAAAATTTCAATTATTTATTTTTGGGTTTGATGCTCACAAATACCCACATTTATGTAAAAAAGGGAGTTTCTATCTAGTGAATATCAGGAAGATAATATTTTATAGAATAATTATTCATTAAATATATCCAAATAATTTATTTGAGAAAAATATAATTTAAATAATTATAGACATGTTATTTTGGATACGCTAATCATACCCTATGTTTGCAAGAAAGTATACTAATCATACACCCTAAGTTTGTAAGAAACTCTAGGTTTGGGAAACATAGAGTGTTATTTATGAACACTACCATTATAAACAAACGTATATTATCCAGCCTAATTTTTTGAACAACTGTATATTTTCAAAAGTACGTTCCTTATTTGGGAGATACATCGTTGAACCCAATATTTTAATATTCAATAGAGGAGTTTTAAATTAAAAATATTATTTGTGATTCATACAAAGATTTCTATAGAAGTAAATATTTATTTAAAATAAATTTTATGACTGATTAAGAGAATTTAATTCAACAGAATGAATCATTTATATTCTTATCTGATGTTTTGGCTATCTTGAATGATTATGAGTTAAATATTCACTATATGTTGTGGGATATTTGTATACTCGGTTTGTCCTAAATCTACTATCACTATAGTATTAATATTGAGACAATATTCATCTAAAAAAAGAGATGATATAAAAATTGGATATATACATAAGAAGAAAATGTATTTAAAAAACAACAGTTGTGTCATTTCCATCAATACAAGACTTTGGAGACTGACATGTTTTGATATATCTGCTTATCTAACAACTTCTAATGCTACAACATCATATTTATATATCTCTTTATTCAATTTCAAAAAAGTATTATTCAAAAATTGAAAATTTATTTACTGATATTAATTATTGAGGATATAAATAAATATGTCATTTATTGTTTCAATTGTGATGTAAATCATGTTCTCTTAATCAAATCTATTTTAATTTATTTATTAGAGTTTTGTGAACTTGAACATTGACATGGTGAATATTTGGATCCTATTATTATGTAGTGTCTTTTAAGTTCCTTGTAAATGAACCAGAATGCCCTATAAAATCGTTTGACAATGTCCATATCCTACACTCAATTGTTAATAGGTCAAGAGATAAGAGAACATATTAGTTAAAATCCATATTATCATGTATTGGAGCATTATAGGAATTGACTAGTTTATCTTTGTTCCATGAACTACTATATATCATTGTGTTAATTTCTATATTAATTTCCACTTATCAATCATATGTAAGAATGAAGGAAAGTATTGATACATAAAAGGTTAGGTGTTTTAAGGTTGTTTGTGGTTTCAAAAAATACATTCCCCCATACTATTTTGTCTTTATACTCATCATAGCCATTCTGAAAAAATAACAACTGGTGATAAAAAATATATGTATTCTCCCAGAAGTCATGTTTCCAAGTTTAATCTAGCTTTATTAGGAGAAACACACTAATATATCAAAGTAGAATCCTTGTAGTGGGATCACATTCCATCATATATGAAAATTTTTATAGTTTTATCTTAAAAAACAATGGATATTATCTAACCCATATCCCCACATCCATATATATTGTGTAATCATTTCCATTCCATTTATTTAATATCATGTCTAACTAACAAATTTGAAATGGGTGTTTATGAATATATTCCTAAAAAACATATAATAATACAATCATATAATTAAAAGTCATATAGACTATTCTGTTCAGAATACTTAAGAAATAATAATGGAAGAATAAAATACCTCTACATCCATCAGATAAGTTGTACAATTTATTTGTTTATTTTCACATAAGAATTCATAGAATCCTAACCCCAGTTAAGACGGTCTTAAATATGTTTTTATGGTGATAGAATAATAGGATTATAAACAAATTGTAATTAAAACTACATATCAATAACAACTTCAGGAATATTTCATATTCCAAAGTAATATTTATGAATTTTCTTTTTAATTTTGGTGGTTATTTAAGAGAAGGTATGAAATCATACTCCCCTTTTGTGTGTGTAATTCAATATGTATATCTTCATAGATACATTCAAGTAGTACCATATTTATATTTATATGAATATTACAAGCTATATTTTATAATATAAACATGTAATCTGTATGGAAAAACGCCATATGTGATATTTGGTGTGAAAAATGTGTGACCTTAATGCCCGAATATAAGTAATCTAAGATAATATTTGGTAATGGTCTGGGGAAAACACTACATCATGCCCATATAATTTCTTCAGTTAATTTAGAAAATATTGAGACAATTAAACATTTTCTAATTTCAGCTTAATACCCTTCACACCCACTACTATATATAGTAAAATACGAAAATTTTGATTGTCCTCCACTTAATATATCAACTTTAATATCTAGTGGTCCTACCCATATTGAATTATATAAATTTCTCTCCAATAGTGTTATCAATATTGATCATTAGAATTCAATCCATGATTTGTTCAGTGTATATCCTTATAGATTATAGAATACCATATGACTAGTTGGCCATCCCCATTCTATTTTCTTCCTTGATGATCCTATCCAATATTTATTCTATATGAATCTTATATTTGTTTATAACATTATCAAATATGGTTATTATCCTGATAACAAAATTTCTTATAATTTTTTACGAAATAGTGAAATATTATCCAAAAAAGAAGGCCATCCCCTTGACAAACCATCATTGAGATATATTTCTTGATTAGTGGTTTATTGGAGACTATGTCCCACAAGACAATTCTCTTTAAATAGAATGTGTGATGTTTCTTCTCAATGAGAATTTAGACCAAGGATGTAGATATTTTTTGTATAACCTATTGATTTAGTAATGTAAAATACAATGACGAATAGTCCAACTGCTCATATTTTCATTTCAAAGGTAGGTGGGAAATGAAAATTTTATTTAAATTAGTTTCATTTATCTCTCACTGAAGATGAATTGAATGACATGATAATGTGGTAAATTATAGATAATTACAACATATATTTCTTGTTTTGTTTTATGGATAATTCAATGTTTTTTATTATGAATTCTTTGATAGATGAATAAATGTACCATACTAATATAAATAGATAAATGATTTATTTTAATCTATGTGTTACATTTATATAAATATATAGAATATGAATAACATTATTATGATATAAGATAGCATTGATATCAACTAAAACTAGAATAATTTGTACATACATGGTTCCTAATCTTGGGAACACAACATTGTGTTCACCAACACACTAGTTTTAATGCATTGATATCTTGGAATATGTGAAGTGAAAAATTCCTTCAAATTTATAGATTAGAGGATGACATGATCATGAATTGAATAATTTAAATCCTATCTCTAGTAAAAAGATATCACCCTCAGAAATTCCTTTAATTTTCATTATATTTTGGGATTTTTTACCATCATTCAATACACATTCTAGTAAGTAAAGTTTCTAGGATATCATCATATCAAAATATTAGAAATGGTGATCTCAACTGGAGAGATCCATTAAAAAAAATTATGAATCAATCATCTATAAAATTTTTTGATGTTTGACATCATAGTGAATAAATATTTATGTGATGTAACTACCCCAATGAAAAACATTCAAATTTATTAAAATCGCAGAATTACCTTGGTGATAGAAAAAAAATCCTCTAATTTAGAATGTAATTATTGATCCCATAGTAGAAAAATTTAGGAAAAATTTACTATATGGAATGCTTAAATTTTACCACCACTAGCAACCGGAGGATAATCAAATCTGCTATGATATTATGATTAATCAAAGTAGTATTATGATATCCCCATACAATTATTATGGGGTAATTTTGAACTCATTGTTCTTCTCATCTACGATGTTCATTCATTTACCCGATTAGAGAAATATTACAGGAGATATCTTATCATTTACTCTATTTATATGGCTCATCTATCTCAATAGTGATGTATATTATAATAATTTCTAGAAACAATGTCATTTCCTGACCTACATAGGCCTCACCTAGGCCAACAAGTTACTGAAAGAGACACCTAAATACATCAAACACCATTCCATGTCGTATTGACTAGAAAAAAGTATGAAAAATAAAATAAAAGATTGTATCCTAATAAATGTTAACACAGACAAACACATCTATACATACTAGAGTAATGCATAAAATTAGAAACTATATTAATTTATTCACGAAAAACCTCCATAATTACATAACGCGAATACCAATAGAATTTACTGTAAAGAGGGAAACTAATGGATAGAAAACTAATAAAAAGTATGAACCCGAAAATAAAATGCAATACTATTTCTACACCCAACCACCATCCTATCCTCTTGTACTAGTATTATAAAATTTTTGTTCCACTATTAAAAATTATAATTTCATATAACATTTTGTCTTTATAAGGAATGACTTCCATGAGATGATCCCTAATAGGGGTGTGTATATACATACCCTATAAGAATCCCTAAAATATAAATGTTTTAAATCATCAAAAATAAATTAATTATGAACCCATAACCATGAAGGTAATTTAATTGAGAATATTTATATATTCCAAATGAAGGATAAATATCGAAGAGTGTAGTTCCAAATTCATAGGTATCTAATTGATCTAGATCGTACAACATATAGTGTAAATATGTAAAGAAAATTGTCATGATAATTATCTTACATGATTCTTAAAGATCCATATTAGAAAAACATTGTTGAAATTGAAATTTTAGTGAAGGGTCTTTATCATGTTAATACATTATTTAAAAGTAAAATTTTAATCATATAAAAAATTCATATCCAGTCAGCACCATATGGATGTATGGAATTATATTGTAAAAATATATTATCCCTTAAATGGATATTATTTTGAATGTAACATCCCAATTTGCTTGTAAAGGAAGAAAGTCTCAACACAATTCATTAATATGTAAAATACCACTCTATAATTAGACCCCAATACCAACATGTGAGTTATAAACTCAACCTAGGAATATTTTTATTAGAATTCCATTATGTTGGATGAAACCCAAGATAACATGGATGAAATGGTTGATAGTATGAAAACATGACATGTTATATATATGTAAATACTTGATTTCAAACCCTTTATATAGATAGTGTTCAACTGCAGGTACACACTATGTAGCTCCGCCCACATGGCCTGAATGGTCAAAAGGGAAATTAGGATGGTAAACCAAGGTACATTCCCACTTGACTATGTAGGGGTCCAAAAGAGTAGGTTTAAATAAATAATTCCATGATGTATTTTACTCCCTTGGAAACCTTATTTTTCCATTAGTGAAATAATTGAGATTTTTTAAACAACAATTTCAGTTGTCGTGATGGTCACTAAATGAAATCTATGTGAAGTGACATCATATTTCATCTATATTTATTTTAATTTTACTATATAATATGTCATAAATGCCAATTACCATGTTATTTATCAATAATTAATAATCATAATTATAATACTAGCTATTTATGAGTGATAAATAGGAAACCCTCTTTCCCAATGGGGAAATAGTCTTCCAACACATCTACATAATGAAAACAACATCATTCGTTCCTCCTTTGAATTTCTATAATTTTTATCATATATCTATTATACAGTAGTATGCTATACAAAATGCATACCAAATATCCATAGAATACATGGTTGATCATGGGAGTAAATTTTTCCCTTGAAAAGGTCAAATGACTACAAAAGATTATCCCAGTGATGAATTCTTGTATAAATGAAATGGGAAACAACAAAATACATTAGATCAAATTGTGGCCATGTTCACGATTTCCATTGATCACTGAAAAATCCAAATACCAGTAATCTATTGATTATTAAATGAATAATATTTTTCATATATATAAATAAAAAATAATAATCAATTAATTTATTCATGATCATCGATTTGGGATAGTATTTTCAGGACTAATCTGTAATCGGGTCACTAACAAAAGTAGGTGATAAATGGTAAAAACAACTATCTTCATGAATAAGTTGATAATTGATAGAGAAAATGGTTTTTATCAGCATTATAATAGAATACACTACAATTTTAATTTTCTCTAATTAGGTTCATGGTATATAGGTGGAGAAGACGAAAATGTTTTCAGCACCAGTGATTCTCAATTCTCAAGCCATCTAATAGGGTCAACACCTAGTGAAGCTCCCTCTTTCTATCTCCCTGAAACTTTCTTGGTTTAGATGGATAACAATATATATATATATATATAATTTTGAAGGTTATATATTAATGGAACATTAATCTAATTAAAATAATATTATAATTTAATTATTTTATACTATCATGAAATTACATATAATCTTGAAACCAGATGCAAATGAAACATTAGTCAAGCATAGGTAAATCAATTTTTTAATTAAAAAATATTTTTAGTTTCACCATATGTGGGATTTAACATATGATTTGAAATAACACATAGGGAAGTGTACCAAATATTTAATTAAATTTAAATACTCTATGTCGAGGATCATAACACACCCAATGCATATGCTTTCACTATATTAAATTTATGTTCATTAAAAAATAAAGAATCAAAATATGATATTTAGGGTTAATAAATTCCCCCCGTCAATTTATATTTCACCCAAAATAGAAAAACTAACCCAATTGTTTTTGTACAATGCTCTCATATAGTTCCCATGCTCAAAACAATTCATAGAGATTAAAATACAACCAAAGAATAAACAAATTGTGAATCACATTCCCATGGAGGATCCCATATAGGTGATCATTATTCACTTTTATATAGTCCACAAATATCCCCAATATTTCACGTTTAGGGAACCCAAGTCAATAAATTAAATCAATTCATTCATATATATCCATAGCTATGAATTCTAGAAGATGTGGTGAAATTAGTCTAAATGTAGGGGTAAATCAAGGTGTTATGAAAAATTACCACCAATGGGTAGAATCTAGAATTGGAAGATTTACATAAAAGATATATTTATCCTGTGACCAAATATTTTTATTTGGAATCCATTTATGATATTGAGGAATGAATTACCAACCCATAAAAATCTATGGGATTTATATAATTTCATTATTATACTTATGATGTCTAAAAAAATTATTATTGGTCTATGACTTATCATGATTAAAATAATCATCATTTGTATAAACTCTAGTCGCACGATTTTATACTCTCAAAACATAGAACAATATAATGGTGACCTACATTTTCATCAATTGAATTCCTCAAATCATACCATGCTAATCATTGAGTGAAACATGTTTTTA
Source organism: Viscum album (assembly GCA_963277665.1). NCBI lineage: Eukaryota > Viridiplantae > Streptophyta > Magnoliopsida > Santalales > Viscaceae > Viscum > Viscum album. The sequence goes on along the minus strand of OY728143.1, from coordinate 1,511,567,425 downwards.
TATGAAAACCCTACTTCTAGAAAAATATTATCACATATAATATTTATATATATAACACATTACCTAATAATATCCTCAAGAACATGAAAATTTTTCCCAATCTTCATATGAATCTATCAGTGAAAATCCTTTCACATCAATAACAAAAACATTTAAGGGCTCCTACAAACCATATATCAATCATGAATTAAATCAAGAATCATAGTTTGATACAATCATAAATGATTCAATTTTTATTATGATATTATTTTATAGAGACAGGATTCTAATGATATCTGTATTATTTTTATCCTTAATGTAGATAAAATGATCCAACTTAGTGAGATTGTAAAAAAATAAATTATATAGAGTGATGAATTTTTTATTATCATGAGTTTAATATGAAAATATACATGCATATTATATTCCATTTCAAGTAAAAAACATAAAGGGGTTATATAAAACATTTGACAACCTGATGTTCGGCCATAACCTATTGCAAGGTTAGGCATTGGGGAAAATCGTCTCAATACTTCTCTTTATCTACATCAACAAAAACAATCAATGACGATCTAGGTAAAACATTTACACCCAGAGAAATACCATGAAGGGATATTTTTTAAACCCTATTGGAACCTCTTCTCGATGTTTTAATTAATCCACAATCATCCCTTACAAGATAATATTTTACACCCAACTATTACTGAATATACCATGTGAATTTCCAATTGACCTGTAGTCATGTATGACCTTAACATTACCATTCATAGGTTATGTATACCTCAGAATATATAGAAGTGAATGGTTAATTTCCACCATTATGGGGTACCCCACTCCATATCCAACAATTAATAATAAGAGAAATAAGTTCAAATACTCTAACACCCCAATTAAAAACAATGAATGATTCCTTCTACTATGAGAATCTTCCATTACATCCCCCATTTCTAGATTATAGTATATCATGAAGTAGTATGACTATATTAATTATATATATAAACTATATATAAATTTATGATATATATATATATGCGAATATTAATCATCATGATGTTTTATATCATACACTTTTTGACAAAATAAATTTAAAATCACTCTCAAATAAAGTAGTTTCTCCATGTATTTAGGTTTAACCACATAGATTCTAGCTATATATCCTAGGGCGTGTAGTTCTATTTCTGGGTTTTCAACTACCTTGACTAGTAGTATATTACCAATAAACATTTAATCAATATACATCCGTTCCCTTCAATATAATCATTGACGAGAACATTATAATGAAAACCAAATTTTGGAAAACACATAATGAGAGAATATTTCAATATGTTTTTGAGCTCTTTAAACCCATATAGAACTCCATAAACCATATAATTTGAATATTATTTTTGTTTGAGGTAGTAAAAGGTGTTGAAATAATATATAATTATTTCATAAATGAACAGTAATAACCATCCAAACAAGGGATCCTCGGTACAAATGTTACATTTTTTCTGGAGCCCATGTGACCCATCATCAATATTCATTGTGTCCAATGCTAAAACCTAGTCATAATTTTAGATAAAGTGTAACTCTATAATCTCATATTGATACTTCCATAGGTTCATTATCTTATTTTTCAGGCAATGTATGTCTTGTACTATCCTCAGATACATTCCATTCTCGTCCCATGATGTTGTGTAAAAGTGAATTAAATCAATATAATGTACCACATAATAATCTATAAATTATAAAATAATCAAATTTATGTGTCCCCAAATCATAATTGAAATATTAATCCTGGAAAATTGAATAACCAGGTACTCATAAGGAACATTGAGACATTTGAATTTCATATTCGTTATATAATTATTGTCAAACCAATGTTGGTGATTGATTGACCTATGTTCAATCTTTGAGAATTGAATCACCCAATCAAAAGATCAAAAAAATCATTGAAACATGGTAGGGGATATTTATTCATAATGGAATACTGACTAAGCAAATGATAATAGACACATAATATTAGGATCGCATCAACATTATAGGTGAATAAAATTAAAACTTCTTATGGGGATACAATAAGAAAATAATCAAAATATATATAATCCAGTATTTTACATATATTTCATTATTAAATTAATTAAATATATTAAATAAATATATATGATGTACATATTGGTTCAGTTTCATGGGAAACAAGATATATAATCATCTTATTTTATAATACTAATGACCATTTATCCTTAAAGTCCCCTTATACGTCCATTATCTAGACATCTCATTATTAGGACTCATCTTCCTAAACCTAATAATGAAAAATTAAGATATGGTTTAACTAAAATGGTCATTATGGATTTATTATACATTTCTTCATGGATTATTTCACAAGAATAATGAAATCTATGAGAACAAGTTATGTATCATTTAATCACGAGTGATAACCATTAACAATATTTGAGAATCAAAGATCATGGTAAAAGAATATAGATATTACAAAGATAAAAATAGAAAAAGTTATCATAAAATGGCATATAATCATTTAATAAATTTCGTTAATAATGAAAATATTATATCATAATCAATAAAATCCATCAATTCTGGTACAAAAATTATCATGTGGAACATTAATTTCATGAGAAACTCCATGAGTTCACATGGATAAGAGAAATTGAAATATACACATGAATAAAAATATCATGAGATATAAAAATTTATCCATTTCAAAGGATTAGAATATTGGACCTCACACATCATCATATATACATATGTATGGTACATAAAATCAATCATAATCATATCTTACTGAACACGAGTAAAAAATAAAGAATTCCATAAACATTGAAGAAAAATAATACACCATAAACATAAATTATAATTAGATATAAAACATATAAATTTTAAAAAATAATATTTTCATTATAGAATATTCAAAACGATTGATTCATTACTTCAAGATAGATAACCCTTATAAGAAAAATAGGTGTGATAATTCAATTTTCTAACTAAACCAATCAGTCATTATTATAAAATTCAATTTTTAAATTAATTTAAATAATAATTTGTGGATGAGAATATATTATTTATAAATACTTAATATAATTTATTACATGTAAAATTACATTGAAACGATATAAATGTAACCATAAATGGAGTATATGACATCATATTTAACATTTAACGGATATGAAATGTTTTTTAAAATCTCATTGTTTGAAATCCATAATCATTTAAAAGAATATTATATTTTCATTTTGAAAAGTGTTGATGTTAATAATTTTAATTAAAGAAATGAAATATGGTTTTCCCTATAAATATAATGGAACATTGAAAGTAATGTAATCCTGGATATTTTAGTCTTTATACATAATTAGAGTTGTTCCCACAATGAAACTTTTTTAATTCAAGATGAATTTTCTCAAAGAATTAGTAATTTCTATTAATAATTATTTATCAAAAATAATAAAAGGAAAAACCATATTACATAGTGTAATATTATGACTAAATAATTTTTTTCATACTATTTTCATTTAAGATAGTTTCAACATAATAAATCAGAAATTGATTTGATGAAACCCTTATCTTGAATTCTAACACATTTTATCACACTATATAAATATTTACAACAAAAAATAAATTTCAATATCCTCAATTTCGTGGACTTTTTAATATACATATCCTTTTACAAATAATTTTCATATATATTTCCTTGAATTATATTATAATTTGTTGTTGACAACATGGAGAAACAAAATAATTTATTTTAACCGCATAATAGTTATACAAAAGTTTTATTGAATGAGAATAATGAGTTGGAATGATAGTAACACATTTCTTCTAAATATCTCTTATATGAATATATTTTTTATAAATATGTGAATTCATAATCACAAGGAAATAAACTTTATTATAACAATGTTTGTTCCAAAATTAAATCATGGAATGATAGAATCAAGGGGTGATTCCAGTAGCACGAAAACTATACAAAAGGGATTGTGAAATGTTTTTTATTGATGGTGAAGGCTTATATCTCATAATTATGAAATAACAGGTATATAAAATATGTTTTCATAATAACATATAAGAATAAGAATATTTAAATATAAAGCAACTATCACATAATAAATACATAAGTCAAAAGGATAATGAGAAGAAACCTATCGTTTCTTAGTACCATAGTAAAAAATTATAGAACTCAATAAAACCATATAAATACATTGGGATGAATTTATTGTTGTAGTGGTGAGTTTAATTCTTTATACTTTCTTTTGTGCTGTATATGGATGAGATAATGGGTTGGAGAGATCTCCTTTTATAAGTGAAAAATAGATCCTTTTTATGGAATCTAATTTTTGGTGAGGGGAAGGATTTTTATCAACTGGGTGTTTTCTTGGTTAAGTGTGGTATCTAATTTTTTAAAATAATTGGCAGGGGAGATATTTTGGTATAAATTTAATAAAAAATAACATATTGATTGTTTTTGCGATCTTTTAATTATTAAAAATAATGATACTTCAATTTTCCACATTTAAAATTATCGATATTGATTAAAAAACTGCACATGGTAATTATATTTTAACTAAAAATATAATATAACACATCTTTATAGATTATGAAATTCTAAATTTTATTCTAAAATCGATTAAAAATTTTAATTTATATTAACTAGAATATTATCTTTTAAATTAAAAAATATAATTTGTAGAAATTGTTTTTAAATGAAAAATTATGTTTTAAAAGTAATTTTTTTTAATATTCATTACTCGTTATTACAATTTAGATTACTAAATATATATTCATATATAAGATTAATAATAGTATTATATAATTATAAAAAATATATTAATTTAATTAATGAAAAAATACACAATATTTAGAAATTTATTATTAAATTAAAAAACCATTTTACATTAGTAATATATATTTACCTGAGAAAAATAAATTCATTCTCAAATAAAAATTGACCACATTATATAACAATACCTTGATGATTAAAAATATAAAAATAATTTTATTTGATAAAATTTATTATAGAGGTAAAAATGACATTTAATATATGTATTCAAATCTCAGAAAACATTTTAGGAAAAAAATATCCTACAAGAATATATTTGTTATTTTATTATAAAATGTATATTTAATCTATAAATTTTTCATGGGTAATGATATAATAAAATTTACTTTGTATAATACAAGAATAATACATAATGTTTTTACTAATGTAATGATGGTTTTTTGAGGTCAATGTTTCATGTATGACTATAGAAACACACTGTATTTAATTACGGAAAAGTAATTAAAAAAATTTGGGGTCTTTACATTATACCCACCATAAAAAATTTTTCTTCCAAAAAATTATCTATCAAGAGGATTACAAGTGAAATTACTCTTCTTTGTTTGCATACACATGTTCTTATGTACCATCCCCAATCATATGATTTCACTATAGTTATTTTACTATATGGGTTGTCTATTTCCGTAAAACCATAACCATTTGATCTATTATTTCTATATGTACTTCCACATATAAGAGATTTGGTTCTTGTTAACTAGATATGGAGTTTACTATATGTGAATATTTTGGTTTGTGACTCTTAAAAATTAAGATATAGAACACTTCATGTAAATGATAATGTTCATGAGGGGGTGATAAGTCATAATCTATATCCCCTACAAGATCATGAATCTCAAATTGATGGATATAAAAAGTGTTAAATATCCTATTCAACCCATGTCACTTAACTCTCGTACATAGAGGCATTCATTGAAACATCATATCACAAAGTCCAATATATATATCTCATATTTTATTATCCATTTAAAATATTTTTATACATTGAATGGATTTTATATTACTCTTTTTGGTATAAACCCTCTCAGTAATTTCATCAGCAAAGTCATGACCATTAAATTTCCACTCTCTCTAAATTCATCCTTTCATGATGGTTTCATACCAAACAACCCATAAAAATAATTGTATAATGCCTTATAAATTCTACCAGGAAAACTGTTATTATATAAGAACTCTATAATTAGGTGGTTTTGAAACCAAAATCCCTCAAAACTCCTAAAAAAATATCTTAATATATATTTTGGAGATTCAATTATCATCATTGATAGATTATCTGTTCTAGGATTATAGCCACTATTAAAAAATAACTCTTTCTCTAAAGACTTCAGAAAGACTATAACTACTTAAATAAACCTCATATCCCAATCAAAAACCATTAATAGTCATACTACATGTATCATTACCACTTCACTGATGTTTATTATGGAGATATTTTGTAGGGACAAATCCTCTTTTAATGAAATAAAATTATCTACTATTTTAAAAATTTAAATAAAAATCATGAAAATAGTATATCCTTTATATTTTTTGAGGGTTACTAATACGAAATAAATTATGATTTTATCCCATTTCTATAAATTTATGTTTATTGGTGGAGACATACACATAAAATGATTTTATTCAAAATTAACCATCTATCTTAATAGGAACATATATATGTATCAATGATTTCAATATTCATGTTATCCCAACAATTATTTTTCGGTAGGTGTAAAATAAATCTCTTAATTCCCATATATATAAAGAATCATGGTATATGTTTATCATATTGAACATCCTTATTCAATTAATCATTTTATTGGACCAAAACATAGTTTTATAAAAAATTAACTCAATCAATGTTAAATTCTAACACTATAATATTCATTATAAAATTCTATAGGTTTACATAATATTTACAAATTACTTTTTTCCATGTTAATGTATGGTTAAGTATCCACATGGAAAATATTTTATTTCCACAATTCCCATATTAATTAAATATTAATCCATTTAAATCTACAAATATTGGGTATCTGTAATCCATTATAATATAAATAGTTATTGGATCAATCTTGGTCAATCCAACAACAAGGTGGTCTTCCTACTGAGTGAGCTAAGGTATTGAGTAATTATAGTCACTATTTAGTTGTAATTATCTCCATTGGTGAATATTTAAATCATCATATTTGAATATATATATATATATATATGTACATATTATGAACATGTAGTTTATATGAATATTACACTTATCGCTATAGAGATAATGAAAAAAACCATTAAAAAATATTTTAGATACTAATTCCAAATCCTGAATTTGGTATAATTTCTCACGTTTTTTATTGTCATTGTGTATATGAAATTAATTTTTTACCCACATAGAATATATCCAAATTATTTTATAGGAATTAATTTATATGGTAAAACCTTTCATGCATCATGTTAATATTTCTACATGTCTTGAGACCAAGAAGATATTATGCTTCTAATAACATTCATCTCATTCCCCTATATATTAGAACATCCCTCTATTTCTTGTAAAAATCATTTTTCCATTTAATATTTATTAGAGAATTTTTATAATGTGTTGATATTAGCCATTAAAATCTATAAAACTATAAATCTCAGTTACTCTAGTTTTCTATAGCCATATTTTAATAACATCAGTTTTTAAAGGATTTATATTTATTACCTTGGCAGTGATTACATTACACATGGATTGAACCTTTAGTAATATGAATTAATCTTTTATAAATTTCGTATAAAACATATATTCTAATAAGGTGATAAACACAATATTCAATTTATTTTCACCCTCTATATTAATTATTTAGGAATGTAACAATATATTATATATGTATAACCTCATATAGATTCATGTATTCTTTAATGGATTTATTCACTATATCCACGAAGTTGGAAGGGGATATAATCAATATGAATAGTGTTAATAAAAAATAATTTCATTCATACCTCATTTGGTATAATTGTTCAGAAATAACATATTAATTTATGCATAACTAATGATATCTATATCAGAGGTCAATCTTTGAGATGTACTGAGAAAAAATGAGTTCATTGAACAAGTTGTAAAATTGGGTAAATAAAATTTATTCTTAATTTATATGTTGTTGAGATCAGGATACTATATAAAATGTCACATTGACCCATAAATATATTAACAGAGAGGGAATGTTCTTCCCAATGGTCAAACAATATTGTAGATAAATATATTTTTCAATTTTTTATTTTGTGGGTTCACTATTTTCTCATACTAAAAGAGATAAATACTATGTGGACCCCTAGGGATTGGTAGAAATCCATAAATAAGTTCAATAGAGTAGTGAACTCATTCTCGGGGGAAAGACTAGTCATTTCAACATGAAATACAATAGTATATTCCCACACAACCTTCTTTTCATCAATTTTGACTTCATATTCGATAATTTGATTCATGATTTCCTCATAATATAGTATTAGGACCCATTTTATTGATTTTCTTTCCAATTGTGATCGTAGTTAAAATGATAATAATGAAAATAATAATCTATAATATGAAATGAGAAAACCTCTTATTGTAAATTGATATGTGATATATGAAGGTATAGATTGTAAATAAAAAAACAAATTATACCATGTATAGAATATTTTGTTTTGAAGGAATTTTAATCCAAAAAAACCAAATTTTATGTAATTTATCTATAAAAAACATGATCATTTTTCCATAACATGTTGTCATAGATATTTTGATAACATTTACTTGAGGTGGAATTTCAAAATTCATAGCATACATCATTGAATTGAAATAATGAGATGAACCCAAATCAAATATTGTATATATAGATATAGAATATGGTGTAATTTTAACATTGATCTCCTCAAAATTTTGAAATACCTAAGTGTAAGAGTTCAAATATAACCTTCCATGTTCCATCTATTTTTTTGGCTACTGCGGAATATTTTCTTTGTTGGCCTGGGGGGTGGGGCATTAATTATAATTGTGTCAAAAATCATTGAACAAGAATAATTGTAGTTGTTGTAAATTATTAGTCAGAACCATCATATCATACATTTTTTTTCATCATCCTCATTGCATTAATTCAGTGATTTTTAGTTTTGTGGTCTTCATTACCGTACATTAAATAATTTATTAATTGTACAGTGATATTAACAGGTTGACTCCATTATTATTTTTGGAATGTATGGTGATAAAATTTCATCCCCTAATTGACTTTTCTTCAGGGTTTGTTATAAGTAATCCTTCCTTTACCCAATCTTGAGTACTCAGATACCATAGTGTTTTTCACCACTATTAGATCAGATTGATAAATCACTTTATATATTCCAAAACCTATTGTGGATTATGAAAGTTGAGACGAGGTTTTATCTAAATAATGAAATGACTGATTTTACTTTATAGATCAGATATATGATTATAGGTTTATCATATAGCACTCATAAAGGATCTATATATGCCTTAATAGATTAATCAAAATCTTATTTCAACTCCATGAATCCATTCTATGTCTCCACATGAAGTGTTCAATGGATTTACCTACTAATGAATAAATTTGTAAATTATACCCATTAAATTGGGTATATCTCCTTTATATTTAATTTATTTTTATTAAGAGTCAACCATTGGTTATTTTTCCTTTTATGAAGCTAAATAGAAATAACAAAACTCTTATATTCTATGAACTATACCATAGAAACTATCTTTTCATCACATTTATCCATTACATAATGATAACTGTATTTGAAGTTCCACAGAAAGAGGGTGAAAATTAATTCAAGAAAGACTAAATGGCATGATCATCACTCATTGACCTATTTATTAGCTCAATGTGGTTCACAATATTATTTTTTATTGATATAATTGAGTGAGAATTATGGTGATGAATTTTACTCTAACTCTTATTCTATTTACCTAATCATTTTGGAATAAATATCTTTGTCCCACTTATAATTTTTTAACCATGTTCCTATTGTCCCATTCATTACAAATACAATTTTTTTAACAATGAGTCCTTAATAATTAACATCATGAGTCAAAAAGAACATGAATGTAATTTGAACTTATAACTTATAATTCTATCACATTATTTTGGTATCTTATAATTTTTTCATTCAATGTATATCAATTATTTTCATATATTTGGATGGGTTTTACAATACTAACCAAACACATCAATAAAATAATAATGTTAATTATTCAGAATAGATCGTAAAGAGTATGATATCAATAAGACCATATAACACATATTTTCCAAATCTGGTGTGTCGTTTAGACTCCATATCTTAAATTAGGTCATATTTGAGATAATGAACTACATACATGATTAATGGTTAATACCTATAAGAACAAATATTCAAGAGCATGCATCAACGTGACAGTATCTAAATAGGGTGGTAATTAATCAGAAAAATAAATAGTCAAGACATTGAATTTTTTTATATAATCGTATTATTATACACATATCTATATATTTTAATTAGGAAGCACATCATAGACTCTCTAATATTCCAAAAAAACTACTTATTTTCATTAATACTCACTAATAATAATGATGATAAAAAATAATTTATGTTACATCCTTTAGTTGATTTACATATTATTATTTCATAAATAATAAATTTCAATGACCGATATGTTTTGTTTTATTAGAGACACGATACATAATATTTATATTCTATAAACCCCATGATCATTTTTGAATAAAGGATCCATGAAAACCATCTTCTATCATAATAGTAGTTATACTAGTCCACATTTCATGACAAATGAAAACAAAATAATTTGGTGATCCTGAATTCTTAGTATACGATGAAAGAAAATTCATCATGGAATAGTTAATAAAAAAATTAACCACATGATCATTGGAAAAAAATCATAACATCATTTTTGATAACCATAAAACATTACTAACTATGAAATTACATGAATTATGAACTTGATGGTAAAAAATTTCAATATATAAACAGGATATATATTTCATAGATTATAGCGATTTTGATAGAAATTATGAGTCCAGATAACATATTATCATTGTGAATAATATAAATTATAATTTTAAAAACATTAGAATATTTAAAATATCATTCATATTCCACACCATTAGTTCCAAACATTATGAGAAATAATAAATATACATTAAAATACATATGTAATGAGATATAAAATATTTACCATTACATTGGGGGAATATTTGAATCCATCCATCATTATCCATGCATATCAGTTCCATTGAAAATAATTTGTAAACATATCATGATTTTCCCATTGAAAAATGAATGATATTTTTAATAAATCCATAAAAAACGTTCAAAATAATGAAAAATAAATAGATGATATCAAAAAAAACATTTTACATAAGGAATAATTACATAACAAAATATAGAGAATGATCAAAATAGTTATTCTTGTTAAATATATATGTGATGTGAAATAGAATAAAAAACCATATTTTTCAAATAAAAATTAAATCATTATTATAAAATATTATTTCAAAATTACACTAATATTTTCTCTTGTAGGGAATGATAAGGATTTTGAAAAAAATTAACTTGTTCTAAATAATATATAATTTTTTAAAAGAGATAAATTTTTTAAAAATGGTTGATTATAGGATAAGTCATTTTATATTGATAGAAAATAATATTCTTTTTCATGTATTTGCTATTGAAAACATCGAATTTTTAAAATCATTGATATTGTAAGAAGGATTAATTGGAAATAATATTTTTTATTATTACATATGTTACAATTTTAATTAATAATACAACTTATCAATGATTTAAATTTTAATAATGTGAATTTACTTCATATATAACTCACTAAATCACCATATAATATATATTAGTATTATTATAGATGAAAACATGAAAATGTTCATTCATATAATATTGTCTATGACCCAATGAATCGAAAATTTAATTGATGAACCGCTTACATATAATTATTACATAGATTATCTAACCCAAATATAATGTAATACAATCACAATTATCTTATTCTCTCATTTAAATATAATTTACATATAAATATATTTTATAAACATTTTTTATATGGATACTTTTGAATTAAATTAGTGTTAGGTATTTAGAACATGAAGATAAAATATCAAAAATTGATATTTACTCCTTGATTGGTTTATAAATTTATAATGGAATGAGTTTAATGAGGAATAATGAAATTTTATTAATAATGAAACTTTATTTGGAATATAAATTATTAATTATGTAAATGTAAATTCATAATAACATGGAAATAAAAATTATTATAAAAAATAAGTTCATAATTCCAAAGGTGTGGAGGAGAATTATGGAGTGATTTTAGAAGCATGATAGATATAAATAATTTATAATAAAATATGTATTAATGATATATAATGGTAATCAATCATCATTAGGGAATATTTTATACTTTAAACTGTTTATTATGAAAATTTGGGAGAATATTTATATAGAGATCTAAATATATTTTATAAATAGTACTTTATTACAATGATTATGGAGAAAAAACATACATTGCTAAGTCAAAATTTCATTCATAAGAGGATACCTTATAACCATAGGGAGTCCATATAATGGATTTTGAGAGGGATACAAATGTAAAACTAACATGAAATTTATTTAGGGTTGAAATATAAGAGATAATTATTGGGAATGATCCTCTTTTATTGGAAAAGGGGTGTTTTTGTGGAAACTAATGTTATGTGTTGTGTATGAATTGGTATGGCTTTAGTGTTTGGTAGTCTATGTGACTAATGTGAGTGAGGTGATAAATTGTATATGAAGCATGCTTGTTTGAAAAGTATAAATAAATATTCATTCCACTATTTGTATGTTCCTTATTAATTAATGAAAATTAAGTATAATTTATTTACCAACTTTTACACTTATTAATATTAATTAAAACATTATCCTTGTAATTATTTTACAACTAATAATATATAGTATTCCTATAATAATGAGTGATAATACTACTCTTGTCATTGTAAATAGTTTCCAATATTATCTTCTATCTAGAATGGGGTATGAAATCAACATTCACTAATAGGGTAACGTATGATCACTGCATGATGGGTCAAATATTTTCTCATTATCATCATAGTGGTAAAACCTATTACACTGATCCATAAATTGAGACCTCAATATTGATAGGACCCTAATCCTGATATTTTAATGGGATCCAGTGTCACGAACCAACCCATGTCGACCCTAAACTGGTTACTCCAGCCGGTCTGCGACAAGGCCCGAGAGGCATTCCCAATCCTCCTTGGTTAGAGATAAGAACCACAACATCAATATAGGACAATTGGGAACTATTTCACCTAATGAAAATAAAAAATCAGTAGAAAAATTAGAATAACACAAAGTAAATAAAAAACACAAACTGAAGGACGACCAACAACAACAATATAACCAACCCTCAAATGAAAACCCTCGCAAATCTGGGAGTTACTCCCCAATCCACAACAAACACTCTCCCAAGGAGAGCACAATCATGATGAACATGCAATAGAAACTAAAAGCAGGAAAAAACTATTGGCATGAGTATTAAAAATCAGTAGGAGTTCCCAACAAACTATTTCCAATGCAGTACTCTTAAATACAAATTTTACTAATTCTACGGTTGAACTAAATAATATAAAATATGGGTTTCTAAAGACCCACTTTCATTTCTAAAATAAGTAACCGTCCATTTTCTAATTTAATTTAAAGACAAGTTTAATGTTTGAAAAGAAAATCTGCATTGATTTTTAAATCATTTTTTTTCCGAACATTTTAGAAATCCAAATTTTAGTTGTTTGTCATAAAAAAACCACACACAACACACACTAAGGGAAATAGAAAAAAGTGTCACATTGGGGCCAGCAACTGAACTAGTCCTCTCCACCATCATCCACATACAAATAAACACTAAATAAAATATATATCGAACCTAGTATCTCCTAAACAATCCATGAACATTCTATACATGTGACTCATCCTAAAGGCATGCCTACTCTCAATGACATCAAAACGCCTTAACGCCCGACCATCACCCTACCTGGCCTGATCGAGGGGTCCAATACCAAAGAAATAATATCAATACATCTCTCTAATATGGTATACTATCCAGTGCGTAATATAAACTTGTGGGGAAATCGTTCTCAGAAGAGTCACTCACTATTCCAGGTTCCCATGTCAAAACGTATAATAAAAATGAAAGCTGTGAGTCAACAATGTAAATCAAGTAACCTATCACGATATGAAAAAAATTACACAGAACTCACACAATCGAGAAATACAATAAGAACACCCTTGATTCATCCCAAAAAAAGTTTTCAAAATATATCATTTCATTAATGTTTCAAAAGGGACTTAACTAACCACTAATCACCAATCTATTTTCATAAGAACCAGCACACACCAACTCATTTCCAAAAAATCAAAGGAACATAAATTTCAATCTCAAAACCATTTGAAACTGCATTTAAGAAATCTATTTTAGAAATTCGAACACATTTTCAACAAAATTCATTCATTAAATGAAACACAATTTACATATAAAGTCCGATCAGACATTTTATCAATACTAATGATTCACATTAAAAGAAAATACTTTCAGGTAATTCAAAAGAAGTGAGAACCAATATCCTTCCCAATGAACATTTATTATAAAACTAATTAGTTAATATTCCATACTATTACTCTATAATTTAATGAAATAACAAGATGATAATAAATTCTAAATATAAAGGAATCTGCAGTGGGGACCTACCTCAAACATATCTTTATTTTTCAATGACCACTCGAACCGACCTTGCGCACTTCCATGAACATGAATTTATACATACATAAATATATATATATAGATATATATATACATATCCCTACCTGCATTCTACACATTCCCCATTCCATTAGGGAATATGTATAAAGAGATCATATATATATATATATATTCCTTATCTTATGCATGCTTGTGTAGGTGTTCTTGACACCTACAACATGAAACCATAAAGTAGATTTAAAAGTGCTACACCACAAATATTATAAACCATAAATAAATAGAGACTGTAATTAAGATGTTATGAAACCAAAAAATAAGATTTAAACCTCTCATTGAATTCAAATGACACCCCAAAATCAAACAGCACCACCCAACACCCACCAGTTAATTAAACATTTGTAAAGAACACCCATAAACCATGATAATAGAGGTCATAAACGAAAAAGAATAACAGAACACATCACCCCAAACGTTGAAAGCAAATTGAAAGACACCAAAAAATTACTAAAATATAATCTTCAGCTGTTTCATGATCTATTAAATAATGTTCACAAGATATAAATTACAACCATACAATACAAAATGTATTTTTATAAAAAACGCACTATATTTCATTCAAGAATGCCATATAAAAATAAAAAAAAGTTAATATACTACCAAAACATCGTTCTCACACAAAATAAGTTGATGAAAACTCATGAATCATAAAACCCTTAAATAACAATTAAGCCACAATGAAGATATTTAAAAATCCTTTCCTGAAAACTGTGGTGAACCCACTACAGTTGATGATAGTGTCTAGAATCGACCATGAAGGAACCCGATGAACCCTAAAATCAATACATTAAACCAAAAACACCCAAACTAAACCAATTACCACACGAAACCCTAAAATTATGTTTTATAAAATTTAAGAAATAATTATCTGAAGTAGAACGCACTTGAAGGTGGGGTGCGGGAGGCCAACCGAGCAAGAAGGGCCACTGGAGGTTCACAATGCAGGAAATACCAACTAGAAATGGTGGTCATCGCATTTCTGAGTGGTGCGAAGCAGTAAAATGGGGGGGGGGGTCTGTCGAAGGGCCTCCATGCTAGTGGAAGGAGGGAGGCACGTTGTAGGGACTTTGCTGGTGGGGGGGGGGCGATGAGGAGATGGTTTTGCGATGAGGGAGGTCCATCCACGGAAGGGGGTCCAGCCGAAGGGCCGCTATGCTAGGGGAAGGAAGGAGGTACGCCGTAGGGCCCCCACTGGTGGGGTTGGTGGGGGGGGGGGTAGTGCGAGCTGAAGGAGGAAGTTGTGGGGGGGGGGTGGCTTTGTAATGGGTAAGGGTAAGGGGAAGGAAGACTTAGGGTTTGAGAGAATAAAACAAATAATTGAATGAAATAAATAAAATAAAATATAGGGATATTAAATAAAAGAAGATAAAATAAATAAAACATTAAAAAATAATAATAAACATAATAATAATTTTAATAAACTCTAACAATAATAGTAATGTTGTTCATAACAACATAATAATATTATTATTACAAACATAATATTATTAATATTAATATTAAATTGTTTTCGATTTATATTATCATATTTCCTATTTGACTTTAATTTAAAATATTTTTTAAAAAACATTAAGAAACCAAAAGAACAACTATAAATAAAATAAATAAAATAAATAAATAAAATAACCACAGCCACTAGACACTGAGTCAGGGTATGAAAATTCTCCCCACCGTAAAAAGTTTATGCCCCTAGAATTTCACCCAACCAAATGAGTAATCAAACACAAGTTTGAAATTGAATGAGGCCAAAGAAAACATGAACTCTGTGGTAACTTTCACTCCATCAGTCACACGGGAAAAATTATATGGTTAACTGCAAAGAGAAAAGCCATCAGGACATGAGGATAGTTCTCCCCACCACAAGAACCTGAATAGCACAACCAAAATTGAGACTCTCAGCATGGGCTAACTGTAGAACTGCAAACTTGATCCAAGAGATAACCTCCCACCATACCAAACCTCAAAATATAAATTAAAAGATTCATGCTGGGTCTCACCACCGTTTATGAACTATCCAACGAATACAAATTAGCTTGGACCGCTGAGAAACCCATAACAAACCAACCAATAAACTCTCTGCACATACTAGACCCCCACCACATGAGGTCCCCAATTAAAGACCTCAAACCAATTAGCGGACAAAACCACTATTCATTACTTTTCAATACAAATGTATCACCAATATGAGAACATCCTAAAACAAGAAAGAGTCACATTCAAGGAGGAAGATCTACCAGAATTACAAGAAGATAATATCCCCATTCCTTTTTATAGTGAAATTTGGGTTCCAAAGAGTAAGAGAAAATGAGGCCTCTATGCCTCTTACATCAAAACAGAAACATACAACATAAGGGAGCTTGATGAAAGTATTTTAAACTGTCCCCATTCTAACACCAGAGACAAATGATAGAACCAGGTTCCCCCAACCAAAGATTCTTCACTGCGTGAATGGATTCACTCTGAGACCAATGGCTCGAGATCTAATGTCATGAAGCATCAGTTGCCCCACAGTTAGGAGATGACATCCTCATGTCGATACCCTTATTAATGATGCCACTAGAGAATGCCCTCTTTGTTTCCCAAATGTCACGCAGATGGAATGTCTCAGAAGAATGTAGACACGACGACTTAAATTACCCAAACTGGAAACAAAAGAAGAGAACAAGAGAGTGGTCTTACTAATAGAAGATATAATTTACAATAAAATGTGTCTAATAGAGGTACCTATGGTTCTCTCTCACAGAATGGGGATCCATCAAAAACAACAAAAAGACTCAGTCCTTGAACCCTAGAAAATACCCAACACATGAAAAACATTAACAGATTTCACAATTCTACATCTATATAGAATGGAATCAACCCTTTGAAATGCCATATGTAATCCTTTACAATATATTGGCCTCGCTGGACTCTCATGAGATCACCCACTTTCCTCTATTTGACCTCCTTTGGTATAAACCATCGGAAGAATGTAAACTTAAACACCATCCAAGATATCCCATCATGCAACAACACTGAGATTTTCTCCCACACCAATCCAAAGATGAAACCTCAAATGATCTCAAAACACCATAGAATCACATAGCTTTGGGAGATTACAGTAACATGAAAACACCAACGCTTTCATCATGCTAGTCTGCTAACTTCGATAGATCACAATCACCATAGAAGATGGACATCAATCGAAAAGAATCCAATTCCATCACTCTGCTAAGAGTCTGGGTAGAACCAATAACTAGAAGAGACTCACTAGAAACCTCTACGACTTTTCTGGGAAGCATCATAAAAAACAATAGGCACAAATCCGAATCAAAATTAATCATAAATCAAAATTTCCCACCTCAATCAGAAACTAATGCTCAATCTCGGATCACCGTTACAACCACATTTCAATATGTCAAATCCAAGAGACCATGAAAAAGAATTCCAAACAAGAAAAGTAAACACTATACAATTTCTTACCTTTTAAAACATTTAAATTTCCATTTTGAAATCCATTTTCCATAAAAAAAACAACTTAATTGCCCACCAATGGTATCCCATGATGTCTCGCATATACGTATAACATTGTGCTATCTCATGCACCCATCCACACATACCACCAATCATCCATGTGCCACATGTTCACCTTTATTTATGTTATCCCTCATTTTAATACCAAGGTTCAATTACAGACAATTCTCATTTTCAAAAAAGGTTATTCAGAATAAAGAAAAAATTCCTAACAAATTTGAAAAAGTAACTTATCATTAAGGCAACAAATTTCCAAATTCAAAACATTTTCTAATTCACATTCCAAAAAGTGTTAAAGATATCACAAAAATACTTCTAAAACACATCCCATTTTATTCCATCAAATCCACACATTCCATTAAAAGAAAACAATTTTCATTTCAAACCCACATTTTTCTAATCAAAAACCACATTCCCTTTTAAAACCCCCATTTTCTATGAACCAATTACATCCTTTAAATCCACCCAATTCAATTGAAAATAATAACAAATAAAAATCAGATCAAAACATCCAAAATATGGGACTAGTGGCTATACCAACCAAGTAACATGGCTTAGCAAACCATGCTCCGATCGAGTATCCACCACAAGAATTACCTTGAACTATGAACATGGGTCATAAATGGGTTACAACACCATGTACGATCGTCGCATAACACCAGATCGCTTCCTTTGTTATCACTCATCCACACAGACTAAGCGAAAGAAAGACAAAAATCCCAAACTACCCCTTAGAAGCTCGAGTCTTGAGATGGGAAAGCGTTCATGAAGTCCTTACAGAACCTACCTCTCGAGTCCCAACACACCTAATCACCAGGCTATCTAACACCCCAAATAACAAGGGTCATTTCTGATACAATTTTTTCACAAACCAACCCGGGTCGACCTTGAACTGGACACCCAATTCGGTCCGCGACATGGGTTGAGAGGAGTTGCCGATCCTCCCGGGCAGGTGACAATCACCAAGGAATCAGTAGGGGATATTTGGAAATGATTTCACCCCGTGAAAATAAATAAAGCAGTAGAAAAATTTGAGTAACGCAAAGTAAATATACTGCATGAAATGATAGAACAACCAACAAAAACCAACTAAGCCGCTCACAACTGAAACTCCTCAAGACTCCAAGAGTCACTCACCAATCCACAACCAACTGTCACCCATGGTGAGCAAGCTCTAGTCGAACCTACAAAAAAAATTAAAAACAAGAAAAACTATAGGAATGATTATTAAAACTTAGTAGGTGTTCCCAAAAAACTGTTCCCAATGCACTACACATAAATAAAAAATTTAATAGTTCTAGGTTTGAAATAAATTATATAAAATATGTTTTTTTACACAAACACATTAATTTCTAAAACATGTAGCAGTCCATTTACCTTTTTAATTTAAAATAATGTTTAATGTTTTAAAGGAACATGTTCATTTCATTTTAAGAAATTTTTTTGTGAACAATATAGAAATCCAAATTTTAGTTGTTAGCCAAAAGGAAAACCACACACAACACACAACAAACACTACGGTCAATGGAAAAAAGTGGCACACATTGGCCAGTATTCAAACTATACATCCCCATCGTCTGCTACATACAAATAAACATTAAAGACAACATAGGTTGAACCTAGGATCTCATGAACAATCTATAACGTACTAAACATGTCACTCATCCTAATGGAATGCCTACACTCAATGACGTCATAATGCCCTAAAGGCCGACCATCACCCTACCTAGACTGGTCGAGGGGCCCAATCTCATATCAATAATAAAAAAACCTCTCTACTATTGGATACTAGCCAGTGAACAATCATAACTAGTGCATCAATCATTTTCAGATGATTCACTAATTGTGTCATGTCCCCATGTGAACACATATAATAAAAAGGAAAGGTTTGAGTCAATAATGTAAAGTAAGTAACCAGTGATGATACAAAAACATCACACATAACTCACACAGCCGAGGTACACAATAAGAGCACCCTTGAGTCACCATAAATAGAGTTTTCAAAATATCTCATTTCCTTAAAGTGCCGAACATGCCTTAACTAACCACTCCACAACCACCTATTTTCAGAAGAACCAGCACACATCAACTCATTTCTAAAGAATCAAAGGAACACAACTTCCAATTTCAACACCATTTGAATCCTCATTTAATAAATTTATTTTAGAAAGGAAAACAAATTTTCAACCCAATCTGTTCTTTAAAAGAAGAACAATTTAATTTAAAAGGCCAACTAGGTATTTTATCAATACTAATGATGCACATTAAAAGAAAACACATTCAGCTAATTCTAAATAAGGGTGATCAACTATCATTTACAATTATCATATATTCTAAAACTAATTAGTTAATACTATTTACCATTTAACTAATATTTAATTAAATAACAATAAGTTAATAAATTCTCAATATAAAGGCAACTGTAGTGGGGACCTACCTCATACATGTTGCTATTTGTTGATGAACACTTGAACCAAACCATTGTACATCCATGAAAAGGCATTTACACATATACATATACATACATACATATATATATATAACCTCAGTTTCATTTCACACATTCTCTACACAGTGAGGGAATATGTACATAGAGGGAATATATATATACATATATATTCCTTAACTTATGGATGCTCATGTAGGTGTTCTGGAAACCCGAAACATGAAACCATAAATCATAGTTCAACATGCCACACCATAAATATTATAAACCATAAAACAAATAAATACTCTAATTAAGATGTTATGAAACCAAAAAAAAAGTTTTAAACCTCACCTTGAATGGAAATAACACCCCCAAATTACACGGCACAACCGAACACCCTACCAATTAATTAAAAATAAGTAAACAACATACATAAAACCAAATAATAGATCTGAGAAAAAACCAAATGAAAGGAACACATTACCCCAAAACATTGACGGAGAACCAAAACACACCAAAACAATACACAAATATCACCTTCATCCCATGGATGATCTATTAAATCAAGTGCATAAGTTAAAAAATAAAACCATGCAATACAAAGTGGCTTTATATCTAGAACACACCCAATTTCACAAAATAATACTATATAAAAATCAAACACAAGTTAATATACTACCAAAACATCTTTCACACACAAAATTCATAAAACCCCTAAATCACACTTATGCCACAATGAAGAAAATCGAAAATACTTACCTAAAAACCATGGCGAAACCATTGCCCTTGACAGTAGTGGCATGAATCAACCTTCAAGGAACCTAAAAATCCCTAAAATCAATATATCAAACTAAAAACTTCATAAACGAACCAATTACAACGTGAAACTGTAATCCAAAAGACTATCAAATAGAAGAAACAATTATTCTACGTTTAACGCACTTGTAGGTGGGGTGAGAGAGGCCAGCCGACCCACAAGGTCCACTACAGATGCACCGCATAAGAAATATCGGCCATAAATGAAGGTCTACATGGTTCTGAGTTGTGTGAAGCAATAAGGGGGGACGTAGAGATGTGGATGCGATGAGGGAGGTCCGTCCGAGGGAGGGGGGCTGGGCGAAGGGCCGACACACTAGAGGAAGGAGGAAGGCATCCCATAGGTACCTCACTGGTAGGGGGTAGAGTGAGCTGGAGGAGGAAGGTTGGGGAGGGGCGACAAAGAGAAACAGTCACGATGAGGGAGGTCCGTTCGAGGGAGGGGCAGGCCGAAGGGCTGTCGCACCGGAGCAAAAAAGGAATGCACATCGAAGGGCCCTCGCCGGTGGGGGGGGGGTAGCATGAGTGGGGGGAGGAAGGGGTGGGGGTGGTTAGTCATGAAATGGGTAAGGGTAAGGAGGGGAGAAAAAGGGTTTTAGAGAAAAAATAAAATTAAAGAATGAAAAAAAATCGAAAATAAAGAAATATAAGAAAAGAAGAAAAAATAAATATAACATTTACAAATAATTATAAACATAATAATAAGGTTAATAATCACCAATAAAAATAGTATATTTGTTCATAATAACATAATAATATTATTATTACTAACCATAATAATATTATTATTAATATAATATTTTATTCCATTTATTTTTTCTTATTTCATTAATGAATTTAATTTAATAAATTTTTCGTAAACATTATGAAACGAAAAATAGAACAGTAAATAAATAAATAAAATAACCGCATCCTCAAGATACTGAGTCGGCATGTGACATTCAGATTAGTTTTCGTTAAGTATGATTTAGGAAATAATCATGTTATACCATGTATATTATAGAATATATGGAGAGCTCACAAAAAAATGCATGGAAAAAACATACCATCAATATGTGATACATGTAATATTTCCTTCAAAAAAACATGTTAATTGTTAATCCACATGAGATATGTGGTGGGGGTCATAATCCAATTCCTTATAGATAGATAAATCAACATTCTCATTATCACTGGGGTCCCTATCCTGGGAGTTGAACTGAAAAAAATAAATAGTGTTATCAAAATTATCAAACCAATCCTCTCACTACTACTAACTCCAATCATTATCCAGTATTATAAAAAATCGGATACCTCTATATCATATCCTAGACTACCAAGTTCCCATATTGGTAAGTGGAATGTCCAATGTTAATACGAAGACATGCTTATAATAGGCTAGGTGTTGGTGACTAGCAATGAGAAGGAAGAATATGCATTTAGAAGGCCTTGTCTCAATCCACATATACACATAATTTCACTAATATACATATATAATCTAGTATTATAGAAAATAATCAAATAAAGATTAAAATTCATGGAAATACTCTATGATACTCCAATGAGTACAGTGCTATGTAGCTAATGTAAACATTAATAAAATTCCCAAAAACCCAATCTCAATGTTCCAAAATGATATGAAAAGGGAATATCATATCAATATATGACCACAAAAATTTACCATAGATGATAAAAATATCAAAAAAAACACCCACATTACCTCCTCCATGATCCATATAGAATAATCATTTATCTATGTAAGATAAGTCACATGTGGGAAGAGCACATACGGATGTGAGTATCAAAAAATGATAATAAAGCACCCTCATAAAACAAATAAGTAATGTTTGAAATATAATTCCCAATAAAAATATTTACCATGGAGTTAAAGGAAAGGATAACATGTAGATATGATCATTTAAGGATACACATCCTAGATCATAGTCCCATAATCACAGTCATCAAAAAAACCACACCCAATGATTCAGATCTAAAATTATAATTTAGTTGCACATTTTAGTTACATAAGATGATGATAGAGGATCATATCCCCAAAAATATATCTTAATTTAAAATTATAGGTTAAATTACCATACCCATCTAAAATCACCGGACTTGTTATGTTCTACTCTTCTTTAGGGTAACTATCCAGTTTGAACATTATGTATAGGGGGAACCGTGGAACTACTCTCTCACATCTGGTTCTACAAATGAAATAATTTCATAAAGGCTTCGATTTTAATTAAGGACTTATTTATAAAAAATTACAATAAATATATAACATAATGTAAATATTATGTAACATACATTGAAATAATTTCCTAGTTTTAGATATTTAGAATATTATGAAAAAAATAAATTAGTAAATCCCTTGTCTTTATCATCTAATGGGATGTTTTTGAAATTATAAAAAAGTAAATAATCCATAATCATTCTTTATCATCTCTAATAATATCTCGATAGAAGCATTCATGTTATAAATATTATTTTTCATACTATTATTTATAATATTGGGGAATAGAAATATTAAAAGATTTTACTTTATATACACAGTAATGTAAAACAAATTAACCTTAGAATCATGGAAAAAAATGGAATATATATTACTATGTGTTTACATAATCAATGATAATTCAATAATATCATAAAAGTGAAATCATAATATATCCATGAGTAAAAATGGGAAAAATGTATCACTAGAATATCATTAACATGTTCCATAGTATTAAAATGCATAATTTCAGACATGTAATTCCATTCCGAAATGCAATTCAATAAGTTATTTGCCTACATGACATGATCATAATGGAAATATGTTTTTATAGTTATTAATTCACCAAAATATACCAAAAAAAATTTCATGGGACCTACTATAGAATCAATGGGATTTATAATTCTATGACATACCCATAACATTCTATATCTAGTGAATTCATAATAAGAGCCACTATGTAAATTAAATTTTAATCTACTTGCATAATCGTCATCTGTATTGGAATATTATTTTGAAAAAAATCCAATATAAGTCCCCTTATAGAAAAAAGGGATCAGATGATATTAACTCATCATGAGAATTAAGGTGGGTTGAAAAAAAATACATAGTGAAAATTCCAATTATCATCTATATTGTAGTAATAATATATATAATTATAATACATTTACACATGATTTTAAATAGTATAACATGATCCAAACCCATATAAATAAAGAATATGGACATTCAAATAATATATTTCCAACTTGGAAAAAATAACATGTATTTCAAGATATGTGTATCGTTGAGGCTGTTTGAATTCATGTTTTCTCTATTTCGATGCTTTCCTTCTACATCTTTTTTCACCTAATCAACTGATGAAGTTTGTATCTCTCGGTCTTGGTGTTCTTTTTGGTGTGTTGATTGTGGTGTTCCTGCAGTTGATGTCATTCGGCCTATTTATTTGTCTTGTTTCTACTTGGTTCTCTACTCGGGTTCTTAGGTCTTCTTGGTCCTTTGGGATCTGAGATCGAGTGGCCCGGGAGATCGACAGTGATTTCTGATTTGATATGGATAAATTTGATAGCTTGTGGAGTATTTTTGTGTTTGATGACTATTGGTTTGGAGAGAGTGTTTGAGGATGTTTTTTTTTTGAATTTCATGTGAAGTTTTTGATGTGTTTGCACCGAGACAACTAGAAGTGCAGTCATGCGATGGTGGAGGCTTATCACCAAGGTGTAATTGCTGGGGAGGTGTAGATCTTGGAGTCTTGATCCGAGTTATCCTTCTTAATGGTTTTATTTTATTGTAATGTTGGATCATGTGGTTTCTCACCATTACCCTCAAAAGTGTTTAAATAATAAAAAAGTTAATTTTCAGTCAGTCAATAAAGTCATATGGAATTTTAATTATTTTTTATTAACATGGATAAAAAAATAATAATCAATACAGATCAAGATTATGGATGGTAAAACAATATATAGCAAACATGAAAATAATCCTCGTTATTTGAATAAAAAAATATAGAATATTCTCAATTTTCCCATTGTGAATAAAAGGGGTAACATGATCATAACTCTTCTATATAAATAAGGATTAAAGTTGCATAATTTAAAGGAAACATTACTTGGTAGACAACAAATAATTATATTGGAATAAAAAATATTAACCTTCAGTTGTTCCCCAATATATAAATGGGGACGAATTCTATATCAGATTCCTTAAATATTAAGCATATAGATTAATGATATTGTAAATAATAGGAAATTCCATGTAATTATTTTAGTTAATAGAAATATTCAAGTATGTAGTTTCTGACGGTACTTGATTCTAAGGCCTTGAGATCCCAAAATGATTTTCTGATGTTTCTTAAGTACTTTCTGTCAGCGCGCGAGCAGGTTTTTCTAACTTTTGATCCTTTTATCAGAATTGAAATCTGAGGTAACTGTTGATCTCGTAGCTCCGGTAGTTGCTTACAGGGACCTTAAACTCTTCTGCAGTTGGTAATGGGTGGAAGGTAGTTTTTCTTACCCATCATGGGAAAATAAAAATAGTAAAAATACAAATAAACTAACTTTATTTTTATTTTTATTTAAAATTTGAATTATTTTTAATTCTCGGTGGGGAATACCCGATCTCATCAAACCCTTTTTTTCATTTGTTTTTAACCCCAACATTTAAGGAGTTCACTAAATTAAGTCATTAATCCAATTGATCAATGGGGAGGATCTCCATCACCTTTATTTGGGATTTGGTTTTTTCTATAGAAGAAGTTTCATGGAAGATCATGCTGGAAGAAACCCCCATAGAGGAAAAACTCTTCTTCTTCGCTGGATATTTCTCCAATGAAGAACTCCATCAAAGGATCCCCAATGAAGAATGACTTCAACAATGAAGAACTGGCATCCACATTTCACTCTCCTATCCAACATCAATGAATCATTGAGGTAGAGATTGTTGATTTTGTATACCCCTTACCTAGATCTATTATTTCTTCTTAATTTAAGAACAACTATGAAAATTGCTACCATTCTATTGCAGATAGTGTGGGCAAAAAAAATTGCCTGATCCCTCCGCAACCTTTGAAGATTTTGGTGTTCTTTGTGGCTTGTTTTCAGGTTGAGAGAATCCTGATCATGGTGGTCATCAATTGATGGAAATGTCTTGAGATGAGCGTGGGAGTCTTCGGAATGATGATCAAGCCACTGGGGCATACCTGTGGTGCCTAGAAATGTCATCGGCTACCAACGTCGGTAGAGCTTGGGAGCAGGAGAAGACACTTTAACTAGCCGTGATGATGGCGGCAACGTGACCATGCCGCCACTAGAGGGTTGCAGCCCGTCAGGCGGGAAGAGCTAGGGCAGTGGCCTGCACGCGGTCGGCTGGCTGACGGGGGTGGCCACACGCATCTGCGTCGCCAGGAATGTAGAATCCATAGCACGATGTCATGGAAACAGGGGGCACGCTACCGGCCAGAGGAGGAGGGACGACACGCAACCATGCCGGGGAGGTGGGCTGGCCGTCCGGCAAGCCAGGAAGATGAACAGGACCCCTGGGACCTACTCGCCAGCTTCCTGGGCCACACGGTGCCGGTCGGACGTCCACCCAACACAAACAGATAAGACGTTCAGGGTACCAAGGTGTTGCCTCCCCCTTCTGAGGCAGCTAGGTTGGAACCTGACACGAGGCCACCCAGTCGGGGGCTAGCTGCGGGCCTCCCACAGGCCGCGCCAGCGGGCCGGGCCATACCCATCAGGCTAGGCCGGACCCAGGTCGGGCCAGGTTGACCCAAACTGTGTCGGGTCTGCCCAGGTCGGGTCGGGCCAGGTTTGACTGTACCTGTATCAGCATCGACCCCTTTCCACTCTTTCGGCCATAACATGAGCTATGACCACCCGTTTGATGAACTGTGAATAGTTCCAGAAACCCTGGATTGAGATGGTCCTTTTGGTATACCCTACATGATTTTTAGATAATGTTGGGGTATGGCCGGGTTGGATCTAACAAGAATCGAATCAGACCCTTGGGACTAAATTGCCAATAACGTACAGACCAGGCCTCCGTTTGACGCACCGTCTGTTGCGTTGAGACCCCTTATTACCTAAAATTTCATTGGGGAAACTAATTAATGGGACTTCATCGAAGTTGGAGTATAGAACTTCGGCTTTAGGATAAGACCCTCCCAGAATCAAGCGAGCTTAGTGCGGGAAACGTGTGGCTAACTATAACATGAGGATGGGTTCTAATGTGTGTCTATGCCTTGGGATCCTATGTTGGTCTGTGTTCCAGGATCCCACCAGGATCCACTCTAGGTTTCCATGTTGTAATACTCTAGGATCTTACGTGGGTCTGCTGTACTAGGATCCTACGTGGGTCTGATGATTGAAGATCCTACGTGGGTCTGCCTCTCAACGTAGTAAGATGAATCAGTAGTTACATCTAATTATTATTACTACCATACCAATGATATAACTTGTGTGAGCTGAGTTCTAATATTTCTGGGGAAACCATTGTGGTTATTCCCTATGTGGTGTTATCTAAGAGGAACTCACCCATTTGGTGTTACCTTCGTGGAAGTTCTCCCTTCATGGATAGTCGTGCATTTGGATAAGCTGATAGAGAATTGTATAATATTGAAAACATAAGTAAATGTATGGGAATACAACTATGTAAGGATGGTTGTTACTTTTTACCTTGTGATTGTACTCTTACTTTCGAGGTTTATCAATTTTGGATTTTGGGAGACCTTCGAGGGTCTCGGGGTCTCTACTGAGTGTCATCATACTCATCCCTACAAGGGCTATGACCGCACCTTGTTGTGTCATTTGAAGATGACAGACAACATTAGTCGAGGATTGGGGGATGGATATGATTATGTTCATAGGTGGACTTAGACGAGACAAACCAAAGGGATGGCTTGATTGATAGTTCTACCTACCATTCAGGTAGGATTTCTGGTGGACGTACCAGGATCTGTTTCCCTTTTAGTTGGGCTTATATACTAACCTCTAATTTCCGAATTCTTTTTAATATAGTAGTTACTTGTGGTTACTTCTTGTTGTGTTTTCAGACTATATGTGTTTTAGATTTTAAAGGAAATGCCTTCCTAATTACTCAGATATTCATTTTGGTACTAGTCGCTAGACCTTGGCCTATGGAAGACGAGCATGGGGTGGTCACAACACGGGCCCCGAGGACAGGTCGTGACAAATTGGTATGAGAGGATTCTATTCTACCATAGAACAATGGACTCTAATCTTTTAATGTAAATAGTGTTAAGTGTTATTTGTGTGGTTATCAGTTTATGAAATCCAGTTTTAGAGCGGCGGCCAACGTATCCATAGACAAGGACCTTGACTTCTGATTTTTTAATCTATGCAAAAAAACCCTGATTGCGTGTGTGTTTTGAAAAGTTTTCATTGTGATCTATTTGAGTCAGCTCAAAATGTATAACTTATTGACTCTGGAACACTTATTTCTTTTCAGGATTCCTCCATGTAGATAGAAAGAGAAGGTTCTAGGTAGGGCATTCCATGATAGTGCACCGAGGGATGAGGCCTCGGTGTGGGACCTTTTTTAAGTAGAGGCACCAGCGGAGGAACCTATGGTACCATTACCCTGTGAGCCACTGATGTTTCTCGCTCCAACATCCCAGAGTGAATGCCTCTGGAAAACATTTCATGAGTTCCTACACCAGAGGCCACCCAGGTTCAGGGGTGATATGGACCCACAGGCTGCTGAGGATTGGCTGGCGGCTGTGGTGAGAGTATTGAAACTCGTAGAGACACTAGCTGATCTCATGGTGATCCTTATCGTCAGTCGTCTACATGAAACTACAAGCCGATGGTGGATAATGATACTTCTGGTTCACGATGAGGTGAAAATTCTATGTGCAGACTTTGAGAGCCTATTTTGGGTAGAGTATATTGCAGTGACCGTTTCCACAGTGTGCATATATGAGCTTCTTCATATATAGTAGGGAAGCTTGATTCTGGCTCGATAGTAAGTAATGTTCACCGACCTCTCACTCTACTCCACTGAAATGGTGCAAGACCCATTATTTAGGGACCAGAACATTGAGAAGGGACTCAAAAGAGATATCAAGGATTTGATGATTTCTCTTAGTATCTCGACGCATGAAGGGGAGTTAGAGCAAGACCTCTTAGTGGAGATTTTTCTTGCTCTGTAGTCACCAGCAGGGAGATCCACCACCGGGCATCACATAGAAAATAATTCTTCATGTGGTAACAGAAAGATGTCATAGAGGTCCAAGAGGACTAGACCTACAGGTGGATGACCATAGGATTTTGGGCTTGTTATGTGGGTCACCTGAGACAGAGCCAATCATGAAAGGAACATGCATGGTTACACATGCGAGCAGAAGTGTCACATGGATTATGATAGCCTGGACCACCGTACATATGATCAGAAGATAGTCAATGTACCGCCATGGAAAAGATATAGGTTCAACCGAGGAGGTCCATATAGAGATGGAAGACGTGGTTGAGGAGCTGGTCGTGTAGTTGGCAGTGGGAAATGATTCAAGGTGTTACCACCAACACTACTAGGTAGTCCACCCCAACCACAGGGTGCAGGTATACAGGGGTGAGATCAGCTCCAGGGTGCTGAGTCCTACGACCACGGTGCTCTTAAGATGAATCTAGGTAAGATATGTGTCTAATCCACCTTAGATTCAGTAATTATAGACATAGGTTCTGACCATTATTTTATTTCCACTACCGTAATTCAGATCTTGGAGATTACGGTGGAGTTGTTGGCTTGATCCTTACAACTAGGGACTATTATGGGAGGGAATTCGATAATTAAACCTTGGTTCCGACAGTGTGATCTTACTCTAAGAGGCAAGAGCTTTGGCTGGGATCTTCTAGTAGCGGCGTCAAGGCCTTACGACATCATCTTGGGTATGGATTCATTATCTAGATCCCATGCCTATATTTATCGCATTTGACAAAAATTGTGGTGTATACACGAGGATGGGACTGAGTTTACCTTCACGGGAGAAAAGGGAGCCTTTGTATCATAGGATGGACATACCCGGAGGAGAGAGCCACTGATCAATCGTTAGTTGGCTAGTCTTACCCATAGAGCGGTTGATGTGGAGAGACCAAGCTATATAGTAGTGGTGGACCAGTATGAGGATGCCTTCCCTCATGATGTGCCGGGCCTACCTGATCACATGGAGTTGGAATTTTACATTTACTTGTACCATGATATGACACCAATATCTACACTAGAGTATCAGCTCTTGTGGAGCATTACGAGCTGCAGGTACAACCGGATGACTTATAAGGGAAGGGGTTCATCTGGCCGTGTGTTTCTCCTTGGTTATCCCCAATTTTGTTCTCCAAGATTTAGGATGGGAGTTTGAGACTTTGTGTAGACTATCGTCTTCTGAACCAGGTGACTGTGAAGAACAATTATCCACTCCTTAGGATTGTTGATATCTTTGGTCAGCTAAAGGCAGCATGGTGTTTTTCGAAGTTAGACCTCAGATCAGGCTATCCCCAACTTAGAGTGCGAGATGAGGATGTGCAGAAGATAGATTTTAGATGTCGTTATCACCATTATGAGTTTTTGGTCATGTCGTTCGGTGTGACCAACACTCCAGCAGTGTTCACAGGACTCATGAACAAGATCATTCTCCATTAACTTGATCGCTTTGTAGTACTCTTCATCAAAATCATTATGATCTACTAAGCTACTGAGGGGGAGAATTCCTATCATTTACATGTAGTTTTAGACACACTTCGAGAGCATCAACTATAATGTAAGCTCTCAAAGTGTCAATTCTAGATCCAAGAGGTTCACATTCAAGGACATGTCATCTCGGAGGCTAGAGTAGCAGTGGATCTAGTAATGATTGAGGTGGTACTTCCTTGGGAGCCACCCAAGTGTGTGTCTGAGGTATGAAGTTTCCTGGGTTTGGATAAATAGTACTGAATATTTGTGCTAGATTTCTCTATAATTGTAGAACCTTTATCAACATTGAAGAAGTAGGGGAAAACCTTCGTGTTGTCATCTTTGAAGATATTCCTCATTGGTGACCCTTAAACGGAGTTCTTCATTGGAGAAATTTCCATCGAAGGAGAAGAGTTTTTCCTCTAAGGGGAATTTCCTCTAGCATTATCCTCCCCCAAGATTCTTCCCTAGATAAAACAAAGATCCCCAATCAAGGAGAAGAAGAGAATCCCACTTAATTTATTGGTTTAATGACTTAATTTAATGATGTCATTAAATGTTGGTGGTTGGAATAATTAAAAAGGGGTTTGAAAATATTAGTTGGTCCCCACCGAGAGTTCAACAGAATTGAAAAGTTAAATTAAAATAAAAATAATGTTAGTTCATTTTTATTTCAACTTTTTTTATTTTCCCATGATGGGTAGTAAACAAAATCATCCACCCACGACCAACTACAGCCGAGGTGAAGGTCCCCTTAAGCAACTATCGGTGATGGGAGATCAATGGTGACCTTAGATTTCAATTCCGTGCAATGGTTCAAAAGTTAAAAAAACACACTCACACGCTTACAACCTGTACTTAAGAAACATCAGGAAAACATTTTGGGCTCTCTAGGATTCAGAATCGAGTACAATATGAAATTTAATACTCACTTATTTCCATATAATTAAAAACAATTACATGGAATTTCCGGGTCTTTTCGTTCTCCCTACCTTAGGGCTTTGTGACCCTAAAAGACACATCATAATAACTAGGAAAACAAGTTGGATTACTAACCATGAATCTGAGCCTCCAGCTCCCATATTATCTCCTAGAGGTTCCCGTGCTTCCAACATACATACACCAATGGTATCAATCATCCATGAAGGACACACTCATGTCTATCCTCAATCACCACTAGAACCTTTGAAAATGTCATCCCATTGTCGATGTCAATCTTTCCACAGTCAAAGATGTGAGTAATATCATGCACACATCTCCTCATATGGGATACTTGAAAAACTTCGTGCACCCGGTGTAAAGACCCGTAAATTTCAAGGAAATTTTTTTCTTAATTTTCTTTGGAATTTTACAAGAACGCAGTTTCTGACGGCACCCGATTCCGAGGCCCGGTGTGCCCGGAATCATTTTCCGAAGTTTGGCTCGGGTACGTTCAGTGAACAGAAGAGCAGGTTTTTCTAACTTTTGAACCGGTGCCCGGAATCGAATTCTGAGGGCACCGATGAAATCACAGCGCCGGTATTCTCCTAGAAACGCCTCTTCCGGAGTTGCGTTTTCTCGGGTATGGTTTTTAATTTTCGGGCTTATAGTTAAGAAATAAAATAATTTTGCGACAACTTTATTTTATTTCACTTAAGCCACTTGGAAGCCACTTAAAGGCGGCTTGAACTGAGTTGAACTGGATAGGATGCTATCCAGAAATATCCTACCCCCTTGGTAGGATATTTGTGAGGTGGGGCCCGCACGATCCCTGCCGTTTCTTTCCGCTAAGAAACGCACCCGTGAAAACCCATCTTAATGAAAGTCAACCGACGCGTTTTCTAAATTCTTAACAGACCATTTAATTGGGTGGTTTATTTCGTGAATTAAATGGACTGTTTCTTTCGTGAATTAAATGGGTCGTTTCTTTCGTTGAATTAATTCAACGAATTGATGGATCGTTTCTTAACCAGTTTTTCAAATTCGTTGGCGTAATAATAAAATAAGACCAACGCTTAACCTCTGGTTATTTGCGCTTGACAAGATTTGGGAGAACCCTCACAACTTCTTCTCCCTCACGAAGAACGTGAAGAACGCGAAGAACGCCGAACCAGGAAATCGACGACGCCTTCGCCGGAGACGTTCTTCCGATCTCCGATCTCCGATCTCCGATCACCGACCATTCGAGGTGAGTGCTTTCGGATTTCCTCTCAAGTTCTTTTCTTTGGTTTTAAACGAAACACAGATTTAAATATTAATAATTTAAATCTGCTGTTCTTGGTTCGTTGAGCTCGCCGACTCAACTCTGGAATCCGCGACGACGCGACGCCTCCCCGCGACGACGCGACGATCGATCTCTTCCGCGAAGA
The DNA here is from genome assembly GCA_963277665.1 of Viscum album. Taxonomy (NCBI): domain Eukaryota; kingdom Viridiplantae; phylum Streptophyta; class Magnoliopsida; order Santalales; family Viscaceae; genus Viscum; species Viscum album. Next base: position 1,511,534,041 of record OY728143.1, on the reverse strand, counting down.
ACGCCTGCGCACGACGATCATCAAGGTAGGGATTTTTTTTGGAAAATTACCCCCTTTTTAATTTTCTCGTGAACGTTCTTTGAAAATTAAAAAGCCGGTTTTCAATGAACAATTTTATTTTAATTAAAATTATTGGATCATGTGTTGATCATTTTTCTCCCGGTTGTTTATCTCTAACGCGGAGGGTGCGGGCCAAACGAACACGGCCCGACGACCCTCCGCCGTTCTTCGTTTTGTGCGGATTTGACGGTCGACGACGGAACGTGCCGCAGCGGACGTTTGACGATCCCGTAGTAAAGAACGGATCCCGGGAGGAGCAACGGCGCAGACGGGAAGGAAAACGGGCCACCGGAGCGACGCCAGCGGCCCGCGGAAGTTACCGGCGGCGGCCAAACGGACCTGCGGCGCGCGTGTCCGGTGCATCCGGGCGGACACGGCTCAGCGCGTCCGCGGCTCGCCAGCGCGGCCCGCACGCGGGCCGCGGTCCTTCCTCAAGCCGCGGGTCAGCGCCCGCGGCTTCCACCCGCGCGGCTCGGCCAAGCCGAGCCGGCCGAGCCGGACCGGCCCCGGCCGGGCCGGGCCGGGCCAGCCGGGTCTGACCCGGGTCGGGTCGACCCGGTTCGGGCCGACCCAGGGGGGGGGGGGGGGGGCGGGTCCGCCCGGGCCCGTACCCCCCATCTTCAGACGTTTTCGTTCAAACGCCCGTATCTTGAGCTTCGTGCCTCCAAATGACTCGCCATCAGTGGAAACACGATCCTTGGATCGAGACGGTCATTTCAGTATATCGCACTCAAGGTTTCGGAATACTTTGAGTTCGGCCGGGTTGGTTCGTACACGAGACCAACTGGGCACTCGGAGCGGAAACGCTCATATCTTGAGCTACGGACGTCCGATTGACGTGCCGTCAGCTTTGTTGAATTCCTCTAAGTGAGACGGATCTTTTGGCATACTCCGCCCGAGGTTTGGACGTAGGTGGAGTGCGGTCGGGTTGGTTTTGCCTTAAAAACCAACAGGGACCCTGGGACGAAAATGTCAATATCTCTCAGACCGGGCGTCCGATTGACACGCCGTCTGCGACGTTGAGTTGCTGTTGACGATACTGAACTTTTGGATACATCAACTTCGGACTTCGTGTCAGTTGATGTATCAGCCTCTCGTCTCGTGGAGCGGACCTTCCCGAACGAGCTTGCTGTGTGCGGGAACCCTAGTGCTGGCTGCGACTGCTACTTCGACAGCGACGACCGTGCAGAGATCCTCAGTGGACTGCAAAGACGACTGTGCAGAGATCCTCCGTGGACTCCGACGATGACCGTGCAGAGATCCTCAGTGGACTGCGGTGACGACTGTGCAGAGATCCTCAGCGGACTGCGACGGCTACTGCACTCAGCGATCCTACGTGGATCAGTGCTACAGGTCCTGTGTGGGCCCGGTCCTGTGTGGGCCCGATCCTGTGTGGGTCCGATCTTGTGTAGGTCAGCGCTCAGCGGTTCTGTGTGAGCCAGCGCCTCCAGGTCCTGCGTGGGCCCGGTCCTGTGTGGGCCCGATCCTGTGTGGGTCCGATCCTGTGTGGGTCATTGCGGGGGTTAGTTACCTATCGATCCTTCGTGGGTCCGATGACTTAGATGGATCAGTGATCATCTTTATCGTCATTCGAAGAAGTATACCTGTGTGAGCTGAATCTTGTGTTACTCTCCTTTGTGGATTGTGTTGAGCTATCCTGTGTGGATTTACTGTTTACTCTCCTTTGTGGATTGTGTTGTTCTATCCTGCGTGGGTATGCGTTTTGCTTTCCTGTGTGGACTGGGTTGTGCTTGGGCTCGGACGTTGGAGCCGAACGGGAATTGAAGACTTAGGTATATGTATGGGAATATACCTAAGCCGTGTCAGATGTTACTTCTTGATTGTATCTTTCCTTTGTGGATTATCCTTTGTGGATTTCGGGAGACCTTCGGGGGTCTCGGGGTCCCTACTGAGTAGATTATACTCACCCCTGCACGGGCTATACCCGCACTTCGTGGTGTTGGTTGCAGACGACGGACAACGCTGATCGTGGAGGAGGCGTGCGGAGCAGGACAGTACCGGGAGGTGGACCACTGGGCGGGACATACTCGGAGCGGTTAGGTGGACCCGAGGAGCAGTGGAGGCTATCTGTACCCACCCTTCAGGTGGGGATTCTGGAGGACGGCTCGACGCTGCAGTTTTTCCCTTTTCAGTTGCTGTTTTTCCTTTCAGTTGTACTTTACAGTTGGGCTTGTATTTCCGGCCCTCTTTACTTTCAGCACAGCTTGTACAGATTTACTTAGTGTTTAGTTTTCCACTTGCTTACTCTGTGGTGCTTGTTTACTTTTCAAAGGCAATGCCTTCCCTTTTTTTTGGGATTTACGCCTTGGTGCTAGTCGCCAGCCCCTGGCCTATGGAAGGCGGGCTTGGGGTAGTCACGACACGGGCCCCGAGGACGGGTTGTGACAAATTGGTATCAGAGGGGTCGATTCTACCGCAGACTCTGATCTTTCTTCTATGTGAAGCAATAGTGTTTAGTGTATTGAGTGTGGTTATCAGTTCAGGGAGTCCAGTGTTGGTGCGGCGGCCGACGTATCCATACACCAGGGCCCTGACTTCTGATTCCCGACTTAATGTACGATAACATTGTTTGCAAGTGTGTTTCAAGTTTTCTTTGTGATTACTTGTGTCAGCTCACCAGGTATACTGTTCTGACTGTGGCATACTTGTTTCCTTTTCAGGATGGCACGACGACAGCAGCCAGCTAGGGTTCACAGAGTAGGGCGCGACGACAGCCCGCCGAGCGACGAGGCCTCGGTACAGGGCCCGTTGACAGCAGAGGCACTGGCAGTACCTTTACCCGCCGAGCCCCCGATGCTTCCAGCACTGGCAGCTGACGACGCACGACGCCTCGGAGCTCTGCACGAGTTCCAGCGCCAGCGACCACCCAGGTTCCGTGGGGAGTCGGACCCCCAGGCAGCCGAGGACTGGCTGGAGGCGGTCGTCCGAGTTTTCAGGCTAGTGAGGACGCCAGCAGACCTCATGGTGATCCTCGCGGCGAGCTTACTGCACGCAGCAGCCGGACGCTGGTGGAGCCTGATGCTCCAGGTTCACGATGAGGCCTCCCTCATCTGGACGGACTTCGAGAGCCTCTTCAGCTCAGAGTTCGTCCCGGCCACCCTCCGAGAGGTGCGCATCCAGGAGCTTCTTCAGCTGCAGCATGGAAGCTTGACGGTCGCTCAGTACGCGGTGAGGTTCACCGACCTTTCTCGGTACTCGACAGACATGGTACGAGACCCCTTCTTCCGGCCCCGGTCCTTCGAGCAGGGTTTGAGACACGAGATCAGGGCATCGCTGATCTCCCTTAGCATCCCGACCCAGGAAGGAGTACTGGAGCGATCCCTCCTGATCGAGAGCTTCCTGGCTGAGTCCACAGCGAGACCCACCGCAGGGCGGCAGATAGCGGAGTCTTCGGCAGCTGGTAGCCGGCGGATGACTCAGGGTTCCAGGCGGACCAGACCTTCCGGCAGGTGACCTCGGGACGCTGGCTCAGCAGTGCAGGGCACCCGGCCCGGAGCCAGCCTTCCGAGAGGCAGACAGTGCTACGAGTGCGGCGGGCAGGGCCACATGGCTCGTGACTACCTGACCTGTCGTACTGAGGGTCAGCAGACGGTGGAGGGGCCACCCACGCATAGGCAGAGGGTCGACCGTGGCAGTCCGCAGGGAGGAGGCGGACGAGGCAGAGGAGCTGGCCGAGCAGCGGGTGGTGGGCGACGCTTTGAGGCTCTACCACCACCACCACCAGGAGGCCCGCCCCGACCACAGGGAGCCGGCAGGCAGAGACAGGCTCAGCTCCAGGCAGCGGAGGCCTACGACCACGGCGCACCAGAGATGATTCGAGGTACGATCTATGTCTATTCCACCCTTGCTGCAGTTCTGATAGACACAGGAGCGAGTCACTCTTTCATAGCCACTGCCCTTGTTCGGAGCTCGGAGATTCCGACAGAGCCGTTGGCTCGATCCTTACGGCTAGAGACTCCTACGGGAGCAGACTCGACAATTACCCACTGGTTCCGGCAGTTTGAGCTTACTCTAGGAGGCGAGAGCTTCGTCTGGGATCTTCTTGTAGCAGCGTCGAGGCCTTACGACGTCATTTTGGGCATGGATTGGTTATCTACGGTCCATGCTCAGATTGACTGCATTAGGCGCAAGGTGCGATGTGTGCGCACCGACGGGAGCAGGTTCACCTTCACTGGCGAGAAGGGAGCCTTAGCAGCACAGGATGGAATCACATAGAGGAGAGGTCAGCCCATCACTCATCAGTTGGCTAGCCTATTCCTGGGAGCAGTTGACGTGCGGAGTCCCAGTTTTCCTGCAGTGGTGAATCCGTATGCGGACGTCTTTCCCGATGACGTTGCAGGACTACCTCCTCGCAGAGAGGTAGACTTTTATATTGACCTGTACCCCGGGACAGCCCCAATATCCACCCCAGCATATCGGATGGCCCCCGCTGAGCTTCGAGAGCTGCGGGTACAGTTGGAGGACTTGCAGGGCATGGGGTTCATCCGACCCAGTGTTTCGCCCTGGGCTTCCCCGATTTTGTTCGCCAAGAAGGCGGACGGGAGCTTGCGACTGTGTGTGGAATATCATCGCCTGAATCAGGTAACAGTGAGGAACAAGTATCTGCTACCCAGGATTGATGACCTCTTCGACCAGCTCAAGGGAGCACGGTGGTTCTCGAAGATAGACCTCAGGTCAGGCTATCATCAGCTCAGAGTTCGAGACGAGGTTGTGCAGAAGACGGCCTTCAGGTGTCGGTATGGCCACTATGAGTTCTTGGTTATGCCTTTCGGTGTGACCAACGCTCCAGCAGTGTTCATGAGCCTCATGAACAATATCTTCCAGCCATACCTCGATCGATTTGTCGTGGTCTTCATCGACGACATTTTGGTGTACTCGACGACGGAGGAGGAGCACGCCTACCACCTGCGTGTTGTACTAGACACACTCCAAGAGCACCAGCTTTATGGCAAGCTCTCGAAGTGTCAGTTCTGGTTACGTGAAGTCCACTTCTTGGGGCACTCCATTTCTGAGGCGGGATTTGCTGTGGATCCCGCGAAGATCGAGGCAGTGCTAGCTTGGGAGCCACCCAAGAGCGTGACAGAGGTGCGGAGTTTCTTGGGCCTAGATGGATACTATCGGAGATTTGTGCCGGACTTCTCCAGAGTTGCGGCCCCACTCTCTGCGTTGTCGAAGAAGGGGAAACCCTTCGTGTGGTCAGACAGATGTCAGCAAAGCTTCCAGGAGCTGAGGCAGAGGTTGACCAGCGCACCTATCTTGAGGTTGCCTGAGGAGGGAGTTGGATCCGTAGTCTACTGTGATGCATCAGGGACCGGACTCGGGTGTGTCCTGATGCAGGAGCGGGCCGTGATTGCCTACGGATCACGTCATTTGAGGCCTCATGAGCAGAACTACGCTACCCATGACTTGGAGTTGGCAGCAGTAGTCTTTGCCCTGAAGACATGGCGACACTATCTGATGGGCGAGCGCTTCACAATCTTTTCTGACCACCAGAGTCTCAGGTACATCTTCTCTCAGAAGGACCTGAACCTGAGACAGCGTCGATGGCTCGAGTTCCTCCAGGACTATGACTTTGAGATAGTCTATACTCTTGGGAAAGGGAACGTGGTGGCAGATGCCCTCAGCAGGAGGACGGGCATCCAGCTACTTGAGGAGATGACAGAGCAGCTAGCCTCTTTGCAGATATCCTTCGTGGATAGAGACGGAGCAACCTTCCTTCAGTCTCTCACAGTCTCTCCTCCTCTTCTTCAGTGGGTCAGAGAGGCACAACATGGGGATGTTGACTGTGAGACGCGGCGTGCACAGATATCCTCGGGACAGGCACCTGATGGTTTCTCCCTTGGAGCAGAGCACGATGTCCTTTTCAGAAGACGTACCTTGGAACCAGTCGCCTTACGAGAGGAGGTGCTGAGAGAGTTTCACACTTCTCCTTTGGCGGTACATCCTGGAGTGGCGAAGATGTACCAGGATCTCAGGCGACAGCACTGGTGGCCGGGCATGAAGAAGGATGTGGCAGAGTTCGTTTCACGGTGCCTCACCTGCCAGCAGGTGAAGGCAGAGCATCAGGTACCAGCAGGCTTGGTACAGCCCTTGGAGGTCCCGGAGTGGAAGTGGGACGAGATATCTATGGACTTTGTGACTGGACTTCCACGCACTTCCAGAGGTCACGACTCCATTTGGGTGATTTTTGACCGACTCACCAAGTCGGCACACTTCTTACCCATCCGAGAGCAGGGCTCAGTGGAGAGCTTGGGGCGTCTCTACGTTCAGGAGATTGTACGACTTCACGGTGTGCCATCGACTATCGTCTCCGATCGGGACGCTCGTTTTACTTCCAGGCTTTGGACGGGGTTGTAGGAGGCGTTCGGGACGCGACTACGTCTGAGCACCGCCTTTCACCCTCAGACGGATGGTCAGATGGAGAGGACCATTCAGACCCTCGAGGACATGCTCCGTGCATGTGTCCTCAACTTTGGTCGCTGCTGGGAGGACCACCTACCCTTGGTGGAGTTCGCGTACAACAACAGCTACCACTCCACCATCGGGATGGCACCCTACGAGGCGTTGTACGGCAGGCCTTGCAGATCTCCTTTGTGCTGGACAGACCCTGGAGAGTCAGCACTTGTGGGACCAGAGATGGTCCGGGCCACGACAGAGAAGGTTTAGGTCATCCAGGAGCGGATGAGGACAGCACAGAGCCGGCCGAAGTCATATGCTGACAGGAGGCGGAGACCACTAGAGTTCGAGGATGGTGACCAAGTCTTCTTGCGGGTCTCACCTCGACGTGGTTTGAGGAGATTTGGCCGAGACGGCAAGTTGTCTCCACGCTTCATCGGGCCTTTCCAGGTCCTCAGCAGGATTGGCGAGGTAGCTTATCGCCTGGCTCTTCCACCTCAGTTGCACCGGGTGCACGATGTCTTCCACATATCCCAGCTGAGGAGATACGTGCACGACCCGACGCACATCATTGACTATGGGGAGCTAGACGTGGATGATGGAGCGACTTTTATGGAGGTCACAGTGGAGATAGAGGATCGACAGGAGTGGGTCCTACGTGGGCGATCGATTCCTCTTGTGCGCATCAGATGGTAGCACGTGAACCTCCAGGAGAGCACTTGGGAGCGGGAGGCTCAGATGCGTGCTCAGTACCCACATTTGTTCCCCTAGTTTTGATGTATCTTTACGAGGACGTAAAGTCCTGTGGTGGGAGTAATGTAAAGACCCGTACATTTCAAGGAAATTTTTTTCTTAATTTTCTTTGGAATTTTACAAGAACGCAGTTTCTGACGGCGCCCGATTCCGAGGCCCGGTGTGCCCGGAATCATTTTCCGAATTTTGGCTCGGGTACGTTCAGTGAACGGACGAGCAGGTTTTTCTAACTTTTGAACCAGTGCCCGGAATCGAATTCTGAGGGCACCGATGAAATCGTAGCACCGATATTCGCTTAGAAACGCCTCTTCCGGAGTTGCGTTTGCTCGGGTATGCTTTTTAATTTTCGGGCTTAAAGTTAAGAAATAAAATAATTTTGCGACAACTTTATCTTATTTCACTTAAGCCACTTGGAAGCCACTTGAAGCCACTTAAAGGCGTCTTGAACTGAGATGAACTGGATACGATGCTATCCAGAAATATCCTACCCCCTTGGTAGGATATTTGTGAGGTGGGGCCCGCACGAGCCCCACCGTTTCATTCCGCTAAGAAACGCACCCGTGAAAACCCGTCTTAATGAAAGTCAACCGACGCATTTTCTAAATTCTTAACAGACCATTTAATTCGGCGGTTTATTTCGTGAATTAAATGGGCTGTTTCTTTCATTAATTAAATGGGTCGTTTCTTTCGTTGAATTAATTCAACGAATTTATGGATCGTTTCTTAACCAGTTTTTCAAATTCGTTGGCGTAATAATAAAATAAGACCAACGCTTAACCTCTGCTTATTTGCGCTTGAGAAGATTTGGGAGAACCCTCGCAACTTCTTCTCCCTCGTGAAGAACGTGAAGAACGCGAAGAACGCCGAACCCGGAAATCGCCGACGCCTTCGCCCGAGACGTTCTTCCGATCTCCGATCACCGACCGTTCGAGGTGAGTGCTTTCGGATTTCCTCTCAAGTTCTTTTCTTTGGTTTTAAACGAAACACAGATTTAAATATTAATAATTTAAATCTGTTGTTCTTGGTTCGTTGAGCTCGCCGACTCAACGTCGGAATCCGCGACGACGCGACGCCTCCCCGCGACGACGCGACGATCGATCTCTTCCGCGACGATCTCTTCCGTGAAGAACGCCCGCGCACGACGATCATCAAGGTAGGGATTTTTTTTTGGAAAATTACCCCCTTTTTAATTTTCTCGTGAACGTTCTTTGAAAATTAAAAAACCGGTTTTCAATGAACAATTTTATTTTAATTAAAATTGTTGGATCATGTGTTGATCATTTTTCTCCCGGTTGTTTATCTCTAACGCGGAGGGTGCAGGCCAAACGAACACGGCCCGACGACCCTCCGCCGTTCTTCGTTTTGTGCGGATTTGACGGTCGACGACGGAACGTGCCGCAACAGACGTTTGACGATCCCGCAGTAAGGAACGGATCCCAGGAGGAGCAACGGCGCAGACGGGAAGGAAAACGGGCCACCGGAGCGACGCCGGCGGCCCGCGGAAGTTGCCGGCGGCGCGGGTCACCGGCGCGGCGGCGCCGGCGGCCGGATGCGGCGGCGCCCTGGCGCGCCGCCGGACGAAATGCGCCGCGGCTTCAGCCGCGGCGGCGGCGGCCAAACGGACCCGCGGCGCGCGGGTCCGGTTCATCCGGGCGGATGCGGCTCAGCGCGTCCGCGGCTCGCCAGCGCGGCCTGCACGCGGGCCGCCGTCCTTCCTCAAGCCGCGGGTCAGTGCCCGCGGCTTCCACCCGCGCGGCCCGGCCAAGCCGAGCCGGCCGAGCCGGACCGGCCCTGGCTGGGCCGGGCCGGGCCAGCCGGGTCGGACCCGGGTCGGGTCGGGTCGACCCGGCTCGGGCCGACCCAGGGGGGGGGGGGGGGGGGCGGGCCGGGTCGGCCCGGGCCCGTACCCCCCATCTTCGGACGTTTTCGTTCAAACGCCCGTATCTTGAGCTTCGTGCCTCCAAACGACTATCCGTCAGCTGCAACGCGATCCTTGGATCGAGACGGTCGTTTCGGTATATCGCACTCAAGGTTTAGGAATACTTTGAGTTCGGCCGGGTTGGTTCGTACACAAGACCAACCGGGCCCTCGGAGCGGCAACGCTCATATCTTGAGCTACGGACGTCCGAATGACGTGACGTAATCTTTGTTGAATTCCTCTAAGTGAGACGGATCTTTTGGCATACTCCGCCCGAGGTTTGGACGCAGGTGGAGTGCAGTCGGGTTGGTTTTGCCTTAAAAACCAACCGGGCCCCTGGGACGAAAATGCCAATATCTCTCAGACCGGGCGTCCGATTGACGCGCCGTCTGCGACGTTGAGTTCCTGTTGACGATACAGAACTTTTGGATACATCAAATTCGGACTTTGTGTCAGTTGATGTATCAGCCTCTCGGCTCGTGGAGCGGACCTTCCTGAACGAGCTTGTTGTGTGCGGGATCCCTAGTGCTGGCTGCGACTGCTACTTCGACAGCGACGACCGTGCAGAGATCCTCAGTGGACTGCGGAGACGACTGTGCAGAGATCCTCCGTGGACTCCGACGATGACCGTGCAGAGATCCTCAGTGGACTGCGGCGATGACTGTGCATAGATCCTCAGCGGACTGCGACGGCTACTGCACTCAGCGATCCTACGTGGATCAGTGCTACAGGTCCTGTGTGGGCCCGGTCCTGTGTGGGCCCGATCCTGTGTGGGTCTGATCCTGTGTGGGTCAGCGCTCAGCGGTTCTGTGTGAGCCAGCGCCTCCAGGTCCTACGTGGGCCCGGTCCTGTGTGGGCCCGATCCTGTGTGGGTCCGATCCTGTGTGGGTCATTGCGGGGGTTAGTTACCTATCGATCCTTCGTGGGTCCGACGACTTAGATGGATCAGTGATCATCTTTATCGTCATTCGAAGAAGTATACCTGTGTGAGCTGAATCTTGTGTTACTCTCCTTTGTGGATTGTGTTGAGCTATCCTGTGTGGATTTATTGTTTACTCTCCTTTGTGGATTGTGTTGCTCTATCCTGCGTGGGTATGCGTTTTGCTTTCCTGTGTGGACTGGGTTGTGCTTGGGCTCGGACGTTGAGGCCGAACGGGAATTGAAGACTTAGGTATATGTATGGGCATATACCTAAGCCGTGTCAGATGTTACTTCGTGATTGTATCTTTCCTTTGTGGATTATCCTTTGTGGATTTCGGGAGACCTTCGGGGGTCTCGGGGTCCCTACTGAGTAGCTTATACTCACCCCTGCACGGGCTATGCCCGCACTTCGTGGTGTTGGTTGCAGACGACGGACAGCGCTGATCGTGGAGGAGGCGTGCGGAGCAGGACAGTACCTGGAGGTGGACCACTGGGCGGGACGTACTCGGAGCGGTTAGGTGGACCCGAGGAGCAGTGGAGGCTATCTGTACCCACCCTTCAGGTGGGACTTCCGGAGGACGGCTCAACGCTGCAGTTTTTCCCTTTTCAGTTGCTGTTTTTCCTTTCAGTTGTACTTTACAGTTGGGCTTGTATTTCCGGCCCTCTTTACTTTCAGCACAGCTTGTACAGATTTAATTAGTGTTTACTTTTCCGCTTGCTTACTCTGTGGTGCTTGTTTACTTTTCAAAGGCAATGCCTTCCCTTTTTGTTGGGATTTACGCCTTGGTGCTAATCGCCAGCCCCTGGCCTATGGAAGGCGGGCTTGGGGTATTCACGGCACGGGCCCCGAGGACGGGTTGTGACACCCGGTGCAACTGAGGGGGAAGTGATAGTTGGTAAGCCACCTCACCAACTCGGATGTAGTTGGTCGTGGGGGGATGATTGTTTTTACTACCCATCATGGGAAAATAAAAAAAGTTGAAATAAAAATGAACTAACATTATTTTTATTTTTATTTAACTTTTGAATTATGTTGAATTCTCGGTGGGGACCACTCAATCTTTTCAAACCCCTTTTTAATTGTGCCAAACACCAACATTTAATGACTTCATTAAATGAAGTCATTACACCAATCAATTAAGGGGGATTCTCTTCATCACCATTATTGGGGATCTTTTTTATTTTTGGGGATGAAGCTTGGGGGAGGATCATGCTAGAGGAAATTCCCCTTAGAGGAAAAACTCTACTCCTTCGACGGAAATTTCTCCAATGAAGAACTCTGTCAAAGGGTCCCCAGGGAGGAATATATTCAAAGATGATGAACCGACGACTATATTTCCATCTTCCCACCGGAATAAACTTATATTTGAGGTAGGGATTGTTTATTTTTATACCCATTTCCCCATTCTTGACGTTCTTCTTGATTTAAGAACAAATATGCCACTTTCTACTGTTCTAACGTGGAGGGTGCGGGCCAAACGAGCAAGGCCCGACCCCTCCACAACCTTTGTGGATTTTAGTGTTCTTGACAGCTTGTTTTCTAGTTGATAGGATCCCACCCATGGTGGTATTGAATTGATGGTGACGTCCTAAGATGAGTGTGGGAGTCTTCGGAATGACGATCCGTCCATCGGGGCGCACCCGGTGACCCGAGGAATATCGCCGGTGACCGTTGCACGACCGGTCGCGTGAAGAGGGTAGTGGCCCACGTCGGTGCCTCTGGGCTTTCTCGAGCCGCGACACAAGGCCACGATGAAAATGGGGGGGGGGGGGTCGGCTCCCTACTGGCACCCATAGGGGACGCGGTGCGCGACCATGCCACGGAGGTGGGTTGGCCGTCTGGCCAGCCGAGGAGCCAAGAGGGACCCCTGGTTCCTGCGTGCCAGCCGTCGGTGCCACGTTGCACCATCTGGTTGGCCGTCCAACCAGAACGGCAGTGTCTTTTGGGATACCCAGGGGTGACTCCCCCTTATAATTTGGCTAGGGAGGACCCCACTACGAGGTCGCCCAGCCATGTGCCAGCTGTGGGTCGCACAGCTCAGGCCGCACCACGGGCCTTGCTGGTGGGCCGGGCCAAACCTCACGGGCTGGGCCTGACACAGTGGGCCATGTCGTCCGACCAGGTCAGGCCGGACCTGAACCAACTTCAACCCCTTTCCACTCTTTTGGCCATAACATTAGGCACTTGTTTCCGTTTGATAAACCATCAGTGGATCCAGAAACGTTGGATAAAGATATTACATTAGGTATACCCCACATTAGTTTTTTATAAAATTGGGTACGGCTAGGTTGGATCGAACATGAATCAAATCGGGCCCTCATGACTAAAAAATCAAATAAATTACAAATGAGGCATTTTATTGACACAATGTATATGGAGTAAAGAACCATATTATGTGAAGGTCCTTCTGGGATAATTCATTGTGGGACTTCATGGTAGTTGGAGTATCGATATGTGGATTGAGGGACGAACCCTCCCAGAATCAAGTGAACTTAGTACGGGAACCCTATGGCTGGTTGTGCCACGAGAACGTGATCCTATGTGGGTCTATGCCTTGGGATCCTATGTGGGTCTTTGTTCCAGGATCCCACATAGATCCGCTCTGGGAATCCACATGGTACTAATCTAGGTTCTTACGTGGGTCTATTGTAATAGGATCCAATGTTGGTCTGATGATTGGTGATCCTACTTGGGTCTGCCTCTCAACGGAGTAAGATTATTCAGTAGTTACATCTAATCATCATTACTATCATACCTATGTTATACCTCGTGTGATTTGAGTTCTAATAATTGAGGTGAAATCATTTTGGTTCTTCTCTGTGTGGTGTGACCTAATAGGTACTCACCCGTGTGGTGTTACCTTCGTGGTACTTCTTCCTTCGTGGACAGTTGTGCTTTTGGATCAGTTGATGGAGCTCTATGTAATCTTGAAAACATAGGTATATGTTTAGGAATACAAAAAAGTATGGATGGTTGTTACTTCATTCTTTATGATTGTACTCTTACTTTTCATGGTTATCATTTGTGGATTCTGGGAGACCATCAGGGGTCTCAGGGTCCCTACTGAGTATCGTTATAATCACCTCTACATGGGCTAGGTCCACACCTTATTGTGTCCTGTGCAGACGACAGAAGAAATTTATCAAGGATAGGGGTGATAGAAAGGAGGCTTCTCGGATGTTTAATTAGATGAGACATACCACATAGATGTCTTGATCAAGAGTTGTCACAACATTTCATGTAGGATTCCCAGTGGACGATCCAGGATCTTTTTCCCTTTCAGTTATACTTGTACTTTCATTTAGGATTGTATACTGGACCTTAATTTCTGCAAACATTGTCATATAGTTTATACTTTTGGTTAATCACTGTTAGGTTTTCCAACTATGTGTGTTGCAGGTTTCAAATGTAATGCCTTCTCGATTACTGGTATATGCCTTTTGGTGCTAGTCGCCAACCCCTATCTTATAGAAGGGGGGCTTGGGGTGGTCACCACACGGGCCCCGAGGAAGGGTTATGAAAATTATATGGGTTAGTCAACACTAGAATAACATGATAAAAATATATAGAGTGAAATAAATTTCATTTATACTAAATAACATAATCTAAGTGTAAAAATGGAAATATTTAAACGTGCAGATGTATAAAACATAAATGAAAAAGTTCACTTGAAGGATACCACCACAAAAGGGATCACAAACTGGATTGTTTGGTAAAATAATATATTTCAACAAAATGATAAATATATGTTAGTTTATAAGGATTTTAACTTAAACTAGACTTGGGTAAATCCATTGGTATATAAGAAGTGAAGTGGATGGGAAAAACTAAAAGAGATTCTAAAACATTTATTTACCATAGGGTAAATTATTATGGGTCACATTAAAAAGTAATTTTCAAAAAGGTTGAAGTGAAAAAATTTAAATTCCATTGTATTTAATAACAAATAATAAATATTTATCCTTCAAAATGAAATAATTTTTTATAAAAAAATAATGGATAAAAGAACACATCACCTTGAAAGTGGAACCTTTTTAAAACAACTTAATATAATTTCATCTAATGATCATGTGGTGAAAATAGTTGTAAAGCATTATTTTACATAGAAAATAATTTTAAAAAAATAGTATTATGATTTATTTTATTAAAAATATTATGGTGCATGACCCTAGTAATCAAATAACAAATTACAAGACAAATCTTTATTACTCAAATATAAGGGTTCTAATTTAAATAAACCTCACCTTAAACTTATCAAAATAAGTGATAGAAATATGTTACAGAATATATGTGGTATGAATTAATATACCAACAGAAACAATTATAATATAATATATAAAATAATAAAATAGTGAAATGTAACCAAAGTCAATGAAATAATTTAAAGTGTATGATCAGAACTCAATGAATGGAAATTGAGTTACTTGAAATCCATAAAAAAAGGATTAAATAGAGTCAATAATAATTGGAAGAAAATATTTTTATTTGGCATTTTATTTTCATGAAAAATATATATATTAAAATATAAAAAAATGAGTGGTTAATACACCATTAAATAGAAAACATAGTGCCTTACATAAATATATTCCATTGAATAAATGTTTGATATATAAAAAATTTACTACTTGAGTAACATATTAATAAAAATCACTAGAATGAAAAAACATATAATAGATAATAAAATAATAATAGTTAAATATAATTCCGGATATAATATATCAATAATGTATTTTATAAAAAATATAAACTAAATTGGGTGCATAATACATTCATGAGTCGAATAAAGGAATTTGGCATGAAAATATGTACCTTGTTCACGATTTTTTATATGCATTTGAATAAAATTATTAAATAATGAGATTATGTTTCTTAAATACCTCATTCAGAAACTTATTAATCTCATATTAATTTATTATGTTCCAATAAGTTTTATATTCAATTTCATTATTATATTTTTTTAAGATTTCTTAAAAATTGTATTGGTGTCCCCATATTTTTTTAATTTTTGTAATAAATGATAATATATTAACAAAAAAATAAATAATTAATATAAACATTATAAAAATAAAAAGTTATTAATTTATTTTTTCCATATAATATTATTAATTTTTATGTTACCATACTCACTAATGGTAGTTTTTTTGATTTTTTAAAATTAGTGGTTAAAATGATCCAAACATGAACACACAATATCTCAATGAATGAGTATGTATTAGGAAGTGTATAAAAAATTTATATGAATAATTATATAATGATACTATATTATGTTGTTGGTTTATATTTTATGTGGTTTTGAAGAATAAATAAAGTGATGTTGATAAAATGTTAATCTTTACTTTATGGAGGTGGTGATCTATACAACCTAAGGTTAACATACATTCATTTTTATTGATGAATTTAAATGACAAAATTGTTATTCCATTAATATAATAAAAATTCAGTATATTTATGGTTAAATTTTTCTAAAAATACTATGTAATGGATGAGTTTATAATAGAATGAAAACGATGACAATAATAAGGATTTATTAATAATAACATTCAGACAATTAACATTCTTTCTAAAGTATCATCATAAATAATGAGTATTAGATTACTTTTAGAGATTATAGTCATATAAAAATATAGTATTCTAGTAAGAAGAAAATTGTAATATTAAAATAGGTAATGTTATTGAATGTTTATGATATGAAGCGGTTCTTGATTCCCCTTTTATAAGAGATGACAATGAGACATGGGGGAATATCATTAAAAATTCAATGATATCATTACAAAATTCAGGGGTTAATGAATGAAAATGTTATAAATAATTGATTGTAAGGTGATCTTCAAAAGATAAAGCTTCAACGAAATATATACACAAATGTTTTAGTCATAATTTTAGTTAATTCTTATTATGTTTTCTTACATTAAAATTTTATTCTTTCTTACCATGCTAACCTGTTTTCAACATGGTAATTTATGTACTTCTAAAAATATAAATTTGAAACCCTAAAAAATTAAAATTTTTAAACACAATTAAAAACCCATTAAAGATATTTAAATTTACAAATAGGAAAATATTCAATTATAATTCAAGAGTCTTTATATATTTAATTTTTTCTGTTAAATATATGTTTAACGAGGATAATTTTTTATTTTTTATTTTTCCTCAAATACCAACACAATTTTTGTTAATAAAATTATATATTTGATTAGAATGCATATTTATAATTTAATATATATTAATTTATATGATTAGAAAAAAATTAATAGTGGTAGTAAAACAATTTTCTAAAAATAACCGTTTTATCCTTAACATAGTCATTGATATTGAACTTATTATTGATAAATTTATTTGCAAAATCAAAATTATAATTATTTCATAATATGATCATGTAGATATAAACTATAAAAATCAATTTTAGTTGATTTAATATCTATAATTGATTACATTTTGTTTTTATTATAATTGAATACAATTATTTTTTTGAATATAATATTTCATATATAACTAAAAAATTAAAAATGGGTTTTATTATTAAAACATAATAAATATGATTATTTCATTAACTACAAATATATATTAATTATGGATAATATTTTAATATCATTTTGATCATTCCTGTATTATTATAATGTTATAACATGAGAGTTATTTTGTATATGTATATTTTTATCCACTAATAGAAAAACCTATTATTTTATAAAAATCATAATAAATAATCTTAGTATAGTATTTTTATTTGAAGTGAAATACCTGTTTTTATTTTTTATGATTAAAACTATAAAATTAAAAATTTCATTTTGGGAATAAAATCATAAAATATAATGAATTTTTTTTTGTTAGAATGTCGCATTTTAAAATATTAACTATTATAAATATTATGCCATAAAATTTTGTACCTAATTTATTTTTAACAAAATATTTATATAAAATATAAATTATCAGCATTAATCATATTTTTCTAGAAATATATATGTCCATATAGCCTAAAAAATAATTTTTTTAGAAAAAATAATTTCTGAAAAATATAAAGTCATTTAAAACTTTATATATTAAGTTAATGAGTTTCAATAATATTTATTGGATACATTCTCTTATTTCTATAAATTATTAAAAAAATATTCCCTGACTTATTACTTCTAATTAAACATCTAGGTTTTAACAATTTTATAAAAATATGTCTTGGTTTTGTTACCATTCAATGATTCATGTGGATAAAGCTATCAAGCATATTGAATTATTTAATGGTGATTTAATATTAAACTATTATTATTTTAAATTCTACACCATATATATATTTATATTTTTATATTCTCTCTAATATTATATTTATAAATGAATAATATATTTATTCAAGGGTATAAAAAAATAGATATGATTGAAAATATACTTTTTTAATGCGTTTCATACCATAATATATTAGAAATGATGTGTAAATACTATTTTATTTATTTATCATTACAAAAATATTCATAATTAGTTATTCTACTTTCACCTTATAAACTATCTAATTTTTCATTGATTTCATTTTCCTGGGTGCTTATCCACAAATTCAGGACATTATAGAGACTACATTTTCTCCTCTTCATGATCATCATCAACTGGAAATTCATGAGAATCAATTCAACTAATTTTTGTTTTAATTGGAATTTAAACAAAAATCACATCATTAATAAGAATTATAGATAACATGTATTCCATAATCAGTAAGATTCCAACACTAAATACTATCTCATGAGGTTCCTTAGAAATTTTTACATTTGCCATGGACTTTATTAGTAACATGGATACCTAATGTTTAAAAAATTTCTAAAATGAAAAGGAATTAATGTAAAAATGAACCATAAGTGGGTTATTATAAGATAAAAAATTCAACATCATGATGTCAAACTCATAAAAATATTATTTCAATTCAATTAAAATCTATATTTGTTCAATCTAGGTTTTATTAAGTTTGGTTATCATATACTCATTAATATAATTCTAGAAAATAATAAATCACTGCTAATGGAATATGAAATGAATTTGAATAACCTACAAAAATCTCGTTGTTGTTTCCAACTATGAGTTCATTGAAGAAACATTCCCATGTGTTGGGGGTGGTTTGGTTTACACCCAACACACCCTTTTTATAGTTAGAAGATGTACGTACATTTATCCATATCCTACATCCACATCTTTTACTTGATACATATATCATTACTGTTAAAACTACATAATCAAAAGATTAAAAAATTTAGGTTATATCCTATTGTTAGACATATAAAAATGGTTTTAAATAATTTTCTCTTATATTAATTCCAACAAAAATGCATGATAATTCTCCTGATTTGGGTTTTCGGGCACCATAGCAGGTACTATACTGTAGCAAGCACCATAGCAGGCACAGTTCGGTAATGTAGTAGCCGGACTATTCACCTGATTTGGGCTTTCGGGCCACCGGTTTGGGATTATGGGTCTATGGGCCTTCAGGCCATCAAAGGCATTTGGGCCACAGGGCCTTCAGGGCATTATAGACCATGAAGTAGCCAAGCTCACACAGAGTAGGCCCCAAATTAGGATCATAGAACTGATAATAGTCACCAAAAGAAGAGCTAACCGGATTGGAATAATGAGAGGGTATGGAAACCACCATAGGGACCAGGTACCATGCAACTTTGTATGGGGAAATGGTAGTTGATAATCAATGCATGTGGGGAGCTAAAGGAAATCAATGATGTAGAAGCTGGGGAGGGGCAGTTCTAGTGGGCTGGGCCTGCATGACATGTATTGTCCATGGTATGCCTCCGGGCCTTCGGGTCATGTATTTTGGGTCATGACGGGCCTTGGGCCTTGGGCCTACGGGTCATGTTCGGGTTCCCCTTAAACCATTAAAAGGGGGATTATCTATAATAACATAAAAAAGAAGGCCTTCAGGCCATTTGGGCTAAAAGAGATACTAAAAGACGAGTTAATTGTTTTTTCAATTAAATTCAATTTCTCTTCTTCTTATTCATCCTTTTATAATGATGTTTCAATTATATGTTAATTAATCAAGTATCATATATTTTTAGAGATATTATTATAAATATGGTTCAAACCTATTCCTTCTTTTATCCATCCTACGAATAACAATATCACCATGAAAGTGTACATATGACATACCCTCTTCATGCTGTTATGTAATTTATTTCATCACTAAATAATTTGCATTGGTATAATGATGAATATAATGGATTTAAATAATTAATATTATGTTATAATTATTCCTTATAATTATTATACCAACTAATTTTATAACATTTCACTGTTAATGATATGATATTATTGCTGGTGCGTATCTACAGCTTATTGTATCCTTGACTCGATGAGATTCATACTCCTTATTAACCAATCAAGAATAATTTTAAAAATATACACAATGAGTAAGTATGAAATATATAGAAAATAACACTATAATATATATATGTTTCATTTACAATCTTCAATTCAATAAGATTAGAAAAAGGAAATAGTGTTCGTGTGTACGTATGACCTACTGTCTCCATTAATGGTGTATTCTATTCCATATATTTTATATCTATATATTTATACTGAATATATATGATATATATATAAATATATAATTTCACGTTATATAAGTAATTAATTTATGATCTACATAACAATATCATTAATGAAAAGTCAAAACACGTATGACAAATAAATCAATTATTATCGTAATTATTAAATTAACATGGAATTTTTGAACGAATAGGTAATATAAAGTCATTAATGATTTATATTTTATGTCAAACATATTCTTATGACTCTTTTAAAATTTAATAACATGTTTAAAACCACTATAATCTAGTGTTAGACACGTATTGAAGGAATCATACCTCTGATAAGGGTTAATTTCCCAATCTCATTGTTATCTGAGGTTGTTTGTACGTAAGTAATGTTGGGGAATCATTATCACCCATTTCCATGTTTTTTCAAAAATGTGTTCAAATATACTGTTACTATTACTTTAAAATATTTTAATTTCCTTTTTACCCATGTTTTACTTTTTATAAACAGTTTTGAAATGAATATTTTTGTTGTTTACTAAAGAAGTTACTTTATGACCATTTCTAAAAATTTGGGGAGAAATATATTTTTTAAAGTATATGTCATGAGCAGTGTTTCCCACTATCACGAAACATTAAAATTTTTATGCTCCCCTTATAATACTACAAGTTTATTTTCAAAATAAATGTTTTCATTAATAATTTTTCACCCTTTAAACGATTTTAATGTTAAAAAGTGATATTTATCTCAAAGAGTTGTTGAGATTATATTTATATACATAAAAAACCATTGTCGGATTTTATTTTTGTTTATTGTGGTTTACATATGGAATAATATAACATTTTATGTTGACTGGTTTATGATATGTTTTAATAGGGATGTATTATTTTGATACCATTCAGGTTTTATGGTTAGAGTAATTTCATTTCATATACTTGTTTAAATATGAATCTTTATATTGGTTATAATTCACCTATTTAACATGTTGAATTCATAGACTTAGTAAGTAAAATATGGGGCCCTCTATATCACATTTTTTCATCATTTGGACTCATGAAGAAAACAAATTTTTGTTTTTACCCATTTATGTATGGTATTGGTATGAGGCATTGATGGTATGGTTATAATATTTGACATTATGGATTCCCACATAATGATATATGTTATTAACATTACATATGATTATTCTAAAATTACAATATCCATGTTTATGTTTAAATGAAATTATATAATTTATTATTACCATAATATGCTCAATATTATTTTTAAAAGGCTTATGATTTAGTTTTATACCTTTCTTTAAAAGATTTTGTTTATTCATGATAGATTATTCAAAATTATTTACCCTTATTGAGAAGTAGAGCTCACATATTTCTTATTTTTCATGTACACATGGTTACAATATGGGTATTATGATTGTTTATTTGGTTAAAACTAAAAGAATAATGGTTTTTTCAATGTATTATCTATGTTTTATTTTATGATTGGACTAGAAATGAATGACTCGTGTTTGTAATATATTTTACAAGGCTCCAAAACGAATCGGTCATTCAGGACATGATTCCTTATAATCATTCCAATGTATTATGAAACTTAATCAGGTTCAGGATTATGGGGTCATGGAATTATAGTTGGTATAAAAAAATTTAGTACAAACAATAGATAATAGATTGAGAAAACCATTTATTAGGTAACATTACACTAACATTGAAATTGAGAATAGAATAACATCATAGAAATTTGAGAAAATATAGATTATGTGGGTCTTCAGATAAATAGATCTGTATAGGGAAACTACAGGTGTACATGTTTATGGAACATATATACCTAGGAGTAACAACTCAGACATGGTGTTTCCTTCTTAACTCGGGGTAACCTGGTACATAAAATTTGGTCATACTACAGATGTTCTTTGACACTCATGTGGTATTTTCATAGAATAGTTCACATTCACCATAGAAAATTATAAAGGATTTAAAAGTAAATGTGTCCCCAAAGAAAATATTATTATTTAGTGATTATTCCTACCATGATTTTCAATTTAGTCTAGGTGATTCACTAATTCTGTTATTAAATATTTTTTTATGATCTAATTTGTTTTATGGAACTGTTTAAAAATTCCTCCTAGTGGGAGTAAATGAAGCTGTATCCACACACATAATCTATGTAGGTATTTCCCTCTTATGAAATACAGTGATTTTGGAGTGGGATCTAGAACCAGTGATGTTGTACTTATTACTCTACTTTGATAGTTCACTCTGGGTATGAACAATAACCTTACCCATATAGAGTATCCTAATCCACAACATAGAGAAACAATGTTAAAAAGATTCATGATACAACAACCTCCTTTATAAAATGTAATCTAAAAGTAATTTATATATGAACATTGGATAAGTTATTTTGAGAATATATTAATTATATTGGGAACTAAATAAATAAAGAAGGTATTGATTGAATTTTATCATGTATTAGGAGATACATATAATTGATGTTCACTAATTCCAAATAATAAATAGCAGGAAACAAATTTCCATTATGAAATGGATAGATTTTATTTTAATTATTTTTTAAAAGTATTTCCCTATTGAAAATCGTGCAGATATGGAGATACCAGTCTCAAATCTAAGACAAACGGAGGATTAAAATGTTTTTAAATATGATAGAGAGTTCACATGATTATAATGAAATGATTTATACTACATAATAAACCTAGGGAATAAGATTTATCATTTCTTTGATGGGTTAAATCTATTTCTCCAAAAGGCATTGGTATCCTAAACAATATCATCATCTGAATATATAGTATAATGTGCTATGAAGATAGAGAAATAATTTTGTAGGTATTATGACTTTAAAGGTAAGAAAAATAAAAATAGAATGGTAAATAAAGTGTTTGATTATGGGAAAATTTCATATAAGTATTTTCCCATCCACGACAATTTTTATAATAAACAATTTAGTTCTTTTCATGAAATGAATTCTTTTTTTTAAAATTCTGGAGATAAAGGTCAATCTGTCCTTGACTGTAAGGGAATGAATGATTTTGTAAATGTGTAATGATATTATTGTTATGATATGGGACATTATGAAAATGACTTTCCAAAGTATCAAGGAAATGCAGCTCAGAATATGAAAATGGATTAAGCTCAAGATTATGTTGCTACTGTAGTCAAAGTGGAATAATTATTTTAGGTTTTTTTTTGGATTGAAAAATTATTTTGTTATATTATGGTTATAAGAATCAGAATATAGAGAAAGAATTCACTAAAGTACTTATTCTTTATGTATTTTGAAGAATAAATTCTTTCATTGAGGATGTAATATGATCAATGTATTTATTTATTTGGTATGTGCTAATAATATTGACCTTGTGTTTGATGAAAATATGATGTTATGGCTGATTTTATAAATTTCTAGTTCTTTTTAAACTATTAATTTTCACATAATTATTTTTTATAATTATTAATTTTGTAAAATACTAATTTTAACATTGGATATTATCCTTTGAGGTCAAAAAAATTCTTTTCATTATTTTTGGACTATTATAATAATATAGATTTATAAAAAGGACAACCTGTTGGTCAGGTGATAACCCATCACATCCATGATGGCCGTGAGACATGAACCTGAAACTGAATTGAGACAAGGGAGAATCACCAACCATTTGACTATGTGATGTTCTAGTTATTATAAAATTGATTTATTTATGTAAATAGTAAGATATATAAACAATAAATTTCTTTTTTGTAACCCTATACAGTAAATATAAATAGATTATTTTTTAATTTTATTATATTTTGAAAATAAATATGAGTTTCTGGTAGGTATTAGTTGAACCATTAGAATCTAATTATCAAGTAATTAGGATTTATAGTGTTCTTAGTTTATGAATTCAATTAATTATTCAACTACATTGAAAGGCTCTTGAAACCAAAATTGCTATCCTGGTACATTTTCCAATGAATCAAATGTTCCCTTATATTATTATAGATTGATATCATTATGATCATTAACATTATTCTAATTATGTTTTCCATTACTCTCCAACAGAACAAGACTTTTATATTTACCTTTAATATACATTATTTCTATCATGGTACCCTTTTATGTGTCATATATGGTGACATTATTATTTCCCGTTCCTTATTTTTATGTTGACCATTGATTGAACCTTATTCATATGTGGGATTTCAATAAAGGAATTGTGAATATTCAAACCCTAGTTACCACACCTGAATTTCAAAATTATAAGGACACAATTTATTGATGGAGGGTATAATGAAGCACCCTAATATTCTATTATATGGTATATTTTAAAAAAATTCATTATCTTACATTGCACACCACAACAAATTCAAGTGAACCATTATCTATAAAACTACCTGTTTAAAAAGAGGTTATGAATATTAATAACTAAATATTGAAATTAGGAATTTTATTTTAAAAAATAGGACTCATTTTTTGAATTATTAGAATATAAAATTATATTAGGTGGATATTTTTTTTATTTTTTAGAAAAGATTCAATTATGATGAATAGTGAAAAATACTAAATTCTTGTTTAAAAGCAACTTTTCATTTAAATAATTACATTTCATTGAATTTATTTTCAAGTCACAATAAATTAATAATAATATATATATATATATTAGTAAAAAAATTTATTTGAATATTTTTAATTATAGTATTAGATATAAAAATATATTCAACATTTGAATGTCTATTTCACCCCATTCTAACCATATCTACAGGATTCACATTGACCATTATTTTACCTATTTTTGTGAATTTATTTTAAAAAAATTGCCATACATGGTTTTAATTAGTTTTTAATTTTTTATCTAATCAGATGAAATTAATTTTATTATCAATAGTTACTTTAGTAAAATTTAATTTATTTTCCACAGTAAATAGTTATTCGAGTAATTAAAGGTAAACATATAAAAGAATATTATTATAAAATTACCATAACAAATTTATACTTTAATAGGATAAGTTTTGTTAGAAAAAAATAATACTTAGGCAGAAAATATAATTCTTTTTGTGCAACTTGGTGTAGATTATGACATTTATTATTTTTTATTTAAAGTATGGTTAAAAATGACATATTCAAATTTTAGTAACCTTATCATTTGTAATATGAGGTTGTATAAGTTATATGGAGAATTATAAATAGTATTTTATAAGAAATTTTGATTATCTCTATCATGGTAATTTATTTATTTTGTTATAAAATATATAATTAAATTAAATTGGAACATGGCGGTGAAGCAATATTTTATTTGTAAAAATAAATAACAAATAAATTATATTAAAATAATTAAAATAATTAAAATTTGAATTATTTACGTTCCCATGAAAATTTTATAGGTCACAAAGATATATTAATAGTATATTAAATGATTGGGTTCATATTTATATTTTTTTGGGTTTAATCTAATGTCAAAATAATTAAAACTATTAAAATAGACACTATTGATATTTTATAAAAATAATAATTTATTAAACTATTTAAGTCATAAAAATAATTAAAAAATTTAAAATTTTTACTATATGGTGTAAAATTTAATAACAAGTCCAATTATGGACAATTAATGCAATATAAGAAAAATTTATAGTCTTTTAATATTTAAAATATTATAACCAAGTGTAAAATTAAATAGTTAAATTACGGGTATATATAAATTTTATAGTTTAAATTAAATCCAAAACATGTCAAAAAAATTATAAGATGAACTATATTAGACCATTATTATATTATGATCTATTTTTAGTTCTTTAAAAGACATCAGTCCTTGAAAATAAATTATATATTATTTTAATCAATGATAATTACAAAATCTCTATTTCTCATATTTAATAAATTTTATGCATTCATAGTGGGACAAAATCAAGATACGAACGAATATAAATTTATATTTTGATATCATAGAAATTATATTTATTTTATAAATTTATTTTAAATTTATATAAGTAATATAATTACCTTAAAATACTCCTCATCTCTAAAACTATATTAATTTAACAAAAAAACTTAAAATAAACATTTTAAAAATATTTATTTTGATATATTTGGGATTAGTTTTTATTTTTAACATATAAAACATATCTATAAGATGTATTATAGATGTTTTAAATCATTATATTGAAATTAACACTTCTCCTTGACGAATTTTATATCAAATTGAATGAATATTATTAAAATTGGAAATACCAACATCATATTGAATTTATTTATTATTAAATTATTTAAAATCACAAAAATAATAAATAGTCACAATTTTATATAATATGGTCAAACTAGTTTTCTACTTTTCATTTATGGTCCATTTGTAAAAAAATGGATCTAGAATAGTGTTATTTTATTTTAATATTTTGAGAGTCCCCTAGACTGCCCCTTCATTCTCTTATAAAAAACTAATCTCCTCCGTCACATCATCAAAACACCTTGAGAATTCTATATATACCATCCCGTAACCATTTAACCTTCAAATTTTTCTCAATTCTACCTATAGTCCATATATTTGGTATGATGCCAACTGAAGAAGTCCTTTTTTGAAAATCAATAGAAGATACTTAAATAATAGATCATTAATTATACAATTTAATTCAATTTGTTTTATTCTTATACTTCTTCTTCCAATGTTTTTTTCATTGTAAATAAATGAATATAATATAATATTATATGGGGATATTTTATTATTATACTGGGACAAATATATTACTACTTTTATCAATCCTATGTATAAAAATATCATCTTGTGCGTTTATGTACGACTCTCCGTCTCCAGGCTGAAGTGTAATTTGTTTTTAATAAAAACATTATTTGGACAGGTATAATGATGAATATAATTTATATAAATAATTAATATTTCATTATAATGTTTTTTATAATAACTATACAATTCAATTTCATACTATTTAACCACTAAGGGAATGACATCATTGCTCGTGAGAACGTACAACTTAACATATACATCACATGATGAGATTCACTCTCCATGTTAATAATTCATGAATGATTATAAATTTATATATAATGAATTAATATGAAATATATGACTTAATAATGTTACAATTATTTATATATATATATGTCAATCACTTTATTCCGTTCAGTATTATTTGAAAACCAAAAAATAAGTTAATGCATACGTACGACCAACCGTGTCAATAAAAGGTTCATTTCATTAAATATATTTTATATATATATATATAATTAATATATATATATATAATATAAATTATATTTTACATTATTTCTGTATGTAATTCATGTACTTTGAAATAGTATCATGATTAAAATTTTAAAACTTGTTTGATAAAAAAAGATTTTATTACCAAAAATGTTTCTTTATTGTGGAATTGGTGAATGAATGGGTAATATAATGTCCTTAATGAATCATATATGATATCATATGTAATACCCCAAGACTCCATGGAATGATTGTTTATAAATAAATTAAATAGCTTTCAATACATGCAATATTGAATTCGAGCAAACCATGGTCAATCAAACTGGATTCTTAGAAAGTGTTTATTAAAAATATTAAGCACGTTATAAAATTTAAAAATTTAAAAATAGACATCATTTTTGACTTCTAAATATCCGAATTATATTATGGTGAATCTTTTATTTTTCTAAAATGATAAACTTTTAATGAATGATTTAAAATATTGCATTGTTTTTAAAACCAAGATTTTCATTTAAATATTTATTTTACATTAAATTTATTTTAATGTAACAAAAGATAAGTAATTGATATATAAACATAATTTAGTTTTTTGGAATAATTTTTATAATATAATCGGATATAATGATTTATTGAACTTTTGATTGTTTCTTTTACATGCCTTCTATCCATATCTATGAGAATAGTATTAAATGTAATTTTACCACATTTTTGAATTCAATTATGAATAATTGAAAAACGTGGTAGTCATTAGTATGAAATTTCCTTTCTAATATGAAAAATATTATTTTTTTGAATAGTACCATTTTTAAATATTTACTTATTTACCAAGGTTAGGATTTAATCAGGTAATTAATGATTAAAAAATAATGATATGATATTTAAATGTGACCCTAATTTTTTTCATAATATCCATTGATATATTTTGATCAAAATCAACCTTTGGTAAAAAAATATGATCCGTATTAATCTACTTCAGTTAGATTTGGACATTTAATATATTTTAATTAAAGAAGAGTTTAAAATGTAAAATTCAAATTTTAATAACTATATCCTTGTTAAGGAGAGGTTATATTAGTTATATGGTCAACTTTAAATAGTGATTAAGAAGTTAAAATGTTTATATTCATCCTGGTAATTTAATAATAACATTAGAAAAAATAATATTAATGAAATGATGACAGAATGTTGATGAAATAATTCATTTATTAAAAGATGAATGAAATAAATGATTTGAATAATATTAAAATAAATACCTTTTGAAACATTTGACTCCATAAAATAATTTTTGGGAAGAAATTGAAATATGGTGGATCTGTTAATGTAGTGTTTTAAAAGTATTCATGTTGATAAGAGTTTATAAAAATTCAAATAATAAATAATATCTAAATTGACATAAATGATATTTTAAAATAAATAATATTTCATTAAATGAGAAAAAATTCTTCAAAATATAAATATCAACCGAATGACATGGATATTTTCGATTATTTAATACATGATCAAATATGGGTTTTTATCATTTTTTAAACTATATTAAAACCATATTAAAAATAAAACAAGTTTCCACTCTAAGAGATAAATTCTTCATCTAAGGGTTAAATACAAAAGATAATGTCTATTGTATAAACCAAAGAAGTTCAAAATTACTTTTAGAGTGAATTTTTACCCAAAACTATCTTAGAAAATAAATAACTCACTTTTACATTATCAATAATCTAAAATCAATTTATAATAATTTAATAGGCTTTGAGTTTCCAAAAGTTCCCATGCCCTCTATTATTAAAGGGGACCTCCTATTCTCTTTTATTAAGCCCTTTAAATAACTTTTTCATAGAAAAATTCTACCCATGTATACATATAAATTCACTAAATTCATCCTATTTGAAATATGTTGGGAATAAAGCTATCCTAGGGATTAATTTTGTGCAATTCGAAAAGAGACACTCCAAAAAAAGGTAATTGTTTTACGACCTCTTTCATTGTTATTTTCATCTTCTACATACTTTTCCTTAGTTTATTCCATAATAGAGTAATAAATATAGGCTTTAATATATTATGAGATGTTATTATGGTTATTTTACAACCACATTCAACTATTTACCTATCCTATAAAAAACTACATCACTATGCATGCATACGTACAACATACTATCTACAGACTGTGGTGTAAACTTTTTTTAATTTATACATTATTTAAGTGATTATAATGATTAAAGTAATGGGTGTATATAATAAATATGAAATTATAATTTATAATTATAATTAAAATACCTTCCAATTCAATAACATTTATCCTTTGAGAGAATTATATCATCGCATGTGCGTATATACGGCTTACCATCTCAATGATGCGATGAGATTTATCCTCTACACTAAACATTAAAAAATGATTATAAAAATATATATAATAAATTAGTGTGAAATATATGACATAATAATGCTAAATTAATAATATATATATAAATATAGTTTATTTACATGATTCTATTCAATGCAATAAGTAAACAGAAACAACTTTCTAACATACGCACGTCCCACTATCTCAATGACCAGTGAATTCCATTTCACATATTTAATGTAATTATATTTTTATATTCTATATGTTTATGATATATAAAACATGTTTCACATTCAGTAATTAATTAAATTATTATCTATGAAAATTATCAATAATGATAATTCAATACACATATAGTAAAAAAACCAATTATTACCCAAGAATGTTACTTTAAAATGAAAATTATTAGTAAATGGGTAATATATAGTAATTAATGAATAATATATGATATCATGACATTAATATGATTCAGGTATAATTTAAAAATATGATAAAAAAATTATACAGATGTTTCATACCTATACAGAGAGTTTTAGAACTATGTTATGGAAATTTAATCTCACATTTAATTTTAATGAGGTTTAAACCATGTTTACCACCTATTTATTGCACGTGGTATTTTTAATTATTCTTTTATATTTAGTATGATTTATAAAATTATATTTTTTTATCTAAACATTCGTTTTATGATATTGGACTTCTTATTTGAATTTTAAAATTGGAGTGAGACACTTTTAATTATTTAAAAAATAGTCCATTCTCTATTTCAATATTCGTGATATTATCATAAATATTTATTTATATGTATATAGAGGATTATAAATAATTTTTTTTTTACTATTTTTAATTCTATTCAAATATTTTCAAAAAATATATATTTTTATTTTTTTATGGTTTTACGTTGAAATCAAATTGTTATCCTAGAATGTTTATACATAAGTATTTTTGCTGAAATATTTATCATCCATGTAAATGTTTCTTGAATATGTTCTCTGAAAAAATATTTTTAATTTTTTATATGAGGGAATATTTATCTAAAACATCAATTTAAATGTTATAATGGTTCATTCTTCTAAAGATTTCTTATAAACATCGATATATTCAAAATGGGTTTTATTGATTTATTTATAATGGAATGATTATTTTAAAATGTCAATATTTTAATTTCTCTACAATTATTTAATGTGGTATGGAAAACTTTTATTAAAAATAATATTTTTTACATTTCTTATTTTATAAATACGTGGCATTAAAATAAATTATTTCAATGAATAAGGGTACACTTCATAATATTTAAAATGATTTTGTGAGGTTATCTTAATCTATGTCAACATCCTTTATTGGATCTTATGTTTGATTATAGTTGATTTTTTATAATACAATCTATCATATTTTTTTTGAAGGTTCTATGATTAGTATGACTGTGGATATTGTATTTTGAAACTATTCACTATTTATCCTTAAAGTATTAATATTTTATATGATATTGTAAATAAAAATGTTTATTTTTGATATATTTCACCCATTTTATATGAGAAATTCATTGGATTTAGTAATTGAACGATGAGGCCCGATATAGCCCCAAGATGCATTACTCTGTCTCATGAGACCAACTAGTTATGGTTCTTTCCCATTTAAGTATTTTCATGGAATGAGGAATTGACTTCATTGTTATAATGTATATAATTATGAATTCCTACATTATAATATTAGTTATTAACATTGCATGTGATTATTTGACTTTTAGAATAACCATGTGTATGTTTAAAAAGAATTAATTGATTTATTATTTCTATATTATGCCTAATATTATGTTTAAATGTATTTTGTTTTAGTTTTATACTGTTCCTTAAAATTTTATACTATTTTATGAACTATTATTCTTCATTTCATACCCTTACGGAAATATGATCTCACCCATTTCTTATGTTTTATTTTCCCATGATGCCAAGAAGTAGTTTATGATAGATATATAGGGTAATGATAGGAGGGTAATTGTAATCTCTAGTATTTTTATATGTTTCATATTATGTTTTTAATTTTAATGTAATGTTCATGTATGTAATTTATTTTCCATGACTACTAGGCCTATCATCCTTTTAGGATTTTATTCCTTGTATGCATGCTAATGTATTACAATATTTCCCTGAATCTGAGCTTCTAATGCCAAGGAGATATAGTTGGTATAAACAGAATTTTAGCAACAACATTGAAAACTATATTTTGAAATTGTTGATCTGTGAACATTACCCTATGATAGATTATGAGGATATTTATAGAAGAAACCCCAATAATTATTTTAATATAGAGATTATGTCGGAATTCCTAACAAATACATCCTCTTTTGGATACTTCAAGTGTATGTGGTTCTGAAATAGATGTACATAGTATTAACAACTCTGACATGGTGATTTGGTTGAAAGGAGGTAACCTGGTAGATTCAAATGAGTATTATTTCACACATGGTTTATCACTCCTCGGGGATATTAATATGATAATTCAAATTTCCCAAAAATTATTTATGTTAAATTTATGAGTAAATATGTCCCCAGAAAAACCATGATTATGATTATGAGACTTTACATGCATAAACTCTCAATTTACGTTAATTATTTATCTATTTTTTGGATTTTTAATTATGATATGATATAATCTTTTGGATGTCATTATTTTTAAGTGGAAATTATTGGAAAGAATGTGAACCTCACTAATGCATGTGATCTAAAATGTAATAATAATCAATTCATTTATGGACTTAAGCGAATTTTTCATAGGGAAAAATTCTTACATGAATTCTCATTATATGAGGACATAATATCAATTAATAGTGGTACAACTAAAGATTTCTTTATCTTTCATGAATTTGGAGGGAGTCGTGAGAATAATAGGATAGCTAGGGAAATATAGATAAAGATAAGAAGGGAAATAACAATTTTTACACATGTGGTAATTTTGGATGTAAACATAGTGATACAAGCTTAAAATGAATTGGATTTTACTACATGTTTCGAGATAAAGGAAATAATGCATGTGATTTCAAGGATAAAAACAGAATTTCTAAGGTATAATGATTTATCTTCAAAGAGATTGGACACTATGAAAATAGATGTCACATGAGTCAGTGCAAGAGACCATAAAGTGCCAAATGGATCTTGGTAAAAATTTTGATTCTTCCATATAAAAAGAATAATTATTCATGTGATTATGATTGGATTCATGTAATATTTCATTTGAGTATTTTATCATTGATATATCGGTTGTAAATATTATATGATATATAAGGGTTATATTGTTGTACTTTTCATTTAAGGATTTTGAAATGGAAAAATAATCATTATCATTTTAATATGACAAAGGTATTCATATGTCTGTTATGAGACAACAAGATCAAAAATATGTTTTTGAGGAAAATATTGTGTTAAGATTGATTTTTTAAATTTAGAGACGTTTTTTGGACAGTTAATTTAGAAAGAATAATTTTGTATATGTATAAAGGTTGGGATGTATTTAGTTGAACACAAGATATTATTGGTTGTGGTAAGAAAATTTATTGTGTTTTTTATTGTTATAATGATATAGTTTTTTAAAAAGTAAAATCTATAGTTTGGGAGACAACCTTTCATATTTGGTAAGGCTTTGAGATTTGAACCCACAACCAAGGGGTGACCAGGGTGCAACAAATTCTACTAGCATATATGATTTCCTTGTTAGAACAACATAGGTTTCATTATTTAAATTTTATGATAGATGATGTATGAGTTCATTTTTGTAACCCAATATGATAATGATAAATATAAGATTTTTTCATTTTACAATCTGTTGAAGATAATGATGAGTTTGTGGTATGAATTATTTTAAGGATGAACATACACAAGTCATTTAAGTATACTTCCAGATGTTCTTCGTATATGAAGTAAATTTATTCTTAAACCATAGGGAAGGGATTTTAAAACATAAAATTCTAACCTCGTGTATTTTCTAATTAATCAAATGGTCCCATAGATCATTATAGATTTATAGCTTAGGTATTGTAAATTTTTTTCTATTAATGTTATATATCACTTTCTATCTAAACATGATTTTAGGATTTTTCATTCATGACCATGTATTTATAGAAGAAAAATTTTTATGTGTTATCACTGGTAACCATCATACTAATATTTCTTATTTTTAATGTGGTAGATTCATCAACCCTAATTTCGATGTGGGATTTTAATAAAATAAATTTGAAAATTCAATACTTAGTTACCGAACCCAAATTCAAAAATTGTGAGGTTATAATTTTTAATAGGGGATAATGTAACACCCCATGATTCTATAAAACATTTATTTTTTTAAATAAAATCAATAACTTATGATACATTTAATAATGAAATATAGAACACCCTGATTGATCAAACTAACAATTTTAAATGTGGTTATAAATTGTATTATCAACATTATGAAATTTATAAATTTTAAAGAAGATTTTTTTTAATTTGTAATATCAATTTTTCATAGGGTCAATTTTAGGTATTTTTCCAAAATGTTTCACATTTTGATAAATAGTGAAATATGTTGCATTATTTTTAAAAATTGACCTTTTTCCTTTGAATAATTATTTGTAGTTAAATCCTTTTTAAAGTCACAATTGAAAACAATACACATATTAACCCCATTTAGGTTATTGGAATAAATTTTATAATTTTATAATAAATAAATATTTATTTATCTTTTGTATTTCTCTTTTACCCACCTCCTAGAAAAATTTACGGGATAATAATGAAACATAAATTTACCACTATTATGAATATATTTTCAAAAATGTAAAAACATGGATGTAATAAGTATAAACCTTTTTATCAAATAATATCAACTTAATAATTTGGTGAATAATATATTTAGTAAATTTTAATTGTTTTACCAATATTAACAGATAATTGGGTAATTAAAGACAATTTGATGTTATTAGAATTAAAATTTTACCCTAAAAATTATTCTAGTTTTTTGATATGTTTTAGTCGAAAAAATTCATCCATAGGATGGAAATATTATCTTTTTAAGCCACTTTTTTTATATTATGAAATTTAATATATTTTGTTGAATGAAGATTCAAAAATGTTATATTCAAATTTTAGTAATACTATAATTTCTAAAATATGGTTATATATGTGATATTTCCTACTATAAATTGTATTAAGAAAGATAAAATGCGTATCTACATTATGGAAAATTATTTATAATTTTGAAAAATAAATACTTAAATTTAATGGTGACATAAAGATGATGCTCTAATTAAATTATCTTTTTAAGAATCTAGTAAATGATATAAATAATAAAAAAATAAGAACCATTTTAAATATTGGTATCCTTCAACTAATATTTGGGTTGAAAATGACATATTAAGTATTTTTTTAATTTTTTTTGGATTTATCAACTTGTAATGATTTTATAAGACCATAAATAATAATTATTTTCAAAATTGGCATAAATAAGATTCTAAAATAAATAATATTATATTATGTGACTAAAAATACTAGAAATAAATATATTATACAACCAACTAGGAGAATGTTAAAGATTTTATAAAATATTAATTTGGTCCTCTTTTCTATTTCTTAGTAACTATATTAACTGTATAAAAGACATGTTGTCACGGTAAGAGTTAAATTGTTTAGTTAATGGTAAATTCCAAAAGAAAAGGTTTATTATATGACCTAAACAATTATAAAATGAGGTTTTTGAGATTATTTATATGTATCATCATATGATACCTTAAATAAATCAATTTGGACATATTTTAAATATAAATTGTTTTTATAATAAATTCATAGTTGTGCATTTTCCAAAGGTTCCCCTCTCCCCTCTTATAAATGGGCACATTTCTTTCCCTTTTATTAAAACTCCTAAATTCCATTGGTATAGTAAAACTCTACCCATATATCCTTCCAAAATCCCCCACATAATTCAGGATTCTATAATTTCAGAAACAAGCCATCTTTTAGAGTCCTTCTCTGTAAATCATAAGGATACATTCAAAGAAAAGGTAATTGTTTTTACCAACTCATTCAAAGTTCTTTTCTTCTTATACATATATTTACTATGTTTTTTTCTATAATAAAGTAATAACACAATAATATAATAGAATTTAATATAATTTTAGGATTATGTGAAAACCTTATTTTTTCAATTTACCCATCCTATAGAAAAAAAATATCTCCATTGGTGCGTATGTGAGGATTTCAATCTCCACACTGTTATCTATTTTTTTCTTCTATTAGGTATTTTGATGGGTATAACGATAAATATAAATGATTTAAATAATAAATATGAATTTATAATATTCTATATAATTAATATACCATCAAATTCTATATAATTTAACCATTAAGGTAATGATACTATCACTCATGCTTACATACGTCTAACCGAAACCACAATGTGATGAGATTAATCCTCCATGTTAACCATTAAATAATGATAATAAAAATATATATAATGAATAAGTTTGAAATATATGACATAATAATTATGTTATAATACACACACCCACATTTCATTTACTTACTTCCATTAAATATAATAAGAAAACCGAAACAACATTCGTGCGTACGAATAACCTACCATCTTCATGAACAGTGTATTTAATTAAATATATTTTAAATATGTAAATTTTAATATAAGGATTATATATATTATATAAATAATTATTTTAATTCTGGATATAATTAAATCATTGATTAAGTAATATAACCAGGAATGACATGGCAACACATGTACGATAAACAAATCGATTATTAACATAAATTTTACTTTATTTTAGGAATTATTAATGAATGGGAAATATAATGTCATAATTGATTCATATATGACATCGTAAATATTATTATTATTTTGGTAAAAGTTAATAATAGCTTTAAAATCATTATAAATGAAATTTAGACATGTATGGAGAGTAATAGACCTAATGTAAGGGAATTATTTCTCACTTTTAATGTTTATGAGATAAAAGAAATGTACAAAAAATATTTATTGTGTGGGGTGTATGTATTCCCCCTTATATATTTCATAAATTGAATAAATTTACCTTCATTGTATTTTAATATTCCATTGATGTTATTTAACTTTTGATTTAAATGATCAATGTTGTATGGGATGCTTTGAATGTTAAATGAATTTATCCTTTCTTTATTACAATATTATTTATATTATCACATATATTTACTTATATGTATATAATTTACTATGAACGTAATTTTATTCATATTTTTAATGTCATTCAATTTTTATCATATAAAATATTTTTAAATTTTATATTGGGGTTAATTTTGAAATCTCATTATGATATGAGATTGTTTATATTGAATTATTTATTGGGATATATTTATCATCAATATAAATGTTTTATAAAAATATTTTCTAAAAGAATATTTATAATATATATTGTATGAGCCTCTTTAACTATTTTCTCCAATATTTCAATGTTTTATTCTTCTAAATCAATCTCATTAATTTCTATATTTTTAAAATTGGCATATGGATTTATTTATAAGGACATGCATATTTTGGAATTTAGATTTTAGAATTTATATCAAATATTTAAATATGGAATTGGACACATTGATTCAAAAATATTTCTCTTAACAATATTATTTTATTAATTCATTTATCATAAATAAATATTTTATATAAAAAGTGCATTTTTTCAATATCTCTCAATTTATTTTATAAGTTTATTTAAATCTATGTCATCTTCCATTGTTTGATGTTATTCTTGATTGAGGTTGACTTCTTATAAAATAATATATCATATTGTAAAGATGGTTTTTTGATTAGTATGACGGTGGATGTTCTATATTGATTCCATTTATGGTTTATAGTCAATGTATTAACATTTAGGATGCTAATTTAAATATGAATCTTATTCTTGTTATGTTTCACAATATTAATATCATGATTTCATTGGACATAGTATTTAAAAAGAATGTCCTACTATAACCCATCAATGCATCAGTAGGTCCCATGAGAAAAACTAGTTTTGGTTATTACCCGTTTGTGTATGGTCTTGGCATGAGGCCTTGACAGTATGGTTATGATGTATGACATTATACATTCCTACATTAAGCGATTTCTTATTGATATTACATGTAATTATTAAACTATTAGAATATCCATGATTATTTTTAATGGGAATTATTTGATTTATTATTTCAATATTATTCCCAATATTTAGTTTATAATGATTGTGTTTTAGTTTTATACCTAGCAAAAAATGTTTTTTCTGATTAATGTAATATCCTACTATATTGTCCCTTACTGAGCATTTTATCTCACCCCTTTATGAAGTTTTATTTTCCCAGGATGCGATGAAGTGTTTGATGATTGATATGTACGGTTAATCTAAAAAAATATTGGTGTTTTCAAGGAATTTTTTATTTTCTTGATCATGTTATTAATTTTAATATATAGTTCATGTATGTATTCTATTTTCCATGAATGTTAAAATGATCAGTTCTTCAATATTTTATTCCATGTTATCATTTCAATATATTAAAATAATGTATATGCTCCAGGATTTTGGGGTCGGGTGTTACATTATCAATATTATTTTTATTATGGTATAAGTTAATAATATGTTTAAAACCACTATACAAGAGTTTTGATGCCTATGGAAGGAATTTTTCCTATGTCAAGTATCAATTTTACATTATCATTATTATTTGAGGTAGTTAATTTGTAATTAGCTATTGGGACATCTTTATCACCCATGCCCATGCTTCCTAAAAATGTATTTCAAAAAAATTCGTACTATTTCATTAAAATATTTGTATATTATTTTTACCCATGTTAGACTTTTTATAAAATATTTTGAAAGTAATTTTCCTATTATTTTCTAAACAATTTACTTTATGGCGTTTTGATAAAATTAAGGAAGTATGTTTTTTAGCTTATACAGCACAAGCTTATTTTTTTACATAAAGTGAAAAGTGGGGCCATCTATATCCCCTAAAAGCCTCAATAGATCATATCATACAAACCAGTTGGGGATTTTAATTATTTATGTTTTATCATGGGATGAGCCTTGATGGTATGTTTATGGTGTCTGTAATTATACATTCCCACATAATGATATTAGTTATTGATATAACATGTGGTTAGTTGAGAATTATAATATCCATGTGTATTTTAAAATTTAATTATTTGACTTATTCTAGCCATATTATGCCCAAAAATATGTTTAAAAGTATTGAGATTAAGATTTTTACCTTTACATAGTGGTTTGTGTTTATTTATGATAGCATCCACTATATTATATATCGTTACTAGGCATATGAGGTCACCCCTTTCTAATGTATTAATTTCCTTGGTTAGAATGATTTGTATTATAAATGATATTCAAGGTTGATCTAAGAGAATTATTTAATTATGAAAGGATTATATATGTTTTATTTTATGTTTGTAATTTAAATTAACCATCTATGTATGTAATTTATTTTAAAAGACTGCTAAATTGATGAGTCCATTAGAATCTAATTCTTTTTAATCATGCCAATGTATTAAAATAATAAACTGGATCTGGGAATTCTGGGTTGGGGTGTTATAATAGGTTTCCTTTCATAGGGATCTACCTCCATTATACTAATCAAGGGGAATTTTTATCAAACTATTGGTTCTACCTCATGGGATATCCAAACCAATTGAAAACGTATTCTCTCCCCCCTTGGGAAATTCCTCCTCGATCTTCCACAATAAAAAATTTGATCAAAACTGCATCTCTACCTCTAGGGGAATCTCTTAAAATGGTAAACATTATTACTCTCTCGATGGGAAATACCTCCCTGATCCACCTCAAGGTTTATTCAAATCCTTATATTGGGTACACCTCAGGGGGTGTCTTGACCAATGGAAAATATTGGTTCTCCCTTAGTAGGACGTACCTCCATGTACTTCCCATGTGGTGTTTTCATCAACACCTCATCTCATCCTTGAAGGGGTATCTCAGCCAATAGAAAAAATAGGTTCTCCATCATAGGGACATACCTATCGGATCCACCATAAGGAAAATTATGATCAACAATTCAGGATAACCTCAAGATGTTTCCTACCATATGGTAAACAAAAGTTCTCCCCTCATGGTGTATCTCACAGGGCATTCTCAAGGGATGTTCTAATCAAACTTCTAGATCTCTATAAAGGGATGTTACAATCCCTAAACTCATGTAAAATCAGCCATATATGAGACACACCTTCATGATCCTAATCAGGGAGAGTTCTGATAAACCATTCAGATTTGTCTCAAGGGATGGTTTGATCTGTACACTCATTGTGTTACAACATCCCTCTTGGGGACCCTCCTCCCTGATCCAAGTCAATGGGAGTTCTAATCATCCTTCCAGATCTGTCTTATGGGATGTTCTAATCCACCCACTCATTGTGTGACATCATCCATTCTAGGGACACACATTCAGGATCCTACTCAAGGGGAATCATGACCAACATGTCTAGGACCACCTCCTTGGAACCTTCTGATCCATTCATTACTTCTCCCTAAAATATTAGACACGGGCTTCAATTTTTCTCAATGAGACATCCTGATCCATCTCCAAAAGATATTAAACACATGAACTATCCAACAATACACACCTCATGGAAAAAATGAGATTCCTAAGGTGAATTCCTTGGATAATATGTGCATATGATATACATCATGAAAAATATGGGATTCTTGAGGTGAAATCCTTGGATGAATTTTTCCTATAGAAACATCACACCTTGATCTACATAGTATACCATTAGTTTTCTACCTAAATATGCCTCACATGTGAAGCCCTCCAAAGAAGATGAGTACAGGTGACCAATGCTTCCAACATTCAGGGATACAAAGTGAATACCAATATAACTACTCATCTAAACTAAGGATAGACACTATAAAAAAGGACCCAATATTTATATATATAAGAATTGTAATGAACCTGTTTTCACAAAAAAATGGTAGCAGGAATGAGTTTCATTTAAATTACTTTACTCTATTAGGGGGACACAGACTAGGAAAATAGATCCATGGAGGATTCCATGGAAGGATAAATTGGAATCCCATAATCAAATTTTGATCTAGGAGAATATATTTAAATAATATTTTATGACATCCAATAACATTTGAAATGTGGTAATCCTGGGAAAAAAATGTACATTGTCAATGAGACCAAGTGATAGAATGACAAAGAGAAACGGTGAAAACTATGTGATACTCTTCTCCTAAATATGATATATAATAGTTTTCGAGGCATACTAAGATTTTCTTGTCACTGTATCTAGATATATAGCAATAGATCCCACTATTAAAATGGTGGTCCCACTATGGAACTTTCTAGAAATTGGGTAGTAAACCTTGGGCATTCTTGGTCTGTTGCATTGTTAGTGTAGGTCAATATCAACATCAGATTATTAGATGATGATGGGGAATGGGGGATTTCCTTCAATGTACCTATAATAATTTATGAATATGAATTCTTTGTAGGACTACAACAATGGGAAATTAGAAACCCATCATGTACATTCTCTATGGAAGGAGGACCTTGGATATGAAAACATCAAACAACTGTACTTCCACCACAAATTCTTTTATTAATTTAGATTCAAGTAGACTGTTCCTTATATCACCCAATAGAATCATCCCTAGAAAGGGATAAGAATCCATGTATATCAGTACGGTAATGTTGGGGACATTCCAATAATGGACACATCATGCTAGCACATGGAGTCATTATAGCCTCACCAACACCGATGCCCACTAGGGTTGTAGAGGGAATAACCACTCCTAATTCCCCTGACAAACTGATTCATGAGTCTTTCACTGGATTAATCCTATAACTCATTCCACTATTCCTATGAGGTAGGGGATTCCCAAATCAGCCTAAACAAGAATACATCCCTGATCCTTCCATGTAGTTCTCCCACAAGGCCCCATCAGCGTAAGAAACGAACGATCCCACAAGCCAATGAATTGGTGGAATTTACCCCTAATATACCATACCTAATCTGATCCACATGACTATAATGTCGGGGGAAGGATCATTATAGTGTCCAAAAAAGTTATTCAAATTTTACTACTCCAGTGGAAAATGCAAAAGTGGGTGAATTCCTCTAGATCCATGCCACCAATGAAATGGGATTTATCATTGCTTGATTGGGAGAGATACCCAAGACACAATATTTGAACTCATGGTTTTCCCCTCAATAACTTCCCCCACTTTTAGTGGTTATGATCCATCCCAAAATGATTAGATATAATATAATGTTTTCCCACACACTGTTTCTAACCCATTTAGAGGTCTTATTTTCTCTACTGGAAACCAATAATGATGACTCATTCATACTCAAAACTCTCCACACGGAGTTGTACCCCATGTGAACATCAGTTGGCACAAGCATCATACTCATGCTCCAACTCACTAGTGTGGAGGTCCGCCATGTTCCCAAGATGTTCCCTTACCTAATGTGATGCCTTGTGGAAGAAGGGTGAACATCATCCATTAAAATTGGAATTATGGGAAATTCCAACTCATTTCCAACCAATTCAACCTATCTAATTATAAAATATGGATTTCATGGTGAATGAGTTTCCATCACAAATTATAGAGTCTTTTTTGGTATCTCTCCATTCAATGTTTTCTATCCAATATAGATATTTCAGTATGGTCCCCAAATCCCAATGTTGGTACATGGTAGTAGAGGATTTTCTAGATCCCCTCCATGGTAATATGGTGGAACCATATCCATCATCACCAATCTCCCTCTATACAATAACCAAATATAATGGATAATTCTTATGATATTTCCTTACTCGTTTAGGTGGTGAGATACATAAATAATCAACAATTAGCTTCATCACCTTCACATATGAAGTAGTTGTGAACACCCATTCTTATTAGGACAGGAAATGTTGTTGATATGACCCCCAAGAGACACCCCATCATGAAGTGAACATAAACCTCAATAAGTAGTTTCTATAAAATCATGTCATCCACCGAACCAATCAATAATAGTGAAACCACACATCTCTTGACTGAAACTAATCAAACTATGGAATGACCAAGAACTATGTCATTTATTAGAGAAATATGTCCCATTCAATCTCTTAGATATAGATCATCTATAATTCATGTTCTAGAAACTGGTGACTCCCAAAAATAACATCATGGAATCCAATATTGATGGACAAGATGTGTGTTTCATCCAAATCATTTAGGTTACATTGAAATTCCTCAATGATATTCATTTGATTTATCTAGGAAGATAGATGCACCTTGAATACCTCAGCTATAATTGCATATGATTTGACATGGAAGCACTTCGAGTGGATTAGATGATCCATCTACCCATTATCAGACCCTCTAACAATGCAACATTAAGAGTGTCACAATTCTACATTGGGTTGTGTAATACACATCTATTATAATTCAGATTAGAGGTTATGGATATTTAAATTCCCTACACTTTATCCCTATCATGTCACATCCTAACGTACTGATGAAAAATGATTTTTCAACTTAAGGAATAGTCATAGTGAAAAAGGTATTTATGAAGAAACATAATAATAGGGGCACTGAAGATGGTTTAGATGGGGAAAATACAACTCCTAGGTTAAGGAAGTACCAAAAAAACCCAAATATATTTTGATGTACAATCTATTAAAGGTAATTTATTAGGATCAAATATCCTTATTGATAATTTACTATCTGTTAAAACAATGATAAATTTAATAAGTATGTAAATGCCTTTGATGAACCTATGATTATTGAAAACTAGAGGCTGATCCCATAGTTTCCACATTTCATTAGTTGGTAGAAAAGAGGTAGTGGATATTTGATGACCTTATAGATGATCTTTACGTTAATTACTACTCATCATAAACATGATTTCATTTTTTCTTCAGTGGGTCAAAAAACCATTCATGGAGAGTTTACTCTAGTCTAGCTAGGTAATTTAGCCCATCTAAAGAGAGTTGAGATGAGAGTTTTTGGAAAATGACTGATATCTTTGTAACTAAAGCCTTCTGAAAAACTTGAGTGTCCTACTAGAGACCCAGATCAAGCCAGTACATGATCCGCTAAGATTTAAAAACATGTTTATGGCCATGAAAACACATTTTTTGTTAGGAATAGTCCTCAAGACATTGACCCTCACCAAGATAATTTAATAGTTATTGTCTATACTCACCTTAAGGCCCCACATTAATGACATGTGGAATTTTTTGATGATGTTAAAATGAACCCAAAATGGGGGGATGGAATGCAATCACCCTAGGATTTAATGAACCCTACATTTCCCCATTAGATGGGATGGGTGACACCCTAACATAATTGGACCATTTAATCTTGAGATTAATGCATATGTTTCGAACCCTAGATGATAAGGAGGATTAAAATATCTATAGTTTCATCCAGATATTGGAAGTGACTTATTTTTTCTATTACAACGAGCTACCTTTAGGGTCCCTTAGATATTGGGAAGACCTCCGTACATAGTTCATCTACCAGTTCATCTCCATCATGCAAAACATAAGAATTGATGACATATTCAAGTGCAAGAAAATCTTGATGAAAAAGTTTCATATTTTGTCTCTAGGT
This sequence comes from Viscum album, assembly GCA_963277665.1. NCBI lineage: Eukaryota > Viridiplantae > Streptophyta > Magnoliopsida > Santalales > Viscaceae > Viscum > Viscum album. The sequence goes on along the minus strand of OY728143.1, from coordinate 1,511,490,310 downwards.
GGAATGGTATAATGTACTCACTCTACATATCATTGAATCATCTATAGTTGATAACGATGTGACTGTGTAATTTCAAGATAGATCTGGTCTCTACCATTATCACTATGAACATCCCAAGAGGCTTCTGCTGTAGTGACCTTACCTCAGAAGACTAGATGTGATGTCCACTATCAATTAAAATATCTTTATTGAAAGGAGTCATGCCCTGAAGGAATGATTTGTTATGTTTTCTTGGTAAAATAGATAAAAAAATGAGAGTTTTTTTTTACAAATTAGTACTCAAAACATTTTTTTTGTTCTTTGTAAAAAAACAACATTGAGGATAACTCTAATCCTTCTCTTAAATCCCTACATATATTTAATAGTACACTTCATAAATTATTTGGTTAAGAAACATAATAAGAGTGAACTCAAATGCAATGTAAAGGAAAAATAGAATGGAAGCAATAATGAATTAATAAAAATATTAAAATGGAAATGTAAATGAATTAATACATATTCCATTTTATTAATAAAATTCATGTAACTCTGTAATCATCAGGGAAATGTAATAACTAAAAATAAATTACATTAAAATAACTAACTAATCTAAAATAATTACAACATGGTATGAAACTAAAACACGTTCCATTTTATTAATGGAATGAAATGGACTATATCCATAGATATGACAATGAAAAATCACATGGATGAATAAGAAATTAAACTTGTATGAAGGAAATTATTAATTATTAGATGTCATGTCTAAGGAATATGAGAACCTATTACAATGAAGACATTAAAAGTATAGTTCGAAAATAAGGGTAGAACACAATTTCTATAACTATTGTTTCACTAGAACCTATTGATGCGTCGAGGATCTATATAATTTCTGGGCTCCACATGTTATTTCAAATCCAAAAATCTACTCATATTGAGAAGTAAAAATAAATAATATGTCTTATTAATTAACAATATTGAATCAGAAATATGTTTTTATCAATAATTACCAAATATAAACGTTTTAGGTAAAATAGTATATGAATTAGGTAATAATAATATACATGATTAATGTTATAGATAATTATGCGAAATTCAATTCTCAATGATCAGATGAAATTGGATATTTCAAGGGGAATAAACGATAAATAAAGGAAAGGAAAGTGAATACTATTATTAGCCAAATCAATCATAAATCACCCATAGGATGAATAAGTATGTTATCAATACAAAAAATCCCACAGGGAGTAAAAATAGAGGGACATTTTAATTTATGAAATAAAAGTATATATTTTAAAAATATTATTATGGAAAATATCCATTTTTTAGAAAACATTTAAATATGTTTTTCATTGAAAATTCATTTTGATTTTTTAATTAAAAATAAACAATTTAAACTTAAAAAATAAGATTCAAATAAATGATGGATGAAAAATCCATACAAGTCATACGAGGTGAAAACATATTCTTTTCATCTAGAAACATGTTCGAAAATGCATCACTATAAAAGTGAAAAGATTATTCCTTATAAAAAATATTTATTAGAAAAAATTGTTTAAAATATATATATTGAATAATTTTGAAATAATTTTCGAAAGTAATTTTAATAAAAGATGGGTTTTAAAATAAATAAATATCTCCGACAAAAGAGAGAAATAAAGTTAGGTTTTATGAAAAACGTTTTGATAAACATTTTGAGTAATAAATAATTTAATAATTTTTCTAATATTTGAAAAGGTCATGATTAACCATATAATAATGAAATTTTTTATTGTAAAATTGTTATCTAATTACCTAAAATTGATATTATATTGAAATAATATTAAAGATATAGTTAACAAAAAAAATCAATATCAATTCCAAAGTGCCCCATTCTACCTCGAAGACATTTAAATAATATTCCACATAAATGAATAATATTGAATAAAATACTTGAATACAATGATCTTAATAGGATTAATGATACAATATAACAATAGGTGTAGTAGATACCCCACATAAAAGATACAAGTGTTGAATATTCCATTTATCACACGGATGTAAAAAGTGGTAGCATATTCCATTATATATAAATCAAAAGACCCAAAAGTAATATTCATCAGTTGAAACATATAAATATCATGAATATAAAATAATTTTTGATGTTACATCTAAATTTGGATGTATTTACACCATATATAAGATATTATGTGAAAAACATTAAAGTATGCCTTATAGAAAGAAAAGTGAGATATGAGTCCCTTACCTTAATCTTAATTTTTGTTGTGTTATTTTTATCCTAATGTATAGTGATTTGAAATATGTTTACAACTAATAACAGACCAATAATCATGTTTAAAATATCATATATTAAAATACTACAATATTTTATTACTCATTTGTTAACACACTTTTATAATTTTGGCTATTATGTGTGTTAATTTCCTCATTGGTCGAGTTTGGTTTAACTTTATATTTGTTGTTATTATCAAATTATTCTTTTTTTAATAATATATATAATGTAAAAAATTATCTTTATATCATATAAATCTAGTATATATGTATTTATTGATGTTTATTGTATCATGGGTTTTATAAATGAAGTGCACCATTCATAGAGACTATTGGTCATACATATGAATGATTTCTACTTTCACTTCATTGGAAATTTATAACAATGAATTATAAATGAAACATATGTATATTTTAATTCTATTATAATATATATGATATATATGTTAGATATTTCTATTAAATCCATCCTTTATTTGTTCCATGTATGGCATGAACGAGTCATATTGCTTTGGGGGAGTGGTACTGTAGACTTCCCCAATTGAAATTATTGTATTTACAAATGATGGAAATCACAAAGGTATGTTATAAATAAAAACTAAACATGAATAAATAAATTATAAATAATATATATATATATATATAATATAAAAAATTTACATTATAATGGTCACCATGAGAGGTGGTGATGGAAAAGTTTAATTGTAATCGTTTAATGAGGTAGTAGTTCACCATAGACATGATAAATATGTTCATTACCCATTAGATGAGAGTGAATGTATGTATAGGTATAAATATTAAAATAAAAAATAATAATATATTGATTATACTTTTGTTGTAATTTAAATAGCTAATAAGATTATATTAGGGGTTTGATAATGGAACTGAAACTAAGAAACTATAGAGAATATGTTCCCTCTTAATTGGGTAACTTCTTCTGCATTAAACCAACTACTTCATTAGATTGATTTCAGACCAATTATAGGATAATAGGATCTGGGGTGGTATTTTTTAAGAATAATTGGGTAGGGGTTCTAGGAGGAAATGTATCATGAGTTGTGTGAGGAATGGTTAGAGATGGTGGCCTTACATATGGAAGGAAAAGGGCTCACATTGAATTTTTGGAAATATGTTAGGTGTACACATGTTCGTACCTAAAAAAGCCACTATAAACATAGAAACACTAGATTATATACTTCATATCCGAAATATTGATATCCAATTGGGGTAAGAAAAGTGGATAGGTCATTTGGGCTTTTAAATTTGGGGCTGAGTCGATTTTTTACGTAATTACATCTTAATCACTGTAATTAATTATAAACACATATACTAATCATTTGGGTTAAAAATTAATTTTACCTTATTAGAATAAAAATATAATGATAATTAAAATGGGTTATATCCAATATTATAATTTATATTCATATAATAAAAAAATTGAGGTTAATTCTAATTTTATAGATGGATGAATTAACTTGTTTTAGTTGAGAAATGATCCAAAGATTGTTATGTTTTTATATCCAACATCATGGTGACTTTGTCTCTAATTAAATAAAATATATTAATAGATTTAAATTTGAAATAATATGAATTTATAAAAAAACTAAATTAAATTAAATATAAATAGTAATAAAAATAAAAATAATATATTTAACAAAAATGTAATATTATTCACTATTGATCAAAATATGATGTTTATAAAAAAATAAAAAAAATTAACACTAAGAAAATATTGATATTTTTATTATATAAAATATTTTATTTTATAAAATGAAATTTATAAAAGATTCAAATTTTATATTTAAAATAAGTTATCCATTAAAAGGATATAGAATTACTTTCATAAAAATATATATTTTATGTGTGAAATAAGGTTTGTTCATAACTTATGAAAATCAAACCTGGTGGATAAATATCAGAAATATTTGATCAAACACATATCATATATGTATCATTAAAATGATCCACTAATTTTAATTAGTTATTTTTATTAATAATATTCTCATTGGGAAGAAGAAAAATAAAACAATTTCGTTTTTATATCTAATTGGTTATTATTTTAATATTTCATTGGTTTGTAACCAATGAATACATTTTATATTAATATAAACCAAAAAAATACATAAATTTGTTAAAAATATTCATAACATATAACATAATAGATAGAATATATCATATTATATTAAATAATAATATTATAATAATTTATTGTAATTTTTTGATACTTGTTCTTGTTTGTGAGGCAAGCTATCGAGGGTGGTTTCTCTTGCATGTAATCAAAGATAACATAGTGGTTAATGAATTAAAAAATATATCATTTATTTTTATATGCAACAGTAAATATATAATACATTCTCATTTTATTGTTTTCTCTTTTGTGCTTGGTTTTTCATTCCATACTTGTTATCACATATAATGATTACACTATAAAATTTCAAGCTGTTAAATCTCCCCATCATAATAAAATTACATCATAACAATTTAATCTTATTCTTAGTAATATAGTTTTTTATATTTCATACATTGAATTATCACATTGGTATAATGGTTCAAAAAACATCCTCTAGAAAAGATAGAATGTGAAGTATAAAAGGCCACATAGACTACCATATAACGATGTATTTAAGTAGGAAACAATTAGTGGAAAGTAGAGACACAAACATATATGATATGATTAAATATTTATATTATTTTAATGAGTTAATCAATAAAAGATAATTAAATTTATTTTATAGAGTTGAGGGCCTAAATTCCATAAATCCTCTCTGATTTAAGAGACCATCAGTTCATCTGAAATGAAGGTATTAGGAAAATATTTTATTTCTAATTCATTTTCCTATTGTTTTGAATTTATTTTACTGACCCATAGTATAAGAAAACATTTTTATTTGATAGGTCTATATATCATATGAATAATCCTAACATTTTTTTGTTCTTTGATGAAATTCTAATTCATCCATTTACTTTTAGAAATTAATTACAAATAATTATTTTTTCTATTCTTAAACGCCTAAAAACATTTAATGGATCGTAAGACCTATAAATGAGTGGAAATTCAAATTATTTGTCCTTAAAATATTCTAAATTTAAAATGGTTTCTATATTAATTTCTAATCCTCAAAAGTGATAACAATCGTTCATCATTAACATTTATACATAAAATTGTTTAACCAAAAAATGAAAAATTATCGAGGATATTTTATAGGTTTTGGGGTTTTTGTGAAACTTTTACTGTTCATCCGTCATGGGTTCAAGCCCCAAGGCCTTGAAGGATTTTATTAGTTTTCACTAGTTTTATAGTTTTCTATTTTTTGAAACTATATTAATATAATTTTCAAAATTAAAATGATAGATATCCTAGAAATAAAGTTTATCAGTAAATATACTTTTAAAAATTAATTTCAAGACAACCAAAATACATAAATACTTCACCATCGTAATTTCACATAGATACTTCTATGGTCTAGAGTATATCCAAAATATAATTTCTATGATTTTTAAATTATGACCCCTTATATTCAATCCTAAACATTATCGGTTTAACCTAGTTCATTTATTATATATTTAAATCTATGATAATGGTTTGTAATGAAAACATGGATTATCCTAAGTATATACCCATAGAGTGTCAAATTAGATGAATAGTGAATCTCATTTTAATGTACCAGGCTACCCCGAGTCGGAACCAAAACACATTTTTGATGTTATTACTCATAGGTACATCTATGTAACAACAAAAATCACTTGTAGTATTCCTACAATGATGTATTACTGAAAAATGAAATAATTTATAATTTACAAAAAATCATGTGTGTTCATCTACAAATATTCTCAAATTCAATAGTATGGTTATGTTATCTAATCCATGTTTCTGTAAACCTATTTTGCATGGTTTCAAATAAAATTTCTTTAATTCCAACAATAGAGACCAAACCCCAACATGCTGGAGCCACTGACTTTTATCAATTACAATAGAATGATTACAAGAAATGAAGACCAAAATTATTGATTTGTTTTTTAGTTCTAGTAAACCATATACATAAATGATGCTTTGATAAAAAAATTTTATCCATGTTACAACATAATTTTTTTCATCCTTCTAAATAAATAACTTCTTAGATAACTCCAATCCATCTAGTAAATACATATATATGTTTCCTAGTATTCTTCGTGGATTCTTATCGGAAATAAACATAATAAGTTTGTGCTAAAATAATTTATAAGGGAAATATATAGCAAAAGCAAAAATGAATCAATAAGAATTATAAAATGGAAATGTACGTAACTGAATACACAACCATGTAATCAATAAAATTAATGTGAGTTCATAATCAATATGTAAAAGTAATACGTGTAAATATATGCCTTTCAAATTACAAGATAAGCCAAAAATAACTGTGGAATGGTATGAATCTAAAAAAATAAATTTAATCGATGGACTGAAATGAATTGTATTCATTATTATGTTGGTGAAAATTATTATGGATGATTAATATCTAAAATTTTTTAGGGAAATTCTTAAATTTTTTACATCATGTTTGAGGCACATGAAAATATATTACAATTTAGATATTTTACAAGATGGTTTTCAACTTGGGGTAGAAACCATTTTCACAACTATTTGTCTTATGAGAACCTTTCTATGTATCCAAGAGATATATAATGTTCGACCTCCACCCATCATAGTAGGTCCAAAAAATTCCTCATAATGAATAATAAAAAAACTAATATTCCTTATCAATTAACAGTATTAAATGAGAAATACATATTTATTGATAATTTCCCATTTCAACACCACATGTATAAAATTGTATACAATATAAGAAATAATGATTTACATGATACATGAAATAGATAATTAGGAGAAATTCATTGCTCAAGAATAATATGAAATTTGATATTTCAAGGATACAAATAAATAAATCAAGGAAGTGATTACGAATACTATAAATGGATGAATAAATTATAAACCATCCATAGGAATAATAAGGATACTGTAAATAAAAAAAATACTATTTTGAGTAAAGATAAATGATTTTTGTAGTTGATGAAATGAAATAGTAACTATTTAAAATATTATTGAGGAAAATATTCCTTGGTTTTGAAAATCCCTCTAATTTTTTTAAAACAAATCTATTTTGAACATAATTCTTTCAAAATTAAAATATTAAATTTAAAAAGGAATATTCAACAAAATGAAAGTGGATAAATCATTACACGTTAATTGAGGTAAAAATAATATTCCATTTGTATGAAAAAATGATTCAAAATTCCTATTTTATAATGAGATGTGAAAAATTATTTTTAACATTGTTAAAAGATAAAAAATGGTATTAATTTATTTACCAAAAATTTTTAAATGAATTTTTGAGAATAAGTTAAATAAAACATGTTTTAGAAAAAGACATGTTATCCAACTAAATAGTGAAATAACGTCAGGTCTTCATAAAACCATTTTATAAAACATTTTGATTACCAAATAATTAAAGATTGATACTAATATGGAAATATTCATTAATTATAGAGGGTAATGAAAGGTATTATTGAACAATAATTATATAATATCATCAAAACTAAATTCCATCGAATTATTATTATTAATATAGTTGAGGAAAATAATTTTTAATCATTCCAATGTGTCCTATAACAAGTAAAATCATTTCAGAACATAAAAACATGAAAGAATTATATAAAATGAAAGACTTAAATACCATGATGTTAAGGGGATTAATGAAAAAATATAACATTTATGTTTGTATATTCACTTTGTAAAAGATATAATTGAAAAACATGACATTCATCTCTTAAATGTAAAAAGTGAGAGTACAATCCCTGACAAATGAATACAATGCCCAAATGTAATAATCATCAACTGAAACATGTAAATACCATGAATATTATATAATTCATGATACTAAAAATAAATTTTCCTATATTTACACCATATAATGAAAATTAGTTATACAATAATAATGTATGCCTCACGGAATGAAAAGTAGATTCCCATACCATAAGATTCCTTTTTGTTGCATGGTAATTATCCTCATTTATAGTGGTTTAAAATATGGTACAAACATATTCTAGAACAATAATAATTTTTTGGAAATATTATATTAAATTATAAAAATATTTTATTACTCTTTTTTAAAGACTCTTTCATTATTTTGACTACATTGGATGTCAATTGACTAGTTCACCGAGATAGTTTTACCTTGTTATTTGTAAATCTTATCAAATTAACAATGGTTTCATCATCTCCAGAATGTAAATAATGATGTTAGTATCTAATATATCCAGTATATATGTATTTATAGTAGTCTATAATATTTAGAGAAATGAAATTTGGTTCACTAGTCATGGAGACATTATGTTGTACCTACACATGAACACTACTTTCATTTCAATGTCATATTAAAATTATGAATGTTAAATGATAAAAATGGGTATTATAATCCTAGTATCATATCTATGTTATATAAGTTACGTATTCTTTTTAAAACCATTTTTTATTAGTTCTATTTGTGGCATGAATGATTCATATCACTTTGAGGGGTTGGTAATCCACATTTCCTCCATAAAAATTAGAGTATTTACACATGATTGAATGAAAAGTTGTATGTTCTAAATAAAAAATACAGAATTCTAATGACATAATAAATATTATATTTATATAATATATAAAAATATTTTCCATCATAATGGCCACCATGAATGGTGGAAATGTAAAATATGTCCAGTCTTCATATCGTGAGGTAGTAGTTCATTGTACAGAGATATAATATGTGTGATACCCATTACACAGAAGTCTGTGTATGTGTAGGTATATATATTAACATAAAAACATCTGAGTATATTTAGGATTCTCATGTGGTTATGCAAGGACACTCTCCATTTGTGTGTCATCATTGCCACTGGGATGGTCTTTCTTTCCATCATTATGATGGTCCTCCATTTAACCAGGATACTCAGGGATCCAAGATTTCCAGATCCTCTTTAAAGACGTTCTTACTCTACATCAGGATCTCATTTCCAATTTGTCTACCAATGGTGTTGTTCGTGATATATCTTCTTTTTTGGTGATGGTTCATTTTCTGGTGCAATTTTCTTCGGTTTCCTCTGATCACTCGGCACTGGTGTAATTTAGTAATACTATAATGTTTTTTAAATGGAAGGTGGCTATTGTTTCCCCTTCACAACCTTGTTCTAAACATAGTGATCCCGACTCGTTTGACATTCCTACCACCCCAATCTGGATCTATTATTTTCCATAGGTCTCTTGTGTTCGTCAGCTGTCATTTTTCTACAATGAGATATGATTAACTCTTAATGATCATATCTACGAGACATCAGTATTATTTTATGGTGTTGTTCATTATGATTTTTTAAAATATCACCAGGAACCATCTTCTTCCTCTCAAACCTATATGGTGGCCCTGGGATCTTCCTCCAGGATCTCCAATTAGCCACTTGAGAATTGTTCTCCCTCTTTTATAGCTAATGAGCATGAAATATTGGCGCAAAATAATCCTATCAAGATCCATCCTCTAATGTCCTTCTTCCCATGGTATCCATTTCCAACAACCACTAATGTCCCCCTCCCTTCCTACATTTCTAAGGAAGTTGAACTCTTCAGTGAAAGTTAATAATCCTTTATAACAAGGGTAGTTCGATTCCTTTACTCATTCTAGTTCTCCGCCATGCAAATACACTATGATCAAAATTCATCTTAATCGGCCCATCGTAGCTTGTTATATCTAAGGAGACATTAAACTAGGGGGTTAATGTCAGGAACCATCCGTATCAATCATTTCATTAAACTTATGGAATTCCCAAGGCCATGGTGCATGAGTAAAAACTGATTTTATCTAATCTATATTTCACTCTTTATATGTTTCTTTGATGGCGACGTTAATTATCTCAGCCTGGATGATCAGATGACCATCTCTCTGGCATTTATTAAGTCCATCAAGAATTTATTTAAAATATGATTCATCAAATCCCCTAATAAACTCCCGACCATATGATTATGTTCCATCACAAAAATGAATATTGGTGTTGATATTGATATGATTATCTTTAATACATGAAAAAAAGAAAGTCATGTCATGGTAACCCCCTATATGCCAATTGATTCAAGATTCTTCATGAGTAATAAATTCCTTATTATAAGGAATCTTAGAAAACCTACTCTTTTGGTTAACTAAACCAGTTCATATAGAATCAGCGTAACAATGTTCCTAGAAAATTCTAGAGGGGTAGTATCTATACGAAGAGCCTCAAAATCCCAAGTAGTGGAAGACATGTTCTTGATTTTGGACATGTCAACACACCTAAGACATAGTAATTTACTATAAATGGTTTAACATTGGCCTCTATGAGAGGACCTACTATAATCCTCACTAACAACTCAACAATATTCTGAATTGGACACAAAAGAATGAGAGATAAATAAGTCATGAACATATCCATTAGAAGGATAGATAGTAGTCCCAAGATGAGAGTGATCTAAAATAATATCATTAAAATTCACAACATTTGTGTTTGAGAAGTATGAGATTTTTGTAGGATTGGAATTAAATAAATCATTTTTATAGCAAGTACAACACCACACTCTCTGATTGTCACACTATGTTAAAGGATTCTGGGAATTGTCAAGATATTAAAGGCTAGTACAAGCCATGAATGAGTGAATGACTCTACTAGACTAATGGGGTGGTTCAGGGTTCCAATGTTTCGATCAACCTTTCATTCGTGTCATGTATTGGTATTGGGTATTTTATCTATGAATACGCATGATGGATGATATTGAGACTTCATATATTTCATGATGAAAATTATGAACTTTTAGGAGTTTAAATAGATTCTTCCTCTCTCCATACCTCTCTAATTGGTTTTATTCGTACTCCATGTTTAATCTATTACATTATCCAGATATGAAAATGTTTTCCTAGATCTCATATTAAGGTCCTTCATTCATTTTTGGAGGGATATAAGGTTGTTGACTTTCTTGCATCTTTAAATAATCATGACACAAGTTTCACTAGAATTTCACATCATAGATCCCTTTCACCTGATGGTGTGAATCTTGTTATCGGGGATTACATTAGTCATTAATATTTTCTCCCATTATATTTTTACTCTTCTACTTTTTTCCCTCTCCTTTATTAATAAAAAATTATTTCTAGTTCAAACTATGAAACTAAAGAGAAGACATTATCTCTTAATCACATAACTTCTTTTAGTTAGAACCAAAGGCTTCCATAGATATCTTTCTTCCCAAGGGGAGGCATATAGGATGATAGGAGGGTTGTTGAAATACTACATGGGAAGAGGATAGATGACCCAATGTGTTTTGAGAGTTGTGAGGAAGGGGGAGAGGTGGTGGCCTTTAATAGGAAAGGAAAAGGACTCACTGGGAATTTTAGGGACCATGTTTGGTGTAAACATGTTCTTAGGTAAAATAATTAATACCAAACCATCCAAAAACACTAATGTGAGGTTAATGGAAAATATAAGGGAAACCAATGCATGTTGGTAGTGTCGATAGATCATTTGGGCCCTTAAATTATGTTTTTATTCCCATTTTTTTATAATTACACCTAAATCACTATAAATATTTTTAATCACATTTACAAAACATGTTGGTAAAAAATATCTATATATAATTAGAATAAAAAAATAATACTGAATATAATTGCATAGGTTTTTTTAATTCAATTCATAGAATCAAAAAAATTAAAATTAATTCAATTATCAAAGATAGATGAATTGACTTGTTTTAGTAGAAAATTTTCAAAATATTGTTATGTTCTTATCACTATAATCTAATTGAAATTAATTATAATTATTTAAATTGTATAAATATATGATTAATTTATATAATAATTAATTACAATAAATTTTATATATAATTTAATAATAATTATTATTTAAATCAAAAGGATGTTTTTAACTAAAATTAAGTATTTTTCACTATTCATAAAAATTAATAACATATCTCAGAAAAATAACAAAAAATAACCATAGAATAATTTTTCACATTATGAATTATATAAATAAGTTTATCATATAAAAATAAAATTACATGAATTTAAAAATTATGCTTTTAAATAGGTTCTCCCTTAAAAGGTGGTAAAATTTCTTTTATACAAATATTGGTTTTTATATGTAAAATATGGGTTGTTCTTATCTCATGAATATCAAACCTGATGGATAAATATTAAAAATATTTTATTTTATGTATAACATATATATTTTAATTACATAATTCACTAATTGTAATTATATTTTTTATTAATAAAAAACTCTTTTGGGATCATAATAATAAGAATATTTTTTTATCTCCAATTGGTTCCTATTTTGGTATCTCATTAGTTGGTAATCAATGAAATCATATCATAATTATATTAGCCAAAATATTTCATAACATATATAACACTATTCATAACTGCTAACATAATGTATAGGTTAAATAATATCATATTAAATAACCATTTTTTAATAATATATAATAATTATGTGAAACTCGACCTTGAGTGTAATACATGATATTGAGGAAGATCAAACATGTGTTTAATACATGCAAACTCAGTGTTTCATTCATTTCAAGCTATATAATGTATTTAATTCATTTAAAATAGAAAATATTTAATTGGGTATTGGGATATTATTTTCCTATATGTACCTGGAGTTGTGTTTTATACATACTATCAAATACAAGGTTCATACTTTATAATATAGGGTTGTTACATCCGTGATTTTTATGATATGTCATGTTACACTGAGTAATCCTTGAAATAGGATTTATAATGACATCAAAATCCCCTATAAGCTCTAATGATATGGTCTTCCAATACAGAGAGTACCACCAAAGTATAGGTAACGGTCGCCAGTCATGTAGAGATGCATGCCTCTCTACCTGATCAATAACAGAAACTATATCATCCCTACAAATGTCAACCTTTTCCAACACAAAACCTCTAGGCTATGTCTCTTCAAATGATACCACCACTGAAATTAGATAATGTTGTCCCACCACCTCATTATGGACATGATCCCAAAGATAACTTTTCAGGTACGAGACAACAAAACTATTCCTTAAAGTATCCAGAAGCCCTGGGTTATTTCATTTATGTCATGGAAATGTTTATTATGAATCAAACATAGTGTAGGGGACCCTATGAATCTAGATTCCCCGATTTCCCTAACCATTTCCTATAAATAAGTTCTTTTAAAATAATATCATGAAATGCTATGTTTTTAAGGATTTCCTATTGGAATAAGTGGATAATAGTTTGGCCAATTCGGTCAATGTATCATCATATTTAACACACATATATGCTATGATTTGAAGTAACAGAGAGGTTTTAGGTGAACAGATGATATAAACCCGCCATTGAACCCATAATAATGACAACTAGTTTGATCAAAAAATATTTTTCTCACCCACTTTTCCATCCATTCCCACCCATGAATGTTATAACATCTTAAAACCACAACTCTATCTCCACTAGTTTCATCAATTTCAACATCATAAACATATAATTCTTAGAAGAATATATTTTTATAATGGAATGGATATCAATTATCCTCTATAGTGTGTAATCCTTCATTCACTCTCAAAATTTTCAAGCCTCTAGAGTTGTGAATCACCCCTATGGTCACTCCGCCACTGTGAGACTCCTCTTACTATGAGTAGGTGTATGCCTTTTTGAATGCTATTGATTCGAAAGACGATTTCAAACTACCTAATGATGAGGAATTTTATGAAACCCCAATGGGTGACATAATTATATTCCCTTGAATGAGAGATTATGGACACAAATACAGACAAAAACTCTAGATGCGTACCTCAAATCGAGCCATGTATGTTACCAAGAGTAAAAATAATGTGTTGCACAGAGAGCACCCATTGTACCTCCATCAAATAAACACCCCCTAAGGGATGCAACAATTCTTTAGTAATAATGTATTATGGTATTAAGAACCTCCCAAGAATACCTACAAGTGTCTTCAATCAAGAGGACCATCTCCATTCAATATAAATTCCAGATGTATTCACTAAATCATTGAATATCCTAATATAATTATAAGTGGAAATAGAAATCATAGATACCTATAATGAAAAGGATGAGGAGTAAAAGGAATTAGAGGCCATCACTTAATTATTCATGTATGATATGGTTTCTCTCATGTAGGGGAACATTATACAACTATACATCAAATTTCAATTCAATGTTGTGGAGTTCCTCCATGCTATAATAGACACAAGTTCAATGATCAATCTCATCCTAACCCAAAGGCTTCAAAAGTTAGGACTGGCCAAAATTTACCTGAGTCCCTCTGACATGATGATTCGGATTTATGAAATGATCAGGTAGAAAACAAGTTGAATAATGTTGTTGAAGACCAGGTTCAATTCCTTGATATAAACATCCAAATTCATGTTTGTCTTAGAAGATACCACACATTATGCACTGATGGGATGTCCCTAGCTTCATATTCATGTAGTTGTCCCATACCCCTTACTCAAATACCTAAATTTCACTCTAAATTTTTGAGTAGGAATGATTCAAGGTGATTCTCCCCCTTTAACTCTAGTGAATAACATTATATTCATTCTAACTACTACAAAAGATAGGGGAAGAAATTTTAAACCAATTAGGTTTAGATACTAGCCACCCTATCCATCCAGTGGATAGTCTTGGACAATTACTTCATTCTCTTATTCCATATAATGAAGGCCACAACACCAAACATGGAAAATTTCAATGTAGTCTCTTAGAGAAATGAGTTTCCCAAACCCAAGAACAAGAATCTTCCACAGATTAACCGGTACACAAAAACAGTACAATATCGGTTGATATCAGAATACCCTTCCCAGAAATGTAAAAATATGTTCTCCCCTTGGACACCATCATTTAATATTCTTATATGCTCCCAAAGGTAGGATTTAATCTCTTAAATTTGATACACAACCATTTAATTGATATCATTTATGGGCCTTATGGTCAACATCGTGATTTTTAATTTTTTTATAGCCTCCATCGCCGTAGTTTCAGTAAACATTGACACCCACAGCATGGATTATGTATCATCCTAAGAGATAACCAATGCTCTCCCTAAATCAGTAGGTCTGGATAAACATTTCTCCCATTGATTCACTTACATTTGATGATAAAGTGGATTTAGAAGATTCTTCTCTTCATTTTCAATATGGAATTACCCCCACCATCAATGTGTTTATTCAATTAATCATTGTTACTATGGAGTATACAATTCAATGGTTGATTAGTATAAAAATTCCCCTAGAAGAGTAGCAATAGTATATTTCCATCCTGAAGAAACAAAATGAAATATTTTATATGACATAGGATGAGATGTCTGGGAATGACCTTTATGTATATTTTGACCATCGTGTTCTCCCCCGAATCCATCATGTACTCATGAATCCTCATACAAATATGCACCCGTCCCATTATGGAATGGTTGGGGACGAGGTTGATAAACTTATGAAATATAAAATCTTTAGGAAATTTGAGTATGCCAAATTTCTAGAAGAAAATCACATGTCTAAAAGAAGAACAATAAGATAAGAGTCTGTATCATCATCTAGTATTTCAACAACTATTACTCGAAAGATGATTTTTCAATTATGATGTTAGTGATTTTGATCAATATTTCATCTGTATTTTATATTATCTCTTTAATGGATGGATACTCTAGGTATAACCAAGACGTCACACTAGGATGAGGAGTCCACTGCCATCAAGGAACATCCTTGTAAAATTTTATATCAAGTGATTCCCTTCATTTGGAATAATTAATTATCCAATTATCAGTGGTCCATGCACCATATATTGAAACCAATCCTTGGGAAATTGGTGTAATGATACAAGGATTATTTTTTATCAAATACCATATGTTTCTCCACCATCTTTGGGGCCACAAGAATGTGTTATACATACACCAATCATACTATTTAATGATGAATCCTTTGATGTGTGTGATTATTGTTAGCTATGAGATGTTTCTCGTCATGGATACCAGATGTTGAAGTATTATGATTGGCCAAGAGAAGATCAAATCCATCAAACATAAGCCTCCCCATTCAATATTTGGGTGTAGTGAGGACTTTAAATCCACTTATCCTATATTTTCTGATTCAATGAGAATGAATTCACGATATGTAATCCCATTTCAATGATATTGTAGAATGAAAGCATTTGGTTGAGTAATAAAAACCATGTTTTCAGAAATAAAACAATATCTGGCACAACCATTAATTTATATGACCCCAATTTTTTGGAAACCTCTATTTCTCTATGTGACTACCCTCAAATAGTCACTTGACTCCCTTCACACCTAGAAAAACTATTATGTAAGAGAGACCCATTTTTACTATCTTAGTCACCAGATCCTTGACATAGGGTCCTAGTAGGCCCCTTTCATGATGAGCTTCCATGTGCTGGTCTCTACAATGTATAAGTTATGGAATTATCTACAACATCGGGAGATACAACTAATGTACCAAGTGGATGTGTTGAAATATATCCTAAATCAATCCATGTTTGATAGGAAAATTGGAAAGATGGGTAATTATCCTTCTCCAATTTAACATTAGTTACATTCCACATAAATCTATCGACTATCACCCATTAGTATACATCATGTACACCCATCTAGTCTCGAAGGAACTTATCATAGACATTGAAATAGAAGAAGAGGCTGTAATATAATTGCATCAGACTATGAACATCTTGTATATTCTCTTCTATGGTTCCTCCCATAGCCCAATATATAGAAGGATCCATGGTCCTGGGCTCAAAATAAGTAGGTCTGATGATTTTCTCCATTATCCCAGCAGAGGCTATCACACCCATACTCATTCATACTATTAGAAGGATTCCATAAGAATGAGGCTGAGTATTATTCTCTTTCCACGAGTTGTTAACATGGTATCAAGATAGTTATATCCCTTTTTGATGTAAAGGGATATTTTAAATTATCCATCAAACATATCAATTGTGATTATATCATCTGAAAGACAAACTTTATTCCCCTACTGGAATAAAAATTGCAGTTTATGGAAATGTTCTTTTCTTAGATATAATGGCATTTTTTTTCTCAGTCAAATAGTGGTCGATCTAACACCCAATTCTATTTAGTTTCATCTCATTCATAGCCAAACATTGATGAACTATTCATTGATGAGGTGCATTGGAGAGTCATATCTCTGATCATCATTGACGATGATGACATGAAAAGTTGAACAAGATGGATGTTGGTGCTTTAACATACAGTGACCTATGTTCTCCAGCAGCAAAGATAAACACAAATTAGAAAAATCAATTTAATGAGTATTTCCAACATAGAATTTTCCTTCTAGATCATGATGAGAATGATTATAATCCAACAGTTTATAGGATTGTTCTCCCTGATGAGTGGGTATTTCCTATAGAAGACTCTCTACATTAACAGTTTTGAGTGATTTCCCATCTAAGGAATTCAAGGATATTAGATTCCCCATATTGCACAGGAAGTTCATGTCGGGTCATGTGGTTCAAATCATGAGGGTTTGAAGCTCTCCAACTAGAATTGGAAGTTACACTATTTCAGTCCCACTGAGTTCCATGATACCGTTGAGTATTCTATGAGGTCACATACATGATAGATCTACTAAAAAATTTTCTCAATGACTGTTGGAGATTCTCCTCACGCCATGTTTAATTGGACATTCACAATATTGGGAATCCAGGTCGTGGGCCCAAATCCGCTAACAATATCTTGCTAGGGAAGGTTCAATATGACTAAAATGGATTTATTCTCTATGTGGTAATAGTTGATTACCATCAGGGAAGTCAAGAAATTTTACATGATTTAAATTTTGTGCTACCACATCATGCATTGATTTAGGGTCTATTATTCTATTCATAGTGACAACAGAACCGACTTCTAGGATGGAGATCTAAAAAGATTATATTCCATGTATAGTATCAATTCAAAAAAATATTCCTACTATTATTTTTTAAAAAAAACATATATTGAGGTGTTCAATAAGATGAAATCGTAACATAAGATCCATACCATTCAAGAAGAAGGTTCTCTTACCCTCGTTCCTCTTGGGTTACACATTACTAGCTCTAAGATCACCAACGATACATCAAAATATTCCTCCAATGCTGGAGACCAAGTGGAAAGAATCATACATCTTTCACAAGATCTATTCCAATGTATAATAATCTTTATTAAATTTTTTCAGTGTTCATACCACCCCTCCAAAAAAATTCAACAATCATAATTAGCACATCACATGAGGATTTTACCCCCTCCCAACCACATGAATTCAAACTTTACACAAGGTCCGAAATCTAATACCTTTAACTAGGATCCTAAGTCCAAGAATCATGGCATAAAAATATGTGATAAATTTATTGGGAATTTGTGGTGTTCCTCTATGCTTCATTTTCCCTCAATCATGTCAATCTTGTCACACCATTGCACCACAATTACCTGATTGGATATCATTATTTCAATATTATGAACTACATGACCCAAAACTAGGAGCCCATGTTCAATCATCATAACGTAAAACTATGTTTGATTCCATTATGTAGTGTGTGGAGTGGGTTTGTGTATCCTTTTCCCTCATTCACATTGTGTTTTGCATGACACCATGAGAAAAATATTTTATTAGGACTTTAACCCCTTGTTCCAAACTATAGGACCATAAATTAAGAACTCATAGTCCAAACACTATGACTTTAATCAATGATCCTTGGTCTAATATTTAATACCATGAACTAATATCCACCCTCTGGTCATGGTGACATGATGTTGTTCTATTCACAGCATCATCAGTCCTAGATTATGAGTATAATCTAAAAATCACGACGTCATCAATTCATTATGCTAATCTATTCATTTACCCTATTTGAAACTAGGATAACTCTTAAATATTCTGTAAGAGAACATGATTAACCCTTTCTAAACTAGGATACCCCATATAATAAATATGGTATGGTAAAAAATGTACCCCATTCTTCCTAAATGGGATTCCCCATGATAACCGAGCGATGAATCAATTCCAAAATGAGAGTTGATTCCCCCCATAGGTATTTGTACCCTTACCAAACATTGTTTTAGAAAAATGTGGGGATTTATTCCCATTCTCATGGGACACTTTTTGACATGCAGACAACTTGTATGAAGACCTACATTCAAATTAATCAACCCCTTGGTTCTCTAGAACCATTTTTGGCATGTGAACATCCACTATCTCTATTCATGCCATGATTTTAGTCTATACGTGCATCAATAGAGAATAATATTCTATTAGTGACACATCCCAAAAGGCATAAAAAAACAATTTGCACCCATTTCACATGGTTCGAGCTATATGGCCTTTAATATTGTGTTGTTTTCATCCTGATATTTGTGTGGTGCACAAGCCTCAATTACTCATGCAAAATAGATTTCACCTCTTTCACACATTAGATATATCATTAAAATATATAGTCCACACATTATAACTTTAAATAGATTACACCTTACATAATCATTATATCCTCAAACAATTTTCCATGTTCCATACTTTATAACATTAAAATCGGTTTTGATGAATTCACGATAGCTTCATATGGTTTATATTCTCATTGTCTCAATTCACATTGTGGGTTTAACTCTTCAATTCCGTGTTATCTCCCTCAAAGCCCTCTGTAATAAACTAAACATTATGATCATAAACTGTGTGCACACATCCCTGGAACTCTGTCTTTCCTGGTTCACATCCTCGTGGGATACATTGTGATGAAATTGCAGTAAATCTATGTAACTATTTACAGATTCAATGAAAAACCATCTATTATATATAGTGAACCCCCCCAAGATTCCCCATGAGCCAAATACCATGTATTATCCCCATTCAATTATGTTGACTCATCAACGGTTTGAGATTCTTTCATCTCCAAATGTTATGAGGACACGTCATCAGCACACACTATTAAAATATAACATTAACACATATAAAAAAAGATAATATTCTTATTATCCTGGTATGAGAAGATTCATCACCCTAATCTTAGAGGATAGACACTACATTTGTTAGTTTCCCAAGTTATTGTGTTCTAGAACTATGTCTGGAACGATTCCCATCCCCATAGGATACATAGTGACACATAAATATTTTATCTTGGGTATATCCCCTTCATTGACTTATTATGGGATTCACTTTTATGAAGAAATTATGTGAATGTAGGGTATAGTTTTTCACGATTTGTGTAGAAAAGGGACCATTTGATCCTTTATTCAATTCAGGTTATCAATCTTTCATGCCAAAAAAGTCTCTCAGTGACTCCTATTCCACATGCACTCCATATTCTATGAATTTAAACATGTAATTGCTTTAATATGAGATACACAGCTATAAACTACCATGCCCAACAACATTAATGAATGATGTCAAACTACGGTTCTACCCAACAATTATAAAATGATTTTGTATATGATACATATGATATTAACACATTACCCAATGCAGAATATAGAGGACTCTTGATAAGAGATCGTATGATTCCCAAAATCCTTGAGAACATGTTTTATTTTACTTTATGATACTATCCATTGATGTTTTCAAAAGCGATGTGTCATTGAATCTGGAGAGTTGAATCCCACAAAACCATTCCATCAGTCCATCTCCACTCATTGATTCTTCATTGGTTTGGGTTTTCCCCACCCCTCAAATCCAAATGGGGTCCCATAATGGTGATGGTGTCTCACCAAGGATAACTATCATCCTATTAACTGCCATTATGGATATCTAACAATAAATAGAGATTCATATGTTTCCAATATCTTGAGTATTCTATCCAGTATTTAATCTCCCCAATAATTAGTACTATATATGTGGATACTTTATTTCCAATAAAATTCAATAGTGCCACATTTCAATCATTCTACCCTTTAACATAACGTCAATTGAATTTATTTACCTCCTCTATACCTCTTTATGTCTTATTACAATTTTAATACCCTTGGAGTTACCCCTCAGTGCATCCACACATGTTATGAATGCTACATAGTAATTATCAAATTTTAAAACAGGGACCTACTTGACCTTGTTGTGTGCTATCATGTATTTATAAAATTATATCATCACTCCTTGTTTCCCACACTTAGCATGGATCACATTGGATTATGAGTCTTTGTAGGAATTATACCACTATGTTTATGCCCCACAACACTAGAGTCTAAGCATCGTGAGTTTAAACTGTGTGGAAATCTTTTATAGAGTTTTTTGTGTGTAATTGGGATTCTATAACCCTTATTCAATTATGGTTTGTCAATATACCTTAATGGATATTTCCATTTGTGGTTCACCATTGGTATTAACCCTATGACGTTAAATAATGATCATAACCCGTGTAAAAAATCATTAAATTAAACTATGTATTATTTTTCTTATAGGTGTTTTATATAGAATTACGTGGCATAATTGGCCCCACTAATCATATTGAGAAATCTTCCTTCGATGTCCTGGATCCCACTTCAAGACACATACTATTTCCATGGTCCATGCAACCTGACCTTAAACTATGTACAACATCTAGTTCACAAGACATTAAATAATTAGATCCATCTTGACCAATTAATGTTTAACTATGAAACATACAATTCTTACCATGACACCAAAAAATATATATTTCAATCATCCACATTTCATTTCATGAAACATACAAGCATATTGGGACTTTTCCCAATAAAACCATCGACTGGTTTTGGTCATATATTGCACCATTTATTTGTCTAACCCTCATAATTCATTATGTATCATATCTAGAATGTAGTTTGGACTTTCATAGAAATAGATACTCCTACACTAATATTCTGTAATACATGGAAGCATAATCTCTGAGAGAGTTGGGATCCATTAAAACACTCCATTATTGAAAATCCAATATTTTCCCCTATTTGGATCCTCATCATATTCTACATCTAATGTGACCCCTAGTGGGATATAGTTTTTATATGGCTAATATATCTTCCTAAAAAAATTAAGGAATACTTTATATGGAATACTCAAAGATGTTACATGATTTGATGATGGTAAAATGTAAAATATAAATTTCTTATTCCCATTCTCTCTAGGGATATATGGATGAGATGTTTTGAAAATGTTCAATAGTTATCCAATCTCATGATTCCACTCCCACTGTGTTATGTGTAACACCCCAACCCTAGTTACCCAGAGTTAGTGCATTATTACATAACATTGGAAAGATCACAAGGAATCAAGTCCCGAAGGACTGATCGGTTTAGACGTCTTGGAAAATAGATTACATACATGAATATTACATTACACTTCATAAAATACAAATAAACATAAATAATCTTTTATGAACGCCATTATTCCCTTGTCTTATCCTTGAATATCAATCAAAATACACTTCTTGGAATCCTGGGAAAAATAAAACATAGAAAGGGGTGATATCAGATTCTCAGTAAGGATAATAATATAGCGGAATATTTCATAAATAAACATTTAAAGAAATGTATAATAAAACAAAAGACTTTTTAAACATGATCTTCAGCATAATATGGCAATGATAAAATGAAATAATGAAATTTACTTTTTCACATGGATATTTTACTAGTCGAATAATCACATGAAATATCAATAAACACTTTCATAACAATGGAATGAATAATGCCATACTATCATAACCACGTAGACAATGCCTCGTTCCAAGACTACAAATAAGATTTTGTCAAGTGCTCATTCCAAGACAATAGTTTGTCTCATGAGATCTACTGATTCATCAAGGAGTTATAGAGGGATCCACCCGTAACTTACTAAGTGCATTGCATTCCTCATATGAAAAGGTCTAAACATAACATAAACATTTGTTTTAAAGATACCATACGAAATGTCAATACTTTACCTATAAACCATGAATGGTATAAAAATAACACATCCACAGTAAAACATATCACAAAACCTTCAACATAATATGGAAGACTTTTATCATGATAAATAAACTACAAAACAAGTTTAAAATCCATTAATGGATTTTGACGTTGATGAAAATGATTTGTAAATATCTTTGAGTGAAATACCCCCTTATCATGAAAACATTTAAAAGTAACAAAATTTGGAAAAGAAGTCATTTAAATACATTTTTTTAATCAATGTGTCCCATACAATATTGAAAATTTTGAAAAGAATTAACATTTTCAAAACAATTCTGTCCATATAAATAAATCCTAATTTTTTTTAAAGACATGGATATAAATGAGAAATATTTAGAAGAATAAATATTTAAAACATTTAAAATTATGTTTTACTAAAAAAGTACCTTAAAAAATCCCATTGAAAACTCTTTCATAAAACATGGACATTGATAATAAATCTTTCCCAGTAGATACTTACGTAAAAACATCCTCGGATAATAAAGAGATTGTAGAATTGGCACATACAAATTTGGTAAAATACAAAACATACACCCCATGAAAGAGGTATCATACAATGAATATGTAAATACACCTAAATTAACGTGTATTACCAAATCAATACAATTATATGAAGTACATACAACATAAAAAAGGTAATAGTGGCCATACGGCATTAATCTCACGGGAATAAGGAGTGAGATGAAAACCCCTTACCTTGTACTTTTCCTTGATAGTGTTTATGTTAAACTCATTTATAATAGTTAAATAATTTTTATTAAATTATAAATGAATAATATTCATAAATATTATATCATATATGATCTTTTAATATTTCTTTGTAAATAATATTTTCGTATTATCGTCGTTTTGGGTGTTAACTGATTCATTTTCCTTTATATGCTTCATTACGTAAGCCATGTTTGTTATGGATAGGTTGTATATTATTCATATCCAGAATGATATCAAGTCCTTCAAACATTACTTTTAATCATCAATTGAAAATTATTCTTTAATGGATATGATGGGGAAAAAAATCTCATCGCATTCGTGGAGACGGTAATTCGTACGTACGCACGAACACTACTTCCATTTCATTTTTCATTTTGAATAGATTAAAAATTAAATGATACATAGGTATATTATTATTCCAGTATATTATAATATCTTATATGTGTTACTTGTGTTCATTAACACCATCCTTTATACATTCCATGTATGGTATGAACGAGTCATATCACATTGAGGGGGCAATAGTCTGCACTTCCTCAAATGAATTTACCGTGTATATATATACAACATGAAATGAATAATGGTATGATATAAAATGGAATTACAGAAGATTATATATAAAATAAATATCATAAATATTATATTAAATTATATTTCCGTCATAATGTCCACCATGAGTGGTGATAGGAAATAATTTAACAATCATCACATCGTGAGGCGTTCGGTTCCCATCCACAGAAACATTATGTTCTTCACCCATTAGATGGAGGTGTGTGTATCTGTAGTTCAAATAATTATAATAAAAATATCCTATTATATTTTGTATACTTGTTTTCTTACCAAAAATAATAATAAGAAGATTTTAGGAGTTGGAGAAGTAAAATAAAAGAAAAGAAGCTAAGAGAAATCGTTACCTCTAATTTGGGTAACTCCCTTTGGATTGAACCAAAATATAATATTGAAGTGACTTATGCCTAAATTAAGGCTTCTAAAATGAGTATAGGGACTTATAGAGATTAATTGGGAAGAGTTTGGAGGATCCAAAAGGCTTGAGAGGTGTGAGGAATTGGTTAGAAGAGGTGTCCTTTTATAAGGGGGAGGAGGGGATCTTTAGGAAAAACTTAAAGTATTATTTTATAATAAATTCATAATCAGTTTCTAGTGGCTCCAAAGTGTATAATTCAAAGTATAATGTGGGGATCGGTCCAAATCCTTTCATCCAATAGATTTTAGATATGTTGTGTGATTATATTAACCTTATCTTTAAGTTTTAACTCTTAGTTAATTAGATTGACATTTACCATGTCACTTTTTATTTTTATATTATATAGTTAATAAACATACTATATACATCCAAGATACCCCCAAGTGGTCCATAAATGATAAACCTATCAATATAAAATTCCTTTTGCAGAACCTTATATTTTTACGAATTTAATATCAATTAATAATATAATATTTGTTTTAAAAACCTTTTTGTGTCAATTTAGACACTATTTGGTATTTGATTTTAGTGAAAATAATAACAGAATGATTATTTCGAAAAAAGTTAATTAAATCAATACTAACATGTCATATAAACCTATAAAATTTTTATAATTCATCAAAAATCTCAAATTATATTTATTTGGTTATTTATAATATCAATTATTTTAATATTTCACTAAAAGGTAATTACTCCATCATCATTGTGTCAAAAATAAATTAAAATATTTAATGTATAAAAAATACCCTTATGTAGGAAATAATAATATATTTGTAATTAATATTTATAATCCAATATCTAACATATATAACCCTATTCGAAAAATATTTTTCTGAAAGAAATAAGCTTATGTCATTTTTTTATTTACTTTAACTAAATTAATATAGTGTCCCTATCACCTAAAACTGGCTCCATGGGGTCCCAAAATTTACCCAAATATGCCCATGGTCGGACATGTATCCACAAATAAGTTTAGAACACGTTTTAGGGTAATTTATGATTATTATAATATTATTTTGTACGCTTATTTACCGGATTTACCCTTTAACCATGGCAAATAAAATATTTACTGAACTAATTATTCAAAATGTCTAAAAATAAAAGTTAACTTTTTAAAAAATTTGGATAACCTGATTCCAAATATGGAATCCATTTTTCCAAATTAAAAACACAGAAGTGGTAGAAATTAATTTAAAATTAATTTCCGATGTTAAAATAAAAAGCTTGTTTTTAGGATATAATAAGAATAAAAAGATTGACACTTGTTTATGTCCAGTTTAATTGTGAAATTATGCCCAATGACCAAAATTGTATTAAATGGTAAATTTATATTCTATGTATACTTTAAAACAAATCAAATTAATAATTTATCACTAGTAATTAGTTTGATTAAAAATGTTGTTTTTAATAAAAATTTAGTAATTTTCACTATTTATCAAAATATAAATGTTATCTGAAATGTTCCAAAGTTTCACCCTAGGATAAATTCGATATTCCAAATCCAAAAATGAAGTCCATTTTGAAAGATAAAATTTTAATATTTTTTATAAATGGGTATTACTATTTATAACAGTCAGTTTGATTGGTTGTAGTGTGTGTTAAAACTCGATGTTGCGTACAACACACGCTACTGTTTTATTTAAATAGAACCATACTGTGGAAGATTGCGGTGTTAAAATCTCACCTCCTTCAATAAATTTCATCCTCAAAATTTGAAATTGTTCTTCGAAAATAAAAGGTTGAAAATAGAAAATATCTTTGTGGGAAAACCCATATCGGAAATTGGGTTAATAAAATTTAGTCTTAATAAGAGGAAAAGAGAAATAAAAGGGAAACAAAAAAATTATGATCTGGAATAAAAGAAAATTGTTTGAAATTAGAGACACATAATTGGAGGAAAAAAATATATATTTATAGGGATTGATTGAGGTCATCAATCAAAAACAATTGTAGAATTTTGGGCCTCAAAGCCACCAATTTATGATGATTTAAAATTCCATCAGTTCAACAAAACGTAAGGTATTAGGACAACACATTTTTTGTTTTATGATCCCTTACCTAATGTTTCATAATTAATTTATCCCAAAAATAGGAGGATATATATATATTTATATATACACTTGACAAGTAGAGTTTAATCCTTCAACTAATTCCTACTACAAACTCATCTTTCACTCTAAAAGATTTAATATATATATATATATATTATATTTATCATAATCATATAGGGTTCAAAAAATAATTAATTTATATTTCACATATCAGACCCTTTAAAAAAAACTACATTATTTAATCCAGGACATCACATGGGCTAGTGGTAGGTGATACACCCTTGTCTACATACAGTTGTGGTTTCAAGTATTGCGGCCTTGTTGGACGCAACGGGTTGCCTCCCAACCTCCAGGTTTCCCTTTTTATGGAAATCAAAAAATAATCTCAAACTAGACTTATACAAAATAATTCTTCCCAAACTCACAGTCCGAAATTTATAAGGTAGGTAAACACAATGAAGATCCTGTTTTTCACATAATAGTATGTGAACACCATCATCATATATTCTTTTTAAACACTACAACATATTGAATTACCATAAAACCATATTGATTACATTCATGATCCCTTATTACTTAAATAATAATGGAGATACTACTTCAATACAAAAATGTTGTAAACTCCAACATTGATGGGAATAGAAATCATTAATTAGTTTCAAGGTAGTAAAGAATATCCAGTATAATTTATTCAAATAAACCATCTCTTATTCAAAAATCACTACCTCATTATCAGAACCATATTATGTTTTATCTTTCTCTCAACCATATATTTTCATAAAATTTAACCTACTATTAATCCACTTTTCTTGGTTCCATACAATCTCAAGTCCTTAATGATATAGTACTGCAGTAAAATCCTAATATACTCCATAATTATTATAACCAATACATTGTTGATACAACACTCAAATGATTTAATTCTCTAATAAAAACATATAAACTCTAGTCATTCCTCCTCATCTGTGGTAGTACCATAATTTTATTATTATCCAATAGAATAATTTGGGGCATACTCTGATGATTTGGAAATTAGTTCGCATAGTGTCCCAACTCCTTGCATATTAAGTATTGTACATTTGAAAAATTTTCCTTACACTTACAGTCACATACATGGTGTACTTTTTCTCCACACTTATAACAAACTCCCATTCCTTTCAAGAATGTTATAGGGTGTTTCTTCCCACATTTATCACACATGGGAAAATTATTCTTTTCCGTCTTCCCTTTATCCATCTTTCTCTCTTCCATCCTTTTCTTCTCTTGCTTCCCTTCAAAGCCATAGGACACAGTAAACTCTCTACTTATCTTATCAACACATGATACTATTTATTTATATAATGATAATATGTCGGAGACTATTTCCTTTCTAAATGACATCTTAATACCATGAAAGATATGATCCTTTTTATTATTTGGATCATATGTATTACTGGAGTTCACATTACTTCTATAAGGTTCCATTTCAATACAATAGCATAAACTATGTCAGTTTATGAATTGAAATGAATAATTCCAAACATGTAAAATAACTAACGCAAATTTAACAGTTTATGGATAAAATCCATAATCATAAAAAGGTTTTATTTGAGTATGTATATACTCATAAGCCTTTTATAATGGTTTGTAAAGAAAATGAGAATTATCCTAAGCATATCCCCTGGGAGTGTCGTAACCAAGAGTGAAGCAAGGCCCATTGTCGTGCACCAGTTCACATTTGAGTCTAGCTCAAAGTGGTGTTTTTGGGTTTTACCCCTAGTTACATCTTTTCCAGATCCGCCTCTACCTTCTCGTATCCATACAGGGATGTATTTCTCAGAAAACTCACAAAATCTCTACAATACCTAAATTCTAGAAAGATATTCTATAATAATCCTCAATGTCTATCTTAGGGTATTGTGCTCTAATCCGAGTTTATATAAATCTAGTTTCCAAGGTTATTGTTAAACTTCCACTGATACCAACTGTAACACCCCAACCCCAGTTACCTAGAGTCGGTCCATTATTATATAACATTGGCATGATCCCAAGTAATCAAGTCCCGAAGGACCGATCAGTTTAGCAGACATAGAAAATAGATTACATACATGAATGTTACATTACACATCATAACATACAAAAAAACATAAATCATCCTTTATTAAGGCCATTATTCCCTTGTCTTAACCCTGCATATCAATCCTAATACACTTCTTGAAATCCTGGTAAAAATAAATCATAGAAAGTGGTCAGCTCAAATGCTCAGTAAGGATAATAATATAGTAGAAACATTCATAAATAAATATAAACATTTAAGGAAATTTATAACTAAAAAAAAGCCTTTTTAAACATCATCTTTAGAATAATATGGCAAAGATAAAATGAAATAATTTCATTTACTTATTCACATGTATATTCTTCTAGTCGAATAATCACAGGCAATATCAATAACCACTTTCATAACGATGGAATGCCTAAGGAAAAACTATCATAACCACGTATCCAAGGCCTCATTCCAAGACTACAAATAATATTTTTTCAAGGCCTCATTCCAAGAAACTAGTTTTGCTCATCAGACCTACCGATGCATCGGGGAGCTATAGCGGGCTCCACCTGTCACTTACTAAGTCCAATGCATTGGTTATATGAAAAGGTCTAAACATAAAATAAAAATTCATATTAAAATATCATAATAAATTTCAAAACATTACCAATAAACCATTAATGGTATAAAAATAAAACATCCACAGTTAAATATATCACAAAACCTTCAAACATTATGGAAATGAAGTCATTTAAATACATTTTTTAATCAAAGTATCGTATACCAATTTGAAACTTTTGAAAGGAATTAACATTTTAAAAACATTCATGTCCATATAAATAAATCCATAAAAACCATTTTGATGACTTGGACATAAATGAGAAAGATTTAGAAGAAAAAATATTAAAAAACATTTGAAATTATGTTTTTGTAAAAACTACCTTAAAATAATCCCTTTTAAAACTCTTTCATAAAACATGGACATTGAAAATAAATATGTCCCAGTAGATACGTAAGAACAACCTGAGATTATAAAGAGATTGTGGAATTAACACTTACCAATTTCGTAACGTAAGAAACATCCACCCCATGAAAGAGGTATCATAAAATGAATATTTAAATAGACATAAATCAATTTGTATTACAAAACGAATACAATTATGGGAAGTACATACACCTCACAAAAGGTAATAGTGGCCATATGGAATGAATCTCAATGGAATAAGGAGTCAGATGAAAACCCCTTACTTTGTACTTTTCCTTGACAGTGTGTATGTTAACCTCCTATATAATTATTAAATAAATTTTATTAAATTATAAAAGAAACATATT
Source organism: Viscum album (assembly GCA_963277665.1). NCBI lineage: Eukaryota > Viridiplantae > Streptophyta > Magnoliopsida > Santalales > Viscaceae > Viscum > Viscum album. The sequence goes on along the minus strand of OY728143.1, from coordinate 1,511,459,991 downwards.
CGTAAATATGATATCATATATGATCTTTTAGTATTTCATTGTTAATAATATTTTAGTATTATCGTCGTTTCGGGTGTTAACTGATTCGTTTTCCTTTATATGCTTCGTTACGTAAGCCATGTTTGTCATGTATAGGATGTATCTTATTAATATCTAGAATGATATAAAGTCCTTAAACAGTACTTATATTCATAAAATGATAATTAGTTATTAATGGATATGATGGGGAAACGAATCTCATCACGTTCGTGTATATGATAATCCGAACGTACCCACGAACGCTACTTCCATTTCATTTTTAATTTTAAAAGGAATCAAAACCAAATGATACATTGGTATATTATTAATCCAGAATAATATAATATCTTATATGTTTTACTTTATTTCATTAACACCATCCTTTATACATTCCATGTATGGTATGAACGAGTCATATCACATTGAGAGGGCGGTAGTCTTCACTTCCTCAAATGAAATTATCCTATATATATACAAGATCAAACGAATAATGGTATTATATAAAATGGAATTAAATAAGATTTTATATAAACTAAATATCATTAAAATCATATTTAATTATATTTCCATCATAATGGTCACCATGAGAGGTGATAAGATATTATTGAAAAATCATTGCTTCGTGAGGCGTTTGGTTTCCATCCACAGAAACATTATGTACTTTACCCATTAGATGGAGGTGTGTGTAAGTGTAGTTATAATAATTATAATAACAATGTCCTAGTATATTTATTATACTGGTTTTGTAAAAAAATAAAATAATAAGAAGATTTTATGGGTTGGAGAAGTAAAATAAAAGAAATGAATCTAAGAGAAATCGTTACCTCTAATTTTTGTACCTCCGTTTGGTTTGAACCAAAAAGGACTCTTGAAGTGACTTATGCCTAAGATAAGGCTTCTTAGAGGAGTCGAGGGATGTAGAGAGCTTAATTGGGTAGAGTTTGGACGAGCCAAAAGAGTTATAGGTGTGAGGAATTGGTTAGAAGTGGTGTCCCTTTATAAGGGGGAGGAGGGTCTCTTTAGGAAAAACATAAAGTATTATTTTATAATAAATTCATATTCGATTTATAATAGATCAAAAGTTTTTTATTCAAATTATAATGTGGGAATGGGTTGGAATCCTATCATCCAATAGATTTTATACATGTATGGGTGATTATATTAACCTTATCTTTATGTTTTAACTCTTAGTTAATTAGATTGACATTTACCATGTCACATTGTATTTTTATATTATATAGTTAATAAACAGACTATATAAATCCATTATACCCCCATGTGGTCCAGTAATGATACACCTATAATGATAAAATTCTTTTGTCTGATCATTAGATTTTTAGGAATTTAATATGAATTAATAATATAATATTTGTTTTAAAAATTATTTTATGTCAATTTTACCACTATTTGGTATTTGATTTTTGTTAAACTCATAAAAACATGATTAATTATAACAATATAAATTAAATAAATAATAAAATGTCATATTAAACTATAAAATTCGTTGAATTCATTAAAGGACTTTATATTTATTTGGGTATTTATAATATCAATTATTTTAATATTTCACAAATAAGGTGATTATTGCATCATCATTGTGTCATAAATAAATTGTATTATATAATGTATAAAAATTATAAATAAAATACCATTATGTAGGAAATATTTTTATCTTTATAATTAATATTTATAATCGAAAATATAACACATATAACCCTATGTAAAAATTGTTTTTTTGAAAGATATAAGCTTATATTATTTTTCTTTAACTTAATTAATATAAAGTGTCCCTATCACCTACAAGTGGATCCATGGGGTCCCAAAATCTACCCATACAAGACCATGGTAGGATATTTATCGACCAATATGTTTAGGACACATTTTTGGGTATTTTATTATTATTATAATATTATTCTTTTACCCTTATTTACCAGATTTACCTTTAAACCATGATAAATAAAATATTCACAGAAGTAATTATTCATACTGTCTAAAAATAAAAGTTACCTATTTACACAATTTGGACATCATGATTCCAAATATGGAATCCATTTTTTTAAAATTCAAAACACAGAAGTGATAGAAATTAATTGAAAATTAATTACCGTTGTAAAAACAAAAAGTTTGTTTTTAAGATATAATAACTATTAAAAGATTGACACTCGTTTATGTTCATTTTAATTGTGAAATTATGTCCAATGAACATAATTGAATTAAATGGTAAAAATAGATTCTAATTATACTTTAAAACCACTCAAATTCATAATTTATCAATATTAATTATTTTTCTTAAAAATGTTTTTTTAATTAAAATTTAGTAATTTTCACTATTCATCAAAATATAAAAGTTATTTGAAAAGTACCAAAATTTCACCCTAGGATAAATTCGATATTCCAAATCCAAAAATGAAGTCCATTTTAAGAGATAAAATTTATAAAAATTTAAAAAGTATGTATTATTATTCATAACAGATAGTTTGGTTGTAGCGTGTGTTAGAACTCGAAGTTCCCTACAACACACGCTACTGTATTATTCATAGAGAAGCGTACCGTGGAAGCTTGGAGTGTAAAATTATGGATTTTTGGAATTGTGATTAAAAAGTCCCTTTTAAAACATTTCATAGTTAGAATTAAAATACCTTAGAGTTACCCAATTTTTTTATCTAAAGAACATTAGAAAAACAAATCAGTTGTTATGAAAAACACATTCACTTTTTTGCATGCTCTCTTACCATGAACACTCTTGGTGGTCAACCCGTAGCAGCAAACCTAGACGTCTCAACCATTATATCACACTCTTATATAAATGATATATCCTAAGGTCATCAATTATTTCTCAAAAAAAAATAATGACTCCTGTGACCTTAGTGATTTTTCTTTGTTTTTTAACAAATGTGATTGAAGTGAATTGATTATGATATATAAAATAAAAGTTCCCATGCATGAAAAAATGATCAAACAACAAAACTGTGTCTTTTGGTGGGGGTCATCCAAAACATAGAGAATATTTTGAGACTTATAAATGTTTCCCCAATGTCTCTGCTCTATAAATTTATCCTTAATTCTATGCCAAAATTTTTCATAGGCCATCAAGAACCTATTATTGCCTATCAAAAATTCTATACTCCTCATCTGCTATAGGATGATTCTAATCATATATGATTTATTCCTAGTCCCACTGTTATAGGATATCATCTATTTGTGACATTACCTTCTCAATTTTAGTTTTAGACACCTCTAAATGTTAATTAAGATTTTGATGATCTATGATTGAGTGTTAAGAGATTTCGTGAACTCATTTTTTTATTCCTTACATTTTGGATATCCTTTTTAATATCCTAGAGATTACAACTATAGTCAGTATTTTGATGGTTCCTTGAAACATCTATCTATTGGCTTCTTTCATACACTAGATCACCAAAGAAGTTGTGGACTTACTCATGGAGACCACAAGCGTTAACTACTCTAGTGGTTAGATTATACAGCCACAGGCACACAAACCCCATCCTACTATCCAGATATTGTTCCTCAGTCTAGGAGATGAATCACTATATAGTCCCTCGTTCCAAATGAAGTACTATGAGATATTATTCAATTTCCTCATAATAATAATTTTAATTCTCTTCTAAAGGTTATGTCTATTTCTAATGGAAGTCCACATAAAAGGAAACATCTAGAACCCATATTTGGATACATTTGGTTAGGTAAGACTCCAAATCCAGAGGATGATCATCTTCACCAGACCCTTCCTCAACAGACACATCTCTACCATTATCAAGATATAACCCACTAGAGGAGTCACAAGTTTTCATATAATATTGTTCCTCTTGATAAAATCGGGGTCCATTTTAATGATCAATTATTCAAGGGATGTCGCTTCTATGACTGATGGGACTATGTAGTCTCTATCCAAATCATCATGATGGGTGATAACTCTCTTTAAATCTACTAGAAATAAGATAATTTAAATATATTTCATCAGTAGATTAAATGTTAGACTCATTTGTAAAATAATTTATTCAAATATATGTGGATTTTCAGGTTCAATTCTCATGTCTAGATAGGATTTCAACTATAGGGGATCCTTTTTCACTGATCGGTATATAAATAGTCAGTTATGCTTACATTTTTATTTGTTGAGGAAGACCTGTATATGAAAATTACAAAAAAATTATTCTAATGCTCTAGGAAATTTTTGAAAATTCCTGATTAACTTATATGATCTCTTACCATGAGGTACGTGGAATTCAATTATGATCCATCTTTGTCGCACCACATCACCACTCATTGTAGTCATTGTAATGACAAGGCCAAGTCCCCCATAGATTAAGGGGTGTAAAAAATACACTAAGGTCATCACCCTAACTTTCTCGACTAAACCACTAACTTCTTCAGCCTTTGGCATAGACCTAGGGCATTTTCATTAGCACCCTGTGCTTCACCTTCACCCCCTCTTACATGGTCCCCTTTCACATTTCCATGTTTCTCATTTATGAAAAAAAAATTTATAAGATCTTAATAACAACTATGATATGAATTGAATGTGGAAGATAGGTTAATGGTCTTACCTCAAGAAGTTCAACCATGTCATCCTCTAAGGAGGAAATTTCAACTCTCTCTTGAGGACTCCCTTATTTGGACACTGGACCTTTGGATTCTAAATAATTGGATTCATGCACATCGTTATCTGTTAATTCCTCCATAGATGAAAAGCTTTTAGTAGGTGGTATCCTCTCCCATTTGGGACCGACACCAAATACCACCCACACTAGAGTTGATTGAGTAATGCACTCCACCCATTAGCATAAAAATTTATCAACTTTCCTTCATGTACATGTGTCTATAATGGAATATGACCACTTACATCCTCTAAGAAGCTTGACCTCTACTCGGTCCACTCAATATCTAATAAACATCAATAACTTTCCCTTTGTCGACATAAACATTCATAATGTCTTCCATACCATCCAAAGATATCGAAATATTCCATTAGCTATTGTATGTATTATGTTCCTTATATTATTCCCATTATCCTCCCAAAATCATCTCATCCATGATTGGTATCCTCACACTTTCCCCCAATATCATTTTTGATATCCATCTCTTATACAAGGTAGGTGTGAAATAACATACTACCTCATCCTCGATAAAATTCTAGCTTGACTTCCCACATTACCGGGCACACTCCCTAGATAGAATACTAATGACAACGTTTCTTCTTTGGTACTACACACACAAACATAATCACTACAATATTCAATTTGGATACACTACCATTCTTTTTCTTTTGTAATTCATCAACTTGCCAACATCAACATTGGTTGGCAGTAGTGGAATTGTTTCCCATAATCCTTCATGCATCATAATCCACAAAATATGATGAATGATACATGTATATCACACCTCATAGACGACCATGTTAGTCTCTTCATTTCCCAATAGATGAAGCATAGATTTTTGGAGAATTATGATAGAGTGTATTATTTATAGTAGATATGGCCACAAATCCTGGCCCCCAACTCTACAAAAATAACACTATATAGGTAATCCTTCAGTTCTGATATCCTGTATAAGTTATAGACCAAAAGAAAAAATAGGTTTTTGAAGTGATGGAATTTGATGTTTTCATGGTTGAAGAAAGAATCGTGATTGCAACCCCATCAAGTGTCATTGGCTATACCCTAGAATTAAATGTCAAAGAAGGACATATACCTAAATTTAGAGAGGAGATATAATTTCGTAACCAATAAATCTGTATGTGTATAATAATACATATGTAAAATAACTGATACAGTTCAGAGATCATATTTATCATTCTTTGCATTTAAACATGGTCTATAAAACTATAGAGATGAGCCAAAACAGGTACCCCAGGTTGACACCCATGTCATCCAACAAGATCAATTCCATCAGTAGAGACTCTAGGACCAAGACCCCCTATCATAACAAACTAGAAGTATCCATACACTATTAAATGTATGTAGGAATGAATCATAACATACAAGTTGCTCCCATCCTTTGACGATGTGTCACCCCCACTTGTCAAACCACTGTTTTTCTAGGATTAACCAATTTGAGCATGAATTAAACCTATAAGATGCTATTAGAAACTTCTTTTCTCACCCTATTATCTTTACAACATGATCCATAATTAGATACATTTCAAACTCCACATTTTAAATAAAATTCATATTAATAATCATATCATGTTTCAAAATTTTATTCAATGGTTCTAGGATATATATCCTCAGATGAAGAGTTTGATGCCTACCCTTCCATGAGTTCTCCAATGGAGGGAACTCATCCTACATGAACCCTAGGAATTTTATTTAACCCATGCATTGGAAATCAAATAAACAGATGTTGGACACCTCCTATTGATGATGGTTGGTATTAAAATATGGGGACCATAATTTTAGGAGATCCAACACTTCTCCATTTGAAGGTAGAAGTGGAATTCCAATATCCACACCACCTCATAGAGTTTGATCTAGAATTGATCCACCCCATATTCAAATTAAAAATTAGCATACCTAATATGGCTAGGCCCGTTCACTGGTGAAATTACTTCAAAACCATAGGTCCTAGTCCTTATTATATCCCATGTAATTTTCCTACATAATGATCTAAATAGTGCTATCATACTAGGTAGGGAGTTCTTCGACCTCTTGAACCTTTCACATGACTATTCCAATCAACTGATTCAGCACATAAATGTCTATTTCCCCAGGACCCCTAGTAGGATGACAATGAATAGAGTTATTTTAATGATTTATGTCATCCTTGCATGTGAACCACGATTGTGAAGTGTCGACATCCATGCCCAATATATTCATCTCATCCGCCAACCTGAAGTTCCATAGTAAAAATTAGTTCCTTAGTGGATAGTTTTTGTTCCTCCATTAGAATGTTGAAATGGGGTTGATTATTAGATAAAACCATACATGATCAATGTGTTTTTGAATTTCTTATCTATTTTGGTTCACCAAGTAATAGTTGTTGTGTCGGTCTCAGTCATATTTTTCGTTGGGATATTTAAATTGATTATTGGAATTCCGTAGGGAAGCTGTAAAAAATTATAGTGCTAGGGGGGAATATGGGAGATTGTGCAAAATAAGATGTCTTTATCATAGAATAATATGAAATAAAAATATAATTACATAATATATTCCAAAAAATATCATATTTTTCATGAAAAATCAATACTTACGTGAATGATAGCAACAACCATTCAAATAAAAAGTTCTGGTACCATACAAATACCCCATGATATATTTTTATTAGTTGATAATTTTTGTATCCCCTCACATAAAAAAACTGGAATTGGATGTATTTATGATGGGATATTTTCTACGGGATCCCGTCACAAATATGCTTTTGTGACGAGGCCCCCTTGAAAATAGCTTGTTGCAGAAAATGGCGTCGTAATCATGTCTCTGATTATATACATTATATATAATTAAGAATTTTGCGACAGGCCCATCGCAAATTCTATTTGATATAGGGAAATACCCTGTCGCAAATAATCCTCTGATTATATACATTATATATATATATAAAATATTTTCTGACGGGGCCGTTGTAAATCCTTTTTGTGATGGAACTGTTTCCCCTGTCACAAATAGTACTAATAAAAAATCAAATTTAAATTATTTGCGATGGGAACCAGTCAGAAAAGGCCCCATCACAAATATTAACAGTAATGAATATATATATAATAAAATTATGATTAATGTAAAAATATATATTAATATTATAAAAATAATATAAAAATAAAAAATATTAGTATTAGTAAAATAAAAAAACAGTAAAAAATATATTACCAAAAGTATATATTTAATAAAATTCTGATTAATAAAAAATTAATATAAGTTTTATAAAAAAATTTAAAAAAAAAATATTATAACTCTCAATATATACAAAAAAATATAAAAAACGTTAAAATGTTATTATTATTAGAAAAATAAAAAAATATTAACAAATATAATACTAATAATAAATAATAAAAGATTAAAAATAAAAAAAATAATTATGCAATATTTTCACCGATAAAAAACAGAAATTGTAAATAGTTCATGTTAAAATAAATATTCAATTCAAATGTTTTTAACATAAAAAATCAATGGGGGCATCTTTTAGAGAAGTTGGAGGAGCTGTAGGAGATGGTGGAGGAAACTACATCCCTAAACTATGAGTCAGACGACGCATGTACACCTTTTGCTCATGATGTTGCTGCTACCATCGACACATCTCCCCCTCGTGCTGCTGCTGCTACTGGTGCCACTGACACATCTCTTTATGCTACTTCTACAAACTCTCTATAAGCTGATACTGAGTTCGTAACTACTCCTAAAACTGTGAGGCAGAAGATGATGCCTCTCCATAAGATCCTCTTGATCTAGATGCTGACATCTCATATGTACCATAAAAATTACCATGAGTAAAATGAGTGCCAATACCAACTACTCGACACTCCTCAAAGCCATACCGAGTTGCTTGCATCCCTGCCGCTTCATCGAAATAGTGCGCACTATTCTGCTCAATCGTCTCGTTATGACTCTTAGCCTATGTCAGAGAGGTCTCAGCCTCATAAGACTCCTTCAATTACAATTTCAAATTAAAATGGTGAAAATATTATATGCAGTTAATTTTCAAACCGAAAAAATAATACTAACCACAATCTGATTATGGAAATCACCTATAATATCTCTATTGAATGGATCATTATACATCCTTCGATAAACATTGAACACCGTATTACCAAGATGCTCGACATTCTACAAAAATATAAAATAAACTCTTCATATTTAAAGTTTTATTAAATATTTAAAAAATATACTTACCATATTCTCTCTATGCGTATTGAATTTACAGCTACCAGCTCAATGTATGACCATCTGTCTTTTCTGGTTCTGTCATCCCATTGATGATCTCCTATGAAATCCACCACTCAAACATTGTAAACATAATCCATCCCAAACGTGAGATGATGTGTACTCCGTTAGGTGGGCTCTACACGGCTCATCAAATTCTGTCACTCCTGCTTTCTTAATTTTTGTTCTTCGCAAATTGGGAAAAACATGACGGAAATGGTCACGCATTGATATCTACCATGTCGTGTGGATAGCATCATGCATGATATCATCAATGGGATACCATATACCCTACATATAATTTATAATATCAAGTTATTAATAAGATAAATTTGAAAATAAATATTTTTTATTTTCGAACCACCCAATGATCAGACATGCCACATTGCACATCAACATGAATCTGTCCCAATGTGATCCATGGATAAGAAAAATAATTGTTCAAGATAGCTCTCCCCTGTCCAATAAATACATGTGAAAAACTAAGTAAAAGGAATAAATAATCAAACAATTAAGATATATATATATTAATGAAATCAAACTATAATATGTAGGGTACCATACTTCCATGTGCGTGGATCGAAGCCAAGACATGGACGTCACTCGGGGATAGGGTTAAGAATCATCAGTCATAGAAGAAAATTCCCCCATTACATACCCCCTGAATCGTCAGTAGGATTAGGGTTAGATGGTCTAGATTCCCGATCATCCAAAGGTAGATCAGCCTCCTGAAACTCGTGAAATAGATCAGAATCCATATGCAACACAAAATGTTTCTTGTTAGCACATAGTTGAAAATAACTATTATATATATTTATATAGTTTAGTTATGACTATAACCATAATTTAACTATGTATAAGTCCATATTAATCCTTATCTCCATATTTATCAATGTCAATGTATTCATCTTCCTCCTCAACATCATAAATATCTATATGAGTTTTAGTATCATAATCTCTTTTCATTCCAAATTCCTTTTAACATAATTGACATCTTTGTCATAATCAATCCTTAATTGTGGAGTGTCATCATCGATATTCATGTCTCTTTTTAAAAATCATTTATTTTGAGTAGTCTCATGAAAAGATTCAATTTAGACCACATCAGCGGAACCACATTCAGTTTCTATAAACTAATTTTCACAAGATTCCATTTTTATTATGCTCCACCAATAACTAAAGTCTATTGAAGTATCATAGTACTTTCCTTAATAAATTTTATGTTCCTGTTGAGCTAGTAAAAATTGTACATTTTCTACTAGAAGTCTTTTATTTTTAATATTTATGATTTCTTGAGTCAGATGAACATGCAAGCCACTCTCAGTATCTAGCCTCCAATATTTATTCATCATTATGTAATTCTTTCCTAGATAACACAACTCAATAATTTTATCTAGAATGCCATATAATTAAACTTCATTTTTTCTATATTGAGATCTCCTCAATAAAAATCCATTTCTCGTTGTTTTTTTGCTTCCCCATATGCACTTGTATGAAATCAAAAACCATTCACCACAAATTCATTAGAAGATTTAACAATTTTGGATGGTGTGTTACTCAATATACACAGTTGCTTAACAATTTTATCAGCATGTTGAGACACCTAAATTTTTTTAAAACAACTATAAATATGATAAATAATAAATGGAATTGAAATTAAACCATCAATAATATAGGTTTTGATTTTTTTTAAACCATTGAGAATTTTTTTTGTCTGCGTTCTTTAAGAGAATCTGCTGTAATTTTTGGAATTCATGTCTTAATATGATTATCATATAACATAAAAATAAAATATGTTTACATACAGTAACATAATTAAATAATACGTGATTGAAGCACATACAGTACCAATGATGTCATTTCTTCACAGATCAGCATGACATATATATGAGCTCCGTGATGTTCATCATCTGGAATCCATAATTCATGAAATCCCTCGAAACCAAGATTTTGATGATTAAAAACAGATAATTGATTATCCATTTCCTCCTAAAAATTCTCCACATTTTGTCCCATGCGATTGTGTTTTAAAGGATACTAAGAATCAAAATAACGAGAGTAGAAAAAAGAAATTTCCTCTTGAAAATAAGCTTTTACATTTGAGCCTTCAATTGATTCTTTGTTACCTACTTTTTTCTTCAATTTATGCATGTATCTCTCAAATGGGTATATCTATCTAAACTGTACTCTACCTTTTCATTTAGCTACATGTGTAAAATGTAATATTTGATGTTCCATTGAGTCAATGAAAGCCTGTGGAAAGATATTTTTCTAGTTTACATATAATTAACTCAAAATATTCATCCAGGTTTCTCAGCGCATTAGAGTCTATTGTCACTACACAAATGTCTCAAAAAAAATATGATCTGTCTGTTATTTAATCCTAAATCATAGAATTCATCAATCCTCTAAATCCAATCAGTATAAGTATTTCCATTATAACATGAAAATCATGACTTTTTAATCTGGTAATATAACCATTCTTAATACATCAACCCAAATTGGAAGCGTAGCCTTCTGGAAACCACAAATCTACAATCCACTGACTAAATAATAAGAGACTCTATTTGGACAATTTATATGCTACTTTTGGCTTCATTAACCTTTGTGATCTATTATTTTTAAATAGTTTATGTTCTGGTCGCCTAAAAATGTGGGAAAGACCTAATCGTGAATTTTTAGTATCTTTGGTCTTACCCGGTGTATCCGAAACTGTATGAAATAAATTATAAAAATAGTTCATCTCAATATTCATGACATCTAATATGTGGAGGTCTAACAAATTAGACCAATATAAAAGATCCCCAAAAATGATTCATTTTATCCAATTATGTTCATTACCAAAGCCATGAATTTTCTTATTGGTTTATATTTTGCCCATATGTGATGGGAGTTAATGAAACTAACAGTGATTTTAACGTTGCACCTAAGATAATTTTTCGAGGTTCATCCCTTTCAATTGTAACTTTTCTAAAGTGAGATTTGTTCCTCTAAAGAGGATGATCGGTTGGATGAAATTTGTAGTGACAGTCAAAATAGAATGGCTTTTTCCATTAACGACCATAATGGTTTTATTGTATTTCATACAGTAAGGACATAATTTTGAACCATGTTTACTCCAGCCAGATAACATGACATATGTTTTATTGTTACTAATCATCCACATCAATGCTACTATTAATATTTAATATTTTTTGTAGGAACATCATATGTAATAACACCATTACCTCACAATGCATTTAATTCATCAATAAATATTTTCAAATAAACATCAATAATATTTTTCAGATGTCCTAGGATTAATAAGGTCAAAATGATATATGGCTCCTTCATCAACATACAAGGTGGTAAATAGTACGGAGTTATAAAGACATGCACACATGAATACAGACTACCATAAGAACCAAACGGATTGAAACCGTCAGTAGAAAGACCCAATCACACGTTTTGGGTTTCTAAAGAAAAAGACATTTGTAGATGGTAAAAATGTTTCTATGAATCACCACCAGATAGATGATTTAAACTTTTAGCAGTTGAAATCATGGTTTTGTGCCATGACATCATTGACGATGTGTTCTGAGACATAAATAAACGTTGTAACCTGCGTGTAAGGGGAAAATATTTCAACTGTTTTACAGGAATTGATCCAGACTTCCCCGGTTGAGCTTATTTATACATTGATTGTCCACATGTGGGACAACTATACAACAAATCATTATCACAAGAATATAAGATTAAATAATTTCTACATGCATGAATCTTTCGATAACTAAAGCCCAAATTATGAACCAGCCTCTTGCTCTCATATTAATTTGCAGGAAACACATTTCCTTTAGGTAATAGTGTTTTAACCAAAGATAATATCTGATCAAAATAGTTTTTTGACATTGAATTACCGGATTTTATAGCCAGAAATTTTGCAACCACTTCTCAATTTCTTATCTTTCAACCAGGATATAATAGATCCTCAGAAGTCCTCAACAACTCATAAAATTAAGATGGTGCCAACTCAGGAGTTAAATCAATATCTTCTTGAGTTTCAGTTTATTGAACATATGGACCTGCAACATCATGTACTAATTTTTTAAACAATGATGGATCTAGAATCAAGTTATTAGAAACTTTTCTCGAACTATGTTCACCGTGTTGATACCAAAAAACATAATCTGGTTGAAAACCAAACCTCAAAAGATGTCCCCTAGCCTTTTCAAATGTGTCAAACATTCTTAGAGCAAATTTTTCACAAGTATGCTTTATTGTACCTTATGAAACATATTCTTGTTTTGATGAGGAATATGATAAGAAAGCCTCAACACCCTCAATACATACATGATTTAAACAAGAACCGTTTGGATTTCTACGCTGATTTATCTAAGCCCGATCATCTAAAAATGAATGTTGTTGGATTCCTTGTTACATATTTTTCTAAAAAATATAAAATAATTACCATTTTTGAATATTTTAAATTATAAAAACAATATCTAAAAAAGATAAATAATTACAACTACTTCTTAATAATTAATACTACTTACGAGTGACAAAATTTCTAGTGTATGGATGCCTACTCTTTTGTCTAACGTCTCATTTACTTGCTACTATCTCAGACAGAAATCACCATCAATAATTTACTCAGAGGTATGCATATTAATTATTGTATTCACGATAATGAATATGCATACCTCTGAGGAGATTCTTCATTGTGATTTCTGTGTGAGAAATTTTCATGTAAATCTTTCGTTGAATAATAGAGCCCCTTTTTTGTCGATGAATCGTCTTCTTTCCACTATCACCGACTGAACACATTATGAAAAATGTGGTCATACGAATGCATATTCAAACTCGTGCATATGAGATTGGACATGCATATGTTAAAGCATATTGTTACTAATGTTTGGAGTCGGTGAAAGTTAAAAGGAGATGATTCATCGATCAAAAAGAGTTTTTTCAATCCACTGGAAATTGTGACAAGTTATTATATGCTTTTACAATTTATTACAATTGATTTTCTTCCTAATTGTTCATATTTATAACTATTTATTACTTATTATTCCTATTTGTCATTATTTATTACTAATTATTCATATTTATTCCCAATTATTCATAATTATTACTAATTATTTCTAATTGTTTCTAATTATTTCTAATTATATCTAATTATTACTAATTATTCCTAATTATTCTAAATTGTTACTAATTATTCATATTTATTTCTAATTATTCTTAATTATTCATATTTATTCATAGTTATTCATATTTATTCATATTTATTCCAGTTTATTAATATTTATTCATATTTATTCCTAATTATGTATAATTATTCCTAATTATTAATAATTATTACTAGTTATTCCTAAATATTCACAAATATACCTAATTATTTCTAATTATTCCTAATTATTCTCAATTATTACTAATTATTCCTATTCATTCCTATTCATTCCAAATTATTACAAATCATTACTAATTGTACATAATTATTACTATTTATTCATATTTATTCCTAATTATTCATATTTATTCATAATTATTTCTAAGTGTTTATATTAATAACCAATTATTGCTAATTATTCATATTTATTTCTATTTATTGCTAATTATTGTTATTTATTCCTATTTATTCATATTTATGGATAATTATTGATAATTATTCCTATTTATTGAAAATTATTCACAATTATTCCAAATTATTCTTATTTAATTTGATTTATCCTTATTTATTCCTATTTATTCATATTTATTCATATTTATTTCTATTTATTCCTAATTATATCTATTAATTACTATTAATTCCTATTTATTACTAATTATTCCAATCAATTTCTCATTATTACTATTTAATCCTAATTATTCCTAATTATTTTTTATTATCACTAATTATTTCTTAATTATTACTAATTATTCCTTAATTATACATATTTATTCGTAATGTTCAAAAATTATTACAAATTATTCATATTTGTTTATAATTATTACTAATTATTACAAATTATTACAAATTATTAAAAATTATTACTAATTATTACTAATTTTTCATATTTATTCGTAATTATTCATATTTATTCATATTTTATGCTAATTATTCTTATTCATTTCTATTTATTTTTAAATTATTCCTATATATTGCTAATTATTTCTATTTATTCATATTTATTCCTATTTATTCCTAATTATTCCTACCTATTCCAATTTATTCCTAATTATTCATATTTATTTATATTTATTACTATTTTTAATAATTATTACTAATTATTACTAATTATTACTAATTTTTCTTAATTATTACTAATTATTCTTTTATTATTACTAATTATTACTAATTATTAATAATAATTCCTAATTATTCCTTATTATTCCTATTAATTCATATTTATTCCTAATTATTACTAATTATTCAAATTAATTCCTATTTATTACCAATTATTCATATTTATTCCTAATTATTTCTAATTATTACTAATTAATCTTAATGATTCTTTATTATTCCAAATTATTCATATTTATTCATATTTATTCATTCTTAATCATATTTATTCTTAATAATTCATATTTATTCATATTTATTGTTAATTATTCTTAATTATTACTATTTATTCATAATTATTCCAAATTATTCCAAATTATTACAAATAATTCCTAATTATTCCTAATTTTTACAAATTATTCCACATTAATAATAATTATTGTTAATTATTCCTAATTATTCTTAATTATTCCTAATTTTTACTTTTTATTCTTAATTATTACTAATTATTCCTAATTATTCCTAATTATTCATATTTATTACTAATTATTACTAAATATTAATTATTAAGAATTAATATTAATAATTTCAATTTATTATTAAAAATAAATATAGACAACAAAACATTTTAAATCTTATTTAATTACAACTAATCAACAATAACTAAAATCAACATAAAAAATTAAAATAAATACTAAATTAAATAAAATATAAATAACATTAAACATGATATCCTATTGATGTAAGTGACATCAAAACTTCTACATAAAAAAACTAACTCATATATATTTTTACTCTAAAAATCGAGTTTAGAGATAGAGAAAGTGAGAAATGAGAGGTAGAAAAAAAATGGAGGGGGTATATATAGGTTAGATTAGTAGCGACGAAACTATTTGTGATGCATCACATCCAAATAGTGTGTCAACCGACACACTATTTGGGACGAGGGGATCCCCCCATCGCAAAAAACCTTCCCACGCTTTGGCAATCATCCCACGCTATGGCACCCATCCCGCACTTTGGTATGCATCCCGCACAAAACCACACATTAACTTTTGCGACGGGACCCCAAAACCCATTTGAAATAACATGTTATTTGAGATGGGAAGAACCCCCGATCGCAAATAACCCCTGGGATGGACTATTTTTTATGGGACTTAATCCTGTCACCAATAGCACATCACAAAAGCATGTTTTTCCCATATTTTACAGATATGGAATTACCAAACACAATATTCACAAAATCATGTTTTCCTACATCTGAGATACATTATGAAACATTTCATAGTTCCATGTAATAGTCATTTGATGTTAAACATCACATATGTTCCACAACCGAGTTGGTGAAACTCCATGTGTGCATCCAGAAGACCCAATATCAAAGGAAGATGGAGGCTAATTTCTGGAGTACTGTAGCAGTACTGTATCAGGTATTGTAGTAGGTATTGAAGCTGGTACTATAGTAGGAACTGTTGTAGCCAGGAATATTACCCTATTTGGTCCTACGAGCCACCTATTTGATCCCATAGTCCTTTAAGGCATTCGGGCCACCCATGCCTTTGGGTCAGTAAGGCCTTCAGTCTACCTCAAGGTCTTCGGGCCTCGTTCAGTGCAGATGCAAACCAGACAACCTACAAGGAACAAGCTTCAGAAGTTCGATGAGGATGTAGAATTCACCATATAAAAAACTAAATGGATTGCAAGAATGATAGGGCATGTCACCTTCCCTCAGAACAAGCCTGTGCAAGCATGGGAAAGCCTATCCGAACAGCCATGCGAAGGTGGAGAGTTGATTTCACGCTGATGATGCTGGGGAGGTGCAGTTCCAAGTAGTTAGTATGGGTTGTATTTATTGTTTCATTCCTAAGGGAAATTAATTCCTCTAAGGCCTATGAGCCATGTAATACTTACGCCTACAAGGCTTGTATGTAACACCACATGATTATATAGAACATTATTTTTTAAAAGTAATTCAATAACTCGCACTACACGCAACACTGAGATCAACCGTAAAAAAACATCCCAAACAATCCATTCAAAAGAGGTTTTAAATATTTTTAACTAAATTTTGAACATTATATAATTCTTATAATTTTAGAATCCATATTATTAGATTCTTAGACACAATGAAAAAATAAATTCCAATTTTTTAGATAAAAGAATATTTTTTTTTAAAAAAATGTAATTTTTCATCCTTTTAATGGATAACCCTTTATAAATATAATATTTGATACTTTTATATATTAAATTTTAAAAAATATACATCTTCTTTAGAATCGGGACATAAGAATTTAGTTTCGATAAATATTTGGTGTTTTTCTGATAACATTCATATTTGGATGAATAGTGAAAAAGACTATATTTTAACTGAAACCAACTTTTTTAATCAAAATAATTTTTATTGTTAAATTATACATTTTAATGGTTTGGAAGTATAAATAGATTATATTTTTACCATTTAATCAAATGTTATTAGTTGGAAATAATTTAACTTTCAAATTGAACTTAAACAAGTATCAATCTTTTGCTACTTATTATTTCTTAAAAACACTCTTTGTGGTTTCGACAACGAGAATTAATTTTAAATTAATAAATGAAACTTCTATATTTTTAATTTGGTAAAATAAGAATAATTTTTGAATTTATAATATCAAAATTACCTTATGGTGAAATTTTCTAATTTTCTAAAAACATTTAATTTTTTATGAATAGTGAAAAACTCTGAGTTACTGGTTAAAACCGACTACTTATTTAAATAATTATTTATTTTATTTAAATTTATTTGAGGTCAAAATTGATACATAATACCTATATATGTTCAATGTAATTCATTGGAGTCAGCTTACAATAATTTTAGATATGTAACTAAGTTTATTGAACTTTTTACCGTCTTTTAACCACCTCCTAGGAGCATTTGAGAATTTACATAAAACATAATTTTACAGCTTCTGTGACTTGAATCATACAACTATGAGAGACATGGTTGATATCTTTAAGTAAAATGAAGTTCAATAAGATGAAAATAATTTTTGGTGAGTAGTAACTTTTTACTTTTATCTACCAGGGTTAAAAGTTAATAGGGTAATTAAGGAAAAAAATGATATTATTATTACCCTAAAACATGTAATAATTCTATTGGATAAATTTAATTAGATAAAAAACTACCTTAGGAATAAAATATTATACTTTAGATCCACATTCATTAGATTAGTACATTTATTATTATTTTATTTAAAGAAGAGTTAAAAGAGTTAAGGTCAAAGTTTAATAAGTGAAACATTTTTAACAAAAGATAAATTAGAATATAAATATTCATTAGAAAGATAAAAATATTTCCTACATAATGGTATTTTATTTATATTTTTTAGACTTTAAATAATTAAATTTATTTATGGCACAATGATGATGTAGTAATTACCTAATTAATGAAATATTAAAATAATTAATATTATAAATATCCAAATAAATGTAATTTGATAAATTTTATTAATTAAACTAATTTTCGTGGTTAATATGACATATTATAATTTGTTAGATGAATATTTTTTGAAGTAATAATGTTGTTATGAGTTTAACAAAAACATGATACCAAATAGTGTCAAAATTGACATAAAACAGTTTTTAAAACAAATATTAAATTATGAATTGATATTCTATTCCTAAAAAAAGGTTCAACAAAAACACTAATATAATTATTGTTTAATCATTAATGAACTACATGGGGTTTTCTTGGATGTTTACTGTATGTTTATTAACTATATAATATAAAAATACAACGAGACATGGTAAATGTCAAACTATTTTAGTAAGAGTTAAATCTAAATGATAGGGTTAATATACTGACCTAAATCTCTCTAAAACCTATTGGTTGAGTGGTTTGGGACCCATCCCAACAGTATCCTTTAAATATTTTATTTTTGAGCCATTAGAAACCGAAAATGAGTTTATTATAAAATAATATTTTTAGCTTTTCCTAAGGTACCCCTCACCACTCTTAATAAAGGGCACTCCCCCTTCTCTTTAAATCACCCCTTCAAACCCATTTGGCTCGGCCAAACCCTTCCCAAATACCCTATAAATTATCCTCCCTTTGACCTATTGGTATTCCTTTAGTCATAAATCCATCATAAAGATTCATTTTGATTAAATCAAAAGGAATAACCCGAAGAAGTGGTAAATATTTTATCACCTCTTTCAAGTTCCTTTCATCTTCAAATTCCTCTTTATTGGTGTTTTAAATTATAAAATAATAACTCCATTATCTTATATATACATTGATGTTATTATAAATATGGTATAACCATATTCATATCTAATTCATCCTTTGAATTACATGTCACCATCGGTGCGTACGTAAGGATTACTATCTCCAGGTCGTGGTGTAATTGTTATTCAATACATTATTATTTGGATGGGTATAATAATAATGTGTAATTGATGAAAATAATAAATATAACATGATAATGATTTTGTATATATGATATACCATCCAATTATATATTATTTTAATATCAAAAGAATCATATTTTTGCTCGTGCGTACGTACAGATTACCGTCTCCACGAACGCGATGAGATTAATTCCCCATCATAATCCATTAAAGAATAATTTTCCTTAGATGTTTAAAAATAATGTGTATATACTTAGTATCGTTTTTAATGTTAATAAGATACATATTATCCATAAAAAAATATCTTATCTAACAAATCATATAAAGGCAAAAAATCAGTCAACACCTGAAATGATGATAATACTAAGATATTATTAACAAATCAATGTTAAAAGATCGTATATGATATCATATTAATGTATATAATTCTTGTAAAATTTAATAACAATTAATTAATCATTATATTGGTGTTTATCCGACACTCATCCAAAGAAATTTTCTAGGTAAGGGTTAATTTTACAATCTATTTATTACCTGAGGTTGTTTTTACGTAAGTATCTACTGGGTCATCATTATCATCAACATCCATGTTTCATAAAAATGCATTTCAAAACATTTGTACTATTTACTAGACTATGGGTTAAAATAATTTATACCCTTATTTGTCTTTTTATAAAATGGATTCAAAGGAATATTTCTGTCATTTTCCAAACAAGGTACATTATGAACTTTTCGACAAAATTAAGGTAAGAATTGTTTTAACTTATACAGCGAGTGTGGCTATTTTCCGCCGTTATAACAACATTGAACCTTCCCTTACAAGATTATAAAACTATTTTCAATATAAATGTTTTCGTTTATAATTACATTACTTTTAAATGATTTAAAAATAGTAAGATATATTTCTATAAAAAAAGGGTTTGATTTCATCCATGTCAACATCCTTTGATGGATTTTAATCTTATTTGAAGTTGATTTATTTTGATACAAAACATCCTTATTGTATTGAATGTTTTGTGACATGTTTGACTTTGGATGTGTTATTTTTATCCCATTAATGGTTTATAGATAACGTATTGACATTTCATATGCTAGTTTTAATATGAATGTTTATGATATGTTTAAACCTTTTCATATGAGGAATGCATTGGACTTAGTAAGTGACCGGTGGAGCCCGCGATAGCTCCTCGATGCATCGGTAGGTCCCATGAGGAGCACTAGTGTCTTGGAACAAGGCCTTGAAATTTTATTATTTGTATTTTTGTCACAAGGCCTTGAAAATGTGGTTATGAAACATGGAATTATGCATTCCATCATTATAAAAGTGGTTATTGATATTTCATGTTATTATTCAGCAAGTTGAATATCCATTTAAGAAATTAAATGGAGTTATTTTGATTTATATTTACCATATTATGATGATGTTTATGTTGTAAAGACTTTTGTTTTAATTGTATATATTTCCATATGTATTTGTGGTTATTTATGAATGTTTCTACTATATTGTTATCCTTACTTAGCATTTGAGTTCACCCCTTTCTATATTTTATTTTCAATGGATCCCAAGAAGTTATTTATGTTTATGATGCATGGTCAAGCTAAGGGAACAATGGAATTATCAATGAATTATTTTTTTTGTGCTGTATTTTGGAAAGTGTAATGTAACGTTCATGTTTGTAATCAATTTTCCAAGGCTACTAAACTGATTGGTCTTTCGGGAAATGATTCCTTGTAATCATTCCAATTTATTAAAATAATACACTGACTCAAGGAATCTAGGGTCGGGGTGATACATTCGGAATCAGAAGATGTTTAGAAATAACATTGGAATCTAGATTTATATAAACTCTGATTAGAGAACATTACCCTAAGATAGACTTTTTGGATTAGTATAGAAGAACACTATAGAAATTTGGTAATGTAGAGATATTGTGGGTTTTCCATGAAAATACATCCATGTCTGAATATGAGCAGGTAGAGACGGCTTCGACATAGATGTACCTATGGGTAAAACCCAAATACACGAATTTGAGCTAGACTTGAAGGGGAATAAGTGCACGAAAATGGGCCTTTCTACACTCTTGGTTACGACTCTCCTAGGGGATATTCTTATGATAATTCCCAGTTTCTTTACAAATCGTTATAAAGGATTTTTTAGTATATAACTTCAAAATGAAAATATTTTTATGATTATGGATTATAAATATAATGTTTTAAATTTACATTAGGAATTTTATAAGTTAGGAATTATTAATTGCAAACCATAAACTGACCTAGTGTATGCCATTGTATAGAAATGGCACCCGGTAGAAGGAATGTGAGCTCCAATAATATGTATGATCGAAAGAGTAAGAAGGATTATATCTTTCTTGGAATTAATCCAACATTTAGAAGGGAAATAGTCTCCCACATATTCTCAACAATTGAAGAAATAGTATCATGAATTAATAAGATAAGTAAATAATTCTCTGAGACCAATTGATTTGAAGGGAAGAAAAAGAAGAAAATTATGGAAGAGAAAAAGATGGATAAAGGGAATAGGGAAAAGAAGGATTTTCCTATATGTGATAATTATAGAAAGAATCACGTTGGTAAATTCTTAAAGGTAATGTGAGTTTGTTTTAAGTGTGAATATAAAGGACACCAAGTATGTGATTGCAAGGGTAAGAAAAAAGTTTCAAATGTACAATGCTTCATCTGTAAGGCATTGAGACATTACGCGAATCAATGTCCAAGTCATCGGAGTATACCTTAAATGATACTATTGGATAATAATGAAGTTATGATACTGACATAGATTAATATTAATGAATCTTATTCTTAAATTGTTATTATATAATTATTTTATTTGATTGTTGTATCAACAATATACTGGTTATATGAATTATGGAGATAAATAAGGATTTCAGATTATATAGTTCTAAGATAACTGAATTAATAGTAAACTAAAAATTTTGGAAAAATACATGTTTGATGGAAATGTAATCCTTAATATGGTCTTGATAATGAGGTAGTGATTTTGGAATAATATATGCTTGATTTTGATAAATTATATTGGATATTCATGACTTCCATGAAACTGATTAATTGTTTTTTAATTTCATCATTGTTGGAATATTCAATATTTTTCGATATAAGGAATATATCCAGTATTATATAAAGTATAAGGGAACTTGAATGTAGTCAATAAGGTTTTTTGGTAATTCAGGATGTTACCATGTTTTAAAATAATAAATGATGAAGTTGTTCGGATGTTATTAAATGGAAAAAAGTATCTTCATTGAATTTATCTTTTTTAAAAGTATTTGACTGTGAGTTTGGATAGAAGTATTATGGATAATTATAATGGTTGTAATGGATTATGTTTGAAATTGGATACAATTTTTCTGGTTATTTTTGGATTTTTATAAAAATGGAAACACTCAGACCATGTGACAACCCATCACATCGGACAAAGCTATGAGAATCGAACCCACATCCATAGTGCGATTAGGATTTATCGCCTACCACTATACTATGTGAAGTCCCTGGATTATATAATGTAGTTTTGTAAAGGGTCTAATAGGTGAATTATAAATTCCTTTTTGGAACCCTATACAAATAGGATAAATATAATATTTTTTTATGTTCATTTATCTTTTAGAGTGAAAGATGATTTTGTGGTAGAAATTAGTTAATGGATGGAACTCTACATGTCAAGTTTATATTTTTTCATCACTTATTCTATGAAAAATTAATTCTTAAACATTATCTGAGGGAAATAAAAAATAAAAATGTGTTATCCTAATACCGTCGAACCGATGATATTTTAAATCATCATAGATTGATGGATTTGAGGCCCTCCATTCTACAATTGTTTCTAACCGATAACCTCGATCTCTCTGTATAAATATTTACGTTTTTCATCCAATTATGTGCCTCTAATTTCCAACAATTTTATCCTAATTGAGATAATAATTTTGTGGTGACTTTTTCATTCCCCTTTTCCTCTAATTAAGACTAAATTTTATTAACCGAATTTCCAATGTGGGTTTGCCCACAAATGAATTTTCTATTTTCAACCTTTTATTTTCAAATAACAATTTCAAATTGTGAGGTCCCAATTTATATAAGGAGATAATAATGTAACACCCAACGATTTCATAGTACATTATTGCTTTAAATTAATTCAATAACTTACACTACATGCAACACCGAGTTCAAGCACCCCACGACTTACCAAACTAGTCGTTCAAAAGAAGTTATGAATAGTATTAACTTAATTTTAATCATTATATAATAATTATAATTTTATAATCTATATTATGAGTTTTTAAGATATAATGAGAAAACAAATTCATTTTTTTCAGATAAAAGATTTTTTTTAAAAAAAATGCAATTTTACCACCTTTTAATTGAAAACCCTTTTTAATCCAATATTTTAAACATTTATATATTCAATTTGACAAAATTAACTTCTTATTTAGAATTGGAACATAAGAATTTAGTTTCAACAAACTTTTGGTGTTTTTCTGATAATATTCTTATTTGGGTGAATAATAAATAATATTATATTTCAACTGAAAACATATTTTTAATCAAAATAATTTGTATTGTTATATTATACATTTTTAATGTTTTGGAAGTATAAATAGATTATATTTTTAACATTTAATCCAATTTTATTAATTGGATATAATTTTACTTTGAAAATAATCAAAAACAAGTATCAATCTTTTGTTAGTTATTATTTATAAAAACAGGATTTTTGGTTTTGACAACGAGAATTAATTTTAAATTAATAGATGAAAGAAAATGTTTTTAATTTGGTAAAATTGAATTAGTTTTTGAATTAAGAAGACCAAAATTAGCTTAGTGTGAAATTTTGGTTATTTTTGAAAACATTCAATTTTTGAAGAATATTGAAAAACACTAAGTTATTGGTTAAAACCGACTTGTTATTTAAATAATTATTTATTTTATTTAAATTTATTTTAGTTCAAAATAGATACATAATACCTATATACATTCAATTTAATTAATTGGAGTCAGTTTATAATAATATTAGATATATGAAAATTTTATTGAACTTTTTACCGTCTTTTACCCACCTCTTAATAGCATTTTCAAATTTACATAAAACATAATTTTACTTATTCTGTGAGTTGAATTTAAAAAATCCAAGAGACAAGGTTGATATCAGTAAGTAAAATTTGGTTCAATAAGATGAACGTAAATTTTGATGAATAGTAACTTTTTACTTTTATTTACCACGATTAAAATTAAATAGGGTAATTAAGAGAAAAATGATATTATTATTACCCTAACACATGTAATAATTCTATTGGATAAGTTTAACTATTCAAAAACAACCTTATAAATAAAATATGATCCTTTAGATCCAATTTCATTAGATTAGGGCATTTATTATTATTTTATTTAAAAAGGAGTTAAATGTGTTAAAATCAAAGATTAATAACTGAATCATTTTTAATATTGGGTTATGCATAACATAAATTTGACTATAAATATTCATTAGAATGATAAAAATATTTCATACATAATGGTATTTTATTTAATGTTTCTAGATATTATGTAATTTAATTTATTTATGACACAATGTTGATGCAATAATTACCTAATTAATGAAATATTAAAATAATTGTTATTATAAATATCCAAATAAATATAATTTGATACTTTTTATGAATTGAAATAAATTTATAGGTTAATATGGAATATAAGGGTTGGTTATATGAATTGTTTTTGAAATAATAATGCTTTAATAAATTTACCAAAAACAAAATACCGATTAGTGTAAAAATTGACATAAAAGAGTTTTTAAAATATATATTATATTATTAATCGATATTCTATACCTCAAAATCTATGTATCCACCAAAAGATTTATATGATTATAGGTGTATTGTTAATTAACCAGTTTAGGTTCTATTCAATGTTTATAGTATGTTTATCACCCATATAATATAAAAATATAAAAATACATGGTAAATGTCAAACTATTTAATGAAGAGTTAAATCTAAATGATAAGGTTAATATTGTGCCCCTAACCTGTCTGAAACCTATTCATTGAGTGGTGTTCGACCCATCCATACCTTAGATTTTAACTGAATAATTTTGGAGCCATTATAAACTGAAAATGATTTTATTATAAAATGATATTACTATCTTTTCCTAAGGTGCCCCTCACCCCTCTTATAAAAGGTAAATCACCCTTATCACTAATTCACACCTTCAAAGCCATTTGTCTAATCCAAACCCAGCCAAAATACCTTATACAGTATCCTCCATTCATCATAGAGGTCTTCATTTAGTCATAAATCAAACGTAAGGATCCTTTTAATCAAATCAAAAGGAAGAACCGGAGGAAGAGGTAAATATTTATCACCTCTTTCAAGTTTCTTAATTCATCCACTCCCTATTTCTTAGTTGTTTCCATTATAAAATAATAACTCCATTATATTCTATATAATGTGATGTTATTATAAATATTTTATAACAATATTCATTATTATATCCATCCATTGAATGTCATGTCACCATACATGCGTACATAAAGATTACCGTCTCCACGTCGTGGTGTAATTGTTATTCAATAAATTATTATTTGGATGGGTATAAAAATGATGTGTAATTGATTTAAATAATAAATATAACATTATAAAAATTCTTTATATATGATATAC
This sequence comes from Viscum album, assembly GCA_963277665.1. Taxonomy (NCBI): domain Eukaryota; kingdom Viridiplantae; phylum Streptophyta; class Magnoliopsida; order Santalales; family Viscaceae; genus Viscum; species Viscum album. The sequence goes on along the minus strand of OY728143.1, from coordinate 1,511,433,783 downwards.
CATACAATTATATATTATTTTAATATCAAAATAATGATATTGTTTCTCGTGTGTACGTGATCACAGTATCCATGAACACAACAAGAGTCATTCCACAACGTAGTCCATTCAAGACAAATTTTCATTAGATGATTAAAAATAATTTTTAAAGACTTAATAACCTTATTAATATTAATAAGATACATCATATTCATAAAAAACATTATTATGTATCAAATATTATAAAGGAAAACGAATCAGTCAACACCCAAAATGACGTTTATACTAAGATATTATAAACAATGAAATGTTAAAATATCATATATGATATCATATTAATTTATTTTATTATTTAATAATTTAATGAAAATTATTTCTTCTTTATATAGGAGGTTAAACTACCCTCAACCAAGGAAAAGTACAAGGAAAGGGTTAATTTCACAATCTCTTTTTTATCTGAGGTAGTTTTTACATACGTATATACTTGGACATCTTTATCATCCACATCCATGTTTTTTAAGAATGTATTTCAAAAAAAAAATTTCTATTTACTATACTATGGGTTAATTTCATTTATACCCTGATTTTACTTTTTATAAAATGGATTGAAAGGAATCATTCTGTCATTTTACAAACAAGGTACTTTAGGACCTTTTCATCAAAATAAAGGTAAGAATGTGTTTTTATCATATAGAGCGGGTGCGGCTATTTTCCACCATTATAACAACTTAAAAGCTTCACTTAAAATTTTATAAGAATATATTCAAAATAAATGTTTTTTTATAATTATATGACTTTTAAATGATTTCAAAATAGATTGAGATATTTCTATGAGAAAATGTTTTGATTTCATCTATGTCAAAAACCATTGATATATTTTATGATTTTTTGAAGTTGATTTATTATGATATAAAACATCCCTATTGTATTGAAGGTTTTGTGATATGTTTGAATGTGGATGTGTTATTTTTATTCCATTCTTGGTTTATGGATAAATTATTGACATTTCATATAATAGTTTTAATAAGAATGTTTATTATATGTTTAAACATTTTCATATACGAAATGTATTGGACTTAATAAGTGACAGGTGGAGCCCGCTATAGCTCATCGAGTCATAGGTAGGTCTCAAAGGAATATTTTTTTGTGTTTTATGTTGGAATTTTTAATTTAACATTCATCGTTGTAATCTATTTTCCAAGACTGCAAAACTAATCGGTCTTTTGGGACTTGATTCCTTGTAATCATGCCAATCTATTAAAATAATGCTCCAACTCAGGGAATCTAGGGTTGGGTAATTACATTGTAATGGTTCCACCTCACCCCTTGAAATTTTGATTATCAAAAAACAACAAAAAATAATGGCTTTCTGGACATTGGAGGTTAAAATTCATTAAAAAATTCTTTATCACAAAATGCCAAACTATAATCTTACTCATTGTGAACATCACATGATTCTCCTTGTGTGAGTGGAATAGTGTAAACTTCAACTAGAATAACAATGTACCAATCTCATAAAATAAATCATTTGGCCCCACCTAATGGATTAACCCACAGATATTACTACTGAGAGTTCACACTATTTCTACTTTTCACCTTACTATGATGTTGTTGGATTTTGGTTGGACTATAATCTCGCTCTCCCTTTTGGCCTTAGAATCTTCCCTTATCAGTTGAGGTGGATCATGTGATCTCCATATCTACAACTTTCACTCTTTTATCACACTGATCATGACTCACATAATCTTAGTGGTTAATGTAAATCCTGAAATAATCATGATTCCAAAATGAAATGGTCCTCATATTCAGTGCAAGACACTACATCTACTCAAATGGGACTCTTATCTAGTGTAATACCCATACTCTAGTCAAATGGGGATCATATATTTTGAAACCAACAACGTCTACTAAAATTGTAAATTTATTAACAGTAATCCCAAAAAAAATCAATCAACATTGGATTTGATTCCAAACTATCTAGGTTTTGTTGGAAGCCTTTCTAAGGTCCAAACCAACAAAAAAAAATTCTGCATAATTTTCTTAGGTCCACATCCTCTAAAAAATAAAGGAAGCAACTAGAGACCACACATCCTCTCATCCCTTGGACCCCTCAACATAATCCCCAAAATAACCATTGACTAATCCTCATCCTACAAATATTTCTTAAGGAATGAAATTAAAAAACATGGATTGGTCCTATATAATGAACATAAATAGTGATATCGATCTTTTTAGGTTTTCAACACTATATTATTTATTAGTTTAATAGGACACCTCAAGGAGGATAAATCCTGATCAATTGTAAACATAGGATCTACCTCTATGGTATGTACCTCCTTGATCAACCTCAAGGGAATTCGCAAACAATGATAAACAAAGCATTCCCTCCTATAGAAATACCTCCCTAATGTGATAGATGGGTTATTCGAATCAACACATTGAGTCTGTCTCATGGGGAATCCTATCTAATGTTAATATTATATTCTCACCAATAGGGACATAACTCCTTGAAATGGATCAGGAGGATTTCTGGAAAACCACTCAGCTATGCCTCATGGGGAATCCCAACGAATGGTAATCATAAGAGATCCCACCAAGGGATACACCTCCTAAATCTACCTGAAGTGGTATTATGATCTACCACTCAGGTTTTAGTCCAAGATAATTATGACCAATGGTTAATATAGTGTATCCAAATATGGAAATACCTCATTGATTAGCCTCAAGGGGAATTATGATCAACACAATGGTTCTACCTCAAGGGGAATCTTGACCATTGGTAAACATTGGTACTCCCTCTTATAGATGTACCTCCAAGATCCGCCTCATGGGGTTCTCTAATCAACAAATAGGGTCTGACTCAAGTGAATTCCCAACCAACTGTAAACATAGTTTCTACCTCCTATACATTTACCTCCATGATCTTCCTTATGTGTAATTATAATCAACACCTCTGGTCTTCCTCGTGGGGCATTCTATCTAATGGTAATCTTAGGGCCTCACTCCCATGGAGTATCCCCCTTAATTCACCTAAAGGGGTGTTCTATTCAACATTATGGTCATTCCTCAATAGGTTTTTGGGCCAAACACCATCCAAGGTTCTCCCTAATAGGGACATACCTCATTGATCCATATCAAGGGACATTCTGATCAACCTTTATGATCCATTTTAGTAGATATTCTAATCCATCCACTTAGGGTCTAACATCAACCCTCTTAGGGGAACACCTCTAAGGTCCTCCTAATGAGACATTCTAATCAACCATCCTGATCCATCATAATGTATTTTGTGATCCATCTTCTTAGGATGTGAAATCATCTTTCCTAGGGATGAATCTCAGTGATCCACCAAATGTGTAATTCTGAACAACCTCCCAAATCCAACCAAAGGGATGTTCTGTTCAACCCACTCATGGTGTGACACAATCCCTCTTAGGGTAACACATACATGATCTCACTTGAGAGGAATTCTGATAAAAAAATCTAGTTTTTCCTCTATGAGGAATTTTGATCCTTTCATCCAGCCTAAACAGGATGTTAAACTCTTTCCCTGATCTATTTCAAATTGATGTCATGGTACTTATTCAAAAGACGTCACGCATATGATATACCCTTTAATTAACCCCTACAAAAAAAAATTTTGGGATAAATACATGGAATATATTTTCCCCCGACATCACCTACCTCATGAATATCATTGGATTCCTGAGGAGAAATCATTGTATGTATTTTGTATAGGGATTTGTAACCTCGTTATTGATGTGAGATGTTATTGGTTCCATGTGAAAAGATACCTCAAAAGAGATTAATTGCAATTAGGAAAAATGCAATTGACCAATGATTCTAACATCCTTACATTCCCAATGATTTCCAATGCGACTGCTCACCATACTCATGGATGTAGCCTCTTCATGAAGAATAAAGAATGTCAAGACTAATGTAGTGTAATTAAATTGTGTACAAAAAAACAGGGCACCAAGAATGATTTCTACGAACATGAGATAACTTTATGAAGTAGGCATTAACTAGTAAAAAATTTCCAAGGAGGAATCTTGTGAAGGAAAAACTGACATCCCATCATCCTATTTAGATTAAGGAGATGAGATCACAGTTGAATGTTTTGAAAAACTCATGCCTTTGGAATGTTGTAATATTGGGTAATAGAAACATGTATCATATTTATTCTCCAAATAAGGTGTCAGAACCATCCATTAATATTATAACCCACAAATATAAAAATTTTAATATGTTTTTAAAATTAATATAATTATGATTGGTTTATATGATAATTAATAATAAAGAATGTTTAGTGATTAATTGGTACTCATTGTGGAGAATTATGAATTTTATTAAAAGTATCCTTGTAAATTATGGTATTATGATAACTAATCAATACTAGAGGCTTATGTATTAAACATAGGGTTCTAGGAACAAAAAATAGAAAATGTTTTAGGAATTAATATCATGTTATGTCTGTGGTATGATTTAGTGGATTTGCATTATTCTATAAGTGAATAAATGAGACAATTTTCTAATACCCATTAATTGTCAATTATATCTTACACTATTTTGGGAAAAAGAAACAAAATATTTGAAATAAAAGGCCGTGAAATGTTATTTGTTCTTGAAACACTTAAAACTATATTATTAGACACGTTTTAAACATGTTATAAGTCATTTTTTGAGATTTTATACATTTACATATTTTTGTTTTTGACTTGATAAACTGTTATTACCTAATTAATTTATCTTTTAATAAAAATAATAACTAATCACTATTTTCAAATATTTATCTTATGAATATAAATGTAATATATATTTAAAATTATTTAATTTCTAATAAATAAAAGAATAACTATTTAATTAAATTTGTGTATTTATTGAGAACTATTTTCTATATGAGAAAATATATTTTCATAATTACGAATTCTTAATATTATTTATGGAGGATTAATAATTAAAACTTTTAATATAATTGAATAATTACTAAAACAAATTATTCGATATATAATTTAAAATATTTTATTTACATTCAATTAGAATATATTATAGAAAATATTAGTTTTTTTAAATCATACTTTTACCACTCTCGTGGTCATTAACAATCATCATTGTAGTCATTACATAATAATATCTTTATGAAAATTTTAGTTTCACTATTATCATTGTTATTATAATTAATATTCTAAGTCTTTATTTTAATTATTATACTGAAATTAGTCTTATTAACTAATTTGATGATTCTAATCTGAAATACGAAATCTATTTGGACGGATTTAATTTTTATATTCGATGAAAAGTAATTTTTATAATAAAAAAATAAAAAACATTTTTTAGATTAAAATATTAATTATGAATCAAAAAGTTATATATAGTTTTTATAAAATAAATATAGTAAATTTAAATGATTTCATTTACATATAAAAGTATTCCAATTAAAAAATATGAATCAAATACATTTAGTACATTCTTGTGTTATGATAATTTTAATAAAGTTTATTTTTTAAGGAAAATTAGTAATAAACTAAAAACCTATTATGTGGAAAAATAAGAAAAATAATCCTAAGATAATAATGTTAGTACGAATCAAAATATGATGTTAATTTTTTTGAATTCAAATTATATATTTATAATTACATTTTTTTTGACAAATTCAAACTATTTAATAAAAAATGTTTTTATTGTAAAATGATATCATCAACTATTAACAATTAGTATTGTTATTTCATATATTTTACCCTCCAAATTTTTGTTACAAATTTTTTAATATGAAACAAAATTTATCATGATTAGTAATTAATTTCTCATGATATAAATACATATCAAAGGACAAACAAATTGTGGAAAATAAATATCTAAAAATTAATTTTTTTTTCATTTTATGAAAACTAATATAATTTCCTTCATAAGAAAACCCTCATTGATATTTTTATAAATATTTTGTAAAGATGGTTTTCATAATAATTCCATCTAATTAAATAGCTAGGTTTTAAAGAACAAACATAAATTTAAAATTAGTTTTTTTAGGTTTTGTTACTCATGTGGGGAAAGCTACAAGGGACATTGAATTATTTATAGATAAGAATATATTAAAATTTAACGATAATAAGGGATATCAAAAATTATTCTATACTTATATAGGATCATTCCTCTTATATATGTCTATTATTGCAAACTTTTTCTGAGTTTTCAGGGATATTATCTTGACATCATGATAATAGATGAGTAATATCACTCCATAGGAGGATCCATGTCTAAATGGGTAAGATATTAACTATATATAGGATTAAATAGGGAATAATGCATGTCTAAGGGGAAGAAACTAGAGAGAAGTATGTATGTGAGATTTTATCTCTGAAAGATTACAAGTTACATATCTTATCGATATAAGATGTGTCCTATTTATGATATATATGGTATATGGGGCCGTAAGGGTCCCTAGGTCATTGAACCTTGGTACATACGGTCCTGGTTGGGTAAATTTCACACAAATTATTTCCCAATCACATGGATATGAGATATCTTTCTCCCATGTAATCTATATCCATTTAATCTATGATATATATGGTGTGTTATTCCGATCTACACACCTTGTAGTCATAAACATCCCAAAAAGATTGATCCTGGTTGGGTCGACTTATTTTATTATCCAATCAGTTTATTTTCCTACATGATACACATGATCCTCCGTTTTACAATTTTATTACCACTAATTTCTACATGGATGTCGAACTATTCCCATTCTCAAATAGGAAATTGGATTTCCACCTCAAATGTGGATCAATCATCATCCTGCATATCTATCTCCTAATAAAACTATTGTATGATCTATCATTTAAATTCTTTATTGTCATTTAGTCTTATAATGAAAGAATCAACTATTTAAAATACAAAAAACCATTATGTACAATCCATTATTAATTGAAGTGTGAAATGGGTACATGGAATAAGGTCAAAACACCATCCAATCAAATTATGAATATGAATCCCTGTCTAATAGACGGTTAAAACCATGAAACATATTATTGACAGTGAACAATTGTCATGTTTGGTTTAGAAATCATTATTAAATAAAAACGTTCAAGAAGAATAAATTAATTATTCCATGAATGAAAATTGTGAAATATGTAGAACCAAATAATAATAATAATAAAATAAAATATTGATGACTATCAATTCAATATTACTTAGTTCACAAAGAATCCATAATCGGATCACTAATAACCAATGGTACAAAATCATGAAACAAATTCCCTACCTCATGACCCAATAGATCATTGATGGATAAAAATTATACTCTAAATTTATGTATATAATTTTTTGTTGTCACAATTTGGTCCATAAAGATTCATGATCATTAGAATGGGAAGGAAAAACACATTCTTTAAAATGATGTCTACTCTTTTGCAAGACATCCACCAACTATGATACCTAATGAAGCTCTCTTTTACTCAATTTCTCATAATTATATTGTTTATGAATCTTACCCTATGTATTTCACATAAATAGATATTAATATTCATCAACTATTTTACAAAAAAACTAAAATTTTCTATTTATTTATTTTAATGTGAAACATGATAGGGCATCATCCTGAATCCCTATTAGAATGAAATGTATGTCACTCTAGGTGTAAATCCCAAATTATAGACATAACGTCTTCCTCAGTTTCCAAATATATATCACAGATGATCATATGTGGAATATTTTGTATGTGATTATAAAAAATATTTATATAAATTTAAATACTCCACATTATGTTTTGAATAACCCCTAACAATTATCCCCCCAAAGAATTTAAATGTAATGTTTATGAATTATATAAAATTAATGAAACCTATAAAATAGGGGTATAAAATACTATCTTAGTGTTATAATATATAAATGTACCATGATAGAGAATGTATATTATAAGGTGAGGCCTTTTAGGTGTAACATGTCAATATGATATTCAATGTAAATGAAGTGTGGTGGAGAATTCTGACTTTCTAACTAATGGGTATTAAAAAGGAAACCAATGACCTTATACTTTTGATGAGTATATCAGTTTAGAATAATTATATCTATTGGTGAATTTGATCAATATAAACCTCATAGAGGATATGAATAATGGTTATTATATATTAGAGAATGATGTAGAATCTTATTTTTAAACTATAGTCCTAAATAAGATATTTCATAGAGGCATGTATAATCATCTAAAGTGGTGGGTAAGTTTTTTAATGGTACCCCAAAATGATCAAAATCTTCTTTTTGAAGGGATTTATCCAAATAAAAGTGACACAACACCATGTTACACATTAATAATGCAATGGTCAAATATTTTATACAATATAAACCTTGTGTTTCTCTAGAGAAATATCCTTATTAATATAGTGTTTTTTCATGCCAATAACATAATATTTGACCCATTTGAATAATGTTGAATTCAAATTTCATATCTACCTATATATGATTTATAATGTATATCAGGAGATACCATCACGTTGGAAGATATTTGATCCATGTTAGTTGAGATTCCCCAGGATAAAGTACAATGGTGATAAAAATATATGGGGTCCATCAAAAAATATAATGATATACCAGATTGCTCTAAATAAATATTCACCTATCTAAGAAAACAATTTTGATTCATTAAATCTAAATTATATCTAGAAAATATATTGGAATCTATGAATGAGAAATATATACTAGTGTAACAAAAAATAAAAACATATCCTAAATGGGGGGATGTGATTCATCCTTGGACCAACTTCAAAAACCAATCATTTATAACCGTCAATGTAATTGGGTAAATTTTATATAATATGAAACACACCTTATCATGATTATGTCTCGTTATGTGAACTATCATTCAATAAGAGTAAATTACTATCACATTGTACATGTCGACTCTTTACATGAGAACATTTTGATCGAATATAATTCTTCAATCCAGATCAATAACATGATAGGAATTCCTGGACTAAAAATTACACAATCAATTCAGTAAAAAAATATGAATGAAAATTTTCCATGAACTGTCAACATAAAAAAGTGGGATAATGAGAGATTATCAAATTTTATTTATATATAAAGGTGTTTTCACTATACCTTAATCATGCAACATCCTCAAGAATAATTATAACTCATTTTCATTGTGAAAATATATAATGTGTTTACAATTTAACTTATTATACTAAAATAACTAGATGGATTCTATATTATTTATACAGATGTTCGGAGGAAAAAAAATATTATATTACATTTTTGAGGTCAAATAATTTTGTATTTCCAATAGCTTAAGAGAAATGGATTTTGGAAGTATAAGTATAAAATATTACTCTTATTGAAAATCTAGTGACACCTGGAGCAAGCAAAACCATGAAATATCATACGGCTACCTCAATTGAATTATTGAAAAAATATCATTGATTAGGGAGAACATAAGAGAGGAGGACAACATGTAGTGATTGAAATAATAAAAATGAAATGTTTTTTAGATATAATGGTTCCTAGGTATTTCATAATAGTAAAATAAAACAACCTGATGTTGCGATGATAACCTATAAATCCAAATTATATTTTCTATGATGTCATTCCAAAATATTTTCCCCTTCATCAAATGACTTTACTCACAATCCAAAAGATTATATTCAATAAAGAAATCAATCATAAGATGGTATATTTTGGTGAGAAAAATTGGAATCCCCCAATACATGTGGTTTTTGTCTCTATCACATAAGTAGAAAAATAAGGGGAATGAAAATAGGGTCCAAATAATGGGGCTGAAAATTTTAAAAATTGGATTATAAAAAATATATTCAACGATGAATAATCTAATCACAGAACAAAAAGTAAATAAGTAGTTTTTCCCCAAATTTTTATTTTTGGAGTTAATATAAGATCTTTAACTCAAAAACCATACATGATAAATTATTCTATGTACATACTTTTGTAGAATATCAAAAATAATGTACAAGAGGAGATACCAATGTTGGGGCCTAGTATCGTTCATCCCTTATTACAGTTAATGCCCCCAACCCAATGAAAACATTAATATACCCACTGTACATTTCGTCAAAAAGAATACAATGAAAAAAACTCCTGAATGTTTAAAGAGTCTATAAATGGTTTTCAAAATAAATCACTTGGTGGAACTACTGTATAATTAAGAAGGTGAATATGATCATGAATTACATTCCCATTAAAAATATATATTAGGAGATACCATGTAATCTAATGGATATGTGGAAGATATGAATGAAAAAATTCTCAAAATTCTATTCACATCCTTATACATAACTATATACAACAAGATCACATAGAAAAGAGTTCCCACATGATATTCTTGATCTCTAATCTGATACTGAGTTACCATGGTCCCATTAAAACCAATTAATAATTGAGTAACAGTGAGAAAATCATCATAATAAATCCATAAAATCATTTTATAATGACCCATGTAATGAAAATGGCTTTCATTAAAATTTTATAATTTCATCATTTCCTATACCATAGAAAATATAAATGTTTCATATATATATCTCCTAATAAAAGTGTTAAACCATCTATAGATAGATTATGTGTGGTATTATGGGAGAATAGTACCAGAAATAAAAAATTATGCTTAAAGGATATTATCATAGTTGACGATTCTTCAAATAGAATCCATGGAATACTTGAAAAATATAAATTTCCAATTAGAATCTGATTTTTAAAATAAAATATTTTCTTAAATATTAAATAAATAATTTTTTGTAAGAAATTGTTAATATTTTATCAAACCATAAAATCATTGAGTTGTCATTAATGTTGTAAATTCTATTTATACTATATAAATAAAAAATGAAAAAAATATATTCACATTTTTGAAATAAATTAAAAAAAGAACTTTCTCTAAAAATGATAGGAATAATAATTTTAAACTATTTCACAGAAAATTCAATGAGGGATAAATATTAATTTAATGAATTACATTATAATATTAAAAACATTCTTGAATGTGTTATTTTATAAAAGGGTTATAGAAGAAAAATATTTTTTTATGAGAGAACTCATGTTGGTTTTCTTTAAACAATAATTTCAATATAATAATTACATAAAATGCCTAAAATGGATATAAAGAATGTATTTTTAAAATATAACCATATAATAAGAAAAACTGAAAGTATTCATCACATAATTAATATAAAATATTCCCAATGGAAATACAATCATAATCAATCATGATTAAAATTAGACCAAAACCTAAATCTCCTAACACATTTCTCTCTTTCTGAAACAAAATAATATTAATGTGTGGAAAATATATGTATTTGTATATAACTATATTTTTCATGATAAATTAATTAATTATATTCATTTAATGTATATAATCAACATAAAATAAACATGTGGTGAATATAACATGTGTTTAACAGAATTAATTGTGAGATGAGAATTGATTACCCCCGGTCTTATATTTCCTCATTCACATTTGACACCCCAGTATAATAAATATTGATATGTTATATATTTATTTCATGACCATAGTCATACATATAATAATTTTTTATTTAATTGTTATATCATATAACAATATTTTTATTTTTGTTTTTCTAAAATCACTGTTGTAGGCAATAACTGCTTTATTTTTCTAGTATGTTTCGTTCCAATAGTCCCAAACCATTTAAATTTGTAATGGATCCATCATCTATAAAACTTAAAAAAAGATATAATTATAATTTATATTTAATAATATATATATTATTCATTTATAAATTATTTAGATAGAAAAAATAATTAAACCATCCCAATCTATGGTTGGTTGCATATACACATAGAGGTCGATTCCATTTTTTGACTAATGTAACGATAGACTATTAAATAATAATTCACCATTAAATAATAATTTGGTTATATTATATATCTTATTTATTCATTATATCTTTCTTTTTAACCATATATTTCAATATTAAATGAAAAACACACATTGTTAAGTGTATATTGTAGTTAACATATACACACAAGTGATGCTACTGTTTTCCAATAGAGGGAAATGTACGAAGGTAGAAAAGTTATTAATTTTAAACAATTACAATAATTTCAATTATATAATATAATTTAATTAATCCCATCATAATAATCCTTCATGAAATATGGAGATGCATAATGAATCGTATTGCAATAGGTAGGTGGTAGTACACACGTATGCAAGAGTGATGATTTTAATTCCCATTTGATTAAATAATTGGTGTTAATTAGTAGATTGATATTCATATTAAATTTCATTATACTGTGGGAAATATTATAATTATTTCATCATAAATACTGATGATTTATATTAGGTAACAAAATAATATAAAAAATAAAGTGATTTTTTAATGTGATTACCTACCACATGAAATTAATCATTTTTTCTCCTCTTAAGGACCTCAAGGTTGTTCTTTTGGGAATACCATCGTATATATATTTTTGAAGTTTAAATGATTATTAAAGTATATTTATTTGGGGTATAATGTTCAATGTGGGGTAAATATGATAGTGGAGGGTTATCCTTTTATATGTGGGTGAGGTAAAAAACTCAGAATTTCTTTAGTAATTAAAATATATTAATGCCATCCTCAAGACATACACTTATAAATGTCAAGTGATTAAACTTTTCTATTTTATATGTATTATATATGACCATATAATTACATTTTTTTGTTTATATGGAAATATGAATCTTATATTATGGTTTAAAACCCCCAATAAGAAACTTTTAACCATAACCTCAGTAAAAAATATTTATTTTTTAACAATTCTTTATGACCAAGTATGAATATCTCATCATTAAATGATTTGGATATTACTATTATAAAATATGGAATCAATTAATTCATATTTTTATTGTTATTATGGAATAAATTAAATTTAAAATAAACTCACAAAATAAGGATAATAATAGGTTTTATGAAAAAATGATTTATTATGTATAAAACGTTTCTATTTAAGAGTACAAATAACATTACATGTTGTTTACATTTATGGAATATTGAAAATATAAATAAACTAATATTAATTTTAGAACAATTAAAAGATGATTTTTTTAAATTCATTAAATAAAATGATAGTTTTCAATTAAAATCATTATTTTTTCATATTCCCCGAAAAATTAATATTTGTAAAAAAATCCCAAAACATCACTCTATGAAAAATTTGAAATTTTGATTTCAAAAATAAATTTTAATTTCACAGAGTAATTTTCTTATGGGGAAGAGTTTTTATACTATTATATAATAATACCAATTTTTATGGAAAATTTATCACAAAAACATATGATTAGTTTATTTAAAATCGGTAGTTATCTATATTTATTATCTAAAAAAATTATAAATATTATAAAAATGAAGAAATTCATATTCATATAAAAAATTTAGTTGATAGATTATAATATTATACTACATTATGGTTCATTTGGACTCAATGTTTTATGTATAAAAAGAGAACAATTTTTTTTACTTATATGAAAATAACTATATCATTAAATTTCCTTATTTTACTATATAACCCTTTAAAATGAATATTACCCTAAAATTCCATTTCTCTAATAAAAAAATATGAGTATATCTATTTTTATCACATAATCAGGATCTCTAGTAGCTTTTTTATATTTTGGATTCCACTAGAAATAATTAACTAGGTTTGTTGTCTTGTTCATTAGAATAGTATCTCTAGAATCCATGATTTATACTTGTTTTTTGTCATACAAATGTCCATTATTTAGTGTCAAACCCTCTATGTATTGTAAATGTTAAGGATCTAGAATGTACTAACTTAATATAAATTAATGTATAACATCATAAACTTCATATAGGTTTTGTGGAAGTACTTTTGGATAAGATACCATCCCAACCCAATCAATAATAATGAATCGAAAAATACACCAAGGGATCATCATTCTCTAGCTTATTAATATCATTATAGTATTTCTCTGATAAATTAAATAGAATAAATTCTACCCAACATGGAATTATATAATGCATTGGTTATTTTTATAAAAGCATTACTTTCAAAACTAAGATTACTTATTGTGATTCTAAATGGATATATCTTCCACTAACATATGCATATATGGATCAGGTCCTAATACCTTAATTTCTCTAACATCATCCAAAACATTGATCTTTTAAACATATTTCCTAGAGGGATTAATAAGAAGATTTGTTAATTCTTGAATTAATGTTATTGTTGTAGGAATACTCGACTAGTTGGATGTGTTATTAAAACCAACCATGAATATTACAGATAACGATATCATTATAACCTCCCTTTTTTACTATTTATATATAAAATTTTTTTTGGAAAATTAATGATCATTATTAATAAAAAAAGAATTAATTTTTTTGGAAAATGAAAATATTTTAAATTGTTTTTTATAAATATTAGGTGAATGTTTTTTAATACATTCCATCACAATGTGATTTAAATAATAATAGAAATTTTATTCATAATGATGTTTAATCTGTCCAACACTAAGAAAGATAATCTCTCGTTCCCTATGAATGATAATATGTTATACCCTATGAAATATAATATCTATCACCCATATCATTACAATCTATCATAAAACTATTATGAATTTGTATAAGACCCTGAAATTGATATTTTATCATACTATACTCAATATAATTATTCAGACCCTGAACAAGATAATCTGTTAGGATTTATATTTTTTTTATACTTTCAAAACTAAATCAAATAATTCTTTGTAGATCATGGGGATTCCAAATATCATCAAAATGATCATGGTAAAATATTTTGACAAAATGGACGATGTTTTAGAATTTTATCAATCGTAGAAATGAAAACACATATCTGATCTAGAATTAACATAATCCAATGTTTATTGAAGTCATAATGTGTAATGATGATGAAGATTAAATAATTTCAATATTTTAGGGGTTGGGAATTACATTTTAATGAAAATTCTATCAAAATGAGAATTCCATCACTATAGGGATTCCATTATACTAACTTTTGTATGGAAAGATTATCAGATTGAATTGAGAATAAAAGGAATACCGTAATAAGCTGATAATGAGAGGCCGATCATAATGAGATTATAATGAAGGAATGATCGTAATGAGATCTTAATTAAAGTCAATTTTTAATGATCCAAGGAATAAAGGAAGACGGTAATTAGTATAGGAATGTATAGTTGTGGAATATCCAAGGTATTGTAGTTGAGGTAGTTTCATTAGGCTAAAGACAGGATAGAATGTACATAAAGGCTAATATTGAAGAACACTCAAATAGAAGATTCAAAATAGTTTTATGAATAGGGGGAGATGAAAATAATGAAATTAAATTTTTTATAAATATAAAAAAATGATTTTAATTAATAACGATGTCAAATTTTATGTTTAAATGTGACCATTTTTCTGATTTTTGAAATTTGATGATGGGGGGAATATTTTAGTATTTTCCACACATTCATTTCTATATCAATGAGAATTAATTTATCAAATCATTCATACATTTAAAATTTTCATGGTAGAGGAAAAAGATGTGTTTTGAATAATTCAAAATGAATGTTTGTATTAGATATATATCTAATTAGAACATTAGAAATTTTTTTCATCCATGTTAAGAAATAGTATACTAAGAATATTTTATTGAATTAATCAGATTGAATAATATCTAACTAAATTTATCTAAAGGGATTGAGAAATGTAGGTTGAGAAAGGGGTAATTGTAATAAGTTAATTAGACTGAGAAAATTGGTCTTTATCAAATCTAAGAGATCATTCAAAATTATATTTTTTGGAGAAAATTTAGTAATGATTTTTTTTATTTTGGTTAAATTTTATGTTATAAACTTTTTAAATAGATGAGAGTTAGTATAATATTTTATATCACGACATAAATAGTGACTAACATGAGTTTCCCAAATTGTATTCACCTAGTTGTAGTAAATTTCTTCTAACAACAAGTAATATAAATGGAAGGGATATAGTTTCTCACAGGGAGGATGAAGATTTTAAATCTGTTTTTCTTTACCAATTTTATTATGATCAATGCATGGGTATTTTCTATATGTTCATAGGGAAATAAATCCTAACTAGTTGTAAAGGATAATTTTCATAACATTTAGAAACTCATAAAAATTGAACAACTTATTCAATCCCCCATTCTTAGTTGTTATTTGATCCTTTAGAACCACATTTGGTATCAATGTAAAGGTTCCCCTATGGAAATAATATCATGGATTATCTTGATTTTGTAAAAAATATAGTAATTTAAACATTTGATGGAAAACATAGGTATGGTTTGAAAAATATGATGATTCTTTATCTCCTATCACATGGGATGGAATTTTGGATGTTTCTATAATTGTTTTTCCACCTTATTGGAAATATTATCCAATTATGTTTTATATTAACATAAATTAATAATTTTATAGAAAATATAGAAATGGTATCCTTTTATCCTCATCATAAATTTATATTTGAAATGTGATGGGTATCAATATATCAAGGAGTCTATGAGACAATATAAAAGGTTTTTTTAATAAAAATTCAAATGTTAATTACGAAATTGTATAAATATGTTATACTATGTATGGAGACATCACAATCAGAGACTAATAAAATTTTGATAGTTACTTGTCTATATTAATTAATATTTTATAGTAATAGATGATTTTGGGATATCCAGGATGATTCTATAATTGTGAAGAATTATATGAGAACCATTTGATATAGTATTTACTCTATATGATCTTCTTCATACGATAAGTATGATTTATTTATTGATGTTTTTCATAACAATTTTTTTAAAAATGATATGGGAAAAGACACAATGATATAAAAAAGAATTAATTGTGAAATGAATTTTGATTCTAGAAATAAGAAAATTAAAGATGCCAATAATTTTTACCATTATAACTCCGAAGATAACATATTTTATGAATTGAATGAAAAAATCATGTTTATTATATACAATAACAATTTAAGAGGAATAATACTATTTAGAAGTAAATTTCATATAATTGTTTTTACTATGGCGGAAGCATAACTATTTCATTGAATATTATTAATAATTTTATTAGTGTTTTTAAAGAGTATTGTCATGAATAACCTCAACAAAAAAACAAGAAGAAAAATAACAATGAAGAAAATTTGAAATATAGTGATGTTATATGTTATGCTAGGCGAAAACATAACTTTCATCTTTAATGTAATCCTTCAGATGATAGAAAAAATTAATATTTAGAAAATCTTCTTATGTTATCAGAAGTATGGAATATAGAAAAGTTACCAAGAAATGATAATGAACTAATGGTACTCATTTCTAAAATGGAGTGTTTAATAAAAAAATTCTTGAGTACTGATGGTGAAAAAAAATTGTGGCACCAATGACTTGGTGACCATGGATAAAAAAGAATGAAAATGATCTCAATACATGATGGTGTACAATGTTTTGTAAAATTGAAAATATATGATGATGATGTTTTTTATTAATTTTATGAATTAGAAGACAGCTAATAATAGAAAAATGTAGTTTAGAATCTATCTACTAGGACACTTGAAGTGATCCATTATGATTTTTCCCGATCTATGAGACAACAATAATCCAAAGGATAATTACACATTATCACTTTCATCGATGATTTCACTTGGATGACTAACATAATGTTTATGATACACAAGTTAGAGGTCGTGTAAATGTTTATGATGTTCAAAAAGAAGATTCAAGATAAATTGGGAAATATATCAAGAATTTGAGAATACATAATTGTTATGAATTGATAATAAATACTTTTAATACCAATTTGTGAAAAACATGGTATCAAGCATAAATATTATTGTCCCTATAATCCATAAAAGATGCTGTAGTAGAATGAAATAATAGATTTATGGTGGAAATGTGAATAATTATGTTATTATAATGTGAAATTTCAATGTTCTATTGGAGAAAATATATTTGTACTACTATACTTATTAGAAATAGATTCTCTATGAGATTGAAAATGATCTTGAATCCTTATGAAGTTTAGTAAGATAAAAAAAATCATCTAAATACTTCAATGTTTTTGTAAGTCCATGTTTTCTAAAATATAAAAAAATCCCTATTTGGGAATTATTTATGATAATATTAAGAAATTTTAAGGGGTATTTACAAAATTTATTAAGTTAAAAAGTTTGGAACAAGAGTTTAAAAATGATTCTGGACACATATTATATGAACGTAATAGAAAAAAAAATTTTTTTAGCAAAAGTTGTTGAGAATGATGTGGAGGATAAACTGGAGATTTCCAAAAATATTGAAAGTATGTCAAAACTAGTTGACAAAGATTAAAGATAATTAGGTGATGAGGACTGTTTTGGTGGAAGATATATAATGAAATTTCCTTCCTTACAAAAATATTTTGAGACTAAACATATTATTAGATTTCATATGTTTTGAGTTCAAAATAGATGAAAATAAAAATTAGAAATCCAAATGTCAAATATCTTAAAATTTTTACCAGAATCAAACATAGATGCATTTAAAATCCATGAATTGGTGGATAATATGAATGAATATTTTAATAAAATTGAGAAAAATGTAACATGGGAACTTCTACCATTGATATAAAATTAAAATGTTACCAGAATTAAGCGTTTTTATAAAAATAAGTGGAATGAACATGGAAAATCATCAAGAATCAATGTTATGATTTTTTAAAGGACATACATAGGTAAAACATGTATATTTTGGGGAAACATTTTCCTGATTTCAAATATTAGAATATATTAGAATTTTTATTTTAGTGGAAGCATATCAGAATTAAAATTATATTCAAATGGTTGTACAATCTACGTTCTAAAATTGTGAGATTCGGGAAGATATTTTCATTTAAAAACCTTCTGGGATTAAAAATTACAATGATGGAAACATGGTTTATAGATCGATGAAATCCAAATATGGGTTGAACCCCACAAACTCGTGTCTGTTATTCTAAACATGATTTTTTTTGAGAATATAGGACTTTTATAAATCAAAATGTGATAGTAAATTTTATATGAATAATTTTGACTCTGTAATAGTAATTTAAATAATTTATGTGGATGATACAAAAACATTGGTCATGAGGAAATTTTTTTGATGAATATTATATGGAAATGAAGAAGGATTTTGAAATTACAATGTTGAGAGAATTATTTTTCTTCATTACCTAAAATGTCCAACAAAAATAGTAGAGAATCTTATAATCTCAATAAAATTATTATAGGGAATTGTTAATCATGTTTGGTATAGTGCAATAAAATGTTTTTTCTACTCCAATTTCTATTATAATAAAGTATACAAATGATGAATCTGAAATATGTGTAAATATGAATGAATTTTTGAATCTAATAAGAAGTCATGTTTAATTTTATCCTAAAGGAATGATATTGTTTATGATATTACATTTTGTGAATATATCGAAATAATATGAAATAGGAAAATATTTTCAAATATAAGATCATTTAGAGTTATTTCAAATGAACAACATCACTTGGGATATCATATAAATGAAATATTCATGTGATGTTTCATTTTCATAGTGATATTTATTCGGCTTGAGAAATTAATGATAGAGAATCATCCAAAGGAGGAATATTTTTCTTTGGGTTAATGTTGTGTGAGTTGGAACTGAATGGAACAATGCTCACTAATATTTAATATAGATGAATTTGGATATATTGTGTCTCCATAAGATTGTACTCAAATTATTTTGATGAAATTTCAACTATAATATTTGAAATAATGTGTTTCCTTAAAATTTAAGAAATTTTGTGATTATCAATGTGAAATTGATATTTATAAAAATCATTTAAAAAATTCAAGATAAAAATAATATGATTGAAATATTATAGATAAAACAAACTCCTCCATTCAATGTAATTGAAAATAAATTTATATTTTAACAGTGGATAATTTATTTAGATAATATATTTATTGTATTTGGAAGTAAATAAAGAGATATGGTATTAATGGATGTTTATCATCTATCGTGTGATACAGATCAATGGTGACCAGTAATTCAAAATAATAAATTGGAGGAAAAATTATTCAATTATGAATTGGATGGATTTTATGGTAATTTTTTTTGGAAAAGTATTTCCCGCATGAAAAGAGTGTAGCTATATATATAAAATTCTCAAATCGAAGACAAAAAGTGGATTATAATGTTTTTTAAATATTATGTTAAATTAATAGGATTAGAACGAAATGATTTAGACTACATAGACAATATAAGGAGTAATATTTATCATTTCTTCGATGGGATAAATCCATTTCTCCAAAAGGAATTAGTCTCCCAAACAATATCATCATCTAAATATATAGTCTCAAATGATATGAAGATAGATAATTAATTTTCTATGTATTATGAATTTAATGGAAAGAAAGAGAAGAAAAGAATGATTGAGAAATTGATTGATAAAGGGAAAAGTGGAAATAAGTATTTTCTGATACATGATAATTTTTATAATAAACACAATAGTTCTTTTCCTGAAAGGAATTCTTGATTTTTAAAATTTCGGATATAATGTACAATAATATCATGATTGTAAGGGAATGGAAGATGTTTTAAATATGGAATTCTATAATTTTAATGATATGGGTCATTATAAAAATAATTTTCCAAAGCATCAAGGAAAAACTACTCAGAAGAAGAAAAGGGTTCAAGCTCAAGATTAAGTTGCTACTATGGTCGACGTGGAATAATTAATTTATGTGTTTTCATGGGATAAATAATTGTGTTATTATATTATGGTTAATGATAATCAAAATATATATAAGGATTTCATTATAGTACATATTAGTTATGTATTTGGATGATTAAACACATTCATTTAAGATGTAATATGATCAATGTATTACTACATTTGGTAAGTGCTAATAATATTGACATTATGTTTGAAGAAAATCGGATGTTTGGGTTGATTTTATAAATTATGAGTTCTTTTTAAATTGTTAATTTTAACATAATTATTTTTTATAATTATTAATGATGGAATGGAATAATTTTAACATTGGATTTTATCTTTTTAGGTCAACAAAATTTTATTTATATTTTTGGAAATGTTATAATAATAAATATTTACAAAATCGAAAACCTATTGGTCAGGTGACAACCCATCACATCTATCAAGGCCATGAGACTTGAACCTGAAACAGAAGGGTGACAAGGGGGAATCACCTACTATAAGGCCCCAGCCTTAAACCATACTTAATCTTGAGTTATTACAAGATTACACGTTGAGGATCTTTTCAGGTTTAGAGTTTTAGAGAATTAGATCATAAAACTTTCATTACATTCCACATATAAACAAAGTGGTTACAGAAAGATAGTATTCTTCATTACCATCAATGGAAACACATTTAAAATAAAACATGGATTATTTCTTGAAACATCCTTGACTCTATCATCTTATCATGTACCTTTCCCTTGAACTGTGAAAAACATTTCAAAAACTTGGGATGAGCATAAAATCTCAGTATGGGTTAAAAAAACATGGAAAGGAAACATGAGTTCATACATACATAAGAATGAAATCATACTTTACCCATAAAACTTAGACACTTTAACATACCTCATAAAATCATGAATAAATCATAGAAATCATAAGACATAAAGGTAACTTGAGGCATTCATAACATTCTTACGTAGGAAGTAACCCTCTTGGTTACGTTTGGAATACCCATCATAGTATATTACCTAAAATATCTTCGGAGAAACCTTAACGTTTCACTCCTTCGCGTTACCCAATGCATTGGAGAGCTATAACGGGCTCACCCACCCTTAGTTTATCACGGAACCACCCGTCTTCATAATAATGCCCAAGAACCCTAACATAATCATATCACATAAAACATGCATAAAGGAAACATAAAATTTCCACATTTCAATCACGAGATATCAATACAACACATTGATATAAAAACATTATGAAAACCATTTTCAATACCAAAGTAAAAGAAAAGTAAAACATGGTATTTATTTTTCTTTTAAAAAGAAGGTATGGCTTGTAGAGGAAGCCGAAACTCAAATAACGGTCACGACGGCGGAGAAGTCGTTGTCGCCACATACATTCGACAAAAACATTCCCTTTTGTCATTTAGTAAACGCTTCGTATAAAAAAGATTCCTTTTGAATAAACGTAATAGTCAAAGGGGTTTATACACCGTATAAAAGAAAGTTGTGTATAATATAAAATATGCCTCAATGAAAGGAGATTGAGATGAAGTCCCATACCTCATATCCGACTTGACCCGACCGTCCTTTAATATCCTGAATAATAAACTTGATTTAATCTCTACTTTCTTATGAATCTTTTTCAAGTTCATTATTCCTTTTATACCATGTTATGAACATCATGTAATCAGTTAATGTACATTTTTTCGGTATTTGGTTCTTAAGTCAAAAATAGACTTCTTACACTTAGATGTTGTTAATTTGGTCAAAGGTTCATTATATCCAGAATGGTATTCATGAAATAGATATCATATATTTAATATATATCCAGTACATACTTGCATTTATAATATTACATAATCATTTAGAGGTACGAAATGAAATGCACCGTTCATGGAGACGGTAAGCCGTACGTACGCATGAACGCTAATTTCATTTCTATTTCGTATTTTATAGAATGGAATCATAATGATATAAAGGTATATTATAATTCCAGTATAATATCATATATAATATCATAGTTCCATCCTTTATATGTCCCACATATGGTATTTAACGAATCAAATCACTTTGAGGGGGCGGTAGTCCGCACTTCCTAAAATGAAGATATCGTGTTCACCCATAATGGAAACCATAAAGGTATGCCCAAAATGAAAAAAACAGAAGCTTAAGGAAAACATAAACATATTATATATCATATAAAAAAATAGTGACATCATAATGGCCACCTTTGAAGGTGTTAAATGAGTATTGAACAATCATCGTTTCGGGAGGCAAAATTTCGCCATCCACGGAAACCGTATGTTCTTTAACCATTTGATGTAGTTTTGTGAGAGTGTAGCTCAAATAAATCTTATAACAACATCCTAGTATATTTAAGATACTGGTGTTGTTACAAATGAAGTAAATAAAAATAATTTAGGGGGTTGGAGAAGCAAAATAAAACAAATGAACATGAGAGAATGAATTACCTTTAAAAGCGTAACTCCTTTTGATTTGAGCCTAAAGGCTTCCTTTGAAAGGATTCTTCCCAAAGGGAATCCACTAGGATGAGGAGAGGGATGTGGAGAGAGTAAATGGGCAGGGGTTGGCCGAGCCAAAGGCTTGAGGAGTGTGTGAAATGAGGTAGAGGTGGGGGCCTTTTATAAGAGGAGAGGAGGGGCACTTTTGGAAAGTAAAGAAATATTACTTTATTTGAAAATGTGTTTCGGTTTAAAAAGGTCCCACATTGATATAATTCGTGGCTAATGTGATAAGGATTCTAAATCCACTCATCCAATAAGTTTTGGACATGTGTAGTTCATAGATTTTACATTATATTTCCATTTTATTTAAATCGTCAAATAATGATGTCATCGCTGCATCATTATTATGTCATAAATAATTTAATTTATTTAATGTATATAAATCATAAAAAAATACTATGATGTATGAAATCTTTTTATCTTTCCAATGACTATTTATAATCAAATATCTTATCATTATAACCCAATGTAAAAATTGTTTTCGTAAAACATCTCTTGTTTGTGTCATTTTTGCTTTAACATTTAATAAAACGTTATTTATGTCATTTCCAAACCAAAGTGTCTCCATGGGGTCCCCAAGTTGACCCATGGATTTTCTTGGTCGGCCATGACACAAAAAATAATGTTGGGACATGTTTCTAGGTCATTTCATATTATTAAAGCATTATTTATACATTAAACTACACTAATTACCACTAATCGCGATTAAAAACTTAATAAGTTACTATTCACCAAAAAATTATTATAATCTCATTGAACCACATATTACATCTTAATGACAACCATGTATGTCGTATTTTTGAAATTCAAAATACAATGATGGCAAAAGTGCATTTAAACGGAAAATCAGTCTTTATAAGTACCACTTAGTGGTTTCACTATTCATCAAAAATTGGAGTTTTCAGAAAATTACCAAAAATTCACCCTAAGCTATATTTGATATTCTGAATTAAAAAATGAAGTCTATTTTACAAAATTCAAATCATATAAGTCACATTAATTAATTTAATAATTAATTCACGCTGCCAGAGAAAATAGCGTGTTTTTACAAAACAATAAGTATCAAAAGATTGACACCAGTTTAAGTCTAATTTCAAAGTGAAATTGATTCCAATGACCACCATTGGATAAAATGGTAAAAATATATTCTAATTTAACTTCAAAACCAATTCAAAACATAATCTAATCATATAAATAAATTAGATTAAAAAGCAGTTTTGATGTAAAATGCAGTATTTTTCACTATTCATTAAAAAAATGAATATTGTCAGAAAAATACCAAAAATTCACACAAGGTAAATTTTGATGTCCCAATCATAAAGGATAAGTTTATTTTGACAAACATAGTTTATAAAATTGTCAAAACATAGATTCAAAAATGGTTTGCCATCAAAAGGCACTAAAACAATCTTTTAAGAATATTAGTATATTCCATGCTTAAGATTGGATTTATTTTCATTTTAAGCCTCTAAAACACTATCTTAATCATTAATAGACATAGATAAAAATATCTATTATTCATTACTTACTTGGGATGTTACATCCTTCCCCCCTTTAGAAAATTGCGTCCCCGCAATTTATTTACTTATCGAATAAATAGGGGTACTTATCCCTCATTGCATTTTCAGATTCCCATGTTGCCTCTTCAATCATGTGGTTTTTCCAAAAAACCTTTACCTGATGAATCACCTTATTCCGTAACACTTGCTCCCTGTGGTCAAGAATCTGGACCGGTTGTTCCTCATAAGATAGGTTCTCTTCCAGCTGAACTACCTCTGGACTCAAAACATGAGATGGATCTGGCATATACTTTCTCAACATCGAAACGTGAAAAATATTGTGTACCTGAGATAAACTCGGAGCTAAAGCCACTCGGTATGCAACTGATCCAACTCTCTCCAGAATTTCGTATGGTCCAATAAACCCTGGACTCAGCTTTCCATTCTTACCAAATCTCATCACACATTTCCAAGGAGAAACCTTGCGAAAAACATGATCACCAACCTCGAAAGATAGATCCTTCCTCCGGTTATCCGCATAACTCTTCTGCCTGCTCTGAGCTGTTCTCATGTGTTTCTGAATCAGCTAAACTTTTTCTGCCATCTCTTCTACCAATTCTGGTCCCATCAACTTTCTTTCACCCACTTCATCCCAGAAAGCTGGAGTTCGACACTGCTTCCCATATAATGCCTGAAATGGTGCCATCTGTATACTAGAATGAAAACTGTTATTATATGAAAACTCAACCAAAGAAAGATGTTGGTCCCAACTTGCCTGATAATCCATAGAACAAGCTCGTAGCATAACCTCCAATGTCTAAATTGTTCGTTCTGACTGCCTATCTGATTGAGGATGAAAAGCTGTACTAAAATTTAATTCAGTACCCAACGACTTCTGAAGGCCTTTCCAAAAGTTAGAAGTAAACCTGGGATCACGATCCGATACAATGGAGAGCGGAACTCCATGTAACCTGACTATCACTTTAAGATACAAACAGGAATGTTGATCAAGATAGAAAGTATCTCGTATAGCAAGGAAATGAGCAGATTTGGTCAAGTGATCAACAATAACCCAGATTGCATTATTACCTTGAGATGTCTTCGGTAATCCAACAACAAAGTCCATGGATATATTCTCCCATTTCCACTCTGACACTGGTAAAAGCTAAAGCATCCCTTTCGGTAACTGCCACTCTGCTTTAACCTGCTGACAGGTCAAACACTTCACAGTAAAATCAGCAATATCTCTTTTCATTCCATCCCACCAGTAATACTCCCGCAGATCTCTATACATCTTAGTACTGCCTGGATGAACTGAAAATGGAGAACTATGAGCATCACATAACAACTCTCTCTTCAACTGTGAATCACAAGGAACACACAATCTCTTCCCAAATCTCAAAACACAATCATTATCAATGTTGAATTCAGGCAACTTACCTTTCTGAACCAGCTCTACCTTTTTCTGCAACTCACTATCTTGCTTCTGTGCTTGCTTGATTCTATCTGATAGAGATGATCTCACTGATACCTGAAACAAAACAGAAGGACTTCCTGCACCAACAACTTCTATGCCAAAGTTCATCAAATCCTTAACCAAAGGATCACATTCTAAAAGCAACATTGTTAATGAAGCATTACTTTTTCGACTCAAAGCATCAGCCACTTTATTTGCATTTCCCGGATGGTAATGAATTGTACAATCATAATCCTTGATTAATTACACCCATCTCCTTTGTCTCATGTTTAACTCTTTCTGAGTGAATATATGATTTAAACTTTTGTGATCGGTATATATTTCACACTTTACTCCATACAAATGATGCCTCCAAATTTTTAAAGAAAAAACAACAGCAGCTAATTCCAAAACATGTGTAGGGTAATTTACCTCATGAGTTTTCAACTGTCGTGAAGCATAAGAAATTACCTGATCATTCTGCATTAGGACGCAACCAATTCCTTTCAATGAAGCATCACTGTATATAACAAACTCACCATTCCTGGAAGGTAGTGCCAAAACTGGAGCATTCACCAATCTTCTTTTCAATTCCTGAAAACAATCATCACATTCTTTTGTCCAGATAAACATAACACCCTTCCGAGTTAGCTTAGTCATTGGACTAGATAACCATGAAAAATTTCTAACAAACCTTCGGTAATAACCCGCAAAACCAAGTAAGCTACGAATCTCGGTTACATTTGTGGGTCTTGGCCATTCTTCCACAACTTTTGTTTTTGCAGGATCAACAGTTATTCCATCTTTAGAAATAATGTGACCAAGGAAAGAAATTTGTTGCAACCAAAACTCACACTTGCTGAATTTCCCGTAGAGTTTCTTTTCTTTTATGGTTTTCAAGATAACCCTTAAAAGTTTTTCATGCTCCTCTTTACTTTTAGAAAACACCAAAATATCATCAATGAAAACCACCACAAACTTATCCAGGAACTCATGGAAAATTCTATTCATTAAGTCCATGAATACAGTAGGTGCATTGGTTAGCCCAAAAGGCATTACTACAAATTCATAATGGCCATATCTCGTACGGAACGCGGTCTTCGGAATATCTGCCTCCTTTACCTTCAACTGATGGTACCCCGATCTCAATTCAATCTTTGAAAAAAACTGAGCTCCCTGGAGCTGATCAAACAAATCATCGATATGAGGCAAAGGATACTTGTTCTTAACAGTGATATTATTCAAGTCTCTATAATCAATGCAAAGTCTCATAGAACCATCTTTCTTTTTAACAAATAAAACAGGAGCACCCCATGACATCAAAAATATTTTCAAGTGATTTAATCCACCCTTCAGCTAGCACAGGGTCAGATGATTCTCTGAATGATGGTGGATGTTGCCTCATGAAATGTTCCACCACTGACATGTTCCTCTGCGGTTTTTCTAGATGATCTCATGCATGGATACCACCACCATTTATCGCTTGTGTCAGCTTCGCCATTACTGCAACAAACTGTTTAGTTCCAATTCCGACCATTTCTGGATGCTGATTCGGAAGGTTATTTCCTTCTGTATGCCTTCCTAGCACTGCTTCCCTGTTTCCTCTGCGGAAAACCATTCTGAACAAACATGTCTTAGATGAAGCAACATTGTAATCTTTAAGTGCTATATCATTTCGAAAAAAAATATTTTTTGGATAATCATTTAATAGAATTATAACTCCTAAAGTTATCTAAACCGACCTTTGATACCAACTATAAGGCCCCAGCCTTAAACCATACTTAATCTTGAGTTATTACAAGATTACACATTGAGGATCTTTTCAAGTTTAGAGTTTTAGAGAATTAGATCATAAAACTTGCATTACATTCCACATATAAACAAAGTGGTTACAGAAAGATAGTATTCTTCATTCCCATCAATGGAAACACGTTTAAAATAAAACATGGATTATTTCTTGACACATCCTTGACTCTATCATCTTATCATGTACCTTTCCCTTGACCTGTGAAAAACATTTCAAAAACTTGGGATGAGCATAAAAACTCAGTATGGGTTAAAAAAAGCATGGAAAGGAAACATGAGTTCATACATACATAAGAATGAAATCATACTTTACCCGTAAAATATAGGCACATTAACATACCTCATAAAATCATGAATAAATCATAGAAATCATAAGACATAAAGGTAACATGAGGCATTCATAACATTCTTACGTAGGGAGTAACCCTCTTGGTTACGTTTGGAATACCCATCACAGTATATTCCCTAAAATCTCTTCGGAGAAACCTTAACGTTTCACTCCTTCGCGTTACCCAAGGCATTGGAGAGCTATAACGGGCTCACCCGCCCTTAGTTTATCATGGAACCACTCGTCTTCATAATAATACCCAAGAACCATAACATAATCATATCACATAAAACATGCATAATGGAAACATAAAATTTCCACATTTCAATCACGAGATATCAATACAACACATTGATATAAAAACATTATGAAAACCATTTTCAAAACCAAAGTAAAAGAAAAATAAAATATGGTATTTATTTTTTTTTAAAAAGAAGGTATGGCTTGTAGAGGAAGCCGAAACTCAAATAACGGTCACGATGGCGGAGAAGTCGTTGTCGCCGCATACGTATGACAAAAACATTCCCTTTTTTCGTTTAGTAAACGCTTCGTATAAAAAAGATTCCTTTTGAATAAACTTAAAAGTCAAAGGTGTTTATACACCGTATAAAAGAAAGTTGTGTATAAAATAAAATATGCCTCAATGAAAGGAGATTGAGACGAAGTCCCATACCTCGTATCCGACTTGACCCAACCATTCTTTAATATCCTGAATAATAAACTTGAGTTAATCTCTACTTTCTTATTAATCTTTTTCAAGTTCATTATTCCTTTTATACCATGTTATGAACATCATGTAATCAGTTAATGTTCATTTTGTCGGTATTTGGTTCTTAAGTCAAAAATAGACTTCTTACACTTACATGTTGTTAATTTGGTCAAAGGTTCATTATATCCAGAATGGTATTCATGATGTAGATATCATATATGTCATATATATCCAGTAAATACATGCATTTATAATATTACATAATCATTTAGATGTAAGAAATGAAATGCACCGTTCATGGAGACGGTAAGCCGTACGTACGCATGAATGCTACTTTCATTTCTATTTCGTATTTTATAGAATGGAATCATAATGATATAAAGGTATATTATAATTACAGTATAATATCATATATAATATCATTGTTCCATCCTTTATATGTCCCACATATGGTATTTAACAAATCAAATCACTTTGAGGGGGCGGTAGTCCGCACTTCCTAAAATGAAGATATCGTGTTCACCCATAATGGAAACCATAAAGGAATGCCCAAAATGAAAAAAACAGAAGCTTAAGGAAAACATAAACATATTATATATCATATATAAAACTAGTGACATCATAATGGCCACCTTTGAAGGTGTTAAATGAGTATTGAACAATCATCGTTTCGGGAGGCAGAATTTCGCCATCCACGGAAACCGTATGTTCTTTAACCATTTGATGTAGTTGTGTCAGAGTGTAGCTCAAATAAATCTTATAACAACATCCTAGTATATTTAAGATACTGGTGTTGTTACAAAGGAAGTAAATAAAAAGATTTTAGGGGGTTGGAGAAGCAAAATAAAACAAATGAACATGAGAGAATTAATTACCTTTAAAAGTGTAACTCCTTTTGATTTGAGCCTAAAGGCTTCCTTTGAAAGGATTCTGCCCAAAGGGAATCCTCTAGGATGAGGAGAGGGATGTGGAGAGAGTAAATGGGCAGGGTTTGGCCGAGCAAAATGCTTGATGAGTGTGTGAAATGAGGTAGAGGTGGGGGCCTTTTATAAGAGGAGAGGAGGGGCACTTTTGGAAAGTAAAGAAATATTACTTTATTTGAAAATGTGTTTCGGTTTCAAAAGGACCCACATTGATATAATTCGTGGATAAGGTGATAAGGCTTCGAAATCCACTCATCCAATAAGTTTTGGACATGTGTAGTTCATATATTTTACATTATCTTTCCATTTTATTTAAATCGTCAAATAATGATGTCATCGCTGGACATCATTATTATATCATAAATAATTTAATTTATTTAATGTCTAAAAATCATAAAAAAAATACTATGATGTATGAAATCTTTTTATCTTTCCAATGACTATTTATAATCAAATATCTGATCTTTATAACCCCATGTAAAAATTGTGTTCGTAAAACATCTCTTGTTTGTGTCATTTTTACTTTAACATTTAATAAAAAGTTATTTATGTCATTTCCAAACCAAAGTCTCTCCATGGGGTCCCCAAGTTGACCCATGGCTTTTCTTGGTCGACCATGACACGACCAATATGTTTGGGACATTTGTCTAGGTCATTTCATATTATTAAAGCATTATTTATACCTTAAACTACACTAATTACCACTAATTGCGATTAAAAACTTAATAAGTTACTATTCACCAAAAAATTATTATAATCTCATTGAACCAAATTTTACTTCTTAATGACAACCATGTATGTCGGATTTTTGAAATTCAAAACACAATGATGGCATAATTTCATTTAAATGGAAAATCAGTCTTTATAAGTACCACTTAGTGGTTTCACTATTCATCAAAAATTGGAGTTTTTCAGAAAATTACCAAAATTTCACCCTAAGCTATATTTGATATTCCGAATTCAAAAATGAATCTATTTTACAAAATTCAATTCATATCAGTCACATTAATTAATTTAATAACTAATTCCCGCTGCCAGAGAAAATAGCGTGTTTTTACAAAACAATAAGTATCAAAAGATTGACACCAGTTTAAGTCTAATTTCAAAGTGAAATTGATTCCAATGACCACCATTGGATAAAATGGTAAAAATATATTCTAATTTCACTTCAAAACCAATTCAAAAGATAATGTAATCATATAAATAAATTATATTAAAGAGCAGTTTTGATGTAAAATGCAGTATTTTTCACTATTCATTAAAAAATGAATATTGTCAGAAAAATACCAAAAATTCACACAAGGTAAATTTTGATGTCCCAATCATAAAGTATAAGTTTATTTTGACAAACATAGTTTATAAAATTTTTAAAATATAGTTTCAAAAATGGTTTGCCATCAAAAGGCACTAAAACAATCTTTTAAGAATATTAGTGTATTCCATGCTTTAGATTGGATTTATTTTAATTTTAAGCCTCTAAAACACTATCTTAATCATTAATATACATAGATAAAAATATCTATTATTCATTACTTACTTGGTATGTTACACCTACCACTAGAATATGTGATGTTATATTTTTTATAAAATTGATATATTTATGTAAACGGTGTAATAGATGAACTATATGTTTATTTTTGTAACCCTATACAGTAAATATAAATAGATTATTTTTTAATTTTATTATATTTTGATGATATAGCTGAGTTTTTTTACGGAATTAGATAAATAATTAGAATCTAATTTCCATTTAATCAGGCTTCATAGTGTTCTAATCTTTTGAATTCAATTAATTATTCAACTATATGAAATGGATCTAGAAACTAAAAATTCTATCCTGGTACATATTCTGTTGAATCGAATGGTCCCTTAGATCATTGATGATTTATATCATTGAGATTGTTAACATTATAATAATTATGATTTCCATCACTCTTTAATAGAACATGTTGGTTATATTTTTCTTTCATATCCAAATTTTCTTACATGGAACCCTTTTATGTGTCATCTTTGGTAAAAATCTTATTTCCATTTCTTTATTTTAACGTAGACTACTGAACGACCCTTGTTCAAATGTGGGATTTCAATAAATAATTTTTTAATAGTCAACCCCTACTTACCACACCTGAATTTTAAAATTGTGAGTACACAATTTATTGATGGATGGTATAATGTCAGACCATAATATTTCATAGTATGATTTCTTTAAAAAAAATATCTCACATTGCACACCACACCGAATTCGAGTGCACCATGATCAATCAAACTATATATTTAAACAGATGTTATATATATACTAATAACAACTTATTGAAATTAATAATTTAATTTTAAAAAATAGGGTTACTTTCTGGAATTAGTAGTATGAAAATTAGATGTGGTGGATTTGTTTGTTATTTTTCGGAAGAGATTCAATTTTGAAAAATTGTGAAAAGAACTATATTCTAGTTAAAAACCTATATTTCATTTAAATAGTTATTTTTTATAAAAGTTATTTTCAAGTCATAATAAATATATAATATTTATATTAGTAAAAAAATTCATTTGAATCATTTTTGTAATATTATTAGATATAATAATTTATTCAACATTTGAACGTATCTTCCACCCAATTCTAATAACATTTGAAGGATTAAAATTAACCATAATTTGACCTATTTTGTGAATTAAATTTAAAAAAATTATCATATATTGTTTTAATTAGTATTAAATATTTTATCTAATTGGATAAAAGTAATATTTTGGTGAATAGTTACTTTAGTAAATTTTTATTTATTTACCATGATAAAGAATTAGTTTGGTAATTAAAGGTAAAAAAATAATAGAATGTGATTATAAAATTACCACAACACTTTCCTAATTTTATTGGATATGTTTAGTTTGAAAACAATAATCCTTAGTTTGAAAATAAGATCCTTTTTAAGAAAGTTGGTGTATATTATGACATTTATTATTTTTTATTTAATGTATGGTTAAGAATGACATATTCAAATTTCAGTAACCATATCATTTTTAATAATAGGTTGTATAAGTTATATGGTCTACTAAAAATAGTATTTAAAAAAAAATTGATTACCTACATCATTTTAATTTATTTATAACGTTATAAAATATATAATTAAATAAAATTGGTACAAGATGGTGATATAATATTTGATTTGTTAGAAAAATCCAATAAGTGATATTAAAAATATTAAAATAAAAAGAAATTGAATTAGT
Organism: Viscum album; assembly: GCA_963277665.1. Classification (NCBI taxonomy): domain Eukaryota; kingdom Viridiplantae; phylum Streptophyta; class Magnoliopsida; order Santalales; family Viscaceae; genus Viscum; species Viscum album. Next base: position 1,511,400,665 of record OY728143.1, on the reverse strand, counting down.
TATGGTTCCCTGAAAATATTCTAGGTCACAAAGATATATTATTAGTGTATTTGTTAATTGGGTGAAAATTTATATTTTTGTTTGTGTTTTATGTAATATCAAAACAAAGAATACTGTCAAAATTGACACTATAAATATTTTATTGAAATAATAAATTGTTAAATTATTTAGAAGTTGTAAAAATCATTAAAACACATAAAATGATTAATATATAGTATAAAATTTTATAAAAAGTCCATTTGTGGACAATTGATGAAATATTAGAAAAATTTATAATCTTTTATTATTAAAAAAATTATAACAAACTATAAAATTATATATATTAATTAAATGTAAATAAACATTATATGGTTAAAAATAAATCCATAACATTTACAAAAAATTTTAGGATGATGTATATTCAACCATTATTATATTATGATCAATTTTTAGTCGTTTAATGAACACTTGTCCATGAAAATAAATTATATATTAATTTAATCAATTATAGTTTAAAATATCTATATCTCATATTTAACAAAATTTATTAATCCACAGAGGGCCAAAATCAAGATAAAAATGAATATAAATTTATATTGGGAAATCAAGGAAATTATTTTTACCATATAAATTTATTTTAAATTTTTATAAGTTATATAATTACATTAAAATTTTCCTCATTTATAACACAATATTAATTTAAAAAAAATTGAATAAATGATTTTAACCATATTGATTTTGATATATTTAGGATTAGTTTTTATTTTAACGTATTTAATATATCTATAAGATGTATTATAGATGTTTGAAATCATTATACTGAAATTACCACTTTTATTTCCTATATTTTAAGTCAAATTAAATGAATAGTATTAAAATTGGCAATACTGATATCTTAGTGAATCAATTTATTATTAAATTATTTAAAATAAAAAATAATATAAATAAACACAATTGAATAGGATATGGTCGAACATATTTCATAATTTTCATTTATGGGACATTTATAAAAATTTGGATCTAGAATAGTATTATTTTATTTTAATATTTTGAAAGTTCCCCAGAGTACCCCTTCATTCTATTATAAAAAATAAATATCTCCATTACATCCTCAAAACACCTTGACAATTCTTGATCAACCATCCCCTTGCAATTTCTCCATCAAACTTCCTTCAATTCTACCAAGAGTCCATACACTTGGTAAGAAGCCAACTAAAGATGTCCTTTTGTGCAAATCAAGAGAAGATACATAATGAATATATAAATTATTATGAAATTCAATTCAATTTCATTCATTCTTCAATTTACACTTCCAACTTTGTTTTCATTTTAAATCAACGGATAAAATATAATATTATATGGTGAAATTTTATTATTATAATTGGAAAATTATGTTACTCCATTAATCAACGTCAAAGCTTCTGTTACAAGTTTATAAGAATATATTCAAAATCAATGTTTTGTTTTATAATTATATGACTTTTAAATGATTTCAAAATAGTATGAGATATTTCTATGAAAAAAGGTTTTGATTTCATCAAAGTCAACAACCATTGATATATTTTAAGATTATTTGAAGTTGATTTATTATGATACAAAAATTTTGTATTGTATTGAAGGTTTTGTGATATGTTTGACTATGGATGTGTTATTTTTATACAATTATGGGTTTATGGATAAATTATTGACATTTTATATACAAGTTTTAATAATAATGTTTATGATATGTTTAAACCTTTTCATCTGCTAAATGTATTGGACTTAGTAGGTGAAAGGTGGAGCCCGCTATAGCTCTTCGAGGCATCGGTGGGTCTCAAAGGAATATTTTTTTTCTGTTTTATGTTGGAAAGTTTAATGTAACATTCATCTCTGTAATCTATTTTCCAAGACTACAAAACTGATCGGTATTTAGTGACTTTATTCCATGTAATCATGCCAATCTATTAAAATAATGATCCGACTCAGGGAATCTAGGGTTGGGGAATTACATTGTAATGGTTCCAACTCACCCCTTGAAATGTTGGTTTTTCAAAAACCAACCAAAAATGAAGGATTTCTGGAAATTGGAGGTTAAAATTCATGAACAAAATCCTTATCACAAAATTCCAAACTATAATCTTACTCGTTGTGAACATCACTTGATTCTCCTTGTGTGAGTGGAATAGTATCAGCTTCATCTAGATTTAATATGTACCAATCTCTTAGAATAAATAATTTGGACCCAGCTCATGGATTAAGCCCCAAATATTACTTGTGAGAGTTCACACTCTTTCTACTTTTCACCTTACTATGATGTTGTCAGAGTTTGGATGGACTATATTCTCCCTCTCCCTTTCGGCCTTAGAATTTTCCCTCTATCAGTTGACGTGGATCATGTGATCTTCATATCTACTACTTTCACTTTTTTATGGCACTGATCATGAATCACATAAGCTCAGTGGTTAATGTAAAAAATGAAATAATCATGATTCCAAACTCAAATGGTCCTCATATTCAGTGTAAGACACTGCATATACTAAAATAGGCCTCTTATATAGTGTAATCCCTAGCCTATATTAAAATGAAGATCTTATATTTTATAACCACCAACCTCTCCTAAAATGGTTAATTTATTAACAGTAAGCCCAAAAAAATTCAAAAAACATTGGATTTGATTCCAAACTAGCTAGGTTTTTTTAAAATCCATTCTAAGGTCCAAACCAACATAAAAATTCTGCATAATTTTCTCAAGGCCACATCCTTTAAGAAATGAATGAAGCAACTAGAGACCACACATACTCTCATCCCTTGGACCCCGAAAAATAAGTCCCAAAATAACCATTGACTAATCCTCATCCTCCAAATATTTCTTAAGGACTGAAATTAAAAAACATGGATTGGTCCAATATAATTAACATAAATAGTGACATCGATGTTTGTAGGATTTTAACACTGTCTATAAATTGGGTTAATAGGAAACCTCAATGAGGTTCAATCCTGATCAATTGTAAACATAGGCTCTCCCTCTAGGGTATGTACCTCTTTGATCAACCTTAGGGGAAATCCCAAACAATGATAAACTTAGGATCTCCCTCCTATAGACATACCTCCCTAATGTGATAGATAGGTTGTTCGAATCAACACATTGAGTCTGTCTCAAGGGGCATCCTATCTAATGTTAATATTATATTCTCACCAATATGGACATAACTCCTTAAAATGGATCAAGAGGATTTATGGTTAACCACTCAGCTATGCCTCATGGGGAATCCCAACGAATGGTAATCATAAGAGATCCCTCTAAGGGATGTACCTCCTAAATCTACCTAAAGTGGTATTCTGATATACCACTCAGGTTTTATTCAAAGATAATTATGACCAATGGTTAACATAGGGTCTCTCAATATGTAAATACCTCATTGATCAGCCTCAGGGGGAATTCTGATCAAAACAATGAGTCTTACTCATGGGGAATCCTGACCATTGGTAAACATTGGTACTCCCTCCTATTGATGTACATCCCAGATACGCCTCATGGGTTTCTCTAATCAATATATAGGGTCCGAATCAAGTGAATTTCCAAACAACGGTAAACATAGTTTCTACCTCCTATGAATTTACATCCATGATCTTCCTCATGTGTAATTATAATCAACACCTAGGGTCATCCTCATGGGGAATTCTATTTAATGTTAATCTCAAGGACTCACTCCCATGGAGTATCCCCCTTGATTCACATAAATGGGCCTTCTATTCAACATTATGTTCATGCCTAAATAGATTTTCGGGCCAAAGATCATCCTAGGTTTTCCCTAATAGGGACATACCTCATTGATCCATAGCAAGGGACATTCTGATCAACCTTTCTGATCCATTTTAGTCAACATTATGATCCATCCATTTAGGGTCTAACATCAACCCTCTTAGGGGAACACCTCTAAGGTCCTCCTCAAGAGACATTCTAATCAACAATACCGATCCATCACAATGTATTTTGTGATCCATCCTCATAGGATGTGAAATAATATTTCCTAGGGATGAATCTCAATGATCCACCAAAAGTGTAATTCTGAACAACCTACCAAATCTAACCAAAGGGATGTTCTATTCAACCCACTCATGGTGTGACACAATCCCTCTTAGGGTAACACATCCATGATATAACTTGAGAGAAATTCTGATAAAAAACTCTAGTTTTTCATCAATGAGGAATTTTGATCCTTTTATCCATCCTCAACAAGATGTTAAACTCATTACCTGATCTATCTCAAATTGATTTCATGGTCTATATTCAAAAGACGTCACACATATGATCTACCCTTTAATAAACCCATCCAAAAAATTATATTTGTAAGGTGAAATACATGGAATACATATTCCCCCAACATCATCTACCTCATGAAAATCATTGGATTCAGTATGTAAAAGCATTGTATGTATTTTTATATGGATTTGTAACCTCGTTATTGATGTGAGATGTTATAGGTTTTATGTGAAAAGATACCTCAAAAGAGATTAATTCCAATTAGGAAAAATAAAATTGACCACTTATTTTAACATCCTTACATTCCCAATGTTTTCTAATGCAACTGCTCTCCGGACTCATGGTTGTATCCTCTTCAAGAAGAAAAAAGAATGTGAAGACTAATTTTGTGTAATTAACTTGTGTACAAAAAATCATTGCACCGAGAATGATTTCTACAAACATGAGATAACACTACGAAGGAGGAATTAACTAGTAAAATATTTCCTAGGAGGAATCTTGTGATGGAAAAACTAACATCCCATCATCCTATTTAGATCAAGGAGAAGAGATCACAATTGAATGTTTTGAAAAAACCCTTCCCTTGGAATTTCGTAATGTGGGGTAACAGTTACATTTATCATGTTTATTCTCCAAAAAAGGTGATAGAACCATCCATTAATATATTAACACAAAAATATAATAATGATAATATGTTTTTAAAATTAATATAATTATGATACGTTTTTATGCTAATTAATAATAAATAATGTTTAGTTATTAATTGGTACACATTGTGGAGCATTATGAATTTTATTAAAAGTCTCCCTGTAAATTATGGGATTTTGATAACTAATCAATACTAGTGGCTTGTGTATTAGACATAGGGTTCTAGGAACAAAAAATAGAAATTTTTTTAGGAATTAATATCATGTTATGTGTGTGGTATGATTTAGTGGATTTGAACCATTCTATAAGTGAATAAATGAGCATTTTTTTATTACCCATTAATTATTAATTATATCTTAAACTATTTTGAAAAGAAAATTATTTGAAATGAAAGGCCGTGAAAGGTTATTTGGTCTTGAAACACTTAGACCTATATTTTCAAACACGTTTTAAACATGATATAAGTAATTTTTTTTGAGATTTTATACATTTACATATTTTTTACCATGATGAAGTGTTTTGAACTAATTAATTTATCTTTTAATAAAAATAATAACTAATCACCCTTTTCAAAATTTTATGTTATGAATATAAATGTAATATATATTTAAAATAACTTAATTTCTAATAAATAAAAGTATAACTATTAAATTAAATTTTTTTATTTATTGAGAACTATTTTATATATGAGAAAAGCTATTTTCATAATTATGAATTATTAATAATATTTACGGAAGATTAATAATTAAAAATTTTAATATAATTGAATAAATATTTAATCAATTTATTAGATATATAATTTAAAATATTTTATTTACATTCAATTAGTAAATAATGTAGAAAATATTTGTTTTTTTAATCATACTTTTACCACTCTCGTGGTCATTAACAATCATCATATAAGTCATTACATAATAATTTATTAATCAAAATTTTAGGTTCACTATTATCATTGTCATTATAATTAGTATTGCATGTATTGATTTTAATTACTATATTGAAATTATTCTTATTAACTAATTTTATAATGCTAATCGAAAATAAAAAATCTATTTGGACTGATTTAATTTTTATAGTCAATGAAAAGCAATTTTTATAATAAGAAAATAAAAATAAATTTTTAGATTAAAATATTAATTATGAATCAAAAAGTTATATATAGGTTTTATAAAAACCATATAGTAAATTTAAATGATTTTATTTACATATAAAAATATTCTAGTTAAAAAATATGAATCAAATACATTTATTAAATTCTTATATTATGATAATTTTAATAAAGTTTCTTTTTCTAGGAAAACTAGTAATAAACTGAAAACCTATTATGTGGAAAAAATAAGATAAATAATCTTAATCTAATATTGTTAGTATGAATCCAAATATTATGTTAATCTTTCTGAATTTAAATTATATATTCATAATTACATTTTTTCGACAAATTCAAACTATTTAATAAAAAATGTTTTTATTAGAAAATGATATCATCAACTATTAACAATTACTATTATTATTTCATATATTGTACCCTCCAAATTTGTGTTACAAAATTTTTAATATGAAAAAAAATTTATCAGGATTAATAATTCATTTCTCATGATATAAATCCATATCAAAGGAAAAAAAATTGAGGAAAATAAATATCTACAAATTAAATATTTTTTTCATTTTATGAAAACTAATATAATTTCATTCATATTAAAAGCCTCATTGATTTTTTTTAAATATTTTGTAAAGAGGGTTTTCATAATAATTCCATCTAATTCAATAGCTAGGTTTTAAAGAACAAACATAAATTTAAAATTAGTTTTTATAGGTTTTGTTACTCATGTGGGGAAATATATAAAGGAAATTGAATTATTTATAGATAAAAATATATTAAAATTTAACGCTAATAATAGATATAAAAAATTATACTCTACATATATATGATCATTCTTCTTATATATGTCTATTATTCCAAACTTTATATGAGTTTTCGTATAATTATCTTGACCTCATGATAATATGGGTGTAATACCACTCAATAGGAGGATCCCTGTCCAAATGGGTATGATATTAATTATATATAGGATTGAATAGGGAATAATGCATGTCTAAGGGGAAAAACCTAGAGAGAAGTATGTATGTGAGATTTTAACTCTGAAGGAGTACAGTTTATATATCTTATCCATATGTGATGTGTCCTATTTATGATATATATGGTATATAGGGCCGTACAGGTCCCTAGGTCATTGAACCTTGGTACATACGGACCTGGTTGGGTAGATTTCACACAAATTATTTCCCAATCACATGGATATGAGATATCTTTATCCCATGTAATCCATATCCATTTAATGTGTGATATATATAGTGAGTTATTCCGATATACACACCTTGTAGTAATAAACATCCAAAAAAGATTGATCCCTGATGGGTCAACTTATTTTATTATCCAATCATTTTATTTGACTACTTGATACACATGATCCGCCATTTCACAATTTTATTATCACTAATTTCTAAATGGATGTAGAATTATGCCCATTCTCAAATGGGAAACAGGATTTCCACCTTAAATTTGAATCAATCATCATCCTGCTTATCTATCTCCTAATAACACTATTGTATGATCTATCATTTAAATTCTTTCATTGTCATTTAATCTTATAATGCTAGAATCAACTATTTAAAATACAAAAAACCATTATGTATAATCCATTGTTGATTGAAGTGTGAAATGGGTACATGGAATAAGGTCAAAACACTCACCAATCAAATGATGAATATGAATCCCTATCTAATAGAGGATTAAAACCATGAAACATATTATGGACAGTGAATAATTCTTATGTTTTGTTTAGAAATCATTAGTAAAAAACATTCCAGAAGAATAAAATTATTATTCCATGAATGAAATTTTTCAAATATGTAAAAAAAAAATAATAATAATAAAATAAACTCTTGATGACTATCAATTCCATATTACTTAGTTCACGAAGAATCCATAATCGGATCACTAATAAGCAATGGTACTTAATCATGAAACAAATTCCCTACCTTATGACCCAATTGATCCTTGATGGATAAAAATTCTACTCTAAATTTATGTATATAATTTTTTGTGGTCACAATTTGGTCCATAACAATTCATGATCATTAGTATGGAATGAAAAAATACATTCTTTTGAATGATGTCTACTCATTTGCAAGCCATCCACCAACTATGATACCCAATGAAGCTTTCTTTAACAAAATTTATCATAATTTTATTATTTATGTATCTTACCCTATGTATTTGAAATAAATAGATATCAATATTCATCAACTATTTTACAAAAAAACAATGTATTTTAATTTATTTATTTTAATGAGAAACATGATAGTGCATCACCCTGAATCCTTATTAGAATGAAATGAATGTCACTATAGGTGCAAATCCCAAATTATAGAGATAATGACTTCCTCAGTTTCCCAATATATATCACAGGTGATCATATGTGGAATATTTTTTATGTGAGTATAAAAAATATTTATATAAATTTAAATAATCCACACGAAGTTTCGAATAACCCCTAACAATTATCCCCCCCAAATTAAATGTAATGTGCAAGAATTATATAAAAGTAATAAAACCTAAAAAATAGGGGTATAAAATACTCTCTTGGTGTTATAATATATAAATGTACCAGTATAGAGAATATATATTATAAGGTGATTCCTTTTAGATGTCACATGTCAATATAATATTCTATGTAAATGAAGTGTGGTGGAGAATTATAACTTTCTAATTAATGGGTATTAAAAATGAAACCAATGACCTTCTAATTTTGATGATTACATCAGTTTAGAATAATTATATCTATTGGTGAATTTGTTCGATATAACCCTCATAGAGGATATGAAACATGGTTATGATATATTAGAGAATGACGCAGAATCTTATTTGTGAACTATACTCATAAATAAGATATTTCAAGGAGGCATGTATAATCATCAAAAGAGGTGGGAAAGTTTTTTAATATTACCCCCAAATGATCACAATCTTATTTTTGAAGGTATTTATCCAAATAAATGTGACACAACACCCTGTTACTCATTAATAATTTTATCATAAAATATTTTATACAATATAAGCCTTGTGTTTCTCTATTGAAATATCCTTATTAATATAGTGTTTTTTCATGAAAATAACATAAGATTTGAACCATTTTAATAATGTTGAATTCGAATTTCATGTCTACCTATATATGATTTATAATGTATATTAGGATTTACCAACACGTTGGAAGCTATTTGATCCATGTTAGTTGAGATTCCCCAGGATGAAGTACAATTGTTATAAACATATATGGGGTCCATCAACCAATATAATGATATACCTGATTCCTCTAAATAAATATTCACCTTACTAGGAAAACAATTAGGTTTCATTAACTCTAAATAATATCTAGAATATATAATGGAATCAATGAATGAGAAATATAAACTAGTGTAACGAAAAATAAAAACATATCCTAAATGGGGGATGTGATTCATCCTTAGACCAACTTCAAAAACCAATCATTTAAAAAAGACAATGTAATTGGGTACATGTAATAGAATATAAAACACACCTTATCATGATTTAGTATCATTATGTGAACAATCATTCAATAAGAGTAAATTATTATCATATTCTACATGTAGACTCTTTACATGAGAACATTTTAACCGAATAGAATTCTTATATCCAGATCAATCACATGAAAGGAATTCCTAGAAGAAAAATTACACAATCAATTCAGTAAAAAAATATGAATGGAAATTTTCCATGAACAATCAAAATAAAAATTGTGGTATAATGAGAGAGTATCAAATTTTATTTATATCTAAAGGGGTTTTAACTATACCTTAAACATGCAACATCCTCAAGAATAGTTATTATTCATATTCATTGTGAAAATATATAATGAGTTTAAAATTTAACGTATTATAATAATGTAACTAGATAGATTATATATTATTTAAACATATGTTTGGAGGCAAAAAAATATTATATTCCATTTATGAAGACCAATAATTTAGTATTTCCAATAGCTTAAGTGAAATGGATTTAGGAAGTATAAGTATAAAATATTACTCTTATTGAAAATCTAGTTACACCTAGAGCACGCAAAACCATGAAATATCATATGGCTACCCCGATTGAATGATTGAAAAAAATATCATTGATTAGGGAGATCATAAGAGTGGAGGACAACATATAATGATTGAAATAATAAAAATGAATTTTTTTTGAGATGTAATGGATCCTAGGTATTTCATAATAGTTAAATAAAACAACCTGATGATGCGATGATAACCTATAAATCCAAATTATATTTACAATGATGTCCTTCCAAAATATTTTCCCCTTCATCATATGTCTTTAATCATAATCCAAAAGTTTATAGTTATTAAAGGAATCAATCATACGATGGTATTTTTTGGTGAAACAAATTTAGAATCCCCCAATTCATGTGGTTTTTTGTCTCTAACACATAAGTAGAAAAATAAGGGGAATGATAATAGGGTCGAAACAATGGGGCCTAAAAGTTTAAAAATTGGATAATAAAAAACATATTTATCCATGAATAATCTAATCACTGAACAAAAAAGTAATTAACCAGTTTTTCCCCAAATTATTATTTTTGGATTTAATATAAGATATTTAACTCAAAAATCATACATGATAAATTATTCTATGTATTTACTATTGTAGCATATCAAAAATAATGAACAAGAGGAGATAACCATGTTGGGGCCTAGTATCGTTCATCCCTTCTTATTGTTTATGTCCCAAACTCAATGAATACACGAATATACCCACTGTACATTTTGTCAAAAAGATTACCATTAAATAAACTCCTGAATGTTTAATGATTCTATAAATGGTTCTATCAAAATAAATCACTTGGTGGAACTAATGTATAATTAAGAAGGTGTATATGGTCATGAATTACATTCCCATTAACATGATATAGTAGGATATACCATTTAATCTAATGGATATGAGAAAGATATAAATGAAAAAGTTCTCAAAATTCTATTCACATCCTTATACATAACATATATACAACAACATCCCATAGACAAGAGTTCCCACATGATTTTCTTGATCTCTAATCTAATTCTGAGTTCTCAAGGTCCCATTCAAACCAATTAATAATTGAGTACAAATGAGAAAATCATCATAATAAAATCATAAAATCATTTTATAATAACCCATGTAATGAAAATGGCTTTCATAAAAATTTTATAATTTCATAATCTCCTATCCCAAAGAAAATAGAAATGTTTCATATATATCTCATCATAAAAGTGTTAAACCATCTAGACATAGATTATGTGTGGTATTATGGGAGAAAATTACCAGAAATAAAAAATTACGCTTAAAGGATATTATCATAGTTGACGATTCTTCAAAAATAATCCATAGAATACTTGAAAAATATAGTTTTACCAATAAAATAAAATATTTAAATATAATATTATCTTAAATATTAAATAAATCATTTTTTTGAAATATTTTTTTTATATTTTAACAAACCATCAACTCAGTGATTGGCCATGAATGTTTTAAATTCTATTTAAGCTGTTTAAATAAAAAATGAAAAAAAATATTCATATTTTTAAAAAAAATAAAAAAAGAACTTTCTCTAAAAATGACAAGAATAATCATTTTAAACTTTTTCACAAAAAAATCATTAAGGGTTAAATATTAATTTAAATAATTACATTATATTATTAAAAACATTCTTGAAATTGTTATAGAAGAAATTTTTTTATGAGAGAACTAAGGTTGGTTTTCGTTAAACTATAATTTCAATATAACAATTACATAAAATGCCTAAAATGATTTTAAAGAATGTATTTTTAAAATATAACCATATGATAAGAAAAACTTAAAGTATTCATGATATAATTAAAATATAATATTCCCAATGGAAAGTCAATCATAACCAATCATGATTAAAATTGGACCGAAACCTAAATCTCATAACACATTTCTCTCTTTTTGAATCAAAATAATATTAATGTGTGGAAAATATATGGATTTTTATATACCTATATTTATCATGATAAAATAATTAATTATATTCATTTAATGTATATACAAAACATAAAATAAACATGTGTTGAATATAACATGTGTTTAACATAAATAATTGTGAGATGAAAATCTGTTACCCCGGTCTTATATTTCCTCGTACACATTTGACACCCCAGTATATTAAATATTGATATGTTATATATTTATTTCATGACTATAGTCATATATATAATACTTTTTTATTTAATATTTACATAATATAACCATATTTTTATTTTTATTTTTTTAAAATCACTGTTATGGGCAATAACTTTTTCATTTTTCTAGTATGTTTCGTTCCAATAGTCCCAAACCATTTAAATTTGTAATGGGTACATCAACTCTAAAACATAAAAAAAGATATAAATATAATTTATATTTAATATATTTATATATATTATTCATTTATAAATTATTTAGATAGAAAAAATAATTAAACCATTCCAATCTATGGTTGGTTGCACATACACATAGAGGATGATTCCTTTTTTTGACTAATGTAATTATAGAATATTAAATAATAATTCACCATTAAATAATAATTTGGTTATATTATATATCTTATTTATTCGTTATATCTTTCCTTTTAAACATATATTTCAATATTAAATGAATAAAAAAACACATTTTTAAGTGTAGGTTGTAGTTAGCATATAAACACAAGTGATGCTACTGTTTTCCAATCGAGGGAAATGTACGAAGGTAAAAAAGTTATTAATATTAAACAATTAAAATAATTTAAATTTTATAATATAATTTAATTAATCCCATCATAATAATACATCATGAAATATGGAGATTCATAATGAATCGTATTGCAATAGGGATGTGGTAGTACACACGTACGCATGAGTGATAATTTTAATTCCCATTTGATTAAATAATGTGTGTTAATTAGTAGATTGATATTCATATTAAATTTCATTATACTGTGGAAAATATTATAATTATTTCATCATAAATACTGATGATTTGTATTAGGTAACAACAGAATATAAAAAATAAAGTGATTTTTTAAAGTGATTACCTATCACTTGAAAGTAATCTTTTTTTCTCCTCTTAAGGTCCTCAAGGTTGTTCTTTTGGGAATACCATTGCCAATATACTTTTGAAGTTTAAATGATTATTAAAGTATATTTATTTGGTGTATAATGTTCGATGTGGGGTAAATATAATAATAGAGGGGTTTCCTTTTATATTTGGGTGAGGGAAAAAACATATAATTTCTTTAGTAATTAAAATATATTAATGCCATCCTCAAGAAAAACACTTAGAAATGTCCAGTAATTCTACTTTTATATTTTATATGTATTATATATGACAATTTAATTACATTTTTCTTGTTTATATGGAAATAAGAATCTTGTATTATTGTTTAAAACCCCAAATAATCCAGTTTTAACCATAACCTCAGTAAAAAATATTAATTTTTTTAACAATTCTTTATGACCAAATATGAATGTCTCATCATTAAATAATTTGGATATTACAATTATAAAATATGGAATCAGTTAATTTATATTTTTATTCTTATTATGGATTAAATTATATTTAAAATAAACTCATAAAATGAGGATAATAACAGGTTTTATGAAAAAAATGATTTATTATGTATAAAACGTTTCTATACAAGAGTATAAATAACATTAAATTTTGTTAACGTTTGTAGAATATTGAATATATAAATAAACTAATATTAATTTTAGAACAATTAGAAGATTAAGGTTTTTAAATTCATTAAATAAAATGATAGTTTTTAATTAAAATCATTAATTTTTCCTATTCCCTAAAAAATTAATATTTTTATAAAAATCCAAAAACATTACTCTAAGAAAATATTGAAATTTTTATTTCAAAAATAAATTATAATTTCATAGAAAAATTTTCTTGTGGGGAATATTTTTATACTATTATATAATAATACCAATTTTTATGGAAAATTGTTCACAAAAACATATGATTAGTTTATTAACAAATTGGTAGTTATCTGTTTTTATTATCTAAAACAATTATAAATATTATAAAAATGTAGAAATTCATATTCATATAGAAAATTTAGTTGATATATTATAATATTATACTACATTATGGTTCATTTGGACTCGATGTTTTATGTATAAACATAGATTTTTTTTATATGAAAATAACTATATCATTAAATTTCCATATTTTAATATATAACCCGTTAAAATGAATATTACCCTAAAATTCCATTTCTCTAATAAAAAAATACGAGTATATCTATTTTTATCACATAATCAGGATCTTTAGTAGCTTTTTCATATTACAGATTCACTAGAAATAATTAACTAGGTTTATTGTCTTGTTCATTAGAACAATATCTCTAGAATCCTTGATTTATACAGGTTTTTTGTCATACAAATGTCCATTATTTAGTGTCAAAACCTTTATTTTTTGTAAATGTGAAAGATCTAGAATATACTAACTTAATAGAAATTAATGTATAACATCATGAAATTCATATAGGTTTTTTATAAGTACTTTTGATAAGATACCATCCCAACCCAATCAATAATAATGAATCGAAATATACACCTAGGGATCATCATTCTCTAGCTTATTAATATCATGATAGAATTCCTTTGTTACATTAAATAGAAAACATTCTACCCCTCATGGAATTATATAATTCAATGGTCATTTTTAGAAAAACATTACTTTTAAAACTAAGATTATTTATTGTGATTCTAAATGGATATATCTTCCACTAACATATGAATATATGGCTCAGGTCCTAATACCTCAATTTCTCTAACATCATCTAAAACATTGATGTTTTAAACATATTTCATAGAGGGATTAATAAGAAGATTTCTTATTTCTTCAATTAATCTTATTGTTGTAGGAAAACTCAACTAGTTTGATGTGTTATTAAAACTAACCATGAATATTACAAAACATGATATCATCATAACCTCCATTTTTTACTATTCACATATAATGAAAATTTAAAAAAATTAATGATAATTATTCATAAAAAAGATTTAATTTTTTGTAAAAATAAACTAATTTAAATAGTTTTTATGAATAATAGGTGAATTGTTTTCATACATTGCATCACAGTGTGATGTAAATAATAATAGAAAATTTAATCATAATGATGTTCAATCTGTCTGAAACTATGAAAGACAATCTATCATACCCTATGAAAGATAATATGTTTTACCCTATGAAATATAATCTCTATCATCCTTAGAAATACAATATATCATACCACTATTAAGAATTTTTATAAGACCCTGAAATACATATTTTATCATACTATACTCAATATAATTATTCAGAAACTGAGCAATATAATCTATTAAGATTTATATGTTTTTATAAATTAAAAACTAAATCAAATGAGGCTTTGTAGATCATGACGTTTCCAAATATCATCAAAACGATCATGGTAAAATATTTTTACAATATGAACCAATTGTTAGAATTTTATCAATCATAAAAATGAAAATGCATATCCGATCTAGAAGTAATATTGTCCAATGTTTATAGAAGTCATAATGTGTAATGATGATGAAGTTTAAATAATTTCAATATTTGAGGAGTGTGGAATTACATTTTAATAAAAATTCTATCATATTGAGAATTCCATCACTATAGGGATTCCATTATACTAACTTTTGTATGGAAAGATTATCATATTGAATTGAGAATGAAAGGAATTTCGTAATGAGCTAAGAATGAGAGGCCGATCATAATGAGACTATAATGAAGGAATGATCGCAATGAGCTCTTAATGAAATCCAATTTTTAATGATCTGGGGAATAATGGAAGAATTTAATTAGTATAGTAATATATAGTTGTGGAAGATCCAAGGTATTGTAGTTGAGGTAGTTTCATTAGGCAAAAGACATGATAGAATGTCCATAAAGGCTAATATTGAAGAACAATCAAATACAAGATTCAAAAAATTATTATGAATAGGGGAATATGAAAATAATAAAATTAAATTTTTCATAAATTTCAAAAATTGATTTTAATTAATAACAAATTCAAATTTGATGTTTTAATATGATCAATTTTCAGATTTTTGAAATTTGAAGATGAGGTGAATATTTTAGTGTTTTCCACACTTAATTTTCTATATCACTGATAAATAATTTATCAAATCATTCATAAATTTATAATTTTCATGTTAAAGGAAAAGGATGTGTTTTGAAGAATTAAAAATGAATGTTTTTATTAGTTATAGATCTCTTTAGAACATTGGAAAAATATTTTTTTCATCCTTGTTAAGAAATAGTATATTGAGAATATTTTATTGAGTTTATCAGATTGAATAATATCTGACTACGTTTATCAAAAGGGATTGAGAAATATAGATTGAGAAAGGGGTAATTGTAGTGAGATAATTAGACTTAGAAAATTGGTCTTTATCAAATCAAACAGATCATTCAAAAGGATATATGTTGGAGAAAATTTAGTAATGATTTTTTTTTTATATTGGTTAAATTTTTTGTTAGAAACTTTTTAAACAGATGGGAGTCAGTATAAAATTTTATATCACAACATAAATTGTGATCAACATGAGTTTCCCAAATTGTATTCACCTAGTTGTATTAAATTTCTACTAACAAATAGTAATATATATGTAAGGGATATTGTTTCTCACAGTGAGGATGAACATTTTAAATCTTGTGTTCTTTATGAGTTTTCTTATGATTGAATGAATAGGTATTTTCTATATGTTCATAGTGAAATAAATCCTAACTGGTTGTAATGGATAATTTTCATAACATTTAGAAACTCATAAAAATTGAACAACTTATTCAATCCCCAATTCTTAGTTGTTATTTGATACTTTAGAACCTAAATTGGTATCAATGTAAAGGTTCCCCTAGGGAAATATTATCATGGATTATCTTGAATTTGTAAAAAATATATTAATTTAGACATTTGATGGAAAAAATTGGTATAGATTGAAAAATATGATGATTCTTTATCTCCTAGCACATGGGACAGAATTTTGGATGTTTCTATAATTGTTTTTCCACCTTATTGGATATACTATACCATTATGTTTTCAATTAACATAAATTAATAATTTTATATAAAATATAGAAATGCTATCCTTTTATCCTCATTATAAATTTATTTTTTAAATGTGATGTGTATCAATATATCAAGGAGTCTACGGGACAATATAGAGGGTTTTTTTAATAGAAATTCTAATATTAGTTAAGAAATGCTATAAATATGTTATACTATGTATGAAGACATCATAATTGGAGACTAATAAAATTTTGATAGTTACTTGTCTATATTAAATGATTTTTTACATCAATAGATGATTTTGGATTATCCAAGAATATTCTACAATTGTGATGAATTATATGAGAACCATTTGATATAGTATTGATTCTATATGATCTTGTTCATATGATAAGTATGATTTATTTATTGATGTATTTCATAACAATTTTTTTAAAATGATATGGTAAAAGACACAATGATATAAAAAAGGATTAATTCTGAAATGAATTTTGATTCAAGAAATAAAAAAAATTCAAGATGGCAATAATTTTTACCCTTCTAACTCAAAATATAACAGATTTTATGAAATGAATGAAAAAATAATGGTTATTATATAAAATAGCAATCTATGAGTAATAAAACTATATAGAAGTAAATTTCCTATAAATTTTTTTACTATGGTGGAAGAATAAATATTTCATTGAATATTATTAATAATTATATTAGTGTTTTTAAAGAGGATTGTCATGAAAAACCTCTAAAAAAGAACTTGAAGAATAATAATAATGAAGAAAATTTGAAATAGAGCGATGTTGTATATTATGCTAGGTGAAAACCTAACTTTCATAGTTAATGTAACCCTTCGGATGATAGAAAATAATTAATATTTAGAAAAGCATCTTATGACATCAGAAGTGTGAAATATAGAAAAGTTATCAATAAATGATAAAGAACTAATGATACTCATTTCTAAATTGGAGAGTTTAATAAAAAAAATTCTTGAGTACTGATGATGATAATAAATTGTGGCACCAAAAACATGGTGACCATGGATAAAAAAGTATAAAAAAAATCTCGATACATGATGGTGTACAATGTTTTCTAAACATGAAAATAAATGAAGATGTTGTTTTTATCTTTTTTCCGAATTGGAAGATGACTAATAATAGAAAAATACAGTTTAGAGTCTATCTACTAGGACACTTGAAGTGATTTATTATTATTTTTCCAGATTTATGAGATAACAATAATCAAAAGGATAACTACACATTATCACTTTCATCGATGATTTAACTTGGATAACTAACATAATGTTTATGAAAAACAAGGTACAGGTTGTGGAAATGTTTAGGTTTTTCACAAAGAAGATGCAAGATAAATTGGGAAATATATCAAGAATTTGAGAATACATAATTGTAATTAATTTATAAAAATACTTTCAATACCAATTTGCGAAAAACATAGTATCAAGCCAAAATATTGTTCTCCCTATAATCCATAAAATATGGTGTAGTGGAATGAAATCATAGATTTATGGTGGAAATGTGAATAATTATGTTATTATAATGTGAAATTTCAATGTTCTATTGGAGAGAAGATATTTATACTACTACACTTATTAGAAATAGATTCTCTATGAGACTGAAAATGAGCTTGAATCCTTATGAAGGTTAGTAAAATAAAAAAACCATCATTTAAATACTTCAATGTTATTGTAAGTCCATATTTTCTAAAATATTATAAAAACCCCTATTTGGGAATTATTTATGAAAATATTAAGTACTTTTAAGTGGTTTTTACCAAATTGAATACGTTAAAAATTTTGGAACAGGATATTAATAAATTTTTTGGACACATATTATTTGAACATAATTAAAAAATAAAATTTCATAAAAAATTTGGTTGAGAATGATGTGGATGATAAATTGGAGATTTCCAAAAAGATTAAAAGTATGTCAAAACTAGTTGAAAAAGATTAAAGATAATTAGGTGATGATGACTGTTTTGGTAGAAGATATATAATGAAATTTACTTCCTTACCAAAATATTTTGAGACTAAAAGAATTATTATATATCATAAGTCTTGAGTTTAGATGAGATGAAAATACAGAACAAAAAACCAAATGTGAAATACCTCAAAAGTTGTACCAGAATCATACATATTTGAATTTCAAATCCATGAATTGGTGGATAATATGAATGAATATTTTGATAAAATTGTGAAAAATATAACATGGGAACTTCTACAATGGATATAACATAAAAATGATATCAGAATGAAGATTATTTATAAAAATAAGTTGAATAAACATGGAAAAGCTTCAAGAATCAATGTTATTAATTTTTAATGGACATACATGTGTAAAACATGTATATTTAGAGGAAACATTTTACTGATTTCAAATATTAGAATATATTAGAATATTTATTTCAGTGGAAGCATATCATAATTAAAATTGTTATCAGATGGTTGTAAAATCTACTTTCTAAAATGGTGAGATTTGGGAATATTTTTTCATTTAAAAACCATCTGGGATTAAAAATTATAATTTTGGAAACATGGTTTATAGATAAATGAAATTCTTATATGGGTTGAACCCTACCACCCCATGATTGTTATTCTAAACATGGATTTTTTTTTTGAGAATATAGAACTTTCCTAAATCAAAATCTGTTAGTAAATTTTATATGAATGATTTTGACTCAGTAATAGTAATTGAAATCATTTAAGTGGATGATACAAAAACATTGGTCATGAAGAAATTTTTTTGATGAATATTATACGAAAATGAAGAAGGTTTTTGAAAATAAAATTTTGAGAGAATTATTTTTCATCATTACCTAAAATGTCCAACAAAAAGAGTAGAGAATTTTATAATTTCAATAAAATTATTATAGGGAATTGTTAATAATGTTTGGTATAGTAGAATCAAATGATGTTTCTACCCCTATTTCAATTATAATAAAGTATACAAATAATGAATCTGAAATATGTGTGAATATGAATGAATTTTGGAAGCTAATATTAAGTCATGTTTACATTTTATCCTCAATAAATGATATTGTTTATGATTTTACATTTTGTGAATATATCGAAATAATATGAAATTGGAAAATATTTTCGAATATAACATCATTTTGAGTTATTTCAATTGAACAACATCACATGGGATATCATATAAATGAAATATTCATGTGATGTTTTATTTTCATAGTGATATTTATTCTTCTTCAGATAGTAATGATAGAAAATCATCCATAGGAGGAATATTTTTCATTGGGTTAATGTTGTGTGAGTTGGAATTGAATGGAACAATGTTCACTAATATTGAATATAGATGAATCTGTATATATTTTAGCTACCCAATATTGTACTCAAAATATTTTGATGAAATTTCCACTATAATATTTGAAATAATGTGTTTCCTTACAAATGAAGAAATTTTGTGATTATCAAAGTGAAGTTGATATTTATAAAAATAATTTCAAACATTCAAGAAAAAAATAATATTTTAGAAAGATTATTGATAAAAAACTCCTCAATTAAATGTAATTTAAAGGCAACTTATATTTTAAAAATGGATAATTTATATAGATAATATATTTATTTTATTTGGAAGTAAAGAAAGAGAGAAGATATTAATGGATGTTTATCATCTATCCGGGGATACAGATCAATGGTGGACAGTAATTCAAAATAATAAATAGGAGAAAAAAATATTCCATTATGAAATGGATGGATTCTCTGGTAATGTTGTTTGGAAAAGTATTTCCCTCATGAACAAAGTGGAGCTATAGTTATACAATTCTCAAATCGAAGACAAAAAGAGGATTATAATGTTTCTCAAATATGATGTAAAATTAATATGATTTGAAAGAAATGATTTAGACTACATATACAACCTAAGGAGTAATATTTATCATTTATTCGATGGGATAAATCCATTTCTCCAAAAGAAATTGGTCTCCCAAAGAATCTCATCATTTGAATATATAGTATCAAATGATTTTAAGATAAAGAAATAATTTTATATGTATTGTGACTTTAATGTATGGAAAGAGATGAAAATAATGCTTGAGAAATTGATTGATAAAGGGAAAAGTGGAAATAAGGATTTTCCCATCTATGATAATTGTTATGAAAAACACCATAGTTTTTTTCCACAAAAGAATTCTTGATTTTTATAATTTTGGAGATAATGTTCAATAAGATCATGATTGCAAGAGAATGAAAGATGTTATAAATGTGAAATTATATAATTTTAATGATATGGGAAAATATGAAAATAATTTTCCAAAGTATCAAGGAAATATATCTTAGAAGAAGAAAAGGGATCAAGCTCGAGATTAAGTTGCTACTATTGTCAAAGTGGAATATTAATTTATGTGTTTTATTGGGTTGAAGAATTGTGTTATTATATTATGGTTAAGGAGAGTCAAAATATATCGAAGGAATTCTTTATAGTACTTATTAATTATGTATTTGGATGATTGAACACATTAATTTAGGATGTAATATGATCAATGTATTAATATATTTTGAAAGTGCTTATAATATTGACATTATGTTTGAGGAAAATCTGATGTTACGGTTGATTTTATAAATTATGAGTTCTTTTTAAACTATTAATTTTAACATAATTATTTTTTATAATTATTAATGATGAAATGGAATAATTTTATCATTGGATATAATCATTTGAGGTCAAAAAAAATTTTATTTATATTTTTTGAAATGTTATAATAATAACGATTTACAAAATGGACAACCTATTGGTCGGGTGACAACCCATCACATCTGTCAAGGCTGTGAGACTTGAACTTGAAACTGAAGCGTGACAAGGGGGAATCACCTACCGCTGGACTCTGTGTTGTTATAGTTTTTATAAAATTGATTTAATTATGTAAACAGTATGATAGATGAACTATATGTTTATTTTTGTAACCCTATACAGAAAATATAAATAGATTATTTTTTAATTTTATTATATTTTGAAGATATAGATGAGTTTTTTGGTTGGAAGTAGTTAAATAATTATAATCTAAATGTCAAGTAAGTAGGCTTCATAGTGTTCTTAGCTTATGAATTCAATTAACCATTAAACTATATGTAAGGGATCTAGAAACCAAAAATTCTATCTTGGTATATTTTCTGTTGAATCGAATGGTCCCTTGGATCATTAATTATTTATATCATTGGGATTGTTAACATTATTATAATTATTTTTTCCATCACACTCTAATAGAACAATATGGTTAGATTTTTCTTTCATATCCATATTTTCTTACATGGAACCCTTTTACGTGCCATATTTGGTGAAACTCATATTTCCATTTCGTTATTTTAAATTAGACCACCGATTGACCCTTGTTCAAATGTGGGATTTCAATAAAGAATTTTTGAATAGTAAAACCCTACTTAACACCCATAAATTTCAAAATTTTGAGTAAAATATTTATTGATGGATGGTATAATGTCAGACCATTATATTTTATATTATGAGTTGTTTAGAAACAATATCTCACATTGCACGCCACACTGAATTCGAGTGCACCATGATCAATCAAACTCTATGTTTAAAAATATGTTATATATAATAATAAAAACATATTTAAATTAATAATTTTATTTAAAAAAATAGGGTTACTTTCTAGAATTAGTAGTATGAAAATTAGATGAGGTGGATTTTATTGTTATGTTTCAGAAGAGATTCAATTTTGATGAATAGTGAAAAATACTAAATTCTTGTTAAAAACATATATTTCATTTAACTAATTATTTTTTATTAAACTTATTTTCAAGTCACAAAAAATATATAAAATATATATTAGTAAAAAATTTCATTTGAATCATTATTATAATAATATTAGATATAAAACTTTATTCAACATTTGAACGTCTCCTTCACCCAATTCGAAACACATCTGAAGGATTAAAATTAACCATAATTTTACCTATTTTGTTAATTAAATTTTTAAAAATAGTCATAGATTGTTTTAATTAGTGTTAAATTTTTTATCTAATCGGATCAAAGTAATTTTTTTGTGAGTAGTTACTTTAGTAAATTTTCATTTATTTACCATGATAAAGAGTTGGTCGGGTAATTAAAGGTAAACAAATAATATAATGTTATTATAAAATTAACACAACACTTTCCTAATTTTATTGGACATGTTTAGTTTGAAAACAATAATCCTCAGTCTGAAAATATGATCCTCTTTAAGCAACTTGGTTTAGATAATGACATTTATTATTTTTTATTTAATGTGCGGTTAAAAATGACATATTCAAATTTTAGTAACATTATCATTATTAATAGGAGGATGCACAAGGTATATAGTCTACTAAAAATAGTATTTTAGAAGAAAATCTGATTACCATCATCATGGTAATTTTTTTATAATGTTATAAAATAAATAGTTAAATTAAATTGGGACAATATGATGATATAATATTTGATTTGTTAAAAGAATCATCTAATAAATGATATTAAAAATATTAACATAAATAATATACAAATTAGTTAATGTGCCCTTAAAATATTCTAGGTCACAAAGATATATTCTTAGTGTATTTATTGATTGGGTGAAAATTTATATTTTTGTTTGGGTTTTATGTAATATCAAAATAACGAATATTATCAAAATAGACACTATAAATATTTTATAAAAATAATCATTTATTAAATTATTTAAATGTTTTAAAAATCATTAAAACACATAAAATTATTAATATATAGTTTAAATTTTGATATCAAGTCCAAGTATGGAAAATTGATGTAACATAAGAAAAATATATAATCTCTTAATATTTAAAATATTACCACCAAATGTATAATTAAATAGATTAATTAAATGTAAATAAACATTATATGGTAAAAAATAAATACAAAACATTTCAAAAAAAATTATAGGATGAAGTATATTAGACCATTATTATATTATGATCAATTTTTAGTTGTTTAAAGGACACTTGTCCATGAAAATAAATTATATATTATTTTAATCTATTATAGTTTAAAATCTCTATATCTCGTATTTAACATAATTTATTCATCCACAGAGGACCAAAATCAAGATATAAATGAGTAAATTTTTTTTTGAAACCAAGGAAAATATTTTTACTATATAAATTTATTTTTAATTTTTATAACTTATATAATTACCTTAAAAGTCTCCTCATTTATAACTCAATGTTAATTTAATAAAAAAAATTAATAAATGATTTTAACAATATTGATTTTGATATATTTAGGAATACTTTTTATTTTAAAGTATTTAATATATTTATAAGTTGTATTATAGATGTTTGAAATAATTATATTGAAATTACCACTTTTATTTCATGTATTTTACGTCAAATTAAATGAATAGTATTAAAATTAGAAATGCTGATATCTTAGTGAATCAATTTATTATTAAATTATTTAAAATCACAAATATGAGAAATAAACACAATTGTATAGGATATGGTCGAACATATTTCATAATTTTCATTTATGTTCCATTTATAAAAATTTGGATCTAGAACAGTTTTAATTTATTTTATTATTTTGAGAGTTTCCCAGAGTGCCCCATCATTCTATTATAAAAAAAATATCTCCATTACATCCTCAAAACACCTTGATAATTCTTGATCGACCATCCCCTTTCAATTTCTCCATCATACATCCCTCAATTCTACCAAGATTCTATACACTTGGTAATAAGTCAACTAAAGAAGTCCTTTTGTTCAAATCAAACAAAGATACCTAAAGAATAGATAAATAATTATCCAATTCAATTCAATTTCATTCATTTTTCTATTTCCACTTCAAATTTTGTTTTCATAGTAAATAAATGAATAAAATATATTATTATATGGTGATATTTTATAATTATAATTGAACAAATATAATACTCATTTAATCAATCTTATGAATAACAATATCAACATGTGTGTGTTCGTATGACTTACTTACTCCAGGCGTTGGTGTAATTTGTTTTTAATGAAAACATTATTTGGAGGGGTATAATGATGAATATAGTTTATATAAATAAAGAATATATTAATATAATGTTTCTTTATAATAACTATACCATTCAATTTCATACTATTTAACCACTAAGGGAATGATATCAATGCTCATGTGAACATACAACTTGACATCTCCACGAACTGATGAGATTCACTCCCCATGTTAATAATTCATAAATGGTAATAAAAATATATATAATGAATAATTATGAAATATATAACTTAATAATGTTACTATAATATATATAATTATATATATGTCAATCACTTTATTCTGTTCAATATTATAAGAAAACCAAAACAATGTTAATGCATATGTACGACCTACCCTCTCAATTAAAGATGCATTTCATTAAATATATTTTATATTTATATATTTATACTGAATATATATGATATATAAATCATCTTTTACATTATGTATGTAAGTAATTCATGTTCTATATAATAGGATCATGATTAAAAATTCCAAACCTATGTGATAAAAACATATTCTATTACCCAAAATGATTCTTTGATGTGGAATTGGTGAATCAATGGATAATATAATGTTATGAATGAATCATATATTATATCATATGTAACACCTCATGAATCTAGGGAATTTTAGTTTTTAAATAAATTCAATATCTTACACTACAAGCAATATTGAGTTCAGGAGAACCATGATCAATCAAACTAGATCCATAAAAAGTGTTTTTTTAAAAAATTAAATTCATGATTAAATTTATAAATTTTAAAATAGAAATAAATTTTCGCTTTTAAATATCAAAATTACCTTATGGTAAATTATTGGTATTTTTATAAAATGTTTACAGTTTTTATGAATGATGAAAAGTATTCCATTATTGTTAAAACCAACATTTTCATTTAAATTTTTATTTTAAATAAATTTAATTTTATTGTAATAGTAGATAAATAATTGTTATATTTAATTATTTTATTTTATTTGAATTATTTTAATAATATAATCAGATATATTGATTTATTTAACTTTTTATTTTATCTTTTATTTGCCTTCTGACAACATCTATTATATTAGAATTAAATGCAATTTTACATTTTTTGTGAATTTAATTATGAAAATTTGAAATAAATTGTAGTCATTTATATGAAATTTTTTATCTTATATGAGAAACATACTTTTTTTAATAGTAACATTATAAAATTTTTACTAATTTACCAAGGATAAGAGATAATTGGTTAATTAAAGGATAAAAAATAATGTTGAAATATTTAAATGTCACCCTAAGACTTTTCCTAATTTCATTTGATATTTTTTTGACCAAAATAAACCTTAGGAAAAAAACTATGATCCTTATTAAGCTACTTATATTATATTTTGACATTTAATATATTTTAATTAAAGAAGAGTTAAAAATGTCATATTCAAATTTTAATAACTATATCATTTTTAATATGTGGTTATACAAATTATATGGTCAACTATAAATTATAATTAAGAAGGTAAGAGGTTTATCTAAATCATGGTTATTTACTAATAACATTAGAAAATATATAATTAATGAAACGATGGCAGAATGTTGATGAAATAATATATGTATTAAAGGATGAATGAAATAAATGATTTGATTAATATTAAAATAAATAATTTTTTAAATATTTGAATCCATGAAATAATTTTAAGTAAGATATTGAAATATTTTGGGTGAGTTAATATAGTGTTCTCAAAGGAATCAAGTTGTTATGAGTTTCTAAAAATTCAAATATCAAATAGTGTCAATATTGACATAAATGAGAATTTTTAAAAAATAATATTCTATAAAATGATAAAAACATCATGAAAAAACATATCTCAATCAAATGACTTGAATATTGTTGATTATGTCTTAAATTATCCAATATGAGTTTCTTCCATTTTTTGAAACTATTTATTCCCAATATGAGAAATAAAACAAGTTCCCACATAAGAGATATATTGTTTAACTAAGGGTTAAAGCCAAAAGATAAGTTCTATTGTATGACCCAAAAATGTTTAAAATTGATTTTCAAGATCATTTATGTCCATAAAAAAATTATGAAATAAATAACTCACTTTGTAATTATCTGAAATTGAAAATCAATTAATAATCCATTATTAGGCTTGGAGTTTTCAAAAGTGCCCATGCCTTCTCTTATAAAAGGGAACCTCCCATTATCTTTTACTAAGCCCTATAAATCCATTTTTCTTAGATAATATCTACCCATTTATCCTCCCAAATTCTCTCAATTAATCTTAGTTGATATATTTGGGGAATAAAGCCATCATAGGGAGTCATTTTGTGCATTTCAAAAGGAGAAACTCCAAAAAGATGTAATTATTTAACCGCATCTTTCAATGTTATCTTATTATTCTACTTACTTTTTCTATGTTGATTTAAAAATAAATTAATAAATAAAAGATTTAATATATTATGAGATTTTATTATAATTATGCGACAAACACATTCATCCATTTACCTATCCTATGAAAAACAATATCACTATGCATGCATACGTACAACTTACCGTATATAGACTGTGGTGTAAACTGTTTTTCATTTATTCCTTATTTAGATGTGTATAATGATGAAGATAATGTGTTTAAATAAGAAATATTAAAATATAATTAATAATTATAACTAATTTACCATCATATTCTATAACATTTATCCATTAATATAATTACATCATCGCTCGTGTGTATGTACGGCTTATCGTCTTCCAGACGCGATGAGATTCAACCTCCATGTTAAAAATTCAAAAATGATTATTAGAATATATATATTTAATTGGTGTGAAATATATGAAAAAATAATTCTAAATTAATATTATATATATAAATATATTTTATTTACTTGATTATATTCAATACGATAATAAACAAAAACAACTTTCTTTCTTACGTACATCCTCCTATCTCAATGAATAGTGCATTCCATTCAATTTATTTAATATAAATATATATTTATGATATATAAATCATTTTTTACATTCAGTGTGTAATTAAATAATTATCTATGTAATATTATCAATAACTATAAGTCAAAACATATATGATAAACAACGATATTATTACTCTAAATGTTTCTTTAACGTGATAACTATTAATAAATGTGTAATATAAAGTCATTAATGTATCATATATGATATCATAACCGTAATATGATTCAAGAAGATGTTAATAATATGATTACAAAATTATATCGATGTTTCAGACCTGTACAGAGGAGTTTCAAACCAATGTTAAAAAAATTTGGCCTCATTTTTAATTTTTGTGAGGTTTAAGCCATGTTTACCACCTACTTATTATGTATGGTATATGTAAATATACTTGTATATTTAGTATGATTAATAAATTTATCTTTTTTTTATTTAAAGATTCATTTTTTGATATTGTAATTTTTATTTTAATTTCTAAAGTGTAATGAGACAATTTTAATTATAAAATAAATAATCCATTCTCTATTTCAATATTTTTTATATTATAAAAAATATTTATTTATATTTATATACCAGATTACAAATAAAATTTTCTGCCTATTTTTAATTCAATTGAACTATTCTTCAAAATAAATATTTTTATTTTTTAAGTTTTAACATTGAAATATCATTAGTATCTAATATTGCTTATATATAAGTATTTTAGGTGACAAATTTATCAACAATGAAACATTCTCTAAACATTATTCTCTAAAAGGAATATTTTTAATGTATTATATAACAGAATATTTACCCAAAACATCATTTTAAATTTTATAATGATTCATCCTTCTACGTATTTCTCATTAACATTCATACCTTCCAAAGGGGTGTTATGGATTTATTTATATGGTCATTAATATTTGAAAATGTTAATTTTTTAATATAACTAAAATGATTTAATGTGTTATAGGGAAAATTTTATTGAAAAGAATATTTTTTACATGTCACATTTTATAAATACACGATATCGAAATAAATTATTTCAACGAATTAAGGTACTCTTCTAGATATTTTCAATTATTTTCTGAGGGTATTTTAATCTATGTCAACATACCTTGTTGGATATTATGTTTGATTATAGTTTATCTCATATAAAACAATCAATCATATTTTAATGAAGGGTCTACGATCAGTATGATTGTGGATGTTCTATTTTGATACTATTCAATATTTATAATTAATGTGTGAACATTTCATATGATTTTTTTCGTACAAATGTTTATGTTTGTTATGTTTGAACCTTTTTAAATTAGTAATGCATTATAATTATTAAGTAATCAACGAGGCCCAATATAGCCCCTCGATTCATTATTATGTCTCATGAGAAAAACTATATAAGGTTCTTACCCTTTTATATATGGTCTTTTCATGAGGCATTGACTTCATTGTTATAGTGACAGCATTATGCATTCCCACATGATAGGATTAGTTATTGACATTACATGTGATTATTTTAATTTTAGAATATCCAAGTGTATGTTTAAATCGAATTTATTGATTTATTATTTCTATATTATGCCCAATACTATGTTTCAAAATATTTTTTTAGTTTTATACCTTTAGTTAAAATTTTATTCTAATTTATGAATGATTATTCTTCATTTCATACCCTTACTAAACATCTACGCTCACCCCTTTCTTATGTTTTATTTTCCAATGATGCCAAGAAGTGTTTTATGAATGATATATATGGTTATGATAAGACAATAATTGTAATCTCATGAATTAATATATGTTTCATATTAATTTTTTAATTTTAATCTAATATTCATGAATGTAATATATTTTGCAATACTACTATAATTACAGGCTATTTATGATTTTTTTCCTTGTAAAGGTGACAATGTATAAAAATATTTCAACAACACTGAGCTTCTAGTGTCTGGGAGATCAAGTTAGTATCAATGGAATTTTAGCAACAATATTGTGAACAAGATTTAGAAAATAAAGATTTGAGAACATTACACTATGATAGGCTATGGGGATAAGTATAGAATAATACCATATAATATTTGTGATATAGAGATTATAAGGGTATTACTATCAATTAAATCCTCTTTTGGATACTACAAGTTGGAGTGGTTCTAAAATAGATGTGCCCTTCAATAAAAACTCTGAAATGGTGCTTAGGGCTTGAAAGGAGGTAACCGACTAGATAAAAATGTGCATTATTTCACACATGGTTTTCCACTCCTGCAGGATATGCATATGATAGTTTACATTTCCCTAAAAACTGTTATGTTAAATTTATGAGTTAATATGTCCTCAGATAAACCATGTTTATGATTATGACACTATACATGTAAAAACTGTCTATTAATGTTAATTCTTTATCTAGTTTTTGGATTTTTAATTACTATATGATATACTCTAGTGTATGTCATTCTTTTGAAATAGAACCTAGTTGAAGGAATGTGAACCTCTCCAATTCTTGTGATCTAAAGTGTAATAAGGATCATATCATTGATGGACTTGAGACAATATTTCCTAGTGAAATAATCATACAATAATTTTCATAATCTGAGGACAAAATATCAATTGATAACATGACAACTAAATATTGCTCTAATTTTCATGGATTTGGAGGCAAGTATGAGAAAAATAGGATAACTGTGGAAATATGGATAAGAAGAATAAGGGAAATAATTATTTTGACACATGAGATAATTGTGGATGGAAACACAATGATACATGCTTAAATTTAATTGTTGTTTACTATAAGTGTCGAGATAAAGGAAACTATGCATGTGATTTCATGGGTAAGAAAAAAATTTTAAGGTATAATACTTCGACTACAAATAGATTAGGCACTATGAAAATAAATGTCTCATGCGTCAATGCAGGATTCCATGAAAAGGCAAAGGGATTGAGGTAAATATATTTTTAATACCATATAAAATGAATAATTATTCATGTGATTATGATGAGATTCATGTATTATGTCATTTTATTATTTTATCATTGATATATTTGTTGTAGAAATTATTTTATATATAAGGGTTATATTGTAGTACCTATCCATTAAAGATTTCGAAGTAGAAAATTTTTCCTTATATTTTTAATATGACTGAGGTATTCATATGTCTGTTGTGTGACAATAAGATCCAAAATTATGTTTTTGCAGAAAATATGATGTTATGATTGAATTTTTAAATTTAGAGGCCTTTTTGGACAGTTAATTAGGAAAGATGTATTTTGAATATGTATAAATGTTGGGATGTAATTTTTTCAACACTAGATAATATTGTTTATGGTAAGAACATTTATTAAGCTTATTTTTAGAGTTATACTGATATATATTCTGAATAATGTTAATTTATATGTTGGGAGACAACCTGTCATATTCGGTAAGGCTGTAAGACTTGAACCCACAAACCAGGGGTGACCAGGGTGCATCACCTACCACAGGTCTACGTAATGTCCTTATTAGAATAACATAGTTTTCATAATTTAAATGTTATGATAGATTATGTATCATTTCGTTTTTTAACACTTTATGATAATGAAAAAAACAATATTTTAGAATTTTACAATATGTTGTTGAGAATGATGAGTTTGTGGTATGAATTAGTCTATGGATGAATATTGAAATGTCATGTAAGTTTTCATCCAGATGTTCTTAGTCTATGAAATAAATTAATTATTCAACCCTAGGGAATGGATTTTAAAACCAAAAATTCTATCATAGTAAATTTTCTAATTAATAAAATGGTCCATTAGATCATCATAGATTTATTACATGGGGATTGGTATCTTTATTCTTTTAATATTCACTATCTCTCTTAATCAAAACATGAATGTTAAACTTCTCATTCATGACCATGTATTTCTAGAATAAACCCTTTTTGTGTTATAACTGGCAATCTTCATACTTCTCGTTCTTTTTTTTAAAGTGGCAGTTCATTGACACTAATTCTGATGTGGGATTCTAATAAAAGAATTTCGAATAACCAAACCTTAGTTACTGAACCCAAATTCATAAATTGTGAGGATGTAATTTTTTATATAGAGGGGAGAATTTAACAGCCCATTATTCTAGGATACATATAATTTTTAAATAAAATCAATAACTTTTTGATTCATACAACACTGATTTTTTGCGCACCATGATCTATCAAATTTACAATTTAAAATGTTGTTATAAACTATATTAACCACGTTCTAAAAATTATAAACTTTAAAGTTTATTTTTTGTAATTTGTATTATCAAAAAATTTTAAGGGTAAATTTTTGGTATTTTTCAGAAAAGTTTCACTTTTCGATAAATAGTGAAATATGATTCATTATTTTTAAAAATTGACATTTTCATTTAAATAATTATTTTTTTAAAATTAATTTTAAATTAACAATACAAACCAATACACATATTAACCCCATTTGTGTTATTGGAATCAATTTTATAATATAATATCATATAAATATTTAGTGATCTTTCGAATTTCTCTTTTACCCACCCTCTATCCACATCTATGGGATAAGCATGATACATAAAATTACCACTTTTGTGAATATAATTTCAAAATTGTAAAAACATGGAAGTAATTAGTTTAAAAAATTTTATCTTATAATATCAACTTAAAATTTTGGTGAATTGTGTCTTTAGTAAAATTTTATTTATTTACTAATATTTTGAGTTAATCGGGTAATTAAATATAAATAGATAATTTTACTATATTTAAATTTTACCCAAAAACTTGTCCTAATTTCACTACATATGTTTTATTGGAAAAAAAGCATCCATAGGATGAAAATATTATACTTTTAAGACAATTTTTATATTAGAACATTTATTATATTTTTTTTCAATATGGTTTAAAAATGATATATTCAAATTTTAGAAACAATATAACTACTAAAATGTGGTTATATATGTGATATTGCCTACTATAAATAGTATTAAGAAATATGAAATGTGTATCTACCTTGTGGAAACTTATTTATAATTTTATAAAATAAATACATAAATTTAATGGTGACATAAAGATGATGCTCTAATTAATTTTTCAATTCATAAACCTAATAAATGATATAAATAATATTAAATTAGGAACCATTTGAAATATTTGAAGCCTTCCATGAATCTTTTGATGAAATTGACATATTAATGATGTTTTAATTTGGTTTTTTGGTATTAATCAAGTTGTTATGGTTTTATAATACCATAAATAATAAATAGTTTCAAAACTTACCTAAATGAGATTTTCAAATAAATAAAATTTTATTAAATGATTTAAAATCATAAAAATAAATATATAATCCATCCAACTATGATAAAGTTAATGATTTCATAAATTATTCAATTGGGTCTCTGTTCTCTTTCTTTTTAACTATATTAACTATATAAAAGACATGTTGTCACAGTATGAATTAAATTGGTTAGTAAAGGGTTAATACCAAAAGAAAAGGTTAATTCTGACACCTAAACAATTATAAAATGTTTTTTTTGGGATTATGCATATTTAACATCATATTATACCTTAAATATATCAATTTTGAGCTCTTTTAAATATAAATTAAATTTATAATAAACTAACTATTGTGGATTTTCTAAAAGTTATCATACCCTCTCTTATAAATGGGAACCTATCATTACCTTTTATTAACACCTCAAAATTACATTGGATCCAAAAAAATATTCCCATATATCCCTCCAAAATCCCTTACATAACCCTAGAGTCCATACATTGGGAAACATACCAACCTATGGAGTCCTTTTCTGCAAATCAAAAAGAGACACTAAAATAAATTATAATTGTTTTACCAACTATTTGAAAGTAATTTTCTTCTTATAAAAGTTTTTAATATATTATTTCTATAATAAAGTAATTACACCATAATATAATAAATTTTAATATAATTTGATGATTATTTGAAAACATATTTTTTCTTTTTACCCATCCTATAGAAAATAATATCCCCATGTGTGCGTTTGTAAGGATTTCCATCTCCACACTATGGTCTTAATTGTTTTTCATATATTAGGTATTTTAATGGGTGTAAATATAAATATAAAAGATTTAAATAATAAATATTAAATGATAATATTACATGTAATTAATATACCATCAAATTCAATATAATTTAACCATTAAGGTAATGATACTATTGCTCATTCTTACGTATGTCCTACCAACTCCACGGCGTGATGAGATTCATCCTCCATGTTAACCATTAGATAATGTTAATAAAAATATATATAATGAATAAGTATGAAATATATGACAGAATAATGCTACTATAATATATATATATAGACACACACACATTTCATTTACATTGTTCCATTCAATACAATAAGAAAACAGAAACATCGTTCGTGCCAACGTACATCCTACCATCTCCATGAATGATGTATTTAATTGAATATATTTAATATATGTATATATTTATATAATAATCATACATGTTATATATATCATGATTTATATTCTTTATGTAATTAAATCAATAGTTATGTAATATAATCAGTAATGACAAGGCAACACATGTACGATAAAAATGATTATTACCTGAAATTTTACCATATGTTAGGAATTATTAATGAAAGGGTAATATAATTTCAAATGTGAATCATATTTGACATAATAAATATTAATATTTTATTGGTATAAGTTAATAATAGCTTTAAAACCATTATAAATGAAATTTAGACATATACGATGAGTAACAGACCTAAGGTACAATAATTCCTTCTCACTTTTAATGTCAATGATATATAAGACATTTTCAAAAACTTTTTATTGTGTGTCGTGTATATATTTACCCTTTTATATTTCATACATTAAATAAATTTACCTTTATGGTATTTAAATATTCATTCGATGTTATTGAATTAATGAGTTAAATGATCAATGTTGTTTGGGTTGATTTGAATGTTTAAAGAATATATCCTTTGCTTGTTAAAATATTCTTAATATTATCACTTATATTTATTTATATGTATATAATTTAATATAAAGGTAATTTTATTCATATTTTTAAATTCATTCAAATGATTTCATAAAAATGTTTTCTTAATTTTAAAGTAAGGTTTAAATTTTAAATCTCATTATTATCTGGGATTTTTTATATTTAATTATTTATTGGGATATATATATTTTCCAAACCCATGTTTTATAAAAATATATTATAAATTAATATTTATTATATTTTATGTATGAGCCTCTTTAACTATTTTTTTGAATAGATGGTTTATTCTTCAAAATTCTTTTCATTATTTTCATTGTTTTCAAAATGGGAATATATAATTATTTATAAGGACATGTATATTTAAAAATGTTAATTTTTAAATTTATCTCAACTATTTCAATATGTAATAGGACATATTGATTCCAAAATATTTTTCTTAACTATATTATTTTATAAATACACAGCTCTTAAATAATTATTACATATAAAAAGTGTATTTTTTAATATATATCAAATTATTTAATTAGAGTATTTTAATCTATGTAAACTTATTTTGTTTGATCTTATGTTTGATTGAGGTAGATTTATTATCAAACAATATATCATAATATATTGATGTTTTTATGATTATTTTGACTGTGGATGATCTATATTGATACCAATCATGGATTATGGTCAAAGTATTAACATTTAGTATGATAGTATAAATATGAATGTTATTTTTGTTATGTTTAACTATTTAAATATGAGGATTTCATTGAACAAGGTATGTAAAAGGAAAGGAATGCTATATCCCCTCAATGCATCAGTAGGTCCCATGGGAAAAACTAGTTCAGTTTATTACTTGTTTATGTGTAGTCTTGGAATGAGGCCTTGATAATATGGTTAGGATGTATTACATTATGCATTCCAATATTATGTGATTACTTATTGATATTACATGTAATTATTAAACTATTAAAATATCCATGTGTATGATTAAAGGGAATTATTTGATTTATTATTTCTATATTATTCACAATATATTGTTTAAAATTATTTTGTTTTAGTTTTATACCTGGCTTAAAATATTTATTATTATTAAAGTAATATCCTACTGTATTGTTTACCCTTACTGAGCATCTGATCTTACCCCTTTCTAATGTTTTATTTGACCAAGATGCGATGAAGTTTTTGATGATTGATATGTGAGTTTAATCAAAGAAAATAATGGTGTTTTCAAGTAATTATCTTTTTTATGCATTATGTTTTTAATTTTAATGTAATATTCATGTGTGTAATCTATTTTCCATCAATGCTAAAATGACCAGTCCTTCAAGATTTGATTATTATGAATAATTTCATTGTATTAAAATAATGTACATGATTTGGGATTTTGGAGTTGGGTGTTACATCATCACTATTATTATTATTGTGATATAAGTTAATAATATGTTTAAAACCACTATAAAGGAGTTTTAGTTGCATACGGAAGGAATTCAACCTAAGGTAAGTGTTAATTTTACAATATAATTATTATCTGAGGTTGTTTATATGTATGTCTCTATTGAGACATATTTATCACCCATGACCATGATTTATAAAAATGTATTTCAAAATATTCACACTATTCCTTTAAAATATTTTAATGTCATTTTTACACATGATTGACTTTTTATAATAAATATTTTAAAGGAATGTTTATTTTATTTTTCAAAAGAGGCACTTTAGTAACTTTTCGAAAAAATAAAGAAGGAATTTTTTTAATATATGCGGAACGAGAGGATTTTTCAGCCTAAAGTGAAATGTGGGGCCAGCTATATCCCCTCAATGCCTCGGTAGATATCATCATACAAACTGGTTGGCTATTTTAACTATTTATGTATTGTCATGTCATGAGGCCTTGGTGGTATGTTTATGATGTCCGAAATTATACATTCCCACATTATGAAATTAGTTATTGATATTACATGTGGTTATTTAAGTATTATAATATCCATGTGTATTTACAAATTGAATTATTTGATTTATTATTTCGAAATTATGACCAACAATATATTTAAAAGAATTGTGATTCAGATTTGAATTTTTACATAGTGGTTTGTGTTTATTTATGATAGTATCCACTATTTTATTTTCCCATATTGAGCATTTGAGGTCACCAATTTCAAATTTTTTAATTTCCTAGGTTGGAAATATGTGTAATATAAATGATATTCATGGTTGATCTAAGAGAATTATTTCATTATCAAAGGATAATCTATGTTTTATTTTATTTTTTAATTGAAATTAATGGTAATTGTATGAAATTTATTTTATAACACTGCTAAATTTATGTATCCATTGGAATTTAATTCCTTGTAATCATGCCAATGTATTAAAATAATAAACTGGATCTGGGATATTGGGGTTGGGGTGTTATAATAGGTTCCCTTACGTAGGGATCTACCTCAATAATCCTCATTAAGGGGAATTCTTTGCAAACTATTGGGTCTATCTCAAGGTGATTCCCATCCAAGGGAAATTTTAGGCTCTCCCCACTATGTAAATTACTCTTTGATATTCCACAGTCAAAATTTTGACCAAAACTACATCTATACCTCAAGGGGAATCCCATATAATGGTAAACTTTGTTACTCCCTCCATGGGACATACCTCACTGATCCGTCTGATGGTTAATTCCAATCAATCTCTCAAGTAATCATCAATAGGCATCATGAAAAATGGAAAATATAAGTTCTTCCTCAGATGGATGTACCTCCAAGTTCCTCCTCATGTTGTGTTTTCATTAACACCTCGTCTCTTCCTCAAAGGGGTATCTCAACCAATGGCGGCATATGTTATCCATCATAGGGATGTACCTATTGGATCCCCTGTTAGGAAAATTATGATCAACCATTCATGATATTTTCAATAGGTTTCATGCCCTATGATAAACATAGGTTCCCCCCAAAAGGATGTGTCTTGCAGATCATTTTCAATGGACGTTCTGATCAACCTTAAAGATCTCTACGAAGGGACGTTCCAATCCATCAACTCTTGTGAAATTATATATCATTGAGTCATACCTTCATGATCCTAATAAATGTGAGTTTGGATAAACCTTTCAAATTTATATCAAGGGATGTTATGATCTGTACAATCATTGTGTTACCACCACCCTCTTGGGGACCCTCCTCTGTGATCCATGTCAATGGGAGTTCTAATCAACCTTCTAAATCCGTCGTATGGGATGTTATTATCCACCCACTTGTGGTGTGACATCATCCCTCCTATGGACACACATTTAGGATCATTTTCAAGGGGAAACATGACCAACGTATCTAGGTACACCTCCATGGTACCTTCTGATCCATTCAACACCTCTCTAAAAAATAGACATGGGATTCAATTTTTCCAACTAGACATCCTAATCCATCTCTAAAAGATATTAAACTCATGACCTATCGCATAATTCATACCTTGTTGAAAAAATAAAATTCTTAAGGTGAATTCCTTGAAGGATATATTCCCTTGATGTCAGCAACATCATGAAAAACATGGGATTCCTGACATGAAATCCCTAGATGAATTATTCCTTTAGAATCATTACCTCTTGATCTACATAGTATACCTTAAGTTCTCTACCTAAATATGCCTCACATGTGATGCCATCCAAAGAGGATGAATACAGGTGAACAATTCTTCCAACATTCAGGTGTACACAGTGATTCCCAAAGTATCTACTCTCATAACCTAAGGTTTCGTCTCTATATAAAAAACATATTATTTTAATATATTATAACTATATTTAATATATTTTCAAAAATTGATGGTAGTAAGAATGAGTTAAATTATCATTACCCAACTCTATGAGGGAGAACCAGACATGGAAAAAAGATACATGCAGGATTCCATGGAATGATAAATTAGAATCCCATAATCTGAATTTTCTCTAGGAGAATATATCTACATAAAAATTAATTTCATAAACTAACATTTGGAATGTGGTAATGTATGGAAAAAATTTTCATTATATGTGAGACCTAGTGAATGAATGAAAAACAGAAACAATGAACCCTATGTGAGATACTTCACTTAAACATGAGGAATAATAGTTTTTGGGACATCCTTAGATTTACATGTCACTGGATCATGATATATTGAAATATATCCCTCCAAAAAAATGATGGGCCCACTATAGAACGTGCAAGAAATTGGGTAGTAAACATTGTGAATTCATAGTCTGTGGTATTGTTACTGTAGGTAAATATAAATATAATAATATTAGATGATGATGGGGAATGAGGGATTTCATTCCATATACCAATACTAATGTATTAATATGTGTTCATTACAGAACTTCAACAATGGGAACTTACACTATGCAAAAAAAATCTTTTGCGATGGGAATTAATCCTGGCGCAATAAGTCCTTCATAGAGGTTATGTGCAATGTCTTGATCCCCATGTTCCAAATAACCTTTTATTTGCTATGGGATTTAGTGTCCTATCGCAATAGGTAATGCGCGGTTTTGTGAGGGATGTATGCCAAACCGTGGGAAGGTTATTTGTGACGGGACAATCTCCCTGTCGAAAATACCAGCGGCGGTATTTGATTTTTTGGGACGGGATATTAGCCCATCACAAAAAGTGTATCGGCATGACACATTTTGTGACGGGACTCATCACAAATACCGACGATGATAAATGTTTTTTTGCAACAGGATCTTTGCCTGTCGCAAAAGTGTGTCGCCATGACACCTTTTGCGACGGGTCCCATCACTAATACATTTTTATCCACCGACGTCAATTAATGTGGGAAAGGGTATTTGCGACGGGACCCGTCACAAATATTACTATTTCTGATGGTATCCCTGTCGCAAATAGCCTCATCACAACTAATCTAACCTATAATTACCCCTCTGTTTTTATTTTTCATTCCCACAATTATTATTTCTTCCCTCTAACTAAACTCTATTTTTTGAGTGGAAATTTTTCTGACTTCGTTTTGTTACAGAGATGTTGTCATGTCGTTTACATCAATAGGAGATCAAGTTTTAAGGTATTTATATTTTATTTAATATATTATTTATTTCAATTTTATGATAAATTTAATTACTATTGTTACTTGCAATTAGTAATTAGTAGTAATTACTTGTAATTAGTATTTATAGTTGTGTATTTAAAAAATTATTTGTAATTAGTAATTAGTAGTGGTAAATTGTAGTTATTAATACCTATTAACGTTAATTAGTAATAAATAAGAATAAATAGTAACAAATTGGAATAATTAGTAAAAAATAGGAATAAATAAAAATAAATAGAAATAATTAGGAATAATTAGGAATAAATAGTAATAATTCGTAATATTTAGTAATAGTTAGTAATAATTGGGTATAATTAGAAGTAATTAGTAATAAATAAGAATATTTTGTAAGAAATATGAAAAATTATTAATAAAAAAATGACTAGTAATAAATATGAATAATTAGTAATAAAGATGAATAATTGTTAATAAATATAAAAAATAGCATTAAATATGAATAATTAGTAATAAATAGGAATTAATAGGAATAATTAGTAATAATTAGAAATTTTTAGTAAAAATTAGTAATAATAAGAAATAAAAAGAAACAAATATTAATAAATAGTAATAAATGAAAATAATAACTAATGAATAAAAATAAATAAATAAAATAGTAATAAATATGAATAATTAGTAATAAATATGTATAATTAGTAATAAATAGGAATAAATAGAATAAAATACCATTAAATGGGAATAATTAGTAACAAATATAAATAAATAGGAATAAATAGGAATGAATAAGAATAAATAGATATTATTTGGAACAAATAAGATTAATTAGTAATAATTTGGAATAATTTGTTATAATTTGTAATAATTATTAATAATTCGTAATAATTAGTAATAATTAGAAATAATTACCAATAATTAAAAACAATTAGAAACAAATAGAAAAATTTTAATAAATAGAAATAAATAGTAACAAATAGTAATAAATAGTAATAACTTTTAATAATTAGTAATAATTATTAATAATTAGTTATAATTAGTATTAATTAGTAATAATTAGTAATAAATATAATAAATAGTAATACGTAGTAATATATAATAACAAATATGAACAAATAGGAATAATTATAAATATTTTGTAATAATTAGTAACAATTAGGTAGGAATAATTAGTAATAATTAGGAATAATTAATAATAATTAGTAATAATTAATAATAATATGTAATAATTAGAAATAATTATGAATAATTAGCAACAATTAGGAATACATAGTAATAATTAGGAATACATAGCAATAATTAGGAATAATTAGAAACAATTATGAATAATTAGCATCAATTAATAATACTTATCAATAATTAGGAATAATTAGCAACAATTAGAAATAATTAGAAACAATTACGAAAAATTCACAATAATTTGGAACAATTTAAAACAATTAGGAATAATTAGCAATAATTAGCAACAATTAGAAACAATTAGGTACAAAATAAATTGTAATAAATTGTAATATCTTCTAATAACTTGGAATAATTTATAGTGGAATGACGACACACCCTTTGCTCGATGACTATTATCTTTTCAAGTTTCACCAATAAAAAACATTATGAAAAGTATGCTTCTACGCATGCATATACTATCTCTTATGCATGAGTTTGAATTTGTATTCGTAGGATCACATTTGTCATAATGTTATCAGATGATGATAGTTGTATGAAGATTATTCATTGACGAAAAGAGGGCTGTTTTTTCTAATGGCTCAATTACTTGCAACCATCTCACATAGAAATCAGAATCATGAATCTGCTCAGAGGTACTCATATTCATTCCCATATGCATGAGAATGAATATGTGTACCTCCAAAAATATTTTTCATTGGGATTTCTGTGTGAGATAGTTTCAAGTAAATGAGGCGTCGTACAAAAGAGTATCTTTCAATCCACTAGAAATATTATCTCTTGTAAATAATGGTAAATATTAATAAGTAGTTCTAATTATTTATCCTTTTTTAGATAGTGTTTTTATAATGTGAATTATTCAAAAATAGTAATGATTTTATATTTTATGGAAACATATGGTACAAGGAAGTCAAAAACAATCATTATTATATGATCAAACTTGGATAAATCAACATTGAAATCAAAATGGTTTGTGTTTAAATCTTGTATATATTTAGGGTGTTGAAGCTTTCTTATCATATACTTTGTCAAAATCAGAATAAGTTTTAGAAGACACAATAAAGTGTCCTTGTAAAAAACTTTCTCTGGGAATAGTTGACACATTTGACAAGGTTAGGGGACAACTCTTGTGGTTTGGTTTTTAAAAATATTATGTTTTTGGTATCAACACGGTGAGCACAGTTCCATAGAATATACTAATAAATTTATTCTGGATCCTTCAAGGTTTCAAAATATAGTACATGATGTTGCAAGTCCATCTGTTCAACAAACTGAAACTCTAGATGATGTTAATTTTATTCATGAGTTGGCACCATTCAAATTTTATGAGATGTTCTGGTCTATGTAGGAAGCATTATATACTAGTTTCAAGATATGTAAATTAGAATCATTTGAAAATTTTATGGCTATTAAATAAGATAATGAAATGTCAAACACTTTTTTTTGATCAGATACTTTCTTTGGATAAAAGAATATTACCAGAATAAATGTGTTTCCAACAAATTAATATGACATCAAGAGAATAGTTTGTAATCTGGGCATTAGTTATTATAATATTCATGAATTTCAAAATTATTTCATCTTATATTCTGGTGAAAATGATTCTTTGAATATTTTTCCAACATGTGGACAATCGAGGTATAAAGATGCTTAACTAGGGAAGTATGGATTGATTCCTGTAAAACAGTTGGGATATTTCCCCCTTACAACTAGGTTGTAACGTTTATTTATGTCTTAGAAAATTGTGTCAGTGATTTCAGGGAACATAACCAAGATTTCAACTCAAAAAATCATGAATCATTTATCAAATGGTGATTCATGGAAACATTTTGACCATCTACATCCATCTTTTGCATTAGAAGCCTGAAACGTGCGATTGGGCCTTTATACTAATGGTTTTTGTCTGTTTGGTTCTTATGGTTGTTAGTATTCATGTAGTCCTATCTCTATAACTCTGTACATTTTACCTCTATGGATGTTGATGAAGGATCCCTATATCTTTTTGTCCTTATTAATCCCAGGCCATCTGAAATAGAATATAGATGTTTATTTGATACCATTGATTGATTAGTTAAATGCCTTGTGGTGTGATGTGTCAATAAATATGATGTTGATATGAAACAAAATATCATATTAATAGATGCATTGATGTTGATTATTAGTGACTTTATGGCATATGGCATGTTATCTGGCTAGAGTACACATGGTCTGAAATCATGTCTTTTCTTTACGAAAGACAACAAAACCTTTTTGCTTGTCAATTGAAAAAACATTTCTATTATGACTATCACCACCGATTTCTTTCAAATGATGGCCCTTTTCAGATGAAAAAAATATTATTTCAGAAAATGTACAATTGAAAGGGATGAACCTCAAAATATGATCTTAGGTACAGAGTTAAAGTAAATGTTATTTTCATTACCTCCCATCACATTTGGGCCAATAGTAAATCAACAGAAAATTATTTTCTTGGGGAAATACCATAATTTGATAAAATGAATCATTTTTTGGGATCTTCTATATTGGTATTATTTGTTGGTCCGCCACATGTTGGATGTCATTCATATTGAGAAGAACTATTTTGATAATTTATTTCATACAATTTTGATACAATAGGTAGGATCAAAGATAATGTAATGGCATGATTAGATCTTGCCCAAATTTGTAGGCGACTAGAACTTGAACTAATTGGAAAAGTAAGATCATAGAGGTTAATGAAGGCAAAAGAAGCTTATACACTATCCAAAGTGAGTCGAATATTATTTTTCAAATGGATTGCAGATTTGAGGCTTCCCGATGGCTATGATTCAAATTTGGGAAGACATATTAATAATGGTTATATTACCAAATTAATAAGTCATGAATCCCATGTTACAATGGAATGACTTATGCTGATTGGATTCAACAGTTTTTTAATTATATTAATTGGGATTCAATAAAAGATATATCATATTTTTTTTGAGACATTTTTTCACTGACAATATACTCTGATGTGCTAATAAAACTTGAAGACGATGTTTCTTTAATTATATGTAATATGGAAAAAATATTTTAAACGATTTCTTTGACTAAATAGAACATCTGATATTACATTTCCGCATGAAGCTAAATGTGGAGGTCCATTACAGTTTTGATGGATGTACCCATTTGAGAGATGCATGTTGAAATTGAAGAAAAATTTATGTAACAAAGAATCTGTTGAAGGCTCAATTCCATAAGCTTATTTGCAAGTGGAAATTTCTTTTTTCTACTCTCAATA
This sequence comes from Viscum album, assembly GCA_963277665.1. NCBI lineage: Eukaryota > Viridiplantae > Streptophyta > Magnoliopsida > Santalales > Viscaceae > Viscum > Viscum album. Next base: position 1,511,356,377 of record OY728143.1, on the reverse strand, counting down.
TTTTGAATCTCAATATCCCTCAAAACAAAATTGCATTGGATGAAATGAGGGGAATTTTAATGACAAAATAAAAAATCAATTAATAGTTTTTAATCAGGCTAATCATGGCTTCAGTGGAGGTGATGAATTATGGATTTCAGATGATGAATTTCACAGATCTCTTACATAGGTTCTGGTCAACTGTGAAGAAATGACATCATTTATACTGTGATTGCTTCTATCACATATTCTATAATTTATGTTACAGTATGTAAACATAATTTTTTTATGTTATATGATAATCATATTAAGAAACAACTTCCCCAAATTTCATTAGCTTCTCTTGATGAACGCAGACAAAAATATTTCTCAATGGTTTAAAAAACTACTAACATAAATTATTCATGGATTAACATCAATTTCCTTTATTATTTATTATATTGATAATTGTATTACAAATTATTAGGTGTCTCAACATGCTATTAAAATTGATAAGTGATTGATGTCTAAATGTTTGTGGTTGGATTATAAGAGAGGCTTTCATGTTCATCTGACCCATGGAATCATTGTTATTAATTAAAAAAGTATTCTTAAAGTAAATGAAACATTTTTTACTAGGTTAACAGGTAGATCAAATTTATTATGCAATGTAACATGGTACATCAAGAGACTTGAGGGATTTGTGGAGCATAATAAAAATGAAATCATGGGAAAATTAGTTTACTCTAACTCTATGTGTTTCTGCTGAACGGGAAGGAATTGAAAATTTTCAAGAGACTGCTCAAAATCCTTCATTTTCACAAAGAGGTGTGAATATCAATGATGAAACTCCACAATTAAGGATCGATGATGACAAAGTTGATAATGATATTACAAATGAATTTGAAACGAAATAGGATGATGAAACGAAAACTCATATTGAAATTGATGATGTTAAGGAGGAAGATAAAGACATTTACATTGAAATCAATAGAGATGAGGATGAAGATGGACATTGATATAGTTAAATACTGGTTATAATTATAACAAATATAGATATATATAATAGTTATTTTCAACTATCCACTAACAACAATTGTTTTGTGTTTCCGATGGATCCAAATATATATCGCGAGTTGCAGGAGGCTGATCTACCTTGGGATGAGGGAGATTGTGGACCATCTAAACCCCAGCCTACTGACTGTTCATGGGGGTATGTAGAGTGGGAGTGGTCTTGTGTGACTGATGATTCCTGACCCTATCCGCGAGCGACGTCCATGTCCTGGCTTTGATCCACACACATAGAGGTATGATAACCTATATATTTTAGTTATATTTCATTAATTTATTTACACATATACTAATTTTTGATTATTTATTATTTTTCATTATTTTGCGCATATAGCTGTTTGACAGGGGACGCTATCTTGCGCAATTTTTTTTCTCACCCATGGATCACATGGTAACAGATTCTTGTTGATGTGTGGCTCAACATGTTCTATCATTGGATAGTATGTAAAAAAATAATATTTATTTACAAATATATTTTATTACTAACTTGATATTTTAAATTATTCATTGGTTTTCTTTTATCCCATCGATGATATCATGTGTGACGCTATCCACGAGGCATGACAGGTGTCTATCCGTGACCATTTCTCTGAGTTTTTACACAATTTGAGTACAATGACCATTAAGAAAGTAGGAGTGACAAAATTTGATGAGACGTGTAGAGCCCACCTACCAGAGTACATTTCATCTCATGTTTGGGATGGATTATTATTACACTAGTTGGGTGGTGCATTTCAATGAAGATATTCAGTGGGACGACAGAATCTAAAGAGACATGAGGTGATGCATCGAGCGGGTATTTGTACAATTAGTACGCATAGGGAGCATTTGGAAAGTATAATTTTTAAATATTTTATATAAATTTAAATATAAACAGTGTATTTTATATTTCTATAGGCAGTCGAGCATCCCAATATTATGGAGTTCGACGTTTATCCGAGGTTGTAAAGTTATCCATCCACTGGAGAGATTAGAGGTTATCACGATTGTTAGATTGTGGTTAGTATTATTTTTTTCAGTTTGACAATTAACTGCATATAATATGTTCATAGATTTTATTTAAAATTGTAATTGAAGGAGTCATATGAGGCTGAAAACTCTCAAACACATGTTGAGAGTCTGGACAAGACGATTGAGCAGACCATTGCCCATCATTTCGATGAGGTGTTATGGATGCAGGTGAATCAGTATGGCTTTGAGATGGGCCGAGTAGTTGGTCTCAACTCTCATTTGACTCATATTACTAATTATGGTACTTCTGCAATGTCGGTGTCCATATCAAGAGGCCCTCATGGAGAGGCATCATCCTCTACCTCAAAGTATCATAAGAAGCTACGAACTCAGAGTAATCTTATAAATAGTTTGCAGAAAAATCATGAAAAGATGTGTTAGCAGCTATAGCAGCAGCATCAACAGTAGTACCAGGAGAAGATGTGACGATGGCAGCAACAACAACAATAGCAGCATGAGGAGGATATGCATCGATGGCAGTAGCAGCTATTGTAGCATCACAAGCAGATGGAGTACATCCACCGTCTGATTCGTAGTTTAGGGTTGTAGTTTCCTCCACCATCTCTTACAACCCATCCACCTCCTCTATAGGAAGAACCCATGTGATTTTTTATGTTAAAAACATTTGAATGAATATTTTTCTAATATGAACAATTTATAGTTTCTGTCTTTTATTATGGTGAAATTTATTTTTTAAAAACTATTTTTCCTATTTTTTTCATTAGTCATAATTTAATTAAATAATTTTATATTATCTCTAGTATTTGTAATTGGATCATTTGCGAGGGGATCCTGTCGCAAAATTTTATTTTTGATGGAACATCGCAAAAGGTTTATTTATATATAATGTATATAATCGGAGACTTATTTGCGACAAGAAAATTTCCTATCCCAAATTCTATTTTTTAAAAAATTACATTTGCAACACCAGTTTATGCAATGGGCTGCATGATCCTGGGACAGAGGACGGAGGATATTGAAACATCACACAACTAATATTCCACCAAAGAATTTTTCTATGATTTCGGATTCAAGTATCCTATTCCTTATATCAACCTATAGAATAATCCATAGTAGGGGGTAAACATCCATGATTGTCAGTAAGATCTTGTGGGGGAAATTACAATAATGTACACATCAAGCTAGGTCCTGGATGCAATATAGCCTCACCAACACCACTGCCCCCTAGGGTTGTAGAAGAAATAACCACTTATTATTCCCATGACAAACAGATTCGGTAGTCTCTCACTAGATCAATCCTATAACTCATTCCAATATTCCAATGAGGTAGGGGATTCCTAAGTCTTCCTAAACATGAATACATCCCTGGACCTTCCATGGAGGACTCCCACAAGGAATTATCAGCCTAAGCCACGAACGGTCCCACGAGCCAATGAATTGGTGGAATATACCCCTTATCAACCATTCCAAATCTGATCCACCTGACACTAATGTTGTGGAAGGATCAATATATTGTCCAATAAAGTTAATCAAAATTTACAACTCCAGTGGACAATGCCACAGTCGGTGAATTCCTCTAGATCCATGCCTCAAATGAAATGGGATTTATCATTGCATGATTGGGAGAGATTCCAAAGACACCACATATGAATCCTTGATATTCCCCTCAATCACTTCCACATCGATAGTGGTTACGGGCCAAACCATAATGATGAGATATAGTAATAAGGTTTCCCACAAACCATCTCTAACCTATGTGGATGTCCTATTTTCTATACTAACTACCAATAACAAAGAAACATTCATACTCACAACTCTCCACATAGATATCTTCCACATGGAAACTTCAGTAGTCACAAGCCTCTTTCTTATGCCCCAACTCTCTAGTGTGGAGGTCCTCCATGTTCCCAAGAAGTTCCCTTTCCTAAAGTGATGTCTTGGGGAAGAAGGGTGGACAAAATATTTTGAAATATAAATTCTAGGAAACACCAACTCATTTTCATCTAGTTTAACCTATCTAGCTATAAGGATATAGATTTCATTGTGAATGAGTTTCCATCATATATTCTAGAGTCTATTTTTTGATATCACCATTATATTATTTCCATAAAATATAGTGATTTCAAAAGGGTCCCAAAATCCCTCTATTGGTACATTCTAGTAGAGGAAGTTCTAGATCCCCTCCATAGAAACATGGTGGAACCATATACCTCATCACCAGTCTCCCTCTCTCCCATAACAAAATATAATGAAGAGTTTTTTTGATATGTTCTTACTCATTTGGTTTCTGAGATATCTAAATAATCAATAATTAGCTTCATCAACACCACATATGATGTAGTAGTGAACACCCTTTCTTATAGGTACATGATTATGAAGTTGTTAAGACCACCAAGAGACACCCCCTCATAAATTGAACAAAAACCTCAACAAGTACTATATATACAATATGGTCATCCACCTAACCAATCCATATTATCAAAACCACACATCTCCCAAATGACACTAATCAAACCATGGAATGACAAATATCTAGGCCATTTATCAATGAAATATAGACAATTTGATCTCTTAGATGAAGACCAACAATCATTCATGTTCTAGAAAACTAGTGACCCCCACAATAACATCCTATAATCCAATATCAATGGACAAGATATGTGTTTCAGCAAAATAATTTAGCTTACACTGAACTAACTCAATATTCTTCGGTTGTTTTATCTATGAATCTAGGTGCACCTTGAAGACCTCGGCATGAATTGTTGATGTTTTGAGATAGAAACACTTTGAGTGGATCATATGTTCCATCTGGCCACTGTCAGACCCACTAATACTACAACATTAAGAGTGTCCAAATTCTAAATTAGGGTGTGTAATATACATCTCATCCAATTCAGATTAGAGTTTAGGGATATTAAACCTCTCTACACTTCATCCCTATCATGTCACATCATAACATACCCATCAAAAAATATTTTCCAATGCAAGGAATACTATTCGTAAGCAAATTATTTATGAAGAAACTTAATATTACAGGCACTTATGAATAGTTTAATGGTGAAAATACACCTTCTGGGTTAGAAAACTTCCAGAAAAAACCCTAATATAGTTTGATGTACCATCTATAAAGGAAATTTATTGGTTTCAAATATCATTATGGATAATTACCTCCCTGTTAGAATAATTATAAATTTAGTAAGTATTTCATTCCCACTGATGCACCTATGACTGTCCAAAACTAGATGTTGATCCCATAGATTCCAAGTTTCATTAGTTATTTTAAAAGGGGTTGTGGATAATTGATGAACTTATTGCTGATCGGTACCTAAATTACTACACATACTCAAAATGATTTCATTTTTTCTTCAGTGGGTCAAAATACCATTCTTATAGTGTTTCCTGTTGTATAGGTTGGTAATTTGGAACATCCAAAGAGAGTTGAGGTGAGATTTTATGGAATGTGGCAAATATCTTAGTAATTAATGCCTTCTAAAAAGAATGTGTGTCCTACTAGAGACCCAGATTGGGACACTATATGATCCACAAAGCATGATAACCATGTTTATGGCCTTGTAAAAATATTTTTTGGTTAGGAATCCTTATCAAGAAATTGACCCTCACCTAAATGATTTAATAGCTATTGTCAATACTCACGTTAAGGATCGAAATACATGACATGTGGCATTTTTTGATGATGGAAAATCATTCCCAGTATAGGTGGATGGAATGCAATCCCCTATGATTTTAGGAACCATACATTTTCTCCATTATATAGGATGGGTGACCCCCTAATGTAAATGGACAACTTCAAATTGATGTTAATAAACGTGTTTGGAACACCATATAAGAAGGAGGATAGAAATCTTTAGAGTGTAATTCATACATTAATGGGGACTTATTTTTTCTATTACTACCAGCAACCTATATGGCCCTCACATATTTTGAAGACCCCTTTAGATAGTTCATCTTCCTCTTCATCTCCACCATGAAGAAAAAGAGTTGATTACATATTCAAGTGCAAGAAAATCATTATGGGCAATTTTCATATTATGTCTCCAGGTGGAATGTTACCATGTACTCACTCAACAGGCCAATGACTCATGTGTAGTTGATAACGATGTGATTGTGTAATGCCAAGATAGAGTAAGTCCAAACCATTATCATTATGAACAACCCTAGGGGCTTCCACTGTAGTGACCGTACCCCATAAGACTATATTTATTGTCCACTATCAATTTAAATAGCATGGTTACAAGGAATCATTCCGCCAAGGAATAATCAGTTCAATAGTCTTGGTATAGTAGGTATATAAATGAATATTTTATTACAAATGGGTACACTAATTGAAAAATATTTTTTTTCTTTTTAAAAAATTAACTCTGAGGATAACTCTAATCCATCTCTTAAATCCATACATATATTTAATTATACACTTATTGAATTGGTAGGGGAAGAAACATAATAAGGGTGAGATCAAATGCTCAGTGAGGGAAAATATAATAGAATCAATATTGATTTAATAAAAATATTAAAATGTAATGTTATATTAATTAATACATATTCCATTTAATTATGAAACTAAATATAACGACGTAAAAAACTCGGAAATGTAAAAACAAAATATACATTACATTTAAATAAAAACTAACCCAAAATAATTATTTCATGGTATGAAACTAAAACACATTCCATTTAATAAATGGAATAAAATGATTTATATATATAGATACGACAATGAAAAATCGCACGGATGAATAGTAAATGAAACTAGTCAAAGGGAAAGGATTAATTGTTGGACGTCATGTCTAAGGAACATGAGAGCCTCTTACAATCCGGACTTTTCAATGTAATGTATAAAAATAAGGGTAGAACCCCATTTGTGTAACTATTTTTTCATTAGAACCCATCGATGCGTCGAGGAGCTATATAATTTCTGGGTTCCACATGTCATTTAATGTCCAAAACATTACACATATTGAATAGTAAAGATAATTAATATGACTAATCAATTAACAATATTTATTGAGATGTATGTTTTCACAATAAATACCAAATATAAATGTTGTATTTAAAATTGTATGCAGTTTATATAATAGTTATATACATGATTAATTCTATGGATAATTAGGAGAAGTTCAATTCTTAATGATCACATGAACTTGGATAATTCAAGGGGAATAAAAAATAAATAAAAGAAGGGAATGTGAATACTATTGTGGTCCAAATCAATCATAAAACATCCATAGGATGAATAAGTATGGTATCAATACAAAAAATCCCATAGGGAGTAAAAATATAGTGTTTTTATCATTTATGAAATAAATGAATATCTTTTAAAATTATTGTTCTAGAAAATATCCTTTTGTTTTTAGAAAACTAATGATTTTTTAATGAAAATTTATTTTGATTTTTTTAATAAAAATAACCCATTTAAACATGAAAAGGAAGATACAAATAAATGATGGCCGAAAAATCCATACAAGTCATACGATTTGAAATGTAATTCCTTTTGTATAGAAAATGGTTAAAGATGAATCATTATAATAGTGAAAATAATATTCCATTTCAAAAATTAGTAAAATAAAAATGGGGTAAAAATTTATATATCAAATAATTTTGAATTTTTTTTTGAAAATCCATTTAATAACACATGTTTTTTAATAGAAAAACAATTATCCGACTAAAGAGATAAATAAATTCGGTTTTAATGAAAAACATTTCATAAACATTTTGATTAATAAAAAAATTCAGATTACATATAATATTTGAAATGGTCATGAATAACCATAGGATAATGAAATTCTTTATTTTAAAATGGTTATCTAATTACAATAAACTGATATTATATTTAACGAACATTAATGATATAGTTAAGAAAAATAATCATTAACCATTCCAAAGTGTCTTATACTAACTTGAAGAATATAATATACTATTCCTCATAAATGAATAATATTAAAAAAAATACTTTAATACTGTGAAGGTAAGAGGATTAATGATACTATATAACAATATTTGTTATAGATAAACTACATAAAATATGCAAGAAGTGAACATGACATTTATCACAAATGTGTAAAAAGTGGTAGTAGAATCCATTATATATAAATCGAAAGAAAAAAAATCATATTCATCTAATGAAACATCTAAAAATCGTGAATATAAAATAATTTGTGATGTTACATGTAAATTTGGATGTATTTACACCACATATAGGATATTATTTTCAAAACTGTAATGGATGCCTCATAGAATGAAATGTGAGACACAAGTCCCTTACATTCACCTTAATTTTGGTTATGTTATTTTTATCCTGATGTATAGTGATATAAAATATAGTTCCAACTTATATCAGATCAATAATCATGTTCATAATATCATATATTAACTTATTAAAATATTATATTACCCATTTATAAGCACTCATTTATTATTTTGGCTATTATGTGTGTTAATTGCCTAGTTTGTCGAGTTTGGTTTAACTTTTTATTTGTTGTTATTATCAAATTATACATTTTTTAATAAAATATAGAATGTAAAAAATGATTTTTATATCATATATATCCATTATATATGTATTTATGGATGTTTATTGTATAATGGGTTTTAGAAATGAAGTGCACAATTCATAGAGATAGTAGGTCATACATACAGATGATTGCTACTTTAATTTCATTAGAATTTTAAAATATTTAATTACAAATGAAACATATGAGTATTATAACTTTATTATAGTGTATATGTTATATATGTTAAATATTTTTATTAAAACCATCATTTATATGTACCATGTATGGCATGAATGACACATATTGCTTTGAGGGTGTGGTACTGTAGACTTACCCAAATGAAATTATAGTATTTACACATGATGTAAATCATAAAGGTATGTTATAAATAAAAATTAAATATAAATACAGACATTATACATAATAAATATATATATATTATTAAAAAAAAATTCCACCATAATGGTCACCATGAATGGTGGTGATGGAGAATTTTTACAATCATTGGTTCGTGAGGTAGTAGTTCACCGTACACCGGAACAATATGTTCATTACCCATTAAAGGATAGTGTGTGTAAGTATTGGTAGAAAGTTTTAAATAAAAAATATGAGTATATAGATTATAATTTTATTGTTATTTAAATATATAATAAGATGATATTAGATGTTATGGAATGAAAATAAATCTATGAAACTGTAGAGAAGGCGTTACCTCTTAATTGGGTAACTTCTTTTGGTTTGAACCAACTGCTTATTTGGATTGATATCAGACCAATTAGAGGATTATATGATTAGGAGAGGGATTTTTTAGACCAATTGGGTAGAGTGTGGATGGGTATATTTATCTTTGGAGGCATGAGGAAGGGTTATAGATGGTGGCCATTTATAGGGAAATAAAATTGGTCACATGTAATTTTTGGAAAAAAGATATGTTTACACATGTTCATTCCTAAAAAATCCACAAAAACTAGGGAAACACCATAATATATTGTTAATGTCCGAAATATTAATATAAAATTGGGGTATGGAATTTGGTTACGTCATCTGGGATTTAAATTTTGGGGTTTATTCTATTTTTTACCTATTTACAACTTAATCATTTTAATTAATTTTAATGACATATACTAATCATTTGGGTAAAAATTAATTTTATCTTATTATAATCAACATATAATCCAAAATACAATGGGTTATGTCCAATATTTTAATTTATATTCCTAAAAGAAGAAAAATTAAGGTAAATTCTAATCTTATATATGGACAAATTAACTTGCTTTAGTTGAAAAATGTTCTAAAGATTGTTATGTATTTATATCTAACAACAAGGTGAAACCGATTCTAATTAAAAAAAATATATTAATAGATTTTTAATTTATATGATATTAATATCTAAAAAATTTAAATAATAATTTAACAATAATAGTAATTAATAAAATGTTTAACTATAATGCAGTATATTTCACTATATATAAGAAAATGATGTTCATCAAAAAATACCAAAAATTAACCCTCTGATAATTTTGAAATTTTAAATTAAATAATAATGTTTATTTTTTTAAATTAAGTTTATAAAAGTGTCAAAATTAATAATTAAAATTAGATCTGCATCAAAAGGTTATAAAATTGCCTTTATAAAAATATATATTTTTAAGTGTGAAATAAGGTTTGTTCTTATCTTACGAAAATCAAACCTCATGGATATATATCATAAATATTTGAACAAATACATATAATATATGTTTCATTAACGTAATCCACTAATTTTCATTAGTCTTTTTTTTAAGAAAATAAACTCATTGGGAAGAATAAGAATAAGAATAATTCTTTTTATATCTAATTTGTTATTGTATTCATTTCTCATTAGTTGGTAACCAATGAATACATTTTATATTAATATAAACCAAAATATTTAATAATATTTTTTATAATATTCATAACTTCTAGCATAATGAATAGGATATATTATATTGTATTAAATAATAATATTTTAATTATACATTGTAATTTTGTGAAACTAGTTCTTGTATGTGATGATAGCTATCGACGGTGTTTGCTCTTGCATGTAATGAATTATTACATAGTGTTTCATGAATTAAAAGCAATATCACATATTTTTATTTTACATAGTAACTATACAATAAAGTCTCATTCTATTATTTTCCCTTTTGTTCTTGGTTTCTCTTGCCATACATTTTATGATATATAATGTTTATACTATAAAATTTCTTGCTATTTTATTATACTCATCATAATAAAATCATATCCTCATAATTCAATCTATTTCTTAGTAGTATATTTTTTGATATTTCATACATTGAAGTCTTACATTGTTATAATGGTTCATTATACATCCTCATGAAAAAAATAAAATGTGAATTAAAAAGGTAATATAGTCTACCATATAACTAGGTGTTTAATAAGAAAACATTAGTGGAATGTAGAGTCCCAAGATTATAGTATATGATTATATATTTATATTAATTGAATGAGATAATCAATAAAAAAATTGCATGATTTTTATAAAGTTGGGGGCTTCAAATCCATAAATCCTCTATGATTTAAGAGACCATCAGTAAACCTAAAATTAAGGTCTTAGGACAATATTTTATTTATAATTCATTTTCCTATAGTTTTTAAATTATTTTACTGACCTATAGTGTATGAAAATATTTTTAGTTAATAGTTTTATATATCATATGAATAATCCTAAAATTCTGTTGTTCTTTGAAAAAATTATAATTCATCCCTTTACTCCTAGAAATTAATTACAAATAATTTTTTGCTATTCTTAAACCCCTAAAAAACATTCAAGGGATCCTAAGACCTATAAATTAGTGGAAATACAAGCTATTTGTCTTTACAATAATCTAAAATCAATATGGTTCCAATATTAATATCTAATCCTCAAAATTGATAATAAAGGTTCATCATTAATATCTATTTATCAAATTGTATAACTAAAAAATGAAAAATTATCCAAGAAATTTGATAGGATAGTGGGTTATGTGAATCATATAGTGTCATTAGATTTTGGGTTCAAGACCTATGACCTTGTAAGATTTTATTAGTTGTCACATGACTTATAGGTTAGCATTTTATGAAACTATATTAATATAATTTTCAAAATAAATATGATAGATATTATGGAAATAAGGATAATCAGTAAATATTCTTTTAAAAAATTATTTCATTAAAAAATTAATTACTAAATACTTCATCAACATAATATCACATATATCTTTCCTTGGTCTAGAGTATATCCATGTTATCATTTCTATGATTTTTAAATGATGCCACCTTATATTCAATCTTAAACACTATAGGTTTAACCTAGTTAATTTATTATGTATCTAAATCCAAAATAATCATTTGTATTGAAAATGTTGATTATCATAATCATATCCCCATAGATTTTCCAAGAAGATGAATATTAATTCTCATTTTAATGTACCAGGTTACCCCAAGTCAGGCCCAGAACACCTTATTTGTAAACGAAAGTTTTTCAATGGAATTTACCTTCTTATAAATATTCCATAAAATCACATGAAAACAAAATATAATGAATTACTTAGTTCTAAGAGACCTTTAAACATATTTTTGTCACTTCTGTGTTTTGAATTTCTAAAATTTGACATAAACGGTTGTGTTCAAGATGATTTTTGGAGTCTAATGAAACAAAAATATTTTTTCTGTGTATTGTAACATACCATTGTGAACAATAACCTGCCCTTATGAGTAGTAACATACCAATATGAATAGTAATATGACCCTTATTAATAGTAAATCATTCCACATATAATTAACCTTACCCATGAAAAATTAAATAAAATTTAGACATCTTAAAAAGTGACAATTTGACCTTAGTAAACATTTTGGTATAATGTAAGTCATAAATAATTAATTACAATTAATTAACTAATTTAAAAGAAAATTTATTTTCCAAAAATTTGTTCGTAAATTATCTAATCAATGTCTTATAGTTTTTATATAATTTTATAAGACACTGTTTAATTATTGAAAGCACTAAAAAATCAGTCTTAATTTTAAAAAACTGTTTTTAAGTATATTATGATTTTAATTAAATATTAAACTAATAATTTTTAGAAAATTATTTTGGAAAAATGAACTTCATTTTTTGGATTCTACACATTGAAAAATTGTTGGGGTAAATTTGTGGTATTTTTCAAAAATACTAGAATTTTTTATGAATTGTGAAATACCGTAATTTACAAAAATAAGCTAAAAAAGCTAATTATAGATTCATGTCTGATGTTATACTGATTTAGTCCCACATGGATCTGGATCACATGATAAAATTATTATTCTGGGTCATTCAGGACTCACTATTCCTTATCTTAGGGGAAATTAATAATCTAATGAATTTTATATTAAGGAAACCCCTCTCCCCTCCACTATAATAACCACCCTTCACACCCTCATTTCCTCACACCTATTAACACCAAAACTTATCAAAACTCTACAAAAACATCTTCCCTATCCCCTCTCCCACGTTCAAGAGATTCTAGTCTCATAAAAAGACTAATCTTAGCTTCTATAAGGATAATATCAAGAAGAGGATTTAAGAGGTAATTTCTCTCCCTCTTCTCCTTTAATTTCCTTTCAAGTTCAAGTTCATTATTTTATCTCTACCCATTTACCTTCATACAAATTTTATTATAACTCCAATATTAGTCATATATAGGAATAGGTTAATTCTAATGGGATATTATATCATCCAACCCCCTTTCCCTCTTCCTTTTATTTTATTATAGAGAATGTTGTTCGTGAGGTGTTAATTTATCACCTTCATGAATGACTTGCATTCTTCTTCCATTTCTCCCTTAAGATCTGGTCATGAAACCATTTTTATGGTTGAAACATAATTATTTATATGTATTATTTACTATTTAATATTTTGGAAATAACTTATGTCCATATTAATAAGTGATAAATTAAAAGTAGTTTATTGTGATCGAAAAACCGCCCAAATTAACCCAAATAATCATCATTTAATTCTTTTCTAATGAATCAATCATATGGATATAATATGATTCATTATAAGTTCATTAAATATAATTTAATATAATTAATACTATTTAATATTATTTCTGGTATTTTACCCATTTTCTACCCAAACATCAATTTTAGAATAAAAGTGAACCACTAAAGAAAACAATAAAAACAAACATTCCTGATTAATATTTTTAAACTCTATAACTCATCCAAAGGAACATAAAATCACATAATAAAAACATTATTAACCTTATAAGTTTACAAAAGGTTATTTATTTCTAATTAATGAATATAATGTCTATATACAGGACATTAAAGATAATGAATCATTTGGATACAATGTTAGGGAAAATCTCGAACCCAATTTTCTTTCTTCGGGTTCTCCGTCTTTCACTCCAATTTGGTATGGTTACTTCTTAAAAATCATTTTTTCATCATTATATTACATTTTCTAGGATATAAATGTTTTATAAGGATGTTTTTGTCAAACCAAATGTTTTCCAAATGAACATCTCTTTTAAGAACTCAACTTTTAGCTCTCATTCGTGGTTGATGGTTCTTGTATCAAGTATGTTGTTCCCCCTTTATTTTGGGAACCCAATGATTTTGAATGTATTATTATGAGATGAAAACCATTCCTTACCATTTTTTATTTACGTAAATTTTTATTATTTGATCTATCTGGCATGCATGATAATGATAATATTACGTGGTGATAGATGTGCCTGAAATTATATCGCGTAATATGAATGTTTCAATGTAATGGGTGTGCCCGGAATAATACAGCCCTCCATTGCATTGGGTAAAGCTAGGAATCTCATGATTAAATGTGAAATTATGTGTGAACAAGATTCTATCTCTTTTCAAAAGTATGTTTTTTAGTTAACCACTATGACAAGATGTTTTATTTTATGCATTGCCACATTTCAAGTATTTTATTTATGCTCCTCTCATGTTCACGATCTTTTGCCTATGTCATGATTATGCTCACCCAATGCTATATTATTATTATCTATCCTATTACATGGATTTAAGATCACCAAATTTTTATGTATATCCTTCATGTGGCTACACGTACTAAGGAGATGACAAGTCCCAATAAGAAGCTAGAGAAGAAGAAATTAATAAATGTTTTATGCTTGATGTTTTAATTGTTATGTAGGGTCCTAGTTTAACCAAGACACTAATCCTTTGGATCGTTTATGTGTAATACTCTTTTGTTGTTTATATTTAAAATAATGTAATTGTAATGTAATACAATTTATGGGATTCTATAGTTTGTATCAAAGGAAAGGTTTAGTTAATTTGGGAATTTGGATTAGTGAACCCTAGAGAAAACCTCTAGCATGGGACAAAGTACAAATATCCACATAAGAATATTTACATAGGGATCCCATATGTTATGTTTTTTGTATTAGTTTTTTAAATGTATAAGTTATTCATGACTTGTTTACTTATGTTTTATTCTAAACTTTTATATTTTATAAAATGGTGGGAACCAAAAGAAATCAGGTCAACAACTCGTGCGAGGGCCAATACAATGATTCCCTGAACAACATCCCCAATGATTATGGAGGTGGAGTTCGAAATATCATGGATATTTTTACCCAATTATCTCATTTTATGAGCAATAATCATAATAATGGGGAATTCTCTCTCTCACCAAAGAGGGAACAACTGGCTATCGAATGTTATATGCGGCAACGACCACATATGTTTAATGGATCTACTGATCCACTAGCTGCGGAACAGTGGGTCAACTCCATGGAGAAGATCTTTTATGTTCTTCATTGTTTTGAGATGGAGAGGGTGACCCTAGCCATTTATTTTCTAGATGGAGAATCCGATCAATGTTGGGCTTTGATTAATAACATCAATACAAGGGGGGAAATTGAAGATATGGAATGTGAAGACTTTAAGATAATTTTTTTAACAAGTATTTCCCAAGAACTCTTAGCACGAAGATTGAGAGAGAAATCATAGAGATCAAGAAAAATGAATGATAATCTGTAAATACTTATGAAGCGAATTTCACATGGTTTTCAAGGTAATCTTCAGGTTTTGTCATCCACATTGATAGAAAAAATTATAGATTCTTTAGTGGATTAAAACCAAACCATCGAAAGTCTCTTTCAATTAGAGACTTTGAGAGATAGTAAGAAGTTGTTCGATGTGACCTCAAAGTGGAGATAGAGTTTGGAGAATGGTCCCCTGGCTCTGTTGATAAGAAACGAATGATTGAGTTTCAAGATGGAGGATCTAATGACAAAAGTGGAAAGGAAACTCAATGACCCACATGCAAAAAATGTGGGATGTTTCTCCATGGGAACAACCTCAAAGGGACGGGGAAGTTCTTCTTGTGTGGGAAAGAAGGACACCATGCTAAAGAGTGTCTAAAAGACACGAAAAGAAAGGAGAATGTGGCATAAGAAAGGATAGAACCACTCATGGTTCAATGCTACAACTGTAGGGAACTATGGCACTATGCAACTCAATGCACTAAACCTAGAGATCTTGAGGGTAACCAACATTTGAAACCACCAAATCCAAAGGAACAAGGGAAGGCTTATTCCATCACTATTGCATAGGTGGATCATGATAATGAATTCGTACAAGATACAATTTCTATTCAATCAAGAATGGAAAAATTCTTTTTTGATTCTGGTTCTACACATTCCTTTATATCTTTCATGTTTGTAAGAACTATAGAATCAAAGCCCTGAAAATTTGAAGTAGAGATATATATAATGACATAATGTGGTGAAATCATTGCAACCCAAGTGATTAACTCTTCTCTTGTTGGTGTACATGGGAAGATTCTTCCAAAAAATCTCGTAATACGTCCCTTGCTGGAATTTGGCGCTATAATGAAAATGGATTGGCTCTTTTTATATAGATCACATATCAACTATCGGGAAAAGGAAATGTCTTTTCATATTCCAAACCATCCCATGCTCCTCTACAAATTCAAGGAAGATCATGAATCTCCTTTCAAAAATCCTTCAATGGTGTAGGTGTTTATAACCTATGAAGAAGAAGACCTATCCCAAATGGTAGAGTTAAAGGAAAGTTACAACCTTGAAGAAAATCCCATCGTGAGGGAATATGATGACGTATTTCAGGAAGCGTTACCCAGAATTCCATGTATCGTGATGTAGAGTTCTCAATTAAACTCATACCAGGAGCTACTCCTATCTAGAAGTGTCGTTATAAGATGGATCCTATCAAACTGGAGGACTCAAAGAAGCAGCTTCAAGAGAATCTGGGAAAAGGGTTCATACACCCTCGTGCATCACCTTGGGGTGCACTAGTGCTCTTTGTGAAAAAGAAGGATGGAACAATGCATCTATGTATCGATTATCGAGAACTCAACAAGATCACCATAAAGAACAAGTATCCTCTCCCAAGGATTGATGACTTGTTCGACCAGTTAAGAAGAGCACAATGCATCTCAAAGGTAGATCTTCATTCTGGATATCATCAGTTAAAGGTGAATAAGGAAGATATTTAGAAGACTGCCTTGTGAACAAGGTATTGGAAGTATGAGTTTTTGGTGATACCCTTTGGACTTACTAATTCCCCTTCAATCTTCATGGATTTGATTAATATATTTTTTATACAGTACCTCGTCAAATTTGTGGTAATGTTTTCTGATGATATTTTCATCTACTCTAAGATAATGGAGGAACATTAAGAACATATAATACTTGTGTTAATGATATTGAGATTGGAGAAGTTGTAGGCCATGTTCAGAAAGTGTGTCTTTTGGATGAAACAAGTCATTTTCTTGGGACATGTGATCACAAGGGGGGGAATTTCAGTGGATCATTCACAAACAAAGGCGATTGGGGAATGGCCCAAGCCCTCTAGTGTAACAAAAATTTCTAGTTTTCTTATATTATCTTAGTACTACCGATGTTTTTTGGGAATCTTCTAACGATTTTCAAGCCTACTAACTAAGTTAACTAGGAAAGGGATAAAGTATGTCTGGATGGAAGAATGTGAGGGAAGCTTCAAGGAACTAATGCGAAGGCAGATCACTGCACCTTTACTCACACTACCAAAAAGTGGGGAATTTATTTTGATATAAAGTGATTCTTCAATTAACGGCTTGGGTTTTATTCTCATGAAAAATGATAATGTGATAGCCTATCCCTCACAACAGTTGAAGATCCATGAGCAGAACTGCCCGATGCATGATCTACAGTTGGAATCCATGATTTTTCCCCTTCAATCTTCATGGATTTGATTAATATATTTTTTATACAGTACCTCGTCAAATTTGTGGTAATGTTTTCTGATGATATTTTCATCTACTCTAAGATAATGGAGGAACATTAAGAACATATAATACTTGTGTTAATGATTTTGAGATTGGAGAAGTTTTAGGCCATGTTCAGAAAGTGTGTCTTTTGGATGAAACAAGTCATTTTCTTGGGACATGTGATCACAAGGGGGGGAATTTCAGTGGATCATTCACAAACAAAGGCGATTGGGGAATGGCCCAAGCCCTCTAGTGACCCTAGCCATTTATTTTCTAGATGGAGAATCCGATCAATGTTGGGCTTTGATTAATAACATCAATCCAAGGGGGGAAATTGAAGATATGGAATGTGAAGACTTTAAGATAATGTTTTTAACAAGTATTTCCCAAGAACTCTTAGCACGAAGATTGAGAGAGAATTCATAGAGATCAAGAAAAATGAATGATAATCTATAAATACTTATGAAGCGAATTTCACATGGTTTTCAAGGTAATCTTCAGGTTTTGTCATCCACATTGATAGAAAAAATTATAGATTCTTTAGTGGATTAAAACCAAACCATCGAAAGTCTCTTTCAATTAGAGACTTTGATAGATAGTAAGAAGTTGTTCGATGTGACCTCAAAGTGGAGATAGAGTTTGGACAATGGTCCCCTGGCTCTGTTGATAAGAAACGAATGATTGAGTTTCAAGATGGAGGATCTAATGACAAAAGTGGAAAGGAAACTCAATGACCCACATGCAAAAAATGTGGGATGTTGCACCATGGGAACAACCTCAAAGGGACGGGGAAGTGCATCTTGTGTGGGAAAGAAAGACACCATGCTAAAGAGTGTCTAAAAGACACAAAAAGAAAGGAGAATGTGGCAGAAGAAAGGATAGAACCACTCATGGTTCAATGCTACAACTGTAGGGAACTATGGCACTATGCAACTCAATGCACTAAACCTAGAGATCTTGAGGGTAACCAACATTTGAAACCACCAAATCCAAAGGAACAAGGGAAGGCTTATTCCATCACTATTGCATAGGTGGATCATGATAATGAATTCGTACAAGATACAATTTCTATTCAATCAAGAATGGAAAAATTCTTTTTTGATTCTGGTTCTACACATTCCTTTATATCTTTCATGTTTGTAAGAACTATAGAATCAAAGCCCTGAAAATTTGAAGTAGAGATATATATAATGACATAATGTGGTGAAATCATTGCAACCCAAGTGATTAACTCTTCTCTTGTTGGTGTACATGGGAAGATTCTTCCAAAAAATCTCGTAATACGTCCCTTGATGGAATTTGGCGCTATAATGAAAATGGATTGGCTCTTTTTATATAGATCACATATCAACTATCGGGAAAAGGAAATGTCTTTTCATATTCCAAACCATCCCATGCTCCTCTACAAATTCAAGGAAGATCATGAATCTCCTTTCAAAAATCCTTCAATGGTGTAGGTGTTTATAACCTATGAAGAAGAAGACCTATCCCAAATGGTTGAGTTAAAGGAAAGTTACAACCTTGAAGAAAATCCCATCGTGAGGGAATATGATGACGTATTTCAGGAAGCGTTACCCAGAATTCCATGTATCGTGATGTAGAGTTCTCAATTAAACTCATACCAGGAGCTACTCCTATCTAGAAGTGTCGTTATAAGATGGATCCTATCAAACTGGAGGACTCAAAGAAGCAGCTTCAAGAGAATCTGGGAAAAGGGTTCATACACCCTCGTGCATCACCTTGGGGTGCACTAGTGCTCTTTGTGAAAAAGAAGGATGGAACAATGCATCTATGTATCGATTATCGAGAACTCAACAAGATCACCATAAAGAACAAGTATCCTCTCCCAAGGATTGATGACTTGTTCGACCAGTTAAGAAGAGCACAATGCATCTCAAAGGTAGATCTTCATTCTGGATATCATCAGTTAAAGGTGAATAAGGAAGATATTTAGAAGACTGCCTTGTGAACAAGGTATTGGAAGTATGAGTTTTTGGTGATACCCTTTGGACTTACTAATTCCCCTTCAATCTTCATGGATTTGATTAATATATTTTTTATACAGTACCTCGTCAAATTTGTGGTAATGTTTTCTGATGATATTTTCATCTACTCTAAGATAATGGAGGAACATTAAGAACATATAATACTTGTGTTAATGATTTTGAGATTGGAGAAGTTGTAGGCCATGTTCAGAAAGTGTGTCTTTTGGATGAAACAAGTCATTTTCCTGGGACATGTGATCATAAGGGGGGGAATTTCAGTGGATCATTCAAAAACAAAGGCGATTGGGGAATGGCCCAAGCCCTCTAGTGTAACAAAAATTTATAGTTTTCTTATATTATCTTAGTACTACCATTTTTTTTTGGGAATCTTCTAACGATTTTCAAGCCTACTAACTAAGTTAACTAGGAAAGGGATAAAGTATGTCTGGATGGAAGAATGTGAGGGAAGCTTCAAGGAACTAATGAGAAGGCTGATCACTGCACCTTTTCTCACACTACCAAAAAGTGGGGAATTTATTTTGATATAAAGTGATTCTTCAATTAACGGCTTGGGTTTTATTCTCATGAAAAATGATAATGTGATAGCCTATCCCTCACAACAGTTGAAGATCCATGAGCAGAACTGCCCGATGCATGATCTACAGTTGGAATCCATGATTTTTTCCTTGAAAATCTAGTGGCAATTCCTTTATGGTGATAAGTGTGACATATAAACTGACCAAAATAGCCTAAAGAATATATTCATTCAAAAGGATCTCATCAAGCATCAAAGGAGATGGTTAGAGCTAATCAATGATTACGATTTCTCTATTCACTACCATCCTGGAAAGGCGAAGAATGTAGTTAATGCTCTAAGAAAAAAAGAACCTGGTACTCTATCCATATTACGGATTGAGAAATACCCAATCTTCTTAGATATGAAAATTATGGATTTTGATATCATAATTGTAGGGGATACATCCTTCCTTTCCCAAATTATTACGCAACCATCCATCCATGAGATGATTAAGGAAGCACAAAGGGATTATGTGGAGATACAAAAGAGGGTGAATGCAGTAAAGGAAGGGAAGAGGTAAGAGGTAAGAGTTCTATATCAAAGATGATGGTGTGATTTGGTTTGGAACATGGATTTGTGTTCCTTAATCACCCAGGATAAAGAAGGAGATATTGTATATTGCACATAGCTCAACTATCTCTACCCATTTCGGGAGTACCAAGATGAACTGTGATTTCCGAGAACACTTCTGGTGGGATAACATGAAGAAGGAGATTGCAGAATATATATCAAGGTGCTTGGAATGTGAGAAAGTTAAAGATGAGCGAAAAGGGTCCAAAGGAATTATGCAGCCATTTCCTATACCCATGTGGAAATGGTAAAACGTTACTATGGACTTTGTCATGGGTCTACCGAAGACGTCTAAGGGAAATAATATGATATGGGTTGTGGTTGATTGAATCGCCAAGACTGACCATTTTATCATTATTTGGGAAGATATCTCATTTGAACAACTATCAATGATATATGTGAAGGATGTGGTGAGACTGCATGGTTTTCCACTCTCAATTGTCTTTGACCGTGATCCACAGTTCACATCTAAATATCTTTTGGATCCTTTAACATGCTTTGAAAACTGAATTAAATTTCAGCACGACCTATCACCCCCAAAGTGATGGCCAATTTGAAAATACTATTCAGACACATGAAGATATGCAAAGAGCCTGCTCTCTTGAATTAAAATGTGGTTGGGATCAACATCTTCCATTGGTTGAGTTCTCATACATCAATAGCTTCCACTCGAGTATTTAGATTTCTCCATATGAAGCTCTGTATGGAAAACAATGTAGAACTCCAACCTGTTGGGATGAAGTTGGAGAATGATAGCTACATGGACCTGATCTTGTTCAGGAGATGATAGAAAAGGTTCAAGTCAACCAGAAACACATCAAAGCTACTCAAATTCAGAAAAAGATGTAAGCTGACATCTGTCGAAGGGACTTGGAGTTCGACATTGGAGATAAAGTCTTCTGTCGAATATCTCCAAGGATGGAAGTCATGTGATTCCGGAAGAAAGTGAAGCTAAGCCCATGGAATATTGGCCTCTTTGAGATACTAGACCGCGTATGAGCCATGGCCTATCGTCTTGAACTTCTACCAAATATGGATCATGTTCCTGATGTTTTTCACGTATCACTCTGGAGGAAGTACATACGTCATCCCTCACAAGTATTATACTCATAGGTGGTGCAGCTGGAAGATGATCTCTCCTATGAGGAGTAGCCAGTAATGATTATGGATCCGAGAGATAAGGTTCTATGTAACAAGAAAACCAATCTTTTCAAAGTGTTGTGGATAAAACATAAGATTGAGGAAGAAACTTGGTAACCTGAGGAGGAAATGAAGGAGAATTACCCTCACTTTTTAATTTAAAACAAAATTTCGAATGCAAAATTTCATATGGGGGGAAGAATATAATGACCCAAAGTTTTTCAATGGAATTTACCTTATAATAAATATGCCAAAAATCAAATGAAAACACAACATAATAAACTATTAGGTGCTAAGTAACCTTTAAACAGAAGTTTGTCACTTCTGTGTTTTTCATTTCGAAAATCTGACATACACAGTTGTGTTGAATATGATTTTTGGATTCTAATGAAACAAAAATAATTTTCGGTGAATAGTAACATCCACGTGTGAATATTAACCTACCCTTATGAATAGTAACATACCCTTATGAATAGTAATATGACCCTTATGAATAGTAAACCATTAAACATAATAGTAACCTTACCCATGATTAATTAAATAAAATTTAGACATCTTCGAAAGTGACAGTTTGACCTTAGTAAACGTTTTGGTATTTTGTAAGTCACAAATAAAGAATTATAATTAATTAATTAATTTAAGGGAATATTTATTTTCCTAAAATGTGTTAAAAAATTATTTAATCAATCTATTATAGTTTTTAGACAATTTTATAAGACCTGACGTAATTTTCTAAAGCACTATAAAATCAGTTTTAATTTTTAAAAACTGTTTTCTATGTAAATTATGATTTTAATTAAATATTAAATTAATAATATTTAAATTTTTTCTACAAATGGACTTCATTTTTGGATTATAAACATCGGAAAATGGTTGGGGTAAATTTTTGGGATAATTCTGAAATACTTGAATTTTTATAAATAGTGAAATACCGTAATTTACAAAAATAAGCTAAATAAACTAATTATAGAGCCATGTGTGATGTTATGCTGATGTAGGCCCACTTGGTTCAGGAACACATGATAAAATTACAATTATTGGTCATTCAAGACACAGTATTCCTTGTCAAATGGGATATTAATAAACTAATGAATTTTATATTATGGAAACCCATCTCCCCTCTACTATAAAAACCATCGTACATACCCTCATTTACTCACAATTATAAGGCTCTAAGCCTTCCCTAAAAACTACCCAAAATTTTCCCTGAGCCCATATCCCATGTTCAAGATCTTCTGGTCTCATCAAAAAACAATACCTAAATTCCTTATAGAGAATATCAAGAAGAGGATTTAAGATGTAATATCTGTCCTTCTACTCCTTTAATTTCATTTGATGTTCAAGTTCATTTCATGATCTCTACACACCTATATTCATCCAAATTTTTATATAACTACATTATTATTCATATACTGTAAATTTGTGATGATAATGGGATATTATATCATCCAATCCACCTTTTCCTCTTCCTTTTATTTTATTAAAGAGAACGTTGTTCGTGAGGTGTTAATTTATCACCTTCAAGAACGACATGCTTTCTTCTTCCATTTCTAACATCAGATCTAGTCATGAAACCATATTTATGGTTGAACGATAATTATTTATATGTATTATTTCCTATTTAAAATTATGTAAATAACTTATTGTCATATTACTAAGTGATAAATTAAAACAAGTTCGTTGTGATAAAAAAATCGCCCAAATAAACCCAAATAATCATATTTTTATTTCTTATATAATGATTTATACACATGGATATGATATGATTACTTATAATATCATTAAATATCTTGTAATATCATTAATAACATGTAATATCAGTTTTTGATGTTTACCCGTGTTCTACCCAAACTACTATTTATTAATAAAAGTGAACCACTCAAGAAAACAATAAAAACAAACATTCCTGATTAGTGTTTTTAAACTCTATAGATCATCCAAATGCACATAAAATCACTTAATAAAACCATAATGAACCATATTAATGTCCACAAGGTTCCTTATTTCTAATTAATTAATATAATTTCATTATACAAGACATTAATGAGAATGAAGGATTAGGATACAATGTAAGGGGAAAATCTCAAACCCAATTTTCCTTCTTTGGGTGCTCCCTCTTTCAATCAAATTTGGTATGGTCACTTCTTAAAAATCATTTATTCATCATTATCTTATCATTTCTGGGATATATATTTTCTTTAATGATGATTATGTAAAACTAAATATTTTCCAAATGAACACTTATTTTAATAACTCAACTTTTACCTCTCATTCATGGTTTATGGTTCTTGTATCAAGTATTTTGTTCCCTCTTTATATTGGGAACCCAAAGCTTATGAATGTATTCATATGAGATGAAACCAATTCCTTAACATGGGTTAGTTATGTTCTTTATTGTTTTATGTTATATGTTCCATGCATGATAATGATAATATTATGAGGTGATGGGTGTGCCCAGAATAATTTTGCACAATATGAATGTTTCAATGTGACAGGTGTGCCCGGAATTATACATTGCTCCAATGCATTAGGTAAAGTGATGAATCTCATGAATACATTTGAAATGGTGTGTGAACAATATTCTAGCTTTTTTCACAAGTGTGTTTGGTAGTTAACTACTAAGACATGATGATTCATTTTATGCATTGCCACATTTCATGTATTTTATTTATGCTCCTCTCATGTTCATGATATTTTTCCTATGTCATGATTATGCTCACCCCCGTCTATATTATTCTTATCTATCCTATTATTGGGCTTTTATCTCACCCCTTTTTATGTATATCCTTAGGTGGCTATATGTACTAAGGATAGGACAAGTGCTAATAAGAAGCTAGAGAAGAATAAATTTAATAAATGATTATGCTTGATGTTGTAATTGTTATGTATGGTCCTAGTTTTACGAACACACTAAACCTTTGGATCCTCAATGTTAAATACTATTATGTTGATTATCATTAAAATAATTTAATAATAATGTATGAAAAATTTCGGGACTCTATAGTTGGTATCATAGGAAAAGTTTAGTTAATTTGGGAATTAGGATTAGTAAACCCTAGAAAAACCCTCTAGCATGAGACTAAGTACAAATATGCACACAAGAATATTTACATAGGGATCCAACATGTTATGTTTTTTGTATAAATTGTTTAAAATAATAATTTATTCATGACATGCTTATTTGTTTTGTGTTGTAGACTATTCTATTTTATAAAATAATGGGAACCAAGAGAAATCATGCCAACAACTCGTGCGAGGGCCAATGTAACGATTCCCCGAACGACATCCCCAATAATTTGGGATGTGGAGTTCAAAACATCATGGAGATGCTTACCCAATTATATCAGGTTATGAACAATAACCATAATAGTGGGGATCATCCTAATTCACCAAAGTGGGAGCAACTAGATATCAAATGTTTTATGCAGCAATGACCACCGATGTTTAATGGATCACTACTAGAACATAGACTTTTATTAGCACTAAAAACTGGCATTAACAGTATTAGAAAATTATTATTAATGCCGGTGTAGATAACAGGGGGGTCCCATTTATCAGTGCTAAAAAATTTCTAATAAAGTACCCCCTTTATCATCGCTTTTTTAGCACAGATATAGGTCGACTTTATCTGCGCTTATTGGAGGGCTGATAAAGGGACCATCCATTTGTCTATACTGGAATTAATAGCACTTTTCTAGAACTGATAAAGGAAACCTTTATCAGTGCTACCTTGAGCACTAATAATAGGGACCTTTATCATATCTCTTTTATCACTTTTAACGGTGTCTTTTATCAGTGCTCAAAAAATCACGGATAAAGGCACCTTCCCCTGCACCTGCAGAATAATCACCTGCACACCTACACACCTGCAAAAACCAGCACACCTGCACAAAATAACACCTTCAAAACTGCAAAAAAAAAGCAACTACACACAATATTATGACAAAAAATGCTATAAACATTTACTTAACTTCATGAATACAAAAAAACACACTACTCTATACATTTCAAACAATGTTTTACGATGTTACAAATATAATTATCCAACAACATTTTTAAACATTAATGTTTCATCCTTTGATATCCATGTTCCTCTCTAAAAAAATTTCATCCATTGTATTTTTTCTGAACAAATCATATGAACTGAAGGAAAAAAATTCACATATATAAGAAAACAAATATTACGGTAGTAATAAAATAAGGAAATAAATTAAAAAATTAATATAAAAGAATACATTAATATAGAAATGTGAAACTAAAATTTTGAAATGATAAAATCAAATATTTTCATTCTATTAACAATGAAATAGAATAATGTAAAATCAATATGTTTTTGGATGATTTATATCATTTAATAAATACTGATTATTTATCTAATGAAAAGCTTTACTGGTCACACTATGTGTCTGGTTGAGGGGAGGTCGATTCATACACCTCACAAATGACACATGGATTGTTTCCCTATAGTGTCAAAATAATCCAAACGTGTTTGATCGGTTTTTTGTATGTTAGTTGTGTTGTTTTCTAAAGTTTATGTCATTTTGAAACTGATATCAGACACTTTTAGACATTCCGGTCACACCGTGCATTAGATTGAGGTGCGATCAATTCATACACGTCAAAAATGACTCATGGATCATTTTCCTAATGTATCAAAACAATCCAAACTCATTTGCTTGGTTTTCCATATGTCAGTTGTGTTGTTTTCTAAAGATAATGTCAATTTGAAATTGAAATCAGACAGTTTTATCAATACTGTTCACACCATGCATCGGATTGAGGTTAGATCTATTCGTACATGTCAATAATGAATCATGGATCATTTTAGTAAGGTATCAAAAGAATCTGAACACGTGTGTTTGGTTTTCCGTATGTCCATTGTGTTCTTTTCTAATGTTAATGTGACTTTGAAACTGATTTCAGAAACTTTTATCCATACCGGTCACACCGTGCATCATATTGAGGTGTGGTTGATTCTTATACATAAAAAATGACCCATGTATCAATTTTCTAAAGTATCAAAACAATCCGAATGGGTTTTCTCAGTTTTCCATATGTCACTTGTGTTGTTTCTTAATGTTGGTGTCAATTTGAAACTGATATCTGACACTTTTATCCATAACGGTCACACCATATGTTAGATTGAGGTGAGTTCTATTATTACACATCAAAAATGGCTCATGGATCATTGTACTAAAGTATCAAAACAATCCGAACGTGTTTGCTCAGTTTTCCGTATGTCAGTTGTGTTGTTTTCTATCGTTAATGTCAATTTGAAACTGATATCAGACACCCTTAGCCATACCAGTCACGTCGTGTGTCTGATTGAGGTGTGGTCAATTTTTACACCTCAAAAATTACTCATGGATCATTTTTCTAACGTATCAAAACAATCCGAACATGTTTGCTTGGTATCCCATATGGCACTTCTGTTGTTTTCTAAAGTTTAGGTCAATTTCAAACTCATATCAGACACTTTTAACCATACCAGTCACACCATGCATCAGATTGAGGTGAGGTCAATTTTTACACATCACAAATGAGTCATGGATCATTTTCATAAAGTATAAAAACAATCTGAATGTTTTATCTCAGGTTTCCGTATGTCACTTTTGTTGTTTTCTAATGTTAATGTTAATTTGAAACTAATATCAGACATTTTTGCCATACCGGTCACACCGTGTGTTATATTGAGGTGTGGTTGATTCATAAATGTCACAAATGACTAATGGATCATTTTCCTAAATCAAAAAAAATCTGAACACGTTTTCTTGGTATTCTGTATGTCAGTAGTGTTGTTTTCTAAAGTTAATGTCAATTTCAAACTTATATCAGACACTTTTAGCCATACCGGTCACAATGTGCATCAGATTGAAGTGTTGTTGATTCATGCACCTCAAAAATGTATCATGGATCGTTTTCCTAAAGTATCAAAACAATAAGAATGCATTTGGTCAGTTTTTCGTATGTCACTTGTGTTGTGTTTGTAAAGTTTATGTCAATTTCAAACTGATATCTGACACTTTTAGCCATACCGGTCACACCTACATCACATTTACGTAAAATCAATTCGTACACCTCAGAAATGACTCATGGATCATTTTCCATAAGTATCAAAACAATCCGAATGCGTTTTCTCCATTTTATGTATGTTACTTGTGTTGTTTTCTTAAATTAATTTCAATTTGAAACTGATATCAGACAATTTTAGACATACCGGTCACACCGTGCATCGGATTGAGGTGTAGTCAATTCGTACAACTCATAACTGACTCATGGATCATTTTCCTAAAGTATCAATACAATTTGAATTCATTTTATTGATATTACATATGTAACTTGATTTTATTTCTAAAGATAATGTTAATTTCAAACTGATATCAGAAACATTTAGCCATACCGGTCACACCATGTGTCAGATTGATGTGTGGTCGATTTGTACACGTAAAAAATGACTAATGGATCGTTTTACTAAAGTATCAATATAATACGATTTCGTTTTCTCAGATTTACGTATGTCACTTGTGTTGTTTTCTAATGTTAATGTAAATTTGTAACTGATATTAGACATTTTTAGACATACCGGTCACACGGTTCGTCGGATTGAGGTATGGTTGATTCATAAATGTCACAAATGACTCATGGATCATTGTCCTAATGTATCAAAACAATACGAATACATTTTCTTAGTATTCCTTATGTCAGTAGTGTTGTTTCTAAAGTTAATGTAAATTTCAAACTAATATCAGACACATTTCGCCATACCGGTAACACCGTGAGTCCTATTAAGGTGCAGTCATTTCTTAAACCTCACAAATGACTCATGGATCGTTGTCCTAATGTATCAGAACAATCCTAATGTGTTTTATTGGTTTGTCGTATGTTACTTGTGTTGTTTTCTAAATTTTATGTCAATTTTAAAATGATACCAGACCCTTTTATCCATACCGGTCACACCAT
The DNA here is from genome assembly GCA_963277665.1 of Viscum album. Classification (NCBI taxonomy): domain Eukaryota; kingdom Viridiplantae; phylum Streptophyta; class Magnoliopsida; order Santalales; family Viscaceae; genus Viscum; species Viscum album. The sequence goes on along the minus strand of OY728143.1, from coordinate 1,511,327,358 downwards.
GCGTCAGATTGAGGTTCGTTCATTTCTCACACATCAAAAATAACTCATGGATAATTTTCATAATGTATCAAAATAATATGATCATGTTTTCTTGGTTTTCCATATGTCACATAATTTGTTTTCTAAAGTTAATGTAAATTTCAAACATATATTAGACACTTTTAGCATTACCTGTAACACTGTGCATCGGATTGAGGTGAGGTCAACTCATACACCTCAAAAATTACTCATGTATTATTTTCCTAAGGTATCAATACAATTTGAATGCATTTTCTCGGTTTTTCGTATGTCACTTATGTTGTTATCTAATGTTTTTGTCAATTTGAAACTGATATCGGAAAATTTTAGCCATACCAGTCAAACCGTTTGTCGGATTGAGGTGTAGTTAATTTTTAAATGTCACAAATGACTCATGGATCATTTTCATAATGTATCAAAACAATTCCCAAGAGTTTGTGTGGTTTTCTGTATGTCACTTGTGTTGTTTTCTAAAGATAATGTAAATTTAAAACTGATACAGAGAACTTTTAATCATATCAGTCTCACCGTGTGTCAGAATGAGGTGAATTAAATTTTTACACCTCAAAAATGACTTATGGACCATTTTCCTAAAGTATCAAAACAATATGAACATGTTTTCTCAGTTTTTTGTATGTCGGCTATGTCGTATTCTAAAGATTATGTCAATTTGAAACTGATATCAGACACTTTTAGCCATACAGGTCACATCATGTGTCAAACTGAGGTGCGATTGATTCATACCCATCAAAAATGACTAATTTATTTTTTTTACTAATGTATCAAAACAATCCAAATGCATTTTCTCGGTTTCCCGTATGTCACTTGTGTTGTTTTCTAAAGTTAATGTTAATTTCAAGCTGATATCAGACACTTTTAGCCATACCAGTCACACCGTTTTTCGGATTGAGGTGTGTTCGATTCTAAAACCTAAAAAATGACTCATAGATCATTTTCCTAAAGTATCAAAACAATCCAAATGCATTTGGTTGGTTTTCCATATAACACTTGTGTTATTTTCTAATGTTTTTGTCAATTTGAAATTGATATCAGACTCTTTTAGCCATACCAGTCACACCATGCATCAGATTGAGGTGCGGTCAATTCGTACATGTCAAAAATGACTCATGGATCATTTTCCTAAAGTATAAAAAAAATCCAAACGTGTTTTCTTAGTTTTCTATATGTCACTTATGTTGTTTTCTTAAGTTAATGTCAATGTGAAACTGATATCATACACTTTTAGTCATACCGGTCACACCATGTGTCGGATTGAGGTGCGACCTATTTGTAAACTTCACAAATGACTCATGGATAATTTTCCTAATGTATCAAAACAATATGAAAGAGTTTCCTTGGTATTATGTATGTCACTTGTGTTGTTTTCTATAGTTTATGTAATTTTAAAACTGATATCAGACACTTTTAGCCATACAGGTCTCAACATGCATCGGATTGAGCTGTCGTCGATTCATACACCTCAAATATCACTCATGGATCATTTTCATATAGTATTAAAACAATCCAAATTCATTTTCTTGGTTTTACAGATGTCAGTATTTCATAAGAGTCTCTCATTATGTTATTCTTTACTAGAAACTCAAATCATTTCTAAAACAAATTTTAATAATCTAAGGATAGGAATCATAAGAAAGGGTGATCATAGATTCTCAATAAGTGTAAAAAAGGGGGATATGAATGATCATATAAAGATATCATAAGTATTTGTAATTCACCTTCATTGTCATATTTCTTTACATTCTTCCATCAGGTACGCTACCCATTCATTTCTAAACACATCTATATCATCTTGAGAATATGAGTTTTTGTGATATTCTTAGTAGTACTAAAAAAATATAAATACACAAAGTATTAATAAATATTTTAAATGAACTAGTAATTATTTTCAAAAATACATCTTCTGGGAAGCTAGTTTGTTCATAAAATATGATCTCTTTCATAAATTTACAAACATTATAACCGCAGTCCTTTCTGTTTGTTTGTTTCAGACACTGCAGAAACATCGAGAAAATATTTAATCTATATTGATAAGTATTTGGATAGTGCATTATTATTATATATACTCTGATACTTATCTAATTGTAGATCTCATTCTCCTTGTTATCCTATGACCCAGAATTCATTCCAGACATTAGACGATATTCATACACTTCCCTATTATAATAGAATCCTCATTAAAACTATTAATTAAACGATACATAAGCCCAATGTTATTTCATTTATCTCTTGAAAAAGTGTAATATGGATCTACCATAGTGCAGTGGACCCTAGGAATCAATATTCACTGATTTCCATAACCATTTCTTGTAAAATAAGTTCCTTGAAAATACCATCAAGAAATACTACATTTTTATGGATTTCCTCTACGAATTAGTGGATAATAATTTTTCAAATTTGGAAAATGTCTCATCATATTTAACACTCATATCTGCTATGATTTGAAAATGAAGTGAGTTTTTAGGTGAATGTATGATAGAAAGTAGGCATGAAACCCATAATTCTGACAACTAGTTGGCTCGAAACATAGTTTTTATCACCCATTTAGCCATTCATTCCCTCCTATGAATGGAAGAGAATCTAGAAGCCACAACTCTATCTCCACTAGTTTCGTCCATTTCTACTTCATAACTTTATTATTCATAGAAGAATAGATTCAATAATGAAATGGTCATCAAATCCCTCCTATATTGTGTAATCCATCATGCACTCTAAAAAATTTCATGCCCCTAGAGTTGGGAATCACCCCTAGGGTCAACCCATCAATGTGACACTCCACTTACTCTAGGTAGGTGTATTCCCCTTTGAAATCTATTGATTCGGTGGACCATTTTTAACTCCTCAATGATGAGGAATTTTAAGAAACCACAGTGGGTTCCATAAGTAGATTCTATTGAATGAGATATCATGGACACAAATAAAGACAAAAATTCTAGATATTTTCATCGGATCGAGCCATGTATGCTACCAATAGTAGGAAGTAAGTGTTGCACAGATCTCAACATGAACCTTCCTCTCATACCACTCTCTTAGACATTCCTTCATAAATGACTATGATAACTAAATGAGAAAAATATACTTTAATAGAATGTGATTGACTGCATCTATCTTGATCCAGAACTAAACAATCACATAGTAAATTGACATTGGTGTTGCATGATTTAGCTAATCAGAAGAAGGATATTTATAATACCATCTAGAATCCCACAGTATAGCTAAGAGCACCCATTGTACCTCCAACAAAGAAACACCCCCTATGGGTTTTAACAATCCTTTAGTAAGAATTATTTATGGGATGATACACCTCCCCAGCATACCTGCAAGTCTCTAGATTCTAGAGGCCCATCTCCTTTCAAAATAAATTCTTGATGTCTTCACTAAATCCTTGAATATCCCAATCTAATTTATGTGGATATATAAATCATAGAGACCAATAATGAAGAAGAAGATAAGCGAGAGGAATTCCAGGCCATCACCTCATTATTCAAGGAAGATGTGGTTTCCCTTATACATGGGAACATTATACCATTGTAGATCAAATTTCTATTAAATACTATTGAGTTCCTCCATTGTATAGTGGAAACTGGTTCTATGATCAATCTCATCCTAACTCAGAGGCTATAAAAGGTAGTACTGACCATGAATAACATATCTCCCTCTGACATGATGATTTAGGGTTATGACATGACCAAGCAAGAAATGTGTTGAAGAATTTTGTTGAATACCCAGTTTAAAGGCTTTATAGAAAGTTCCAAATTCATTGTTTTCTTAGAAGTTACTGCATAGAATTCACCGAAGGGATACCACTAGATTCATATTCATGAATCAGTCCCATACTCCTTACTCAAATACCTAAAGTACACTCTCAATTGGTGAGTAAGAATGATTCTAGGAGTTGCACCCCATTTAACTCCAATGAATACCATTATCTTCATTTTGACTATTAGAAGAGATATGGGAAGAAATTTTAAACCAATTAGGTTGAGATAATAGCAACCCAATCTTGCTAGTGGATAGTCTTGGATAATTCCTTCATTATCTTATTCCATAGAATGAAGGCCACAACCACAAACATTGTAAATTTATATGTTTTCTCCTAGGGAAATGAGTTTCAAATACCTAAGAACAAGAAGCATCAAAAGATTAATCTGTACTTATATACAATACAAGCTTGGTAGAAAAGAGAATCCCCTTCCCAGGAATTTACAAATATGTTCACCCCATGGAAACCGTCATTTTATATTCTTGTATACTCTGCAAGGTAACCTTGAATCCCTTAAATATAAACCAAAACCATTTCATTGATATCATTTTTGAGCCTCATAGTCAAAATCATGATGTGCTGTTGTTGATTGCCATTATCTCTATAGTTTCAATAGATGTAGATACACTCGGTAGGGATTATGTATCCTCCCATGAAATAACCAATGTGCTCACCAAATTATCTGGTCTCGATAAACTCCCCCACCCCTTGATTCTCATTCTTATGACGATGAAGTGAATTTAGATGATTCATCTTCTAAATTTGAAGATGGAATCCCCACCACCATCAATGTGTTTCTTCAGTTAGTCATGTATACTATGTTGTATGCAATTAGAGTAATGATCAATATAGAAATTCCCCAAGAAGAGAAATAATAGTATATTTCATTCTTAAAGCATCTCCTAGTCATATTTTTTATGACATAGGATGAGATGTTATGGCTTTACCTTTAAGTCTTTATTCACCATCATGTTCTCTCCTGAAGCCATCATGTAATAATGAATCATTATAGAAATATGAACCCATCCCATTATGGAATTGTCGGTGCTGATGTTGATAAACGTAAAAAATCCAAATTCATTAGGAAATTATAGTATGCCAAATTGCAAGAAAAAACTGTCCATGTCTAAAATAAGAAAAAAAATATTAGTGTTTTTATCAACATCTGGTATTTTAAACACTATTCCTCAAAATATGATTTTCTCCATCTGATGTTAGTGATTTTGATCAACGTTGCATCAGTATTTTATGTTCTCTTTTTTCATGGATTGATACTCTGGGTATAAACAAATCTAGATGTCACACTGGGATGAGGATTCCACTACCTTCATGGATCTTCCTGGAAAATTTTTATATCAGGTGATTCCCTTCATCATGAATAATTAAATTGCCAGTTATTAGTGGTCCTTGCCCAACATGTTGAAACCAATCCTTGGGAAAATGGCGTAATGATACATTGGTGATTTTTTTTCAAATCTCATATTTTTATCCACTATCTTAGGATCCACAAAAATGTGTTATACATAAACCACTTAGAGTATTTAATGATCAATCCCCTGACGGGTGTTTTTATTGTCACCTATGAGATGTTTCTCAGCATCGATAACAGATATAGATACATTAAGATAAACTAATAGAATATATAATCCATCAAATATATGCCTCCCCATTCAATATTTAGGTGTAGTGAGGACTTCAAATCCTCTTATCCTATATATTATGATTCATTGAGAATAAATTCATAATTTGTAATCCCATTTCATTGATACGGTAGAATGGATGATATTACCATTGGGTTGAGTAAAAAACAATGTTTTAGTTAATGAAACAATAAACTGTACAACCTCTAATTTATACAACACCAATAATTTGGAAGAATATATTCCTCTATGTGACAACCCTAAAATAGTCACTCGAAATCCTTCACACTAAGTTAAAAAATTATGTTTGAGAGACCAATTTTTACAATCTTAGTCACATGATCCTCAACATAGGGTCCTGATAGTCCCCTAAAAGGATGAACATCCTTCTGCTAGTATTTAAAATGTAAAAGTTATGAAATTATCTACAAAATCAGGAGATAAAACCGATCTACCATGTGGATGTGACGGGATATATCCTAAATCAACCCATGTTTACCGGACATTTAGAAAGATGGGTAGTTATCCTTTTGCAATTTGAAATCATTTATACTTCATATAAAACAATAAACTGTCAGCCAATAGAAGACTTTATCTACAACCATCTAGTCCCTAAAGAATTTACCATAGACATTGGCATCCCATATGAGGCTATAATATCAATTGACCGGACTACGAAATTCTTGTATATTCTCTTCTATAATGCCTCCCAGAGCCCAATAAATAGAAGGATGAATGGTCCAAGGCTCAAAAATGTAGGTATGATTATTGTCTCCATCTTCCCAATAGAGGATATCTCTCTATAATCCTTCCTACAATTAAAAGAATACCCCAAGAATGAGGATTATTATTATTCTCTAATCACGATTGTTGAACTTCACCTCAAGATAGATATGTCCTACATTAAAATAAACAGATATTCCATATTATCCATAAAAAATATAAATGGTGATTATATCATCTTAAATCCATACCTCATGCCCCTACTAGAATAAAAATGAAATTTGATGGAAATGTTCTTTTCCCAGCTAGAATGTAATTTTTTCATCTGTCATAGAGTGGACAACCCAAAACAAAATCCTATTTTTTTGCATCTCATTCATAGCCTATCATGGATGAACTATTAATTGATGAGGTGCATTGGAGTGTCATCTATCTGATCTTCATAAATGATGGTGACATGAATAAGTGATAGAGCTAGATGTTAGTGCTTTAACATATGGTTCCCTAGGTTCTCCAGTAGCAAAGAAAACAGTAATTAGAAGAAACTATTTAACAAATATTTCCAACATGTAATTTTCCCTCCCGAACACGGTGGGAATGAGTATTATATAATAGTGTGAAGTCATTTTAACCCTTAAGAGTGGGACTGTCGTACAGAAGACACTCTACATTCAGAGGATTGAGTGATTTCCCATATTTTGAATTCAAGGTGATTAGATTCCCCATGTTAGACAGGATGTTCATGCCAGGTCATGTGGTTCACATCAAGAGGTTTGGAGCTCTCCAACCAGATTTGGAAAGATACACTACATCTGGCCCACCATGGTCCAGGATAGCTTCAAGTATTCTAGGAGGTAACCTCCATGATAGATGTATTCCATATTTTTTTCATTTAATATTAGAGATTCTCCTCACCCCCATGTTTAATTGGACATTCACAGTATGGGGACTCGATGTTGTGGGCCCAAATCTGCCAACAAGATCTAGCTAGTGAAGGTTCATTCTGACTATAGTGGAATTATTATCTATGTTGGAATAGTTGATTACCATCATGGAAGTCAAGGAACGTTCAATAATTTAAATTTTATTCTCCCACATCATCCATTAATTTGGGGTCCATTATTCTATACTCATCGACAACAGAACCATCTTCTAGGACGCAGATCTCATAAGATTATATTCTATGTATAACATCTAGTCAACCCAATATTCCTGATTTTATTTTTACAAAATGCATATATTGAGTTGTCTAATAAGTTGACATTGTAAAAAAATATCCATATCATTGAAGAGGAAGGTTCTCATATCCTCATTCTTCTAAGTTTACAGAGTACTGGCTCTCAAAACACTAATGATTCCTCAAAATAATCCCCCAATAATGAATACCCAGTTGAAAGGATCATACATGAATATCAAGGATTATTCCAATGTATACTACTCGTCAATCAATTTTTATAGTATTCACACCACCCCTCTTACAAATTTCAAATTTCATAATTAGCACATCACATGACGAGTTTACAACCTCCCAGCCACATTGCATCAAACTATGCACAAGGTCCAAACTCTAATATCATTAACTAGGATACTATGTCTTTAAATCGTGGAATAAAACTATGTGAGAACCTAATTGGGAAATTGTGGTGTGCATCTATGCTTTATTGTCCCATAATCATCTCAATACTGTAGCACCACCGCACCACATTTACCCGATTGGAGATCATCCTTTCTATATTATGAACTATATGGCCCAAAACAAGGATTCCATGTTCAATCATGATGACTTATATGTGTGTCCCCTATTTAATGTGTGGTATTTTTTTGGAATCCATTTCCCTTATTTACATCTTGTTTTTTGTGACACCTCATGAAACATATTTTAATGGGACTATTACCCCATAGTCAAAACAATAGGACAATAATTTAAGAACTCACATTCAAAACACTATGACATTAAACAAAGATCCATGGTTTGAAATTTAATACCATGAACTAATAACCACCTTCTGGTATATGTATAATGATGTTGTTCTATTCACAGAATCATCAATCAATGATTATGAGTATAATCTAAAAATCCTAACGTTTTCAATTCACGATGCTAAACTATTTATTTACCCAATTTGAAACTGGGATACCACTTAAATATTATGTAAGAGACCATGATTAACCCATTATGAACTAGGATACACCTTATGATAAGTATGGTATTGTCAAAAAATGTACCGCATGCTTCATAAATGGGATTCCCCATGATAACTGAGGGATAACTCAATTCTGAAATGAGAGTTGATTCCCACCATAGGATTCATTATCCTTACCAAACATTGTTTTAGAGAAATGTTTGGATTCATTCCCATTCTCATGGGACACATTTCGACATGCATACATCTCGTATCAAGACATAACTAAAAATTATGCAACCTCGTGGTTCTATAGAAGCATTTGTGGCATGTGAACATTTACTAGATCTATTAATGATAGGATTTTATTTTCTCTGTGCATCATTGGTGAACATGATTCTAGTAGTGTCACATTGTAAAAAAACACTAACATTACAAATTTTTACCCACTTTATATGGTTTAGGCTACATGGAAAAAATATTTGTGTCATTTTCATCCTAATATTTCTAGGGTGCACAAGCCTCAATTCCTTATTCAAAATATATTTCAGCACTTTCAAACATCAGAAATATCTTTGAAACATAAAGTCCACACATTATGACTTTAAACAGATTACACATTGAATAATCATTATGAACTAAATTTTTTTCCTTGTTCCACAGTGTATACCATTAAAATATGTGAATTTGAATTCACGATAGGTTCATATGGTTCATACCCACATTGTCTCAATTTACATTGGGTTTTTAACTCTTCAATGCCTGGTTATAAACCTCAATTCCCTCCTTAATAAACCAAACTAGAAGATAATAAATTGTGTGAACACATCCCATGATCTATTTCTATCCTAATTCCCATCCTCATGGGATACATAGAGATATATATACTATAAATCACTATAAATATTTTCAAATTGAATTAAAAACCTTCTATTATATTTAGTGACCCCCCCCCCCCCCCAATGATTCCCAATGAGCCTCCTACCAAGTATTATCCCCATTCAATTATGTTGACTCATCAGCAGTCTAAGAATCCCTCATTGCCTAATGTTGCAAGGACACATCATTAGCACACACTATTAATATATAACATTAACACATATGAAAAATGTTAAGATTCATACTATCCGGTTATGAGAAGATTCATCATCGTAATCTCAAAGGTTAGAACAAACCTAAATCATTTTCCCAAGGTTTTGTTTTCTAGAACTATCTCTGACATGATTCTTATCCCCATGGGATAAATAGTGAAAAACATATATTTTTCCTTGGGTATATTCCCTTTGTTGTATAATTATAGGATTCACTTTAATGAAGAAATTATGTGGATGTGGGATATAGTTTTTCATTATGTTTGTGGAAAAAGGACCATTAGACACTACATTCAATTCGGGATATCAACCTTTCATGCCACAGAAGTCTCACTAAGACACCAATTCCACTTGCACTCCACGTTCTAGGAATTTAAACAAGTAATAACCTTAATTTGATTTACATAGCTATAAACTACCTTTCCCAACAACATTAATGCACGATGTTGAAATATGATCCTACAAAAGAATTATATAAGGATTCTGTATGTGATACATATGATATTTATGCATTACCCAATGAAGAACATATATTCCTCTTGATAAAAGATGATATGATCCCCAAAATCCTTGAGAATGAGTTTGATCACACTTTACAATACTCTCCAATGATGTTTTCAAAAGTGATATGGCATTGAACTAGAGTGTTGAGTCCCACGAAACCATTCCATTTGTCTATCTCTACTCCTCGTTTCTTCATTGGTTTGGGTTTTCACTACACCTCAAATCCAAATGGTATCACCTAATGGGGATGGTGTCTCACCATGTCTAACCTGTCATCTTATGAAATTCCTTCATATATCACTCATAAAAAATAGTGATTCATTTTTTTCAAATTTCGAGAATATTAAATCCCATATTTTGTCACCCAAATCATGACAATTATAGATGTAGATCTTTTTATTCCAATCATAGTAAATGGTGGTACATTTCAATCATTCTCCCCTTTAACATAACATCATATGAATTAATTTACCTCCTATATAACAGTTTATGTCTGATTGGAATTATAATACCCTTGGTGTTACCCATCCTTGCATACATACATGTTAATCGAGAAAGTCAGTCATTATCAAATTTTCACCCTCGGTCTAACTTGACCTTTTTGTGTGCTACCATGTATTTAGGAATTTTGATCATCACTACTTGTTTTCCAAACTGATCATGTATCACAAGAGATTATGAGTCTTGGATGGAATTATACCACTATGGCTAAGCCCCACAACACTAGAGTCCAAGAATCATGAGTTTAAACTACGTGGAAATCCTATATAGAGAGTGTGGTGTGGAATTGGTATTATATAACCCTAATTCATTTTATGTTTGTCACTATACCATGAAACATATTTTCATTTAAGGATCACCTTTGGTCTGAACTCTATGACCTTTAATGATGAGCATAACCCGTATAAGAAATCATTAAAATAAACTCTATATTATTTTTCTCAAGGGTGTTTTATATTGCATTATATGGACTACTAGTCGCCACTAATCACATTGAAAAATATTCCTTTGATGTCATGTATAACCCTTCAAGACACATACCATTTCTATGGTCCATGCCACATGACCTTATATTCTGTCCCACATCCAGTTCAAATTAAATTAAACAATGAGATCCATCCAACCCAATTAATTTTTTACCATGAAAGACACCATCCTCACGATGAAACAAAAAACTATATTTCTATCATCCACATTTCAGTGAATGAAACATTCAAGAATATTGGGAAATTTCCCAATAGAACCATCCACTGGTTTTGGTCATATATTGCACTGTTAATTTATTTATCCCAAATAATTCACGATACGGCTTCCCCTACAATGTAGTTTTGACATTCATTCAAATAAATACTCCCAGACAAATAATATATAAGACATGGAATCATAATTTTATAGAGTTTTGTGATTCATTAAAACACTCCATAACTACAAATAAATTATTTTTACCCCCTATTTGGATCCTCATCATCTTCCACAAAGTGACCCCTAATGGGAGAGAGTTTTTATATGGATAAAATACCGTCCTTTAAAAACATTTAGGAATACATTAGAAAAAATTCTCAGCAAAGTTACATGATTTGATGATGGTAAAAAGTCAAATATAATTTTCATATTCCCACTCTCAAAAGAGATATATGGATGCTAGGTTTTGAACATGGTCAATAGTTATACAATATCTTAATGCCACTCCCACTGTGTTCTAGATTTTGGGAATTGTTATTAACAAGTACCGTTTACATATTTTTTTAGGTAGAATTAAAATTCCCTAGAGTTACACTATTTTTGATCTAAGAACATTAGAAAAACATATCGGTTTTTATGAGATACACATTCACTAGTTTCGTCCCCTATGACCATGAACACTCATAGTGGTCAACCTATAGCAGCAAACATAGAGTTCTCAATGATTATCTAACACTCTTATATAAATGATAAGTCATAAATCCATCAATTATTTCTCACAACAAGCATGACTCATGTGACCTTAGTTATGTTTCGTTTTTTTTTGACAAATGTGACTGATGTGAATTGATTTAGATATGTAAAATAAAAGTTCACATGCATGAAAAATGTTCAAAAAATAAAGATGTGTTATTTGGTGAGGGTCATCCAAAACCTGTATAATAAATTGAGTATTAAAAATGTTTTCTCATTGACTATTCTCTATAAATTAATCTCTATTGCTATTCCAAACTTTTCCCTGTTCCATCGAGAACCAAAAAACTCCTCCCAAACACTGTATACTCTTCATTAGATATAGGATATTTCTCAACATATATGATTTATTCCTATTCCCTTTGTGCTTGGATATCATCTATTTGGGAGATTGACTTCTTAATTTTAGTCACAGACTCCTCTAAATGTTACTTACTATATTGATGATCTATGATTGAGTGTTGGGAGATTTATAGAACTCATTTTTTATCCACAAGATTTTGTATTTCCGTTTTAAATTCATAGAGATTCCAACTATTGTCAGTCTCTTGATAGTATCATGAAACGTCTATCTATTGGAATATTTTATACACGAGATCATCAAGAATGTTGGAGAATTACTCAAGGAGACCACGAGAGTTTACTACTCTAGAGGTTAGATTATGCATCCACTGGAACATGGACCCCATCCTCTCTCCTAATATGGTTCCTCGGTCTAGGTGATCAATCACTGTATAGTCCCCAAATTCTTATGATGGTCTACGTGATATTATTCTATATGTTAGGAATAGTAATATTAATTCTCTTATAGAGGTTTAGTATCTTACAAATGGATGTCCACATATAAGGAAACAAAATTATCCCCCATTTGGAACCGCTCGGTTAGGTAATACTCCAAATCTAGAGGATGATCGTCTCCACCTGACCATCCTCAACAAGCACATCTCTACCATTATCAAGATCCACCCAACTTGTGGAGAGACAAGCTTTTGTAAATGATTGTTACTCATGATGTGATCTAAGTAAATTTTAATGATTGATTCTTTAAGGGATATCACATCAATCAGAGATGAGACCATGTATTCTATATCCAAATCATCATGTTGGGTGATAACATTCCTAATACCTACTGGAAATAAGATAATGTAAATATATTTCAACATAAAATTAAAAATAAGATTCATTTTTAAATGAATGTACTTTGATAGATGTGGATTTTCAGGTTCATTCCTTTTGTCTTGATATTATTTCCACCATAGCGGTTCCTTTGACACTGATCCGTAGATAAATAGCTAGCACTGACTCCATTTTTTTCGTGAGGAAGAACTATATATGAAAATTTAAAAAAATAGATTCAAATGCTCATGGGAATGTTTTGAAATTATAGATTAACTTATATTAACTCTTACCATGAGGTACATGGAATGAAATTATAATCCATCTTTGTGAAACTGCATCACTACTGGTTGCTGTCATTAGATTGAAAAGGCCTAGACCTCCATAGGTGAAGTGGAGTACAGAATGCTCTGAAATCATCACCCTAACTTTCTTGACTGATCCTATAACTTCTTCAACCGTTGGAATATACCTAAGGCATTTCCATTAGCACCCTGTATTGCACAAGAACACCCTATTACAATGTACCCTTTCCCATTTCTACGTATCTCAGTTATGAAACATGATTTTATAAGATATTCATAACATCAATTGGATGATTTGAATGAGGAAATTGGTTAATAGTCATACCTAAAGAATTTCAACCATTTCATCCTATAAGGATGATATTTCAACACTATCTTGAGGACTCCCTTGTATGGAAGTTGATCCCTAAAATACTTCATAATTGGATTCATGCACATCTCCATCTACTGATTCCTTCTTAGATGAAACAATTTTAGTAGGTGGAAATCTCTCCCATTTGGGAATAACACCAAAACCACCAAAAATAGAGATAATTGAGTAATGTACTACACTCATTGGCAAAAAATTTCATCCATTTCTTTCAAGTACATGTGCATATCATGGAAGCATACCACTTACATCCTTCAAGAAATCCTAACATCTACTAGGTCTACTCTATCCCTCACAAACATCTATCACTATCCCTCAATTGAGATGGACTTTCATAGTGTCCTCCAATCCTTCCAAGGATATCGAAATATGAAATTAGCTATTGGATGTATTATTTGCCTTATATTATACCCATGATCCACCCTAACTCATCTCATCAATGATTGGGATCCTCCCACTTTTTCCTATAATCATTTTTGATATCCCTCTCTTCTAGGTGGTGGGTGTGAAATAACATTCTACGTCATCCCTAATGCCACTCCAGCTTGAGTTCCCATATTTCCTGAAACACTCCAATGATAGAATCCCAATGACCAACATAATTATTTGTAGCCACACACTAGCTTGATCACATTAATCTTCTTCCACACTATTCAATTTTGAAACACTACCACTCTGTGTCTTGTGTAATTCATCAAAAGTCTAACATCAATATTGGTTGGCTATAGTGCAATAATTTCCCATAATCCATCATGAATCAGAATCTACAAAATACGATGAATGATACTTGAATATCACTCCTCATAGACCCCTCTAGTATAGTCTCTTCATCTCCCACTGTAGGAACCATACCATTTTGGAAAATCAGGATGGGGTGTTTCATTTATAGTGGACATGGTCAAAAATCCTGGACACCTACGCTCCACCATTAAAACCTTATAGGTACTCATTCAGTTATAATTTTCCTTATAATATAGAGACCGAAAAAAAAGGTTTTTTAAGGGAAGAAATATGATTTTTCATGGTTGAAAACTGAATCGTGATTTCAATCCCAACAAGTGTCACTGGCTAGACCCTATAATTGATTATCAAAGATGACCATAGAACAGAATACAGAGAGGATATAAAATTTTGAAAGCGATAAATACTTATGTGTGTAATAAGATATCTATAAAATAAGTAAAATAGGTTGGATATCATCATTATCACGCTTTTCGTTTCCACATAGACAATAAAACTACAGACATGATCCATAATGGGTACACCATGTTGAATCTCCTGTCAGCCACCAATATCAATTCGATCAGCAGTGCCTCCAGGACCATGAACCCCTCTCATCCATAACTAGACTCATCCATCCACTATGAAATCTGTTAATGGAAAGAGTAAAAACATACCAGTGGATCCCATCCTACCACAATGTTGTACCCCCAATTGTCAAACCACTGTTTTTTCTAGGGGTATCCAATACGTGCATGAATTCATCCTCTACAATGCTATTAGAAACTTCTTTTCTCACCCTATTATCCTCACAAAATTATCCATCACGAGATATATTTCAATCCCTTCATTGAACATAATATCCCTATGAATAATCATAGAATTTTTCGTCATTTTCATCAATGCTTCCAGGGAATGTTTCTCCGGTAGAGGAGTTTGTTGCCTATCCTCACATGTGTTCTCCAATGGAGGGAACTCATCCTACTTGAACCCTTGTAATATGATTTAGTCCAAGCATTGGAAATACCATTAAATGATGTTGGCCACATCCTATTGATGCTGGAAGGTAATAAAATATATGGACCAAATTTTAAGAGATCCAACACTATCTCCATTTGATGGTAGAAGTGGAATTCCAGTATCCACCCTGCCTAACATATTTTGATCTAGAATAGATCCACCCCATACTCTATTAATGATTAGCATACCTAATATGGCTAGGGCCATTAACTGATGAATTTTTATCCAGACCATATATCCTAGTCCTTGTTCCATACCATGTTAATTTCCTACCTAATTCTCTAAATAGTTCTATCATACTGGGTAGTGAGTTATTTGACCTCATGAACCTCCCACGTGACCATCCCAATCCAACCATTCAGCACATAAATTTTAATATCCTTAGGACCCCTAGTTCGTTGTCAATGAACTGAGTTATTTCAATGATTGTGGTCATACTTGCATGTGAACCACAATTGTGAAGTGTTGACATCCATGAACAATATATTCATCTCATCTTCCAACTCAATGTTCCATAGTAAAAAAGTAGTTTCTTATTGGATAGTTTTTGTTCATCCGTCAACATGGAGAATGGTGTTTATTATTTGATAAAACCATATATTCTCAATGTATTTTTTTATTTTCATGTATTTGGGATCACCATGTTGCAGTTTTAGTGTCAGCCACATTTTATATTTGTTTGAAAATTTATATAGACTATAAAAAATTATAAGGGAAGATGAAAAAATACTTGGGATAGGGGGAATGGGGGAGATTGAGAAAACTAATATCTCCCTATCATAGATTAATATGAAATAAAATTATAATTACATAATAGATTCCAATAAATATCAGATGTATCATGAAAATGGAGGAATTACGTGCATTCTTGTAACAACCATTCAAATAAAAATTCTAGTTTCCATACAAAGAGCCCTAGATATTTTCTTTGGATTTGAATTTTTGTTGTGTTAACTGACATAAGAATATGGAATTACCAAACACAAATGGTTCATGAATAATGGAAACAAACAACTTAGTTATGTGTTTCCCTGATATCTCGACCGTCTCATCCCATTTCCACTCTAATTATGGGGTGATTTGTTAGTGCTAATATTCTGGTTTTGGGAAAAACATATTATTTTCTTGTAAACCATACATGTATCCCTCCATAATGTATGATTATAGGGTTTCATAGGATAATCAGTGAATCTTTCTATTTTTTTCATGCAAGAGATGAATTCCACATCTAGATATATTGAATGCGGAATAAGATGTATATTTCCATGAACTCCTTATATCACTATGAAATCTGTAAATACGTTCCCTAAAATAAATTCTATTATTTCATAACAAACGGATGACAATGCATAAAAATATTGCACACTAGATTGGGAGTCAAACATGCATATTTTGGGGACCACAACCCATGGATGAAACTGCAATTTAAGCAAACTATTTTACATTACTAATTCATTACATTCCAAAAACCAAGAATTATAATTTTAAATAGTTCATACCCTACTTTAATAAGATCATTGGATAATGAATCATCACTCTGATTCTAGTAGACATGTTATTCTACAACAACACAGAACATGGACCTCCTGTCATAGCTAACCTTACTTGATTGAACTATCATATGGACCCACATTATATGGTCTATGGTTGAGTCATCCTATAATAACTAACTCAATGTCTTGATGGGTTCATGAAAATTACCATGATATCTTGAAAAAAGAATCTTTCTCACAACATCGATGCTTTCTCACAACTATTCAACCATGGTCTATGACTTTTCATTAGGCTGGAGAACATTGATCTTGAAAATCCTTTATCCAGGATTCTAATATTCAATGAATCAATTTCTATTTCCCCAACCATAAATCTCTTATTATCATAGTTAAACAATTGAAATACCACTTCTTTAAATCATAGGTACTATAAGACTTACAAATTTTTATCTTAGGGATTGTAATATGGTCCTCATGACTTGGCCCTCCTCCAGTTGTTTTACCATTGAATTGAAAAAGCCATCCCCCAAATAAATTCACATGAGATATGTTAAGATAATCTTTAGTGCAGAAAAGTTATTCCCCCAAACCCATCCGAGATACATTAAGAAACATTTCATAGTTCCATGTCATAGTCATATGATGTTAAACTGTATGAAAAAATCCTCATAAAAAAATTATAAACTATAATATTACCCTTTGGTAACATCAGATGATTCTCCATGTATGAATGGCATGGTATAAACATCAACTGTATTAACTATGTTCCACTCACACGGAATAAATCATTTGGCCTCCCATAACATTGTAATCCCTAAATATTCCTTTTGAGAGGTCACACCCTTTCTACTTTTGAACATAATTTTATTTTGCTGGAGTTCGATTGGACTATAATCTCTATCTTTATTTTGTCCTATCAGATGAGGTGGATCATGTGATCTTCATATCCCCTACATCCTATTTTTTCTCACACTGATCATGACTCACATGAGCGTTGTGGTTAATGTAGATCATGAAATAATCATGATACCAAACTCAAATGGTCACCTTATTCAGTGTAAGTCACTTCATCTACTAAAATTGGCCTCTTATATATTGTAAGCCCCAACCATTAGTCAAATGGGGATCTTATATTGTTTAACCACCAACCAACACTAAAATGGTCAACTTCATCATAGTAATCCACAAAAAATTTCAAACTACATTGGATTTGATTCCCAACTAGCTGGATTTTGTTGGAATCCCCCCAAAGGTCCAAATCAAACATATAAATTCTTCATAATGATCTTAGGGCCACATGATTTAAAAAATAATGGATCCAACTAGAGACCACATATCCTTTAATCCCTTGGCCCCATCATTATAAGTCCCAAAACTACCATTGAATAATATTCTTCCTCCTAATATTTATTATGAAATGAAATTAAAAAACATGGATTGGTCCTATCAAATGAATATAAACTCTAACATCGAACTCTGTATGTTTTGAACACTGTACTATAAATAGTGTTTATAGGACACCCTCATTAGGTTCAATCCTGACCAATTGTAGACATAGTCTTTCCCTCTGAGGTACGTATATCCTTGATCAACATAAAGCGGAATACTGATCAACCAATATTGTTTGTTTCAAGGGTAATCATGGACACTTGTAAAAATAGGTGATCCCTCATACAGATGTACCTCATGAATTAGCCAGATTGGGATTTATGATTATTCTCTTTTGGTATTCCTCAAGGGGAATCCCAAACAATGATAAACATAGGGCCTCTCTTCTATGGAAATACCTTCTTGATCTGAAAAATGGGTTTATCGAATCAACACATTGAGTTTGTCTCATGGGGAATCCTATCTAAGGGTAATCTTATATTATCACCAATAGGGAAATAACAACTTGATATGGATCATGGGGATTTCTGGTAAACCTTTTAGGTATGCCTCAAGTGGAATCCAATCCAAGGGTAAACATAGGTGATACCTCCAAGGGATGTACCTTCTGGATCTACATAAAGTGTTATTCTGTTCTAACATTCAAGTTCTAGTCATAGAGAATTATGACCAATGGTTAACATAGATTACTTCTATAGGGACATACCTCATTGTTTGTTCTCAATGGACGTTTGGATCAACACAATGAGTCTACCTCAAGGGGAATCCAGACCATTGGTCAACATTGGTTCTCCCTCCTAGGGATGTACCTCACAGATCCTCCTTATGGGGAAATCTAATCAACTTATTGGGTCCTCGTTAAGGGGATTCCCAAACAATGGTAAACATAGTTTCAATATTTTATGTATTTTCCTCCATTATCATCCTCATGTGTACTTCTAATCTACAACTTGGGTCTGCATCATGGGGAATCCTATCCAATGGTATACATAGGGCCTCACGTCCAGGGACAGTCCCCTTGATTCACCTCAAGGGGCCTTCTATTCAACATTATGGTCTTTTCTAAATATGTTTTATGGACAACGATCATCATAGGTTATATATTCAAGGGAAGTTCATCATTGATCCATATGAATAGACATTATGATCAACCTTTCATAACCATTTTAGTCGACATTCTTAACCATCCACTAAGGGTCTTACATCGCCCCTCTTCATGAAACACTTCAAAGATCTTCCTCAAGAGACATTCTGATCTACCATCCTAATCCACAACAATGTATTTTATGATTCATCCTCTTAGGGCGTGAAATCACCTCTCTTAGAGATGCACCTCCTTGATCCACCTAAAGTGGAATTCTAAACAACCTCCAAAATCAAACCAATGTGATGTTCTATTCAACCCACTCAAGGTGTGACATTATTCCGCTTAGGGTTACACATTAGTTATCTGACATGAGGTGAATTATGATAAAAAACTCTAGTTTTCCTCCAAGAGAATTTTGATTCTTTCATCTAGCCTCAATAGGTCATTAAACGCGTTCCCTGATCTATCTCAAAACAATGTCCTAGTCCTTCTCCAAAATAATTTAAACACATTATCAATACCTTAATATATCCCTCATAAAAAATTATATTCATGAGGTGAAATAAATGGAAGATATATTCCCCTATCATCACCTAACTCATGAAAAATGTGGGATGCTTTATGTGAAAGAATTGGAGGGTTTTTATAAATGGATTTATAACCTCATTTTTGATGTGGTATATTATAGATTCAATGGGAAAAGATACCTCACATGAGATTGAATCCCAAGAGGATGAATAAAAGTGACGAATGATTCCAGAATCCATACATTCCCCATAATTCACAATGTGACTGCACACCAGACTGATGGTTTCAACCTCTTCAAGAAGAACAAAGAATGTCAAGAACAATGTAGTGTAATTAAACAGTGTACACAAGAAATGGAACCAAGAATGATTTCTATGAAAATGAAATTACTCTATGAGGAAAGAATGAACTAGGAAAAAAGATCCAAGGAGGAATATAGTGAAGGAATAAACAACATCCCATCATCCTATTTAGATCAAGGAGAAGAGATCGCAATTGCATGTTTTAAAATCCTCATTACTTTAGAATGTGGTAATGTGGGGTAATAGAAACAAGTATCATGCTTATTCCATGAGTAAGTTGTCAGAACCATCCATTAATATAATAACACAAAAATTTAATAATGATAATATGCTTTTAAAATTAATATGATTATGATAGGTTTTTATGATAATGAATAATAAGGAATGATTAGTGATTTAGTTGTACTCACATTGGAGAATTATGATTTTTTTAAAAAGTCTCCCTGGAAATTTAGGTCTTCGGATAACTAATCGATACTAGAGGCTTATTTATTAGAGAAAGCGTTCGAAGAAGAAAATATATAAATTTTTTAGGAGTGAATTTCATGTAATGTATGTGGTATGATTTCTTGGATTTGTACCCTTTTATAAGTGAATAAATGATAACTTCTGTTAATACCTATTAATTATCAATGATATAATTAAACTATTTACGGGAAAGGAACCAAAATATTATGAAATAAAAGACCGTGAAATGTTATTTGGTCTTTAAACACTCATACATGTATTTTCAAACACGTTTTAAACACGATGTAAGTAATGTTTTTCAAGATTTAATAGATTTACATATTTTTTCTTTTACCTTGATAAAATGTTTTTAACTAATTAATTTATGTTTTACCAAAAATATTTACTAACCACTCATAACAAATTTTTGTGTTATGAAAATAAATTTAATCTATGTTTCATATTATTCAATTTCTAATTAATAGAAGGATAACTTTTAAAATAAATTTTTGTATATAGAGAATACTATTTTCTACATGAAAAATTGTGTTTTCATAATTATGAATTCTTAATATTATTTACTGTAGATTAATAGTTAAATGTGTTAATATAATTACCTAATTTTTTAAAAAAACGATTAGAGATATAATTTAAAATATATTATTTACATTATATTACTGAATATTGTAGAAAATATTTTTTTTGAATATCTACATTTACCAATATCATGGTCATTACCATTCACCATAGTAGTCATTACATAATAATTTCTTTTTGAAAATATTAGTTTCACTATTATCATAGTAATTTTAATTAATATTGTAAGTCTTAATTTTAATTACTATATTGAAATTAGTCATATTACCTAAATTGACAATTAAAATCTAATATATGAAATCTATTTGGACCAATTTAATTTTACTTGTCGATGAAAAGTAATTTTTATAGTAAGAAAATAAAAATAATTTTTAATATTAAAAAATTAATTATGAATCAAAAAAGTTATACATGGGTTCTATAAAACAAATATAGTCATTTTAAATGATTTAATTTAATTATAAAAGTATAATATTTAAAAAATAATATTAAAAAACTATTAGTTCACTATAGTATTAGGATTATTTTAATAATGTTTATTTTTACTAGAAAATTATTAATGAACAAAAAACCAATTGTTTTGTCCAAATTAAAAAAATAATATTAAGATAATATTGGTAGTATGAATCCAAATATGAATCATTCTTTTAGATTTCAATTTATAAATTTATAATTACATTTTTAGACATAAATAAATTAATGAAAATTTTTTTAATGGAAAATGATATCACCACCAATTAACTATTTTAATTCTCATTTAATATATTTTACCCTCCAAATTTGTGTTACCAAATTAATTATATGAAGAAAAATTTATCATGATTAATAATTCATTTCTCATGATATAAATCCATATCAGAGAAATAAATGTGTTGAAAATAATTTTAGAAAAATTAAATAATATATTTTTTATTTTATGAAAACTAAAATAATTTCATTCATATTAAAATTCTCATTGGTTATATTTTTATAAATATTGTGTAAAGAGGGTTTTCATAATAATTCCATCTAATTCAATATCTATTTTTTAAAGACCAAACATAAATTTAAAATTAGTTTATTTATGTTTTTTGTTACATGTAGGGAATGCTATAAAAGAAATTATATTATTTAAAGGTAACCATATATTGAAATTTCAAACTAATAAGGGGTATGAAAAATTATAATGTACATATATATGATCATTATTTTTATACATTTCTATTATTCCAAACACTATATGAGTTTTCATGGTGAGGATCTTGACCCCAAGATAATAGGGGAGAAAAACCACTCCTTAGGAAGAACCATGTCTTAATGGGTGAGATATTAATTTTATATTAGAATAAATAGGTAATAATGCATGTCTGAGGGGAAACCCCGATGGAGAAGTAAGTATGTGGGATTGTATCTCTGAAGTTTTATAGGTTATGTATCTTATGAATATGTGATTTGACATATTGATGATATTTATGCTATGTGGGGTCGTACATGTCCCTATGTCATTGCACCTTGGTACATACTGGCCTGGTTGGGAAAAGTTCACACAAATTATTTCCAAATCACATGGATATGATTTATCCTTCTCCCATGTAATCCCTATCCATCGAATCTGTCATATATAATACGTGTTCCTATGATCTAGACTCCTTTTAGTCATAAAATTAACAAAAATATTGATCCATGATGGGTCATATGATTTTATCATTCCGTAATTATATTTGACTACTCAATACACATGATCCACCTTTTCCCAATTTTACTATCAATAATTTCTCCATGGATTTCAAATTATGCCCATTATCAAATGATAAATTGGATTTCCACCACCAATGTGGATCAATCATCATCCATCATATCTATCACCTAAAAACACTATTGTATAATCTATCTTTTAAATTCATACATCAACATATAATCTCTATAATGCTATAATCAACTATTCAAAATACCAAAACCAATTATATAAAATCAATTATTTATTAAAGTGATAAATGTCTAAATATAATAATGTTAAAAAACATTACAATCAATTGATTAATATGAATCAATGTCTAATAGAAGAATAAAACAATGAAACATAATGTTGAGAGTGAACAGTTTTCATGTTTGCTTCAGAAAATATTAGTAAAAAATCTTTAATGAAGAATAAAATTATTATTACATGAATTATATTTATGAAATATATAGAACCCAATAATAATAATAAAATAAACTCTTGATGATTATAAATTCCATATTACTCACTCCACGATGAATCCATAATCAGATCACTACTTAGAAAGGGTACTAAATCATGAAACAAATTCCCTACCTCAACAACCAATAGATCATTGGTGGATAAAATGTTTACTCTAAATTTTTGTATATAATTGTTTCTGTTCACGATTTGGTCCATAAAGACTCATGATCATTTGGATAGGAAGAATAAAACGTCATTTCTAATGATGACTACTCATTTTCCAGCCATCCACCAACTTTGATACCCAATGAAGCCCTAGTTTACTCCATTTATCATAATTCTATTATATATATATATATCTCACACTATGTACTTTACATAAATAGATATTACTATTCATAAATTATCTTAAAAATAAAATAAATAAATATTTTTATTTATTTATTTTATTGAGTAACATGACAGGGCATCATCCTGAATCCCTATTAGAATGAAATGTACATCCCTCCATGTGTAAATCCCAAATTATAGACACAATGTCTACATCAGTTTACCAATATATGTCACACCTTATCATATATTGAATAATTTATACATGAGTATAAATAATATTTATATCAATCAAAATACACAACAATAAGGTTCGAACAACCCCAAATAATTATTCCTCCAACAAAAAAAATTAAATGTAATTTTAAAGAATTATATAAAAGTTGTAAAACCTATTAAATAGGGATATCAAATACTTTCCTAGGATTTTCATCTATAAATGTACAATTAGAGATAATGTACAGTATAAGGTGAGTCCTTTAAGGTGTCACAAGTCAATATAATATTCTATATAAATGATGTGTGTAGGAGAATTCTGACTTTCTAATTAATGGGAATTAAAAATAAAACCAATGAACTTATACTTTTGATGAGTACATAAGTTTGGAATAATTATATTTATAGGTGAATTTGATAAATATATTCCTCCTCAAGTATATGAAACATGATTATCATAATATAGATAATGATGTAGAATCATATTTTTAATCTATAGTCACAAATAAGATATTATATGTAGGCATGTATATTCATCAAAAAGGGAGGGAAAAACTTTTAATTGTACCATAAAATGATAATTCTCTTCTTTTTCAAGGGATTTATCCAAATAAAAGTGACTCAAAAACATGTTACTCATTAATAATGTTATCATTGAATATTTTATCCAATATAAGTCTTTGTATTCTCTATAAGAATACCCTAATTCATATATATTTTATCATACGAATAACATTATATTTTAACCATTCGAATAATGTTGAATTCAAATTTGAAGACTACCTATATATGATTTCTATAGTAGATCGGGAGTCTCCATCACTTTTGAAGCTATTATATACTGGTTATTTGAGATTCCCTAGGATAAAGTACACTGGTTATAAAAATATTTGTGGTCCATCAAACAATATCACGAAATATTTGATTCCTCTACATAAATATTCAACTAACTAACCATCCTATTATGTTTCATTAACTCCAAATGATATCTTAAAATTTGAAGGGAAACTCTTAATGAGAAACTTACACCAGTTTGACCAAAAATAAAAACAAACAAACAATAGGGGGATCTGATTCATCCTTTGACCAACATAAAAAATTAATCATTCCTAACAGTCAATGTTATTAGGTACATGTTGTAGAGTACGAAACACATCTTATCATGATTTAACATCATTATGTGATCCATAATTCAATAAGAGTAAACCAAAATCATATGCTACATGAAGACTCTTTACAAGAGAAAATTTAACCATAATAAAATTCTTCCATCCATATCAATCATGGGATGGAAATTCCTTGACTAAAAATTACACAATTATTTCAATAAAAAAAATAATGGAAATATTCCATGATCATTCAAAATCAAAATAGTTGGTTAATGAGAGAGTATCAAATTTTATTTATAATTTTAATGGGTGTAACTACACCATAATGATTACACATCCTAAATAATAGTTATTGTTCAAATTCTATATGAAAATATATAATGAGTTGAAATTTTACCTAATATACTAAATCAACTAGATGGATTCTATATTTATTATATAGATGTTTAGAGGGAAAAAATATTATATTTCATTTATGAAGACCTATATTTTATTATTTACAATAGCTCAAGTTGAAATTATTTGTGAATTATTATTATAAAATATTACTCTTATGGAATATCTGGTGACATCAGGATCAACCAAAACAATGAAACATCATGTGATTACCCCGATTTAACGATAGGAAAAAAAATATTTGGGATTAAGGGAACATAAGAGATGAGGAAACCGAATAGTGATTGAAATAATAAAAATTAAATGTTTTTGAGATGTAATGGTTCCTAGGTATTTCATAATAGTTAAATAAAACAACATGATGGTTCTACAATAACCTACAAATCCAGATCATATTTACCACGATGTCATTCTGAAATACTATCCCCTTTATCAAATGTTCTTACTCACTATCCAAAAGTATATGTTCATTAATGGAATTCATTATAAGTTTCTATAATTTAGGGGAACAATTTGGAATCCCCAAATATATATGGTTTTTTTCTCCGCCACATCAATAAAAAAATAAAGGGAATGAAAATAGGTTAGAAATAATAGGGCCTAAATGTTTTAAAATTGGATAATAAAAAATATATTCAACCATGAACAATCTAATTACAGAACAAAAAGTTATTAACTAGTTGTTTCCCTAAATACATTTTTTTGACAGTTAATATAAGAGTTTTTACTCCAAAACCATACATGTTAAATTATTCAATGTACTTACACATGTATCATATCAAAAAATAATGTACAAGAATAGGAACCCTTGTTGGGGCCTAGTATAGTTCATTCCATCTAAGATTTTATGTCCCCAACATTATAAATACATGTACATACCCACTGCACATTCAAACAAAAATAATACCATAAAATAAATTCCTCAAAGTTTAGCGAATATAACTATGGATCCTTCAAAATAATTCACATGGTATAACTACTATCTAACGATGAAGGTTTATATGATAATGAATTACATTCCAATTATTAGGATATAGTATGCAAAACGATTTATTCTAATGGATATAAGGAAGATATGTATGAAAATTTTCTCAAAATTCTATTCACATCCATATAGAGGACATATACACAACAAATTACCATAGAAAAGAGTTCCCACATGATTTGCATGATCACCAATATTATCTTGAGTTATCAAGGGCCCGTTAAACTCTTTAATAATAGTGGACCATTTATAAAATCATCTTAAAAAATTCATAAAATTATTTTATAATGGCTCATGCTATGAAAATGAATTTTATAAAAAATTTATAATTTTATCAAATCCTATCCCATAAAAAATATATTTGTTTCACATATATCTCATTATAATAAATATAAACCTTCTAGAGATATTTTATGTGTGGTATCGTTGGAGAAAATTCCCATTAATGAAAAATATAGATCAAAGGATGATATCATAGATGACTATTATTTAAAAAGAATCTATAGAATACTTATAAAAATAAATATTTAACATTAAAATCAGATATTTAAAATAAAAAATTTTCTCAAATATTAAATAAATTAATATTTCGAATAAAAATTTTAATCTTTTAAAAAACCATCAACTCATTGGGTGTCTATGAATGTTTTAAATTATATTTATTATGTATATGTAAAAAAGAAAAAAAATCTATTCACATTGTTGAAATAAAATAATAAAGGAACGTTATATGAAAATGATAACAGTATTCATTTTCAACCATTTTAGAAAAAATCAATGAGGATTAGATATAAATATAATGAATAACATTATAATATTAAAAACATTCTTGCAACCCTTTTTTTATAAAACATTTATAGATGGAAAATATTTTTTCATTATTAGAGAACTAAAGTTGGTTTTCCTTAAATAATAATTTCAATATCATATGTACATAAAATGCATAAAATGAATGGCAATATTTTATTTTTAAAAGATAACCATATGATAAGAGAAACTATAAGGATTAATCATATAATTAATATATATTCTTTTAAATTTAAATATAATCATATCCAATCACGATTAAAAATGGAATAAAATATAAATCTAATAAAAATTTTGTCTCTTTTTGAATCAAAACCTTATTAATGTTTGGAAAATATATGGATATGTATATACCTATAATATTCATGATAGAATAATTTATTAGATTCATTCAATGAATATACACAACATAAAGGAAACATGTTTTGAATATGGCACTTGTTTAGAATAATTAAATGTGAGAGGAAAATCTATTACCCCATGTATCATATTTCCTCATACTCATTCTACACCCCGATATAAAAAATATTGATATGTTATATATTTATTTCATGAACATAGTCATATCTATAATAATTTTTTTATTTAATTATGACATCCTATAACCATATTTGTATTATTATTTTTCTAAAATCACTGTTATGGGCTATAAATGCTTCAGTTTTCAAGTATGTTTAGTTCCAATAGTCCCAAACCGTTATAATTAGTAATGAATCCATCATCTATAAAATATTAATAATGATATAATTATAATTTATATTTAATATATATATATATATAATTATTTATTTATTAATTATGGAGAATGAAATATTAATTACACCATACCAATCGATGGTTGGTTGCACAAACACATAAGAGTAGATTCTATCTTTTGACTAATGTGATGATAGAAAATTAAATAATAATTAACCATTAAATAATAATTCATATATATGATATATCATATTTATTAATTATTTCTTTCATTTTAACCATTAATTTCAATATTAAATGAAAAACAAAACACATTGTTATGTGTAGGCTGTAGTTAACACATACGCACAAGCGATGTTATCATTTTCCAACTAAGGGAAATGTTTGAAGGTAGAAATTTTATTAATATTGATCAATTATAAAAATTTAAATTATATAATATAAAATAATTATTCCAATAATAATAATCCTCCTTGAAATATGGTGATGCCTAGTGAATAGTATCGCTACAGGGAGGTGGTAGTACACATGTAGGCATGAGTGGTAGTTTTAATTACCATATGATTAAATAATGAGGGTAAATTAGTAGATTCACATTAAAAATTACATTTAATCGTATTGAGGAAACTATTAAAATTATTTCATCATAAATAATGATGATTTATATGTGGCAAGAAATAATGAAAAAAATAAATTTAATTTTTAAATTGATTACCTGTTATTTGAAAGAATTATTTTTATTCTGCACTTAAGTACCTCAAGGTTGTTCTTTTGGGAAGAATATAACCTATATAATTTAAAATATAAATGTTATTTTCTCAGAAAAATTTTATTTTGGGGATAATTTGTTATAATTTTATATAATAATACTCATTTTTATGGAAAATATATTACAAAAACATATGATGAGTTTAGTAACAAATGTGTAGTTATTTATTTTTTTATCTAAAACCATTATAAATATTATAAAAATGCAGTAATTCATAATCATATAGAAAAATTAACTGATAAATTATAATATTATACTACATTATGGTTCATTTAGACGTGAGGGTTAATATATAGAAAAAGAATAATGAATTAACATAAATATATGAAAATAAATATATCATTAAATTTCAATATTTTACAATATTACCCTTTAAAATTAATTTTTCCCTAAAATTACAT
Source organism: Viscum album (assembly GCA_963277665.1). Taxonomy (NCBI): domain Eukaryota; kingdom Viridiplantae; phylum Streptophyta; class Magnoliopsida; order Santalales; family Viscaceae; genus Viscum; species Viscum album. The sequence goes on along the minus strand of OY728143.1, from coordinate 1,511,298,299 downwards.
TACTCTAATAAAAAAAGATGAGTATTTATATTTTTTTCACATAATCAAGATCCCTAGTAGCTTTTTCATATTTCTGATTCCCCATGAAATAATTAACAAGGTTTTTTGTCTTGTACATTAGATCATTATCTCTAGAATTTATGATTTATAATGGTTGTTTTTCATTTAAATGATCGTTATTTAGTGTCAAAACCACTATGTTTAGTAAATGTGAAGGATCTAGAATGTACAAACTTAATTGAAGTTAATGGATAACATCATGAACTTCACATAGGTTTGGTGGAAGTACTATTTGATAAGATACCATCCCAACCCAATCAATAATAATGAATGGGAAAATAAACCTAGGCATCATCATTATTTTCCTTATGAACTTCATGATACTCTTCCATAGATACATTCAAAAGATTAAATTCTACCCAACATGGAATTATAGAATGAAATGGTTATTTTTAGAAAAGAATTACTTTTTTAAATAGAGATTATTTATTTTGATTATAAATGGATATATCTTTAACTAACATATGCATATATGGAATAGGTCCCAATACCTTTATTTCTCTAACATCATCCTAAATCATTGAATTTTTAATCATATTCCCAAAGAAGTATTCATAGGAAGCTATATGAATTATTGAATGAATGTTATTGTTATAAGAAAACTCAACTATTATAATGTGTTATTAAAACCTCCTATGATCATCCGAGAAACAGATATCAACATATCATCCATTTATTCAAATGTTCACTTAGAAGGGAAATAGATTAAAAATTACGATATTTACCCATAAAAAACTAATTTTTTTTGAAAACTAATCTTTTTTAAATGATTTTTTTTTGAAAAATAGGTTGAAGGTTTCGAATACATTCCATAATAATGGGATGTAAATAATAATAGAAAATACCATCACAAAGAATATCAATCTTTGTAACACTATGAAAGATAATATATCATACCATGAGAAAGATAATATGTTAGAACCTATAAAATATAATCTCTAAAATAGTGAGAAATAAAATCTTTGATACCCCTATAAAGAATTTGTATAAGACCCACAAAATGATATTTTATCATACTATACTCAAGATAATCCTTGAATCCCTAAAAAATATAATCTTTTATGATTTATATTGTTTCAATAATTTCAAAACCAAATAAAATTATGTTTTTCTGATCATGGGGTGACCGAATATCACCAAAACTATCATGGTAAAATATTTTGACAAAATATAGGAATTGTTGGAATTGTATCAATCATATAAATAAAAACACATATTCGATCTAGAATTAACATAATCTAATGTTTTTAAAAGTTATAATGTTTAATTATAATGAACTTTAAATAATTTCAATATTTTTATAGTGGGGAATTTCATTTTAATGATAATTACATCTTAATGAGAATTCCATCACTATTGGGATTCCATTATACTAACTTTGGTATGGAAAGATTATCCGAATGAACTAAGAAAGAAAGGAATATCTTAATGAGCTGAGAATAAGGGGTCGATCATAATGAGATTAGAATGAAGGACATATAACAATGAGATCTAATAAAATACAAATTGTAATGATCTGGGAAATAAAGGAAAACCATAATTAGTATATGAACAAGTATTTGAGGAAGATATATGGTATTGAAGTTGAGGCAGTTTTACTAGACTGTATGAAGGTTACAATTCCTAAGAAGGATAATATTGAAGAACACTCAAACACAAGATTCAAAAAGTTTTATGAATTGGTGAAGCTAAAAAACAAGAAATTATATTTTTTATATATCATAAATAATTATTTTATTGAATAAAGAAGTCAATTTTGAGGTATAAATGTGATCATTTTTCAGACTATTGATATTATAAGAGGAGGTGAATATTTTAGTGTTTTACACACTTTCATTTATATATATCTGATAAATAGTTCATTATATAATTTATTTATTAAACATTTTCATGGAAGAGGAAATAGAAGTGTGATGAATAATTTTAATGGATGTTTCTATTAGACATAGATCTATTTAGAACTTCAAACATATATTCCTTCAGACATGTTAAGAAACTCTATATTGAGATTATTTTATTGAATTAATCAAACTGATGAATATCCAAAAAATATTATGTGAAGATATTGAGATTTGTAGATTGAGTAAGGGGGAATTGTATGGAGTTAATTATAATGAAAAAATTGGTATTTCTCAAATCAAAGAGAGGTCTCAAAATGATATTTTTATGAGAAAATTTAGTAATGAATTTTATTTCTATTAGTTAAATTTTATGTAAGAAATTTTCTTAACTGATGGGAGTAAGTATATTATTTCATATTACGACATAAATTGTATCTAAAATCACTTTTCCATGTTATATTCACCTATTTTTTATAATGAATTTTTATTGACAAATATTAATGTATATGGAAAGGATAGAGGTTCTCAAAGTGATGCTGAACCTTCTATATCTTGTGTTCTTTACCAGTGTTCTTATGTTTGAATGCATGGGTATTTAATGTATGTTTATAATTTAATAAATTATAAATGGTAGTAAAGGTAATGTGTTTAATGTTTTGAAACTCTTAAAAATTGTCCAACTGGTTCCATCCCCCCTTTTCAGTTGTTATTTAAACCTTTAAAACCCCAGTTGGTATCAAAGTCAAGGTTCCCCTATTGAAATATTATAATAGATTATCTCAATTATGTCAAAAATAGGGATATTAATAGATTTGATAGAAAAAATTTGTGTGGATGGAAAAATTTGACGATTCTTTATCTCATATCACATGACATTGATATTTTTTATGTTTCGATAATTGGTTTTCCACATTTTTTGAAATATTATCCCATGATGTTTGTTATTAATACATATTTATATATTTATAGAAAATATTTAAGTGGAATCCTTATGTGTTTATCAGAAATGATTTTTCATAATGTGAATGGGTATCAATATATTATGGAGTTTGAGGAACAATATTGAAGGTGTTTTTAATGTAAATTTTAATGTTAAAGATGTAATGGTATAAATATGTTTTACTAAGTATGAAGACATCAAAATGATAGATTAATAATCAATTGATGGATACTTATCTATATTAATTTAATTTTTTTTAGAAAAATAGATAATTTTGAGATATCCTGGACGATTCTACAATTGTGGAGAATCATATGAGAAGCATTAAAGACATTCTTGTTTCTATATCTTCTTGTTCGTAAGATAAAGATGATTTATTTATTAATGAATACATTTTTTCCATATGATATGAGAGAAGATACAATGAAAAAAAGATGATTATTAGTGAAATTGATTTTTAATCTGGAAAAAATATAAAAATTCAAGATGCTGATATTTTATACACTTTTGACCCCGAAGATAACGACGATTATTAATTCAATGATTAAAAGATTTTTTTATTATATACATGAACTATCTATGAGTAATAAAAACATATATAAGTAAAATTATTCTCAAATTTTTTAGATGTGATGGAATCATAAATATTTCTTTGAATATTAAAAAATAATTATATTTGTGTTTTTAAGATGATTATAATAAAAAACCTCAACATAAAAACAATAACAAAAATAAAAATAAAGATTATTTGAAATGTAGTGATATTTTATATTATTCAAGGATAAAACCTAACATTCATAGTATATTAAATATTTTTTATTATTAAATTAAATTAATTTTTATAATGGCTTATTGTGTCATCAGAATAGTGTAAAATTTAAAAGTTATCATGTAATGATAGAGAACTAATGGTACTCATTTATAAATTGGATAGTTTAATAACTATTTTTTCTTAATTAATGATGATGATAAAAAAATTTGGAACCATTTACTTGGAGACCATGGATAGAAAAGTATGAAAAAATATCAAGACATGATGGTGTACAGTTTTTTCCAAAATTGAAAAGAAAATAAGAAGATGTTTTTATTTTTTAATAATTGGAAGATGACTAATAAAATACAAATAGATTTTATAATCAGTCTATAATGCCACTTGAGTTTATTCATTATGATTGTTTTGGATCTATGAGACAAAAATAATCAAAATTATAATTAAACATTATCACTTTCATTGATGATTTCACTTGGATAACCAACATAATGTTTATGAAACACAATTCTGAGGTTGAGGAAGTTTTTATGATCTCGAAAAAATGATGGAAGATAAATTGGGAAATATATAAAGAAATTTATAATATATAATTTTAATGAATTTAAAATAAATACTTTTAAAACCAATTTAAGAAAACATGTTATCAAACATAAATATAGTGCTCCCTATAATCCACATAAAATGGTGTAGTAAAAAGTGATCGTAGAATTATGGTGGAAATGTGAAGAAAAATTTTACTATAATGTGAAATTTTAATGTTCTATTAGATAGATGATATTACTACTATTTTAATTATTAGAAATATATACTCTTGGATACTAAAAACCTACTAGAATCATTATGAAGGTTGTTATAATAAAAAATCTATCATTTCAATACAGAAATGTTTATATAACTCCATGTTTTCTCAAAAATATAAAATCAAAATTTGTGATTTATTTATGATAAAATTATAAACATTTAAGGGTTCTTCACCAAATTGAATAAGTTAAAATGTCAGACCAGGAGTTTAATTTTTTTTTGGACACATATGATTTGAAGGTAGATGAAAATTAAAATTTATTAACAAAAGTGGTTAAGAATGATAGGGAGGATACACTGGAGATTTCAAAAAAATAGTGAAAGTATTTCAAAAATAGTGGTCAAAAATTAAAGAGAATTAGGTGATGAGGACTATTTTAGTGGAAGATATATAATGAAATTTCTCTCCTTAGAAAAAGATGTAGAGTCTGAACATATTTTTGGAAATCAAAAGCTTGATTTCAAATGAGATGAAAATACAGAATAGAAAATTAAATGTGAAATTTCTCAAAATTTGTACCAGAATCAAACATATAATATTTTCAAAGCTATGAATGGGTTGATAGTATGAATGGATAGTTTGATTATGTTGAGAAAAATGTAACATGGGATCTTATACCGTGTATAGAAAATCAAAATATTATCAGAAAAAAGTGTGATTTCTGAAACATGTTGAATGAACATGGAAAAGTTTAAAAAATCAATGCTATGATTTTTGTAAAGGATATACATAGGTAAAATATGTATATTTTTAAGAAACCTTTTCCTGAGTTCAAATATTAGAATTTATTAAAATATTTTTTTCAATGGAAGCATATCGACATTAAAATGTTTATCACATGGATGTAAATTCGAATTTCTAAAATGGTGATATTGGGGAAGATTTTTTCATTTAAAACCCTTATGGGATTATAAATTATTAGGATGGAAACAAGGTTTATATATTGATGAAATATTTACATTCGTTGAACCCCCCATGCCTGGTATTCTAATAATTAATTTTTTGTGAATATAGAACATTAATAAATTAAAATGTTATAGTAAATTATATATGAATTATTTTGACTCGAAAATAGTAATTGTAATTGTTTTTGTGGATTATATAAAATATTTTTGCATGGAGAATTGTTTCGATGGATTTTCTAAGGAAATGAATAAGGGTTTTAAAAATTCAATGTCAGGAGAATTATTATTTTTCATTACCATTAATGTCTATGAAAATGAATAGAAAATTTTATAATCCCAATAAAATTATAATATGGAATTTTTTATTATGTTTCTTATAGTAGAATCAAAAGATATTAATACTCATATTTCAATTATAAAAAAGTATAATAATGTTGAATTTGAAATATTTGTAAATCTAAATGACTTTATGAAGATAATATGAATTCATGTTTACTTTATATATTCATGGAATGATATTGTTTATGCTTTTAATTTTTAATAATATATCTAAATAGTGTTAAATAGGAAAATGTGTTGGAATAATAGATAATTGAGAGTTATTTAAAATGAACCACATCACATGGGTTGTTATATAAATGAAATTTTCAGGTGATGTTTCATTTTCCTAGTGATTTTTATTGGACATGAGATAGTAATGATAGAAAATCATCCATAGGAGAAACATTATTCTTTGGGTGAATGTTGTGTCAATTATCATTGTATGGAACAATGTTAACTAACATTGAGTATAGAGGAATATGGATATGTTATAGCTACACAAGATTATAATCAAATGATTTTGGTGAATTTTAAACAATAATATTTGAAATAAATTGTTTCCTTACCATTGAAGATATTTTTTGATTATCAAATTGAAATTGATATTTATAAAAATAATTTACAAAATTAAAGATCAAAATACATTGACATAATGTTTCACTATATAAAAGTGAAACTTTATCCTAGATATGTTATGCTAGAATACAACTCATCAAATAATTAAATTTCTAATATTTTCTGAAAATTCATTTTGAAATAATGATTTGAGGAGTTGCGGATTAATCATCAGTTTTAGCTTCCATCCATGAATTCCAAAGCCACATAAAAATCTTCTCCAACCATGCTTCAGAATATGTAGAAAAATGGAGAGTGAATGTAACAACATTATACATTGAAAGATGTTTTTACTTATCTATCTATGATGAATATGATGTTATGGTTATCATAAAATAGTGGAAGAAAAAAATAAAATAGTGTGAAAAATAAAATTTAATGTACAAGATAATAGTGAGGGGAAATTTTATCTTAACACTGATGAAAAATTATATTTCACTGGGGAATTTAATTCCAACAAAAAAATACATTATCTAGTAGTGTTGTGTCTGGACAGCCCCTTTTGATAATGGATGTGTTTCTGAAAAAAATTCAAAAATAGAGTCATGAAAAATTTTTGACAGTGGAAATATTTATTCATGAGGGTGGTTAAAAAGTCCAATGGGGTGTTTTGAAGAACCATTGTGATGTTTTGTCTTAATTTTTTATACCTTTTTGGAAACTATTATATTATAAATTATTGTATTTTAAAAAATATATTATTTTTTTATGAAAACATTCAATCGTAATGGGAAATAAATCGTTATAGAAAATTTCATCATAATGATGTTATTTTTCCTGACCCAGAGTAAGATAATCTATCATACCCAAATCAAGATAAATTTTCAGACCTTGAGCAATATAATTTTTCTCACCCTATGTAAGAAAATAAGTACGACCGTGGTCAAGATAATCTAATAGAACCTGAGAAAGATAATCTATTAGAACATAGTCATGATAATCTATCAATAAAAGTGTATGATATTATGAGAAGTGTTAGAATGTTTTCATAATATATAATCGAAATCAAATGATTTTGTTATGATAATGGAGTTATCAATAATCATGAAATATATCCTGGAAAAATCTGCTAATGAAATGAAGTAATCATAATGATTGTATTAGTTTTGGAAATCTGGACACAGATTGGATCCAAAAGTGTTAGAGCCATACGTTTCTAGACATCATTATTTTTAAATGTTATGAAGGTTACATAATTTTAATGTCACGGAGTAAGAAATTTTTTAATATTGGGACTTCCATCATCATAATAATTCAATCATTATGATGATTCCATCAAACTGACTCTAGGAATAAAATATGATCAAATATATATGAGAATTAAATGAAGGTCATAATGAGATATGAATAAATGTCATATTGAAATGATCTAAGAAAGAAATCCAGATTTTAATGATATATTATAGAAAGAAACATTGTAATAAATTTGGTAATAAAGAAAGATCATAATGAGTATATAAATATGATGGTGAGGAATATTCATCATATTGAATCTATGGAAGTTCTATTGGACTAATTAAAGGTTATAATATCTTGAATAACTTATAATAAAGAATTATCAAAAATGATTTTGGATGTTTTATAAATACTTGTAGTGGAAAACACTGAAATTTAAATTTACATAAATTTTAGAGAAATATAATAAGGGTTTCTAAAAAAATGATGAATTTTAAAATGTATATGTTTTCATAGCTATAAATTTTGAGGAAGTGGGAAATGTTTTCATGATTCCCTCCCTTTATTTTTTTACCAATAAATAGATTCTAAAATTATTATTACATTTAAAAATTTTATGCGAGCTCAAAAGGTAAAGTTTTAAAGAATTCAAGGCGAATGATCCTATAGAATTGAAATGTCATTTTGGGATAAAACTTCTATTTTTTTATAATCCTTATTGAGAAACACATTATTGAGTAGATATTATTAAGTTTATCAAATTGAAGAATATTAGACTATGTTTCTGAGAAGAGTTTGGGTAAAATAAATTGAGTTAGGGTGAATCGTATTAAGTTAATTGAATTGAGGAAAATGGACATAGCAAAAATAGAAAGTGTATTTAGACTAACCTTTTTTTGTGGAAAATTGAACAACGTATTTGAATATTTTTTTTCTTAATTTCTTTTGTATGAAATTTTTTAAATTGGCAGGATTCTATTTAATCATTCATTCATGGAGTAATATGGTATCTAATGGGAGTGGACATATGTTGTATTCATTTATTTATTATAGTGAATTTCAATAGACCCCTAATAGTGGATATGGCAAGGATATAGGTACTCACACAAAGGCTGAACCTTCTATTTTTTTCTTAATTTTCATTTCCACATTTTCATGAATGATTATTTAATACAGGTTTATTAGGAGATAAATCATAATATGTTGTGGTTAATAATTTGATAAATTTTTTGAAACTCCAAATGTGATAAAATATTTAAAACCCCTTTATTGGTTTTTTAGATCCTTTGTTACATCAAAAATCATTTTATGGATGATAAGAAGTGTACAAATATATCTCAATATCCACAGTATACAGAAATCATCCTAAAACATAGAGGTAATCCTCATATCCGGATAAGATACAATATAGTTTTTTACTCAATAAAATTTCACCACATTTTTTACTTATAACATTGAAATTAAATCGAAATAAAAATATTAATCGATGATAATTTTTTCTGATGAATTCATAAATTGGTCGACTATAATAAAAATTTAGCTTTTACTATTTGAATTTTAGGTTATTCTGGTAAAAACCATTGTATTACTTTCACATATAGATATCTCTTTACATATGGACAAAATTCATAAAAAGTTCTTGAAACATATAATTCCACCACAACAATAGTTTTACTTTGGAAAAGTTTTCAACATATTTTTTATCTCTACATATTCCTTCGTTTCCTTGCTAATCATTCCATGTTAATATGGTTGAATCTTTAATTTAGAGAAATATTATATATCCAATTTCATCATATTTTAATGGTATTTATTATTAAAATACATATGTTTTGGATATAAATATAGCCTCATCATTTGAAAACTAGAATGGTCTTCCCAAATCAAACCATTATCCACCCTTATCTATTTCCCAATCAAGGAATGTATTAACAAAAAAAAATCATAAATCAACTCCAACCATCATCTATCAAGAATACTCCTCTATATTTATATGATATATACTTCTATCTTATATAATTTATAAATATTTCACATCCTTCACCATAATGATATTATCTCCATATATTCAATAAAAATTTACCGTGGCTAATTTCAAATCACGGCTTGGAAAACTTTCACATGAATTTCAACTAGTGTGAGGATTATGCGATCATTATATCATTTGTAATAAGGAACCATCCATGTCATTTTTTAGGATACACTGCTAATCAAAATCAATTATCAACTTTTGGATAGTTTGAGTATATGCTCATTGGCCAACAATCTCTTTTGTTATATCAAAGTACATTCATATTGTTATATCCACAAGAAAATTCCCTCCTTATGAGTCATCATATTGAATTGAATATACATTCTTGAGAATTATCTCACAAATAATTGGTGATATCCATCAATCTAATGAAAAAAATATCATTACTCACGATTAGTCATGGTAATTTAATGTAAATCTTTTCATTGAATGATTTATCTATATACCCTGACAAGATATTTTATGATGGAATAATGATACATTCTAAAACAAATATTTATAGTCGGTAAACATTTCATAAAAATTTTCCATTGTCTGCATCTTCAATAAAATTCATAAATAATCATCATGTTCATCATTACACATTGAATATATAATAATATCATCATGAATTACACCAAAAATATAGTAATGTCAACCTCTAATGACTCTATTAATTAAAACAATAAACATAATAGTTTTATTAGTATGTCCAAATGTTGTCAATGTAAATTAGTTTATCATATAAGTCATACAAAAGGTTGTCTTTTGTGTGACCAAATATATGAAACATAAATTGTGATATCAATTATTATCATCTATTTTGTATATTTATTTACTACATTATAATTTTTAAAAAAGTAATTAATAGAGGGCAGATGATACTTGATCATTATAGTGATATAGTTATGTTATTAATAATAAATTCATTAATAATGTCCCATATATATTGTTATAAAACACTATCACACACATAGTGATGTAATTGGATAACATAATAAATTATCAATATTATCTATGAGTATATTCATAGACACCTATAACTAAACTAGTTCTATTATATTTGATTTCTTTGAAATTACTGTATCACCATGTATGGTTTTCTAATTTAAAACATAACATCCTAATTCAAAGGATGAATAAGAAACTATTAAATAAATATATCAAAAAATCTATCATAATTGGCATATCTTTAATAACTAGTTTTGTAAATACCCGTAAAATTCAAGGGAAATTTTTTCTTAATTTTCTTTAGAATTTTACATGAGCGCGGTTTCTGACGGCACCTGATTCCGAGGCCCGGTGTGCCCGGAATTAATTTCCGAAGTTTGGCTCGGGTACGTTCAGTGAACGAACGAGCGGAAATTCCTAACTTTTGATCCGGTGCTCGGAATTGAAATCCGAGGGCACCGATGAACTCGCAGCGCCGATATTCGCTTAAAGAGACCTTTTCGGGAGTTGCGTTTGGTGCGGGTTGAAAGTTAGTTTTGGGGTTTTTAGTTTGAGTTAAATAAAATTGTGTAGAACAATTTTATTATAACTTGTTAAAACCTATCAAAGGAGGTTGGAAGTGGGACCCACACCCACTTAACCTCCCTTGGGAGGATTAAGTGTGGTGGGGCCCACACGAACCCCTAATCCTTTCAAATTCTCTCAACTTGCTTAACCCCTAATTAAATGACTTGAGTTACATTTAATTATGGGAGGTAAACCTTTTGAATTTCAAAACTTTTGAAATTCTTATGTGTTATGTGATAATAAAATAAGATGTTGTCTTATTTTATTTTGGGGTTTTTGTTTGTCTTCTTGAGAGGTGGAGAGCTCTTCTTCATCTTCAAACTCTGACGAGGAACTCGAAGAACGTTCATCTTGACGAAGAACGTTCAAGCTCCGACGAAGAACGTTGCACCTCCATTCTTCGTTTACCCTGTCAACGAAAGGGGACGCCACTTCTTCCTCGGACAACCTTCGTCGGCGTACAAGTTTCGCCAACGACGTGTCTCTTCGAACGCATCCCTTCGTCATCGGATTTGACGAACGGCTACCGCGACGCCCGACCTCCGCGACGACGTCTTCCGCGGAACGTAGACGAATATTCGAACCTTATACCCGAGGTAGGGGTTGTTGAATATTGTTAATTTATTCCATTTCTTGCTCGTGGATCGCATGTCTACGTGAGGCTTTTGAATATTTTATATAAGTGTTATTTTAACGTGAGGGGGCCGGACCGCACGAACACGGCCGAACCCCCCCTCCATCGTTCTTGTTTATTCTTTCTGATGGAAGCAAGTGGCGTGGTGCCGTCGCACCACGCTGATGATCGTACTTTGATTTTACGCGGCGCCGTCGCGCCACGCCGAGGTAGAATCTTGAAGAACGCGACGTCGTCACGCCGCGTTGAAAGGAATCAAGGTACGGCGAAAGGGGCGCGGTGCCATCGCACCGCGCCGGACGACGAACACTGCGGCCGGTTCCGGGCCGCGGCGGAACGAGGAGACCGCGGCCGGTTCCGGGCCGCGGCGGAAGAGAAGACCGGCGGCCAGGCCGCCGGCGTCGGAAGCCGAAGGGGGGGACCGGAATTTCCGGTCCCGTTTGAGAAAACCGGCTGGCCAGCTAGCCGGCCGGATGTCTTAAAAACCGGGGGAATTAATCCCCCGGCCAACCCATAAAAACCCCCCTCTTTAAGAGGGGGGGCGGTTCTTTGAAGGAGGGGGGCAGCCGGCCCCCTCGGTTCCGCACCAGCAGGCCCCCTCATGTGATGGGGCGGTTTGTTTTAAAACCGGCGCGGCACGTGCCGCGCCGCCAGGGGGGAAAAACGGGGGAGGGCGGGGGTCTCACCCGCGCGCCGCCTGCGTGCCCAGCGCGCCGCCGCGCCGCCCCAGCGCGCCGCCGCGCCGCCCCAGGGGGGGGGGGGGTCGGGCCGGGTCGGCCCGGACCCGGACCCCCCCGTTTCGAACCAGAATCGGTTTTTGGGCCATATCTTGAGCCTCGGACCTTCGAATGACGAACCGTCTGCGGCAACGCGATCCTTGGATCGAGACGGTCGTTTCGGTATATCGCACTCAAGGTTTCGGATTACTTTGAGTTCGGCCGGGTTGGTTCGTTCACGAAACCAACCGGGCCTTCGGAGCGGAAACGCTCATATCTCGAGCTACGAACGTCCGATTGACGCGCCGTCAGTCGCGATGTGTTCCTCTTAGTGAGACGGATCTTTTGGCATACTCCGCCCGAGGTTTGGACGCAGGTGGAGTACGGTCGGGTTGGTTTAGCCTTAAAAACCAACCGGGCCCCGGAGACGAAAATGCCAATAACTCTCAGACCGGGCGTCCGATTGACGCGCCGTCTGTTGCGTTGAGTTCCTGTTGACGATACAGAACTTTTGGATACATCAACTCTGGTCTTTGTGACAGTTGAAGTATCAGCCTCTCGGCTCGTGGAGCGGACCCTCCGAACGAGCTTGCTGTGTGCGGAAACCCTAGTGCTGGCTGCGACTGCTACAACTGCTACGACTACTACTACTGCTACTGTGACTGCAACGACGACAGTACAGAGATCCTGTGTGGATTCGACGACGACGACTACAGCACTCAGCGATCTTACGTGGAACTGTGCTACCGAACCTGTGTGAGCTGAATCTTCTGTTTACCTTGGGCAGTGGAGCACTTGGGTGTAGCGGCGGACCCGTGGTACTTGACAGTGGTGGTGCGCTTGGATGCAGCAGCAGACCCTTGGCGGTGGAGCGCTTGGTTGTAGCAGCGGACCCGCGATACTCTATGGAGTGTATGCGCTTGGTTGTAGCGACAGACCCGCGATGGTGGAGACGTGCGTGCGGAGTATGGAGACCGTGTAGATGACTGAGACCTGACGACTGCTTGACCGACTCGACTTGGAGTGAGTCGACTAGCCCAGCGACGGAGCGCCCAGTAGTTGGCAGCAGACCCACGGCGGACGGAGCGCCTGGTAGTTGGCAGCAAACCCGCGGTACTCGACAGGAGGAGTACCTCAGTAGGCTATCTGGGTGAGTGCCCGGTATTTGGCAGCAGACCCTCAGCGGACGGAGCGCCCGGTAGTTGGCAGCAGACCCGCGGTACTCGACAGGAGGAGTATTTCAACTGTCTTAGGTTAGTGAGCGGCGGCCTCGGAGTCGTGACAGGACCACTGTACACTCTAGAGACGGAGCTCTTCAGCAGTTACGGTTTCGATAATGAAAATCCTGGTTTGAGCTGAGTCAATGATATTTGTGTTTCCTCATGATTGAGATGGGCCGCTTGATAACTTAGGTATATGTATGGGCATATACCTGGGTAATGGTTATCCGTTGATTTCATAAACTTTTTATAAACCATGTGAACTTGTACTGTTTTCCTGTGTGGATTTACTGTTTACTCTTCTTTGTGGAATGGGTTGTTCTTGGGCTCGGTGTTGGAGCCGAACGGAAATTGGTGACATAGGTATATGTATGGGCATATACCTAATCAATACTGGATGTTACTTCGTGATTGTATCCTTCTTGTGGTTTATCCTTTGTGGATTTCGGGAGACCTTCGAGGGTCTCGGGGTCCCTACTGAGTATCTTATACTCACCCCTGCACGGGCTATGCCCGCACTTCGTTGTGTTGGTTGCAGACGACGGACAGCGCTGACTGTGGTTGAGGCTTTCGGAGTAGGTCGGTACCCGGAGGAGGACCACTGAGCGGGACGTGCTCGGAGCGGACAGTTGGACCCAAAGAGTTGTGAGCTATCTGTACCTACCCTTCAGGTAGGATCCGTGGTGGACGATCCAGGAGCTGAGCCATCTGTACCTACCCTTCAGGTAGGAATCGAGGAGGACGACCCAGGAGCAGCTTGTACTTTCAGTTGCTGTTTTCCCTTTCGAGTTGTACTTTACTTTCAGTTGGGCTTGTATTCCGGCCCCCTTTACTTTTCTGCACTTGTAGTTACTTTCCGCTTGCTGACTCTATGGTGGTTGTTACTTATAAAGGAAATGCCTTCCCTGTTTACCGGGATTTTACGCCTTGATGCTAGTCGCCAGCCCCTGGCCTATGGAAGGCGGGCTTGGGGTAGTCACGGCACGGGCCCCGAGGTCGGGTCGTGACAAATTGGTATCAGAGCAGTTCGGTTCTACCGCAAACTCTGATCTTTTCTATGTGAAGAAATAATGTTTAGCGTATTGAGTGTGGTTATCAGTCCAGGGAGTCCAGTGTTGGTGCGGCGGCTGACGTATCCGTACACCAGGACCCTGACTTCTGATTTCCGACTTAATGCACGAAAACATTGATTGCGTGTGTGTTTCAAAGTTTTCTTTGTGTTTTCTTTGTGTCAACTCACCAGGTATACTGTTCTGACCGTGGCGCACCTGTTTCCTTTTCAGGATGGCCCCACGACGGCAGCCAGCTAGGGTTCCGAGAGTCGAGTGTGACGACAGCCCACCGAGCGACGAGGCCTCGGTGCAGGGCCCTTTTCCAGTAGTGGCACCGGCGGTAGCTTTACCCGCCGATCCCCCGATGCTTCCAGCAGCAGCCGCTGACGATGCACGTCGCCTCAGCCCACTGCATGAGTTTCAGCACCAGCGACCGCCCAGGTTTCGTGGGAAGACGGATCCCCAGGCAGCAGAGGACAGGCTGGAGGCAGTGGTACGAGTGTTTAGGCTAGTGAGGACACCAGCAGACCTCATGGTGATCCTCGCTGCGAGCCTACTACACGCAGCAGCAGGACGATGGTGGAGCTTGATGCTCCAGGTGCACGATGAGGAATCTCTACTTTGGACGGACTTTGAGAGCATCTTCCGCTCGGAGTTCGTCCCAGCCACCCTTCGTGCGGTGCGTATCCAGGAGCTTCTACAGCTGCGGCAGGGCAGCATGACGGTCGCTCAGTACGCGGCGAGGTTCTCCGACCTTTCTCGGTATTCAACAGACATGGTACGGGACCCTTTCTTCCGGGCCCGGAACTTCGAGCAGGGTTTGAGACACGAGATCAGGGCATCGCTGATCTCCCTCAGCATACCGACCCAGACAGGAGTACTAGAGCGGGCCCTTCTGATCGAGAGCTTCCTTGCTGAGTCTACACCAGCACAGAGACCCACCGCAGGGCGGCACGTAGCGAAGTCTTCGGTAGCAGGTAGCCGACAGATGACTCAGGGTTCCAGGCAGACCAGACCTACCAGTGGCCGACTGCACGACTCAGGCTCAGTTGTGCGGGGAAGCCGGGGTGGAGTCAGAGCCAGGCGTGCCGAGAGTGGGCAGTGTTACTCCTGTGGCGGGATTGGTCACATGGCTCGTGACTATCCGACCCACCATGTTGATGATCAGCAGTTAAGTGAAGAACCTCCCAGGCAGAGGCAGAGGTTCGACCGTGGCAGTCCGCAGGGAGGAGGCGGACAAGGCAGAGGAGCTGGACGAGCAGCCGGTGGTGGGCGACGCTTTGAGGCTCTTCCACCACCACCACCAGGAGGTCCACCCCGACCGCAGGGGAGAGCTCAGCTTCAGGCAGCCGAGGCCTTCGATCATGGAGCTCTGGGAGCCGATGGACAGGAGCAGAACTAGTGGATAACATCCTTTGTACTTCTGGTTCCTTGTTGCTTTTGTGTAGCGTCTTGTATTATGAGCTGCAATAATAAAAGACGCATACCTTTGTGATATTTTCGTTCCTGTCCTCTTTCGTGATGTTACTAAGAGGTTCCAGTTTTGGCTGTTGACTTGACCCTCACTTGTGAGACATCTACTGGAGGAGACCCAGTTACCACACACTGATGCCGACAGTGTGACTCAACCCTTGGAGGCGAGAGTAACGGTTGAATCTCTTAGTAGTAGCGTCGAGGCCTTACGACGTCATCCTTGGTATGGATTAGTATCATCCATGTTAGGATTGACTGTTTTAGGCAAAGAATGTGGTTCATCCAGGGGATGAGACCAGATTTCTCTTTTCGGAAAAGAAGAAATATTGCAGCTCTTGTGGGACCTGTGATGGTCCAGGCCACGACAGAGAAGGTCCAGGTCATCCAGGAGCAGATGAGGACAGCTCAGAGCCGGCAGAAGTCATACGCTGACAGGAGGCGGAGGCCACTGGAGTTCGAGGATGGCGACCACGTCCTCTTGCGGGTCTCACCTCGACGAGGTTTCGGAGATGTGGCCGAAGCGGCATGTTATCTCCGAAGTTCAAAGGACCCGTTTGATCTTCAGCAGTGTAGGCGAAGAGGTTTACCGCTTGACCCTACCACCTCAATCGCACCGGGTGCATAATGTCCACCACGTGTCTCAGCTGTGGAGATACGTGTATGTTTCTTCACACGTCATCGACCTCGGGGAGTTGGACGTCGATGACAGGGCGACAAGCACAGAGGTTCTAGTAGAGAACGAGGATCGTCAGGAGAAGGTTCTACATGAACAGTTGCTTCCTCTGGGGTGCTTCACGGGTAGCACGAGATCTTCAGGTGAGCATATGGGAGCGTAAAGCTCAGTTGCCTGCTCAGTACTACTTTGTTTCCCTTAAGTGTGAGTTGAAGCTTTACGGGGACGTAAAGCCCTGAGGTGGGAGTAATGTAAAGACCCGTAAAATTCAAGGGAAATTTTTTCTTAATTTTCTTTAGAATTTTACATTAGCGCGGTTTCTGACGGCACCTGATTCCGAGGCCCGGTGTGCCCGGAATTAATTTCCGAAGTTTGGATCGGGTACGTTCAGTGAACGAACGAGCGGGAATTCCTAACTTTTGATCCGGTGCTCGGAATTGAAATCCGAGGGCACCGATGAACTCGCAGCGCCGATATTCGCTTAAAGAGACCTTTTCGGGAGTTGCGTTTGTTGCGGGTTGAAAGTTAGTTTTGGGGTTTTTAGTTTGAGTTAAATAAAATTGTGTAGAACAATTTTATTATAACTTGTTAAAACCTATCAAAGGAGGTTGGAAGTGGGACCCACACACACTTAACCTCCCTTGGGAGGATTAAGTGTGGTGGGGCCCACACGAACCCCTAATCCTTTCAAATTCTCTCAACTTGCTTAACCCCTAATTAAATGACTTGAGTTACTTTTAATTATGGGAGTTAAACCTTTTGAATTTCAAAACTTTTGAAATTCTTATGTGTTATGTGATAATAAAATAAGATGTTGTCTTATTTTATTTTGGGGTTTTTTTTTGTCTTCTTGAGAGGTGGAGAGCTCTTCTTCATCTTCAAACTCTGACGAGGAACTCGAAGAACGTTCATCTTGACGAAGAACGTTCAAGCTCCGACGAAGAACGTTGCACCTCCATTCTTCGTTTACCCTGTCAACGAAAGGGGACGCCACTTCTTCCTCGGACAACCTTCGTCGGCGTACAAGTTTCGCCAACGACGTGTCTCTTCGAACGCATCCCTTCGTCATCGGATTTGACGAACGGCTACCGCGACGCCCGACCTCCGCGACGACGTCTTCCGCGGAACGTAGACGAATATTCAAACCTTATACCCGAGGTAGGGGTTGTTGAATATTGTTAATTTATTCCATTTCTTGCTCGTGGATCGCATGTCTACGTGAGGCTTTTGAATATTTTATATAAGTGTTATTTTAACGTGAGGGGGCCGGACCGCACGAACACGGCCGAACCCCCCCTCCATCGTTCTTGTTTATTCTTGCTGATGGAAGCAAGTGGCGTGGTGCCGTCGCACCATGCGGATGATCATACTTTTATTTTACGCGGCGCCGTCGCGCCACGCCGAGGTAGAATCTTGAAGAACGCGACGCCGTCGCGCCGCGTTGAAAGGAATCAAGGTACGGCGAAAGGGGCGCGGTGCCGTCGCACCGCACCGGACGACGAACACCGCTGCCGGTTCCGGGACGCGGCGGAACGAGGAGACCGCGGCCGGTTCCGGGCCGCGGCGGAAGAGAAGACCGGCGGCCGGGCCGCCGGTGTCGGAAGCCGAAGGGGGGGACCGGAATTTCCGGTCCCGTTTGAGAAAACCGACCGGCCAGCTGGCCGGATGGATGTCTTAAAAACCGGTGGAATTAATCCCCTGGCCAACCCATAAAAACCCCCCTCTTTAAGAGGGGGGCGGTTCTTTGAAGAAGGGGGGCAGCCGGCCCCCTCGGTTCCGCACCAGCAGGCCCCCTCATGTGAGGGGGCGGTTTGTTTTAAAACCGGCGCGGCACGTGCCGCGCCGCCAGGGGGGAAAAACGGGGGAGGGCGGGGGTCTCACCCGCGCGCCGCCTTCGTGCCCAGCGCGTCGCCGCGCCGCCCCAGCGCGCCGCCGCGCCGCCTCCGCGCGCCGCCGCGCCGCCTCAGCGCGCCGCCTCCGGCCGCCGCGCCGCCGCCGCCGCCGGCCTCCGCGCCGCCCCAGGGGGGGGGGTCGGGCCGGGTCGGCCTGGACCCGGACCCCCCCGTTTCGAACCAGAATCGGTTTTTGGGCCATATCTTGAGCCTCGGACCTTCGAATGACGAACCGTCTGCGGCAACGCGATCCTTGGATCGAGACGGTCGTTTCGGTATATCTCACTCAAGGTTTCGGATTACTTTGAGTTCGGCCGGGTTGGTTCGTTCACGAAACCAACCGGGCCTTCGGAGCGGAAACGCTCATATCTCGAGCTACGAACGTCCGATTGACGCGCCGTCAGTCGCGATGTGTTCCTCTTAGTGAGACGGATCTTTTGGCATACTCCGCCCGAGGTTTGGACGCAGGTGGAGTACGGTCGGGTTGGTTTAGCCTTAAAAACCAACCGGGCCCCGGAGACGAAAATGCCAATAACTCTCAGACCGGGCGTCCGATTGACGCGCCGTCTGTTGCGTTGAGTTCATGTTGACGATACGGAACTTTTGGATACATCAACTCTGGTCTTTGTGACAGTTGAAGTATCAGCCTCTCGGCTCGTGGAGCGGACCCTCCGAACGAGCTTGCTGTGTGCGGAAACCCTAGTGCTGGCTGCGACTGCTACAACTGCTACGACTACTACTATTGCTACTGTGACTGCAACGACGACAGTACAGAGATCCTGTGTGGATTCGACGACGACGACTACAGCACTCAGCGATCCTACGTGGAACTGTGCTACCGAACCTGTGTGAGCTGAATCTTCTGTTTACCTTGGGCGGTGGAGCGCTTGGGTGTAGCGGCGGACCCGTGGTACTTGACAGTGGTGGTGCGCTTGGATGCAGCAGCAGACCCTTGGCGTTGGAGCGCTTGGTTGTAGCGGCGGACCCGCGATACTCTACGGAGTGTATGCGCTTGGTTGGAGCGACAGACCCGCGACGGTGGAGATGTGCGTGCGGAGTACGGAGACCGTGTAGATGACTGAGACCTGACGACTGCTTGACCGACTCGACTTGGAGTAGGTCGACTAGCCCAGTGGACGGAGCGCCCAGTAGTTGGCAGCAGACCCACGGCGGACGGAGCGCCTGGTAGTTGGCAGCAAACCCGCGGTACTCGACAGGAGGAGTACCTCAGTAGGCTATCTGGGTGAGCGCCCGGTATTTGGCAGCAGACCCTCAGCGGAAGGAGCGCCCGGTAGTTGGCAGCAGACCCGCGGTACTCGACAGGAGGAGTACTTCAGCAGTCTTAGGTTAGTGAGCGGCGACCTCGGAGTCGTGACAGGACCACTGTACACTCTAGAGACGGAGCTCTTCAGCAGTTACGGTTTCGATAATGAAAATCCTGGTTTGAGATGAGTCAATGATATTTGTATTTCCTCATGATTGAGATGGGTCGCTTGATAACTTAGGTATATGTATGAGCATATACCTGGGTAATGGTTATCCGTTGATTTCATAAACTTTTTATAAACCATGTGAACTTGTACTGTTTTCCTGTGTGGATTTACTGTTTACTCTTCTTTGTGGAATGGGTTGTTCTTGGGCTCGGTGTTGGAGCCGAACGGAAATTGGTGACATAGGTATATGTATGAGCATATACCTAATCAATACTGGATGTTACTTCGTGATTGTATCCTTCTTGTGGTTTATCCTTTGTGGATTTCGGGAGACCTTCGAGGGTCTCGGGGTCCCTACTGAGTATCTTATACTCACCCCTGCACGGGCTATGCCCGCACTTCGTTGTGTTGGTTGCAGACAACGGACAACGCTGACTGTGGTTGAGGCTTTCAGAGTAGGTCGGTACCCGGAGGAGGACCACTGAGCGGGACGTGCTCAGAGCGGACAGTTGGACCCGAGGAGTTGTGAGCTATCTGTACCTACCCTTCAGGTAGGATCCGTGGTCGACGATCCAGGAGCTGAGCCATCTGTACCTACCCTTCAGGTAGGAATCGAGGAGGACGACCCAGGAGCCGCTTGTACTTTCAGTTGCTGTTTTCCCTTTCGAGTTGTACTTTACTTTCAGTTGGGCTTGTATTCCAGCCCCCTTTACTTTTCTGCACTTGTAGTTACTTTCCGCTTGCTGACTCTGTGGTGGTTGTTACTTATAAAGGCAATGCCTTCCCTGTTTACCGGGATTTTACTCCTTGGTGCTAGTCGCCAGCCCCTGGCCTATGGAAGGCGGGCTTGGGGTAGTCACGGCACGGGCCCCGAGGTCGGGTCATGACAAGTTTCTCCCCAGCCATAAAAATATGTTTCATTCATTGATAGGAATCATGAACCCAAATATAGAAGTAATTTATATTGGATTTTCATATTCACCCTTCCACTGATAAATATTTATTAGATTAATGATAATATTAAAAATTTCTTCCATACCACAAGATTTATATAAAATCAATATAATATTTTCGAATACATTTATAAAATTACATAATATCAAACTAAATTTATAATAAAAACATTTTCAAAAATAAAATTCCTCTAAATATCAATAAAATACGAATTATTGACTTGACATGATACCCTCATTACATTACAAGTTTTCACCACCTGCTCAATATATAGTTTTGGAGTTGGTAAATTGATACCCATTTTAGATTCCATAGATTCTTTAGTGTTGGTAGATATAGAATCAGAAATTGAATTTTATATTATTTAGTTAATGATATGTGCATATTTTCTCACCTCAATATTTCAACCCACATTAGTTGTATTGATCTCTTGATATTTCCATTTTTTTGAGGTTAAAAGGTCAAAATCATTGATAATCATTTAAAACCATTTTATTCGTGCATTTGAAGGTATAATTCATATAATCATTGAATTTTAGGCTGTTAATGTTTTGTGGAAAATTAGATGGCATCTTGTTGTCCACTATTGTTGTAAATAAAGAATTCTTAACCTTTTGAATTTCAAGGTCTTCTTAATGAACCAATACACAATTTAATCATATCCTAGTTTTATTAATTAATGTAATTGTATTTTTTACCCACATTTATGACATGTATATTGATGTAATTTCATTCAATCAAGAGTTTATTTGTGTATTCATGAGAATCGATCCTTTCATTACTATCTAAATCATGTGAATGGTGGGAGTCACTAGTTTATATTTATATCTTGTTTTTACATCGAATTATTTCTTCTTGGAATTGAATTTCTCTTATAGATATAATATATTAGAGGCTATGTTCTAAGACCCCAAACAGTCAATAAATTTTTCTTTTAGAGAGAATGATTAATCCAAAAGTATACCATGAAATTATTGTACAATTTAAATTATATGTACATATTATTTAATCATTCTTATTCTTAATATCATGGAATTCATTATACATCATTGAAAAAGATATAAGTATATAATGAAAATATATTCTTATAAATTTCACATTCCATAGAGTAAATTTCTACCTGATGTCACATATTCAAAATATAGTTACACTATTTTTATTCATCTATTTATAAATTATTAATGACTAGGAAAATTGATTCATATTTAAATCATTGGAAAATAGATAATATTGACTAAATGGTTTCGATCCATTTCTCATCAACTAGTTGTTTAGGAGTTCTATTAAATGAAGGTTCATTCTTCTAAATAATGTATCAATATAATATTATTCAAAAATTTTATATTCTTAATGATCCATATGATTAATGGACTAATAAAATTTTATGATTATATAAACATAATTATACATTCCAAATCATATTTTATTTGGTTTCATTGGTTTCAAATCATTGTATTTTACAGAATATATATTGTTACCATAATTCCTTTTTGTTCAATCTGTCGAATAGAACCCAAACAAATAAATATGTAATAATAAAACTACAAAAATGAGGGTGGGATATGAAAAATAATTCATATGATATCTAAATAATGACACCAACTTTTCAATCTCAAATACTTTATTCTTATCCTAGTCTTTCCTTGTTTATTAAAAAAATGTTAATAAGATATCCGATAAAATGAATTATCCAAATGGTTTATGGAAAAAATTTCTATTCCTAATCTCTAATGATTAAATGAAACTTTTAAGTCAAAAAAAACTCTAATAACCCATACATTTTATTTTCAAATGATTAATATTTCAATCAAAATATTAAATACTATTCACTAATACCTCCCAATGACCACAATGATTTAATGTCTTTAGGGAAACGTTGCACAATATTAATATTTCATGAAAATATTCTACATATCCCAAAATGGACTTCTAAAATAATAACATTAATAGAAATATAGAACATGAATCATTCAACATAACATGGTTAAATGAATGATAATAAACAATGATTTTTTAAGATCAATACAAATTAATAAGCGATAAAAAAATGATGACCATATGAAATCATTGTATAAGAATAAGGGTATGAGATAAAGAACCGAACATATAATGTTCAATACCAATGCATCATTGATCAAATCATGGTTAATGACAAAAATAATTTTAATTTTAATAGAAATTGATAATAAGTGGGAGAAATAATCATAAATTATTAATGAATTATATGTTCATGTCATTAATTTATGGAATGATCATATGTATAGAAACTATTTGATAAGTGAAGGATAAATACTAAGACCATAAAACCATAATAGATCATTCTTCAGAACATATATTTCCTAGAGGATGAGGAAAATCAACTTGTTTCCAATATTGGATCTATCACATCAAATTTTTTCTCATATTGTGTCAAGCATATTAATGTTTTTTACCTAAATAAACCATTAGATATAAAATATTTCCCAATGAATTACAAGGATCTGTAGTTTTTATTAGTTGAATCATGTAATAAAAAACATACAAATTTGTTTCATTATATCAAAACAAATTCATAAAGTCATATTAGCATAACAATAAAAAAATGGGTTTCATAGAAAATTTATACCATTAACATTGAATAATCTAAGGAAAATAATTATGTATGGAAAATATCTCTTCATCATAGTCATAAAACTTATAGAGAATGATTTGTGACAGTATCATAGGATCATATCCTCACTAAAAAATAAATGACATTTATGTGTTTTATCATAGATGGAAATAATTTTAACAGAATCATTGGAATACATTATAATGAATTGACATTTTTTACTTTAAAATATATTATCTAGAATTTCATGATTTTTGAAATATTATTGACAAAAAAACGACAAAAATAATAATAAATTTAAATTGCAGGAACATGTAAATCATCAGTTGTTATGGTATTAAATTCAATTCATTCCATATAAGTTAAATGTGTTCATTCCCTATACACTTATATAAAAATAAAAAAAGTTCATTATTTCCTAAATGATAAGATAATTATTTAATTTTATTTTGAAAAAAATCATTCACCCATAAAATTTAAAATAAAACATAATATTATATTATAAAAACATTCATAATATTAATTTAGAAATGTTTTAAATAGAATAAAGAGGATTTTCAAATGAATATAAGTATATTGTATATTTTCCTTATAAACATTATTTCAATAGCATGAGTAAATAATTTGATTAAAATAAATTTAGAGTGTATATTATTCATAAATATATAGAGTATAAGTAACATTAAATGTATTCCTAACGTATGAATCATATAATCTCCTCAATAGATATTCAAGAATAGAAAATATCAACTATAAAGTGATTGAAACCTATATATGTTGCCACGTTGAAACATTTGGATTCCAAAAAATCCTGATTGAAATTAGTTTTATGGATATTTATATCCCCTTAATTTTATTCATATTATCATTAATGACATTCATGTGTATAATTTACACCACATAAAAGAATAAATGGTCAATATGTAATTTGTCATAATAAAGTAATTCTGAGATGAAAATATCTTACATAGAGTGTTTAAATATATGATAAACATTCAAAAATCATGAATAACTAATATGTATTTATCATAAATGTATTACAGATCCATAATCATATCTATCATACCATTTATGATATAATTATTATGACTTATCAACCATTTATTAATATTTTTTAAAATAAAATTTGTTGGGGGGATAATTGGTTCATTTTTCATTCAAATTTTGTCCTAGAAGTCACGTTCCATGTACATTGATAATGGTTCATGGTCTCTATATTTCTAATAATTTTTAACATCATACATAAAAATTATATATATTTAGTCATCTGTAAAAGGTATAACATAGAAAATGAATTAAATCATTCATGGAGATGGCTGTCTGTACAGACACATAAACATTGTTTATATTTTTTGATATATGGAATGAGAGAAAATTAAATAAAACTTTATATTTGTTGAATTATTTTTATATGATATATATTTATTAAATATTAATTTATTTCTGTATATTTTACTATAAAACAAAAAACGAATATCACCACATCATAGAAGTAGTAGTACACTCTAATGCATGAGTGACATTAATTTTTTTGAAACTAGTGGAAGGTAAGAAAGTAGATAAGATTAAATAAATATGAATGTCTAATAATTTAATAACTATAAATTATAAATGTTAAACCAATAATAAAAAAATTCAATAAAGGCTGGTGATAAAAATTAAATTGTATTTCTTTGTGGAGCTGGTAATCGCCATATACACAAGAGCCAAAAATTCACCTTCCATTTGATAATATACAATTTTAATATTTGTTTTTCTATTATCATAATTAAATTTCAGTATATTTAAAATACTTGAGATATTTTAGAAATAATAAATTTCTCGGAGGTAAAAGAAGATGTAAAAAAAGAATGTGACCATTTATGGTAATTATTACCTCTTATATGAAAAAAGTCATTTAGATTCACTATTAAGAATGTTAGTTTTTATATTTTGGGAATAAAAACAAGTATAATGTGGATATAGATGATTAAAAGATAATTTATATGGTTTTGGTGAACAGATAAGGCTCAATGATGTGTAATGGAGAAAAAGATGGGGTTTATTTTTATGAGTGTTGGAGGGAACACACATAGTGTTTCATAAATGAATAACATATAATAAATTCATTCCAAAGATAATTGCAACAAAAGGAATATAAATTAAATTTTGGGATAATATTATGTTTAAATATGGTCATAAAATAGAATTAAAACTATTTTATTTGGAAATCACATCCTTATATCTTAATATAATCATGAGTTAAATCCATTTTATCCTTATGAACATTAATTTTCTTATTGATTTGACTATTCATTTGGACCAAAAATAAAGTTGAATCCATAAATAAATAACAAAATAATTCCAAATATGGGGTCCATTTTTTCAAATTCATTACCTATATGTTTTTTACATTAAATTTAATCTAATATCAAAACACACGTTGAATAAAGGTTTGTAAGGAAACAATTTTTTATAATGTGTGAAATATTTTTATAAACAAACAACATAAAATTAATCTCAATTACCATAATTTTAAAAATAACAATATAAATTAAATAATTCTTATCATAAAACTATTTTATTAATCAAATTTATATTTTAATAATTCATTAAATAGAAATACTACCTTCAATTAGAATCAATCGTTTAATAACTCGTGAATATATTTATATTTTCCTAAAAATTAACCCTAATAAAATTATGACCCATTTATTTTAAAACATATATAACTGTTTCAATACTTATTTTATAAATGTGTTATTTTTAATAATATTCCACTCTCACAAAACCCATTTTAAGACAGAATTTATATAGTGGACATATATTGACCATATAAAAAATTGAATAATTAGTAATTTTATTTATCTATAATCATTATATATATTATTAAAATGTCATTATTACCATTCAGACAACCCATTTAATTACACTGTAATAATATTATAATACATTACTGTTCATTTATACATAGGGTGGGGTGCATCAAAGGCTATCAGATACATTTATTTTACTTGGAAGTTAAATATACATAAATTATCAAGGTGTTACAAACTTGAACTACAAAAAACAAATAAATTCCCATAAATCCTGATAAAGAAAGGAAGTAACCAATTAAAACAACTCCATCACATAATCCTCATAAAATGGTGTGAACTCGTGTAGGTACTCAAAGGCCTCATTGTCAAAATAAAATATCTAGAACTATCTAGCTATTTTTTCAGCAAATATTCTTATTTTGAATGTCATCCTACATTCAAGTGAGATTTGGAAAACAGTTTCTAGTTATCTTTAAATAACTCATGAATTGGAACTAATGATTCCTACAATGAGATATATCTTGTAGATAATGACACAACCATGTGTCTTGTTGTCTTCTCCTTTATATAATAAGACAATGTAAACTCCATAAAGGAACACATTTGACTATAGTACATAACATGAAGTTTGGATGACGATGATTATCATTAACCCATGTTTGATAATGGATATAAAATTACTCTAATCCAAGTCTACACACTCTAATGATTTCACTATAGAGATTTCATTATGTGTCCCTTCACACTATCAATATAGTGGTTTGACAAAAGTGAGTAAAATATTAATGAAAAAATAAATCTTAGTTCTACATTTGGAGTCTGTATTTCTATTTCCATGTTTATAGTAATTAATGAGTTTATAGCTTTAATTGTTTTATTGGAATGACCATAGACCCATTTTCATGTTGTAGTTACCTCACAAAATAACTAGTGCCCCAAATAATTTTCCAATGTTCATGTCTTGGTGATATATGGTGATATAACCATTTAAATTATTATAAATCATAATATACTGATCTAGGATTATACTGTAGAGATAGAAAATATTCTGAAATAAGGTAGTTCAACTGAATCACTTCCCATAACTGTATTTATATAGACGATATTATCACATTACATTAAAATAGTAAATATTATTCAATGATACAAAGAAAACAGAAATAAGTCATTGATCTAAAAGATATAAAACCATATTTAGTATATCATTATAATTAGATGAGTATCTATGTGTAGTTCAAGGATTCTCCATAAATTATAATGATATCCTCTAAGATGAAAATTCTCTTCATTTTTCTCAATGACCATAAAATATACTTGAATATCTATCTAGATAACAAAATACTATAGAATTATTGGAAGAAATCAAAAAAAAAATTTCTAATAACTCGTAAATATCATGATATCAGTATATCATTATCACTTATATATATTAGTGAATTATGATAATATAACATTAATAATATCAATGAAAATACCCACAAATTTTGTTTAAAGAGTATGTAGTTATATCATTATCATTCTATGATGAAAAAATAATAATAAATTGTCCAATATGACTATAAATATATATATGAATCTTCTTCTTTTCTAAACATTCATGTTAAATAAAAGTAGGGTAAAATTTATATAGTACCCTTATCAACAATGTTCAATAATACTCTCCCTATGGTGCTAGAGGTTCCACTATACCATTTGTAATGAATATAAGTTCTATATAATCATATCACAATCCAGAATTAATACAATCATCAAACAGATCCATTAAAAATAAAATTGAGGGTGGAGTGGAATATGTTCTCAAATATTCCCCTAAATCATTTGAGGATGGAATCAGATCCACCATTGATCATTTTAGATGGGTGAATCTTGGTATAAAATATGGTTATAAAGGAAGACATATGACCAAGACCAATTCCTGGATCCATGTTGATTAATGAATCAGAAAAATTTATATCATTCAAAATAAATTATTTTTTCTTCCTCTAGAACTATAAAAACATTTATGGAATTCATCCTTCTACAAAACCCCATAATTTAGGGCTACAAAAATAGAATCCTTCTATAATGAGGAATCTTGGATAACTCTTTTAAGTCATGCTTTTAAGGATGATTCTTAGGTAAAAAAAACATCAAAACCCATATCAATTTAAAGGTTTAATATATAAACAAGATTTCCAATATCATACATGTTAAAAAATATATTTATATTATCATATATTTCTTTGAAATCAAGGTTATAAACTAGAATTTTCTAGATGGAATCTTCCCAATCCTGATCCCTAATCATTTGGTCGACAATTTAACATGTTATCATGCCATATTATTTATGGATGAATATTGAAGTTATAAAAATATTTCGATGGACCCTAATGATGAGTAAGATTGTATTTTAATATAACTACATGTTTAATATATTAATTATGTTATTCAACTTGTCTTGAATAATGTAAACACTACATATATTTGTGTTAGGAACCACCTCATCAAACCCATTCTATGAATGACTATATAATATTATGTTTACATTTTGTTATTTAAATTTTAGTGTTTTGTGATAATATTGTGGATCATTAAAATTTTTTAATCATACTATAGTTTCATATTCATTTAATGATTCCAATTATTTTTTGTTCTGACATCTATAAAATTTATCAACTTATTGATATACCAAAGTACCATAAATGTTGACATATAATAAGGAGATAACAATTATTAATAGTCTACATCATCCAAACAAAATAATTATTAAGAAGGATTAAATGAAACAATTATGGCATTATAATATTCATATATAACCTACAAGGAATAATCATATAATTCATCAGGATGATATAGATGGGTGTACATATGAATCAGAAAAAAATTACCACGATACATTGGAAAATATAAAAAAATACATATCATATTGGATGGTATTTATTATTATACTAAATGGAATATAAATAAATATGTAAATTTTATAATTCCACTTATCATATTATTTTATTCTCGCACATAAGAACAATTAGTGAAATTAGAGTATCCTTACTACCATATCAGAAAATTTAAAAAAACTAATACCTAATATTATGAAACTGAGAATGAACATTATTCACTAATATTAATGTGTGTAAAATATAGAAACTATCATTATCATCATGAGTTACATTTGACCTCTTATATTTTACTATTCATTAAAATCTTTAATCATTTGATTTTGACTAGAATGTTATCTAAATGTGTTGTATCAATACAACTATTTTCTATATCATTCATAATGTAGATGTTTGTCAATGGGAATGAAATGGTAGGCATTATTATTTTATATTCCTTTACAGAACTCTGGTAGAGTGATAAAAAATATCCCTATTAAGATGCTTTATCCATTTTGACACCCCCAGACATCAATGATTTATTTTTATTGAAAACATAGATTCTCATAGTGATGAAGAATAGAGATCTTGAAAATCAATTGATTTTTCTTAGGAATAATCATTATCACTAAAATAATATTGATATTGAATATAAAATATAAAATAATTATTTTATAGAATAGAAAACACTAAAAATAAAATAATGACATTCATAAGGGAGTAGTGTTGGATGTTTTTTGAATATACAATGTTAGTTAAGTATTTAATGGATAAGTAACTCAAATAATAATATAGACTGTTTTGGGGGGTAAATAATTATAGTAATTAATACCTCAACCTAAAATTTCTCATATATTTGTAACATTTTCATATATCTTTTCCTGTAGTGTTTTCAATGTTACCATTTTTGGTTTTTATTGTGTTAATTAATTTATACATTTGTAGTTTAATTTTAATGTCCAAGAAATGTAATTAGTTTTAAAAAAGTTTGGAATGAATTATTTTAAATATTAAATCAATTTTTCCATTTTAAATTTTAAATGGGTTTTAATAATTTATTTTAATATTATTTCACATATAATGTAAAAACCATTTAAAAAAAATTTAATTATTTACTTATTTTTTTAAAAGTACACAATTAACCATGATGCTGATTTAAATGAGATTAAATTGTCTATTATTTACCATATAAGTGTTATATAGAATTAGATTGGGGGAAAATAAAATTTAACCATATTGATAGTTAGTTAAATGAATAATATCAAAAGTAATTATTTGAGAAAAATATATAGCATATTCCCAAAATATTAACCATGGGTTTTTAAAATTCAAAATTATATTATTATTTGTTTTATTTTCCTTTTTAAATAAAATTTCATATACCTATTTTATTATAGAAATTCATATAAATATTTTATTATGAAAATGTTTTAATGGTGGACATATTTTAAAAATATAATGTTTTCAATATTCACTAAAAAAACATTTTTGAAGATAATAAAATTCCATATATATTGTTGACATGATTACTTAAAATATGTATTTAATTATATAATAGTTATTTTTTAAAATTTATATGTTTATTTTTTATGTTAAGATACTACATATAAATATCCCATATTTTAAAAAAGATTAATTTTTATGTAATATTAATATCAATTAATATCAATTGAAAATTTAATAAAATATAATAAATTAGTTAATATATAATATTTTTTTTAAAAAGTAAATTGAATTTATTATAACTAAATATAAAATATTTCACAAAAATGTTTATTTTATAATAAATAATTATTTATAAAACTAAATCATATTAATTATTTATCCTCTAAATTTAATAGCAATTGTTTAATAAATAAATTTTTCTACTATTGTATTAAATATTAATATATATTTAAATATAATTTTAATAAAATATGGTGTGTCAAAATTATTTTATGTGTTGTGTCAGGAGAATTCTACATAATATATTAGGTTTATTTAAATGAATTATATAAACTATAATCATGGGTTATTGCATTCTCCCCCTTAAATAATAATCATCATCATCACAGTAGTAATTTTGACATAATAATAAAAGTATGTAAGGGTATATGAAAAATAATCATGAATAATGATATATATTCTAAAGATATGTCCACATTATATCATATATAAGAAATTGTAACATCTATTTTACCTCATTATATCCATATATTATTATTCAAATCCATTTATTCTAAAGATTCTATTATACATATGCTTGAGGTTATTCTAGAGACATAGATTTCTCTAGATTTATTTTCATGATATTATTTCAATCAAAATATAATAATGAATAATTTTATTTAAAATATAATTAGATTTGTTTTCCATATTAACATGAAAACTCTAGCATAATATATATTGTCTAATGAAACTATATATTCAACCATATATAAATTTTTTCAACAATCATATAATATAGTCATTCAATCACATAATTAGTTTAACCAAGGATGTATGTGGTAATTTTCAGATTTTTTCTATCCTAATCAATTACATCATAATATTCTATTTAAATACTTTTTATTAGTTTATAAAATGGAATTTATCAACTAAATTATATAACACATGATTTTATATCAATATTTTCAGTAATAGGATCAAACTTCTCTCACTGAATAATGATTAAGTTAATACTCATCCAATATTTTTCAGGGATATTTTTCCATGCTGCATCTATTCAAAAACAAAAACCTCCATCATGAATCCACATAAGGATTTAATTTTTTTTAATACTATATTATAAAAAAAAGTTAAAAAAATGTTGTTATGAAAAGCATATTCATTTCCACATTTTCCCACTAATGTTCTATCATCCAAATGAATCAAAATTAAAAAATAATATGAGTAAAAATAACTAAATATTATTAAAACATTTAATTTTATAATATTTTAGATAAAAAATGAAAAAATAAATATATATAATATAACTTCCATTTCATAAAAATTAAATCTCACAATAATCCAACAATCCAAATAGCATATGATTTTATTACATTGAGAATTAGTTATATAAAATTCCAATTTTATCATAAATGTGAACATTTCTCGATAACTAAGCTATAATGGAAATCCTTTAATACTAATCTCATGTTATACACTTCTTCATAACATATGTAATGTAAACACATGAAAGGGAGGATCTAAAATTTTATTTAATGAATATAATCATTAACAAGACATCATGGTGTAAAATTTTATGTATATTGGAAAACATGGGATGGGAAGAAATATAATAAGAAATATAACAATTAAAAATACTATTTATCCAAAATACATTATATTAATACATGTAATCCCACATAATGAAAAATATATCATGGAATAAGAGTGCATAAAATCTAAAAATTAAGATGATCCAATAATCATAATTATCAATATAAAGAATTAACATGTCATTTAAAATTAATAAAATAAAAATCTAGATACTATAAATCAGAACATGGAATTTTTATATAGTTTCCTAATAATCATTAACCAATATCCCACTATTGAATTTGGTTTCATTGACTTATAGTGTATTTGGGGAATAGGTGTCAAAAATCAATGTTCTACAAGTTACATTGGTTCCACATTCCAATGGTCTTAAAGAAACTCATGGTATATTGTCCCTATACATATTTAAAAGAGGGAATTGTAATACCCCAATCATCAATATAAAATCATATGTGTGCTATTAGAAATCAATAATTTAACTTTTCACCATTAACAAACAAAACTAAAAAGGGATTCATAATATTTCCAAATGGTATCTTATAAAATAAAAGAAATGATTACATATATTGATAATATTATTAAATTAGACAAGGATTTTATTTCATGTGGAATTATATAGTTATTATTTGAGAAGAATTTAATGTATTTTGATCTTGTAATACAAATAGTGGAAATGAATCATTGAAAATTGATTTCATAAAACAATAAATATTTACATCGAAAATATTTAAAATTGTGAATAACCTAAATAACTATTTTTCCTAAATATACAGGCTAACTTGTTTAAAATACAACTTCAAAAATGTTCCCTAAAAATGGAAAAAAATACTATTAAAATTACATAGTAGAACATAAATATAAAAACAATGAATAGAATTCTGTTTTCAGTATTATAAAAATAAATTTATTTAATCCCACATAGTAAATATAGTGATAAATTTTTCATTTATAAATAGGTTAGAAGACATTTGATTATTTTCAGAAATATACTATATTTTGAATTCATGATTATAAATGGATATATTAGTGGGATGATTTAATATGGGTATGGAATTAAATCTTCTAATTTTAGGAGAATGGAAAATATTCTCAATAATACTAAATTTTAAGAATAATGAAATTATTCAATGTAATTCCCATGAAATTAAGGAAGAAGGAAATTAGAATATGATCAATGAATATGTAAAAATATATTATACAACCTTTATAAAATTTGAAAAATTATGACTAGATAACAGAAGATGAGTAAATAACAAGCCCATAAAAACATTATATTTGATATAGCAGTTTCATTTAGAATGGAATTTATAATAATGAAATGTAAATATATAGAATAAATATACCACATATATAATAAGACAATTTTAGGGTAGATCATAACTAACATAGAATAATTTTTTATAAGATAAATTTCACATAAAAAATATCATCATGGAGAAATAAAAAATTATGATTATTTTCTAAAATTAAAATTCAAAAAATATCAAATTTAGTATTTAAATTAAAATAAAAAATATATAATTTTTTAGATAATAATTAATTTGTATCTGAAATTAATAGTATTTAATACATATTTATCATTAAAAGTTTGTTCATATGTTAAATAATATATAAAATTGAATTTCAAATTTTCCAATTTAAATTATTATAGAAAAAATTATAATATATTTATAAAATATTTAGAAAGTATGATTTGAATCCTTTAAATAATAAATAAAATTTATTATTTACCCAATATATGTATTAAGTTTTAGTTGATTAATGTATTTGTTTTACTTTATATTTTAATATTAATAACAAAATTATAAAAATTAGTCATCTAATTTATTACGATTCTTTTTAGTTTGGTGTTTCATTTGGAGAAAATATTTGATCACATTATATTCATTTCATGGGATTACATATAGTATCATCATGTGGTATTGCAAGTGTACCCTATATTGGAATACATGAAAAGATGGATTATTCTATTAGGTCATGTAGATAAAGAACAAGATCGATAGTGGGCCATAAAAATTATTCCTTAATATGTCATTAATTTATAGAAAGTCATAAATAAATAGGGCTCTGATGGATTACTCCCTAGATGCAATAAATGAGGACATTACCTCACTATTATTCATGAAATCTACATAGATGCATATAGATCACATAATTTAGGGACCCAGACTGCTCTCCAGATTAAAATATTTGTATACTTCATCCAAACAATATCTCATAATTTATTTTTGGATTCACCAGTAAATTTTATTCAAACCAAATTCATTTGAAATTTAATAATAATCCTCCACTGTTGATGTATATCCTAAAATATTATTGTAAATTTTTCATTCAAGGGAATAGATGTCTTTGGTCTATATCCCCTAGAGACATCTATGTAGATTAATTATATCCTTATCAATCATGACATATTTTACAATTGGGTGAAGATATATCATTTATGTATGTGAGGAACAATTAACTCAAGAACATTATGATGAGAAAAATAATCGAATATTTGATGTTCCTCTTATGATATTGATGAAAAATTAATAAAAATTTCTTCGATTAGGATTTTAAATGGTTGTTTATGAAATGTAGAATTTAATATGACCACATAGAATGTTACCATATTGATAAAAGTTGATTAAAATAAACAAATACCAACATATTATTTAATACACACCATTAATAGGTAGATAAAGTAAATAAATTCTAGCCAAATATGTTACAACATGATTTGTGAGACTACTATTTCAAAAGTTTTACGACAACACATGAGTCCACATACTATGTTGTTTATGTTAATGAGTTATTAAATCCTACCATGATATAGATTCCATTAATATATCATAAATTTCTAAAATGATTATGGTGATGATGAATCATCATATAATCTGCTAGAAAAATTAAACTATCTCAATGGGAAGTGGTTTTTGATATTATTTAACAAATATGATAATCAAAATAATTTTTTTTAGAATTATATAATAATGGTCATTATTACTAGTGAATACATAGGGAACACATATTAGTTCTCCTAACATCTATGATACTAATAATTATTCCTTGACTGACTAGACCAAAGTGGGAAGAACCTTTTTTGAAACACATTTCTTACTCAAACATAGAATATTACTTGAAAACATTTGATGGAAAATCAATCAGACCTCCCAATAATGAATAGTTTGTTATGAAATAGTTAATATATTTTTAATGTTAGTTAGGATATGTTCATGTATCATGATGATAAACTATGTCACATAATATTGAGTTAGAATACATTATTCTTCACAATAATATAAAATTATAAATGTGTTTAAAATGCTAGGAATATTTCATTGTCACATGATGATAAACTGTATCAAAAATGACTAAAATATAAAATAATTTAACTATAGAGTGAAATTATAATGTTTATGACTCAATACTACTTCAATTACATCACTATCTCTTGATTAAGTACAGTGTGATGATATCAAAGAAGCATTATGTTAAACTGATGGGTACTTAAGACATGGTCCCATGATGTTAAACTGCATGACATAGTGCCCTCGATAAAATGATAAATCTCTTGTTGTGTAAAATCGATTCACCTAAAACATGATCTAGTTTCATATAGATGAACCGAAATCGTTCTCTATATTCTCACATATTGTGTGGATCACATGATCATAGAGGTGTATGTGGATTAATCCTATTATTTCTATGTCCAAGGGTATGAATTCATATTTCCACAACAAATGACAATAAAGAGATTAATATGTAATATTATTCATGTCTTAATTCCCTTACATATGTGCCAGATCTATTAAGGATTCTTTGGGGGATAATTTTTCATTACCAAAGGATATAAAATCCTATATTTTGAGTATATGTACTTGATTTAGAAATAAAATTTACACTAATAACATTGTGTTGAATTATTTGAGATACATTAGGATAAATGTCAATTCCAAGATCATTTATCTTAACCCCATTCAAGAATCATTGAAAATTAAATACCCACACATTTTTTAATGGTTCAATTTATATAGGGGTTTTCCCCATTATATGGTGATGAAATAGTTAATCAAACATATGTTGGTCCTGATGTATTTGTTTGCATGAATTATGTCCAAAATTTCTTCCCCACCATAAAATACTTTTATATTTATAATGGGGGAAGAAATAAGACCTAACCATGAAATGGTTCCTTTTAAACTAGGATATTTTTTTATGTGGTGATCCCTTATCCTTGGAATAAGCATTAGTAAAAAAATTCCAATCTTACTCACACATGTGCTAGATCTCTTTAGTCTATTTGTCTAAAATAACCACCTATTTCATGATTGTTGTTCAATAACTTGATAAGTAGCTATTATAGAATAAAATATCCAAGGAAGAGCTGTAAATTACACCAATTAAACAACCCACTTCCACATTACTATTTGATCCACTTGGGTAATATTTTTTCTTACCAATGATAGGACACTAAGTTGTATTCTAGTTTTATTCCCTAGTTGATGGGTCATGTCCCCAAATTAATAACCCTTAAAAAAACTATGTATTGATTAATATTATTAACCAACCATTGTGATAATCAAACAATTTTTTCCCCTCCTACATAAAATATAATTCTATATAGGATTCATCACTGTCGAGTTCTTCAGTAGTGAACATATACAAAAATTCATCAACATTAAACATGATTTATATGTATAGGTAATGGAAAACATGAAAAATATGTGGAGTGATTATTATTTCTTTATTATACATGGGGATTCGAAGATCCTATATCCATGGAGGTTCCACAAATTCAATCATTATATAGTCCCTAAAATATGACTTTTGAGTCAGATATACATATGTGTTTCTTATGAAGATTCAACAAGAAATAAGGAATCATAGATTCTCTTCCCACTATTTTGATGTACCATTCCATCATATTGGATCCCTTAAAATTAAATCATTAGCTATGATATCGTAATTTCTATATATACCTTGATTTATAATATTGTTTGATATTTTTTGATGCCTATATAATTTGTTTTAATCCCAACAATAAAACATAGTGTGACACAGTCCCATCTTAGTATTTTATTAAGGGTTTCCCTAACAGATTATTGAATAAGAACATTATATTTTTTGTACCTATCTAAAACAATTATTTCAAAATATCATTATATATCCATATTAATTTTAGTTGATAAATTAATTCATCAATAGATACCTTTTGGTCCATGTGGAATGACATTAAAAAACATGACATTTAAACCATTATAACATGATATAAAGCTACTTGAGATATAGACTATCATTGAAGACATTGAATTTTTTTAGAGAGGACTACCATGAAAGGCATGATTTCCCTACATGATATCCTAATCAATGTCTAGTGTCTGAAGTTGGGTAGTCCTCCAAAAATTCATCTTGATAAAAGTACCCTTTCTCAGTAATAAATTTTAATACTTATAGTGTCCCTCTTCATTGAAAGGGCTATTAAAGTATTCACTACAACAATATCAATACACATTATCACGAAATAAGTTTAGGATCATCCACAAGACTGCAATCACATGCAACCCTTTTAAAGGAACCACATCAGCCCAAATATGAAAATTTTACATGTGAAAGGCCAATAACACCGTTCATAGTCATTCTTTTTTTCCAAACTTAGAATTTATAATTTTAGTGTAACGAGTTTAAAAAAATATTTGGCTTTCAGTGATGAGTATATTCATCTCTAATAAAAACCTCTTCTTGTGGATTAATATTATGCCTCTGATATATATCCACATATGTGTGTGATGGTATAATATACCAACCAATGAAATATTCATCAAAAAGTAAATAATTATCTAATATATTTTCGCATTCAGAACATAACATTAGAAATGGATTTCCAAATATAGTTTCTAGTCATCGCTTACAAACATTCATCACAGAAATACCTTAAATACAAGAGCTTTGATTATTGATATATTATAATATCACTTACATTATGAATGTATTTGAGGAATTATTAGTCTTTGGTGATTATTTAGTTCCTCATTCACCACACCTATGGTCCATGAATCATGACCATAAAATGTATGAATGTTATTTGAGTTTGTCTATCAGGGAATTGGTTATTTTAAATTAAATTCCAATTTATTTATCAGTTACCACAAAATAGACACTGTCATCATACTATGGTCCAAACATCATGACCATGAACTATATCAACCATCATTAACATGTTCTACTCTATAATTGGGGTTTTTCCATTTCACATTTGGAAACATTCACCCATGCCATTAAATTTTCCATCTCGATAAACTATGATCCAACCATTATTACATTAAACTATTTACCCATAATTGTAATGACCGATCAAAAATTTGTGCTTCTAATATTAATTTTAACTAAATTTCCCCCTTTTGTAACACCCCAAGCTTATACGGTACGCTTCTCTATGAATAATGTGATAACATGTGTTTTACGCAACATTGAGTTCTAACACACCACAACCAATCAAACTAGCCGTTATGAATAGTAATATCTACTATTTGAAATTATATATATTTTATATTTCAAAATGAACTTCATTTTTGGATTCGAAATATCGAAATTATATTAAGTTAAATTTTTGATATTTTTATGAGAACTTCCAATTTTTATGAATAGTGAAAAATACATAAAAACAAGTTTTTTAATCAAAATAATTTTTAGTGATAAATTATATTATTGAGTGGTTTTAAAGCATAATTAGAATATATTTTTACCATTTTATCCAATGGTGTTAATTAGAATTAATATCACTTTGAAATTGGACATAAACAATTATCAATCTTTTGATATATATTGTTTCTTTAAAACACGGTATTTGTTGTGACAGCGGGAATTAATTATAAAATTAATTAATGCAACTTATATGTTTGAAATTTTTTAAAATAGACATCATTTTTGAATTCATAATCTCAATTATATCTTAGGGTTAAATTTTGGCATTGTTCGGAAAAACATCAATTTTTGATGAATAGTGAAACTACTAAGTGGTAGTTAAAAAACTGAATTTTTCATAAAACTTAATTTTACCGCTTCTGTGAATGGAATTTCGAAAATTCGAGACACACGGTTAATACCAAGAAGTAAAATGTGGTTCAATGAGATGAAAATAATTTTTGGTGAATAATAACTTTTTACTTTTATTAACCACGGTTAAAAGTAAAATAGGGTAATTAAGGGTAAAAATGATAATAATATTACACTAACACATGTCCTAATTCTATTGGACAAGTGTATCTCGACCAAAAACAACCTTAGGAATAAAATATTATCATTTAGGTCTACTTGGATTAGATTATGACATTTATTATTATTTAATTCCAAGAAGCGTTAAAAGAGTTAAAATCAATGTTTATTTACTAAAACATTTTTAATATAGGGTTATACATAAGATAAATTCAATTTTAAATATTCATTAGAAATATAATACGATTTCCTACATAATGATATTTTATTTATAATTTTTAGACTTTAAATAATTTAATTTATTTATGACACAATGATGATGCAATAATTACCATAATTCCAAAAAATTAAAATAATTGATATTATAAATTACCAAATAAATATAATTAGAGACTTTTAATTAATTAAAATAATATTATAGTCTAATATGACATGTTAGGATTGATTTAATTAACTTTGGTCGAAGTAATCATTATGTTATGAGTTTCACAAAAATCAATTATTGAATAGTGTCAAAATTGACATAAAAGAGTTTTTAAAACAAATATTTTATTATTAATCGATATTAAATTCATAAAAATCTAAGGTTTCTAAAAGAGACTTATATAATGATATTTTCATCATTAATGTACCACTTGGGG
This sequence comes from Viscum album, assembly GCA_963277665.1. NCBI lineage: Eukaryota > Viridiplantae > Streptophyta > Magnoliopsida > Santalales > Viscaceae > Viscum > Viscum album. Next base: position 1,511,257,976 of record OY728143.1, on the reverse strand, counting down.
GTTTATTGGATTTATATAGTATGTTTATTAACTATATATTATAAAAATACAAAGTGACATGGTAAATGTCAAACTAATTAACTAAGAGTTAAAACTAAAAGATAAGGTTAATATATTAACCCAAACCTGTCTAAATTCTATTGGTTGAATGGTTTCCGACCTATACCCACCTTAACCTTTGAATAATCATCTTTGGAGACATTAGAAACCGAATATGAATTTATTATAAATTAATATTTCTAGATTTTCCAAAGGTGCCCCTCACCCATCTTATAAAAGGGCACTCCTCCTTCTCATTTCTTCACACCATCAATGCCTTTTGGTTCGGCCAAAATCTGCCCAAATACTCTAAAAACTTCCCTCAATACAAACTATAGGACTTAGTTTGTTCAGAAAGCCAACCTAAGGATCCCTTTTGATCAAATCAAAAGGAAGAACCCGAAAAAGAGGTAATGTTTTCACCACCCCTTTTCAAGTTCCTTTCTTCTTCCACTTCATCTTTCTTTTTTATTACCATTCTAAAATAATAACTCCAGTATCTTATATATACTGTGATGTTATTATTAATATGGTACAACCATATTCAGTATTCTATCCACCTTTTTAATAACATGTCACCATACGTGCGTACGTACGGCTTACCGTCTCCACGTTGTGGTGTAATTGTTATTCAATATATTATTATTTGGATGGGTATAATAATGATGTGTAACTCATGTAAATAATAAATATAACATGTTAATGATTCTTTATATATGATATACCATCCATTTATATATTATTTTAATATCACTAGAATGATATTGTCGCTCGTGCATACGTACGGACTACCGTCTCCACGAACGCGATGAGATTCATTCTCCATCGTATCCATTAAAGTATAATTATCATATGATGATTTAAAAATGATGTTTAAGTACGTGATATCATTATGGATATGAATAAGATACAACCTATCCATAACAAACCCGGCTTATGTAACAAAACACATAAAATAAAACGAATAAGTTAACACCCAAAATGACGGTAATTCTAAGATATTATTAACATATCAATGATAAAAGGTAATATATGATATCATATTAATATATATGATTCTTGTATAATTTCTTAACAATTATTTCACCATTATAAATGAAGTTAACCTACCCCAACCAAGGAAAAGTACAAGGTAAGGGTTATTTCACAATCTCTTCATTATCCGAGGTTGTTTATACGTAATAATCTACTGAGATCTCTTTATCATCCACATACTTGTTTCTTAAAAATTTATTTCAATAAATTTTTAATATTGACAATAATATGAGTTAAAGTCATTTATACCCTTGTTTGACTTTTTATTAGAGGTTTATAAAGGAATCTTTCCGTCGTTTTCCAAACAAGGTTCTTTTTAACCTTTTCGACAAAATTAAGGTAAGAATGTTTTTTTAACTTATATAGTGGGTGTGGCTATTTTCTTCCATTATAAAATCGTCGAAGCTTCCATTACAATCTTATAAGAATATTTTAGAAGAAAAATTTTTATTTTATAAATATATGACTCTTAAATGATTTCAAAAATAGAAAGAGATATTTCTCTAAAAAGAGTTTTGATTTCATCTATGTCAACATCCTTTGATGGATTTTATGATTATTTGTAGTTGATTTATTATGATACAAAACTTCTATATTGTATTGAAGGTTTCGTGATATGTTTGGCTGTGGATGTGCAATTTATATACCATTCATAGTTTATGGTGAATGTATTGACATTTCGTATGCTAGTTTTAATACGAATGTTTATGTTATGTTAAAACCTTTTCATATGGGAATGCATTGGACTTAATATGTGACGGGTGGAGCCTGCTATAGCTCCTCGATGCATCGGTAGGTCTCATGAGACAAACTAGTGTCTTGGCACAAGTCCTTGAAAAAATCTTATTTGTAGTCTTGGCATGAGGACTTGGCTATGTGGTTTTGATAGTCTGACATTATGCATTCCATCATTATGAAAGTGGTTATTGATATTGCATGTGATTTTTCAATTAGTAGAATATCCATGTGAATTAGTAAATGGAATTATTCAATTTTACCTTTTCCATACTATTTTGATGTTCAATTTTAAAAGGCCTTTGTTTTAGTTATACATTGCCTTAAATGTTTATCCTTATTTTTGAATGTTTCTGCTATATTGTTATCCTTACTGGGAATTTGATCTCACTCCTTTTCTATGTTTTATTTTTCCCAGGATGTGAAGAAGTAAGTTATGAATGACCTGCATGGATAGTATGTGGGGATATGATTTTGGAATTTGGAGACTATGTTGCTGTAGTAGTTTTTCACTTTGTGATGTAATGTAAAACTTTATGAATATATCTAGTGTTTCCAAGGCTACTAAACCAATCGGTCATTCGAGATTTGATCTTTCTTGTGATCATGCCGATGTTATGTAATAATTCACAGACTCTGGGTAACTGGGGTTGGGGCATTACAGTTGGTATCAGAGGAAGTTTAGTACAGATCTTGGAAGCTAGATTTAGATAAACTCTGATTAGAGGACGTAGACCTAAGATGATCTTTGAGGATTAGTATAGAAGAACTTCTTAGAATTTTGGTATTGTAGAGATTTTGTGAGTTTTCCGAGCAATACATCCCTGTCTAGATACGAGAAGGTAGAGGCGGATCTGGCACAGATGTACCTAGGGGTAAAACCCGAAAACTCTGCTTTGAGCTAGACTCAAACGGGAACTGGTGCACGACAACATGCCTTGCTGCCCTATTGGTTACGACACTCCCAGTGGATATGCTTAGGATAACTATCATTTTCTTTACAAATCATTATGAAGTGTTTATGAGTATATAATTCCTCAAAGAAAACATTTTTATGATTATGGATTATACCCATAAATAGTTCAATTTTTGTTAAGTGATTTATAAGTATAGGATTATGTATTTTGATTCATAAACTGATCTAGTTTATGCCATTGTTTAGAAATGGCGCCTAGTGGAAGAAATGGAAACCAAATCAATGCACGCACTCCATGTAGGGTTTTCCCTCCTGCTCAAGATAATTATAGTGGAGTTGGTGATGCAACTGGTGTCGATCAGCTAATCACCATACTGGGACAACTCACTCAGGTTATGAATAATAACTTTACCCGTATGGAGCACCCTGATCTATATCATGGAGGATCAATGTTAGATCGATTCATGAGGAAACATCCACTAATGTTCAATGGGAGTACAAATCCCTTAGTAGATGAGCAATGGATAAATTCCCTAGAGAAAATATTTAAGTCTTTGGGGAGTAGTGAAAGGGAAAAAGTTATCATGGTAGTTTACCCCCTCACTGGAGATGCTGATCAATGGTGGTCATTGATTCAAAACATGAAGAAAGATAATGAAGTATCAAATATGTAATGGAGAGAGTTCAAAGATCTGTTTTTAGAAAAATACTTTCCTCGCGACTATCGAGCAGATATGGAAAGGCAATTTCTGAGTCTGAGACAAAAGGAGGATGAGAATGTCACAAAGTATGAGGCTAACTTTAAAAGGTTAGCAAGGTATGCTGGAGATTATATACATAACCAAAGAAGAAAGATTGATCATTTATTTGATGGGTTAAAACCATTTCTCCATCGACCATTAGTCTCACAGTCCTTTTCATCGTACGAAGACATTGTCTCATGTGCTATCAAGACCGAAAAGGCATTCTCTAAGTCTTATGACTTTAAAGCAAAGTAAGAGAATAAGAGAACTTCTAATTAGTCTAGGAATGGAAATAAGGGGAAGAAGGGAAAAGTTTAATATCCATCCTGTGGTAAGAAACACCCCGGTACTTTCTTGAAGGGAACGGGAGTCTGTTACAAGTGTGGTGAAAAAGGCCACCAAGCTTATGATTGCAAGGGGAAGAAGGAAGCTACCAATGTTCATTGCTACAATTGCATGGAGATGGGGCATTATGCAAATGAATTTCCTAAGCATCAGGAGAACTTACCTCAGTAAAGGCCAAGGTATTAAGGCCAAGATTATGTTATCACTACTACTGAGGTAGAAGCTCCGAAAGACGTCGTGGCAGGTAATTTAATGGTTTCCTCAAGTTTAGAAAATTCATTATTTGATTATGGATCATCGCATTGATTCATATCTTCCCAGTTTGCTAAGAAAATTAGATATTTCCAATTTGATTTAACAAGGGAGTTGTCAGTTAAAACCTCTAAGGGAAGTATCATTGCAACAATGTTTTGTGAATCAGTCCCCATTAGAGAACATAAATGTTCTTTATCTGCTGATCACATCGTCATACCTATGATTGAGTTTGATATAATCCTCGGTATGGACTGGCTTTCGGACTATGATGCGAAGATTTATTGTAAGAATAAAGATGTTACGATTTTTGATGATAATGATAAGGAACACCTTATCTTTAGAGGAGAATCGTCACCGCCTAATTCTTATTTAGATCCACCCCCAATAGTTCAACTAAATTCAATTATTGGAGAGGAAGAGAATGAAATGATTGTGGGTGAGGAAAGGAATGTTCAAATAGAGGATGTACCTGTTGTGAAAGAATTTGTAGATGTATTTCCGGAATATTTACCTGGACATCCTCCAGAACGAGAAGTTGAGTTTTCCAATGATTTAATTCCTAGATCAAGGCCAATATCATAGACCACTTATAGAATGGCCACTATAGAATTATTTGAACTAAATAAACAACTAGAGGAATTGAGTAATAAGGGATGTATTCACCCTAGTGTTTCTCCATGGGGAGCCCCTGTTCTTTTTGTTAAAAAGAAAGACGGATCTATGAGGTTATGTATCGACTACAGGGAGATCAATGCTATAAAAATAAAGAACATGTATCCCCTACCTCGCATTGATGATTTATTTGACCAACTGCATGGAGCTCAATACTTTTCATAGATTGAATTTCGATCTGGATACCATCAGTTGTGTGTGAAGAAGGAATACATTCCGAAGACATCATTTCGAACCAGGTATGGTCATTATGAGTTTACTGTAATGCCTTTTGGATTGAAAAATGCACCCTCTGTATTCATGTATCTGATGAATAGAGTTTTCAAGGAGTATCTCGATGAATTTGTGGTGGTATTTATTGATGATATCTTGATATACTCTAAATTCTACGAAGATCATGAAAATCACTTGCGCATATCCTGAAGACTCTGAGAAGACATGAATTATATGGGAAGTATAGAAAGTGTGAATTCTGGCTTCAGAAGATTTCTTTTCTTGGCCATATTGTCTCTAAAGATGGAATATTTATTGATCCTTCTAAGACCAAGGCAATACAAGAATGGCCATCACCTACGAGTATAACTGAGGTACGTAGTTTTATTGCTTTAATAGGTTATTATCGACGATTCGTCCAGAATTTTGCCCGATTGGATAACCAATTAACGATGCTCACACGTAAAGGGTTTAAATTTGTTTGGACAAAAGAGTGTGATTTTTTTTTCAAAGAACTGAAGAGAAGATTATTCAATGCTCCTATATTGACTCTACCATCAGGGAATGATGGGTTCTTTATTTATAGTGATGTATCTAAGAAAGGACTTGGTTGTGTCCTTATGCAGAATGATAGAGTTATTGCCTATGCATCACGATTGTTGAAAATTCATGAACAAAACTATCCTACTCATGATCTCGAGTTAGCAGCTGTGATCTTTGCTTTGATGATATGGAGGCACTACCACTATGGTGAAAAATGTGAGATTTATACTGATCACAAGAGTTTGAAGTATATTTTCTCACAAAAAGAGCTCAACATGAGGCAAAGGAGATGTCTTGAATTACTCAAGGATTATGATTGCACCATACACTACCACCCGGGGAAGGCAAACAAGGTGGAAGATGCTTTGAGCAGAAAAGATCATAGAGTTTTGAATAATATGAGAATTGAAAGGGATCCAATTTTCATGGATCTAGTGAAGATGGACATGGGAATAACCAGGGAAGTTGAAACATCAATGATTTTTCAAATGGTTGCCAAACCATCTTTAATAGAAAGGATTAAGAGTTATCAGATCGATGATGAAGAATTTGAAAAGAAGATTAAAGCTGTGAATGATGGGAGACTGAGAGACTTTGTGTATGAAGATGGATTTTTGAAATTTGGGAAGAGACTTTGTGTTCTTGATATACCTGATCTAAAAAGGGAATTGTTGGATGATGCTCATAGTTCCAATTTCCCTATACATCCTGGGAGCACCAAAATGTATAGAGATATGAAGGAACATTTTTTGTGGGACAACATGAAGAGGGGTATTGCTGACTTTGTGTCAAGATGTATGGTTTGTCAACAATTGAAAGCTGGAAGGCAACAGTCCGGAGGAGTCATGCATCCTCTTCCCATACCGGAGTAGAAATGGGACAATATTACGATGGACTTTGTCATGGGACTACCAAAGACTCCTAGAAGGAACGATGCAATATGGGTTATTTTTGATTGTCTTACCAAGTCAACACATTTGATTTCTATAAGAGAATATCTACCCATGGAACGTCTAGAAAGACTATATATTAATGAAGTTGTGAGACTTCATGGAGTACCTCTGTCTATTGTTTCTGATCGTGATCCCCATTTTACTTCAAGATTATGGAAAAGTCGTTAGTAATCCCTGGATACTAAACTTCATTTGAGCACTGCTTACCACCCTCAGACAGACGGACAATCAGAATGGACTATTCAAACCTTAGAAGACATTTTGAGATCTTTCTCACTTGACTTTCATGGTATGTGGGATCAGTATTTACCTCTGGTAGAATTTTCCTATAACAATAGCTTCCATTCGAGTATTCAGATGGCACCATATGAAGTATTATACGGAAAGAGATGTCGTACACCAACCTGTTGGGATGACGTTGGTGAAAGAAAACTTGTAGGCCCAGAACTGGTGGAGGAAACGGTGGAAAAGGTGAAGGTAATCCAAAATCACATCAAAGCAGCTCAAAGTAGGAAGAAGAGCTATGCCGATAATCGAAGGATGGATTTGGAATTTCAAGTCAGTGATCATGTTTTCCTAAAGGTATCTACATGGAAGGGAGTCATTCGTTTTGGTAAGAAAGGTAAATTGATTCCCAGGTACATCGGACCTTTCGAAATTCTAGAACGAATTGGGGCTGTAGCCTACCGATTGGCAATGCCTCCAAGTCTCTCCAAAGTTCACGATGTGTTCCATGTATCTCTATTGAGGAAATACATGCATGACCCAACGCATGTACTCACCTATGAAGAATTAGAACTGGAACCTGATCTGTCCTATTGTGAAGAGCCCGTCAGGATTCTTGATACGAGAGAACAAGTACTGAGAAACCGGACGACGTGTCTGGTAAAATTTTTCTGGAGAAACCATAATATGGAAGAGGCAATGTGGGAACCAGAGGAACTTATGATGAAGAACCACCAGATTCTTTTCCTGTGATAAGTATTCTAGAAATTTCGAGGATGAAATTATTTTAAGGAGGGGATAATGTAACACCCCAAGCTTCTACGATACGCTTCTCTTTGAATAATGTGATAGCGTGTGTTGTACGTAGCATCGAGTTCTAACACACCACAACCAATCAAAATAACCGTTATGAATAGTAATACCTACTTTTTGAAATTATATATATTTCATATTTCAAAATGTACTTCATTTTTGTATTCGGAATATTGAAATTATCCTAAGTTGAATTTTTGGTATTTTTCTAAGAAATTCCAATTTTTATGAATAGTGAAAAATACTTAAAAACAACTTTTTTAATAAAAATAATTTATAGTGATAAATTATATTATAGAGTGGTTTTAAATCATAATTATAATAATTTTTTTACCATTTTATCCAATGGTGTTCATTATAATTAATTTCACTTTGAAATTGGACATAAACAATTATCAATCTTTTGATATATATTGTTTCTTAAAACCATGCTATTTGTTGTGATAGCGGGAATCAATTATAAAATTAATTAATTCAACATATTTGTTTGGAATTTTGTAAAATAGAAATAATTTTTGAATTCATAATATCAATTATAGCATAGGGTGAAATTTTGGAATTGTTCTGAAAAACTTCAATTTTTAATGAATAGTGAAACTACTAAGTGGTAGTTAAAAAACTGAATTTTTCATAAAACATAATTTTACCACTTCTGTGAATGGAATTTAGAAAATCCGAGAGACACCGTTAATATAAAGAAGTAAAATGTGGTTCAATGAGATGAAAATAAAGTTTGCTGAATAGTAACTTTTTACATTTATTTACAACAGTTAAAAGTAAAATAGGGAAATTAAGGGTAAAAATGATATTAATATTACCCTAAAACATGTCTTAATTCTATTTAACAAGTATATCTCGACCATAAATAACCTTAGGAATAAAATATTATCATTTAGGTCCACCTGGATTAGATTAGGACATTTATTATTATTTAATTCAAAGAAGTGATAAAAGAGTTAAAATCCATGTTTATTTACTAAAACATTTTTAATATAGGGTTATACATAATATAAATTCAATTGTAAATAATAATTAGAAAGATAATAAGATTTCCTACCCAATGATATTTTATTTATAATTTTTATACTTTAAATAATTGAATTTATTTATGACACACTGATGATGTAGTAATTACCATAATTCTGAAAAATTAAAATAATTGATATTATAAATTCCCAAATAAATATAATTTGAGACTTTTAATGAATTACAATAATTTTATAGTATAATATGAAATTTTAGGATTTATTTAATTAAATTTTGTCTAAGTAAACATTCTGTTATGAGTTTTACAAAAAATCAATTATTGAATAGTGTCAAAAGTGACATAAAAGAGTTTTTAAAACAAATATTATATTATTAATTGATATTAAATTCCTAAAAATATAAGGATCGGAAAAGAGACTTATATCATGATAGGTATATCATTAATGGACCAATTGGGGGTCTCTTGGAAGTATATAGTATTTTTATTAACTATATATTTTAAAAATTCAAACTGACATGGTAAATGTCAAACTAATTAACTAAGAGGTAAAACTAAAAGATAAGGTTAATATAGTAACCCAAACCAGTATAAATTCTATTGGTTGAATGTTTTTAGACCTATCCCCACATTAAACTTTGAATAATCAACTTTGGATCCATTATAAACCGAATATTTATTTATTATAAATTAATATTTCTATCTTTTCCAAAGGTGCCCCTCACCCCTCTTATAAAAGGGAACTCCTCCTTCTCATTTATCCACACCTTCAAAGCCTTTTGGTTCAGCCAAACTCTGCCCCAATACTCTAACAACTTCCCTCAATACAACCTAGTGGCCTTATTTTGATCAGAAAGCCAACCTATAGAGCCCTTTTGATGAAATCAAAAGGAAGAACCAGAAGAAGAGGTAATGTTTTCACCAGCCCTTTTCAAGTTCCTTTCTTCTTCCACTTCTTCTTTATTTGTTATTACCACTATAAAATAATAACTCCAGTATCTTATATATAATGTGATGTTATTATAAATATGGTACGACCATATTCATTATTCTATCCACCCTTTTAATAACATGTCACTATACGTGTGTACGTACGGCTTACCGTCTCCACGTCGTGGTGTAATTGTTATTCAATATATTATTATTTGGATGGGTATAATAATGATGTGTAACTCATGTAAATAATAAATATAACATGTTAATGATTCAGTATATATGATATTCCATCCATTTATATATTATTTTAATATCAAAAGAATGATATTGTCGCTCGTGCGTACGTACGGACTACCGTCTCCACGAACGCGATGAGATTCATTCACCATCGTATCCATTCAAGTATAATTATCATTTGATGATTTAAAAATTATGTTTAAGGACTTGATATAATTATGGATATGAATAAGATACAACCTATACATAACAAACACGGCTTATGTAACAAAACATATAAAAGAAAATGAGTAAGTTAACACCCGAAAAGACGATAAGTCTAAGATATTATTAACAAATCAATGTTAAAAGATCATATATAATATCATATTAATATATATGATTCTTGTATAATTTAATAACAATTATTTCACCATTATACAGGAGTTTAACCGACCCCAACCAAGTAAAGGTACAAGGTCAAGGTTATTTCACAATCTCTTCATTATCCGAAGCTGTTTATACGTAATAATCTACTGGGATCTCTTTATCATCCAGATCCATGTTTCTTAAAAATGTATTCCAAAACATTTTTACTATTTACAAGAATATGAGTTAAAGTCATTTATACCCTTGTTTGACTTTCTATAAGAGGTTTATAAAGGAATCTTTCCGTTGTTTTCCAAACAAGGTGCTTTTTAACCTTTTCGACAAAATTAAGGTAAGAATGTTTTTTTAACTTATATGGCGGGTGCATCTATTTTCCGCCATTATAAAATCGTCGAAGCTTTTATTACAAGCTTATAAGAATATTTTCAAAGAAAATGTTTTATTTTATAAATATATGACTCTGAAATGATTTCAAAAATAGAATGAGATATTTCTCTAAAAAGAGTTTTGATTTCATCTATGTCAACATCCTTTGATGGATTTTATGCTTATTTATAGTTGATTTATAATTATACAAAACTTCTATATTGTATTGAAGGTTTTGTGATATGTTTGGCTGTGGATGTGCTATTTTTATACCATTCATTGTTTATGGTGAAAGTATTGACATTTCATATGCTATTTTTAATATGAATGTTTATGTTATGTTTAAAACTTTTCATATGGGAATGCATTGGACTTAATATATGACGGGTGGAGCCCGCTATAGCTCCTCGATGCATCGGTAGTTCTCATGAGACAAACTACTGTCATGGAACGTGGCCTTGACTAAATCTTATTTGTAGTCTTGGCACGAGGCCTTGGCTATGTGTTTATGATTGTATGTCATTATGCATTCCATCATTATGAATGTGGTTATTGATATTACATGTGATTATTTGATTAGTAGAATATTAATGTGAATAAGTAAATGGAATTATTTCATTTTACTTTTTCCATTCTATGTTGAAATTCATGTTTAAAAGGCTTTTGTTTTAGTTATACATTTCCTTACATTTTTATGCTTATTTGTGAATGTTTCTGCTATATTGTTATCCTTTCTGGGCATTTGAGCTCACCCCTTTTCTATGTTTTATTTTTCCCAGGATGTGAAGAAGTAATTTATGAATGACCTACAGGGATAGTATGTGGGGATATGAGTGTGGATTATAGAGACTATGTTTCTGTAGTAGTTTTTTACTTTGTGATGTAATGTAAAACTTTATGAATATATCTCGTGTTTCCAAGGCTACTAAACCAATCGGTCTTTTGAGATTTGATCTTTCTTGTGATCATGCCAATGTTATGTAATAATGCACCGACTCTAGGTAACTGGGGTTGGGGCGTTACACCTTTAGCCCTAAATGGACCATCATTATGAACTATGGTCTATGAATGAAGACCATATACAACATTCCCTTGGCCAATTATGTATGACCATAATCTCTTGCCAACATTTTTTTTTCAAACAATAAGTCTTTAAATTATGTGTAAAGGACATGCAAAACATTATATAATAAAACACAGTAATGTTCTTATCATGAAAATTAATGATCTCCCTCAATGATCTCCACAAATTAATGTATTACGATAAAATATTATAACATAAAGGGAGAAGATGAGAAAATTTGGCAGGTCCTTTTGTATGACCAATAAACAGTGGATCTGTTTGTACATGAGACACTAGTTCAGTTAGTATTAGAGTAGTTGAATGATATATTCCTTTTTCTCTATTCTGTCTTCCATACATGGTGTCATAACTATTTTTATATCCTAACCCAATATTGAAATTATTCCATTCAATAGTCCTACATCATTTAATTTGTTTTCTATTCTTATTCTATCTTATTGGCTTTCAACAATTATAATATTCAATGTAAATAGATTTGAATACTAGTTTTCCTGTAATATGTTTCAGATATAGTTCTTTATATGTTCCCCTAAAAGATAATGTAATTAGGAATCATATTTATCATAAGGGAATGCCATCTAATCCCCATACACTAAGACACGTTTGTAGTAAAATATATATTTTTGAATATTTTATTCTATATCCCCCAACATTTATATATCATATTATCCATTATTATATGAAATTATATTTTTTTATATACAGAACAAACAATAAAAACCTTTATATAAATTTTAATTCTATTGATTTTAAAATGTTTCAAAAAAATTCTCATATTCGGAGAAGGTATCAAATATCTATCAATCAATTCAAATTAATATCATAATTGAGATTCCCTAAACACAATGACATGATATTCCATTATTCAAGACTATAAACCAAATTACCCATTCTCTATTATATTGTATTATATTGATCTGTCATTCATTCACTTAAGGGTTTACCTTTCCCGTGATGGATTTACATTCCCATGAATTTGGTTAACATTTATAATCCTAAATATTGAGTTACATATATTAAAATAACTTATACATTAACAGATATACTCATATCATGATTAGTGATGACAAATATTTTTATATTCACATTGGGTTCTATATATTCATACACCAAAATAAATCATCCCATATTTTGTAAAAGCAGTCCAAATGTAATCAATAAGTGTGGTCGTTATTATATGTCCTTATAATACATAATGTGGAAAAGATTAAATCATGATGATGAAATCCCATAGAGTGAATCCTTTGTAATCTTGAAGTCTCATCTCAATAGACATTCATGTCATTTGATTTTGAAAAAATTGAGAATTTCAAATTCAAAAGGATTGAAACATGTTATCTTAAAAACCCTATAAGGGAATCCTGATGAATGTATGAGTATATTTCATGAAGGACTCTTTTAGAAGAGACATATAAAAATTATTTGTTAGAAAAATAAAAATCTCAATGATTATACGATATACCATTTGACCCCAAAATATGTAATTTTATTATTTGATGGGCCTATGTCCTAGAAAAAAATTATCACTCCTAATTTTCTTCATTAATGGAATATAATATTTTAGATTCAACTTAAAATGTGTTATAGAATAAAATTATGGTCTTCAAATCCATATAAACATTGGGACATCCTATTAAAAATACCACCTTATTGATCCTCATCATATTTATTCAAATCAATCCTATGAATATAATTACTTTATTTTTATGGTGATTATAAAGACATGAAAAATATTCTTATAAATAAATGAACTCTTTCCACTTAATGAAATTTTACAATATTTTACAATATAAGAAAAAAAATGGAATTTTTGTATACATTAATCATCATATGTTTATTTAAACTAGAATAAATATGAATAGTAAATGGAAACACATACCAGAAACCAATAACACATTATTTCATTAAATATTAATGTTAAATTACATATAATAAAACATGAATTATAAAATATAATATAACAATAGGAAAAATCTGGATAAATTATGTGGAACATAAAATTTAGTCCCACGTCAATTCCCTAGATACTTTTCACAAATGAAAATCACTATAATAGGAGAAGAAAGTGTTATTAATATAATATTCATTATGTAAATGAAATTAAAATTTCATACAAATGATGGTGAATGAAGTTAAGTAAGAATGATATTGTATTAATATTAATCGTTTATCATTATATTATACATTTTTAAACTAATAGACTTTATAAATATTATGAGAAATATTAGTAAAATAGTTCTTCATTGTTAATATTGTCTTCCTAGATGGATTTAAATGATCGTTTGGATTTTTAATGATATTATTAATATTGTATTATTTCAGAGATTATAAAAATATTTTATTAGAAATAATTTTTATGTGGCTATTTTAATAAAAAAAAATTCTTTTATAAAATTATTATGAAATGAAAATATATCTTAATGAATCAATAAGTAATTATTATAACTATCATAATGTTTATTTTTCAATTAAATTATAGTTTTCATCAAAATAATGATTTTTTAAAAGGATAATTTTCTAATATATATATAGTGAATGTTTTTGATGAAATAAATTTTATTTTCATTTCAATAATATCAAAATATCATATTGATAATTTTTTTGGAATTTTTTAATAATGTGGATTTTTTAAAAAAATTGAAAATTTCTACATTAAGAGTGATGCGATTATAAGATATAATTGTTATGTCATAACAATTAAAAGTTTTATGAATAATTTTTATCAATCTTAATTAATTTAATAACAATAATATATATTTATATATATTAATTTAAATACATTCTATACCATAATTTCTTAAACCAAAAATTGTATTTATAAAATAAAATTTATTTTATGAGATTTTTACATTTACTAGGTTGGTTTAAGGTATGGTTTTGTTTTTGAATTACTCAAATGTGATACCAAACTCTCTATATATAATAAATTTTCTAGAAAAATTATAGTAATTGTATAAAACCACATGTGGTTGGATCATATGATAAAATAAATGCTATTTATTCATTTAAAAACCTCTCATCATTATGTATATGTACAACCCATTATCCATGTATCTGTAATAAAATTTAAGAATACAAGAATTTAGTTCAATTTACATTGAAAATAGTTCCTCCAAGAGTACATCAAGGTTTTACTATGCCACCCTCATGTTTTCGGATTAAAAAATTCAATGTAGTGAAATTATCCTTTTTTCTCCCTTTTCATTCCATTACTCAGTGTCTTTTAGTATTATTAATATCAACTATACTTTCATTTCATGGAAATATTATCTTCTCTATACTACTTAAAACGATTTTTAACAATTGGAGACCTATATTCCTTCTCATTATTCCATTCCCATAATACATGTTTCATACTATTACACTGCGGAAATTACTTCAGGAATTATTCTATTTTTCAATAAATATTATTAGATTGTAAAATCCATAAAGCTCTAACATACACATGTAAATTTACCAATATATAAATATAATATATTAATTTAAGGAATTACATAAATATAACTCATATTATGTTATCCAGGGATACAAATTTTTTAAAGATCATGTCTTAATCACTTCCGTATTCAATGTATTCATATGAAACCATCTCACTACTATTTTTTAGGATATTGACAAAATGATTTATTATGATATTTCTTATCACATGGATTACTAAATATTATGTGATTACCTTGATAAGTTTTAATTAATTTTTTAATGAGTTAATATCAACATATGATATATTTTATTATATCTTTCTGAATAAGCATGATAATGATGATTTATGACACCCTAGTGATAAAAAATTGTGATATTTTTATGATTCTATTTTTTGAATAATTAAATAGTATGATTCACATTAGTTTTTTATGAAATTCTGGATGTTAAAATTATCTACCCTTATATATATACATCCTTCACATATGCTATGTATATCATTTTTTGATACCCTTGCTGGAATTAATAGTCACCACTTTCATTGATTTATGACTCCATCATATGAGGGGTAGTACAATTATAATTATAATAACCTATAAATCTATCAATAATGTAGACTAGAAGAATTTAAACATATTATGTTTTTCATGTATTATTTTCTAATTTCAAAGGGTCTAATCTTCTAAATATACTCTGTATTATAAAATTTTGTTCTATTTGATTAAAGGGATAAGAAATAAATAGATTAATCTCCATAGTATTGGTATTTATTCCAATTTACATCCATTATTGAATAATAGGTATAAATCATTTATCCAAATGGTTCAACTATAATGTTCTAGTGATGTAATCCATTCCTATACCTATTTGTGAGGTATGCCCAGAAGGATATCTTTTTAACTCAGGAATTTTGGAAACATAATTGATGTTATAAATTTCAAAATAAATGATCTAATGGATTCATTTTATCCAGATATTTACTTCAATGGATTTTTAGTTTTTCATGAATTAAAAAATTGATACAATTCAAAGAATGAGTGAATATATTCCCTATATTACTGTAGATTCAGTGTTATTTCATTCCAAATTAATCTAATTCTAATATGAATCATTTTTAAGTCTATGAATTTATTTCCATTCACTTTTCATAGAATATATTATACCATCATCCATCAAATGATACGTTTTGAGGATTTGATGTGATTTGTCTATGTATCAAAATTAGATTCAATTAGTTTTTCCATGTGCTGTATAGATATACACATAATAAAGGACTTAGATTCCTAAAAAGAAACACCAAATCAAATAAACTGTTGAAAAGGCCCTCTAGTTTAGGGTGCGAAATGGATTTAAATTTTTTTAATTTTAAATCATTTGATATACACAAAAAATATTATTTGACGGTCTTATGGGACATTTTATATCTCAAAAAACATCGTTATATTTTTTATGCACTACATCTATGTGTGTCGTTTTCATTATAGGTATTAATATTTTTTGAAGGGAAATCATGAAATCAAAAGGAAAAAGAATTATGCTCAAACATTTTTACATTTTCCATATGAAACCCTAGTTTGAATCGAAGTCATTCACCTAACATCATCTTTGAAATTTATAATTTCCCCAAATCCTCAAGTTTCCTCAACTTTGTATGTCACCCTCAATTCTAGATGTGTTCCAGATATAGAATTACCCACTAGTAGGTTCCCTTATCTCATACCATATGTGGATAAAAATATATATAAGAAGCTCAATCTTACGAATGACACATTCATGAAAAACTACCATCTCATATGGTTTTAAATTTTCAAATTAATATGATCCTTTTTTGTCCAAATTTACACCTTTTGAAAAAAAATATAGGCCAAGGATCTTCATTTCCCATGTCTAACAACTAAGCCTTAAAATCACCTTAATTAGATTATTAATACATAAATAAAATGAAAATTAACAGAAATAGAGGTTATTTGCGTTACAGAATGGTCTATAATATTAAAACTATATCCATGTAACAAGTTCCACAATATTTTATCAATACTATTGTAAAGGAACCTTTTTATGTAGTAAATATTCATTATATTAATTTAATAACATCTTCAGGGACCCCAATAACTAGGTAAAAGCTTTACCAGTATTCAATCATCCATATTTGAAACTTTCCCTAAAATTTCTAGGGAACCAATTCACAAAAATATCACCTGGGAGATGAATCTTATTCATACTAACTAGGGAGAATCTTCTTTATCACCGTCTCTTTTGTTATTTCAGTTATTCCACTGTGTCCCACAAGAGTGGAGTCCTTTCCTCTATATTGGAATATATGAGTAAATATTCTTTCATAAATTTCATTAAGAAAATAAATAATCTTATTCTATCAGATTACGAAATTAGTGACAAACTAGATTCGACAGTTGATCATTCCTTTAATAAAAATCCTAATTGAGCCTCTAGTTACATGATTTTATTCTATTGAAACATAATTCACATGATACGATAATGAAAAACAATATTCTTCCCATCAACAAAAGTTGTACCTTATTAATGTATGGATGATAATTATCCTACTAGATAGGTAGATCCCTCTATGTGATCAAAATCATGGATTCCAATTATTATTATAGACCTTATATGGATGAAAATATGGATGTGTATCTTATAATTATGATGGATTTATTCTAAAACTATGAAGTATTCTGAAAAATGTTGTACATCTATATGAAATACCCGGTCCTTTCTTATAGGCACCATTGTCTCATAAACTCTACATCCTTCCATTATTATTCAAATTGTGTACGATGGGTGGAATGCATTTCCATTCATTTTTGAAACTTGTTATAGTTATTATTTGTGTTGTCACCAAATACCTAACATAATTCATCTGTTGAATCCCGAATGATTGTACCCCATCCGTATATAAATATGAATTTCAATAATATTTTATGGATCTTACACCTCTTTTTTCATATAGTTAAAATTACACCAATAGGTATATATATTTTTCTTGATAATGAAATTATAATATTTACAATTCCTAAATGTTTTCTATCCAAATAGGTGAATGGACCAACTTATATTTCTACGAAAGCCTTAAATGCATAAAACATATTCAATCCTCTATTTTGAAAACATTTAAAAATGATATGTCCCTATATATTGATATTGAACATTTTTTTCAATGTTATATACAAATGAAATTAAAATGACTGACACTGATGTTAAAAAATTTGGATGGGGACACAATAAAAAGACGAAATAATGAATTAAAACAACCTTATCATATGATCATTTTTACATTGAATGATTTGATGTAGGATCTTAAACTGTATCACTTTAACTATATTGGTTTTGATTCTTGTTTTAGTGGGATACGTTGGATACCACCATGACATTACAATATAAGATCATCAACCACTCATTTCCATCATAATGGGACTATATTCTCCATGAGATAACATAATTCATTCCATTATATATTTATATTCTCTTTTGTAATACAAATCTATTTTGAAAAATATATAATTTATAAATTAATTTTACAACATTGATAAACTGTGTCACCTATAAAACTGATTTTAAATGAAATGTAATATAATATTTGTAAAATATTATTCAAAAATGGTCATTAAATATATGAAATTATGTATGTGTGGTGTGAATAGGAATATACAGGTTTTGAAAATTATGTAAAACTATTTTTTCAATAAAATATATTTATAAATAAGTTTCATTTTCTTATAAAATATTTATATTCATTGAAAATAAATATTTGTTCTTATAATTGTTTGATATTAGTCATTTTGATGAAATAATCTAATTTATTTATGAAACATTAAGAATTTATTTTTGAAACAATTGATATAGTTTTATAAATGTTCATGAAAAAGTTATCCAGGATTAAATTTTTGAAATTTTTCAAAAAAGGATGTCATTTTTTGAATAGTGAATAAATCCAATTTTTATTAAAAATTACAAATAATTTAAAACATTTATGAGGATAAATTTTGTTTTTTAATAATTTTCAAATTAAAATCAGTTTGTTTATGTAATTAATTTTTCAATTAATGTAGTTATATTAATTTGTATGAGAATTTTATTTTAAAAAATGTAGTTCCTATGAAATTTTTTATAGATTATTGATTATTAGCACTTTTGGGTTTATTTATAAATTTTTTTATGAAAATAAATTATTTGATTTTTTTGAAATGAATTATATATTTTTAATCAAACATATCACAAAAAAATTAATGATTCTACATTAATTTTTGGTTATTATGAATTGCTAAAAAAGTAAAATAATTTTACCACAATTATGATTAAAACAGGTTTACATATGGTTATGAAACATATAATTATATAATTTGTAATTAAACATGTAAAATCATATTGGATAGACATATTTGGACAACATAAATTCCTATCTCCAAATATGAATACATTCAGAAGAATTTTTTTTAGAATGATGTAATAATTATTTATTCCTTTCAGAAATCTCATTTCTTTTATCTCCACCACATAATAATGGACACCCCATCCCCTAAATTATTACACCACATTATTCAATATAGGTAACAAAATAGTATAAATTATCTTTTATAATTAATTTTTAATGTAAAGTATGTTCTTTATTCCCAAAAATAGGAGCCATGTTGTCCTTAATTATATATCTAAATGTATTCATCCGAATAAGACATATTCGATTTAAATGATCACTACATTTCTCTTTTTCTTTTAACTCTACTAAATATATAGTATTAATCGTGATATAAAAAAATAATTATTTTAAATATAATTAATTTTTATCATTAATATAGAAACAAAAACATCTACCCTCTATTCCATCAAATTGGAAGTGATGTTATCACTTGTGCAAACATGTTGGCTACCACATCCACATAGAGATGCAATAATGTTTTCATAACCATAATTCACATACAATAACTATTATAGTATTAATTTTTATATATTTTACTTATTTAGAAACTAATATTATTTAATTATAATATAATAACCATATTATTTCCTTCCAAACTATTGAAAAATTAGAACATCACTCATGAATACATTTGGATTACCACATCCATGACGTGTTGTGATTTGTTTCTATTCATGATTTAAATGGATGGTTTATATGATTGATTTGATAAATTTATATGATATATATATTATATAAAAATTATTCTATAATGTTTAATTATTTTGTATCTCTTTATGAGAATATTTATCACAAAGTAAAAACATAATTCACATGTTTGTATGAAATACCATCCCTATGAATGGTGTGATTAAATTGTCCATGTTTATTATAAATTTATCATTATAAATATATATATATGTATTATTTTATATTTATATAATAATTAAAATTTTGGAAATTATGGAAAACTGATAAATGTATAAGGACCAGAGTTACCCATAAAAAAACACGAATCATGATGTAATTATCAAATAGAACCTCGATTTTAGAAAATAATTCAAAAAAACTTTATAAAAAGGTTATCCGGAATTAATAAATGATATGATATATTGTATAATAGTTTTTGTATAGATTTAGAATAAATAAAAATTTATTATAAATTCATTTTTCTTATTTATAAAGTAATTTAGACAGATGGTATGTGTTTACATGATAATCACATCCTTAATCATGATATTTCATGTTTGAGCCTCCACTCAAAAAACAATTTTGTCCCTAATTCTGAAACACAATATAATGTCTTCCCCTATAGTTATTTTAATTAATTTCAATTGTTCATTTTATTTTCATCTCATTTTGTACTCAATACATTGAAATATGTGTTTATAAAAGAAAAAAACTCATGTTTACTTACTTATAATTGAATATTTTCCTTCCATGTAAATATTTTCTTTAAATGGTTATAATGTATCTTATTAAAACTATAAAATGGTTTATTATATAAAATTTGAACCATATTTGATTTATAAAAAATATTTAAAATAAATATTCAAGTTGTTTTCCAAATGAGGTAATATAGTCTTCTTATAGATGTAGTGAGTGAAATATTTGTTTTAACATACACAACATGAAATAAATTTTACACCATCATTAAAAACCATATATTTTAATCTAAAATTAAATTTTTCAATTCTTATTTTATAAATTTTTTCACTTAATATGTGGTGTTTTTTTAGATTTTAAATATCTGATTTTTTTAAAAAAATGTGTATTATCCATAATACATTTTCAATGATTCGAATTAATTTATTTTTCAAATATTCTAATATCTATTTTTAATATTATTATTTAATGATTATATAATCCAATGATACCATATAACATGTTTTTTATTTTTTACATATGATTATCTTGATTCGGGAATCTATATATTTTTTTTATTCTAGTTCATCCAATATAAATATTTATATATTTTTACGCATGATGGTAATTCTTTTAAGTAGTATAATGAATGAATTGTAATTACTAAATTATGAATGTTACGAGAATTAAATATCATCTATATGAATTGATAGGTCTCTAGAGAAACCACATTATAGGTATCTAGCTAAGGTCTTACCCATTAATTTATTTTTCTTAGAAAATGATTCAATATTATGATTATTATGTATGAAATTATGTATTACATAATTATGAAACTTGTGATTGATTTCCATGTGATTAATTAAATTGTTATGATATTAATAATTAATTTACATTATAATATTATTATTTATATTGGATTACCTTTAAATCATTTACTATTTCCTTATTATTTCAACCATATTCCGCTTCAACTTTCTAAATTACCTTATAGAGAATCTACTTTCAACCCATTATTAGGATTCTATTCTCCATGATTCTAGGAATTGTATTATGATTTATATCAATGGATATTATTATTGATATATTTTCATTATAAAATGAAATACTTTATCTTTCTTTCTTTTTATCCAATGTAATTTTCAATTCAACTTTGTATCAAGTTCTCTAATAAAAATAAAATATTAGTTTCTTTGAGATGGAAAAATTGTATATAGTTATAACATAATAATGTAAACATAAACTCATCAGAACTATGTTCTATGTCATCAATGATGGTATTAGTGGATGTTTAATAGAATCCCTAGTAAGAAGACTTAGGAAACCATATATCAGGTTACAAAACCATATATAATGAATTTAAGGATATATCTATATATATGATAACATGATAATGTTTTGTTTAGGTGGAGATTATGGGGGTTTCCTATAAATACATCATCATATAGGTACTAATAGTAGACTTTGTCTTAGTATAGAATCATTTAGGAGTAATAATAAGATTTAGATTTGGGTTAGGTATATCTCAAGCATCATTCTAGTGAACAATGATGTTTCCCATCATATAAACCTAGTCTGAAATTATTGGTGAATATTTTTTTGTTAATTACATTTTTATAAAATAACCCTTAAATTTTTTGATAATATTTTAATGATTTTATAATATTCCAAAATAATCAACGTTTATGATTATGATATTAGTTATTACAATAATTATAAATTTATGTTGAGTGTTACACTAGTCTCAAAAATATATATTGAAATTATTAATACTAAGATCTGATACTACATATATCATTATATTTTAGTTTTGTCTAGTATAACTAATTGAAACCATATTAATATAAATATTCAATATTAGGATTTCATGACACTATAAGTCAATGAAGCTATATATGGATATGTTGTTGGATCTGAACAAATTATAACAATATTGAAAATAGTTACATAGATTATGACCAATTATCATTCCTGAATGGAGAACACTTCATCAATCAACATGATATAAAAATTATCTTAAAAATTCTGGTTTCATTATCCAATATCATTTGATGATACATTTAATTTATTTTAAGCTAAGAAATGGAGAGGTAAATTTGTGATTATATTTCTATATTTTGTCACTACTAAAAGTGAAAAGGTTTTTTTGCGAATTTAAAAACTTTCAAGGGATACAGAACATTGGTTTTCATTGATTCAAAACACTATTTATGATAATGAAATTCAATTTATAGAGTGGATTATTTCAATTAACTATTAATGGATATATTTTTTTCAGATACAAAATCTAGATATGGGGATAAAATATTTGAGACTAAGAAAAAATTAAGAGGAAAATTATTTTATGTGTGATGATTAAATTGGAGGGAAATGAAAGAACTATATAGATTATATATTTAATCCAATGGGAATGATTAAACATTTCATGGATGGAATTAATACAAAACATCTAAAGAAACAAGTATCCTAAACATTATATTTATATGAGAATATTTTATCATGTGCCATAAATACATAGAAATAATTTTCTATGATTTATTGAATCGGATGAAATAAAGCGGATTATTTGAAGAAAGAGACATAATTGGATAACAATAATAAAGGATAAATTATTTTCAACATTTGATACATGTTGAAGGAAACACCATGGTGCATGATTAATGGAAAATGAGATTGATTCAAGTATATATAAGAGGAGATATTTCTCATGGACTCGTTGGTAATGGATAATCCATAAAAATATAGTTATTTAACTATTTGAATATAGGTAAATATTCCAACCATTTCCCTAAACAATAATGATACCAAACAAAAAATAAACAATGAAAGCAAGGCTATGCTATTGAAAATAATATAGACTAAGGGGATGTTCTAGGAGATTGGATGAAATAAACTCTTAACATCCACTTTGTAAATGAAATTTTTTAATTGATTCAAGTTCTAAAAACTATTCTGTATTTGAATAATTATTAATGATTATCACATCGCCACATGAATAAATATATTTTGATTTTGGAAGTGATTATTTTTAATAGTTTGATGACCACAAATAAAGTCTATAGAACCTCTCCAATATAAGATAATGGGATTATTCTTCCTATAAATCATGATGTTCGATAAATAGTTTTCATTTATATTTTTTTTTCATATTGATTGGATATCTATATATATATCACATATCAATTGTTGTGGATTGTTTATAATATTAGGTATTTCGAATTATCATTCAATTGTGTATTACTGTGATGATATCCAAATAACGTGATACAAATTAATTCAATGATATGGAATTTTTCTACCGATTTAGGTGGAATATATTTCTCTGTTTCTTTGATCCCAAAAGTCATGAGGTTGTCTTTTTCATAGATTTAAAAAACTGGTTCAATGCTTTCATTAAATAAACCATACATATGGGCCATAATTGGGTAATATAAATTCAAGAAATGATTTCTAGATAATATAAATAAGGTACTCATTCTTTATCATTCTTCTACATGGGGGGAAACTATTCATTTTATTATTATTAATGTTCGTTCAATGAATATTTTCATAGATTATCTAGAATATAACATGGCCAATGCTAATGAAAATTATCATCAACCATTTAGCTACGAACTATTTGATATATTGTGAGGATCCTTGTATTTTATTAAGAATGGATTTTGATTTAGATAGAATAAACTAATTGTAATAATAGAATATTTAGCCACAAAATCCTTATGTTTTTGGATTGGAAATTATTAATTCATATTAATGCTTTTTGGTCTTACCAATGGTCTTGTTATATTCATATATTTATTGAATAGGGTCCTAATGGAATAATTCGATTAGTTTGTAGTAGTCTTTCTAGATTATATTCCTACATACTCAAATAGTAAGGATGGACATGATGAATAATTGAGAATTATGCTGATGTATCTAGCTAGAAATAGTTTTATTCTATTTTAAAATCATAAAGTTTCATTCATGGGCCAGGTAATAACATGATTGATTATATCAATAATTCATCAAAGATAAATGATATAGGACAATATCCCATACTGATAATCAAAACTGTAATATTTCATTGGGATGTTGGGATAGTGCTGATTCATTGTGGGAATTTCTTATTATTATCTAATTAATATATATGATCACTTAAAGGGGAGTTATGTTCATATGGATAGATAAATGTGAAGATAGTTACAATTAACTCGGTTCATGGTATGCTAGTTAACCTATTCTAACAATTGACTATAGTAGAGAAGGTTTTCTAATTTAAATTTATGGATTAAATAAATGACTAGGACGAATCCTCATGTACAATTATATGTTAGTATCATATTCCCTTCACAAAATAAATATTCATTATTTAAACTACTCGACTGATTATTTTAGATTGTCTATAATAATTTTCTCATTAAAAATATAAAGGAATTATATATAAAATTAATGTTTTGATATATAAAATGATCAGAAAATATAGAAGTTTATATTTTCATACAATGAGTCATATATGTTCCTAATAAGAAGGAATGAGTTTATTAAAGTTGATGACTACTCAATACATTACAACATTGGAAAAGATAACAAGGTAGATGATTCACTACGTCAAAAGGGTCAGGATATCTTATTTATGATGAAGATCATATTTGATCAAATATTTATGGATTTTCATTATATGTATATTGATATAATGAAGAGAGATGAGAGTACATTACTTTGTTAGACTTATATATTTCAATCAATACGATAGAGGATTATGATTTAAAATAATGAATATTGGGAAATTATGATGATTTTGAGGAATGTTCCTTAGTTTAAAAATATTCCCATTAAATTGATATAGAGAAAACAATTCTCATAAATATCATTATTTAATAAGGAATTATGGGATCAATCTCATATTTCATCATTTAATATTCATCTCAAGAAGTTTCAATGTTTATTTTAAGATATTAAATATTATTTTTTGTGGGAAAACAAAAATAAAGATATTATATATCAGTGGGTTGATTTTTTTATTTTATTGAAGCGTGACTGATATGAAATGAGATTTTACATCCATTAATAATACTAGAATATAAATATTAAAAAATCACCAAATGTTTTTTATGTCTAAAATAAAAAAAATAAAAAATGAAATTTAAATTTTATCCAATTTCTATATGAATTAAGAACACATTATTACTATCTATTTCATTTTATATATTTATTAGATTTATAGAGAAGTGATTAATTATCTTGAAAAATCTCTTGGAGTAAAACATTTTATTATTTCTAATCCTGATCCTCGGATTACATTGATGTTATTGAGATGAATTATGTATTCATTGTATACGAAGATGGGTTTCATTACTACATTAAATACCCAAATATATTTTTATTTTGGGAGGACCTTTGAAATAATAGATTATATTTTTATGTATTCATTATATATCTCAATAGATTTTTAGATCAAAAACTTTCCCCAGTGGAATTTTATTACAATGACATATTTAACTATGGTATGTATATGGATATGTATGATGTACTCAATGTAAATATTCATAGAATTACAATGAATTGAAATTTAATTATGGAAATAAATTTATTCAGACACGAAATAGATACAGAAATGGTAGGGAATGTTAGATATATTCAAAATAATATATGTGTATCTTAGAGTTGATATAAAATTTATGTTGACAATCATTGATAATAAATAATGTGTGAGGCTAGTGAAAAATTAAATCAATGAGTTTCTTGATGGAATAATGTAATAATATTCTTAAATATGAAAAATATATTTCCTTTATATATGATAACATTAAAAATTCGTTATTATATTTGGAAAGTATTTATCGGAATGGGTTTCCAAGAATTCCTTCTATTGTTTATGGCATGTTCCATATATCAATCATGAGGAAGAAAATTCATGAACCAAAAAATACAGTAATCATAGAATTCATACCATTATAATATGATCTCTCTTATAGAGAATATATAATAGATATTCTAAATCATTGATAGAATGTGATATGAAATAAGCCCACACACAAAATAAATGTTTTATCGAAAACCCGTAACTTTTAGGAAGCTACATCAGAACTATAGGATTTAATTGAGAAAATTTAACATTAGTAGATTTTATTTGAGTAATATAATATATTTTGGATTAAATTATTGTAAGGGTGTATAATTTAATACCATGGTTTTTGTAAATATTTATTCTTTTGGGAAAAAATTATTTAATTGATATCTTACATGAAACACTACACTGAGTTTAAACAAAGAACCCATATTATTAAAATAATATTATTTAAAACTAATTGTTATAACATAGTCATTAAAATGTGAGGAATTAATAGTAACACACATATTTTGATAATAATGTAAAAAAAAATTATGGAAAAAAATACATTGATAAATAAGTACTCAATTGTTGGTAATGTCCTTATATGTTTCCAAATTAAATTTGTCTCTAAAAACTGGTTTTTATTTGTATTTATAAACAATAAATAAAAATTATTAATTCAAATATTATAAAAGGTAATGTAGAAAATTATATTTAATTTTTTAATCATAATGACAAATTTATTCTATATTTAATTTTTAAATAATATTAAAATATTTATTTTTTGATGAATAATGAAAATATTGATTTATATTAAAAACTAAAATTTCATATAGAACATCTAAAATGTTATATTTTGTTTTAAAATTTTTTTATATGTAAAATAAATTCATTTATAATAGAATTATTATAATTAAAAAAAATTTAATTAAATTTATATATATTTTATCATAAAACAATTTTATATATGAGAAAAAATTTGTTTCAATGAACTTAATTTTTACCATGTTATATGTGGTTAATTTTAAATTTTATTATACTACAACTATGATATTTATTTTATAAAATAGATTCCATATTTTTAACCACATTTTCCATATTTTCTTATCACGACACATTAATTTCACTATATAATGAATTATAAAAATAGTAAAAAATATAACCACATCTATGTATAAAAAGTGTTTAATGGAGGTTGAACAAAACTGTTATGTTAGGTTTTCCAATTATAATATATAAACTATAGTTCATGCATGTATTGTTTCCACATCCTAGGCTACGTTATAATTATTTTCCATTTCAAACAAATATTATTATGAAATATAATATAAAAATTGAATATTGTAAGAAATACCATGTGTGGTTTCTCCCCTACTTATAGTAGGATACTCATACCCACTCATCAATACACTACACTTAGCCATATTGACAGACCATATGCCTCCGAAATACGCAGTAAAATATTTTTTTATGTTCTAATAGGTTATGTTATCCCAAAAATTCCACCCTTTTCTTATTAAGAGTACATCTAAATGGGTTCATTCAAAGAAAAGGTAGCCACATTAACAGATATATTTATTTTCATTATTCATTTACCTTTTATAAATATATGGTATTCTGGGTGAAATAATAACTTTAATTTCTATAATATACTTAATTTTTTTAATCATTTTGAAATTAAAAACATTTACCCCCAATTATATTAAATTGGATTTGGAAGTATCACTTGTTAGTCTGTGTGGACTAGTATCTCCTCATGTATCACTATAATCAATTCAATAGAGCATGTCCCTAAAATAGTAAAAAATGATATATGATTAATTTTGTCAGAATAATTTTATAGTGATTCTTTATCAATAATCCCAAAGGTGATATTTCAAATTAATTCTTCCCTTTCATTCACCAATTCTGGTATGTACTTCGTGGACATCGTAATGAAACATAGTAATATTTCATCATCTAATTTGTCAATAATAAATATATACCGTTATTATTATACCTATAAAACTATTCTGAACTTCATCATCGTCACATCAGATATCTCATTATGATTTTCTTAATCATATAGATCATCCCATATAATTATCATTTAAATAATATCATTTCTTATCTCCTTTCATCTTTTCTTTGGAAAACATCTTCAAGAAAAATCAATTTAGAATCATATTATACTTAGAAATTCATATATTCTCCCTCTTTTATAGAAACAATACTTGTGTCATGAAATGTAAAAAGTGCATTTTCTTTTTATAGTCTTCCTATAAAAAATTAATATGGGATTCATAAAATGTTTCCCTCAAATTTTTCTAAAGAAAACCTGAATCTGACTAAATTTCATTAGAATTTATTAATTTGGAAATGCTTCTTAATATTTCTTGAATCATCTCAATTCTTCTAAATACATTAGATTAATTTAAACATATTTGAAAAAAAATCATTTCAATTCCATTTCCCCAATTTGATTCTCCAATATGATTTTTTCATTACGATAATTCACAAAATTTTCATAAATGATTAAATATATTGCATTAATATTCTAATTAAACATTAGTATGATTCTGATTCTGATTTACCATTTTAATTTTTTTATTATGATGAGTGTATCGCCTTAGTCTGATTTTCAAAAACCACTTGAAAATAAATCAGCATCAAAGACATATATTTAAATTTCTCTATAAAAATTGTAAAACTAACTTGATAATTCTAGTTTCATCATTATGATAAAGGCAAAATATTCACTAATACATATCATCATGACCAGCATGAAAATAAAAACAACTAAAATATATATAATTAATCTTATTATAATTATTTACCTTGTTGTTATTGAAATTATTCTTTCACTTGATCCACCCCAAAATCAACCAATAATTATTAATAATGGAAATAGGTTTGACTAATTTTTTGATTAATCACAAAATTTATTTTTGTATCGGCCCCAATAAACATTATTTTTTTCATTCAATTGGTCCCAAAAAATACCAAAGAAAATAATTTTTCCACTTTGGATTATAATAGCATACTGAATAAGATGGACATATAACAACAATGATGACATCATAAAGTTCTTCCATTTATGATTAAGATATAAATAATTATTTAGAACCTAAATTATTTAAAATTTCTATATATTAAATTAATTAAATTATTTCTACAAATATTTAATTATTTTTTTGTCTAACTGAAAAATGGTTCCTTTAATTTCTATTATTATGATAATCATTCTCATCCTTGAATAAATTATTATTCTGATGATCTGAGACAAAAAATAATTGGCTTTAGAAACATCCTTATTTTTATAAAGGCATGTTATAAGAATGACTTCTTCTTGACATTGATTACAATGAATATCAAAATTAGCATCTTCTGCCTTATGAATTAATTTATGGACTCTTCCCAATCCTACATCAAAATATTCCATTCCTACCAATCATGTTGAAAATTTGTAGCACACATCCTTTTCTACGTCAATATAGAATCAAAATTTTCAAAACACGTATATGATTTGTGACAAATACATTCGAATTTAATTATCATATTTCTATAAAATCTAAGATGAGTTTGATTATCATCTCCATTATAATGAGATGCTCTTTATTGACCCATTATGAGTCTGATGAGTCTTTTATTTCAAAAAACATCTTCCAATTATGATGTTCCTTCTAAATCATTTTCATTCTAATTTTCAACTTTTACAATGTCAATTGATTTATATTATTTCAAAACCTAATGGAATTATTTTCTTAAAAAACATTCATCCTACTAACAACACATTCTTTAGCTATCTTTGTCTTAATAATATCTCCTTTTTTATTTTTTAATATACAAAGATTAAAAAATCACTATAATTTTAAACCTGATGATATTGATTAATTATAAAAAAATTATAAGAATATGGTAGGTAACTCATTGTAGTAAGCAATAGCTATTGACTACAAAGTCATTTTATCAAAAAGTACTGACTAATGAAACCTCTTAAACTTTTCTTCACAACTATTTAATTGTTCCACATTTCATAATAAAATACACTAAAAATATAAGTTCTGTATAACCACTCTAATTAAGAAATAAAATAGTTAACACATGTACATGATGGGATCATAGATTACATACCCCCTACACATGATTTGTTAAATGGATTATCATACCTTCAATGGATATATTTATGAAACAAATATCCACCTGAACAAAATTATCCAAATAAAATATTAGATAAGGGAAAAAAAATACCAAACCCATGATGGGAATGATGAAGGATGCCAATGTTCCACCTCAGTTTATAAAAAAATTATATTGTTAATTTTTATTTGAAAATTTCATCAAATTTTTCAAATGTAAGAACATACTAAAACATCAAGTCATTATTCTCTATATACTATTTGATGAAAGGATATCTAATATCAATATTTTTTAAATAATTATTTTAATTAATTTCATGTATGGTTGATTTAACATTGATTTTCAAATCCCAAGATAAAGGGTAACATCACATTAAAAAGTAATTATTATAATTTAGTCATCATCATCATTAGTTGGGTAATGTCTTTAGTGGAAACATCATACTCAGCAACATTCATTCTAATTGTTATTTAATATTGATTATTTGTATTTAATTTTAAAAAAATTTACCAAAAAACACAAAAAAACTATAGATCATCTATCATCATCATTCCCTACCCAATCAGTATCTGAATTTCCAAAAGGTAATAGTTTATAAGCTCCCATTTTTTATTCGGAATGTTTTTCGTATGATATATCTAAGAATTAGTTTTCTTGAAATTATATTTTATTCATTAAGAGTAATCTAAAATATCTTACATAAGGTAATATAATAAAAAAAATTAAGTATTCATGAAGTTAAATATAAAAAATACTTGATCAGCTTTTGATAAGATATCTAGTCATCTTCCTTACATTTTCTATTTTAGACATCTTGGTTCCCACAAAAATCTATATAGAAACCAGTTTCTAATTTTCCATTTGAAAAATCTTAAATATTTACTTGGAATAATTTTCTTTAGAAGTAAAAATGTTTCTTTATCATCAGTAAGATTGTAAAAAAATAATGAAATTCATTTATCTTATCATGGAAATCTAAAAAACATTATCAACTGTTCAGAAAATAATTCAAAAATATTTTTTTCATTCCCAAAAAAGAATTATATAATCATCATAAATGATTATTATTATGGAAAATTGATTACATTCTTTGATATAAATATTTCAATCAGAACGTTGTTTTAAAACTCATCTTAGTTAAGAAAAATATAAAATTTGGAATATCATGTCCTTGAGTTTTTTTATCCATTACAATTATATCTTTAATCTCAACAAATAACCTTCATCTTTCAAAACAATAAATTCACATGATTGATAAATGAAAATTTCTTCATCAAGTTCACTATATAAAAATGATGATCAAAAATCCATCTGAAAAATTATTATTATTTTTTATGAAACAAGATAAAAACTAATTTTGATAGATTTAAACCATTACACTAGGGAATATTTTTCATCAAAGTCAATTCCTTCAATTTTTTAGTATCATTTACACACTATTATTTTATTTTTATTAATCACATCACCATCTCTATTAATCATGGTATAGAAACCCAATTTTTTTAACAATAACATTTTTTTATCTAGCTTACGTATGAGTTCCACCATGAAATTATTTTAAATATAATCACGATCATTATTAACAGCCTTTAACAATTATAGTTACACTAAATCATAATTCATATCATTTGGTTCAACACGTTAATACAAAGTAGTATATTAAATTTTTCTTCTTGTTTGATCCATTTGGTGTTGATCACTAAATTATTTTTATTCAACTAGTTGCTTCCTTATCTAAGGATGAAATTTAATATATTCCTCCTCATAATAGGAAATAAATTATGCGGGTTCTTCTTCTTGAGTAATATTATTATTGTATTCATCTTTATCAAATATTTATTCACCTTGTTCATCATCCTTTAAATTATGAGTCAGTTTATCATACTCATATTTTTCATAAACGTTCTCATCAATAGAGTCATATATTTTTTGTTTTTCTTTATTGAAACATCTATATCCTATTTCATCTAATGCATAGCCATATAGGATTTCATCTCTACCTCTCAACTCAAAAATTGCAAGGTTTCAACCGTTATTATTTATGATACATAGATATCCCAAAACTTAAAAGTGTCTCAGACTTGTTTTTTTCTGTAAAAAATTTTATATGGGGTCATTTTTAATCTTGTCTTATAGAAACATCAGCTTTGAATATTCACAACATCACTAATGTATGTAATCCAATACTAATGATAATTATCATGTTAATATAACACAATTATCCTCATTTCAAAAAACAACATTAGTTCTTTTTTTCATTAACCTAGATTTGTTGACGTGTGAACGATGAATGGAAAACCCGATAAATACCATTATTCTTGAGGTAAATTTCAAAAACATAACTTCTACACTCAATAATATTACCAGTTCTCAACTTCATCAATAAATACATATATTCTTTTCATCTATTCTCCTATAAATATTAAAAAAATTCAAAGGATGTGACTTAGATTTTATATACATAACACAAGTAATGTGAGTAAAGTCATAAATTAAAATCATGGATTACTTATCTTTATTAGTTTATTATATATTCATTGTCACATAAATATTGAAATCAAAAATTTCATGGGGTTAGTTTGAAAAAAATAATCTTTTTAAGGGAAGGAGTTTTTAATTTTTAACTTTTGAAAAATAGTGAGGCACAAATATATTCCACATTACATATTAGTAATATCATGAACATTGTATCTATATGATATCTTGCTCATGTTTATGTAATACATTAATCACAAATTGTTATAGAAAAACTGATTTTATTCTACCATTAACATGTACCAAAAGTCTTGTATTTCTCCAACATGAAATATATATCCATTTTTATGTTGGAATCATATAATTATCTTTCGATATTATTATATTTTCAAAACCAACCCATATTTTCTGATGATAACATTGTATACTTTATCATTGTTTTTTGAATCAAATTGATTGTTTTGTTCCATCCCTTCAACATACAAATTATTCTTGGACTTCACTAGTATTTCTAAATGATGGATGATCCAATACTTATTAATCTCATAGATTCACCTTCTACAAATGTAAAATTCTATATTAAAAATCTATCACAATATCAATCAACATTAAATATACTCTCATATGATGAAAATATACACTATAATTAATCTATCATTGTTCTCTATTTGAATCATTCAAAGTAGTTCTACAAGTAAATATTTTCTTCAATTTTTCGTTCTTATTTTCCTTAAACTATGAATTGATAAAATAAATTGTGTTTCGGTAACAAAAAAGAAAAAATTTATAAATTATATAGTATGCATACATCATTCAAAAATAGTTTATAGGGTTAGGAACATATTTTTAATTTTTACACCAACCATATGAGGTTTCAGTTAACAACCTCATTATAACTATTATTTTGAGGTTATTGACACCCCCTTAACCATTTTCTTCTATAATTTTTTGAATTATAAAAAAATGGTTGGAGATACACAAGCTTTTTATATGTTCTAATCCAATACAATACTATTAAAATACATAGTTATAATATTTTTCATTCGCAACATCAATAGAGAAGGATTTCTTAACATGTTTCTCAATAGCCACCTTACATTTCTTATGTTCTGCACAAATTTTTACATCATCGACTACATTAATCCTTTTAAACTCAATATTTTTTTATCCTTAACAAAAAAAGTAATTGAAACATTTTTGGTGTCATAATATTTAGAAACATATGAATTCCTGACATTGTTATTATTGGGAATATTTATAACCTTCGCATCTTTGTTCTTTTAATACACATTTCAAGAATTCTTCTTCTTAGGACCAATTTCAGCTTTCTTCTCGACCATTGAAGGTAAATTTATACTCTTCATATGTTTACCCTTTCAAATATTTCACCAACATTAGTGATAGATTTTTTTAAACATTTATTAAACTATTTATATTAAGAATGTTTTTGTTGTAAAAGATAAAACCCATCTAATTTCGTACCTTAGAATGACTTATAGAAGTTAGTTACGATTAATTTCATTCTCCAAAGTTTTATTAAAGTCATTAATCTCATCCATTAGCTTTTTATTATCTTTAATAAAACCTTCTTGACAGTTTTTTGAGTAATATTCATTTCTTATCTTCCTAATTTCTTTTTTATGCCTCCCAATGTTTCTCAAACTTTATTTTAATTATTTTTAAGAAGATATTATAGTTGAGTTTCTTCTTCCTCAAAATTTATTCTTCCAATATATTCATTAATAAAAATTAAAATAAAATTAATCTCATTATAATTCTTAGTTTATTTTTCTAATTTATCATCCTTATCTTCTTTTTTGTCTTAATTAGATTAGAATCTTCTCTTTTAGATTAAGAAATATTTTGATCATTCCCAGAATTCAAATATTTTTCCTTGTTAATTTATTTCTTCGAGGACCTTCTCGGACATATTTCATCTTCATAGTTATCTTATTTTTTCTTTTTAATGGGAAAATTATCCACTAGCTACCCAATAACACCACTGATGGGAAAAAATCCTGCAAGTTAACATTAAATCATATTTGTGTTGATTGTGTTTATTGAAAAAGTGGGTTCTCAAGGTGAGTTGTTGAATTTAAGATATTTTGTTGGCAATCCATTTTGACAAATAACCATGATAATAAATGTATAATATGGTGAAAGTACAATAGAACAGATACAAGGTGGCACCATTGTCCAGTGTTTTCCAAAATTTTGTGTTCCAAAATTTTGATTTTGGTTTTCATCACAGAATGTGGATATCCCTAATGATCTAACCTAGATATGGAAAAGGAATGAATTTCATGAAGATTTGGTTTATGAGTTGTGTTTAGTGTAGGATCAATGAATTATGGTAGAGCAATTATCGAAACCGACAAGCACAGTTATTCCATTCAAAATGGAGCATTAAAATCTTTAATAGATTTCATCATAGTTATTGATGGATGGATTTGATATTTGGAAGGTTCTCATGATAAAGTAGTGCTCTGTGATTATTAAGAGATTCCCAAATAGATAATTTTAATTGATCTTCACGAAATAGAGGTGCGCTATGAAGACAGACCCATAAAAATCGATAAATGTGTTGGAGCTTCATGAAGTGCCAAGAGTATAAATATGAGGCCACCACACTTTAAAAACTAGAGAGAAAAATAGAGACACAACAAAAATTATAAAATCTCCATTTTTGCAAAGGAACATCTTAAAGGTGGTATGTGAAGTTATTCACAAAGGCTATAATTCAACTGAATGTTATGAGCATTGAGAAAGAATGGATTTCGCAATGGTACTAAAAAGACTATAGAAACTTGTGAGCTTCATCAAGGCTTGTTGGAGCATTGAAAAAGTGGTTTGCTTCATAAAGTAAAGTTTTCACTTCATGAAAAGAGGTACGTCACAAAGACTAGATTGAGATTTTCAAAAAAGTTATTTCTGAACAAAAGATTGTGCTTTGAAAAAACAGATCTTTACGAAGGATGTATGATTTGTAGAAAGAGAAGAAAAGGTATTTACCAGAGTTCAGTGGTAATGAGGTATTCATCTCTATATGAATGTGGTACATCAACTGAGAATCTACATATAGTGAATGATGCATTAATTAGAGTTAATTAAGGGACCTAAAAGTCTGTAAACTATGAGTAGATGTTTTGAATATGTACTGAGCACAGTTTAGTTTAGAATGTAGTTTGCCTAAAAGTTTTGTTTTTTTGTAATCCATGAGGGATAGTGAGTCTTATTCAAACATATAAACAATAGTGCAATTTAAGTGGATTTGGTACATCATCACATTATGGTTGTATTCTCCATGTACGTATCCTAGTGAGGGTGAACCAAGTAATAATTGATGTTTCATGTGCATTATTTATGATTTGTTTATACTCTTCCATGGGAAGTAGAGAGAAGATCGTTTTTTATAAAAATCAAACATGATAAAAGGAAAGTTGTTTTAATCTTCTGTACCCAGATTCACCCCCACCCCTCAGTGTATCTAGGTTATTGGACCATGAAATTTTTTTTAGAGAGAAAGGTTAAAATCAGTTTTTCTCTCTCAAATGGAAGTCACCAATAAAAAAGGGATTCCAATATTCTATAGGTTCAATTTTTACCAATGGAAGAATTAGATGCAACACAACTTTTAACCATTGGGAATGGATGTGTTTGCAGAAGAAATTCATTGTACAATAGACGATATTAGTAGTGGTGCATTATCAAAAGCTAGGCGTAGATAATTGGATATTGTTTCCAAGGGAATAAATTTTTTTTGGGGGTCTATATACAATGATATATATATGTAGGTGATGTCATGGAAAACATCAAATGCTCTGTGGGAATAAATTGTGAACACATATGAAGAAGATTTAAATGTCATAAATAAAAACCTGTATGTGTTGAGGAAGAAGAATGAAGACCATACAAT
This sequence comes from Viscum album, assembly GCA_963277665.1. NCBI lineage: Eukaryota > Viridiplantae > Streptophyta > Magnoliopsida > Santalales > Viscaceae > Viscum > Viscum album. The sequence continues at coordinate 1,511,220,991 of OY728143.1, read as the reverse complement.
GAACCAAAATGAGTTTGTTGATGAATTTTTTGATAGAATAATTATTGTAGTTGAAGAAATGCATTTTCATGGTAAATTAATCAAATACATAATGAATTTGAGTCAAATCATGAGGAAACATCATCCTCTCATCAATCCAAATGTTTCGGTTTTGAAAGACTAGGATACAAAAGAGATATCACATGATGACTCTCATTGTACCCGGGTAGAATATAAAATTTGAAATGATGATTATAAAGTTGTAGAAAATAGAAAATCCATAAATGTGGTATTAAAATTCATTAATAAGCTAAATATTTATTATTCTGAGGAAGAATAACAAATATATGATGTGATGTCATTCGATTCCTCAAACCATCATAGAGGAAAAGGAATGTTTAAAGAGAAACATCCACATTCATGTTTTTGGTGTGGAAAGGTTGGACATATTGTAGAATGGTGCCCCAAGATGTTCCATGAAGATGATATGGATGAAGATAAAATTATTCTGAATAAGTATCCATCCTATATGAAAAGCAACAAATAGATCAATTGGATTTTCTTCTAGAAAGATAATATTATTTCACAAGAATTTGATAGTTCATATGAGTCAAAAGCTAAATTGGTTGAAGTGATAGAGAACTACAATGATTGAGGAGAGAATTATATTGTGGTAGTTGTCAATATTTCTTAGGAAAAGTAAGAAACTAATGTTGATAATCAATAAGTAGAAGTTAGATTTGACATGGAACCTAAATTATGTGCATTTTTTGTAGAGATGGATCGTTGGTGAGAAAACAATTATAGTCCATAAAAGTGCTACTTGATTAAAATCACTACATGAAAAAGCAGGAAGAAGAGAAGTCTGAACTGGAAAAACAAATTGAGAAACTTAAATCATCCAGACATGAGATTCCAGAAAAGGATGCAGGACCAATGCTCAAGAATGAATTACATGAAACTGAGATCAATGGATTGAATAACAATATGATTGATCAAATCAAGAATATTAAATTACATGAATAAGATGATGTTGGCCTACGACAAAAAGTTAAGGATTAATGAAAAATTCTAGAAAAAATCCTGACTGTTATGAAATCAACTATGTAGATCAGTGTAAGGATCGAGAAATTAGAAATAAAGAATAGAAGACCCGTATAAAGGAAGCAAAAATCATGTTCGGATGTTAATATTGATGTGGGGCATGACAAAAAAAAGAAAGCAATGATAGATGAAGTCAAACATAAATCATCTATCCTAATATTGAATTCTGATTTTGGAACAAAGCATAATCAAAATATTCTGAGATACTTATGGGAAACATATTGCGAAGAAGTGACACATAGGAATGCACCCTATATTTGGTGTTATTATTGTGGAAATATGGGACATTCACAATATGCATGTTCCATAGACAAAGGATACAAAAGGGTATAAGAACAACAATGGAATAAAAAAATATCTCTATATTATAGTACATCCTTTGAGGGACATTCTTTTAGTAGAGGGTTTGGGAACATGGCCCGATATTGTACATCAAACATGAAAAAGAATGTGACAAGGAAAAATCAATGTAATTGCAAGTAAAAAATCAACAAACCAATAGGTGAGTTGGTCATTATAAATTGATATGCACCTCTATAGGATAAAGCTGGTTCAACCCACTTTGATGAAGATCATGATATTCGAATGACACCAAATGCGAGGTCAAATACATGGTCAAATAGAAAAAGGATGCAAAGGTAATGGTGGCATAAATTTACCATAATGAATTAGAATGTTCTAGTTGATAGGGGTTGCACATATCACATGAAAGGTAATAAGGATATTTTTACAAGCATAAAATAAGACATAGAAAGATATTTGAATTCTAGAAATGTTGAAGGATGATGATTATTGGCTCATGAAAGTCTTTGTTTGGGGGAAAAGTGATGAGATGTGATGATATCTTAGTAATAGAAGGTCTCAGTCATAATTTTCATACCGTCAGCCAAATATGTGACACAGGGAATTCTATAAGGTTTACTAAGAAGACCTGTATCATCAAAGGAAGATATGGTGCAGTGGTTATATAAAGGAAAAGAACAAAGGGAATCCTCTAACTTGTAAGTGCAGAATAATATATGTGTTTTCTATCTATAGTGATAGAAAAGTAGTTGTGGAATAAACGACATGGTCATGTATGTAAAATTTCCCTAGAAGATCTAGAAGGGTGTGAATCATTAAGTGACCACCCAAAGCTATGGTGTTATCATACACATATGTTTAATGCCTTCCAACAAGGGATATCATAAGAATGACGTACAAAGCAATGGAAAAAAAGTGAAACTGAGTGCTTGAATTGGTGAATGTTCATTTCTATGGACCAATATCACCATGAAAAATTGATGGAATGAGGTGTTACATTATTTTAATTGTTTACTATAATATAATGAAATTGGTATTATTCATTTCCTATTTTCCTGATGAGTTCATTTTCCTATATCTGTATCAGATAGAATATGAAAGGATGGATGGGTAGAAACTTCTGAGGTTTCGTACTAACAATGGTACTAAATTCATTAAAAAACATGTGAAAGACTAGATTTAGAGTAAAAGGACAAGACATCATGTTTTTTATGGATAACTCCCAAAGATAATGGATCATTTGAAATAAGACATTTGATTATCAACAACATCATGAGAACAATCCCTATAGAAAAAAGAAATACTAGAGAAATTTTGGAAGGAAAATATATTGACGTTGGTCTACATTTATAACAGTGATCTATTGTGTCTGAATGAAGGAAAGACTTCATATGAGATGTGGTATAGGAAGAATCCAATGGTGAAGTACATTAGAATAATTTGATGTATGTTCTTTATACTCAACAATGAAAAACACAAGAAATTTTATTCATGTAGAGATGAGGGAATATTCCACAGCTGCTCACAAAAAAGTAAATCATATAAATGAATTAATAAAAGGCTTGGAAAATTAATTGAGTGAAATCATTTCAATATTTTGGAATATGAAGAGAGTATTCAATAGCACAATTATTTTTTTTGAAGAATGAGATGAGGAGGAAAGAAATACTGAGGGAGCAGAAGTGGCAGATGCTGGTTCAGAAGAATATAATGATAATGATGAAGAGAAATTAAAATATGTAAATTTATAGAGGGTAAGGATTAAAACTAATATTTAATGGAATAATATCATTAGTGATTAATTAGCTTATGTTCTGTCAAGAATAATGAAATCGCTTCATCAAAAAGAATTCATTTCATAGGTGGAGCCTAAATGCATTGCTAATTTAGTTGAAGATAAAAATGGGGTTCATGATATGAATGAAATGAAAAACCAGATTGAGAAGAATCAGACTTGGAAGGTTGTTTTGAGGCTAGCCGATAAGAATGTCATCAGGACGAAATTGGTGTTTCATAATAAGATTAATGAATATGAGTTAGTAATTCAAAACAAATCACGTTTATTGTGTAATGGATACTTCAAGATAGAGGGTATAGATGTTGATGATAAATTTTCCCCACATTCTAGGATGGAGAAAATCATATTATTCATAGCAATAGTAGTGAAAAAAAAGTTAAAAGTGTTCTAGATGAATGCAAAATGTACATTTTTGAATTGGGTTTTAGAGTAAGAAGTTTATAGGGATAATAAAAATGATTATCTCATTAATGAAGATGAGAAAAAAGTTTTCCTGTTGAAAAAATCACTATATGTGATGAAATAAGAACTGAGAGCCTGGTAATCGAGGCCTGATAAATATTTGAAGATGATTTCCTTTCAGGATGGCAGAGTTGATTATAATCATTATTTACAAAATAATAGTAATCAACGAATGGCGGTTCTTTTCTATGCTGATGACATAATATTTGATGGATTGATGAAGGTCAATGCAGATTGTTTTCTAAATTCAAAAAAAGTGTCTTTGAAATATCAACGATTGGAGAGCTAATGTTTTCCTTGGTTTGCAGGTGACAAATGAAATGAATGTCACATTAATTTCTCAATCCAAATATGCCACAGTGGTCCTAAGAATATTTTGAATGGACAACTCCAAGAATATTAAGACTCAGATTGCTACCCTGATGAAATTATCAGAATATGATGATGGAAAGGAAGTAAATGTAATATAATATAGGTAGGTTATTTGATGTTTATTGTTCCTGATGGAGAAAAGACATGATATTATTTTCACCAAATGCCATGAAGCGCGATTTGAAAGAAATACCATCAAATTCCACATGTCTGCAATGAAAAGAATACATCAGTATATCAAAAGGCATTGTAGATTTCAGATTGATATACATTGAAAATTTTTATCTGGAACTTTTGGTATATAAATAAACAGATTGAGTAGATTCTTCAACTGATAAGAAATATCCATCATGAGTTTCTTTATATCTTGGTTGATTGTGTATGTCATGGCTAAAAAATAAGAATGATGGAATTTAATTGAGAACTATAGAGGCTGAATATATTTTTGCGGCTCAAACATGGATTAAATTATTTTGGATGAAGTAGTATCTTGATGATATGTGAGTTGACGTGAAGTCTTCAATTGTTTTTTTTGTTATAATTCATGTTCTATCAATCGTATAAAAAATTTAGTTCATAAATCACGGAAAAATACCGTTGATTTATAATATCATTTAATAAAGGAGATGGGGTAGCAAGGACTTGTGATATTGGAGTATGTTCCCACATAGATACAATTTTCTAGTATACTGACAGAGGCTTTAACCAAGAAATCTTTTAAGAGGCAAAGACTGAATCGTCGAGTCCAGTGGACTCCCCGCACTTTAAAAGCTATTGATGTGGACCTTCCCCACCCCTCTCCACGGCATGATTTGTTTTTTACTACTATACTGATATGTGTCTCTACTATATTGTAGACCACAATAGAGTGATCTTCGGGTTTTTTGACAAAGGGGGAGAAAGAGTGTCGTATATAAGAGATAATGTCTTATGTCAAGACATGAGGACAAGCTGAAATGTGAAGTAGTGAGATATGAAAAGTGAAATGGGATAATGGGAGAGTATTAAATATGATGATACGTGAAGTGATCGATCAAAGATTACACATCATGATAGTTGTGGTTCGTAATAGAAGATTTTTATTTGTATAAGTTTGGTATCAATGATTTGTGTTAGAAATGAAGTGATTCATTGATGAACTTTTCATAAAACTCTTATTTCACACGATGAGAATTGCCAATGTGGTCATAGAGTAGGTGGTGAGAGAATCATTGGTTTCTATCTAAATCATAAGAGGTGAATGATGGTTGATGATAGAAGGAGAGTTAGTGAGGTATCAAAGTATAGAGAATCATTGTGATAAGATTTTTCAAAAATCCCAAAGGGGGAAACATTTGGTAAAAAATCGCTCAAGGTAACATTGTATTATTTTCATATTGTTTATTTTTTTAACAAAGAAGGTTTTCATGGTGACATGTAATGGTCCATATTTGATTTTGACAATCCATGCAGATAGTAAACCATAAAAAATTAATGGAAAATATGGAGGTGGTACAATAGAATAGACATTAGTTGGCACCGTTTTCTAGTGATTTCCAAATTTTTGGGGTCATAAATTTGAATATTGGTATTCATCATAGGAAAGAGAATTTCATCAAAATATCTAACCCAAATAAGGAAAAGGAATTAATTTCAAGTGTAAGGGATTTTCATGTTGAGTTTCTTAAAGGATAAAAGAATTATGGGAGTGGTATTGGGAAAAGCGATGAGCATTGTGATTCTGAGAAACATAGATCATCACTATCTGTGATGGAGTTCTCTGTAGTCATTGATGGTAGGCGTCATGATTTGGATGGATTCCATGATGATAGAGTACTTTGTGATTATGATGGGGTTCATTAATGAAAAATTTTAATCGAACATTTCCAAATGGTGGTGTGCTACTAAGACTGATCCAGAAAAATTGATAAAGGTGGTAGAGCTTCGCAAAGTTCCAAGCCTATAAATATGAGGCCACCCCACTTCAAATAGTTGAGAGAAGAAGGGAGACACAACGAATATTTTAAAGCCTCTATGTCTGAACAAGAGCTTCTCAAAGGGAGTATGTGTATTCATCTGTGAAGGATATACGAAAACTTAAGGTAATGAACATTGTCAATGAAATGATTCTGCAAAGGACCTAAATAGCCAACCAAAACATGTGAGAATCATGAATCCTTTTGGAGAATTGCGAGGATGTGTTATTTACAAAGGCTTGTTTTAGCTTCATGAAAAGGGGTACATCACAATGACCGGTTTGAGCATTGTGAAAAGTTCTTCAGAAAAAAAATTTTTCTTTTCAAAAGGGGAGCTTTGCAAAGGAAGTATTGTTTGTGAAAAGTGATAAATTGGTTTTTCCCAGAGTTCAATGGGAAAGAGGTATTAATCTGGGGAAGAAAGTGTTACATATATATATCATCTACATATAGTAGAGGATGAATTCATTAGAGTTAATGATGGTACCTAAAAGTCATTAAACTATGATTGGATATTCTGAAGAAGTAGTGATCACACTTATGTGGAGAAGTCAGTGAGCTATCGAATTTTGTTTGGTAGAAAACTAGTTGGGACATTGAGTCTACATCAAACTTGTAAACATAAGGGCACTTTTAGTGGATTTATTACATTATCACATTTAGTATGTATGATCATTAGATGTAGCCTAATGAGGGTTACCCAAGTAATAATTCTTATTTCATGTGAATGCTTTAATATTTTTTGATACACTACAATAAGAACGAGAGATAAGATAGGTTAGTCTGACAACAAAATAAGATCAAAGGGGAATTTCTTTTAATCATTCCTACTTAGAGCCCCCACATCTTAGGGTATCTATCCTACTGGATGTAACAACCATATTTAAAACGCATTATGGGATTTATCCCATTCTATTTACCAATACATCTTCTAACATTTTTAGAAAACAATGAAAAAAATTCATCATGTTTTTTTCATACCAAATTTTCATAGTTAGAGTTACAAAAATCATATTCCAAAATAAAATTCATTGAATTTTCTTTCTTGAACACCATTAAGGTCATTTATTAATCAATATTTTCCCCCTTGATGACATTTTACCATCACATTTCATATGTAATGATATTACTCTGGCAATCAACGAAAGATAGGGTTTCCATATTTCTATCTTCAAAAAAGGAGACATAAGAATCAAACATGCCAAGAATAATATTTATGATATTTTCAAAAACTCTATAATCCTACCTCATTTCAAAAAGACATATGATAATGCTGATAATGTCATTTTACCTTGTAATTTATCCCCCAACAGCTTCACACTCACCCATTTTCAGATCATCACAATTCAACCTCATGATTTAAAAGGTTGCTTCCCTCTCTTTTTTATTTCTCTTAAAAATGATTTTCATCTTATCCCATATACGTTTAGAAGTGAAAAAACGCCTTTATCTATAAAAATTGACTTTAAAAATGTGATGAGAGTGAGGAATTTTTATCCCTTCCATCATTCTCATTATTATTTTTAGCATCATATGTAAGAGGATGTTTATCATTATTAAGAGAAAATCCTTCCATTATAGCTTCAAGAACAGAATACCCATGAGATATAAGATAAGGTAACATTATAAAATTCTAGATGTGATAGTTTTCACAATCAAACAATTGAATACATTTAATGATAACACAATTAAAACATTCCATTAACTTCACAAAAAAAATTCAGAATAGAATAAAAGAAGGCAACCTTCGGTGCATATAATAATTTTATGTGTTCAATAATGATCTAAGTATCACATAGAGAGGGTGGGAGTGAATTGGGGATATGTTTTTCTTTTACATTTCCGTACATGTGAAAAAACCTTCTCCTCTTATTGAAAATTAAATTTCATTTTCTATACAATTCAAACACACTTCCATAGGAAAATAATAATTTACATGGTTCACTACATAATAAGAGTAGTTGCATCCTTGGCAGAGTTTACAAATGATACAATACAATATAATCCACTAGAAAACAATCGTTTGTGGAATTGAAAGAGTATGATATATCATTTCACTCATATTGTACTACAATCAACACCACAACACATCTTCTTTAACCAACATGAAATGAGATAAGATAATTTTTTTACAAAACATGTTTTTGTGCATCATCATTAAATATCAAAAATATGATCTTTCATATCAATTCTTTAATTTATTTCCTCTATTATGTATAGAACCTTGATGAATTCATAATGCAACTCATTCTAATTTCACAGACCAATTTTCTAGTCCAATTGCTCCACACAGATATTATATTTATGATGTAATAACAGTGAAATAATTATGAACTTCATCTTCCTTAGTCTAGAAATCTCAATATGATTTTTCCTGTCAAATAATTCAACCATATAAGATGGTCATCTGAATAAGATATTTTTTCATCTCCTTTATTATTTTATCAAAAAAAATCTTCAAGAAAACTCAATCTGGAATCTTATTATCTCATGAAATTTAGAGCTTCTCCCTCTTCTCTATGAACATTACTTATTTTTGGAAAAGTACAAAGTACATTCTCTACTTACAGTAGACCCAAAATAGTACTAGATAAATTTCTATAAATTTTTCCAACCTTACAAAATTATCCCATGAATTGAATTCTCATTGAATTTTTGTGCATTTATTCTATCATATTGAATTTTAAAATCATCTTGATATTTGTTTGAAACATCTATTAATTCAACTCCCTTTCTTTACTTTGACAAATGTAAGTCTTTTTTAGTTCTCCCATCTAAAATATAAATATTATTTCTTCACTATAGTGCTTCATAAAACATTCATATATGATGAAATAGATAACCTCAATCATCTTATAATTATTCATTCTGATTCTAATATTGATTTTCTATAACGGATTCTTCTTTATGATGAAGTAAACTGGTCATCAAGAATATGTTTGAAAAATATGCATGTAAATCAGAACTGAAGACATCCCATTATGTTTCTCCATAAAAATTAGAAAAATAATCTGCTCATTCCAATTACTTCATTATAATTAAGATATCATATTTTTTTAATAAAACTGATCTAGACCAATATTTTAAAAAATATTCAATAGAAAATATCGTTCTTCTTTTCATTCTTGACCCACGTTTTAAAGAAAATTACTCTTTTCCATGAACCGCTAAAATACTAACAAAAAATTCTTCGTGATGGAAAAATGGTTTTCTACATTGTTGATTGATCTATGAGTTTTTATTTGTATTATCCCCAATATGATTTACTCAATATTTCATTTTCACTAATCAAAAATACTCTTAATGAAAAATATTCTGCATCCAATGATTTTGATAGCATGGTGAATATGATGGATTGGTATCAACATCTCTAACATCAGCAACATCATTCCTTTCTAAAAAAGATTCTAATGAACATTCAACAACTGACTTCCTTATCCTGTCTAATTATTAATCTCATCAACATTTTTATTTGATTATTAAAATATATTATCTTTTTACCTAACTAGAAAACAATACATTTAGTATCTATCATTATAATCATTGTTCTCATCTATAAATAAAATATGTGTATGCTGACCTAATATAGGAAATTGTCAGATTCATCAACATCCTTCATCCAAAGAATTTATCCTGTAATCAAGAAATAATTTAAGAATATTATTACATTGAAGTTCATCTTTAGAATCATCAGAATAATTATGGAATATATTTTATCATCCCATTCCTCCAGTAACATATTTTATTCCCACAATGCCTCAATAACATTGGTAGCATTCCTGTATTAAATTTTCGAACTAACAACAAAAGTTTCCCAACATTATTATAATTTTGGAAAAATAAAAATCCTGAAAAAATCAATGTATTATTATCAGATCCTTTTAGAATATGATTAGCATAATCATTATGATTAGAACTGCATTCCAAATTGAAGTTAATTCTAATGCGCATTTTCTTACTGAAAAAAGTCTTCCAATTACAATGAATAATCTTATTATGTTTTAGTCCAATTTTAATCATTTACCAATTTAATACATTTATCATAGTTGAAAATAAAATAATACACATATTTAAAAAAAATTAATCCTACATAAAAAAAATTCTTTATTCACCATGGTCCCAATAATCTCTACATTTATAGGATGCCATCCATTTGAAAATGATAATTCCACTAATGCATAAATTTGGACTACTGAATGAAGGTTAGTTTTTAATAAATACACTTTTGAGGAACATGTGACAAACCAGAAGTTCCATAAAATTTAACCAATTAATATAAAAAAATATGTTATCCCATATCAAGACTACTATGAACTATCCCTTCCTAATAAGTACAACGTGATGTCAAGCCTATTTACATGCAGACTACAACCTTCACAAAGCGATGTGATTAATCATTACTTATAATTTCAATGGATTTTATTATTGATTTGGTGAAAAAATATATATATGATACAAGATATTAATATTATTATATAAATATGATTAATTCTTCCCCTTACTCCTATTACATCATTCCAATAGTTAAATAAACATTAATGCTTATGTTTGATATACCATCAACCGAAGCTATGTAATTAATTTTTTATATTTACCTTTTTTTTATTATTAGAAAAAATATATATTTATATGTAAATAGAAATTATATGGTATTCATATAGTTTTTATCATTCTAGAGATCATGTTACTAATATCAATTCATAAGGAAAAAACTAATGAATCAAGACAAACATGGTAAATGATCCAATTCTCACCAACAATAGTGATCCATTTAATGATTTGTTAATACAATGGTGATAAAAGGTAATATGTAAATAATATATCGTATGATATAGATGAGTATGTTTCTATATAAAAGAATTATAATAAATAAATATTTATTATAATAAAGGATAAATCATATACAATATACTTTGGATGTGACTAAAGGCTTTATTTCTATATCTCATAGTCAATCAAAATTGTTTGTGTTTATGTATCTTTTGGGTGAAATATATTTTATTTATATCCTATATAAAATATATTTCTATAATATATTATTATATATATGAATAAAATATTTTCCTTCAATTTATATATCTTCATGTACTCATGATTTTAAAATAATTTTTATATAAAGAAATACATCAACAGTTTTACTCAGTCAGGAAATTGTTTCTTCAATATTATAATTTTATATGATCATTTTAAATTAGTGTTTTTAATATGACAAATTTATTTATTAAATTAATTTACATCCATTTATTACATTTTAAAGTATTTTTTAATATTTATATTATTTCTTTTTTCTAGATGACATAATTTTTAATTTTTATAAAAAACGAAATAGGAAAATTAGTTTTATCATACATTCCAAGAAGGAAATTTTCAAGAACTAATAATAATCAATACATTCTATATTACATTAAATAGCTCTATTTTTCTTTTTAATGAAAAATTATTTATTAATATTTGGGAAATTTCAATACATTAAATTATTGATTTCATTGTGAAAATGGTATTTTTGTAAATAATGTTTCTAGTTATTTATATGGATTATTTTACTCTATGCCATCAATATTTGATAAATCATATTATTTAAAGGTGATAAAATCTAAATAAACAATTCACCACATACATATGGATGACTTGTGATTAGTTTCACTATGGAAAGAAATGAAATCCCAAATGCTAGTTATTAAAATTCAGATACATATGAATTTTTAATGCTTGATGAGTAAGATATATTTTATATTCAAAAGATGAATGAATTTAAAATATTAAGTGATTGGCGGGCCCTTGAAATACCTGTCCTCTTGATACTTTTGTAGGTCACATGAGACAAAAAAACTATTAGAATATGTCTAAGGCCTTTTCCATTTAATTAGAAATATTGGGCAAGCCCCTGATAGTATGGTTCTAATTTGTAACATTATACATTCCATAACTATGATATTAGTTAATAAATTTCATTTGATTATTTTAATAGTCATGTTTCAATATAGAAGTTTAAATATTATGTGAATATTTTAATGTAATAATTTGAATATCCTTTACTCATTCTATATAATGAATTTATTATTCATTTTTCACTACATCCATTATCTTAACGAGAGTCTGAGCTCATGTATTTCATGCATTTTCATCCCCCATTATTCTAGTATATGTATTAGAATAAATATAATTGGATATTCTAGTTGGAATAATTCTATTTTCAAGGAAAATTTAATATTGAATTTTATGTTTCCAAATGTAATGTGAATTTCATGAGTGTGTATTTTTTTCAAAGGATACTAAATTATTCAGTACACTGAGATGTGATTTCTAGAATATATTGGCAATGTGATGATGTAACCACCATCTCTGGGGTACTGGGCTTGTGGTTATTATATTTGGTATTATATTAATTTATTAGGATCCTCAACAACTAAATTTACAAAAACTTATATTTGGGAGTAAACAATAATGAATGAGGAAAAAGATATTTCAATGTATATGACAACATCTCAATGTATTTTTAAGGTACATATTATGTTATTATGCTATATAATTAAATATCTGAATATATATTACAGTGGTGGGAAGGGTTTTGGCCCATATTCATCAAGCGGTAATAACCCCGAAAAGTGTTTGTTATAGTTTACCTATGACATCATTCTTCTGTATGGTGAGTGTTCCCTAACAAAAAAACTAAATTTACTCATCTATAAGATATGTTAAGGTAAATTCATAGTTTATTTACATAACATTTTGATTAATTTGAAAATATGTATCGTTTAATTTGATAAACATCCAATTATCCCTTGTATAAGATTATAAGATTAGTTAGGAATAAATTTGTACTTTATGATATTTTTTCTAATTTTCCCAAAACTATACATCATAGTTCATTATGTAATGATCTAATGTAGTGTATTTCATTATTATGAAATATTGAATAGTTTATGTAATTTATAATGTTTCAATTACATTTATTTATGTGGTTATTTCAATCTTGGGAACGAAAATGAAGCTAGGATGGAGCATCCTATTGAGCCGAAAAAATTATAACTATATTAATAATATATAGTCATGTTATGAAAAATAAAAATTCATATATAGATAATCTTATTAGTCTAAGATGTGTATTAAAAATATTATACTACTTCATTCTCCATTAACCTCAATCATTTACTATGTCTTTAATACATTTCTACCAGAAAAATGGATAAGTTCATTAGAGAAGATATTTTATGTTTGAAGAAATAATGAATGTGAGATGGTTTTCATCGATATTTATCATTTGTTAGAGGATATGGATTAATGGTTGAAATTTATTTAATACATTATGTATGAGTAAAATATAACAAGAATGGGATAAAAATATTTCAATGATCATTTCATGGGATAATATTTTCTTGAGGAACTATGAGAACATTTGGAGAGACATATATTCAGTCTACGACATAAGGAATATTAAAATGTTTCTTAGTATAATTCTAACATTATAAGGATATAATCTACGACATGGGATACATTAATAATACATTTAATAGTATTGATCATTTCATTGATGGAATTATGGAAATACATCCAAGGGTTCTATCTTCCCAAACATTCTCATCATATGAGGATATAGTGTCTTGTGAAATCATGATGGAGAATGAATGGTCTAGGTATTATTAGTACTACATAAAAAAGAGAAGAAGATGGTGGTAGTGAAAAATAGTATAAGAAAAACAAGATAAAGAATTATTTTTCAACATGTGATTCTTGTGGAAGGGTAAACAATCACTCTTGCAGAAAGTGACATTGTGTTTGATCTATTTATTGAGAAAAGGGATATCATTCACCTAAATAAAAGTGTATGAGAGTATTAATCAAAAAATTGTAATTTAGCGTTATGAATATGGTTAAATATTCTCCCCAATTATATTGATGTTAAGGGAATGTATGATAGAAGATTCCAAGAGGAGATAACCATGATCTTGAAATTACTATAAGTGAAGTATATATTCTATGAGACATTATGAGAGGTACACTTATAATCCAGGAAAAAAATTTGAAATCATTTATTTGATTTTTTATACCATGTCTTTTATATTTTTATAATTTAAAATTTTTATTACATGACCACATCATTGATTACAATTTGAGTAGGCATTCAGAACCAAAAATTATAGGATGATCACACCTTTGGTTTATAGCTCCTCCATGATAGCTCTATATGGGAATGTTCATTCATTAAATGATTTTATTCTTTACATAATTTTATTTTATGTAATAATGGTTTTTTATTTTCACTCAAAATATAGATCCCATGTCAATTACCTTAGAGGTGAAGTAATATTATATTTTTTGAATTTACATTCAAATATCAATTAGAATGAGTACTAACCTCAACACCTAATGGAAATTACATCAATGATATCTGTTTTTCTACCTATTTCTGAGGGATATATATCTGAATTTTTTTTAAAGAAATTCAATATTTAATATATTCCTATTTTTAGAGTGTATACTGAGGTATTATTAATTAAATTACTAGCATTCTTCAGAATTGTGATTTTTAATTTCTAATAGATCTCGTATTTGAGTTTAATCCTATTTGAAAAACATTATATTTAATTCAACCATTCTAGATTCATTAATGGGATAATAAAATATAGATTAATATAGATATGTAATTCCTTTATCCTTATGCCTCTCTATGAGGATCAATTCTTTATTTGGTTATTAAAAATGAGGAGACAATTAGAATTTTCATTGAATATCATGAATAATAAGAAATCACTATTAAGGAGAAGTATCCTTTAACACATATCGATCATCTTATTGATCAATTTTTAGGAGATGTATATTTTTCTGATTTTGATCTTTGATCGGATAAAAATCCATTGTGGATAAAAGATGATATATCTATCATAACCATTAATACAAGGTATGGTCATTATTAAAATGTTTTAATTACATTTGTGCATAACAATTATCTATTTATCATCATGTATTTAATAAATATTAACTTTACAGATTATTTTAATAATTTTTTTAAACATATATAGATTATATATTTATATATTCATTGATAAAACAAGATGAACAAATACATTTTTGAATTATATGGAGGTCCTTAAGTATTGCTACGTTATATGATAAATTTACCATGCAAGAATTACAATGTCTGGAATCTTATTTTTTGGGTCATATAATCTAAATTAGTGTTATAGAATTATATGGTTCAATTATGTATTTACATAAAAATCATTATTGTATCTTATTCAAGTAATGTTATTTTACAAGGTAAGAGATGTATGAAATATGGGATCAAGGAAAAATATGGGGGTATGAAATTATAAATCCTGAGGGAATCCCCTCTCCCTAGGTTCATCCAATCTAGCGGAAAATAACCAAATATAGTAAAGAGTGTATTTTTCAATCCACGGGCAGCCATGGATGTGAGGAAATCATCACCATTTTTACATTCTCTCGTGGTTTTAAGGACATAGATGTGGTTTTTAAAAATTAACCAGAACTTATGAAACATATGGAATATTTTTGAAGGGTTGGTACCCTAACCATGATGAGAATTATGAATAGTTACAGATTCAATTTCAACCACAAAAATTATGATATTATTTTTACTATACTGAAAATGATAAATTTTCATCACATTATGATCCACCTATAATGAATCAATTCTGGAAATATACATAGAGAAAAACTGAATAAATTATCCCTTATGACAATAAGAAATTTAAATTCCCCTTATGAAACCATTACAATATGATATATATGTTTTTAGAATAATACTAATATAGTCTGGATATCAATAGACCCATTGGACCAATTTTGTTATATGAAAATAGTCTACTAGAATTTTAATTGCCTAATATTGTCTAATAATTAGTGAATATTCCCAATTCTTGAGGATATGTGTTATATTGATCAATATGTACTTTTTAATGATAAAATTGGATTATCTAGTTCACATAATATCATAAAGGTGATTACTGTTCCCAACATTACAATTAATCCAAAATCTAATTGAGAGGATTAGAGATATTTCCTTTATCTTATGGACAAAGAAACCCTCTCACTTAAACAATATATTGATGAAAGAGTTATCTATAATCAATATATAAGGAAGACTAGTGATGTAGCAAAAATTTTTCTACATGGTATGATCCATTCCTCTATTGAATAATAGGTGTGAAATTATTTCTTCATAACACTCACTGCAACAGGTGAACCTAGACACAAGTTTGATACCAGTTTTTAGGATATTCAGAACTATGTGAAAAAAATGCTTCATAAATCCCCATATGAGGACCTTTAATTTCATGGGAATATCATCAAAACAAATCTATTCACCCACGATATCAAGATAATAAGGATCCATATTCACTATCTGTAAGTAGTTTACTATCATCGATTCCAATGAATACCCCATGAAAACACATTATTTTTTATGTCAATTTGGATACAATGTTTTCAATTATTTCATACAGTTTCTTGTCCATAAATGATGGTTCATAATTTCTTTCTTGAATGTTGTATGTAGTGTTGATAATTTCGGAATTTGGTGCCATGTTTTGACTATATTATTATTCCAGTAGTATAAATTTTTCGTACAAATGATCCAATGAGTATGGAATTGTAGAGTATAGATATGGTGTTAAATAATATAAAATAAAGAAGTTGAAATCCCTATTAGTATAGGTAAAATACATCCACTGTTTTATAAAATATAATTTCACAATATTGAATATCACATAATAATCTTCAATGCTATAAAATCATGCGAAAACAATATCATATAAAAGAAACTCCTATCATTGAATCCTCCCTCATTTGAACGACTACCCATTCTAGACCAAAAAATCCCATTTTTACCATTAGATAGATAATCTATCATGTATGAATCAAGGATGTTATTGATTCCATATATGACTCCTATCAAGGTATTGAGTGAATAAAGAATCAGTATGGGGATAAAAAAGGGGATGTTGTTCAATAAGGAAAATCATCATATGAGAGATAAGAAATATTTTATCCAATTCGTGCTTCTAAAAGTAATCCTTTAAACAATATTGTAGATGTTGTGGATTAAAGTTCCACTTCGGGAGACTAGGGTTCCCAATAAGCTTATAAAAAGATCCATATATGAATATCTAGTGTATTTTACAGAGAGGTCACATGCCTATCTGGGAATCCATTCAATGTAAAAAAGGGAATTCTTCCCTTTTTTCATAATTCAGTATTTCTATTTTAAATATTCACCTAGAATAATATAGATACAATGAAGGGGATTTAAATCCATGAGGAACTAAAACACCAACTAAAAATATTAGAGGCTTATGAGGATAATATTATTCATGATTACATTTTTATTATAAATGTCCATTCATGTAGATAATAGGATTTATCAATTTCAAACATGATTGAAATATTTTAAACAAGTGCATATTAATTGAAATATCTACTTAATTCATAATTAGAGCCAATTTCACCATAGATCTTCTTACCTTTGATGAACCCATGTTATTTATAAGAGATCCAGTGGGAGATATTCATTGATATCATTTTGATGATGTAACTGGCTAGAACCATATAAGGTAAATTTCAAAACTAATAGGTCTGTATTAATGGAGGAAAATAAAGTCACCTATAATAGGAATGATCATGAGTGTCATGGATGTTACACATGATTAAGAATACCACCATGGAAATACTCATGCACTATATTCAGAAGATCACTCTTAAACAGGTTGAAAGAACCCATTTAAAAGGATCATGGGAATCCATATTGGTCTATCCCACTTTCTTGGTTGAGGCCACACATAGTTTCGTGGATCTCATTTTATTCATGAATATATTCAAAGGATGTGTTGTTGAGATCCAAAACCATCTGGGTAATGTTGTGTAAATTCTAAGAATGAACACTTATGTTTCCTACATACATTTGAGTGTTGGAAACTGTAATATTTTATTACGAATAAATACACGCCCAAAATCCCATGAAATCATGATCTTCTGTGTAGGTTCAATTTTCTAGTAAAATATTTGGTTTTTTGATACTCAATATTTTTATAATTAATGCAAAAAATACAATCGTTTTCAGAATGCATTCCTATATCCATTTTATTTTCACTTTATCTCTCTCCATCTCTATCTCTATACTACAATACATAAATATATATTCTTCTATAATATTAATTTTTAATGAAATCTCAATGAACATAATCTTGTTCGATTAATTTTCAATCTTAGAAACAGGTTTCCCAATATCAAAACACTTCGTACTCCTGTCTTCGGTGTGGGGGGGGGGGTCAATTTTCTAAAACAACATTGAATATTGATAATAAGATTCCTTAGGTTATTTTAATGGGTCATACAGGGACAAACCTATGACATATTTACCTTGGACTCTTTTACAAACTAATTATATCATTGAGTAATTGTCCCATGATGGGATTAATGAAATCTATAACATCTATATTTTCTAGGATACATGAGAAAATGAAATATGGAGTGATCATAATGGTTTTGAAAATAATTTTTCAATTTCATCATGATATGTAGAAATTTCAGGGATGTTTTCCTGAAATGTTTTAAGGTGAAACAATTTGAGATAGTTCTCTTTCTGTTCATTCACCAGGTGGAACAGCCTCTTGATAACTCCATGCCTATGAGTCCATTTCGAGATATAAATTATTCCAACTCTAGAATACATATCAATGTGGAAGATCCTCCTCCATTATTCTATATTTGATCACCATTGATTTTAATATCTCCACACACTATCCATGAAAACTACAAAATGTTAGAGGATCATCGTTTACATTGAAAAACTAAAAAATGGATGAATTATTAACATCATAATCATTTTCGATAAATTATATATTTTACCTGATCAACAAAGAATCTAGAATTTCAAGAAAAGGAAATATATCATTGGAATGTGTTATGTATGCTTTGTCCCTAAGCATCGTGGTTTAATAAAACATGTTCTTCAACAACATAGACACTAATAGCATACTGAACTAGTTAATGAGGGATCATACTAGAATTGGAATGAGAAGCTGATTTAATGAAAAATTCATTTCCTTGATCCACATATCAAAGAAAATGGTCTGGTAAAGATATCATGTCTAGCTCTAGAAGAAGATGAGATAGTTACATTAATTGAAAAAAATATACTCATGAGAATATATACCACCCTATATATGCATACTTGAAAATGTAAAAGTGTGACCATGGAGGAGAAAAAATGATCATAACCATGGGGGATAAGGATGAAAAATATTTTGACACAGTTTGAGGGATCCCTCCACTCGGAAAATAATATATTTTGCAAGGGGATGAGTTATATACTTATCAACACTTATATTTAATACTAATACTTCCTCAAGATGGTGAGTAAAATTTTACTCAAAATTGATATCAGTTCTTGATTTTATTATGGTTCAATTTGAATAAGAATTTTTTGAAGGAACATGAGACCTGGTATATTGATCCACACTACTACGCATGGATATAAAATCCCATGGTGGACCTCTAATGACCATGTATTTATATTGATGTACCACCACCCAAAAGAACTAGAAATTTTAGTCCAAGATGTGATAAAATAATATTTATATTCAAGAATGATTTATGGATGAGTGATTTAATTCGATGATTATTTTATAACCTTTAACCATATTTGAATGAAAAAGGGAAAAAGATAACCATGTATTTTCCCATTGGACTCACAAAAAAATATAATGGTAGTAATTATATTTGAGTTGTAGTTGATTTTTTATAATGTAATCACATGTCATTACAATTAGAGTAATTAGTCACATGATTATTAATCTGTAATATTAATTAAAAAAGTTGTATGGTTTCATGGAGTACGACATTTAATTTATTATGATTAAGAAATGTAGTATACAATGAAGTTGTGGTTATGTAATTTGTATGATCTAGATATATAGTTGTGATTGAGTACAACTTGTAATACAAAAATAATTGTTTATTCTAATACGACCCATGAAATTATATATTCCATGTTGATATTTATATATGGGTTTCAGTGTTGGTTTAGAAATACACGTCTCATTTATTGAAATTTTTATACAACAATATCATTCACCCATGTATTTACTTGCCTCTTTATGAAGACTTATTAGCGAAGAATTGTTAAGCCCCAACATTTTAGAATGATGTTTGAGAAATAAAGATATTGTGACCTAATAAATTTGATAAACATTCAATGAATTTATTTAATATTGAACATCACATAAGAGTTTCTCAGAGTGAAAAAAATATTATCCTAAATATTATCAATATGATCTAGTGTTTGATATCAATGATAAAATATTTCTACGAATTTATCTATGAATGAAGGTACTTATATTTAAAATGAATTGAATTTTAATCCCTAGGTATATTATCCCCTATGAAATTCATGATCATATCAGGATGGTAGATTATAGGCACGTATTCCCACCAAATCTATTGTGATTTTAAAATGAGTTCAATGTATCACTCTTAGTGAGGTGAATACACGATTCTTCACTTGTATTGAACTCAATGCTCATACCAATGGAGAAATAAAACTATTATTAGGAAAACCAATTAATATTATGAATCATAATGATAATGTATTTTGAAATATGGAAATCATAGAGTTAATGTTTTTTTGAGAAATAATAAATTTGATTAAGTTACACTCAAACCTGAATATATGGGGAAAACATTTCCCAAATTTTTTTATATCAAATGAAATTTCAATGAATAAATTATTACAAGGGGACTAGATTTCAAGACCAATATATTTATTAATACTATTATATTGGGTGTAAATTTTCTTTCATTGATATTTTGTGTCATATGAATAAAAAATTTAAAACTCAATGAAATATAGTATTAAAATACTACTTTATTATTATAACTATGAAATCATATCTATTAAAATGGATTTTTTTAATATAAATTACTATATTATTAAAATTATTCACATTTTATTAAGGAAAATAATATATATATATATATAATTACTTAAATATTTGTAACTTATTTTTTTGAATAATAAATAATTTTTTTGTTGAAAAAAGATTTTTGTTTCAGATTGTTAATAAACAATATAATGGAATAAAGCCGATTTTAGTTGAAAACTAAAAGATATTTATATTTTCAAATAATCATGGAAAAATTATCCTATAGTGTATTGTTGGGAATTATCTAAAATGATTAATATTTCTATGGGTACTAAAAAAATATTATTTTAGTAGAAATCTGAAATTTCAATAAAAACGTATAAAATGTTATTTTTTGGAATTTGTTTTTACATTAAATTTAATTCATTTATATAATTAATATTAAATTAAATTTCATAAGAAATATATTTATTTAAATATAATCATAAATTCATTATGTACCTAAGGGAGAATAATTCCAATAAAATAAATTTATATCAAATATTATCAGAATAATATTACATTAAATTCATCCACTTTTGTGGTATTAATTTTTTAAATTGATTAAATTTTATATATCTCTATTTTATAATTTTATTATGATGATAGTATCAAGTTATTCAAAAAAAATACAAAAAACTCAACATAGTCAAGGTTAAAACAGGATTACAACGTCCTCTAAAAATAATATGGTTATGTTTTCTAATTGAATGTTAATAAATTTTAATTTATGGAAATATTTATGCCAAATAATATCTAATATATTAATATATAAACATTTGGAAACTTTTTCTTGAAAATGTTTTTATAACATTCTTTTTTTACGAAGTTTCTTGTGTTTCATCTCCCTAAATTTTAAAAGGACGCCCTTCCCTCTGTGATTTAAACTACATTGAGACATATAGAAAAAAATACATAACAAATTATCACCAAGTATTCCTTAACCAAGTTATATAGGTGATAATATAAAAAAACATCATTTGGGTATTTAATAGGAGTTCTAAAGGAGTTCATTCAATGAAGAAATGGTCTGTTTATTCGATCATTTTCTTTTTAAATTATATTTTACCTCATATAATAATAGGGAAATAGAAAATAAAATAATAAATTCAGATACAGTGATATAGATAAATTATATTATTATTAATTAGACACAAACATCCAACCATTTTTCCATCATATATTTTGTGCATGTGTTGCTTCTATGTAAAGGAAGACTTTCTCCTCCACGCAGCTATGGAATTATTTATCCATCGCCATTAATATTAGATGGTTGTTGTGAATATTTTAATGATTATATATGTATATTGTAGAATAATAAATAATCACGAAATATTAAAAAATATATATTATCTTACATGGCAATCCATTGGAAATAGGTATTGCTTCTCTTTTGTACAAGTTGAGTACAACCTCCACGAAGTGTTGAGATTTGTTTTTCTGCTATAATATTTATTATAGTAAGGATATATTTAATATATATATATATTATATGTCATTATAGTTATTTTTAATGGTTTCTTAGTATTTACATTTGTTTTTTTTTCATTCATAAAAAACATAAAACATTATTTATGTGTATGAACAACCTACCATCACCATGGATTGGGAAATTGTTTTCAATTTTTACATTATAGGGATGGTAACAAATATGTTTTCAATATATATTATATTTACATCATTATTAATATTATTTATATAATTTTACCATTACTAAAGCATTGGGAGTAAAAATACATAACAAAAATATACTAGACAAATAGAGACTTTATCACCGGTTAGAGTGCTTTTTCCCAAGAATTGATAAGAAAAAAGTGATAAATGATTATAAAAAAAATTATATATTATTTTATATTTATTATAATGGTTATATTTTATATTTATAATTAATTTATATTTAGTATACTAGATTATCAAATATATTCAATTGAATAATAATGGGATGTAAGGGTTTATTTCACATCCTCAATATAAATCAAGATTTTTTATGCTTTCATGTAAGGAAATATTTTATCTTTTGATATTAAATCCAAAATTTTTTCTTTTATTTTAGATATTTAATTTTGTTAAATTTATATCAGTAGTTTTTCAAAATATATTCAATCAACATACAAAAATTAATTTTTTTCAAAAGGAAAATTATTCGTGTTTTTCTAGATGGTAGTGAATTCATTTATTCAATGTCTATATTATCATTAATGTGATTTAATTAATCACTAAAATATTTTATAATGATTTATTAGAGATATTTCACACATGTTTTAATAATTATAAAATGATTGAAATAGAATATTATAATAATTTTTTTATGATGTTCTTTTTATATTTTACTGAAAATTTAAAGGGACACATGTTTTAATATACACATAATAAAGAATTTTTTTCACCAACATGACATATAATTGTCTTGAAACATTATTTATATGTATATATTATTTTATTTAGAAAATATTATTTTAGCAATATTTGGGAACATATTACATTTTTTAATAATTTATTTCAATGTGAAATGGAAAATTTCCTCTGGAAAATATCTAGTGATCTTCTTAATGTATTATTATCAATGTCAAAATCATTTTTAAATTATTATTATTTGTTATGTATATAATAAAATGACACCAACCACCATATTTTAATGGATATTTTAAGATCATTTTGATTATGAAATCTTATTATATTACAAATGTTATTAATTCTAATAAGTAAAATTATTAGTTATTCAGGTATGTTTATTAAGTCATGCTATTTATTTATAAGAACAATGATGTTTAGTTATTATTTATTGGGTGGGGTTTAGATTTATATAGATCCTTTATATATCAGTTTGCCTCAAGATATCAATAGGATGGGTATCTAGCCAAGTCTCTATCCATTTATATAGGTGGATTGACCAAGGCCTTAATGCCTTTTTATGTTATCCAAAATTATGTATTCTATATTTATCAAATCGGTTTTTGTTTCCAACACGATTGTTTTAAAATTAATGATATTGATAAATAATCATTCATATCAAATGATTATTTATATTTTGTTATTTTGCTATTATATATTCCTTAAATATTTTTAATTCATTATTTAGTCATAATTTCATGTAATCCATTACTATAATTTTTACGTACAACATTAATCATTTTATTCAAAACGTAAGATGCTTGAAAATGTATTTTAATTGATATTAATATAATTATAGTGGTTATATTACTTTTCTCAATGAATATAATACCATATATATTATGATTTAAATGATAATGTGGAATTTAGGAGTAAATTTAGTTTTTAGATGTCTAAAAAATTTATTTCTTTTGGGGGATATCACATGTATCAATAACCAGTGTAGAAAAGTAAACATCTACTCTAAAATTATAGATTTTGGTCCTTTACAACATGATCCAAAATGCACTTTTCATTTTGGATTTATCCCCTAAAAGGATCCCTTTATTTTTCTATATTTCCTATAAAATCATATTTGCTGCATATAATTCCATATTTTACAACAGTGACAACCATATCATTGTCATCAAGAAGATATCATTGATGTTATAATATATTCTCTATAGTGTAATATTTCTTATGAGGTCTAATTTAACACGTTGGAATATATTCATGGTAGTGTGAACCATAAAGGTATGATCTAGTCTAATTACCACAATAACCATTTTTACGATCTTTCTCATATATATTGTTAAAACATGATATTGATCTAAATAAAATGGAAATTTTCACAGGTCATTGAAATGGAAAATGTGTCTAAATAAGTGGAAACAAAATACATTTATTCTAAATCCTTTTTCATCAATACAGAGTATTCTGCTAACATGGGATTGATCTCACCCTAATGAACATCATCATCTTTATGTTGTATAAATGAAATAAAGAGATCCCAGATATGAATCTATAAACAATAGTCCCCATTAATATAATCATAAGTATGTAACAATTAAACTACAATAAGATCCTATCATATATAATGATGGTACCATCAAAGGATAATCCACGATACCTATATTTATTGGTGTAAACCGAAATACTCTTATGTACAAGTTAATTTATATAAATACATGTTGATGATAGACTATTGGAATGAGATATTCCACTTATATAAACAGATATGAGAAAGGTACAAAAAAGTACATTTTAAATTAATATAACCTTCTATGATTCGAAAATTATACCCTTGAAAATTGAGATTAACCCAATCAACAAACCTCCCGACCAATATGTTTTCTGATATTTTGCTACAAAATTGTCTTACTAGCTACCTACCTTTGGAAAATAGTTCTTTAGAATGATTAGTTTCACATAATTGTTTATATATGAATCATTGGGTGTTCTGGGTACCATGAATATATTTCCCTTTAAATATAACAAATAATAATATATTTTATTATTCTTAATTAGTACATATAAGAGAATATTATTTTTTTGACAATTTCACTCCCTCATAAATTTTATCAATAGTATTCCTTAATTTATAAATTTCCATTAGAAGATTGATTTATATTGATATCTAAGAAGATAAATAACACAATTTTTTCAACTTATTTAGTAATAATATGAATTTTCCCTTATGAAAAAATATTTTCATTATATTTATAATCATGTGACTTCTTATCAATTTTGAACACTCGTTTCCAGAAACCATAGTTAGGATCCATGTCTTGAACCACCTCACCCACACATAAAGAGACAATTTATGTTTTGATACCAATATAATATCCTACTCCTACATCAAATTCCAAATTTTTATTATCGTACACCCCTATATATCTAGGATATAATAATCCACCCCATTATCATGTTTTGGTACACTCTATAATCCTATTTTATATATTAATTGAGATCATTCACCATGTTATTATAATAACATTCATTCCTCAAAAATTTATACCATACCGTCATTAATCCACATAACTCACCATGAATTACAATTTATATCTACTAATGTGACATCAATAAGAGTAATTTAAAATACAGGAACCACTTAACAAATATTGTAATTATGATTTTACATCCCAAATGTCCCATATTATTCAATTTTGTCAATTTTTTAATAGTGTAAACACCAGATACCTCATAAAACATGATATATTTAAATTTAATATATTTTTCCTCCACAAATAACCCTAAAATAATCAAATCCACATTATAAATATCAATGAAATCTTTTATATAAATGACAAAATCTTTATAGTCAACAATCCACGGTGGAACCTTCTCAGACTCGAATAGTTTAATGAGGTCATGATTTTATGTTTAAAATATGACAATAAGAATTCAAACATTTATCTCAAAATATTTCAATATAAATTTAAAAAACTTAACCACTATAGTTTCCATATGAATACAAGTAGTAAAACCAATATAGGTGGAAAATTTGTGAAATACTTTGGGGTTTTAGAGTGTCCAATTCAATCCTAATAACCTTATCATGACATGTATATATGTGTTGATGATAGTTACTGGATTGAAATAAAACAAGTCATGGTTTTTAAATGATACATCTGTAAATTATTGATTTCTAAATCTCTAATCATTTTGATGGAATTATTTGTGAAGGGGAAAGATATGAGACAAATACTATCATAATATACTTATATATTGTAAATTCCAAAAAAGAGGTGACATGAAAAACATGTTCATCCTAGTGACATATTTCTCCCCTTTTTGAAGATAAAAATATATAAGATTAAATATTTACCAAATATATATATTTTTATATAATTACGAATCAATGTGACATAATCTATTGAAGAAATTTTTCACTTTCCTTCATAAAAGTGAATCCATGAACAAAGGAAAATTTGAAGATTTCACATCTGACTTCATTGATTCCAATCTAAATTACTGTTTCTATTACTATCAATATTTCTACTATTTTATCATATTATATGAAAAATTATTTATAATACCTTGAAATAAAAATTCATGAATCCACAATGAAAACATCATGTTGGAATTCCATGAAATTTTTTTTTTCAAAATTTGAATATCAGACAAGAGGGTGACCATTAAAATAATTATTTATATGGGGGATCAAATTTTTCAACCAATTTTGGATAAATAAATGATTAAAAGATGAGTATTATATTGTCATCCCCTCCACATGAAACATTTTTGAGTATTTATTATGAATCATTGATATGTTTTTTATCTCTTTGGTTTTCTATTGAATTCTGCATCTTCTCCCATTTGCAATTTTAAATTTAAACATTGTTTTCCACATTGGTATTTTTCAATGTTACTAAAGAAGTCCATTTCTCAAAAATATTGTTTATAACCGATGGAGGTATAATTTATTACTTATAATCATTATGGTTTCATAAGATTTACAAATTTATAGGAAAATAATGCATTTAAAACGTTTTTAGCTCTTTCAATATATAAACTATGAATTCTTAGTCATTTTTATTTTTATATTTTTTTTAAAAATATAATACTATATATTGATAATTAAAAAATAATAAGAGTTTCCCATGGTTAAATAATAAAATTGAAATTATATTAATTTTTTAATTCTATAAAACACATTTAACAGTATTCTAAATAATATTAATTTATTTAAATTGTTAGATAAAATTATTATCATTTTTTTAAAGTAAAAATAAAATAATATTTCTAAATAATGATTTTATATGAATTATAATTTTTTACATTTCTTATAAATATAAATGTTAATCCTTTTATATTTTTCATTATTAAATAAAAAATACAATGTGATTAATTATTTGTTTTATATAAAAATAATATTGTGTTCTAGGAAATTCATTTATTTTAATTATTGAATATATTTTATTTTTTTATCATCTTTTATATATAAATGGAAATTTTTGTTGAAGGAAATTTGTCTTATTTATATATGATTATTTTTTATACAACCATTGGAATTGATATACCATTTTTATATCAGTTAATCATGATTAATTATGATAATTTATTATAATTTTATATATTGTCAAATGTTGTCTCATATGTTTATGTTTTTTGATTATAATTATTTTCT
The DNA here is from genome assembly GCA_963277665.1 of Viscum album. NCBI lineage: Eukaryota > Viridiplantae > Streptophyta > Magnoliopsida > Santalales > Viscaceae > Viscum > Viscum album. Next base: position 1,511,193,097 of record OY728143.1, on the reverse strand, counting down.
AGTTTCCAATACATGATATGAAAATAATTTTGTTACCAAGGTGGATACTTTTGATATTTATAGTTTATTATAAATTCCTTATTATGAATATATATAAATAGAATGAGAATGATCATCTGGATCTTAGAGACCCCATTAAAATGAAATTATGGACATGGTTCTCAAATTTAAATGACATCATGGATATAGATCACCCATGAAAACACCATAATGGACATGGTGTTCTGTGGTAATCCTAGATTATTCCACTATTTTTACCTATGTATATACCAAAGAAACATCTTTTTTTATTCGTTATAATTTTTTCTAACTTGTGAAAAATATATTATGGTATACATTTCATCGTTTACATGCTTAATCATTTATGTTATATATTATATTAAAAATGTAAAGCCATGTTATGTAACTAAATAAATATAAAAACAATAATAAATTATTAAGCATATGTAAAAGTAATTTGCATGAAATATTATGACTCAGAATGACTTGAGAATTGGGGTGAATCACATTATACATTTAATTACACAATAAAAACTCACCATAGTGATTATATAGATTTAATTTTTTTGATCTCTCGAGTAGGAGTGGTAGATGTATATGTTATTTAAATGCAGACTGAGAGCTCATCATTGGAGTTGTAGAGGAGGTGTGAATTAAGAATTTTATTCTGAAACAAAACAATAAATTTGAATTATGGCCCATGAAATTTTGTATTCATTAATTTCTTATTTATTTTTTTAAATTGTACTAAAAATGTTCTGGTTTGTTATCAAGTTCTATGAGATAGTATTTTTATTATTTATTTTTTATTTATTATTTAATAACTAGTAAACATTCACTTTCTTCATATAATTCCATTAACAGTATTTTTTAGACTATAGTGGTAAAAAATGTGTTTCGGGAACTAGGTTATAAAATTTTGGGTATGATAAAAATTAATACTAAATTCTAGGTTAATTTAACACTAACAATAATAATTTGATATACCCAAAAAAATTAAATATAAATTCTATCATAAAACAGACCCACAAATTTCATCTATTAAGAATAAACTATTTTCATTTTAATGGTTTTAAAATGATTCCCATATTTCATGAATTATTTCAATATTAGGGTGAACTCTAAATATATGTGTCCTAACTATCAATTTATTAATTTGTATTTAAATTCAAAAAAATTACTGAAATATAACATCAATTTTTATAAAGGTAAATAAAAATAATTTTCAACTCATGGTGTTTTATTAACTGATAAGGAAGGATGAAGTAAAATTTATATAAATGTATTCAAATTTTTTCATCCCACAATATTGGTGATGGTTTATTTTTTAGTCAAAAATGATTTTTTCATATATACATTATATATTCTATGTTTTTTTTCATATATTTCATTAGTGCATCTTTATAATTTTGAAAACTCAAATCAATAGAAAAAATATATATAAATGTATTGGGTGAAAATTGTAATTATTGAAAAATATATTACATCATTATATTAGATAATTGTTTCTTTATATCAAGATATATTTAAATATTTTTATATTTATTTCAAAACTAGTCTTGATTATTATTTAGTGAAAAATAAAAAAAGTGAAATTAGTTATACATAAATTTTATTTATAAAGTTTATGAAAGACATTTATATAGTTGGTATTTAAAAATTATTTAATGTAAAATATTAAAAATATATTTGGGACAAATTAGATTGTTTGAAAAATACCATAGGGAGTTATTTCTTTGAATGTCTTGAGATGGTTTGAGTCAATAGGTGAGATTTATAGGTCTTTTAAAACACTATTATTCATTGGTAATGTTTTATATATCTAGTAGATAATTTTTTTATACTTCTTAGATAGTGTTTATTGTTCTTAAATTCAATGAATTTATTCAGGGTTACATGTTTGTTCATTTCAGATTATATGGAATTCTATCATTAAAAATAGATAACTATTATAATTTTATATTATGTTATGAATATATTTCTACCATCCTCATTTTTTCCATATATTATTCATTTATACCTGATGACATGTTAAATATATTTCTTGTCATTAGTGTTTTAGTTTGACTCTTCATTATGTTTCTCTACCCCATGGTTATGATGACGAGTAGAACATATAAAAAGAAAACAAAGAACTCTAGTGTGATTTATTTATAGAAATATGATTGTATGTATCTTCAATTTTGTCTAATATCTTGATTATTATAGAGATAGTAAACATTATTTTCCTAGTACTATGTGATTTTTTATGGATAATTATTAACTTATTCAAATTATTGTATAAAATATTTCTTAATCTAAATCTATATTAAATTAATTTATTGATGAGTTTTTTTAAAACCACATCACAGAGTGATTGTTTGTGAACCTCATTTATTTCTATCTATAACCAAATATGTTTTATATTAGCTACAAAAAATTTAAAAATTGCAACAATTTTTTATTACATTCCATCCACTATATGTATATATAAACATTCCATCATTTTTATTTTTGTAAATATAATACATCATTTAATGATAATAAACTATTATTCTCATTATCAAATATAACTCATAACCTTTTGATTCAAAAAATTCATTATTAATTTTTGATAATTCATATATAGTATTGGTATCCATATTACCATAATTTCATACATGATATTTTAATTATTTTTCTTCTAAAAACCACTGATGAATCATTTGAATTGTTTTTAAAGAAATTTCATGTCTCCCTCTCTATATAAATTTCATATATTCCATATATTATTGAAATTTAATCTTTAACATTGCTATTATATTTCTATATTATATATTTCTATTATAAAACATAATAATATTAAACAACACAAAAAATGAAAAAAAATCCATTCTTTCTTATAATTTTTATGAAATTTTTTATTCAATAATTCCATATCATTATATAATAAAATATTCCATTATATATTATGAGTCATATAATATCCCATTTTTAATATAGTATGAATATAATTTTTTGATAATGTTTTTTACGAATAACCCAAAATAATAATAGTATAATTTCAAGACACTTTTGTTGTATCATAGGTATCGTCATGTTTCAACCACCATTTATTATAACAATTAATATAGCTTGAATATGGTGGTGTGTTATTTTGAATAATATCTATATAATGTCTAAAATGTCAGAGAATACTTCATTAATTAACTCATGAACATTGGATTGTGGTAAAATATTTTATCTAACTGAAATTTTATTTATATATATTCCATTATATTCAATAAATATCACAAATTACTCATATTGTTTATTAATCATTTGGATACCTCCATATATTATGATCATATAGTTGAAATATATATGTTTAATAATTTACCATTAATTTATACATAATGTGTTTTTTGATCATAATTGTGAGAAAATTTTATTAGTAGTGTTTATATATTACCTTTTAGTCATTACCATGGTTTCGTTAGTTCCTACATTTTTTGGGAATTTAAAAAACATAGTAAAATAAAACTCAAAGATATATAAAAATATGAAAATAAATGTGAGTATTATGGTCAGTCCTAGAGATGCGAAGTTGTAAACACTTTAACCAATATCTAGTACTATAGTTAATAAAAACGGTACATATGATCCCTACATGAACTAAAAATGTAGAATGGTGCAACAATACTCTATAAATATAGTTCCAATAAAAATTTAGGTAGTGAATATTAATTTATTAGCATGTTGTTATCACAAAATTGTCAAATTTTTACCCTTGTCCTCGATAAACATGTACCATCCACTAAGAATTCCTTTTCAATTATCCAAGTCTTCTAATACCTTGGTGATTAGGTATTTTGATTCAATGATTAATTTAAGAATATAATTTACTCGACGATCAAGCATAAAATTATACAATATTAAATATTGTAATAGGATCTATATTAATACAAATAAAATGGTTGTGAAAAAATTAAGGAGTGATATATATAAGATAAATTATATGTGAAATAACTCAACATAAAAAATATAAAAAAATACTAAAATTATATTAATTCATCTTAAAAAACATAATAACACAAAACATACTATCTCAGGCTTTCAATAAGAGATATATTGAATAAAAAAATTAATAAAAAACTCTTTTATTGACTATAACTTCATGTCAAATATCTTAGATAACGATACTCTCAATATTTAATATTTTTCATATGTAGTCAGCTACTTCATATATTGGAAACAAGTCATCATCATATATCAATCTATAATTCTTCTGTATCTTCGCCATATCATTCTCAATATATTTCATCCACTAACTATAACATCCTAATTCTTAAAATAATCATAAAACCCAATTATGATAAATAATTTAGTGGAAAATATGTTTTATGTGAAAAAATCATGATTTCTGTTAAACACATTGAAAAAGGGTAAAAATAAAAATTAACACTAAAGAATATTCAATAGAATTAATTTTTATTTTAGTGAATTTTTTGTAGTTTTCAATGTATCAGCGAAGACTGGGAAAAATATTAAATATATTATTTTTACTATCAGAAATGTATTCAAAATAATTGAATAAATACAAAAATGTGGATCAAATAAAGAATATTAGACCTCATATTTGTCTAGAACATGCTTTTTACCCTATGAAGGGTATAAATTTTTTTGGTGTTGTAATTTTGAACGCCATGCTGGGAAAAATAAGCATTTCAATTTTAATTAATTATTTATTATGTTTTTTTAATAATAACTCATTAATAACACTCAAACGATTCATCATTTGAAAAGTATAATATTCCCATTGAGTCCAAACTAGGTGTTTACTAAATAAATATTATTAGATTACTGAGATACATGTGCTTAGACAAATCTCTCTATATGGTTGGATTATTACAAATTCTCTAATACTAATTTGATTTAAAATTTAATTAAAGAAACATCTTTTGATGTTAGATCATCTTCCCCAAAGCATAAAACAACATATTTTATGAATTTGATTCCCAAAAGCCTCGTTTCATCAAACACTTTCATCCTCTTCTATTATCATTACATTGATTGAGTGAAATTAATTACTTTCAATTGGGTTTTTGGTCAAATAGTTAACTAAATCAGGTTTTTTCCATTGAGATTCTAAAACTTATGGTTTTTGTGTTCATAAAACCCCCAAAAATTTTGGTCTTCACAATTGTTTGATCTCATGAAGAATATTAAATCAATATCCCTGTGATGCAATTATGGGGTTTTGATTATGTCCTTTTGAGCTCCTCAAATGGTGAACATTCGAGTAGACTACTATTATGTGTGTTGTGCTTTGAAAAAAATGCGTATTTTACTATTTTTGGTTTGTTTATTTAATTCTTCCATTATTATTCAAAAAAGGATAAATATGAATATTTATTGATGAATAATTTTTATTAAAATTTTAATTATATTTTCACATAAATTTTGATAGGAAAAGTGTGCTGTAAGTTTTTATGATAATATTATAATTTTATATAAGGATAGTTTAAACCTATCACTTAGGGATAATTATCAATTGATTATTTGGTTTAAATTTCAAATGATAATTATAAATAATTATCATTCTATAATTATAATGGTTTTTCTAGAGGAACTCATTCTAGGTTATGTGAGATAATGATAATATATAAATTATCAGGAAATGACTATTATTGAAGGAGAATGACCCTGCCACATGATTTGGTGTAAATGATAACTTTTATTCATGTAAGAGAAAATATCACCACATTTCAGTTTATAATGATATTTCAAAACTATCCATGAGAGGGAGGGTATTATATTATATGATAATTTTTATCATCTTTAAATAATGTAGATGTATTGGTTCTAGGAAACCGATGATATAACACGATCATTGACCTGCTGACAACAAGAGACTTTGGCGTGTCTCAATAGACGATAATACAATTGCAAATAGGTTTTTTGGAATTCATGGTTAGGAGTTCCTTACCATCATGTGATCATATTTACACATGGTGTCTTGATAATTATATTTGTGGAATTTGATTGACCATGCTGGATTGGGATCGCATATATGTATAGCCCTTAAAAACTATTGTCATCCCATGAATGATAATATTTTTTTATCCATGATGATTATTACCACATGATTTTATGTATACTGTTATATACTCATGTTGACATATCATAAAGACATGTGTGCTTACCATGTATATGTATCATGATTTCTTATAGTTGTTAGTGGTATTTGAGATAGGTGGACCCTCTTGACATATTTATTCCCAAGTGGATGTGAACACTTCATTGCAACGATAGAAAAAAGTTGAAAATCACATGGTGGAAGAATGAGGATTCCATGGTTTCATGCTAAGAGAGTGAACAAGGATGCCTCAATGCCAAGTGCCTTTCACCACAAGTGAGCCCAACCGATGTGAGTACACGAGTTTATCATATATATAGGATCCGGGGGACTTCATCCACATGAGGGTTATATGAAGTCGAGTATCATATCAATGACATGATGTGGACTCTATATAAGGGAAGGTTTACTTTTTATGACTTATTTGGTCATCTTCTGGGATGGAGTCGAAGCAGGTACGATCGAGGGTTTTGATAGCTTGGTTAGCGCACAACTGCTCAGTTTTGAATGTATGATTTGGTGTTCTTAAAAATTTATTAATATTATGGAATTCAATTGTATAAGTAAGAACATCAACTGAATGACTCATTGTTAGTGTCCTATACTTTCTAGTACCCACACCTTACTTAGTCATTTCGATGTGCTTATAGATTTCAAAATAGACATGGAGAGTGGAAAGGTCCCTATGATGAATGGCTGAGTAGGTGGAGCTCTGAACTAGTATAGAAGGCATACTTGGGAAGACATAGGAGAACCCTACTATTGTTTTATTTATCATCTACATTTCCTTATTCTTTTCATATTTCCACATTGGGAGATCTTATTTATAAACCTTTTATGTCATATCATGTTTCTTTATTAACTCAGTTTAATTAATTCTTTTTCTTGTTATTGTTATTTTTTATACATTCTAAAGACATGACACTTAGGGTATAGTCTCTCCATTATTAGACATAAACCCTCACAAAAATTTAATATCCTCTTACATGCATTGAGGCACACATGACATCATGTGGAATTTTGGATTGGAACTGATGGTTTGGATTTGGATTATACAAAATTGTATCAAATGGAGGTTTTAAACTAATGGGTTTCTTCTCTTTTTATTAGGTTGGGATAGGTAAGACGTGAGTATGGATAATGGAACATTGTTAGGGGAACTATGTCAATGCTTGGCCAGTATAATATAGTGGACCACTAAGCTTCTATTAAATGGGTACATGTGTTTGGTGGTTACTATTGATTCACCACGGGTGATGCACATGATGTTATAAGTGATTTAAGTGTTTTTGTGTATGTTCATGCATCATGAATAGACACATAGGTTCAAATTTCATATATATACCAGTTTTTGTGAAACATAGTAGTTTATTGATTAAATTTCATGACTTGTGATATCTGTTCATGATAGACTATTTTTTGTTATATATGTTCATTGGCATTGAATAGTTAAAACTGAGAATTTTTTTAGTGTATATATATTGAATGTGACTAAGATGTTTGGAAGGATAAAATGGTTCATGCTATAAGGGTGTATCATGGGTTAAGGGTAGACTCCTTTGAAAACTATGCACCATCATATAGATTAATTTATAGGAAAACATTATTTGATACCTAATATTTCTTATGAAATTTTGTTTTTCTAATCCTCTTATTTTGGTAGAAAATTGCACCATGTAGATGTTCAGTGGGACTTCCAGCTGAGAAGGATACTCCTACGAACAACCCTGTACATTCTCTAATAGTTGTAATAGTAGTTCTTTATCAGACACAACTAATGTCCATGGTTGACCACACACGTGATTTATAGCTCCAGCAACCTGTAGCCTTCCAGGGAAATGATGGACCACCAGATGTTGAGGATTTGATGGATATCATTGAGGGTATATCTGAATTCTTGGAGACAATATTGGACAGTAAGGTTAAGATTTATTCCTTCATGATACAGGGATTTGATAGGCATTGGGGGGGGAGGTATTGTACAGGCTTAATGACGTGAGGGTCCTACATAGGGGGCTTTCAAGACCCTGTTTTCCAGTGAACTTCCCCTAACATGCTAATGATTGATCGATCATAGTAGTTTGTGGAGCTCTATCTGGGTCACATGATAAAATACACATACTCTACACATTTTACTGAGATCCTACGTTTTTTCACCACTTACGGATTGTAATGAGGCATAGAAATATAGGAAGTTTGAAATCAGTCATCGACCCATCCATAGATAGCAGGTCCAGTGTTTCGACCTAGGTTCATACCCAAAGGTTCTGATGAAGGTTCTAAACATTGAGAGGATTCTTGAGGATGGATGAATAGATGTAATTTTCCTTCCTTTCACTAGTCATACAAGTGGAAAATCCACTATTTTTGAGAAAAACTCTTCTTATTGAAGAAACCAGATGTATGGAAACATGCAACGGAGTAGTGGCATAATGGTTTAGCAGTTCTCTATCTGTTTAATCCCTTATAGGGGTGACCTAAAGTCCATTAACTATTGGACATTGGGATATTATAGTTGAGTTTTCCTGAAGCCCAAAAGGATGTTCCAAAACTTTTGAAGTTCCAGACACCTCCAATAGTTCTGTGAATGAATATTAGGTTAATAGAGGGTGTCCAACACGACCAAGGGGAAAAGGCCTAGAAGTGGACCTCAATAGAAGATACAGACTTTCCCAAAATTAGTAGTTCAAGGAAAGGGGAATAGTGTTGATGCATGAAAAGTTTATTCAATTGATAATATTCCAACAGATGGTGGGGAGTGACCTTCCACCATTCAAGTTACAATTTTAACCACTTCCACTCAATCTATTGGTTTTTTTGATATAAGTGCATCCCATTCATTCATATCTGGACTTGTTGTTTATGTACTGGATTTACCAGTAATGTTTTCCTCTGAGTTAGTCTTCCTTGATACACCATTAAGATTAATAGTGAACCATCTACACTGATTCATATTGTGGCGACTGGTTGTTTCTACATATGGACATCTATGGGAATTATTGATTCTGGAAATCACGACTTTTGATGTGGTTTTCGGGATGGACTGGCCATCCAGTTTTTGAACTCACATTGATTTCTATCAAAAAAGGTTATCTTTTACATGACATATGGGAGAAAATTTCTAAATGTAGAGAGAGTGAGAACTAGGAGCAGTTAGAGTTGGACCAGACTTGATTCAGATTAGGAAGATTATAGAACAGATAGTAGGTTTTGTTATTTTATAAGGATCAATGGTAGGCGCCTAATTATTTCCACAAGTCGTGGATAATAATCAAGATGTTTTTTCAGTTGACTTCCCTAGAATACCTTCCGAAAGAGGATTTTAATATGAGTTATATCTCATTCTAGTTGCACAATCCATTTCGACACCTCCATATCATATGGAACCAACTAAGCTAAAGGATCTCAATGTATAGAGAGACGACTTGGAGGGAAAGGGTGTTATCATAACTAGTACTTCATCGTGGCCTGAACATGTTTTATTCTCCAAGAAGTTAGATGGTAGTTTTCAGCTATAAATTGATTACTAGATGCTGAACCAGGTGATTGTGAAGAATTGATATATGTTTCCTAGGATCTATGATCTTTTTTATCAACTATAGGTATCCTGGTCGTACACCATGATTGATCTTAGATTAGGTTATCACCAATTGGTAATTATAAAAGAGGACATTCTGAAGATGGCCTTTCAGTGCATATAAAAATTATATGAGTACATGGTGATGTCATTTGTGCTAATTTATCTACTGATAGTGCTTATGGACCTCATGAACAAGATCTTCTATCCATAGAAGGATTCATTCATCATAGTATTAATTGATGATATACTTATCTAATCACCGACACCAAAAAAATAGGCATGGACCCTGGAGATAGTATTGGGTATGAATCAAACTCATAAGATTTATGGAAAAATATCAATGTGTGGCTTCTGCATATGAGAGGTGAAATAACTAGGACATGTGTTGTCTAAAACAGGTATAACTATAGACCCTCTGAAAGTGGACACAGTCATGTCCTAGACACATTGTTGAATCGTGGTTAAGATTAGGATCTTTTTGGGTTTATAAGGGTATTACCTATGGGTTATCTAGGACTTATCCTGACATTAAAAATGTACTATATCACTGAAAAAGATGGTAGTTATGTTCCCATATTCATAATACTATGATAATTCTTTCCTTGTTCAAAAAATAGAATCTCGAAAAAATGTCTAGTTTGCATAGTCCTAGTGCCTAGGATCAATTATATTGTATATTGTGATGCGTCAAGAATTTGTTTGGGTGTAGTTTTAATGAAATGAGAGAATGAAGTAGATTATTGGTCTCAAGAGATTTCATCCCATGAGATGAATTATCCTACACAAGACTTGGATCTCACAGTAGTGGTCCATCCTCTGAATTGTTTGATAAACTATCTATTTGGTGATGGGATTATTGTATATATAGATCACATGAGAATTCTATATATCATTACACATAGGGACCTGAAATAGAGATAAATGCATTGGGTTGAGTATTTGAAAAAATTTGAATTAGATATGGTATATGTAATGCCCCGAACCCAGTTACCCAGATTCGTTGCATTATTACATAACATTGGCATGATCATAAAAGATCAAGTCTTGAAAGACCGATTAGTTTAGCAACCATGGATACACTAGATACCTTCATAAATGTTACATTATATAACAAAGTAAAAACTACAATAACATAGTCTCCATAGTCCACACTCATTTCCCCTTTAGACTATCCCTGCAGGTCAGTAATAAAATATTTCTTCACATCCTGGGAAAAATAATCCATTGAAAGGTGTGATCTCAGATGCTCAGTAAAGATAACAATATAGCGGAAAATTTTATAAATAAAACTAAACATTTAAGGCAGTGTATAACCAAAAAAAATCCTTTTAAATGTGAACATTAGTATAATATGGAAAAAATAAATTTAAATAATTCCATTTAATTATTCACATGTATATTCTACTAATCAAATAATCACATGAAATACCAATAACAACTTTCATAATGATGTAATGTATAATGATAGACTATATTAATCATGTCTCCAAGGCCTCATGCCAAGATTAAAAATAATATTTTGTCAAGGCCTCGTTTGAAGACATTATTTTGTCTCATGAGACCTACCGATGAATCGAGGAGCTCTAAAGATCTCCACCAGCCACTTACTATGTCCAATGCATTCCCATATGAAAAGGTTTAAACATAACATAAACATTCGTATTAAAACTAACATACAAAATTTCAATACTTTCTCTACAAACCATGAATGGTATAAAAATAAAACATCCACAATCAAACATATCACTAAAAAATCAATACTATACATTAGTCTTGAATCATAATAAATCAACTTCAAATAAGCTTAAAATCCATAAAAAGATGTTGACGTAGATGAAATCAAAACTATTCGAGGGAAATATATCTTTTCATGAAATCATTTAAAAGTCACATAATTAAAAAATAAAACATTATATTTGAAAATATAATTGTAATCTTGTAAGAGAAGATTTGATGATTTTATTATGGCGGAAAATATCTGCACCCGCCATATAAGTTAAAAAAAATACATTCTTACCTTAATTCTATTGAAAAGGTTAAAAAAGGCATTGTTTGTAAAATGACGGAAATATTCCATTATAATTTTTTTAAGAATTAAAACAAGGGTATAAATGACTTTAACCAATATTCTGTAAAAAATTAAGAATTTTTTGAAATAAATTTTTAAGAAACATGAATGTGGATGATAAAGTGGTCCCAGTAGATAATTACGTATAAGCAACCTCGGATAATAAATAGATTGTGAAATAAACCCTTACCCTGCACCTTTCCATGGTTGATGGTAGGTAAAAATTATGTATAATCGTTAAATAATTTTTATTAAATTATACAAGAATCATATACATAAATATGATATCATATATGATCTTTTAATAATTCTTTGTTAATAATATTTTTGTATTATCGTCGTTCCGGGTGTTAACTTATTCGTTTTCTTTTATATGTTTTGTTACATAAGTCGTGTTTGTTATGGATAGGTTGTATCTTATTCATATACAAAATTATATTATGTCTTTAAAAATTACTTTTACCCATAAAATGAAAATTATTCTTGAATGGAAATGATGGGGAAATGAATCTCATCACCTTCGTGGAGACGGTAATCTGTATGTATGCATGAACGATAATTCAATTTCATTTTTCATTTTAAAAGGAATAAAAACATATGATACAAAGGTATATTATTATTCCAATATAAAATAATATCTTATATATGTTAATTAATTTTAATAAAACCATCCTTTATATGTTCCATGTACGGTATGAACGAGTCATATCACATTGAGGGGACGGTAGTCCACACTTCCTCAAATAAAGTTATCATGTATATATATAACATGAAACGAATAATGGTATGATATAAAATGGAATTAAAGAAAATTATATATAAAATAATTATCATTAATATCATATTTAATTACAGTTCCCTTACAATGGCCACCATGAGATGTGGAATGAGATAATTGAACAATAATTGTTTCGTGAGGCGTTAGGTTTCTATCCACAGAAACATTATATTCGTCACCCATTAGATGGTGGTGTGTGTAATTGTAGTTCTAATACTTCTAATCATAATATCCTAGTACATTGAGGATACTGGTTTTGTTATAAAAGAAATGAATAAGAAGAGTTTAGGGTTTGGATAAGTAAAATAAAAGAAAAGAATCTAAGAGAAATCGTTACCTTTAATTTGGGTAACACCCTTTTGTTTGAACCAAAAGGACGCTTGAAGTTCCTTCTGAATAAGGTAAGGAATCAAGGAATATTATAGGGATGTACAGAGCTTAATTAGGTAGAGATTGGATGAGCCAAAATTCTTGAGAGGTGTGAGGAATTGGTTAGAAGTGGTGCTCCTTTATAAGGAGGAGGAGCGGCTCTTTAGGAAAAACCTAAAGTATTATTTTTTAATAAATTCATATTCGGTTTATAATTGCTCCAAACTATATTATTTAAATTCTAAGGTGTTTTTTGGTCTCAAACCACTCAACCAATTGGTTTTAGACATGTTTGGGTCCCTATTTGTCCCTTATCTTTTAGATTTAACTCTTAGTTAAATAGTTTGACATTTACCATGACTCTTTGTATTTTTATATTTTATGGTTAATAAATTTAATATAAACTACCTAGATAAACCAAACTTGTTCATTAATGACATACCAATCATAATATAAGTCCTTTGTTCAAACCATATATTTTTATGAATATTATATCAATTAATAATATAATATTTGTTTTAAAATCTCTTTTATGTCAATTTTGACACTATTTAATAATTGATTTTTGTTAAATTCTTAATAACATTATTAATTCGGACCCAGTTCATTTAATCAATACTAACATGTCATATTAACCAAAAAAATTCATATAATTCATTACAAGTCTCAAATATTATTTATTTGGGTATTTATAATATCAATTATTTTTATATTTCACTAATAAGATAATTACTGCATCATCATTGTGTCATATATAAATTAATGTATATAATGTTTAAAAATAATAAATAAAATACAATTATGTAGGAAATATTTTTATATTTCTAATGAATATTTATAATATAGTTTATCTTATGTATATCTATATATTAATAATGTTTTAGTTATTAAACTTTTATTTTAACTCTTTTAACTCTTCTTTATATTAAATAATAATAAATGTCCTAATCTAATCCAAGTGGACCAAAGGGGTTCATATTTTATTTCTAATGTAGTTTTTGGTCGAATTATAAATATAAAATAGAATTAGAAAATGTGTTAGGGTTATAATATTATCATTTTTACCCTTAATTACCCTATTTACTTTTTATCGTGGTAAATAAAAGTAAAAAGCTACTATTCACCAAAAATAATCATTATCTTTTTGAACCACATTTTAATCCTTGATATTAACCATTTCTCTTTGATTTGTAAAATTCTTCTCATAGAAGCGGAAAAATTATGTGTTATGTGAATTTGCAAATTCTCCTAGGAGGTGGGTAAAAGACCGTGAAATGTTCAAAAACAAATTTACATATCTAAACTTTTTATAAACTGACTCCAATGAATTATATTGAACTTATATAGGTATTATGTATCTATTTGGAGAAAAAATAAATTTAATTTAAATAAATAATTATTTAAATAAAAATTCTATTTTAAACTATTACTTAGTGTTTTCACTATTAATCAAAAAAATAACGTTTTCAGAAAAATACCGAAAATTTACCCTAAGCTAATTTTGATATTCCGAATTCAATAAATAAGTCTATTTTACCAAATTAAAAAAATAGAAGTTGAATTAATTAATTTAATATTAATTCCTGATGTCAAAACCAAATGGCATATTTTTAAGAAATAATAACAAGCAAAAGATTGACACTTGTTTATTTCCAATTTCAAATTGAAAGTACTTACAATGAAAATAATTTGATTAAATCATAATAATATAACCTATTTATTCTTCAAAACCATTAAAATGTATAATTTAACAAAATAAATTATTTGGATTTAAAAAGTTGTTATCAGTTAAAATATATTGTTTTTTCACTATTCACCCAAATATGAAAGTTATTAGAAGAACACCCAAACATTATTGAAACTAAATTTTTATGTCTCGATTATAAGGAAGATGTTTATTTTTTAAAATTGAAAAAATAAAAGTTTCAAATAATGGATTTAAAAAGGCTTCGACATTAAAAGGATGTAAAAAACCATTTTTTGAAAAATACTTCTTTTATTTGAAAACAAGTATTTGTTCTTACATTACTTCTAAGAAACTGATAATATGGATTCTAAAATTATAAGGATTATATAATGTTCAAAATTAAGTTAATACTATTCATAATCGCTTTTGAACGGCTTGATTGGTAAGCCATGGTGTGGTAGAACTCGATGTTGTGTGTAGTGAAAGTTATTGAATTACATTGAAGAAATAACGTACAATGAAATTGTGGGGTGTTACAATATATGAAGCTAGTATGGGGAAGTTCATTTCAGTTACTCTTAGTCACAAGAAAAATACTGAGCAAGAGATTGGTGAATGGAATTCATAGTCTAAGTAGTGACTGATGTGGCTTCTGACTGAATGGAGGGTTGATGAATTATAGTATAGGGGATCTATGTCATTTTTCTATTTGATGATTTTGTCTTCTATTGTAGATTGGGAGAGGACTGGTCAGGAAGAAGACCCATATTGTGTTGTTATTAGGGAGCAGCTAAATCGGGGTGAGCCGAAACCCAAGTGGAACTTGGGTGATAATGAGGTTATCTTGGTTTGTCTGAGTAGTAGTTCCATTTTACATTAGATGTTACTTAATATGGATTTCCATTCCACTAGAAGGGATGTGAATCCTAGGGTGAACAATATGTATCATGACATGAAGAGGCATTTTTTCTGTCTAGGGATAAAGAGTGAAATTTTTAGTTTCATCTACAATTGGATTACCTATTAGAGGGTAAAATAAGAGCACTAACACCCTAGTGGATTATTACAGTCACTTATGATTACCTACGTGGATGTGTGAGGATATCATGGTGGACTTTGTAACGGGTTTACAAAGGACCCCGAGGAGTCGTGAAATTGTTTGTGTGGTAGAGTATTGGTTAAGGACATCTTCTTCCTTCTTACAATTCAGAGACACACTCAGTGGAGGAGATACGAATGATATATATCTAAAGATCATGTTCATTCATGTAGTTCCTTAAATAATTCTCTCTGATATAGATTCATGTTTTACATCCCATTTTTGGAAGCGCTTTCAAAAAATCCTTGGGGAATCAGCCTAGATTGAGTACAACATACCATCCACAAACCGACAGATAATCTGAGCAAACTTGATGAATATTTATGTATATTATTTGATCTTGCATACATTATTTTGGTGGAGAATAGGATGACCACCTTGCCTTTATTAATTTCATATAAAATAATATTTATATTGCATCAATTCAAATAACATCTTATGCTACTCTTTAAGGGAGGCCATATCACTCACCACTCTATTGGCATGATCTTGGTGAGGTTGTGGGTGTTGGGCCCAATATTGTACGTGAGTCCTATGAGAGAGTTAAATTGATACAAAATAGGTTGATCACTTCTAAAATCATATAGAGAATATAAGAAATGTTTAATTGGAGACCGTTGGAGTTTGTTATGCATGATAATCTTTTTTAGAGTGTGACTCCTCAGATAGGGAACAAATATCTGGGAAATAAGGGTATGTTATCACCACATATTTTCATAACCTTTATGTTCACTTAGTGGATATGGGATGTGGCATATCGTCTGGATATTTTGTCTCATTATCAAGGTATTCACAGTGTGTTCTATGTGTCACAACTTCATAGGTACACAACCAACCCTACAAATGTTATTGATTGTGAGGACGTTGAGCTAGAGATAGACACATATTATGAGGATAATATAGTGTGGATTGTAAATTGAAGGGAGTAGGTGTGGTGAATAAAGATTCTACCACTATTTTGAATTCTGTGGCAGAATGTGAGGATCTAGGAAGTGACATGGGTGCATGATTTTGATGATAGAACTCGGTTTCTGGGGTTGTAAGAGAAAAACCATTAGTTATTATTCTTGAGGATTATATGTCTATAGATTTGGAGAATTGTATCATACTGATTTTTAAAATGTCTAATAATCTCTCTTATGATAAATTATTCAATTGAAAAAACGTTTTATCATCCAAAAATAATGATTTTTTGTTATACACATCTCTAAAGTGTAAAATCCCAATTAAAACATTGGAATATTCAATAGAATATTTTAAGAGTTTAGAGCATGTTGTTTAGTACAAAACGTTACGATTATGACATGAAAAAAATATAAAATTTATTTTTTTAAGAAAAAGAAATTTATCTAAAATAATTGAATACCTCGAAAACCAGGCGTCAGATGTGCAATATGAGACCACCAATGGGTCCACAACATGGTGTTCACCATATAAAGGGAATAACATTCGTAAGTGTTGTATTATTTATCATCATTATCACAAAAATAACCTCTTTTAACATTAATTAATTATTTATTCAATATTTTAAACAATAAATAATATATATCTCTCCAGTGGTACATTTTAAAAAAATATGAGACCACCATTAATTCCGAAATGGGGCGTTTACCATAGATGGGGTATAAAATTCATGAGAAACTTGTTTATGGTAAATCACTATTTATGGTAAGGTAATTAATAATTGTTTATATTAAATTTATTATATATAATAATAATTAAAGAAAAATGTTTTGGACACAGTGTCTTCTTCCGCAAAACTGAAAACACCATTGTGGATAGATTTAATTATGAGAAGCTTTTTTTAACCATTTTCATATATTTCATTCTAAAACCCATTTATTGGGTGAAATTAATGAATCCATTAATATTTGTGGGTTGAACAGTGAATTAAATCATGTGTTTTAAATTGAGATTCTCAAAATCCATATTTTTGGGTTTTTAAAACTATCGAACATCTTGATCTTCATTGTTGTTTGATCTCAGGAAGATCATACAACTGAAATATCGTGGATACAATTATGGGGTTCTAATTCAATTTATTTTAAACCCCTTCTCATATGATGAACCAACAACTAGACTCCAACTATATATGGCGTGATTGGAGAAAAAAGGTGTGTTTTCTAATTATTTATTTATTTATTTATTTCCTCCATTTTAATTCATAAAAGGATAATTATTAAAAAAGTTATCAATGAATAATTATTATGAAATTATTTGAGATATTTTCAAAAAAAATATAAAAGAATAATTTCATTGTAATTTTTTATGATTATATTATAATGTTATGAATGTATAATTAAAACCTATCATCATTATAAAATTTTCTATTGATAATTTGATTGACATTAAAAATGATAAATATAAATCCAATAAATTGCAATTTTTTGTCTATAGGTACTCACACTAGGTTATCTAAGATAAGGATAATTTTTTAATTATCAAGAAATGTCCATCCTTGATGGAGAATGTCATAGATTCATTCTTGTATATAAAGTATATATTTTTTTCATAAAAGAGAAAATATCACAACGTGTGACTTTTTTATGATATTTGAAAATTATCCTGGAGTGGGAGGGTATTATTACATTTGATAATTTATTTATTCTTGAAGTAAATTAGTTTTTTTGGTTCATTTAAACCCTTGATATACCTCAATAATTGATGTGATGACAACTTGAGACTTTGATGTGTCATAATTGACGATAATAAAATAGCAACGTGGTATTTTCATCCTTTTAGGATCGAAGTTTCATTCCTTCTGAGGATCGAGTTTACAATTGTTTCAATGATGATTATATTTTTCGAATTTGATTGACCATTATTTATTGTGATCATAGGTATGTGTAGAACATAAAAACTATTGTGATCCAATGAGTGATAATAGTTTTATCTTTATCCATGTTGATTATTATCACATTTAGTTGTGTATACTTCTATATAGTCATATTGATATATCATACCATCTTGTGTTCATTCCCTGTATATGTATCATAATTCATTGTGTCTGTTTGTGTAATTTGAGATTGGTGGACCATCATGACATGTTTGTTTCCCTAGTGGAGGTGAATTCTTGATTGAAATGATAGTGATGAGGGGCCAAAGCAAAGGTTATATGTACGAGGACACCATGGTGTCTTACTGAGGGTGTTCTTGAGGATTCCTTGATGACATGTTATTTTAAAAATATGATAGCATAGTTGATGTGAGTACACAAGTTAATATCACATAGAGGATTCGGGTGACTTTGGCCATTTTATAGATAGATTATGCTTAGTATCATCTCCATGACATTGTGAGGAGACTGTACAAGGGAAGGGTTACTTATTACAACTTATTCATCTATCATCCATCATGGAGCTGAAGCAAGTATGACTGGGTGTTGTGGTACCTTGGTTAGTTCACTACAACTCAATTTTGAATGTTTGAATCTGTTTTGATGAATCTATTAATATTATGGAAAAAAATTATTCTTTAGGACTCCTTGTCAATGACGCATTTGTGGTATCCTACTGAGACTTGTACTCGCACACTAAACGGGCATTTCAATGCACTTATAGAATTCACAAGTTACTTTTATAAGGGAATGTTCCTTCTGGTGAATGATTGAGATAGAGGATCTTCGTACAAGGGAAGACAACAGAATAAGAAATACACTAGAGGACCTTGAAGATGTATTATTTGTCGTTTACGTATCATTACAGTTGTTAGATTTCCAATGATTGGTTTCTTATTTATAAAACTTGTATTTCATCCTTTTTTTTCAAATTTACCCTTTTTATTAAATTCTTTTTTGTGTTATTGTTATTTTTTACCCTTCTCGATGACCTGAAATAGAGGGTATATTCTTCACATTTTCAGTCATAGACCCCCGCTGCTAGTCGGCAGTCTCTGGTTTATGGGGAGGCTTGAATGAGGACATGTTGTATTTTGGCTTGGCCTCGGTGGTTTGGGTTGGGATATTAAAATAAATCCTAGGTTATAGATGAAAAACTCTTTGAAATATCTTCATCAAATTACACATAATATAACTCAATACCATTGATGATTGAGGAAGATGACAATCTTTTTATTTGTCTTATATTGTTCACTAATGGCATAAAAATAGACCTATAATGTGATCTCACTATGATGACTAATAATTCTACTTAATTATCCTCCATTATATAAATATGGTTCTAAATAGAATGAAAATAAAATCAAAGGGTGTCAATATTGGTGAAATAATTTGAAATATATAAAGAAAATAAAATTAAAGGACATTTTTAATAATAATTTAATGATAAAACAAAATTAGTGTACATAAATTACAAATAATGCCAACTTATGGTTATAAATTAATTTTTCTAATGTTTTATATTTATAATCATTATTCAATGAAATTAAATATTTGTATACAATATTGACAATAATTAAATTTGTTGGAAATAAGAATTAAAAATCTAATATATACAAAAATTATTAATTTTTTTCATAATAAGTTATATTTTTGAAATAAAATTATATTTTTAAACATTATAAGTTCAATTTCACATAATTAATTTCATATATTTATTTATCATATAGGTATTATATTAATTTTAGTTTTTTAAATAGACATGAATGGCTGATTTTTAGGTAAATTGAATTAAATATAATTTAAAAATGGTAAATTAATTTATAATATAACTACATTTTATTTAAAACAAATAAAACGTTTTTATGAAAAAATAATTTTTATTAAAATGAGTCATTGATTTAATAATACCTTATTTACCATTTTGATTCAAATATATTTAGTAATTAAATAACAACTATTTTTTCTAATTTGATTTAGATAAATTTTATAATGGTATAATTTGATAGTTTAATTCAATAAAAGAGAAGTAAAATTTATTAATATAATATTAATATAACACTTTCATAAAAAATCATTTAATCATAAACATTGTTTTAGGCTTAATTATAAAATTTTTCCTAATATTCTTATGCATGATGTACAGTTAAACTTAAATTTGTTTTCACATCCAAAAAAATTATTTAGTAGAATTGTTTCCATTTATGAAATAAAAATTCACAAAATATGTCTTAAGGGACTTTTAATTATTAGTAATAAAAAATTATTACCCAGGAAATTATTTTATTTTGTACATAAAAGGAGAATTTATTTAATAAGAGTTTGACCGTGTGTAAAGTACCCAAAAGAATGTGAAAACATATTTTCGAATAACTGGATGGGGTATTTATTAAAAAAACATTATTTTATATTCATTATTTTTTACATTTTTCCACATTATATGTGAAACATGTGTTCAATTTATATAACGATTGAATATTTACAAAAAAAATTCATTCCCCCGCCTCCTGAAGCTACATTCCACTACCCTATCAAGGTCACCGTAATATTGGATTTCTTATTGAACCACTATACTTTTTAAATCACCAAGAGTAATCTATCATTTTTTGAAACACAATGATCCTTGAAAAATCTTTAAATTATATATTTCTATATGGAACTCTAATAAAAAATTTAAATCGCAATGATCATAAATTGATTTCATGGATGTCACGTGTAATAGTTAACAGTCTTTTCATGAATCAACATCATTTTATGAGAAAAAGAAAATTATATTTAAATAAATATTTAAAATATGGTATTATTATTTTTTATTAGGATATTATAATTCAATTATTTATCCACTAAAATGGAATTAAATCAATGGATATCATTCATAAAAAAATGATGATGATAATAATATTTCCAATTATTTTCAAATAATATCTTTTTCATCCATATCCATTTTCACTGTTCCAATAAATGTTGTCATATGTCACTTTTTAATATAAATATATTTCATTTCATGTGATATTTAAATTTTTATTTACGAGTTTTGAAATTAATAATTTATCGATATATTTACAATATGAGTTTTAATACATTTATTCTTAAAATGATTGATTGTATTCCATTTCTCAATAGTAAAT
The DNA here is from genome assembly GCA_963277665.1 of Viscum album. Taxonomy (NCBI): domain Eukaryota; kingdom Viridiplantae; phylum Streptophyta; class Magnoliopsida; order Santalales; family Viscaceae; genus Viscum; species Viscum album. Next base: position 1,511,171,476 of record OY728143.1, on the reverse strand, counting down.
TTTGTCTTCCTCACCAAACATTCATTACCATACCATTTGGTGTATTTCAATGATTTTTTATGATTATTTGGGATATATTGCTTTAAATGTATTCATTTAAACCTCTATAAAAACATACTTTCAAAAGGGGTTATAAACTATTTATAAAATAAATTCTCTAAAATGTTTTCAAAAGACTCAATTATGAATTTCCTATAATATTATGATCATATTAATTAGAAGTATCTACATTGGATGTAAATATTCATGTATCAACATATAAATTCATTTTAAAATCAGTTTTTTTTATGATTTCTGTTTTTTGTATCAATTGATCATAATTTTTAATATTCTTTATATGATACCTTTTTAGAGATGTTATGAAAATAATTTTCTATCCATGTGTTATCATAGTTGGATGGATGATTGATATCATATTTAACAAGTATGTATATATGATATTGGTATGTGTCCTATATATTTATCTAATGCATTGGTTAAAATTTTATATCTCTTGGGTAATGTATATAAAAGTGAAATAATATTTTGTCACATGTTTTAGTTAAAGTTTGTGCCTCATGAATGTGATGACCCATGATATAAATATTATTTTCTAGGATTAATCTTATTTTCAATCTTTATTTGGAGAGATTTTACCATGAATGTTTTTTCATTCTTTTATGTTTCTTCCATAGTTCATTATTATAATATGTTTCCATAAAAAGAAATTTTGTAATTTAATATTCTTATAATAATTCTTCATTGGTCTATTTATTTATCTCAGATATATTACATTTTATATAATGGTTCATTTATTATTACATGTACTTTAATAATAACCTATGGACAACCATTATTTTTTATATATTCTTTTAAATGTTAATTATATCATGAAATTACTTCCTCATATCCATATAATCTAACCATTGATTACATGTTGATGATAATTTAGTCATATTATATTTTTGATTTCATTCCATTATTATGTTTCCTTCCCAAATTGTGCGATGTTGTCTATATCTACTTGGAAGTCTTAAATTATGTGTAGTGAAGATTGATTATCGAAAATTTTTACAAGTCGTGTAAAGACCATAAGGATATATCATTGTGTAGGATAACATCATAAAATTTTAATAAATTACATATTATGTGGTTCTCTTTAAAATAAAATACCTATTTTTGTAATAAATATCGATTCATGTTCAAAAATCTATATACATTATATTAGTTACGATTAATGTAGTGTATCGGGAATTAACTCTTTTATTACATGGTGCATGCAAAAAAATGGCTCAATGAATACTATTTTTTCATTCATTGTGGATATTATTTTATATTTCACATTATATTTATAAACTAGTATGAAGGATTCATGATTTCTTGTGGGTATTACTTTATAGCCTATTTTGATGAAAATAATTTAAAAGTAGATTAAAACCTAGAATTTTTTATGTTTGGGATGAAATTTCACTTGTTTTAATCGATTCCATATTAATAGTTTTATTATATATAATACTAAAAAATTCATATATAAAATAATTACTTTTTCAAATGATATGGTTATTGAATTGAGACGTGTTAGAAATGTATGTGATGGGAAGAATGGTGATTATTCCATTAAGAAACTAAATTGGATTAAAGATTAGGTGTGGGAACTTAGAGATATTTTCCCTGAACATTCCCATTCGATGATTAATATGGTAAACCATGTTGACCATATTAATATTCCAATCATGTTTTAACTTGTTTTTTAGTATTTCATAACAAAATGTACACCCACAATTTGGGACCATTTCAATCCAATAATTTTTTATAAATGGATCAATTTTGATTGAATGTTATGTTTTTTATCATTTTTTGGATGATGAGAAGGTTTTATACTCTGTTTATGATTTCTATGGATACTCTAATCAATGGTGGAATGTTATTAAAAATCATACAAATGTTTTTAATTTAGACTCTATTTAATGGATGGAGTTAAAAAGTGTTCTTCGAACTGTATTTACCATGAAATATTAAATAACTTAGTGACATATCATTCATTGAGATAATGAAATATGTGATAGATCCATTTTCAATTATGAAGAAAATTTCATGATGTTCATAAAGAATTCCTCTTATATTTTCTGTGACCCGTAGGGTAAAATATATATAGTATTTAGTTGATTAAAATATTGTATTCAAAAGAAAATAATCATAATATACATTTAAATCTATGAAATAACATTTTTATGCACACTAAATGTATTGATTAATATTTGAGACTCTCATTAATATGTTGGGAAAATGTATAATATATTTTCCGGGAGAGTCTGTTGATAAGTTATATTGTCGAATAAAATTTCATCTCTCTACAAGAATAAAATGTTGGATGAATCACCTAAGTAATCACATTTGAGGAAACATGAACTAATTTATGTTTTATTAGAGTGAACGTTATTCCCTGAAATGGAAGGGTATTGATATAAAGAAATTGATCACAACCAAGATTCAAAATTATCTAAATAATGTTTCATAAAAACATCAATTCTAGAAATTATATGTTTTTTGATTCTATTGATATGAATTCGATAAACATAGGTATAGAGAATTGAATAATCCCCTTTAACCTCACAACCCACATGAAAATGGAAGAGTGTATTATCTCCCTACCACTAAGGAGGATCATGAAAATAATGTCATGGATAATACTCTCATTTTATTTTCTATAACTATGAATTATATATATTATTCTAATTTTATGAATTATTTATTTTAAAATATAGTTGAATATAATGTTTATTTACCACCACAAGATTTTTAAATTAATCATCCTTTGAAAATAATGATTGGGACCATTTCCTTTTGTAATAAATATAACTATTTTCTACTCAAAATTTTATATAATATACCCCATACTAATCTATTATTCTTATTATATATGTTTATGTTGGTGTAATTTATTTAATTAATTAGATTTTAATTCAAATATCACCTATTAATTATTTATAGTAATGAATTTCATTTAATATCCAACATGAAAATATTATAAAATATTAATGTGTGGGAAATCATGTAGACCGTTAAGAAGAAACTATTATTATATACATGATAATAACTAGAAAATAATTATATATATCTCCTATGTTGGGGGATTAAATCAATATTGATATAATTCTTACTGTCGAGAAATATACTATTCTATTTCCAAATAAATTATAAGTATTTTGACACAACATGTGGGTGAGTATTCTATTTAACTGATACATAGATTAATGATTATAATAAAGATTCCATATAAAATAGATCCCCATAAAATGAATAAATTGAAGAAGGATATACAATAGAATATGTTTCAGGGTGTTATATTCCTTAGTTTTACACCATAGTGTGCACCAGTACTGTTAAAAAAATAATTGAACATTTTATCGTTACAATAAATATCATGAGATGATAATAATATCAATAAAAACAAGTATCCACTAAATTTAATAGATTAACTTTTTAATCAATATATAAGGGCTCAATACTTCCCAATGATTGACCTTTGATTAAGATATAATCAATTTTTTGTCAAAGTGCATGATTTCTCAAAAAAGAAATTTTATACAAGATAAGGACACTATGAATTTATAGTATTTCCATTTTGGTATAAATATTCTCCTCATATATTCTTGGGATATATAAATGGAATCTTTAGGGACTAGATTTAAAATTTTATGGTGGAATTTAGAAATGATATTATCAAATATTCCAAATAAATTGAATCAAATAAATATCATTATGGATTATGTTGAAGACCATATAAAATTTAAAGAATTTTGTAACATTTAGAATGTTTCAATTATGGAAGAAAAATGTATCATTTTTCCATGGAATCATAATGGATAAAACATCTATAGATAATAAAATGATGTATCATATTTAACAATGGACCGAATAATCCATATTAACTATTATCAGGTTTTTTTATGGATCATCTAGACCCAATTGATTATTGGAGAGAAATTACACCCATATAAATAATCTTCTAGATAGGATAACATAAAAATGACTAAATATTCTATATATATGAATGAAAATATATCATTAAGAAGCTTATTATAACAAAAGAGAACACACTTGTGCATAAATCACCCTATAGTGGGGATAGAGTTGTCATATATATTAATAATCCTATAATTGGATTGGGAGGAATAATCTTGTAGAATGGTAATGTTATTACTTATTCTTATCGAATATTAGAAACTCATGAAGAAAATGATAAGATGCATGATTTGGAGTTGGATGGAGTTGTATTTTCATTAACTTTTATGTGATATAATTGTAATGGTGAGAAGTTAGATATATAGAATAACATCTATAGAATGAAATATATATATTTAAAGAGAAATATAAATATATTCCATAATAAATGGTTTTAAGAGACAAAATACTATTACTATTTAACAAAATACCTCCTGTGGAATCAAATAGTGTAGGGTAATTCACTAAATAAATAATATCATTCCACATTATCAATAATGAGGGTTAAGAATGTCACAATACTCATATATTTTTAAAGGAATAACCTTGAAGTCATAAGGTAATTGGATAACCCTTATATATTTGAAATGATAGATCAACCATCAATCGATTTTACGATCAAAATTACCCATAAGGATTAGGTAGATGTATATAAAAAGGTAGAAAATATTTTGGACTTCAAATGTTATATGAATGGAAACTTCCTATTTGAATCCTAGATATATTCCACATCAATACAAAAAATAAGTAAAAAATGTTTTAATAACACACATATATCACCCATTATTCATCTCTGAATCTTGACGATCAATGGTGATAGAAAATAAAGTCATCAGTCGAGTTAACATGAAGAAGGATATGGATGAATATGTTTCGAAATTCATGTTATATAAACATGTTATTGAAATTTGATGTATGTCTATGGTGTTTAAAAATCATTACCCTCACCCAAATTGTAATAGAAACTCATTGTCACAGATTTCATTATAAGACTCTATAGAATATATAATTTCCATAATTTCATTTTATTTATAGTTTATCCCTTACAGTGTTAGTGTATATTATTTTAATAAAAGAGTTTTTTCCTCTAGAAAAAAACTATAATATACATTAGGGAAGTGGGGATGTTTTATGGGTGCCACTCTCAATTATATTTGATCAGGACCAAAGGATTACCTCTATGTTATAGAAATATATTTATTAATAATTAGATATTGGTATGAACATCACAATTTCATGTCAACCTCAATATATGGTCAGTCTAAGAAAAACATTCAATCTCTTGATGATATTAAAATATCATATCAAATGGATATCCAAGGATATTGGGATTAGAAAATAAAATCCAATAGAGTTTTTATATAATTATTGTTTCTAATTAAACATTTAAATGCAAACAAATTATAATATGTCTGGAAACATTAGTTGTACAAAAACATGATTTGATGAAGTTTGAGAGATGAAACCAACATGATCTATAATTTTCCATGAAATGAAGAAGCGGTATTGAATAAATTAGATGAATCAAAAAGTGGCACCAAGTTGATTATATATTTATAATAAATTTTTTTTATGAGATCTAGAGTTGTATTTTTTTTGATTATGTGTTCATATGGATAACATGATGGGTATTGTTTATGTTATTAAAAAATATGGTGAGTATATTCCCTTTGAATATCATTCCATTCAAAGAGCTTCGATCGTATAGATATTGAAAATAATTACATAGAAATCCCTTAGGTCCTCTATAATGTAAATTATAACTTAAATATATTTCTTTAAAATAAGTAAATAAAACCCCCATCTAATGCAATAATCCTAAAATCCATGTAATTGGAAAAATAATATATATATATAGTAAACAATAAATGTGAAATAGTGATTAATGGTATAAAGTGTTGAAAAACAAGAGGACAAATTTGATCAATGATATATGATAGAATTATAATTTTTAAGAGTATATTTGGGAACCTATAGATGTAGTTACAGATAATTATCCTCATATGTTTTTAACATGAGAATAAAATTTCAATGAAAAAACCCATTTTTATTGGGAACAACATAACGAATAATGATTTTAGTGAATATTCATGTTCAAACTAGTAAGTGTGTAAACATCATGTTTGATACAAAAAACTGAAAAAAGAAAACAATGACACATTTTATTAATATAAATATAGCCTTTGTAATATACTGTATTAATAAGAGGGTGTATATATTGGAAACATGTTTTTGAAATATAAACAAAAAAGGAATTTTTATTAATATGACACTGATAATTTTCAATTACTATTTCTAAAAAACTAATAAGGACATCTAAGGCAAAAAAAATTGATTTTCCCTATAATTATCTCATTATGAAAATTATTTTAATAAAATAAATGGATGAATAATAAATCAATACCAATTAAATTGGGTTGAAATATGCAAAAAATTGTTAATATTTGAAAATTAAACTTTTTGTAATATTTTTTAAAATTATATATTTATTTTCTGTGAAAAATAATAAATAATAAACTATACAATATTAGTTTTAATATCGAATCATCAATTATAAAATTATAATTACAGAAACATAATAAATTTATTTTTTTTCTAAAAATATAGATTTTTATGTGAATAATAATAAATAATGTTTTTTAAAATTATATAGTTTTTGTAATAATAAAAAATAATATAAAAAATTATTTTTATTAATTTTAAAATGAAATAAAAGGAATCATTGAATTTAGAAACCCCATGATTTTCATTTGGAATAAAATATTTAATTTAATAAGAAATATTAAGGATTGATACATTTAATTAGGTTTTTTAAAATGGAACTTCAGTATTAGAATTAATTAAAAACCACATTACTCTTATATTTGTAATCACAATATCATTAATTTATTAAAAATAAAAAATCATATAAATTATTATGTAAATTATTTAAAGCATAAAAATAAAATCTTTATAAAATATGTTCTTTCCTTAATGTTCCCTAATATTAAAATTATATTTCTAACCCTTAAAATATTCATTAAATAAAATGGATTCCATAGTTTGAATCAGAATAAAAAAATTAGATTTTTGGAACCATTAAATTTATATTCATTAAAATTATTTAATGTGGTCAAAAAATATATTCCATAAATATAGTTAAATTTATATAAAATGATTTTGACTATTTGTACATAAGAAAAAACATATTCAAAATATAACTATAAATTATTGTTTGAGGTATAGATCAGCCATTAATTTACTCGTATAAATTATTTCCAATTTTTTTTCAATTATGAAGTGTAACTTGTTTTCCATTGATATAAAGATGTTATTTATTTAAATTTCATTCTATCAGCATATTAATGTGTCCTTCCAACACTCCTTTAAGGCCACAATGAAAATCCATTTCATTATGAACATCTTCAATTTTTTACATACCCTATAAACCACTCCCAATATTGGTATCCCATAGATTTAATGTAATACCAAAAATCATTCTTCTACTTAATCAAAGGGGATATCCAAACTCCCCTCGTACCTAAATATCTATCGTAGACGTTGGGAGTAATATCTATGAGGATTTTATTACTTAAATTTATATCATTATTCATAATTATTCCTCATTAACTATTTTTTTAATGAATATTTTTAACTATTAAATTATTAATCAATAATTCAATTCCTAATTATTTGTTCATGATTTATAATGATATGTATCACATTTCATTAAATTTTCCAAAATTAATTAAAATTTTCATCTATCTAAATGCGATATTTTTTTTTATTTATATATTAAATTTTTTTAAAAAAAATCACCTATATTATTGTTGAATCTAAATATTTTTTAATTTATTGTGATCTTAAAATTTTTCTTTAAAAATTTTATAGTGAATTATTTATTAATATTTTTAAAATGTTGGTCTAATGAATGGAAACATAAAATTTATTAAAAATGCTTTCTTTCCCTGGTCATAAATTTTATAATTCACTATTAATTTTTAGGAATCGATTTAACATTTTCTATTAATTATTTATTGATATTTATATGGATATAATTATTATATATTCTAAATGACAAATTCATGAAAAATAATTTTATCCCTAAGTTTCTAATAACCCCTTATTTTTATGAAAAAATAATTAAATTTTTTCTAAATACTATTTTATTGTTTCGTTTCTATTTTAATCATTATGTAATAATAAATTATCTCCTTGTGAATTTTATTTCATGAATCAGCCTCTAAATTACATATAAAATCATCATTTGGGTGATTTATATTTTTATCATCGGCATATCTAATGCCTGAATATTTTTTCATAAAAATATTTTAGAGATATTATAAAACCCAGTATTGTCTAATATGATTTCATGATTTGATGAATGAATTATAACATACCTAAAAATGTGTATGTAAGATGATCGGTGGGCTCATATATCACCCTCCAACTATTGGTAATCATTTTATATCCCATGATTATTGTTAACATTGGTGAAATTATGATTTCTTTATTGCATGGGAACATGTGTATGGGTCGTGAATAAGATGAACCATCAGTTATTTCTTTCTAAAACAATTTTAACCATAATAGTAATAGTGAGTGTGAGTTATATAAATATAAATTATATATATTCTAGTTCTTATGTTTCTATTATATTTTTTTATTGTTCTATGTTTATATGGAATAAAATATTAGATGTTTATGTGATTATTATTATTATAATATTTTTATCAATAATATTTTCCCACTAACATATGAAATAGTATATATTTATTCCTTATATATTACATCTACCAAAACACAAGTACAACCCTTATTATACCATGTTATTTTTAGTAATATTTTACTTCATTGGTCAATTTTTCATATAAAATTAAAATCTAATCCTTGATGACAAATTGTTGAGTATTTATCTTACTGGTAATTGTGGTATCATCACATTGATACGATTTATTACACATTTAGAGATGATTAGTATACCTTATGAGATGTTTAAAAAGCCTTATAGTGTGGTTATGTTTGCTTGAGATGTTCATAGATGTTGTGAAATATTATTATTAGGTGGATAGTCATCAATTAATCTAATCCATATATTACCATGATGGTGTGTTTATTATTATATGTAATATTAGACTTTGTGAAAGGATAAATAATATTTAAATGATTAGTTATGTATATATCACATTGTATGAATTCATATTTTCAAATTATGTTTTACTAACACTGGATAGTTTAGTACAAGTCTCTGTCTCCTATCTCAATTCTCTGAAAAAATAATTCATATATCTAGGTGGATTTCATAATGTATATTTTTCATCATGGTGGAAAATAATATCAATGAATTTTTATCTCTACAAAATTCATGTTTTTACCATGAACATAGAGATTCATAGATGGAAAACTATTCCTTAAAATCAATCACATATCTCTATATATATACATAGAATAAATGAAAACATCGTGGATGAAAAACCCAATCCTCCAAATAAAATCTAAATTTCCTATATGACTACAGTTCGTAGCCTCAACCACATGTTATGACCATCTCAGGGGTACCATCACCATATTCACCAAGAAAATTGAAGAATTGTTGGACAATTTAGTTTTTGTGTTGATGTATGTACCGTCGTTCACTATTACAATTATTTAGATTTAGTTATGTATTAAAAATTTGTTTTATAGTGAACCATGATTTTCATACATAGATATTACATCATTTTTTTAATATTAATGTCATCTTAGGAATACATGGATGAGAACCTTAATATTTTATATCCTTTTGAAAACATGAACATATAAAAATTTCCAAAATTGAGTAACATCATCTCTCCCTACATTATTAACCACTATATCCCATCATATACACATCCTACATAATAAATATCATCATAACATATGGAATGGAAACAAAATAACAGGTGAGATCAAATTCACATTAAGTGTAAAAAAGAAGATACATAATCATAACATAAACAGAAGGATCTAATAACAAGAGAATTATATTTTAAAACCATACCTACAAATCAAAAATCATAATCATGAGTCTGGGAATAAATATTTTTTGTTCATTAGACATGAATGATATGAAAATAAAAGTACAGTATCCATGAGATAATAATATTGACCTAAAACATGTAATTTTTGGAATGAACAAAAGAATATGAAATCACTTATATATTTTCCTTGGACTATTTCCAGGTATATAATATTGTTATGGTTACAATTCATAATCCATCATAGTTTTCATGACCCCCTCCCCACAAAGTGTACCCCTCCTAGGCCGGAAATGTGAGAAGGGAGATAATGACCCCTGAGTCCCACCTCCAGTAGACCTCGGGTTGGCGACTAGAACCAAATGTACAGTAACACACAAATGGGAGGCATTACCCTCTAATAGAACACAGTCAAAAGAGAGAGATATGGTAGACATAAATCAACTCCAACTCTGAGATAAAATATAATTGAAACCTAATGCACATATGTAATTCCATGAAAAATTACAACTAAAAGTGAAAACTGCAAGTACCCAAAAGAAAGTAAAAAAGAGTTGCAACCAAAAGCCCGAACAGCTCCTACAACCCCAAGCTAGTATAAACCGGCTTGACCTCCAACCTACTCCAAGTGACCTAAAATCAGTTTTAATATACGTAGGGTGAGTATAAAATTATACTCAGTAGGATTCTCTATGAAGCATCTCGTACAAAGGTAAATAAATCATGCTAAATCACAGTGAACAACAAGTGAAACTAACACATCACCTAAACATGTATACTAAGTTCCCAACATCACCATGGCTACTCTCACCAAGTAACGCATACAAGAAAACAACAAATAGTAAATAATATCAAGGTTACCCCACTACTACTTCCCCACTGGTTTTCCGCTTTTCCCCAACGACAAACGTCATGTGCATCTCCCTCCAAAGGCTTGCCCGCATACACATGGGCTAAGCACCACACCATCCTCAAAACGAAAATTAACCATGCAGTTTATAGGAGCCACCACAACTCGCATAACATGTATCATACATTAGGTATCATACCTCAAGCCATTACAGCCCAGACACCGAGTAAGGATCCTCATCCCATCACAGCCTATACACGTAACACCTATAGTAGTCCATAAGATACTATATCCATAATATATGTGTGTGAGTAACCACAAGCCATTACATCCCTCTACACACATATATGTGGAATACTAATCGTTGTGCCTAATGAAATGAGTATCTACCAAGAGAAGCGGGTTAGGTCAAAGGGGGTAGTAAGCCATTCATCCTCCCACCAGAATTTTGGGGAAAACACCCATTGGGATCAGAATCCCTGGGGTGTCGGTTGCCCTTACTGACAAGGTAGTGTAGAGTATAGAAACAAAAAAAATTACAGAATATACTATAACTCACAACCACACTATGGGAATAACCTAGTCATAGAAACAACTATAGCTAACATCTCTCGAACTATGGGATTCCACTTCTACGACTATGTACCCTATAAGCACACAACCATCTAAGGGATTTTTTAGATTAGTTTATTCCCTTTTTATCAATTCCACTATACATTAATTAATTCTTCAAACATTAATTAACCATGAACAATTCCACATTATATTACATTAAAACCACATCCAAAAATTCCATTGTCCTTTCAAATGTTCTGAACCTCATCATTATGTTTCAACAAACTCCAACCCCATGGGTTAACATCATTTATTCAAGCAATCATTATATAATTACTTTCCCTTATTCCCAGGAATTCTAGAAAATCATCCTATGCTACTAAACACAAGGGTGCTCAATGTGGTGAGTAGATGTACTGCCCCTCGAATCTTTGCCGCCTATAGCAAGAGCGTAGACCCATTCTCCCTTGAGAGTCTAAACCCGAAAATCACATGGAATACCCAACACATCTTTTCCTCTTTCATAAGGGTAAGCAAGAATAGCTAATCTAAGTAGTGAGGAAAAGTAAATTAGGTAATCAACCAAATAATCAACAAGTATCCAACAATCACATCCATCCCATTACATCATCCCTAGTGTCCTCCCCGATACCCACATGCATAAAATGATTCATCTCACCACTCTAGGAGTCATCCGCTGTCAAAACCACAAATCCTCCATGCCCCCACATATCTCAACACCCCTCCAGGGTCACATCACATCAGATGCAGTGGAAAAAAAACACATCAATTGGCTCTTGGACCTTTAACAAACAATAGTGTAACTCAGAACCCTTCAAGGAGTTATCAAACATTCTAATATTTAAACCATCTTGAATTAACCAGTTTGTTATTGATAGGTTCTAACTACTGGAAACCTAGGGAAAAAACTATCATAGATATCAAAAATTAATTAAATGATTAATTTGACATGCCTTCAATCAACAAGAACGAACATGTTTCAGGTTTACAAACCAACTGAATTAAACATGTGCTTCGACATCAACTTGATTAACATCAAATTACAATATGAACCAGATTCGTTCACATGCCTCTTTATCTTTATCAAAAATAATATCAATTAGTCCAATATTACATTATTTACCAATTTCCACCAAGAAAAACCGCTACACAGGGAAACCATATATATCACACTATCTAAAAAATCATGAGGCAATAACAAACAATTGCTACAATTTCTTTCTCCGGTTCAAAGTATTTTATTAGGTCAATTCCATTTTCATCCAGAGGGATTTAACATGCTAACAATATGGTTTCATGTAAAAGAATGAGATGTAACGAATCCCTTACCTCAAAGGATTTTGACGAAAACCACAACGGTCGAAGAACACCAAAGAAAACTGGGACGATTCAACAAGGATCAACCTTAGATCACTTCTCCTAACACATCCAAGACCAAATATCGTCATATTAGGCATCCACACACGTAGATATACCCTTAACATGCATATATCTAAGGAATATAGAGAAGATGAGAAGAATATCTAAGTAGATCTAAGAAACCAAACAAGAACAATCACATACCTCAAGAAACCGTCTTCGATTCGAAAAGATTAGCCTTTGGATCTCCTCTAAAACACATGGGAGAAGTTATCCTACATTCAAAGAAGATTAATCCCGAGTTATGGCCACTTATGGGATTAAATGAACCATTTAGAGGAAAAACGAGTTAGATCCACAATTTTAAGACCTAATTTATGTGCCCGTATAGTTAGCCCGCATGGTTTGACAAACTGTGCGCTAACCGTGCATGTTTCTGACGCTTTCTCTAGGGCGCGCGCATCCGTCCGTGGAGGAACGCGCGGCTTTGTTTCCCCACATTCCCGCTTTCCAAAGGCGGGCGACATTCGCTCCATATTCAGGGATGTCTGCTCCTTGATCGAAACAGGAAGATGGGATGTCAGTTCTTTTTCCTGTGGATTCCTCCTCAGAACTCGTCACCTAGTCCGTGTCTCCCTTATAGATTTAATATGTAGTTCGTGAAACTCTTCCCAGTGCCATGTTTCCATGGACACCGGTTAATTACACTGCTTCTGTCGGGACATTCCAAAGGGTCAAATCAGGGCAGCAACCTTCGGTCAGGGGAGTAGTCACGTTGAGGCATCAGTAGCGTGTCTGGATGATGGGGTACCTGGCATGTCTGTCTGTTATCATTGATAACAAGGCTTCTCGAGGGCGTGGAATCCCAAGGCATCCCACATCGGGCGAGGGGAATTACATGTCGTAGACACATATCTGAGGTTTTCCTCAGCTTCCCGTGCTCAACACAGGGTATTCCGCGAGTTTAACGTCCAGCGAAGACGGATCAACCCAACCAGAGCATTAGCTGGGATAAATCGGATTGAGGGATCCTCCTTGAAGGGATATCAACACCGGGGCTAGCCCGTGGGCGATAGTGAATGGAGTAGAAGAAGAGTGAAGTGGAACCATCGCAGGGGGGTGACAGTGAAGTTGGGCTTGAGCCTTGACGAGGCTTCCTACGTATCCCCGTGGCAGGGAATCAAAGTCCGCGTAGTTCGGGATGGTGCCGGTAAACCGACGTGAAGCTGGACCTTGGCCCGATGAATGTCGTCAGCGTACCAACGTGAAGGTGGACCTTGGTCCGATGGGCATCGTCAGCGTACCGATGTGAGGATGGACCTTGGTCCGATGGGAGTTGGGCTTGAACCTCTGGGAGGATTCCTACGTACCATGCCTTGACATGGATCAAAGACCTCGTAGTTCAAATGGGGCTTTGTCGGTGAACCGACGTGAAAGTAGACCATGGTCCACTATTGGTGGGCTTGAACCTCATAAAGGCTTCCTACGTACCATGCCTTGACATGGATCAAAGACCTCGTAGTTCAAACGGGGTTGGGTCGCAATGGCTTACCACTGGACCAGAACGTAGTTTAACGTCATGTCGGACGAAGATGAGACCCGACGTGAAGAAACGACGGGTGGGTGTGTCGGTGAACCGACGTGAAAGTAGACCTTGGTCCACTATTGGTGGGCTTGAACCTCATAAAGGCTTCCTACGTACCATGCCTTGACATGGATCAAAGACCTCGTAGTTCAAATGGGGTTGGGTCGCAATGGCTTACCACTAGACCAGAGTGTAGTTTAACGTCATGCTAGACGTAGGTAGAACACGACGTGAATTGGGTGATGGGTGGGCTTGAACCTCGTGGAGGCTTCCTACGTACCATTCCTTGACACGGATCAAAGTCCCCGTAGTTCAAAAGGGGTTTGTCGGTGAACCGACGTGAAAGTGGACCTTGGTCCAATGGGTGGTGGGATTGAACCTCATAAAGGCTTCCTACGTACCGTGCCTTGACACTGATCAAAGACCTCGTAGTTCGGAGAAATCAGTTTAACGTCATGCGGGACGATAGTGAACCCTGACGTGAATAAACGAAGGGTGGGCTTGAACCTCATGGAGGCTTCCTACATACCATTCCTTGACATGGATCAAAGACCTCGTAGTTCGGATAGGGCGGTCAGGGTCGGTGCTCACTCTAATCCCACGTGAGTCATGCTCGGTGTGAGAAACAAGAGGTTGTGAGGACCTGACGATCACGTCGCGAAGGGTGCGTCCGTGAGAAGCGAAGAGGGGCTTACGCGTTGGGCGGCCCATGGTGTTGGGACTTACTCCAGGATGGAGGCCTATAGGGAGGTGCCTCATTCCCTATCACATCCCCTACCGACCTTGGTAGTGGGGAAGTACGGAGATGCACGGGTTCAATCATCTGTACCAAAGGTTAGGGGCTTACGCTCTGAGGCGACCCTTCCCCTGCGAACATACACCACTCTAACAAGGAGGATCTCATTCCATCTGCGGAAGAGTTCCATTCCCATGGAGATGAGCGGTGTAAAGAATGTTCAAGCTGGGGGGACCCTTCGTGAGGGAGACGAGATTGGGTCACAGTTTAACGTCATGTGTTGAGGATGTGGTGCTTGGCAGTTTAACGTCCTGCAGCTCGGACGATGTGGGTTCACTCCACAACCCTAGGACTTACATAACCTGTACCCTCTGGTCCTTGGGGAAGGGAAGGTTCCGGTAAGGCCATGGTAAAGGGGGGTCGTGGGACGAACCATCGAGGGGTCCACGTTAGCGTGGCTATGCGAAGATGCAATAGCCATTAGCGTGCCTATGCGAAGAAGCATTAGGCGAAGCAACGCTACGGGTGATATTGTCCATGGGACTTTGAAATCACATCGTGCAAACCTGGAGGGCCACACATGAAGAGGAATCGCTATGCAGAGGAGTGTACTTTGAGAAGTGGGGTTCCTTGGCCTTAGCATGGGGCGTTGGTGTGAGTGGGAGGTGCTTCGCGAAGTGGAACAGTGTTCGCGGAGCACTGCCTCGCGAAGAATGGGTGCCTCGCAAAGCAGGGTCCTACGAAGCAGTGTGCTTCGCGAAGTGGAGCGGTCCTGCCTTAGCATAGGGATCACTCGTATGGGTGGGGTGTTTCGCGAAGTACAAGTGCTCCGCGACTGCCCGGGTTCCCTTGGGAATCCCCTTCCTTCGCGAACGCCCTTGAGCTTCGCGAAGGGCATCCCTCTCGGAAGAGGGGCTCAAAAAGAGACAAAGTAGAGTCGTCTCGCGAAGTAGAAATACCTCGCGGAGCTCATGATTCCCGGGGGAAAAGCGTGCTTCTAGATTCGGGAGAGGAGAAGCCGAAAGGTCGGATTGTCCATCTTTTGGACTCAGGGGGAGTCCAGTATTTATAGGTAAGGGGTGCCGCGAAGCAGGGCTCGCGCGCCGCCTCCGGTGCTTCGCGGCGCGCTCGCGAACGTCAAACGGGTTCGCGGAGGATTACCGCCTCTGGCGCTTCGCAGCGGCTCGCGAACGTCAAACGGGTTCGCGGAGGGTTACTGCCTCTGGTGCTTCGCGGCGCCGCCATGGTAGGGGCGCTTCGCGGCTGTGCTTCGCGGCTGTGCTTCGCGGCTGTGCTTCGCGAGGCACCGCGCCGGCTGTCCTTTTCGTTCCTTCCTTTCATGCCACATTTTTTCCGCCAACAGTGCATTAGCTACTGCCTCATCAAACACTCAGTGCATAGATAGGTTGCATGGTTAGACAATCCATGTGTCTCCCATGTAGAAGCTACTGCCATCAAGTCCAGAAATGAATGCTTTGGCCGCACGGTTAGACAAATCGTGCGCCGCCCATGCAAAAGCTACAACCCTTTAGTTTTCATTAAAAGGACCACCCAAACGCACCCCAAGTCACCATGACATCCTGGAACACCTCTAAAACCATATTTTTACAAACAAATGGACCCGAGAGGTCTAGTCCATTATATGAGATACCTCTCAAAACACTATGGTCATCGAGAATCCAAAACCACTTAAACAGAAAACGAAACAGGGTCTGAACAACCACACATCGAGAAACCTCTCCAAAGCGAGCAAGCCACCAAACAAAAAAAGGGTGCCATATTATAAACATTAGAGTTTCATAACCACACAAGTAAAAAAAATACATAAAAAGAGTTAAACATCAAACAACTCTGGGTACTGAGCACGCATTTGTGACTCCAATATCCCAGTACTATCCTTTATTTCACTGTGTCACCACAAGACACGAACTATGGGAATAGAATGCTAAAGAAATACCTTATCCTTGCGGTCTTGGATCACCACATGTCACTCCTCAAAGGTTGAAACATCATCATCATCGATCTCTCTCCAATAGATGATGTGAGAGTTTTCATGAAGATAATGATGGAGCTATGATATATGAAAAACATAATGTATCCAACTCATCTAAGGGGGATGTTCTATTCGATACGCTATAGCTCCAACATGAGCTAACACCATGAAAGGCCCAATGAACCGGGTCCGGAAAAGTGAGAAGGGAGATAATGACCCTCGAGTCCCACCTACAGTAGGCCCCGGGTAGGCGACTAGCACCGAGGGTATAGTAACACACAAATGGGAGGCATTACCCTCTAAGAGAACACACACATAAGAGAGAGATCAGATAGACACAAATCAACTCCAACTCAGAACTGAAATATAAAAGCAACCCAAATGCATATATGTTATGCCATGAAAAAGTAGAACAACTGGAAGGGAAAACTACATGTACCTAGAAGAAAGTAAAAAACAGTTGTAACCACAAGCCTGAATAGCTCCTGCAACCCCATGCTAGTAGAAACTGTCTTGATCTCCAACCTACAACAAGTGACCTGAAAAACTATTTTTATATACGTAGGGTGAGTATAACATTATACTCAGTAGGATCCTCCAAGAAGCCTCTCGTTCAAAGGTAAAGAAATCATGCTAAATCATAGTGAACAACAAGTGAAACTAACTTGTCACATGAACAGGTATACTATTTTCCCAACCTCACCATGGCTACTCTCACCAAGTAACACATACAAGAAAATAGTATATACTAAAGAATATCTATGGTATCCTTCTACTACTTTCCCACTAGTTTTCCACTTTTCCCCAACGATATACATCATGTGCATCTCTCTCTAAAGCCTTACCCGCAGACACCTGGGCTGGGCTCCACAATCTGCACCACGTTCACCACAAAGGCTTTCCCACAGACACCTGGGTGAAGCGCCACACCATCCTCACAACTAGAAGTAACCAGGTAGTTTTCGGGAGACACCAAAGCTCTTATAACATGTATCATACGTCGGGTATTATATCTTAAGCCATTACGACCAATACACTGAGTAAGGATCTTCAAGCCATCATAGCCAATACATGTTACACCAATTTTAGTCCATAGGATTATATATCCAGAATATATGTGTGTGAATAATCACAACCCATTACGTACCTCTACACACATATATAAGGAAAACTAACCATTGTGCCTAATGGAACTACTATCTACCAAGATATTAGAGTGGGGTCAAAGGGGGTAGTCAGCCATTCATCCTCGCATCAGAATGTGGAGAAAACACCCCCAGGGCTCAGAATCCGCCAGGGTGTTAGTTTCCCTTAACGACATGGTTGAATAGTATTAAGAAACAAAAAAATTAAAGAATATACTACAACTCAAAACCACACTATGGGCATAACCTAGTCTTAGACACAACTGCAGCTGACATTTCTCGGACTTTGGGATGCCACTTCTGCTACTAGGTATCCTATAAGCACACATCCATTTAAGGGCTTTATTAGATTACTTCCTTCCATTTTTATCAATTCCACTGTACATTAATTAATTCTTCAAACATTAATTAACCATGAACAATTCCACTTTAAATTCCATTAACACCACATCCAAAAATTCCACTGTCCTTTCACAAGTTCTCAACCTCATCATTTTGTTTCAACAAACTCCAACCCCATGGGTTAACATCATTTATTAAAACCTTCCTTATATAATTACTTTACCATATTTCAAAATATCCTAGAAAAGAATCCTATTCTACCAAACACAAGGGGATCAACATGGTGAGTAGATGTACTACCTGTCGAGTCTTTTCCCCCTATAGCAAGAGCGTATACTCATTCTCTCTTGAGAGGCTAAACACGGAAAGTGTGTGGCATACCCCACGTGTCATCACCTCTTTCAGAAGAAGGGTATGCAAGACCAGCTACCTTGTGAAGTGGGGAAAAGTAAAGTAGATAATCAACCAAAGAATCAGCAAGCATCTAACAATCACATCCATCCTATTCCATCATCCCTAATGTCCTCCCCGTCACCCACATGCATAAACTGATGCATCCTGCCACTCTAGGCATAATCGTCTTCCACAACCATATATTCTCCATGCCCCCACATATCCCAACACCCCACTAGGGTCACATCACATCAAAAGAAGCAGGAAAACAAACATCACATCAATTGGCTCTTGGCCCTTTAACAAACAAGAGGGTAACTCAGAACCCATCAAGGAGTTATCAAAAAATCAAATCTCTAAACTATCATGAATGAACTAGTTCATTATTGATATTTTCTAACTACAGGATACATAGGCATAAATCTATCATAGCTGTCAAAAATTAATTAAACGATTAATTTAACTTTCCTTCAAACAACAAGCACCAACATGTTTCAGGTTTAGCAACCAACTGAATTAAACATGCGCATCGAATCAATTTGATTAACATCAAATTAAAATAGGAACCAGATTAATTCACATGCCTCTTTATCTTTAGACATACTAAAATAAATTAGTCCCAGTTTACATCCTTTACCAATTTCCACCAAGAACAACCACTAATAAAGGAAACCATAGATATCACACTATCTAGCAAAACATGAGGCCATAACATAAAATCGATAAAATTACTTTATCTGGTTAAAATTATTTTATTAGGTCAATTCCATTTTCATCCAATGGGATTTAACATGCTAAAAATATAGTTGCACGTAAAAAAAAGAGACGTAATGAATCCCCTACCCCAATGGTTATTGACGAAAACCACAACGGTCGAAGAAGGCCCAAGAAAATCGGGTCGATTCACCAAGGATCCACCGTATAACTCTTCTCCTAACATAACCAAGACCATATATCTTCATATTTGTCATCCAAACAATTATATCTACTCTTATCGGGAGTAGATATAAGAAAAATAGAGAAGAGGAGAAGTAGATCTAAGAAGATCTAAGAATCCAAACAAGAACAATCACATACCTCAATAAAACGACTTCGATTCGCCATGATAATCCTTCGTATTGCCTCGAAAATTCTTGGGAGAAGTTATTTTACCTCCAAGGAAGGGTAATCCTGATTTATGGCTGCTTAGGGGATTAAAAAAACTATTTAAGGGCAAAAAAAATTAGATCCACAATTTTAGGATATCATTTAAGTGCCCGAACGGTTAGACCACATGATTTGGAAAACCGTGCGCTAACTGTGCGTTAGCTTATGCCTCGTCAAACACTCCTCGCATGGTTAGGCTGCATTGTTAGACAAACCGTGCAACTCTCGTGCAGAATCTACCTCCATCAAGGATAGCTACACATGGTTTGGCCGTACGGTTAGAAAAACTATGCGCGTCCCGTGTTAAAGATATAACCCTTTAGTTTTCCTTAAAAGGTCCACCCAAACGCACCCCAAGTCACCTTGATTTCCCAGAACACCTCTAACACCACATTTTCACAATGTAATGGACCGGAGAGGTCCAGGATAATACAATAGTAGTCATGGATCACTCCAAATACCATCACGATAGAAAAATTCCCTTAACCCGTTTCACTCTACATTCCAACCTTATCTTATAGAATTAGGGTCACTCCCTATTACAGTGATATCTATCTCATGAAATATAAATATTAATCCAATTCATTCGATGGATATGTTGGTCCCACACATCAAATAATGATAACATATATATCCATGCTCTAATATAATAAAATATTTCTGTTATCATATCCCATGAAATAAAATGGGTTTCATCAAAATTTCATCAAATCATAACTTGTGAAAAAGATACATGTTTCATAATTATTTTATCATTTAATTATTGAATTAACCATGAAAATAAGTGGGTTTAATGATAATAAAATATTGTCATAACCTGTGAAATAAAAATAGGTTTCATAAGAAAAATTCAATCATAAACATAAAACATGAAGGTATATAATAATAATGGTTGCCTTGGATCATATCCATAGTATGTAATAGGTAACATGAACCAGTGTCATTTTGATGGAAAATGATTCTTATAATTTAAAATATATTTTTATGAATATAATATTTCCTTTGAAAATAAATTTTCAAACTGAATAGTCATTAAAATTTTTCAAACTTGTTTCATTTGAAAATCACCAATAAAACATCTAAATGTTGAATATAAAATAATTTAAAACATTTCATATGAATTTATACTTTTGAAATGGAAAATATTTTTTAAAACAAAAAAAAATATTTTTAAAATTTTCCCTTTGATAATATCCTTGAAAATATATAACGGAATCCTAGAACAAATGAGTGGTTTGGATTTTGAAATATTATATTAATATTTTCCATGATAAAGAAATATTCCATTCAAATATTAAGTAAAATTCACACTTGAACTATTTGGAAAATGAAGTAATCATTTATTGCAAAAAAAATTAAAAAATTAAAATAATTGTGTAAATAATTCTTTTATTAATCATAATGCAGTGATAGAAATTTTTGAAATCATTTTTATAAAATATTTTTTTAATTAAAACATATTATTAACTGATGTGTGAAATAATGTTTTATTTTTTTAAAAAAAATCGTATATTGTTTCTGTAAAAAAGAGTTGAAAATGGAACTGTTACATGAATTTATCATTAATAAACATAGCATATGAAAAATAATAATAATTCTTGAGATTCTGATCAACATATTTCAACATTGTACACTTAATCATAAATAATCCTGGTGACTAATGATATTGTAATATAACATCATTACAATATTATAAGCATTATATTATAAAATCTATGAATAAATAACATAAAATATCATTAGGATGAATTAGTTCATGATATTACATGTCAATGGGGATTTATTTACACCATTTTAAAGAACACTGGTTCATAACACAATGTACGTCGCAAAGGAAGTAAATTGAGAAGAAACCATTTTCCTTGAGTGATTTCATCCATTGAACTCCTTAAAACATCATGTATAGTAAATATAATTTGTTTATAAATAAATTAAATAACCATATTAATATATTTATTATTATATAATATTTACTCATTCCCCTTTTTTCCATATTTATTAAATATTAAATGTTAATTTCATGTGTCACTAAATAACTAATTTGTTTTATGTGAATGCTTTGAGTTGATATTTTGGTCAACATAAAACTACCAGTTCTTCATAATATCTATAATTTATTAAATTATATATATATATATATTCAGTATATGTTTATTTTGTGTAATTCTTAAAATTTAGTGATATGAAATGAAATACTTCATTTATAGAGATGGTAGGCCATACGCACATAAGATTTTTGTATCCATTTTACTATCGAATAGAAATAATGAAATTTAAATGAAATATATATTATTATGAAAAATAATTTTTATGGATTATATATCTCATGACTTTTTAAAACCCACATTTAATACCATCCATTTAAAGGGTGAACAAATTACATTACTTAACAATGACATTGAATGCCATATATACCATAGATGTTAACATATTCCAAAAAAATGTCAATAATAATGATATATGTTATAAAATAATAATAGAATCACTATAAAATAATATATCTCTCATATAAACAAAAAAACATCATTATTACTATCATTGATATGTGGTAATTAAAAAAATTACATTGGTTTGTACAGAGGTTTTCCTCCATACACAAGGACAATGATTTCATATACTATTTTATAGAATTGGGGATGGTTTTATATAAGTAAATTAGCATAAAAATGTTTCTATTTATGGCCGATAAAGATGATATTATATCAACCTTTTACTATAATAGTTTAAATGGTTTATGAAGGAATAAATGAAAAATATGGATTGTTGAACATTACCAATTCTTCATGAATTATCCGTAGTTTTTCCCAAAAATCATTTCTATGATGGATTATTTCCCCATAAAAGGATTATAGAATTATAGGATGGATGTTTTTATATTATTTTGGAAGGTATTGGTCATACCAAAATGTTGTTTTGGTGTGATTAATAGAGGAGAGGTCTAGCCTTTATTTGTTGGGGAGAGGACACCCTTGGTATTTTTTAAATGTAGTGAGTGATCATTAATTTTTATTATATAAAAAGGGTCCAAAATGGACCATTATATAACCTTAGATGTTTCATGGTTGAAATATGTCTATTCTAATGGTCTTTAAATGTTTGTAATTCATTATTTTTTGTTTTATTTTTAATTTAATTTTATGGTAAACCCATTTTACCTTAAATACGATAAATACAATTTTCAACATTCACTATTAATATAAGTCAAAAATTAATTTAAAATTATCTGCTAATATATATTATGTCAAATCATAATATAAAATCCATATTCCATGTTTCATACATTTATGTGTAAAAATAAAATTAAACCTAATACCACTAATTTGCTTGGAAAAAATGTTTTTAAATAGAAAATGATAAAAATATTACCATGTATCGGTTTCCAATTTCAATAGTAAATTTATTCCCATGATCTGCATTGGGTTAAAAGATTTATAATTGAGACAATTATAATTTATAATAAATGTAAAATTTATTTTATCAGCATATATATAAAATAAAAACATTTTTCAATTAAACTTTTATATTTTTACTTTTCCTCAAAAAATGAAAGTTCTCATAAAAATCATTTAAATTCACTATATGAAAATTTTTATATTCTAAATTCAAAATTATTTTTTATTTTTTATATTGATTTTATGAATCATTAAAAAAATATTTTTTATCATTGTTCAATAAATGTCATACATTTTATTTGAATTTTTTTCGAAAATAAATAATGTATTTACAAATATTATTTAGATAAGTATAATAAAACTTTATTTATTAAAATAAATAAATATTTTAAAATCACCTCTTCCTATATAAATCACTATTTTTATTTAAAAGTATATAATGTCCATGTTTAAATAACTATATTTATAATATATCATGGATTTTTGAAAACTAAGTGTACTGTGAAATTAAAGTTATGCCGATGTTGGGTGTGTGAGGAGGTTAACATGGTGTTGCATATAATGAAATATTAACATGGGTTTTCATGTTACATAAGCCATAAATGAACTTTAATTTATTAGAAATAATAATAATTCACAAAAACTCAGGGTGTTAAATTCTATCTCCACTAAAAATTAATTTACCCCTTTAAATTATTAATTCTAAAAAAATTAACCATAAATCAACCTCATTATATACTTATGTTCCCACATTGCTTCCTCAAAATGGTGGTTTCTTAAAAAAATACTTTTCATTTTCCTGTATTTGTTTTGTAGAAATTTATCCTTGAAATATTGAACCTCTATCATATATTACATAAAAAATATCATTCTATTGTGGATTTACGGTTTAGTTTAGTACATGTGAAAGGTAAAGTATGTGATTCTTGAAGAGAGATATAGGGAACACATCATGGACTTGATATTGGTTTGTTGTAATATCATGGGATAATATTTTATCCCAATATTATCAGGAATTTCAAATGGACTGATATATCCAAGGTTCATTTTCTCATTACTCTTGAATATCAAAAACTTATTCCTTGTAAAATTCTATAGAATCTTATTTTTCCCAACTTCAAATTTTTTATTATTTTAATTGTTTTCATCATATAATTTCTAATCATTATGATGATCTTTTATGTGTTGTTAAATGTCTTCTAAATTCTCTATGATTTCTATATCTACCTCTGGTTCCAAAAGAAATCATTCTAAAACATCACTCCAACATGTTAAATACCATCACTTCTATACATATATGGATTCATAATGAGTTATCATAATACTTGAGTGAAATATAATTTTGTGGGAAATATCATCTAGAGGAAAATGTTTATCTGATAAACCATTGAAATAGAGTGAAGAATTCATGAATATATCTTGTATGGTCTAATTTTTTCTTCCAGACTAATCATCTATTTGATGATCAAACAAATTGTTGACACTCAATTCTATATCTAGATATTTATGAATAAATATCGATAATATTGAGTTATACCCATGTTCATGACAACACAAAAAAATTGGTGCTCCATATATCTTTATAACATTGATAATGTGTATCCAGGAAAGTTGATCTAGAAAGATGTATTCTCTAATATCAACGATGTGTGTTAACTTATCTAGTTTGGTAACTAAAACCCATAAATAATTACATACATTATATGGTTTGGGGTGCCAAAAAATTCATGTTTTTTTCCGATTTCTCTTCTAGTTAGAAAAATGGATTACATATCCCCATAGTATTTTTTTTCTTTCAACGTTAGCTTTTTAACGTACCAATAAAAATGATACAAACTATAAAATATATCTATTCATTCCATTCCAAAAAATTTATTTATAAAAATTTTTATATGTATTCATAATTCTAGGATGAATAGATAATGAATTACTATGATATTCCTATAAAATATCAATTTTCATATCTATTAAGAATGGAAGAGTCACATGGTTCTTAAACCTTATCATTCTTATATTCCTCCTAAGTCTTTACACGGATATATTTTGAACATTTAATAGTTAACTACAAGATTTTTCACCTTCCTCTAGTATTTCTATATCCATCATTTTAAAATCCAAAAATATTGGGTGTTTCTAATACTCTTCATGGAATGATTTTAGGATCCATTCGACTCGAGGCATCAACCACCATGTTTCCAATCCGATGCTGGTAATTTATTGAATAGGCATAATCATTAAATAACTCTAACCATTTGCATTGGTTCATATTCAACATATCATGTGTGAAGATATACATTAAATTTTGTTACTCAATATATATATATGTCACACTTTTCACTATAAAGATATTTCCTTCATAACATTAAGAAAAATGTTACTTTATCTAACTATAAATAATTAGATGGGTAATGTTTCACATGAACCATTAATTATATTATGGAATAATATATAATATATTAATTATTAATTAGATCACATCCTTATCCTTTATTTAATACATTAATTTAAATAGAAATATCTTCTCTAAAATTGTTTAATGTAAACAAATATGTCTGGACTAATATTATTTCTAGTTCTATGAAGTTTTCATCACATTTTTCGTTAAAGGGGAACATATCCCCTGTCATATTAAACATGGTACGATAATTAGATAGTCCTAAAAACTTATATAGAAACTATCAATAAATTTTTTCTAAACTTGTATGACAATAAATCTCAATCATTAGGTTTTGTCAGGGATAACATTTATTATCATTTTTATTTTATTAATATACCAATATACAAACTCACAATATTAAATGACACAAAAATGAATCATTTTTCATGAAAAAATTATAGTTTTTACATTTTTCATTAATTTCCCTTTTATTAGGTTCTTCAGTACAAATATCGACTAGTCATCATTATATTCCGTTCTATTTTAAAACATATGAATATAATAATTAATAAAACCATAAACTGGTCAAGGTAATCTCTAAAAAATTATTAATTATATCCATGATGATAGCTAGGTAATTATTATTACCGAATTGACTAACTATATATTCATATTTTTTATACCTTGCACAAAAATTTGCATTGGGTATATCCCAATTATTTTCCCACAATTGTAGAAATATACAATAATGGTTAATTTTTCTAAACAATTGATGTACATTCAGTTGATCAAACAACTAATCATTATAGGGTGGATGAAAAAGTTTATTTATTATTATAGTGTTCATCTCTTAATAATAAATTAATAGTTATATTGGTCCATATTTCATTTTAAATGAAATAATTTTTTCACCATAAGGTTACACATTTGGCCACATAATTCCATTTTCAATGATTTCATGGATTTTTTTTTAAATCCTACAAATCTGTTAAGGATGTTCAGTAGGAACTCATTAAAATTGGCATGGAACATGATATGAGTAATATTAATAACTAAAATTCAGATTTTGGTTGAATTATAGGAAACACATCTGAATAGATATCAAAAAAGTCTAGAATAATATTATTTACATTGATGTAATGTTTCTTCCAAACCACCAAAGATTAAAAACCTTTCAGGAGAGGAATTTGGATCATTATAGTGGACTCGATAAGCATTGGAATATTGTATTATCATCACATTGATATAATAAAGTTAGTTGGGTTGGAAAATAAAACATGTCTTGTGTTCCTCAATAAATTGTATGATATTTATGTAGAGAAAGTTAATAGATTCTTATAATGATATCAAATTCAACCAAATGAATAATGATAATTATATAGGAATCACATTCCTGTTAAGTAAGATATGGTGGTCTAGAGGGGGGTGAATAGATCATATTAAAAGTTTTCTTAAAATGAATTGATTAAATAAAGTAATTATAAAAGTAAATTAATACGGTTAATTAGCCAAAGAAAACCTAAATAACGTGAGGATGTTTTTATAGTAGTTTGGTCAAAAGAGGTCCTAGACTACCCTTATACCTTTTTACTTGGCGAGAGATATGTGTTCACTGAAATTGATATTTAAATGTAAATGATAACCCAATTACAAAATCCTTTTCTAGTGGAAGGATAACCAAGATGTTATGATTTGTGTGTGGAGTCACAACCCTTACAACCTGAGTTTAGACACTGGGATTCACTACCCAAATAGTCATATATTTAGATATAGTGAGTCACAACCCTAATATCATGACTTTCGAATCCGAGAGTCACAACCTAAGGAAAAAGAATATCAAATAATGTTTTTTTGTGGAAAATCAAAAATAGAAACATAGAGTGTGTTTGTGAGATATGATGTAGTGTTACAGACATAGAACCATATGAACGAGAAGATAAAAATTAATGAACATGTACTAGTTCTTGATGATTAGATCAGTAATTCTCATTAAATAAAGTGTAGTTGAAGAAAAATGATTTCGGAACATGAGGGAATGAACAGGTGGTGTAGCAGTGTGTCACAGGACGTTGCAAATGGATAGCAGGTTCAAAGTTCACAGCACATTTTCTTTGTATTGCAATTGTAATTTTTTACTTGCAATAGAAAATGATTTATAATGAATATGATATATAGTAGTTAAAACAACTCCTCTTACTTTTTATATTCAAAATTAATTGAGTCTTGGGATCCTATAAATATCTCCATGAAAATTGAAGCATCAGTGCTTCTTTATTCCTGTATAATAAATATCTAATAAAAGAATTCAGTATTTTTTGAATAAGTATTCAAATAAAATATCTAGAATAATAAAAGAATTTAATTATTTAAAATAAAATATTAAATCTATTTAAAATGTTTTAAATGTAGTCAAAATATTTCCTAAAAAATAGTATCATTTTCTTGAAATTAAATTCAATCATCTGAATTTAAACATTTTTGAAATGTCAAAATTTATTTGGGGAATTATTTGAAAAAATTAATAATTTTTTCTAAAAAAAAAGAACCAAAACATTAAACCGTATTTTATTATGATACTTATATATAATGAAATATTTTCCCAAAAACAAATCTTTAAAAAATTATACATATATATAAAAATAATCAATTTTAAAAATATTGCACGAAATGAACAGTAACTCTATAAAGAAGAGAAACTCCAAAAAGAACAATAATATCAGGATGAACAGTAACTATTGAATGAAAAGTAACGTCGGAATTAATATTAACATTATAATAAACAGTAACTTCTAAATAAACAATAACATAACATATGGTATGAACAGTATATAACGTAGTGCATGAACAGTAACATAATATAAGTTATGAATATTAAGGTATGGTTGCCAAGCCATAGTTTTCGAAATGTACAGTAATGTAGCATAGGTATTAAATAGTAGAATATGGTTTCCAAACCATAATTTTTGGAATGAATAGTAATGTAATGTATGGTAAAAATAGTAATGTATGGTTTCCAAACCATACTTTGTGGAATAAACAGTAAACCATACTTTTGTAAAAAATCTCGACATAATGTTTCGGCAACCATCAATGAATATTTATGGTCTATTAACAGAATATTCAGACATTGTTCAAAACTAATTATTTGTAGAAAAACATATTAAGTTTCATTCAAATCCGATAAATGTGGAAGTTACTGTAAAATAAATACAGAAATGTTTTCAAATAGGGAAATATAGAGTTTCAAAAACCATTGTTGCAACTTCATTGAATTTTTAGTGAAATAGATATGCATTTTAAAAATTCCCCATTAACTAATAAATTTTAGATAAATATATTATCATTCCAATGTGATAAGAATCAAAAATTAAAAACAAAATAAATTACGATATCATCAAAATATAGAGTAAAATAAAACAAAAAAATCATATCAAATCAAATTAATTGAAATATGCACATTCACAAACAATCTATCCCTTTTTTTTAATTACAAAACCAAAATCATTGAACAATAAATGAATCATTAAAATGATTAAAACCAAATTATTTCTCCTAAAAACCAACTTATTTACCCCTAAAACTTATTTCTCCCTAAAACATATCTCCAAAACATATCCTTTTTTGTAAATAAACACAAAGTAAAAACATGATCCCCTTTACGAATGTAGTAAAAAATATAAATTTCCAACATACAAAGAGAAATTTTATTTTTTTCCAACTGGGCAGTGTCTAAATGATTTTTTAAAATATCTGCAAGCATATTTTCATAAAGGATAAATTCTAAATCAATATCACCATTATTCACATGATCTTGAATAAAATAAAATCTAATATCAATTTTTTTGTAGAATGATGTAAGGGTTTTTTAGAAACAGTAATTGAAGATGTATTATCGCAGTAAATAGGTAGTTTATCATGATAAAGTCCAAAATCACATAAGTTTTTTTAATCCATAAACATTGAGCACAACTACTAGAAGAAGAGATATACTTAGATTCTATAGTAGATAAAGTTATATATAATTGTTTCTTAGATGGCTGTGAAATTAAGAATTTTCCCAAAAGAATGACACATACCTGATGTTATTTTTCAATCAATTCGATAGCCTCCAAAATTGGATTCATAATAACATGTTAAATCAAAACAATTATATTTTGGATAAAACAAATCCGAATCAACAGTTCATTTAACATATGAAATTATTGTTTTAATAGCTTTAATATGACTTTCTTTAGGATCAACTTGAAAAAAAGCACATAAACATACACTAAAAATTGTATCAGGTCTAGATGTAGTTAAATATAGAAAGATACCTATCATATCTATATAAACTGTAAAATCAACTGATTATCCAGTTTCGTAACTATATAATTTACAATTATCACCCATAAATGTTTTCACGGATTTAGAGGAATGAAGACCATATCATTTAACTAAATATTTATCATGCATAGGTTGATTAAAAATATTCTATATTTCTTTTTTGAAATTGGATGTCCACGAAAGAACAGTCATTCTCCCATTAAACTCATGTCAAATACATAAGGCATCAAATAAGAAAAATCACTACAATGTATTTCAATAAATGATCCAAAAAATATATCATCGATATAGATATGAACACCCAAAATATCATCAAAAGATCATTTAATAAAAATAGTTTGATCAACATAAACTTTCTTGAAACAATATTATAATAAAATTAATGAAATCCTTTCATACCAAGCAAGAGTTTTTATTTTAGAACATATAAATAATTAGATAATTTAATAACATGGTTTGGGAATTTATCATTTTTGAAATTTGGGGGTTGCGAATCATAAAATTCTTCAGTAATAAAACCATTTATGAAAGAACTTTTTACATACATTTGATTTAATTTAAAACCTTGAAAACAAAAAAAATCCAACAAAATTCTAATTTCTTCTAACCTAGAAGCAAGTGAAAATGAATATTCAAAGTCTATAACTTCTTCTTAAGATTATCATTGAGCAATAAGAAAAGATTTGTTTATGAAAATCTATCTAGATTCGTCCAGATTGTTTTTAATGATCCACTTAGTTAAAATTACCAACTTATCTTTAGGTAATTCTACTAATGTCCAAAAAAAATTTCTAACAAACTTATTTAATTCATATAGTATTGCAACAATCCAAATTTCATCTTTGAAAGCATCATTTATATTAATTGAAATAAAATCAAAAATAAAATCAGAATTTACAGAATAAATTTAAATTCAAATTCTGGTTTTGACACCATAATCAATATTTCCAATTACATTTTCAACAGGATGATCTTTTTAAATCTTCCATGATCATGGATCAGGTTAAGGCAGATTATTCTCACCCTTAATTAATTCATTCTTATCTTGTGGAATATCTTCACAAAAATTAAAATCATTAAAATCTTCATCAATAAGTTTTGAATAAGAATTAATTTTTACAATATTTTCATTATACATAACACGAACATATTCTTCAATAACTATCATTCTTTTATTAAAAACTCTATAAGATTTAATATTACTATAGTAACCAAGAAAAATATATTCATCACTTTTATCATCAAATTTATCTATATTTTCATTTGAATTTAAAATAAAAATCATTTCAGCCATAAACTCTAATATCACCAACTTTAGGTTTTTTATTTTTGAATAATTCATAACGATTTTTCATCATTAATGGTCTAATATGAATTATACTTGAAATATAATAAAAAAAATATCCTCAACCCAAAAATATCTTGGTAGATTATATTCACTTAACATAGTTTGAGCCATTTCAATATGAGTTCTATTTTTCAATTCTACAACACCATTTTATTTTGGTGTTGTAGAAGGAGAGAAATTATGAAAATATTTATTCTTTTCATAAATTTTTTCAAAATAAAAATTATGAAATTCACCTCTTTTATCACTACGAATATAAATGATCATACAACCATTTTCATTTTGTTCTAATTTGAAAAAATAAGTTAAATTAGTTAAAGTATCATTTTTATGATCTAGAAAATATACCCAATTAAATCTATTATAATCATAAACAATAACTAAAGTATATTTCTTTCCACCAAGGCTATAAATTTGAGTTAGAACAAATAAATCACTATATACTAACTGTAAAGGATTGTTATTAATTATCTGATTAATAGGTCTAAATGAAATTTTGTGTTTCTTCCCTTTCATGCATGCGTCACAACCATGAGGTTTTCCTTAATTCAATGAAAGAAGATGTAAAAAAATTTCATTCTTTTAGAGATTATAAAACATTATAAAATTATCGTGACTTAAAATTCAGTTCCAAAGGATGCTTTCATTATATACAATATACAAACAATTTACATGTTGAACAGTTAGTTCAACCAAATCAATAGTACAAATATTATCTCTTCAATTAGTATAAAATAAAAAAGAATCATCTTTAAAAACTAATTATTTATCATTTTTAAATTTAATGTATATTTTATCATCACATAATTCTGATATAATAATTAAATTATGTTTTAAACCTTTAATATATAATGCTTTTGAAATATATGTAGAATTTTAAATACAGACATTACCAAAACGTTTTACTTTTCCTTTGGAATTGTCTTCAAAAGTAATAGTTCCTCCATCAGATGTGTTGTATGAGGTAAAAATAGATGGGTCTCCGGTCATATTCCTAGAGAATCCACTGTCAATGTATGATATTTTTTTCTAGATATTTCTAAGGAATTTTTCTACAAAAAAATCAATTAATTTAAAATATTTGTACCCAATCTTCTTTGGGGTCGATAGGATTAGTAACACAATTTTTGAGTGCCCACAATGAATTTAAAAATGTATTCTAAGGTACTCTCAATAACAAGGTTTTAGAAATATTATTTTTTTGTAAAAAAAAAGGATTTTTTAAATCTATGTGATCAGTCATTGGCATAGTGACCATTCATGCCACACTTAAAACAGGTAAAAGTTGAAGTACAAAAATTTTTACTTTTAACAAAATGGGTTTTATACATTTGAGGTAATGTTTTATCATAACCCAAACCATATTTATTTTTAACAGTTTTAGTCAAAGACATCATCCCATGATATTTTTCCTGACCTTAAATAAATATATATAAATTTTGTTTATGAAATGAACTTCCTTTTTCAATTTCTCATTCATGTTTTGAGCAGTTTTCAAATTATCATAAACTGTTGAATGAGAAGCAGAAACATCATTTGTTAACTATTTATTTTCTTGAAAAAATAATTTATTTTCAAAAATATGTTTATTATTATCGAATTTATGATTATTATAAAAATCATCATCTTGGAAAACATCTTTTCTTAATTAGTCAATTTCTTTATTTAATTCAAAAACATTGGGGTTTTCAGTTTCATATTCAGAATCAGAATACTCAAAATAATAACTGAATTTATTATCCTTGTCTAGGGATTCTATAAAACACAAGTTAGAAGATTATTTTCCATTTCCTAACTATTCACTAGAATAAGATTCTTCAATACAACTCCAGCTGGTCATCAATTCATTTCAATCCTTCTATTAGTAATTGTCTTGATTCACTATTTTTGGTCAATCAGGTTGGATTTTACCATTCTTCATGCACTAATAACATGTTACATCTAAAAAATGTAATTTTTATCACCTTTCGTCTGGCCCGTATATTTTTTCTGGGATTCTTCTAAACTATTTTTTGTATCCTCTAATTTTCATTCTTTTATAGATTCTAGTTACAATCTAATCCATGTATTCCTTTTCAATATCCTGTAGATCAGAATCAGATGAATCATTAGAAATAAAATTTACAGACATAAAATCTAAACCTTTTCATTTTTTTGTCTCCTCATTAGCTAAATTTTTCAATTCCATTTCATATTGGAGTAGTGATCCAATCAATTCATGAAGTGTGCAGAATTTGATGTTCTTTCATTCATAAATGGAAACATTCTTTGCATTCTATTTCTTTGATAAATATGATAGGACTATTTAAACAAGTACTGGGTTTTCTAGAGCTTCTCCAAGTGAATTCATTCAATTCACAATGCTTGTGAATCTATGGAACATTTGGTTTACTGTTTCATATTCATCCATCTTGACGTCTTGATACTCAGCATGAATCATTCCAAGCATAGTTCATGTCAATATTTCTTATCCAAGGGGAGTAAAATGTAGGATATTACAAATCTCACGATTTTTCATGCATGAAGACAATTTACTCAAAACACTAATGTTAATAGAACTATATAAAATATTAACTACTTTTTTATATAAGTTATATGTTGTAGAATCAATTCCTGTAAGAGTATCTGGGTCAGATTTAGGTAGTGTTTATTATTTGGACATGATAGACTAGAGGTCAGTGCTCAACTATTTGAGGTATGCTTCCATTTGGGATCTCCAGTATCCATAATCATTTCCATAAAAATGTGGTAGCTTCTGAGGAATCCAATAATCATTTGGGTTCAATACATTCATCTCATAAGATCTTTATCCTTAGAATGTGAGGTCTAGGAGTAATTTAGCAATTTAAAAAATAAATGCAGACTCAAATAAATGGTTGGTTAAAATCTTGAAGGAACAACCAATGGTACACATCATTCATATTAGAAATATAATGATAGATAAGATCTATTATTATAAAGGTTACCCTCTGATAACAATATTTAGGTCGGATAGTCTCATGGTAGATGGTCAAGAGGTGGGTAAATAGACTAAATTAAAAATTTTAGTCAAATAAATTGATAAATTAAATAAAATATAATAGTTAATTTATTAATAATAATTACAATAAGAAAAAGAAAATATCACAAGGATGTTTTTATAGTAGTTCGTTCCAAAGTGGGAATAGTCTACTCTTATACCTCTCTACTTTGTGAGAGATATGGGGGCCTAAAAAATGATTCTGAAGGGTATTCATAAACCAATTACAAAATTTGTTTCTTGTGGAGAGATAAACATGACACTAACTTTTGTTGGGGGAGCCACAACCCTTACAACCTCATATTAGAACGTGGGAGTCACAACCCGAATAATACTGACTTAAGATACAAGAATTCAAAACACGATGATACTAACTTTTGATTCTGGCAGTCACAACTTGAGGAAAAATAATAACAAATAATTCTTCTGTGTGCAAAAGCTGAAACAGAAAAATAGAGTGTGTCATAGAGATGGGAAGTAGTATTACAAACACATAACCAGATGGAAGAGAAGATAAAAATTAAGGTATAGGTACTAGTTCTTGAAGATTAGGTCAACACGTCTTGTACATGAATATGTAGTCAAAGCATAATTAATTTGACACTTGAGGGAATGTGCAGGTGGTGAAGTAACATGTCACAGGACTTCGGAAATTCACAATATTTTCAAAGTTCGAATAATGTTCCATTCGTACTGTAATTATATTTTTTTTACATCCAATAGATAATGATATATATAGAAAATAATATATATATTACGTGTAGAAACTATGCTTCCTATGGATATTCAAAATTAGTTGATTCAATAGCTCCTATAAATTTCTCCTTGAAAATAGCAGCACCATTGCTTCTTTATTACAATAGAATAAATATCTTATAAAATAATTCAAAATATTTTGAATAAGTCTTCCAATAAAATCTCCAAAATAATAAATTAATTGAATGATTTAAAACAACATTTTAAATCCTTTAAAAAGAATTTCAACATAGTCTAAATAGTTCTTGAAAACTAGCATCATATTCTAATGTAAAACTCATACATTTGAATTTAAAATATCTTGAAACATCCAAATTTATTTCTAAAAGTCATTGAAATTATGTATTAATTTTCTCTCAAAATATAGCACCAAATACATTATAACACTTTGATGATGATCCTTATATATAATGATAATTTTTTATAAAACAAAATCATTAAAATATAATCAATATATATGTAGAAAATAAATTTTTTAAAAATTTCACACAATGAACAATGACATTGTTAAGAACAGAATCATCAGAAAGAAAAGTAACTTTGGTATGAACAATAAAATTAAATAAACAGTCACTTCAAAATGAATAGTAACATTTGAATTAAAAGTAACATAACATAGGGTATGAACAATAACATAACATTTGGTATGAAGAGTATTGTATGGTTTGCAAACCATACATTGCATAATGAAAAGTAACGTTACGTAGTGTATATAAAGTAACATTTGGTTTCCAAAACATACTTTGTTGAATGAACTGTAGTATAAAATATGATGTAAACAGTAACCTATGGTTGGAAAACCATACTTTGCAGAATGAACAGTAAACGATACCTTCTTAAAAAATATGGAAATAATATTTTGGAAAAATTAAATGAATTTTTAAGGGCTCTTAAAATTATTTACAGACTTTCGTAAATTCTAATGAATTATTGGAATATTATTTTCATTCCAACATAATAATATTCAATTAAAATTGAAAATTAAAGATCCCAAAATCATCAGAAAATAGAATCCAAGCAATTCTGAAAATACATTTACTA
This sequence comes from Viscum album, assembly GCA_963277665.1. NCBI lineage: Eukaryota > Viridiplantae > Streptophyta > Magnoliopsida > Santalales > Viscaceae > Viscum > Viscum album. Next base: position 1,511,135,136 of record OY728143.1, on the reverse strand, counting down.
CAAAACAGCATAGCATAACATCATGAAATTAAAAGTTCATTCAAAATATATTTTTAGACAATGATATAAACTATTTAAAACAAGACAAAAAATTAGCTTTTCATAGAATCACGTTTCTAGAAAATCTGATAACTTTATAATTTGCGATAAAATCAATACAGAAATGGTTTACAACAATAAAATGTGTAGTTTCTAAAACCATAGTAGCAATATCATTGAATTTTTAGAGAAATAGATAATCATTTTAAACCCTCCTCATTATCCAATAAAGTAAATCTAAATAACTTATCTTTAAGATATGTTAAAAATCAAAAAATTCAAAATAACATAAATAATGATATCCTCAAAATACAGAGTAAATGTAATAAAAAAAAATCATATAAAATCCAATTAAAATAAATATGCACATGAAGAAACAATTCCAACCGACATAAACTAGATAGGAATAATAGACATCAGATGCTATAATAATACAATTATGGGTTTTCAATTATTATACTTCATCTAATATTTTGGGTTGAATCATGACACTGTTTTATAATTAATTTTATATGAAACATTGGGAATACAAAGAGTCAAATAAGACATTAGACATTACAAAGAGGTTTATTAGTGTACCTTTCACCATAATGTTTATAAAACCCACATCAGATATAGTGGTCATATGTGATTTCCCCTTATCCCTTATTTGAAGTGGTTTTTGAAATTAATCATCATCGTTGACCCTAATGGTTTTTAACTAGTTAACATATTTCCCATTCTCTATAAACATGATCACTAATGTCTAAGATGTGAATTTTATATAGAATTCTCTCTATTTTCATTGTTCACTAACGTTTCCCATCACCATCGAAATAAAAACCTCAATGACCTTCATTTCCACACATAAACCATCTACATGTACTCTTAAGTCAATTTCCTCCATCTATGTTCCAACACATTGATTATAACAGAAATCTCATCTTCCTCTCTCTATGTTTATAATATTTTCCATTTAATTCAATTTTTCTATTCTAATCGAGAATATGAAATTGATACATCAATAAAATCTACATTTCCAATGTTATATCATTTCAAACTATCTATTCGTATTTATTAAAATATCATATAGATAATTAACATTAGATACTTTTTTAAAATAAACTAAAGAATCCATCGACCAATCTTTTAAATTGGATTATAATATCTGAAATTTTCCACAAAATTCTTGGAAAATTTTCAAAAATACGTACCAATGAATTCATCATAATTTTTATCAAAGAACAACTTCTACATCTTAATATTGGACATACGAGTAATGTACTGATTGAAAAATTCTTTCATAAACTCATCCAATTCCATGGACTAAATTTACTCTTATTTTACAATATTATTGATTATAGTACACCATTGACCTACTTAAAATTCAAAACTATAGAAATAAAAATTAACTTTTTCATGCTCCAAACACGAGATAACCAAAAATATCATTTTGGTAGTATTGATCCATATTTCAAAAACTAATAGATTAGAATAACCACTTAATGGTGGTGAATGTTTCATCATAATGAAATTAATAGAATGTAGTTCCCACCTTAATTCATTTAAAATTCCATGATTATTCATTTATTTTGAATGTTTAGTGAGCATGGAAATATGAATTTCATTATACCTCCCACAATGTTTGATACGTAGGAGTAAAATCACTGTTTTTCCTGCCACACATTGAATTATCACTATTTCGTCGAGTTTAAGACATTGTATAAATAAAAAAATCATTATTTAAGAAACGGTTATAATGATGGGGAACCAAATAATAATGAAAAAAACATATAGTTTTTTTAATCCTTGAAAAATTATTTAATATAAGAAAACATATTTTTATTATTAGTAATTAATAGTCATATAATACTAAAATTCATCATCATTGTTCATAAAGATATTGTGAATTTCTAATTTGTGTTCTTTTGGTGCTATAGAACCAGGTGTGTAGCATGTCCCACTTGCATTCACTATGTGACAATTGATTATATCCCAATGTTAAATTTTTAGAGTTATTATAGATAGGTACCTCAAACCTAGACCTGCATCATCTTGTAGTATCCATACATGGATATGATTTCATGGAAACCTCATTCTATATATTTTAAAATAATTTTAGGATATTTTTATATTATTTTTATCATCCTTTATACCATCATTTCATATATAGATACTACATCATTTTATATGTTATTTGTTACATTATACAAACACACACATGAGGACTATATTACTTTAGTACGTTGGGAAGCATTGAAACAAATGTCCTGTTAGAAATGTAAGATAAATATTCTACCCGTATGTTATTCAAAACTATAAACATTATTATACATATCATTGATAATACATATCATAATAACCATGGGTATGGAATCAAAAGAAAGGGTAATGTCATATGACTAGTATGGGTAAGGAACAATGATATGAAATCCTAACATGAACATAAGGGTATGGGAACATGAGAATGAAATTAGAAAAAAAAAATACACATCAAATATAATATTAATGATCAATTGAATATATATTGTGTTTTCATATGAAATGAATCATAAGGGGAAAAATGTAAGCTATGAGATCGTAACATTGGCTTAGGATGTGACATTGTTTACATAAACACATGCATAAAAAATCATTTCTATTTTAGCCATGTATTATTTGCAATGTTATCATAGTTGAATGGGTTGACTCGCCATACCTTTATAGTGGTCTAGATTTACCCCATTCTCATCATATTACACAATCCCCCATGTTGAATAGGGTTCACTACATATTCCATCCATGTCTTATTAGATCGTGTTTACTCCCGATTATGTTCATGAATATCTCACGAGATAAAAATACTTATCCAATTAATTTGAGGAATATATCGATCACACCTTACATATAATTAAATTTTAGACATGTGTTCCACATTATCATAAAACACACTTCATATCATAAACAATTAAATTAAATATTTTTTATAAATATTTCATCATGGTCAGACCTATAAAAAAGAGAAATGATTCATAATAATGTCCATGATTCATCATAGAATAACACTTTAAAGAATAATGTTTCATAATAATCACATAATGGTATAAACCATGGAAGGGGTCAGGGTTTCCTAAACAGAATTCTATCACAATGATAAGGATAATGAATAAGAATGGTATCCTTGGATCATATCCCCAATAATGTATTGGTAACATCAATGGATGTTATCTTTGATAGAAAATTGTGCTCATCATATAAAAATTTCCCGAGGATCGATCCTTAGGAAGATGATGCAGTGATTGATGTTTTGGAGAAAAGGATATGTGTAGGCCAGAAGATGGATGAACACCCGGGGACTCTGGATGGTCTTGAATCAATGGAGTAGCCTATGTGTCTGGCCTTGATTGATCCCAATTGTCAATCTTAGGAAGGTTGAGGAGGGGAAGATGGATTCCATGAGGTTCATATTTCTTGACAATGTGGGGATTACTTTGATAGTGGAAAGGAAAATGACGGAGGCTTGATGAGGCCTTCAAATAGTGAGATTGTTCACAGTGGGGGCTGAAGATGATAGGAAATCAAGGAAGCACGAATGCTCAACCACGTCGAAGGCCGAAGCCCTACTCCAAAATTCTAAAGACGATGTCCACCAGGTCCTCAGTTGGGAACACAAAGCTAATATACTTGGAAATAATGAACCTGCAAAGGAAGTATGTGAATGTTCTCAATAATTATGTGAGTTAGGAATGGGAATTGACTACTGTGAAGGAGGATTTTATCTGGGATGTGATGATGGGTATGGTTTCTTTGATACATAATTTTCTGTTTTAGCTTGAGGTACTTGTTAACTGTCCTTTTATTTTTATTTAATAAATTGTTAGGGGGTCATCCTACGAGGGCATTTCTGGTATATCATGAAATTTTAATATTTTAAAGTTAGGCATAATTTTTTGGTAAATGATGATATTGAAACATAGAATAAAAACCAATTTGGTAACATTGAAACATAATATCAATGAATTAATAACATAAAATGAAATGATAAATTTCATGTGGGTGAATATTTCATGATATTACTTGTAAAAGGGGTTTTATATTCACATAGTTAATGTATATAGGTGAAAAACATAACATGTATCTCAAAGAAGGAAAATTGATTCAAAAAATTGCTTAAATTTAGTATTGAAATCCATCATACTTATTAGAAATCCACTTATAATAAATATAATATTACTATAGATATATTATAGAACAATATAATAATATATAAAAAGATATATGATTTATTTAATCACATTAACTATGCATTAATTAACAATTCTATGTAAAATTCACATTTTCTGGTAATAACTACATTATTTTTGTGCATTTTTTGACTTTTAATATTTTGTACTCATTTATAGATAATGAATTTATCATATAATGAATTTTAAAATTTATAAAAATATCATATATATTTAGTGTATATGTATTTATACTAATTCATAAAAAAAATTTGAAATGAAAGGAAATACATCGATCATAGAGACCATGGGTCATATGTACCAATAAAAGATTTTTTTATTTTCTTATTATATAGGGTGATATAAATGTAAATGATATATATTATCATTGAAGAATAATATTTAATTAATATATATAACATATGTTTAATAAAATCATTCTTAATAGCATCCAAGTGATGTGTGAATGAATTACATCGCTTCACGAGGCGGTAGATCACCGTACAAATAAGGGACTATAACATATTCCAACAAATAGAGAGAATAAATATAGAAGGGATATAATAATTAAATAATCACAATAAAATCATAAATAATATTTATTAAAAATATGTCCATAATTATTAATATCTGTGATAGATCGCAATGGAGAAACAAATGACATCGGTTCATGAGGAAGTAGTCTACCGTACAAAAGAATGATGATTTTGTATCCTATTTGATAGGACGAGATAAGTTTGTATATAATTAATTTAACAAAAAAACATCAAATTATATGGGATATTCTAAGATTTTTTATCATCATGGTTTACTAGTAATTAAACTGGTTTAGAAATAAATAAGTCCAAAACACTCAACAATTAATGTAACCACTTCATAGGGTAACCTCTATAGGATCAAATTAAGATCAATATTATGGTGAAATCATTCTAGAAATATGATTCTAATTGAATGATTTGATTTTTTTTGTTATTTTTGTATGTTGTGTCTAAAAAAAAGGGTGTGATGGTGTGATGAATATGGGAGAGGGGCGGCAATTTATAAGTGGGTGAGAGGATAGACTTTGTATTTTTAAAAATAATTAGCTAATCCACGATTTTTCAATTGTCATAAGGTTAAAAATAAAATATTATATAACCATATAGGTTTAATGTTTGAAATATTTCTTGAATAGTGTTTTTATATAAGTTTATATTTTATTTTTATTCTTATATTTTATATTTAACCACCGGTAAACCAATTTTTACTATAACAACAACAACTAATTTTTCCATGGTTAAATATTAAGTTTGGTCAAAATTTAAGTTAAACATATTATAGACTATAAATTATTAAAATTAAAAATATTAAATCAAATTTTCCAAATTTAGTTAGAATATGTCAAAAAAATAATTTAATATTATTCCCTTATACATGATGAGATAGAGGGGTTTCAAAGAAAAAATTATCAAAATTGGAAAAATGTTTAATATCCAGTTCCTTTGAGAAATTAAATTTAGTGAGCTTCATTTTGATAGTTTATTTAAAATGGAACTAATTATATTTAAAAAACAATGTAAAATTTAATTTATCATTATAATAAAATTAAACAAAAAATGTAGTTTTCAATTAAAATGTAGTATGTTTCCTCATTCATATATGAATGAATCTTTTTCTAAAAATAACAAAAAACAAAAAAAATTAATTTTTAAAATGTCAATTAAATAATTTTGTTTATTTTATAAAATTAATACTTTAATAGTTTTGAAATTTAATTTTATTATCTTTCACATAAATTAATAAAAACATTTTTTGAGAAATTTTTTTCTAATACATATAAATAATTTATTAAAATTTATGTATTTTTTAAACAATTTTTTTCATTTTATAAAACCAATAAACATAATATTTAAAAATTATATATTAGAATTAATATAAATATGTTTAATTACTAATTTATATAGGGTCTTATTAAAATAACTATAATAATAATATATCATTGTATTGTTAAAACTTGGGGTTCTATTTATCAAAAGAGAAGACATTATAGTATATATACTGAGATTAAATTTTTGTTATGTATAGGTAAACCAAAACAAGGTTTTGTGTGTAAATAAATACATCATTGAAATTTAATTTTTTTAGAAAACAATTTTTTAGAAAAACTCTATGTGTTACTGATTCAATTATCATATTCTGTCAGTGTTAGGTTTGAGCTTCATCTATAGAGTAAATTGTGATTATAGGTCCCTTCGTTGACACAAAATCTAATTTATATTCTCTATAGATCCTAATTGATTGATGTAAAAAATTAGATCCCTTAAAAAGATATTAATAGTATCCATAACATACGTAGAGTAAGTAAAACACTACAAAATAGTTTAACAATAAAAAAACAACCATATCATTTTCTCAAGAAACATTAAAATCTAATTAGGGAGTCTTCTAATTAATTACTTTTTATAAAACATGATTCATCCAAATATAAACTATAGATCGTCATAGATCCATTACAACTCTACTATTTTACTTTTACAAAATGTTTCCCACTTCTAGATCATATTCATATGCCTTATTAGTGTAGGAACTTCCAAGAAAAAAATATCATCCTCTATTACCACCCACATACAACCTATTGTTTATTTAATCACACATTTAAACATATACTTTTTCCCCTAATTTATTACTCAAAATACATAATTGGAAATAATAATTTCCGTTATGAAACCACAATCTTCTATGGCTATGAACTGCATTACCTCTTTCTCTATGATTTCATGTCTCAATAACTATTTATTATTCACTATTTGATCATTATAGTGATATATATTTTTATTTTCATCCTCAAATGAAAACAATAATATCTTATAAGATGGTGGGATGGGTTTCTATAGGGTGTCCAAGTTTCTTCGTTTCAAAAGAAAGGGGTTTTTATTTTTTGACACTTAAAACTATTTGTTTTCGATAATAATTTGGATTATTCCCAAAAAGAGATCTTGTAATGGTATTTGTGAATATTATTAAATATTAATTAAATAAGGGGTGTGATTAGTAACAATACTTATATTTTTTATACAATACTTGATTTTTAGCAAACCCATTTTAGCATTTCTGCCCTTCCACGAAAAAAATATCATGACCTCTTATTATAGAGTGATGAAAATCACGATGAATAATTTTAGTAGTGATGTTACATATGGTATATAAAAACATGGTGGTAATCCTCTATAATTACATATTTTTACTCTTTAGTATTTTCTAATAACTACAATGGTTTTATATCCTTTCCAACACTATATTTATTTTATACTTCTTAAGAAGATTTTTGTTTTTCAAATTTTTTTTCTATCTAAAACTATACTAATTGTTATCAAATATCATTATTTAATTAATTTTTTTCATCATGAATTTCCTAATATCATTAGTCTCATCACTTCTATATATTAATCACATTAATGTGTCAAATTGTTCCTCCTCCATACATTTATTAGTTATGATAAGGTCTTTCATACTAAGAATAAATTCATCTTCTTCCAAAGAAGATACCTCATAGAAAAATCATTGCACAAATATATATATATATATATATTCTTGTTTATCATTATGGTTGGTCTCATAATTGTCTTCCTCTTTAGGTTCCTTGGTATCCATCAACATCATCTCCATGTTTTTATCATCCCCTATAAATATAAATTCGTATATTTATAGGACTACCTCATCATCAATCGTTCTTGGTTGTTTGAGGAATCATCCTTGAATATGGATTGTTTTCATGGGTTACTAAGTTTGATGTTGAAGATCAATGAAATTGATAAAAAAATCAATGGTTATGAATATTATCTTTCCATTAAAACATGAAATCACCAATGTGTTCAATATAATTATTAAAACTAAAACCCCAAGATAAAATAAAAAGTTGAAAGAGGGGGAATTTTTTTAACTAACTATTATATCAATATTTTTACCTACATTTTCTTCATCAATGATTCCAATAAAATAGTTTCCTTCATAGTGTTGTTAAATTTTATGGGAAAACTAATTTTTAAAGTCGAATTACCAAAGAATAAAAAAACACTAAAATCAATATAATTTAGTATATAATATGATTTATGAGTTGAGACCGATGAAAACCTGATCAAAATAATTGTAACCGAAACCACATAATATAATAAAATAAAATAGATATCTAATTTCTAGAACAAACCATAGGGAAGAATGGTGTTCTATGTAATTATTAATCTAAATTAACAAAATAATTAATTATAAAATTGGTAATTGATAATAATTAGTTTCTTGGAAAAATATATATGTATATACATTGGTTTGGAAATGTACAATATAATTTCTAAGAATTCCATTTTACATAGTCAGATACATTAAATCCCATATAGAAATGTAACTCTAGTTTTTGATAAAAATATAATATAATTAATATAATTGTTAATGGGTAAATTAAGATATGCTTTGAATTCCTCATAAAATTAGTAGTAAAATATTTTTATTAATTTCATTACATTAGTGTGTAGTTGTTACATCAATATATATTAAACTATTCATCATCATATATCCTAAAATAATTATTCTATATAAATCCCATATCATTCCCTCTTTATATAATCATTTAAAATATCATATATAAGTGAATTAATTTTTGTAAAAAGTCTCCTAAAACTAAAAAAAATTCCAAAATTCCATATAGAATGGGTGAAATGGAAAAACTATTTATTAGTTTTATATTTCTCACTTACATCATGATCATGGTCACATGGAAAAAATAGGTCCTTCTCATGCCTCCATCCATGTATATTCACGGATTATGTTGTTCATATATATATCATTTTCTACCTAATATCCATAAATATGTATCGGAACAACATTCATATAGGTAAATCTAAACTCAAACCATTATAACATAAACATACATAATTATATGTAAATATTCTTTATTCATATGACTGAGGTCCCATGTAAACCGTCACATACATGAACCAACCCCATTAAAAATAACCACATATTTATCATTTATTACAGCTAGGAGACTAAACTTGTATCTATGGAATTCAAAATTAAATTAGGCATATATATTCAACACGTAAACTATAACATTTTGAAAACATTTATTAGGAATTTTCATGGATAAAAATATTACTCCACTATATCAATGATAATTATAATAATTTATTAATACAAAGTGGTTTATTATAATATTCACAGTGGTTCATCATCTAGTTTTATGATTTTATAACAAGATAAATGTTAGTTCATGCTCTATTTATTTATCAAGTAGCTTGAGTTTGAGTTCCCTTCATTATATGTTCTGGAATTCATAGCATGGAAACCAATTGCATTTTAAAACATAATTCCAATGTTCACAAAGGAAGAAGATGATAGAAATGGAAAAATTTTATAATATTAATAGAATCATATTGATTTTATCATCCAACATTTAAAACTCTATGGAAATTTCACTCCTTCATTTCCCTTGATGTTTTATTGGTCAACATGATAATATTACGAGGGGTGTTCTTCTATATAATCACAAACCACCTTACATATCCAAAAATTTCACATCTCTCTATGAACTCATTACTATAATTTTCATTTTTTTTGTTTTATTCTGTGTTCGCATACCATCACTCATTACCCCCCCCCCAATTCAATACATCTATGGAGTTCAAATGGAATTCTTGAGTGTGATATGACTACTAAAATTTGTAACACGGAAGATGAAAAGAATAATGAAATAGGAAAACACATCTATTCCTTTTCTAATTTCATCATCATTCTGGATTCATCTTTTTCACATTAATATTATCCAAATAATTATTTAAATAGTTCATTCCCAAAAACCAATGAAACAAAAATCCACTAGGAAAAAACCAATTTAATGAAAAATAAAAATAATTCACCTAATGATAAAAAATATACATTAATTTTATTTACAACCATTATAACAAAAAAGAGACTTTTCAGTGAACACATATCCTACTAAATGAAAAATATACATGACATTTATCTCCAAATTTTATAAAAACTAACTATGTTTTTTCCATGTATTTATATCTACCCTTCAATGGTCTAGTGTAATATTATCTTAATAAGGTATAATATTTGATGTTTGATTCAAATTGTCCGATTAATATTGATATATGGTATCATAAATTTCAATATATATAATAAATTATGAATTTATGTTATAAATTAAATTTTCACCTCAATATACGATATGAAATATCATTTAATATAAAAATTACAATTATCTTATAAATATATTAATACATAATTGATAATAATTTTATTCCAAATTATAGAATGATTAGAGTATTTAATTTAATTATATGACCATCTTTATCTAATGTTATGGTTATGCTTAAATTGATATATAAATTTCCACTTAAATATTTAAAATCATTTTGAAGAACTCTTGATCATGTATATGGATACTGATATAAAAAGAAAAAATACATTATTATGCATGATGTTCATTACTAATGTATTACATGAAATGACATATATAATTGAATTGAAAGTTTCAAAAAAAATATTTTTTATTCTATTTAAATTTATCTTTTAGTGTACTTTAATATAACATGTCAATAAAATAGTAAAATATTCAAATCCAACACATTTATTCATTAGGATTTCAAAAAAGAAACATGTAGTCACTTATGGACTTATAAATTACATAATACTTTTATCCTTTCATTTATTATTATTTTCTATATCAATTACATTTTTACAACCCATTATCTTCAAGAAAAACTATTAATCTTTATCAATAGAGAGGTAAATTTATTTCATTATAAATATAATTTAATTATTAAAATATATAAGAAACAATGGTTTTATTTAGATAAATTCTCATAGAGATATGAAGTTATTATTTTTCCTTAAAAAAATTGTACATTGTGTTTAAGATATCAATAGAGTTGTAAACTGAACCCACTTCTCTCAATAAAAGCCTTGTTAAAATAGGGAGTTAAATTTATTTCACCATACATATCACTAGCCGATCTATGTAAACTATCACCTCGAGTTCCTGTAGGCCAACATGTATACTATCTTCCAATTTACATGTGTATATTGTTTTGAAGATATCATTACCAAGTTTTCTTACATTTACCATGATATGGACATAGATATATGACATTATGGTGTGAATGTACTTATTTCCATGTCACATGTCATTAGGCATTAATTATATCATAACTATATAAACCTAAAATGTGAATAAAATAGTATATCACGTTGTTGTGCTTGGGAGAGAGGTAATCTGACCCTTTTTATCGAATTCTTCTCATTTTTAATTTACATTAAAAATATAACTACCTTGATAAACATATTGATGAATGGATCTATTGTTTTTCATTCCCAACAGACACCATCACATTCATTGAGGAAAATAAATAAATATGTAAAAGCATATTGTATTTTTATATGTCATGACCCCAATTTAGAATTATATTCTTCATTGTTTTTGGGTATTGACTGAGATGAAAAAATATCACAATTTTAGTAATTTTATTACAAATTGGTGAGACGGTATGATCCTCAAATAAAAAAAATACTAATGTAATAAGGTATCATTCATAGACCATATAAATGGTACTATTCTTATACTAAACAATATCCATTGGTTGAACTATGAACTAATAGGTATTTAGACCCATATTTAAATTATCAAATATTATAATATGACATTCCTATTACAAACACTCCACCAAATTATTTAATGAAAACATATTAATTCTATTCAAGGATATATTAAATTAAATATTAATATATTTTTCCTCAATCATATTATTTGACAGATCAATGAAAATATTATATATTATATTTACTATTTGTCTTTATGACATCAACTAAAACTCGTTATTGATTACCTTTGAATGAAGATGAATAATCATTACTACTGAATTTTAGTTTTCCCTACTCTCAACTAACTTATTCTCTTTAGAAAGAAAATATTTTATTGGGGTGGATGTCACAATTATTTTAGCTTCATCTTTCACCTTCTATTCTTCTTCTCTTGATCGTATATATCCTCATTACATAGGATCCAGTCTTTGGTAATATCACCAGCTTCTCAATATCTCTCTCAAAAAATGATTTTATCCAATTGTATTTTGTATTTTATTATTCCCTATTCAATATAATAATTATATTATTTCAATAATTGTTTTCCTCACAAAATATTTGGAATTTTGTTTCAAATTTTTTATATGGTAATTTGTCTTCGATTATTGACTCATGATCTTATCCAAAAATTGTGGTCATTTGTAATGAATAATGAAAAATGTGTGTTATTCTATTAAATATTATATATCATGTTGTTCTAATATACTTTTTAGACTATTGTTCTCATGATAATAAACACATTTTCAATCCATAATCAGATTCTATCTCTATTGGAGAAATGTCAATGTGGTGAGAAATTAATTCCTGGAATTACAATCTCTATTATATTACTACTTCTATCTTTAATTTCCCCATCCCTTATCATTTTATCTAAACATGTAATGTTAAATTTAAATGATACCACATTAAAAATTCACATGGTCTATATTAACTTCCAATGACCTATCAATTTTCTTTATAGCTTGAAGGTTCAATATGAGGCTTCATAAAGGATAATTAGGCTACCTAACATCATTAATTTAGTCTATTATAAAGCACTCATACAATGATATTGTGAAAAATTAAAAACAATTTGTTAGTAGGGACACCAAAATTCAATAATGAAAATATTTTAAGCAAGATAGTCATATTTTCAGCACTATTGTTCCTCCAATCTGCTCAATATCACAATCGGTGACCTCTTGTATCAAGACAAAATCTCAACTTACACCATATTAAATCAAACTAATGTGTAAATTATATTTTTTTTCATTATGGATGATGATATTCTTGTTTAGAATCCCAACCTTAATATTCATTTCAATTTCATGGATTATTACATTATGTATTGTGATTATTCAACCAAACCACCATGTTGTGTGATGAAATTCAATGTACCATTAATCCAACCCTCAAGACTGCTTCTCATATGAACTTTTTGGATTAATCGATTAACCAAAAATGGTTGAATGATGAAATATGGTAAAAAACATTCCTTCATATTATTACATCTATCTAATAAAATATGAGAATGTGTAGTCTATCTTCCTTTGTAGCAATCATGGTCAGGATCTTTGGGATTATATTCAAAATAAATTCCTATTATTTATTGATAATGAAAGAACTTGTTCTCAAACTCTATCTATAAATGTGTAATAAGTGAGAAAATGCACAATATATTTCTTCTCATAGTTTCATTGGTGTTCAGCTCAATTAATATTTTAGGAAAAAATTATTTGTTTCACAAATGGGTTCCATCAGTGCTTGCAGGTATCAAGGATGCACAAAGAGACCACAATGCTGCTATTGATATACATCTAGGCTCTATTAGTAAATCATTTGATGATCAAAACACACTAATGTTGATGAGTATTATAGGAAAACCATAGAGACATACTATACTAGAATATATTAATTGTTTTCCACCCATCTTCCCATGGATAAAGGATAATATAGATGTTGCCTCTCCAAGAATTCTAAGCTCATCAAATATCAGGGTTATTCCGGACCTACTGTGGATATTTCAAGGGATTTATCCACTAATTTAGTAGAAATGTAATTTCATATGTGGTGAACTTATGTTCTATCATTTATGAATTCAAGCATAATGCCCACTGAAATTGGAATATACATTAGAATGAATCTGACTCGCAACTCATTGTTGATGCCCTCAAATCTACAATAGGGGAGGTACCTTGCAGAATTATAGATCATTCGATTTTGTGCCCTAAACATGATAAGAATAATAATTTTATTATCTCATATGTATATCTTGGGGGTATTCACCTGGCATATATACACTCAAAGTAGGAAATCACAGATATGATCACTATACAGTCATTTGGGACACCTAACTATTGTTCTATGCAAGTGGGTGGTGACATGTGGAGTGTGAATCCCTCTTTAATCAGTAAAAATGATTGTATTTCCTAATGTTTTATTTTTTTTTACTTTTCTTTAATAATTATAGGTATTTCCAGTTGATCCGTGGATCTTTGTTGGAGTGATATGTATAAAGAATATATTATATTTTTTAATTTTTTATAACTTTAAATACATAAGTATCCTCTTGTTAAACATTTCATATCATCAAATTAACCATTATACATCATAGTATGGGTAATTAAATTTCAATAGTTCACATCCTCTACACACTATTACAAATACTCATATATGTAATGTGAAGAATTACAAATCATGTTACTTAAAAAAAATATCATAGCGACTCAAGTATGTTTTAACATTATATGTTATGAAAACTAAGATAAATTATGTATAATATATGAGCTGTGGTAAAATTTTTATATTGAGTGATATAATGTTATATATCACATTGTGTCTTAATACATTTCTATTTTAATGTTAATATTGTAAATGAAACCCTTACATACCATCTTGTACTTACTCTTACTTATCATTGTAATGTTTTTTGTATTGTAACTTCTCCTTAATTAACTCTAAAATACACATATGAATTAAGAAGACTCTTGTAGTTAAAATTATATATATATATACGGTTTTTCACATTCCCACATATAGTGAATTCAGAAGAACATGGATCATTTGTACGAACGATATACATAATAAATAATTTTTATGATTCTTTTAATTTCTCCATTTTAGAATATACAAAATATATTTATTAATCATCATATACAAAATGTTACAAGTCATCATTATTCAATGGATTTTTCTTATTTTAATATGTTCTATTATAAATTTAGATATGAATAAAATATCTTATATACCAATATATGATTTTATCCATATATATTTCTAGTATACATTTTCATAGAATGATTCATACATATCCTCTAGGGAAATAATTACGTATTACTATGTGAACCAATAATTTTATAATTCATATGTTTTGAGTAGAAAAATGTAATATTTTTTATCAAATCTTGACATCATCCAACAGACCGATGAAAACTTTTACATTTTTCTAGGATACTTATATCACATATAAAATCTCAAAACAACTTAACTAACTATGTAAATTATAATAATTTTACTAAAGCACTTACAATACATTTGAAAATAATTATATAATATGAGTTCATTTGTTTGATTTATTAAATTTAACTCAATTACATAATGAAATAATTATTAAAACTAAAATTTATTTAATAATTATAAAATAATTATTATGTTTATAGTAAAAAATATATAATGCAATATATTTGGAGAATGGACTCTAACTATATTCAGCTTCCTTGATTCCTCTTAAAACAACTCGATGATCATATTCATTCTGAAGATGTTTTATATAGTGATCTCAATATAATAATAATTTTATTATTCATTAAATCATGATTTTTATTTATAATTAGAAGATATATATAATGAAACATTGATTCTAAAATTCCATTTTCTCCAAGAAACTATCGTATTTTCCATTTTCAGGAGAAATATCTCATCCTCCATATTCAACTTATATATATGAATCTATCTCCAATACTATATAAACTATAAGAATACGTATATTCATATGGAATAACAATCTATATGAAAAACTATTTTCATCATCATACTCATCAGACAAATATGGATAACATTATTTCCTTTAGAAAAAAAAACAAACTCATACCAATAAATTGTTGAGCTCGATCACCCTATATATATTGGTTATAAATATCATTGACAATCTCTTCTTCTTTTATACAAAGTTTAAGTTTTTTATTAAAATGAAATTATATCATATGGTAGCATCCCTCCTATCAAACCATACATAATGGAATACAAACAATGAAGTGATATGGTAGTTGGTGTTGTTGAGACTTTTTTATATATATTTATTTTCTGGTACTAATTTGAATGGTTGAATAGATGAAAGTCCCAAATCACTCAATGAAGGACATATACTACCTCTAGGATTTTCACTACATTCATGTTATCCACTTTAATGCCTCAAATTAAATCCTATAAATGGATATATAAAAATATTTTGCAGGAAATAGGGTGGGAATGATATAAACCATAATCAGGAAAAATGGGATGATAATTATTTTTGAACAAGAATCAATTTTCATTAGAGATTCATATTTGTGAGGCCACTTCGTTCGTTACATTATTTTTTATTCATATTTTGAGCTAGTTGGGATAAATGGAAATTCCATTTCCTTATCGAGTCTCCCTTTTTGGAATAATATTTCAAAATTTAGTTATAAATGAACACTAATATATTTTTCCATGTTCAATATTATTTTCCAATTCCAATTGGGTTAGCTAAATAGTCAATAATTAAATTATAAATGTACTTCAAAAAAGGTTTTTACATTATTTATCATCAAATTATTCTGAACATGTACCAATCTCATTCATTTATTAGGATTTAGTTATGTTTATTTACACCTTCCACATATAACTTTTTTAGCCTTTGTAGATGAAATAATTATTCTCTTTCCACCATATTTCTCGATTTTTTATGTTCATATAATTTTTTAAATTGATCACAATGTGAATTTTATTTCATAATAGAAAAATCATATTTAGGGTGTAACATAATTATAAGACATCATGTGGGTGTGATTTTCACTTTATTATTATTAATCACTATGGTTGACTAACGTTTACAATACAGAAACTATCTTTTCATTTGTTAGAGACAAATTTCTTTATGAGAATATGATATATACTTTTTATAATTCAAAGAAAATAGTCATCACTATAATGAATACTTATTTTTCATTTCCTATTAAAATTTTCCAATCACAAAAATTATTTCATGATTTTTATATATATTTTCGGCTAATCATCATTAAAAATTAAGGATGTATTATTTGTTTCATAAAATGAATTAAAATTATAAACATGCATATCCTTTGGTATTAAATTATTTCTAAAAAAATATTAAAATATTTATTCGACAATGAATTAATGGAAATAATTTATATATATATATATATGATAGTTTTTTAAATTATGTTGGGAGATAGATTAGCACATTTCTAATTTTTAGCCAACTCAATATCTTTACCCTCAATTTTCATCAGTAGTTCATCATTTTTAATATATAGTTGATTTATTTGCCTAAATTTGTGAGTGACAATATCAATATCCTCGTTACTCATGTAATTATTTAAATCAGAGTATATGCCATCACATTTATCAACACACTCATATTTTTTATTCCCTTTATGGCCAAAAATTGGTACATATCATATATATTTAACAATATCTGTTATAGTTATACTAATGTAATGGATAGACCATCTAAAAATGAAAATAATGTTTGGAATGAAGAAATATTTTATAATGTAATATGGTTATAGAAAATACAAAAAATAAATTTTTAACTTAAACAATAATAATTTTTATATTTTTGGTTTTAAAAGGTCTTTATGAATAATTACTATTGATAATATACACATTTAATAGAGATAAAATGATTAGTATATATTAGGGGTTTTGTTAAATTTAGTTGACAAAGAAAAATGATGTGATTTCTTTCAACAATGGGATCATACAATATGAATCCCATTTATCGGACCACTAAAGCGATATAGAATCAATTTAATTTTAAGTTGTCCAATCCCATGCTAATCTTCAACTACTAATGCATGAGAAAAATTTCGTATTAGATAATTTCATGCTCATTGGGGTCATTGGAAAAACCATATACACTAAACCACCACATGAAAATGCCACAATCATGAACCTTACACTTACCCCATTTAGATGTGTAATAAGAGGTTTTTTTTTACTCTAATAGTATGAAATTGTACTTATTGATTATTAACAAGATAAAAATTAATTTTAACCTTTTTTATTATTAATTTTTATGATTAAATAATGATACTCGTAAACATTATATTTTTATATGATGAAACAAAATTTTTCGTAAAATACATTGTTTCAATTTGGAAACTATATTTGATGAATTCATGAATTTATGAACTAAATTATATTATAAATATATAATGTTATTAAATAATATTTATTAAATAAAAATGATAATATAACTATACGAAGTCAAATGTAATTTTAATAAGGTTTGGAAACCATTAACCATCAAAGACACCATAATTTCACATCAAATGGGTAATTTTGACATAAAATAGTATATTATCACACACATATATATATATATATATATAATTTTGTTGATAAAATAAATTTTCCATAAATATATGGAAAAATTATCCTATTGTTAATTTTTCAAAATAACTTGAGATAGATGAATTTTTCTGTAAAAAATAATTATTAAATAAATATACACTATGTATTAAGACATCAAGGAATTTCAAAGTGATGTAACAAAATTGATAAATAGATTCGATGGAAATTTTTTTTATTTTTAAATTTATTATTTTTTAATTTATTGGATTAATTTTATAATCTATTTATGATTCCTACAAAACACATGTTTTATTTCAAGGATTTGATATAAATTCATTATAAGTATGACTCACTTCTAAATCACCAAGGGTATTATTTAATTGATTTTTTCATGTCATTATAAAATAATTTTACCCAGTCATCTGTGGAAGAAACCATTGGAAAAAAAATGTGATGGTTTTTTGAATGGATTAATTTTTTACATAGACACTTAATCTATGTTTAGAATCTAATAACTAATTTCACTCAATTTTTCTATATAAACAAACCCTTCATACCATAACATTTAAATAAATACTCTTACTTTATGAATGTACTCTACCATTCCCACTCTAGATTCATCTCATTTCATAACCCAACCAACTAGGTCCTACATGGCTAGTGGATAGCAAAGAAAAACTACCCTAATCCCACCTCCATAGGCATGGGGTTGGCAACATGTGAAGAAATACATAACTATAATGAAAGGCCATTTCCATGTATTCTTGTATTCACACATCTTGACATAACCATGTAAAATTTCAGATGAATAATAATAAAATAATACAACATCTACAGTAATAATAATCCATGTAACGAACTATATGAAATGTAAACTATTATGAAAATGAAATTTGAAAAGTAAAGTGAAAAAATAGATGCCCATCTATAAAGTATGTCTTAACCTAAAAATAAATTGAAATGTACATCTGGAGAGATCAAAACTATATATATCTAATCCCAAACCATCATACATTTTAAAATATACATGGTTATCCCTATACTCCTCTACAATCACCACTTATATGTCCATTTTATATATAATACATGATGTGTACAAGCAAGGACCATGCATGGGTGAGTAAATACAAGCCCAGTAGGATGCTCCATAAGCTATAGGGGGAGAAATTAATGACATGATAAAAATTTATAACATAATCAAAAACATAAGTGGAGTAAAATCTAACACATAGATATAAATATACTCATATAAAATAAGCATAGATTAGATAGAAATCTTATCCTATGCTCATATCATAGCCCAAAATGATGAGTCTACATATACCTTCTAGGATCCATTATTAATGATAAACATCCCATGTGTCTATCCAATGATGTTTTATGGAGGACTTGTACCCTGTTATAATATTGAATAACCTTCTCCATTGATAAAGGACACACACCATTTTTTTGTAGGGGAGTACCGTCTCCATTTTCACAATGAGTACAAAGGACCCACTCCTTGGTGGGGAAAATATTTTATTATCTATATGTAAAGTGGAAAATAATCTTGTTCAATATGGAAGTACCCTCTCTATCTAAAGAATAAGTGTACATTAATCTGAAGCTACTGATATGTGGGAGTAAAATCTTATGGGATATAAGATACATGCATGGCATCCCTAGGAAAATATTATCATTATATATACAAAGAGTATGGAGGAACCATACCCTGGTATGATAAGTGAGTGTTGTCTCCATTAATAGTGGACTTGTGCCCTAGTTCCATAGGGGAGTATTTTCACTATCTACACTTTTTTATAGGAATGTTGCCATGGTATGACAAGTGAGAACCAACTCCACCATTTTCCAATAAGGGAGTATTATTTGTATTTGTAGAATGAGTATGGAGTACCCATGACTTTTTGCGATGTGGGGTAATATCTCTATAGATATAGGACATGTGCCCTGGTTTAATATTGTAGGTCCACCTATATATGATCTCTATAATGTTCTTCTTGATAACATCTATCATCATGTATATCCAAAATAACATCACATTATGAACATCATGAATCATATATCAAATTCATCAATAAATGCAACCATATAAATCTATATGGAGAAAAAATAGGGATATCTAATTCACATTACCGAATATGAATAAAAAGTGATAAGATAGGTAAAAGAATCATAATTAGATATATGGACTCTAAAGTGTCCAAATGACATGTGTCCCTACTCCTTGCCCGAGTCATTTTCCTCCCAACACATTTCTCAATGGCCATGTTGTACTACATGAAATGTTAGGATACTACATGTTAGGTCTCATCCATCTAGAGCCAAGACATGTTTTGTAGTCCATGACCATGTATGTTTACACATATAATGTTCCATTACAGAGAAAATAACAACCTAATCCCATACCTTTGGACTCAGTAGAAATAAATGTTTTGTAATTATTTATGTTACAAAAATAAACTGAATAATTACATGACAGATTACACAAATGAAATGCTTTTCTCGGCATTGAAGGAGATTTGACTGTTTGTGTTTCCAATTTCCTTTGATCTCCGGTTGTGGCATATCTACAGCAGCAGAGAAGATGCGGTTGACGGTGGTGAGATTCCAATGACTGTGGTTAGGGTGTTCTATGCGAGGTATTGCATCGACTAAGGCTTTATGATGGCTGTTTGAATTTTCAATTTTGAAATTCATATTTTCAAAGTTCTCATGGATGGTTTTTGGATGGGTGATACTGATGATGTGACAATGGAGGGTTGGCCTTTTCATAATTTTTTCTAATTCTTGGTATTGTGCATTTTATCTACTAGTGTTCTTATTTTTGAAGAGTGGAATGTTGTTGTAGTTTGAATTATGAATTGTGTGGTTACCAGTAATCCAAAAAGTGGCTTTTAGAAAATGAAAAACAAAGATTTGGAATAGAAATGCTTTTGCTAGTTTAGGTTCCACAGGATTCTAAAACAGTTCTCACATATCAGAGCTGTACAAAAGTAAAAAAATCCTAATATTATTATGTTTCAGGTAACATCATAAGAGAATATTTCTGAAATATAACTTCTAAGTAACATGTGACAAGTATTGTTTAAACAAAGGGTGAGCATTCAATTTCTCGGTAAGGGGTTTTGAATTTATTGAAATACTATTTTGAAAATAATTCATTTAAAATACCATTGAGAAATGATATCAACAATTATTTTGATATGGACATAATAAAATTTTCAAAATACCATTGAAAATAATTTTTACATTTTTTCACATATTGAGAATACATCAATATTTTGGAAATACTTATCCTCAAATTACTTTTAAAAAATAATCTAGTGATATTTATGGAAACCTTATACATAGTATTTTTAAAAACAAAATATTGGGGAATATTTTAATGATGAAGGATATCTTTGGCCTACACATTTATTGAGGTATTTCATTCAATCAACAATTCCCTTCTATATTTACAACATTCAACTACAACATTTTATGAAAGCATTTTATAATAATGTAAATGTACATTTTTCACTATGATTTATTACATTAAAAATATTAAACATTTTTAAGACAAATACACACACACAGATATATATATATATATATATAATTTTTTAATAATATGTATAGTTGATTAAAAATAATCCAATATCACATCATGTTTTCTATTTATGATATGATAGTATCTATCATTCATATTTTCCATTAACAAAATATTCTAAAAAAATTAATTATAAAAAATAATGTTTTATTAATAAAACATGCACATATATTATTCATACAACATTCAAATATATATACATACATATATATATGAAAATAATAAAATCTATGCACATAATATAAATGTTAAATTTCTCATTGATTAAGATAATGGACATACTCTTTAATGTAAATGAAATTCATGTTCATACATGTAATTTCATACATGACATGGTATTTTTAATTATTTAAAACTATAAAAACAAAATTTTATATATTTATTTTGATGTAAATATTTATAAAATATTTAACTACAATGGATCATTAAAATTAATAATCCAATAACATAAAAATAAAAAAATAGTTTAAATAAATTTCATTACCCTAAAATGGTTTTAAATATTATCATAGATACCATTACATTTTTGTCTAAATTATTAAATATAATTTGGATAATATAAATGTTAATAACTATTTCTGACGCTTTCATCTGGGTACATGCATCCATCATATAGAGGATGCGTAGCTGTTAACCCGCATTGCCACTTTCCAAAGGCGGGCAACATCTGCTCCTTGTTCAGGGAAATCTTCTCCTTGATCGAAACGAGATGATGGGATGTCGTTTCTTCCTTCCATGGATTCCTCCTTGGAACTCATCACCTAGCTTGGGTCTCCCTCATAGACTTAAGACGTTGTTCGTGAAACACTTCCCAGTGCCATATTTTCTTGGACACTAGTTAATTACAATGCTTACATCAGGATGTTCCAAGGGGTCGGTGATGGATGCAAACTTTGGTTAGGGGAGTAGTCAGGTTTTGCACCACTGGAATGTCTTGACATTGGGGGATTGGCATGTCTGTCTTCTATCCCTTATTACGGGGCTTCTCGAGGGCGCATAAGCCTGAGGAATCCCACATTGAACGGGGGGAACTGTATGCCATGGGCATGTATCTGATTTTTCCTTAGCTTCCCATGTTTAACACGGGGTATGCCACATGTTTCACATCCAGCAGAGATGGATCGGACTGACCAGAACACTAGTTAGAGTGGATTAGATGGTGGAACCCTCTGGAGGGAACACCGATACTGGGGCCAACACGTGGGTAGCTTCTTGAATGATGTCGAATGGAATGGGGAATGGGGTGGAATGATATCACTGGGATGTGGGGTCCCAGGTAAGAATCAGGATGGATGATGGATTTTGGATTGAGCCTTGAAGAGACTTTCTGCATATCCCCGTGGCGAGGAAACAAAGTCAGTGTAGTTCGGTGAAATTATGGGACACCGGAGCAAACGACCTGTGGGAATGGACGCATGGATGGGACCCAGGGGAAGTGGAACCTCTGGGTTTGGGCATGGCCTTCCCAAGGCACACAGACTCGAGGGAAAGGTCAGGATGAGACATGAGTGATGGGATTGAAGCTTGTGGAGGCTTCTTACGTGTCCCCATAGCGGGGAATCAAAGACCATGTAGTTGAGATGGAATATAAAATTTAACATCATGCGGGATAGGGACGAACCGACGTGAGTGGGTCATAGCGACCAGTTGGTGGGCTTAAAACTCTTGGAGGCATCCAACATACCATGACTTGACATAGATCAAATCCCAGGTAGATCGGGATGGATTTGGGATTACACTCTAAGGTGTCCCAAAGGTGGTGGGTCTGGAACCTCATGGAAGCTTCCTACGTACCATACCTTTACATGGATCAAAGTCCTCTGAGTTCGGGATGTATTGGTGTTTACACTCTAAGGCGTCCCAAGGTGGTGGGGATTGATCCTCGTGGAAGCTTCCTACGTACCAGGCCATGACATGGATCAAAGTACCCGTAGTTCGGAATGGTATGGGGCTTACACTCTGAGGTGGCCCAAGGTGTTGGGGCTTCAAGCTAATGGAGGCTTCTTATGTACCATTACATAACATGGATCAATGTCCGCGTAGGTTGGGATAGATTGGGGCTTACACTCCGAGGCTGCCCAAGGTGTTGGCGCATGAACCACAAGGTGGCTTCTTACGTACGATTCCTTGACATGGATAAAAGTCCCCATTGTTCGGGATGGATTGGTGCTTACACTCTGAAGTGGCCCAAGGTGTTGGGTCTTGGACCTCATGGGAGCTTCCTACGTACCATGCCTTGACATGGATCAAAGTCCATGTAGTTCAGGATGGATTGGTATTACACTCTAAGGCAGCCCATGTTGTTGGGGCTTGAACCTCATGGAGCCTTCCTATGTACCATGACTTTACATGGATCAAGGTCATTGTAGTTCGAGATTGATTGGGGCTTACACTCTGAGGCGGCCCAAAGTGTTGGGGCTTGAACCTCATGAAGGATTCCTATGTACCATTCTATGACATGGATCAAACTCCCCATTGCTTAGGATGGATTGGGGAATACACTCTAAGGCGGCCCAATGTGTTGGGCCTTGAAACATGTGGAGGATTTCTACGTACCATTCCTTGACATGGATTAAAGTCACCGTAGTTCAGGATGCTATGAGGCTTACACTCTGAGGTGGCCCAATGTGTTCCAGATTGAAACTCGTGGAGGTTTCCTATGTACCATGCCTTGACATGGATCAAAGTCCCCGTAGATTGGGATGGATTGGGTCTTAAACTCTAAGGTGGCCCACGGTGTTTGGGCTTGAAACTCGTGGAGGCTTCCTACGTACCATGCCATTACACTGATCAAAGTCTTCATAGTTCAGGATTGATTGGGTCTAATAATCTGAGGTGGCCCAAGGTGTTAGGGCTAGAAACTCCTGGAGGATTCTTATGTACCATTCCTTAACATAGATCAAAGTTCCCGTAGTTCGGTATGGATTGGGGATTACACTCTAAGGCAACCCAATGTATTGGGGCTTGAACCTTGTTGAGGCTTCCTACATACCATGCCTTGACATGGATCAAAGTCCCCATAGTTCGAGATGTATTGGGGCTTACACTCTATAGTGTCACAAGTTGTTTTTTATGGTCAGAGATCACTCTATGACCGCATGAGTCATGCTCAGTGTGTGAAACAAGATGTAGCAGAGACCCGAAGATCACATTGTAAAAGGTGCATTTGTGGGATGTGAAGAGGGGCTTACAGGCGAAGCGGCCCCAGAAGTTATGACTTACATTAGGATGGAGGCCCGAGGCAACAAAGTGTAGCGGGAGAGGGATTTTGGACCGAAGAAAGGAGGATCCACATTCCCTACCACACCCTCCACTGGCCTTGGGGACCGAAGATGAAATGAGGAGAAAGGATGATGCCTTCTGTAAGAAATGCTAGGGGCTTAAACCATGGTGGATGACCTTTCCCAAAGACAAATGACACTCCAATAAAGAGAATATCATCCCGTGTGAGGGGTGATCCCATCTCTGTGGAGACGAGTGGGAGTGGAGAATGTCCCAGGCAGGGGCACCTTGTCTGCGAGGCATGAGGTCATGTCACGGTTTAACTCCATGTGCTGAGGAAGATAGTGCTTGGAATTTTAACGTCCTACAGCACGAACAAGTTGGGTTTTCTCTACACCCATAGGACATAAATAACCGGTACCCTCTACACCTTTTGTGAGGGAAGGAATCGGCAACGCCGAGGTGCAGGGTTGTCGCGGGGCAAATCTTCGAGGGGTCTATATTAGTGTGGCTATGTGAAGAAGAAATATCCATTAGAGTGCCTATGCGAAGAACCATGAGGCAATGCAATGCAATGGGCGGTGTCGTCCAAGGGACTTTGAGGTTACTTCGTACGTGCCTAGAATGATTCATGGGAAATAGCGTATGATGTGGATGCTTGGGGCATGGGATACACACACGAATAACATCCATAAGAAGATCATCATGTGCTCATGCAAGGGGAGACCTGGGGAGCTCCAAGGTGAGGGGTCCCTGCGGAATAGAATGCAACCTTTGAGGCATATGAAAAATGAGTAGACCTGTGCGAAAAACACCGGTCTTGTACAAAATCGGTGATGCTTGAATGTAACTGGAGCTGTGAGTTTTCCCGTAACTATAATGATTGCACGCAGGGGGTGGAAATGTTTGCAAGCGGGGTAGACTGCTCACAATGACAGGGTTGCGCACAATTTTAAGGGATTATGCGCAATTGGTATGGGTGAACATAATGGAAGGGGTTTCGTGCAATCGGTCGGCATGTGCGTAAGTGGATGGGATTGCGTTCAAGGGGGTAGACCCTGAAGGGATTGGAATTCAGTCGAAACCATGGGGATCTAGTGCAAAGGAAGACCCTGGGGCGATATGGTGTGAAAAAAATGTACCTGAAGGCCACGTGGAAGACGAATTTCATGCACGAGAGTCGGTTCAGATTCTTCAGCCCCAAGGTGGAAGGGTCTCACCTTCTATTTATAGGAATCTGGGGGTTCATAAACTAGTTCGGTGCGAAATAATTATGCAATGGAGGGGCGGCACAAAATTTAGACCATACGGGGCGGGGTGTGAAATATTTCGCGCCCCCACTGATCAAATTTCTCAAATCCCAAAACAATCCACGCAGGACATAATTGTTTCGCCAAACTATGAATTTTTTTCGTACAACCCCTTTGGGCCCCCCAGACAGGATCCCCAACTCTGAATATGACTTCACTTTGTCATTTGGACACCTTCTTCAGAACTTGATCACTTCTCAGCATCTACAAATGCACCCCCCCCCCATTGGAATTGGATCGGTGAGGGGTCGCAACAGTCGGATTCTGAGGGAAATTCTGAAATAAAACACTCTGTGGGGTCAATGTGTGCAAATATCTGATGCGGCGTGCAAAAATCTAGAAGGGGCAGAATCCACCATTCGCACGAGCGTCTAAACCAGGCATTGCCTATAAAGGCCGACTTGGGTCCCAAGCTCCATATTATGTTTCTTGCGCGACATGCCTCACACTCTCGTGCATGAAAATTTCTATGGTCCCGCATGAAAAACCACTCCGACTGCGCCCAATTCCACCGAGATCATGTGTTTTTTTACAAGAAAACCTTGGGTTTTTGATGCTGTAGTCTGAAATTTCATGACACCTTCTAATTTTATGTTCCACCCTCTCTAATTTCGCTCCAACCTCTCAAAACACTTGTTGGAATATGATGGCCGCAAACCAGGCTGGTGAGGGAGAATCCACTGCTCGAAGGGCTAAAATGGTTGAAAACATAGAGGTTTATGTTGCCAAGAGAACTGTCTCAAATAACCATACCCTCTTCAAAATGCAAACCCCATCCAAAAGTGTTATTCCTTGTCCAAAAATCTGCCACTGTGGGACTTCGGTATTCTGGTGGAGATCCCGGATCCAGGCTTTGAGGTGGATACAACACGATCATGGGTGACCCGTGAGGATGATCTTACTCGATACAACACCAACAAAAATGGTCATTCTGCCAGAGGAACTAGGCACATGGATGTATACAAACTGAATCGCCGAACTAGGATAATTTCTGGGGGTGACCCTATCATTGATAGTTCATCGACCCTCTATGTGAGCAACTTTCGTCAGAGCATCATTGACGAGACTAAAGGTTGGCTGCATGACTGGGACCTACGGTCTAGAGAAAATTTCACCATTGAATGGGCCTGGGCATAATCAGTTCTCTGTACATGTGACCAATTTGGGGTTGAGCTATAACATATTGGTTTATTTGAAGTAGTATGGACATCGCTATTCCACTCCTACTGCCAGCACGAACTCATGCCAAATCTGTTCACCCGGTGGTCCCCTGATACCAGTACCTTCCATCTCCATCACGGGAAAGTTGGTATCATTATCTGAGACATTGAATGCATCAGGGGTATCTTTTTGGATTGCAACCAATATGATGATTTCCTTCTACTAATGATCACATGGGGAAACAGATCACGAACCTACATAATGACACGGAATTTATTGGAGCTGGATAAGGGGAAGGTGGGGGTCAAGGACATCTTGAAGGACATCTTCAACAAGGACTGGTTTAACCAGTTCCTGGAGATGGATCTGGTAGTCAAGATTCTAGGGCGGGGGACACGGTGTCCAACTGTGGTAGAGAGGAGAAAGAGCGGATCATACCGGAGGATCCTTGATGTGGGGAACTACCATTCGTGGGGGTATATTATAAATGAGAGTTGAGACCCAAATGTTCGGTATGCCGGATTCATCACCACATTCCTGAGTGGGTGGATCTTTCCGGTGAGGGATGCAAGAATGGGATTCCGTCCAGCATCCCTGGTGATGACTAAAATCAATTAAAGATTTAATCTGGGGGTTCCCATGCTGGCTCATCTGTATGCCATTTTGGGTATCATCTCGAGACGTTGATCACTTAGGAGTGTATGTGGCCCTTTACAGATTTTACATGGTTGGGTTGTGGCTCATTGTGCCAGATGCACCTTCTCGAATGTCATCCATCTTCCAGGCAATGGCATTCGACCCTCCCTGATAAATGTTCTAGGGTTCATCCCATTAACACTCAATGAGAAGGAAGTAAGGATCAGAATTGATAATCATGAAAAAATTTCCTTCAGCCCGTCCCCCCCACCAATTGGCTAGATGATAGACAATGGTCAAGGCTCACTAGTGCAGAAGGAGTACATCTAGAGCATCATAGGCGAGGTGATTGTTTCCCAGATTGATGGGAAGTTCTTCTACGAGCCTTATGTTCCATCCAGACCTCTAGGTCCACCTTACTGATTCTTGTTTTTTTAACTATATGTATGGACAAATTTATTTATATGTCCCTCTAGTTTAACATTCTCAAACATAATCCAGAAATAAATAGCAAACCATTCTTAAGCTCACGTGGGTCGTACACGATGTGAGAAGTCAGGGATTCTCATATTATCACTTTGTTTGATCATGTTACCATTAACCAAGATTTGGGTGTTAGAAATTAGAATATGGATTTCCAAGGATAAGAGGGATGCCGGATCAATGGAATATGACCTCAGACTTATCCATTTATCATCTTCTCAATGTGCTCTAGCGCATGAGCGGGGCAATTCGAGGGGCATTGGAATCAGTCTGAACATAGGGGAATAAAAAATGTGAGTCACGTTAACCAAAATTTGAACATTATGGGAGGGACATGTAAATGAAGGATAAATGTTGACCGTCTTTAAAACACAACATCCCTATTATGTTAGCCTGAAATGGGGACAAAAAATTAGGGTCCATCATTGACCATGTTCGTAACACGGGACATAACTCAAATATCATCCATCAGTCTTCCGGAACGTTGGCCCAAGACAGCAGGTGGACCATAGGTCGAGCATCCATACTGTTAGGGGGTCCCTTGAGGCATGAAAGTTGATGTGTGTCTGAATAAAGGGGCTTGAAAGGCGTGGAAAGTGAAGTGGTTGTTTGTTCAAATAGAATCCAACACTCCAGAAATTACACCATAGTAGTGGAAGAACATTAGGCAGGCACATTAATATGATCATGAATCATCAATACATTTATACTGGACCACTTGAGTGAGGGAACCGCTGCTTCCCAATCTTATTATGGTGCATCCAAAACTTATTCAGGGAAAATTAGGTAGTTACACAACTCCCAGAAGGGTCAGACCAAGGGGCTGAAGGTGGGGTAAAGGATGAGAGTTGTGATTCCTGGGGCTGGACATGAGACGAAATGTCTAGGTGTTCCTACATAACCCATGGGGAAGGGAATCAAGACATACAAACTTATGGAAAGGGTCTTTGTTTATGGCCTTAGAACTTGGACCAGGGATCCGTAAGGAATATGGGGGTCATATGGTAAGGTGTTTATGAAACCTGATGTTAGTGAGGACATAAGTCCAAATTACCATGTGTTTCTTGTGGAAGTGATTAGGCCATGGGACCGAAAAAAATTAGGCTAGGCCCATGGGGAAGTTCTCGGGCGTTCCTACATATCACACGAGAATGAGAATCAATCCATACATAGTTCTGGGTGGTAGCATGGTAAGGTACCAGTGAAAAGGATGACAGAGGCGCACGGGAATTGCCCTCACAACAAAAGAAGCATTATTTGATTTATCTTTTTTCTCTTTTATGGTGAATGGTTTTTCTTTTGTGAAGCGACAGGCCTAAGATAGAAATTTCAGACATCTCCACATGAATCAATCCATATACAGGCATTTAAAAATTGTATGGTGGATGACTAATACACAACATGATTCCCCCTATAACGAGGTCATCACAATGCAGGATCATTTTTCGTCGTGCGGCCATGATGATAGTATCACAGTTTAGGGTCATATGATACGACCAAACATCATTGTTTAATGTCATATGGCTTGGTCATGATGAAAAGTGCACGACGCGATAAAGCATACCCTATTTTAACGAGGATGAGGTCCACATCATCATCATGTAAAATTCTGGAAACAGAACTTCAGGCCACGAGGCCAGTGAGGGTCAAAGGATAATGGGCAGGAAAAGATAGCTTCCATTTGTGATGGACCTAGAAATTCAATGTTCGGTTGATACCATGTATACTATAAGGATGAGGATCAAGCCACACATATCTCTTAGAGAAGATCCCAATTTATGTTCTTAGCTCTTAGAACACAGGAGCCCCGATGGATGTTGTATTGTGGCTTTGTCCGCCTAATGAGTAGAGGTGCACTGAGGGATAATGACAAGAGTATCGAGATTCCACCTGGACATGATGGGGTGGAACATAATGGGAATCATGTAACCAATATTCAAGGACTGAAGGGGATGGCGTGACGACGGGGGATTACTGCTGACCATGTTTTCAACACAACATCCTGTTGCGTTAGCCTGAATTGGGGAAAAAAATGAGCATCAAACTATGACCATGTTCACAACGTGGGATTTATATCAATTTTTGGTCTTAAACCATCAGAAGAATTGGTCCGTAATAGTAGGGGAGCCCTTAAGCCTAGTATCCATGCCATTTTGGGTGTCCCTTTAGGTGTGAAAGATAAAGGGGGCCCTAATGAAGGGGAACACGAAGCTTGAAAAGAGTATGGATCTTTCCCAAGTTGAATCTAGCACACCAGGTCCTAGACCAGAGTACTCTTGGACACATCGGAAAACAACTTCAAAGGGTTGAGGGGATCAACATGAGAGATACCAAGAAAAGGAGAGTTCCCAGGAGAAGGGGGGCATGGTGCCAAAAACCCAACGCGGAGGGCATAACCCTATACCACACATATACACCCCCCTCATGGAGAGGAACAGGCCAAGGGGCCTAGGTTACTGAGGTGACCGGGAGATCTCTATGAGATGGGGCTGGACATGAAATCTAAATGTTCAGGCGGTCCTATGTATACCATAAGGATAAAAATCAATCCACACGTTGTTCCTGAAGGTGCAGTTTAACATCATGTGGGACAACATATAGTTTTACATCAGGTGGGACTATATAAAGTTTAATGTCATGCAGGATGACATACAGTTTAATTTCATGCTGGTCGACATACATTTTAACGTCATGTGGGACGACATATAGTTTAAAGTCATGCGGGGCGCCATACAGTTTAACATCATGAGGGATGACATTCAGTTTAAATATATATGGGATGAACTACATTTTAACATCATGAGGGATGAAATACACTTTAACATCATGCAAGAAGACATACAGTTTATGGTCATGCAAGACCAGCAGTTTAAGGTCGTACAGGACGTCCAGTTTAAGGTCATGCAGGACCAGCAGTTTAAGATCATGTTGGACCAGCAGTTTAAGGTCATGTAGGACCATGATCCATTTTAAGGTCATGTAGGACCCACATTCTCAGGAAAAGTATTGATTGAGGAACGTGGAATTAGTGGGAGGTGTTATACGCTAACTATCCAAGGTAACCAGGGAGTATGCTCTATTTGGATAAACCATATGAACAATGAAAGGTCCTTCAAATATGGTCTCTTACTTGGGTGGTTTCCTTCCAGGCATCATGGGCACCCTATGTTCTAGTATCAATTATACTAGATGGAAAGAGGGGAGGAGAACCATCATGTTGAAGGCTCGAGACATCCTACTCTGATGCCTTTCTAGATTGTGTAAGGCACGAAGCCTATTATTGGCAAGTGCTTCCAATTCAGCTAGACGGATTTCAACTACACTATCTGGAGCCTACTGGTCATAGACCACTGTGCACAATGAGGGAAACTGAATCTCTATGAGCAGAATGTCCTCTGTTTTGTACACCATGGAATATGGGGTCACCTGGGGGGAATTACAAGTTGTCTTTCGATAATCCCAGAGGGTGTTGGGGAGCGTATCCAGACAACTATTCTTGTTCTGTCCAACCATTTTTTGCAGGATGTTAAAGAGTGTTTTATTGAATGCCTCAATCTTTTCATTTTACTACACGTGATAGAGGGAGGTATGGTTAGAGCAGATGCCGTACATGGCGTACATCTTTTTCAACCTGGATTCTCGAAAGTTAGTGTTGTTATTAGTGAGGGTAGCGTGAGGTACCCCAACCCGATGGAAGATATTGGAACTCACGAAGTCAATGATAGAATGGGCCTTGAATTCCTTAAGTGGAATTGCCTCTACCCACTTGGAAAATAAATCCATAGCGGCCAGAATAAATCCAAATTTTTGAGATGTTACTAGTGGGTATGGTCCTATGAAATCTAATCCCCAGACTGAGAAGTTTCAAGAGTACATGGTAGTGTGGAGAGGCACCAGTGGTCGATGCACAATGTTATCATGAATATGGTACACATGGAACCTCTTGGATAACTCGATGAAGTCATGGATCATTGAGGGACAAAAATACCATAGTCTCCAGATCTAGGGTAATAGTTTTTCCTAGAATGATGGGAACCACTGGAACCTGCATGAACCTCATGCATGTCCAGTGGAATCTCAACCCCCTGAATGCAATGGAGGATAACACCATCTAACCCGCACTTATAGAAGATCATCACAAGACTATGACCACTTTGGAGGGTAAACCGCAATGTGTGACCTTGGATTTCCCCGCACTCGGCCTGGTCTGATGAATGATTACCGTGTTTGAGGTATTCAACCAATGGTTTCCTCTAATCATCAATCATTTCGATAACTAAGTCCAGATGACCCGGGGGTCCTGACGTGGAGGCGCCGATGGTAAGGTGTCCTACCAATTCTCCATCATCATCATCTGGGGTAACATGAGCTATGACTCTCCAATGTTCCATGTGGATAAATAGATCATCCAGTTCGAGTTCTGCATGTGACGTAGCTAAGCTCGCCAAAGAACCAGCTCGACCGTTTTGTAACCGAGGGACATGGGTATCCTCTAGCTGAGAAGAGAACTGGGCCATCATCTGGATGGTTTACTCCAACAATGGTATGATCTCAAGCATCCTGACAACATAGTCTCCATTGACTTGATTAATGACTTGCTCGAAGTCCCCTTTCACATGAAAATGGGGAACACCGATCTTGAGGGCTATCTCGAGGCCAGTAATGAGGGCCTGATACTCTACCTCATTGTTAGTGCATTCTTCCGAAAGTAGGAATGAATACGGTAGAATGGCATGCGATGGGGTAATAAAAACAACACCCAGGCCCACTCTGTTGTGTCAAGGATCATCGAGCCTCCTACCATTGTGGCTCCGAGAGGCACCATCCAAGTGCATCTTCCAACATGAAATGGCTTGATAAACCGGGTGGATTGCATCATCAGGAAAATTCAAGTCCAAATAATGGTTAGTAGAGGTTCGATGGGAAGCAAGGAAATCGGCCAGTGTCCACCCTTTGATAGCCTTCTGAGGCACGGACCAGATCACAAACTGCTGGAGGATTACCACCCATCACACTAGTCATCCAGTCAACATGGAATGATGTAGGATGTATTTCAACAGGTCTACTCGAGACACCAGCTATACCGTGTGGTGTTGAAGGTAATGTCACAATTTCTGTATGGAAAACATGAGTGTAAGGAATCTCATATCAATGGAGGATTATCTAGTCTCTGTATTGAGGATCATACGGAAGAGGTAGTAGAAGATTTTCTCTGTCCCCTCATTGTTCTTTTGGGCGAGAAGGGCGCCGAGGTACTATTCTAGGGCAGTGACGTAGAGGACCAGCAGCTTCCTAGAGATAGGTGAAATCAAGACCAGAGGCTGGGGAAAATATTTATTTATTTATTGAAAGGTGGTCTGACACTCCTCGTCCCACTCATAAACAGTGCCCTTCTTCATGAGATGAGATAAGGGCTTACAATTGTCGGCCAGATTCTCAATGAATAGGTGTATGTAGGCCAAGTGGCCTTGGAGACCTCAAAGCTCTAGAATATTTCTCAGGGGAGGCATCTGGATGATTGACTTGATCTTATCCAGGTCGATCTCGATGCCCTAATACCTAATAACAAAGCTAAGTAACTTGCCAGAGGTGACCCCAAATGCACACATCAATGGGTTCCTCTTCAAGTGGCGAGAACAGAGGAATCCGAACACTTTCTCAGGATCCATGAGATGGTTATGGGGATAGCGATATTTGAATACCAGATCATCCACATTTCACTCCACTATTGACCCAAGTATTGGCTTAAATATGTGATATCTGGCCCACTGATAGGTGGAACCTTCATTCTTCAGGCCGAAAGGCATAACCTGGTAACATAAAGTACCTTGGGGTCTATGAAAGCTTTGGACTCTTCATCATAAGGGGACATCTGGATATGATTATATCCATAGTAACCATAAATGAAAAATGGGGTTGGGAACCCTATCGTAGTGTCAATCAACAATTCTGTACCTGAAAGGTTAAATTCATCCTTCGGACAACAGCGATTGAGATCCTGGGAGTCGATACAGGCTTTGAACTGTCTGTTATTCTTCCTAATTGATACAAAGATGGACATCCATTTAGGGTAATGGACCTATTTAATGAAGTTGGTCTTGATTATCTTTTCATCTTCGGCCTCAACCATGGAACCGTGAGATGGATGCATATTTATTGGAAGTTGTTCGAACCCGCTATGATTTGCTGGAAGACCGAGACGGTGGAAAAATACCTGAGGATCAAATCTCATCATCTCATCATAACTATATGAGAATACATCACAGTGCTATTTAAAGAATCCTACGTACCGTAGCCACTCCGTGGGGGATATTGTGGCACTGATCAATCTGGGTCTCGGTTTTGACTCGCTTCTGAGGATCAATTGTAACAACTCGTCGACCATGGAGGAGGTACTTTCCTCAAAGGCATGGGCATCCTCTATATCCTATTATCTACTAACTAAGGTATCTTATATGGTGGAAATTTCTTATGAGTTACCAGACCCTAATGGGAGGCTGGTACCAGCTTGAGCGGTAGTGGTTATTGCATTGGGGAACTCCTGCACTGCCGAGACCATGGATATGAAAGTTGTTGACCCGATCCCATCTTTTCTCTAGCCCAAGGGGCCACACTTGATAATATCAATGTAGTAGTGGAATATCAGTGGGATCCAGCTTATTCCAGCCCAGAAAAAGAGAAGTTTATGATGTACTGTCGTCACCAAGAGCCGGACACCCCAATACCTGATGGCAGTGGGAGGCTCCAGGATCACTAAGGTCTGATTCGTATAGGAATTCGAAGTGATCCTTCGTCGCAACCTGGATTTGGGAGCATGGGTCCCTCTTGTCCCAGAAATGACAAAACATTGTCCCATATCGGGGGTCGTGGCCTCCAATAAATGGATTGTGAAGACACAATCATCATTCAAGCCTGCCCAAGGGTCGGTCATAGCGGTGACAGGATCAAGTTCACATGCCTGGACTTGCTTATCCTTACTCTTGGTATAGTCAGCATCCAAGTAGAGGGTTTCAAAATAGGCGAAAGGAGATGAATCAAATTGGACTACACCCACTCGACCATTAATGGAGTACTTGATGCATTGGTGATACAATGAAGGTACCACCACGTGCATGTGGAGCCTCGACTAGTGCATCAATGAATTATAAGCAGTGTCCTTGGAGAAAACCATGAACTGGCTGCTGGAAACTAGGCCACTGAACTTGGACTTCAAAGGGATCTTGCCGGTAGGGTTCTGCTATGTCATGTTGTACACACAGATTCATAAATCGGAGGGAGTCGGTCATCTTCGAACAACTCCAGCTTCTGTAGTGTCTGCATCGGGATAAGATTGATCCTAGAGTCGGTGTCAATGAGACAGTGGTGAACCTCCATGCCATTTAATTTCCCGGTGATATATAGCAGGAGGATGTGCCGCTATATGGGGGATCCTTAATCCTATCCGGAGAACAAAATGATGGATTGTGATTTGGAATCCTTGACAGTTTCATCATGGAATTCTTCTGTAGTTTCTACCTCCATCACATAAGGGAGGGGGATCCTTAAAGCCTCAGGGAGAGCCTCATGCATTTTTCATGACAGGTGAAGGAATTCACCGATGTAAATACTTAATGGGATGTCGAATATGTGATTAAGAACATCATATTTTTGTTCCAGGTAAAAACTTCTTCTTACGAGATGCTGCTCTATGATAGAAGGCATAGCAGCCCCTGCCCGCTTGACCAACGACTGAATGGTACTGGAAATATCTCACTGCTCTCTAGTTGAATCCTAGAGAGTACCTTCTGGGTGAGGACCAGATGGCTATGATCGGCCTGTGGTAGGGAGAATCTAGTCGTGGCATGGACGATGTGGTTCTGCCTAATCTATTATCACAAACAGTTGTGGAGGTGGGCATATCAACACCAGATGAGAAGGCTATGACTGTTGAGCTCTACGCTAGGCCTTTTTCCTTATCTCGATGGAATGCACGACATTGATGGAGGTGCTGACTGACGTTCCCTAATGACCCATACGGTCGCGGCTCCATTGACATTGGCATCGGCTAGGTACAACGAGAAGGTTCGATTGGCGCTCCCCCTTGTTGGGAGTTATATAGGGGTTTACCAACTCCATGGTGATAACTGAAACGTACCACTGACTGTCACTTGAAGAATCATCCACTACTGGGAGGGTTCTTGGGGGAATCCCCATCTATGGGGGCATAAAGTCTCTAAGGGTACGTGGAGACGATGGAACTAGCGTGGCTCATTGCTTTTTCATGAATCGCCGTAGCTTGCTCTTCTGGGAAGAGGCCAGCTGAGAAGATGATATAGAAGTGGTGGTCGCAGCTTTTAAAGGATTTGGTTGATTAAGGCATGCATAGATAATTCCATGGATGTGGGAGACCATCTTGCGGGCCATCCAGTAGTTATAATTCGGAGTCCCGCGGTCAGTAACCTGTTTTCACTCGCTTTTTCCATCTCTACCGCTATCTGAACCTACTAAGACACCTGCCACTTATGTAGGGGTTGAGGCCAACCTAACTATGTTTTTGTCAATATGGTCTTGGATCCAGTTCTTGAACACATAGCATTGCCCGAGGGTGTGCCCAAGGATCCAGTGAAAGGGGCAGTAGTTGGGGTGATTAGTGAGATTCACCTCTTCTGGATTTCTACACTCAGGCAGTTGTACAATCCTCTACTCTAAGGCGCTACAGAAGTAACCGGGGACCTGAGCCTTGTTGAAAAAGTAGTTCTGATATCTTATGTTCTGAAAGGGGGATCTAGGAGCCTGTCCCTGACGTGGGGGCGGAGGAGCCTGCCGAGGAGGCGTATCTTGATTATCTCTCCGAGGTGGTGGACGAACATTACGTGGAGGCACATGCTGATTTTGAGGTGGTTAGTGTTGGGCTGGAAATTGTGCCAATGGTGGTGGAACTCTGTGGGGATGTGGATATGTCTCAAGTAGTAGAAATTCTATATGCATAGGGGCCTCTATCTGGGCCACTATGTTGTGCTTGGCTCTGGCATCCCTCCTTACTGGGATTACAGGGGGCAGCGGACGTGCCTGGTTGGCCTGTTGTAGGGTTTCTTTGAGGAGGTATGCCTTATTTGAGAAGTCTCATAACCCTTCGAGATAGTTCAGAGTGATCAGGGTGGTAACCAGTTATGTCTTGACATTCCCCCTACACATCGTCAGTAATTGCTTCTGAGTCAGTGGCATGTCCAGGGAGTATGTGAGCCCCTTCCACCGGGCAATAAAGTCCGTGACTCGCTCATCATGACTTTTTTTCACTTGAAGAGGTCTGTGATGCTCATTTTTCGGGTGCTAGAGCTAAACTGGTAAAGGAACTTCCTCTGAAGTTCATCCCAGCTAGTCACGGATCCGACAGGGATCTAGCTGTACCAGAAGAATTGTAGAGACCCTAAACATGACGTACATGGACATTTCATTACTTTTGTAGAATACATAATACAAAACAAAAACCGACACTCATTGACCGTAATATTTTATTTTCTTTGGAAACATGGAACCTAATCTTCTAATCATGGTGAAAGATCTTCCCTATTTTGTTTAATAACCTACAAATTTCTTTATATTATGGGGAAATGATAACATATAAAGGGTGATCTCAAATGCTCAGTAAGGGTATGCGTGGAGAAAATAAAACAAACCATATACATTTGAACTTAAAAACATGAACATAATGTTTAAACATCAACATCTTGAGAAAGGACACAAAACATCGAAGTACATAAGGCGTAGATCATAATGGAACATCAATCATGATA
Source organism: Viscum album (assembly GCA_963277665.1). Taxonomy (NCBI): domain Eukaryota; kingdom Viridiplantae; phylum Streptophyta; class Magnoliopsida; order Santalales; family Viscaceae; genus Viscum; species Viscum album. The sequence goes on along the minus strand of OY728143.1, from coordinate 1,511,096,585 downwards.
ATATCGCATGTAAACATGTAATTGTGTCAAACCATTAAGCACATTATATGATTTCCATAATAGCCAAGGCATTTCTGCCAAGACCATCTTAGTGGAAAAAGTCCCTTACTGAATTGAGTTCGGTCCTCATTCTAGTCCTATATCACTGAACGAGATTCACTTGTCATTCTAGAAATGTATATAAAATGAGATATAAATCTTTACCCAATGCATTGGAGGGATATATAGGTCCCACCCATCACATAATGAAATCATTCTTATGTGTTCCACAACATAAACATAAATTATTCATCATAACCCAAAGAATAAAATGGGTTTCATAAACATCATCCCATCATAACATAATCTATATAAAACAAATGGTTATCATTTCATCATAAGAAAAGGGAAAACATGTAAATCACAGAGAAATTATACTTGAAACATACACATATTAAATAATGTCATCATAGATGAAAAATGGTTTTGATAAAACACATCAAATGAATTCTTGAGGAAGATATACATTCTTCTTAAAATACATTTTCTTTTCACAAAATGACTTGAAAATTTTAAAAGGAAATGATTTTTTTGAAAATAGTCATGAAATATTGTAGAGGAAGCATCATGAAAACAAGGCTTTATGAAATGTAAAAATATGTTCATGCAGTAATAGTTAAAAACAATTATTCTCGTTCTTTTTCCAGAAAAGTCAAAACATAGCTCGTATGGTGAAAAATGATTCCTTACATACCATGTAGTAAAAGTAAAAAATGTTTAAAAAGTACTTTAAATGGTGGTGGAAAAACTGATTACCCCATGGCGTGGAGACAGTATTCCGTATGTACGCACGCGTGGTGATTTCATTTTCTGTAGGATGGATGGAAGGTGAAATGGGGTTGTTTCATATTTATAATATCATATAATTATTTTGTTGATAATTATTGTATTACATTACAATTAAAAAACTAAAAAAGATTATGTGGAAAAAGAAAGAAACTTGAAAGAATCGTTAGAATAGATTACCTCTTCTTCGACACACCACCTTTAAGCTTCCTCTTAAGGGACTAGAGTTGGACTTTTGAGAAGACCAGAACCTATAGAATGTTTCTAGGGAATTTAAGAAGTGAAATGGGTAGGGTTTTTCCAAGCATGAATGCTCAAATTTTTGTTAATATGATAGCTAGGAGGTTCCCTTTTATAAGGGAGGAGAGGGATACCTTTGGAAACATAAGAAATATTAATTTATAATAAATTAAAAACCCACATAAAAACATCCAAAATGACTAAAATCAGAAGATTATATGAGATATGGTTTTAATCTCATAAACCAATAAAATTTAGAAATGTTGGGAATTTATTTTAAACATTATCAACTTGATTTATCCTTATTTAATATATTTAATTTTATTTGTGGTAATAAGATTCTAAATTTTAAATTGTTATAAATAATTAATTATGTGTTGTGAATTGTCCATAATTGGATAATTTATGAAATTTTAGACCATATAATGTTTAATTTATAATTTTTAAATATTTTTGTGATTTTTAAACAATTTTATATTATGTTATTTTTATAAAATAACAATAGTGTCAATATTGACACTATTAATTTATTCGAATTTAAATAAAATCCTCACAGAATATATGTTCGAAATAAAAGATTTAATAGATTAATAACATGTAATATTTATCTATAAAATTATTGTAGAACATTAAATAGTTTATATAATATTTATTTTAATATTTTTAAGACCATTTATTTGTTATTTCAATCAATTAAATAATTTCAACATCACTATTGTGTCACCTTTAATGATAATTATTTAATCCCTAAAAATTATAAATAAGTACACATGATTTAGATATGTTTATTATATTTTTGGAGACTATTAATTTTAGAGGTTTCATGATGTTTATCACTAAATTAAAATTATTATTCTTATATGATTTAAGAGAGTGACATGTTGTCCCTTTCTTTGGTTTTAATAATAATTAAAATTTTTTCATGGTCAAAAGTCTATAAAATGAATTTAATCTGACCCTTAAGTGATATGGGTCGACGTTAAGTCATACAATAGAATTTTTGAATGTGTTAGGGTAATTTTATAATCTCAGGTTTACTGTTAATTACACGATTTATCTTTAACTGAAGTAAATAAAAATTACTATAGTTACTACTCATACTATCAAAAAAATAAAAGTAACATATTAACATAATTTGGACCCAATGAATCCAAATAAGGTATCCATTTTTCAAAATTAAAAACACATAAGTTTTAGTAATTAAATTAAAATTTATCCTGTTGTTAAGAGAACGAGTTTTAAAAGTTAAAATTTCTCCAAAGATTGAAATGTTTTTACCTATAAATACAATTTAAAATTAATGGAAATGACATACATTATATTAAATCATAAAAATATTTTTTATTTATGCTTTAAAACAATTAAATATTATAATATAACTATATAAATTATTGGGATTAAAAAAAATTGTTTTTAATTAAAATATAGCTTGTTTTTACTATTCATTAAAATATGAAACATTTCAGAATAACATGACTATTTTATCCAAAGTAAATTTTTATATACTGATTCCAAAGAATAATTTTATTTTTTCAAACTGTGCTTATAAACATGCCAAAAACTATATTTAAAGTGGGTGTACCATGAAAAGGCAGTAAAACTGCAATTTTTTAAAATACTTATTTTACCCGAAAAATCTATTTTTTTCTCATACCATGTTCTAAAAAATGTGTAAGATGTATAGTAATGTTATAAAATTCAAAATTTGGTTAATAATATTCATAACGTCTACTTTATAATAATATTATAATCATATATCATTTTTTAGTGAAACCCGGTATTGCGTACAACACACGCTATCAAAGAAGTTGGCGATTGCGTGTAATGAAATCCAATTGAGGGTTGCGTGTAGTGAAAAACTAATTTTATGTTGTGTATAACAAAATACAACCATATTTCTTTTATACATTGAATATATATATATATATATGTATATATACACTCAATGTTGCATTGAATAACTACTATCAAAAGAACTTGAAATTTTGTGTAACACGATCCAAGAATAGTGTTGCGTATTCTACAAGATAATATGATGTTGTGTATAACACAAGATAATCTTGGTGTAGCGTACAATAGAAGATATGAAAGAAAAAAATAATATATCTCATAAAATCATAGGGTGTTACATTCTTCCCCCCTTAAATTGAATTTCGACATCGAAATTCGTCCGGGTTATAAATGGTTTAGTACATGAGAGTTTCATTCATAGAAACCCATATCGTAAAAGTAATTCCAAAACATAAATTTTTTAAAAATGAATATTATAAACAAAATAGATACCCAAAGAAACACATCACTTGGGTTCCCACATAAGAGAACATAGGTGAAAATATGTATATGGAATAGAAATCTAACTGTCATGTTCTGATGAAGAGTGGTAGAAAATAGGGCTATTAAAAAGCCAACAATCACAAAGCCATAAATTTGTGATGATCTAAGGTACCTTCTGATTAATCAGATATGAGGAAACTAGGAAACAATTTTTTTTTCAAGATCATTTCCCTAATAGTTGAAAAATTTTAACTAGAAGAAATTATTACATTATTTTGGTACAATCATACCGTTGCTCATGCTTTGAAAAATTTCCACATCATCTGTTAAATAAATGAAGTTGAATTTAAAGTGTTAGTAGATCATGCGATAGAATGATGGTTCATTACATCAATCTCAAATAAAAGTTTAGTTAAAATTATCAAATATACATAAGTCCATCTATGGCGAGGTTAATCATTTATGATTCCATAAATTGACTTATACTTCATCTATAATACCTCATAATAAAATATAACTAGTTTCTAGTAAGCAGGGACTTCATGTTGGCTAGTGGTAGGCAATAAAGGCATGTCGCACTACAATTGTGGGTTACATTCCCACAGCCTTGTCCAACACAACAGGTTGTCTCCCATCCTGCAGGTTGTCTTTTTTTTCTTCTAAAAATCACTATTATAACATTACATAAATAATATTAAAAAAAGTTCTAGCCTTAAACAATACTATCTGATGTCCACCAAATCCATTCCAATATTTATACTTATCAAAAATAAATATATCCAATCTCATAGTATAAAGAAAATGATTACTAGAAATGTCATTGACCAAGCATGTGAATACCATCATTTATCCCCCATATATCATAAGATATATCTTGTTGATCGCATTCCAAACATGCGAATACCTTAATATTGTATTCTCCTGCAACATTAATTACCATAGAACCATAGTAAAAATATGAATGCTATCAAAAGGTAACTCCTTACTCATACCAAAATCCAAAATTTTCAATATACTCAAACCATGATATCATTGTCCTTATATCAGTCATGAGCTCATTAATATTATTTTCTCCTTATCCCTACATTATGCGCATATCATATGCTTCTCAAAATATTTGAATTACTTTTCATGGTTACCGGTAACATATAATTATTGAAAACTATAACAAAACAATACATAGATATTCCAATATTCCAGATTACTATAAATTAGATTCCATAACATTATTTTGGAATCTCGTTACATAAAAACATAATCATTCCACTACATCATTTTCATACTCAACATCAGCAATAGTTATCGCATGTGACTTCCCTTTATCCTTTTCTTTAGGATGTTGTTTATCTTCATCATCATAAACCCTTGGATTAGGGCATTGATTAACATAATTCCCCATTTCCTTGCACTTGTAGCATTGATGTGTTGATGGTGCATTCTCTGTAGTCTTTTCTTTATTCACATCATTAGCTACCCTTTTTCCATTACTTTGACACTCAGTTGCTCAATGACCATACTTTCCACACATAAAACATTTTCTAGTCCCTTTAAGAAAATCTCCACCATGCTTCCTTCCACACAATGAGCATAAAAAATCAATCACCTTCTTTTAACCATTTTCTTTGAGATTTTTCCTTGAACTCCATCTTTCTCTTATTAGCCGAGTCAGGAAACTTTCCAAAGATGATATTATTGATAATATAATGAGATTGTTGCTTATGCATAAAAACAATTTTTGGAAATTCAAATCATGTTTCACTTTGTTTCTCATGATGAATATCATTCCATTATCCACCATATTCTCCATTACCATGAATACTCATGTTTCCTGCCATTTCTTAAAAAACATAAAGAATAGTATGAGAGGAAAAAATCATACTAGAAAAACACCATAATCAAGGGGGATTACATTCAATCTATATCATCTTAGGATTAATTTTATTATCTTTATCGTAATTATGGGACTATGAACTATAATTATACTTAAACTCTGGGACATCCCTAGATATACGTTAGAAATATCTCTAGGGATCTCACTAAAGTTTTCGCATTCTAGTTTCCAAAGGTTAAATAATCCTTTCCTCTGATACCAACTATAGATACTCCAAACATGACATACATGGACATTATATTACTTTTTAGGAATACTTAATACATAAAACAAAAGTCACTCAAGGACCGTAATAGTTTAGTGTCTTTGTAAAATCAAAACATAATCTTCTAATAATGGTGAAAGATGTTCAACATCTCCCGTAAAGATCTTCCTTTTTTTATTTTCTTACCTAAAACAATTATTTGTATCCTGGGGAAAATATAACATAAAAAGGGTGAGATAAAATGATCAGTATGGGTAAGCATGGAGAAAATAAAACAAACCATATACATTTGAACTGAAAAACAAGAACATAATGTTATGCATCAAAATCTTGAGCAATGACACAAGACATGGAAGTACATAACGCATAGATCATAATGGAAAATTAATCATAATGAAATATCATGGATACATGTAATTGTGGAAAACCATTAATCACTTGATATTATTTCCATAGTAGTCACGGCATTACTGCCAAGACCATCTTAGTGGACAAAGTCCCTTACAGAATCGAGTTCACTCCTCGTTCCAGTCTTGTATCACTGAACGAGATTATCTTTCCATTCCAGCCATTTCTATATCATGAGATATAAATTTTCTCCTAATGCATTGGAGGGATATATAGGTACCACCCATCTTATAATGAAATCATTCTTACGTGTTCCACAACATAAACATAAATCATTCATCATAACCCAAAGAAAAAAATGGGTTTCATAAACATCATCCCATCATAACATAATCTATATAAAACAAATTTATATCATTTCATAATAAGAAGTGTGAAACCATGTAAATAATAGAGACATTGTACGTGAAATATAAACTTATGAAATAATGTTATCTTATATGGAAAATGGTTTTAATAAAACAATTGAAATGAATTCTTGAGGAAAATATCCTTTCTTCTTCAAAATAATTTTATTTTCAAAAAATTCCATGAAAATTTTAAAAGAAAAGGATTTTGTTGAAAATAGTCCTGAAATAATGTAAAGAAAGCTTCTTGAAAACAAGACTTTATGAAATGTAAAAATCATTTCATGCAGTATAACATTAAAAACATTCTTCTCGTACTTTTACCGGAAAAGCCAAAAAGTACCTCGTATGGTAAACAAATGTAAGATTATTTACATAGCATTTATTAAAATTAAAAAATGGATAAAGATGAATTTAAACTAAATGAATCCATTTTTAGAAAACAAGGACATGGATGATAAATATAACCCCAGTAAATACTAACGAATAAACAATCTCATATAAAAACGAGATTGGAAAAGTTATCCCATATCATATGTCTGATATGCTTTGTTTGTATCTAAACCTCCTGTATAATGACTTAAATATGGTCATTGACTTGTTATAGAATAATATTTATTTTTATTATACCATTTATGGTTGACATATTACTTTATATTACCATTTATTTTGTTAATTCCATTTTAAAGCAGCGTTTTGGGTAAAATCATTTCATTTATAGTACGTGTTTCGACTTGTTGTTCTTGATATTATTACTTATATCCTGATTTACTTAATTCCAGAATGTAAAACATTATTTGTATATAATATATATTCAGCATATAAATTTATATGATAGATTCATAAATGCAATGAAATGAAGCATTCATGGTGACTGTAGGTTGTACGTACGCATGAACACTGTTTTTGTTTCCATATTGAATTGAATGGAATTAAGTAAATTAAAGATATAAGTACATAAATAAAGTATCATTATTATGTAATATATTTCATGATTATATATTATATATACTTTATAATCATACTTTAATGGTAAATCATGGAAAATGAATGTCATCACGTTCTTGGAGAGGGTAGTTCGTACGTACGCACGAGAGATGATATCCTTCCCATTATCATTGAATAGAATTTTAGTGGATGATATAATATATCATAATAAGTATGATCTTATAATAGCCATATATAGTTATTCTTTACACAATTATACAGATCCTAGTAAGGTGGTGGTGGAAAAACTCGTTACACTACGTCGTGGAGACGGTATTCCGTACATACGCTCGTGTGGTGATTTCATTTTCCATAGGATGGATAGAAAAAGAAAAGGGGTTGTTTCACATTTATAATATCATATAAGTATATTACTGATACTTATTTTATAACTATACAATTAAACAACTAAATAAGTGGTAGTTGAAGAAGAAAGAAACTTGAAAGAATAGGTAGAAGAGATTACCTCTATTTCGACACAACTCCTTTAAGCTTCCTCTTAAGGGACTAGATATGGTCTTTTGAGTAGACCAGAACCTCCAGAATGTTTCTATTGAAGTGGAGAAGAGAAATTGGTAGGGGTTTACCGAGCTTGAAGTCACAAATTATTGTGAATAGAAGAGGGGGTAGGTTAACTTTTATAAGGGATGAGAGGGGTACCTTTAGAAACACAAGAAATATTAATTTATAATAAATTCAAACCCCCATGAAAACATACAAAATGACTCAAATCTGAATCCTCTATGAGATAGGGTTTTATTTTATTCAACCAATAAAATTTTGACATGTTGTGAATTTATTTTAAACATTATCAACTTGATTTATCCTTATTTACTCTATTTTATTTTAATTATGGTAATAAGAACTAAATTTTAAATTGTCATAAATAATTACTTATGTGTTTTGAATTGTACATAAATGGATAATTTATGATATTTTTGACCATATAAAGTTTAATTAATAATTTTTAAATACTTATGTGATTTTTAAACAATTTTATGTTATGTTATTTTCATAAAATAACAATAGTGTCAATTTCGACACTATTGATTTATTTGAATTTACAAAAAATACTCACAGATAATATATTCTAACTAAAAGATTTAATATATTAATAACATGTCTTATTTATCTAGAAAAATAGTAGAGCACATTAAAGAGTTCATATAATATTTATATTAATATATTTAAACCCATTTTTTTGATATTTCAATCAATAAAATAATTTCAACATCACTATTGTATCACCTTTAATGATAATTATTTAATCCCTAAATATACTAAATAAATCCACATGATTTAGATAATCTTATTATCTTCTTTTTGACTATTCATGTTCCTTGTTTAATGAAGTTCATCACTAAATAAAAATTATTATACTTATAAGATTTAAGAGAGTGACATGTTGTCACTTTCTTTGTTTTTAATGATAATAAAACTATCTTCATGGTCAAAGGTCCATAAAATGAATATAATCCGACCATTAGTTGATATGGGTATATTTTTAGTCATTAAATATAATTTTTCCATGTGTTAGGGTAATTTTATAATCATAGGATTACCCTTAATTACCCGATTTATCTTTAACTAAAGTAAATAAAAATTACTATAGTTACTATTCATAATATAAAAAAAATAAAAGTAACCAATTAACATAATTTGGACCCACTAAATCCAAATATGGAATATATTTTTCAAAATTCAAAACATAGAAGTTGCAGTAATTAAATTAATATTTATCCCATTGTTAAGAAAACAAGTTTTTAAAGTTAAAATATTGCTAAAGATTGAAATGTTTTTACCTATGAATTCAATGTAAAATTAATGGAAAAGATATAAATTATATTAAATGGTAAAAATATATTATATTCATTCATTAAAACCAGTCAATATTATAATTTATCCATATAAATTATTGCGATGAAAAAAGTTTTTTTAATTAAAATATAGCGTGTTTTTACTATTCATTAAAATATGAAAGTTATCAGAATAATATGAAAAAATTATCCAAAGAAAAATTTTGTATCCTGATTCCAAAGGATAATTTTTTTTCAAATTAAACTTATAAAAATATCAAAAAATATATTTAATGTGGGTGCACCATCAAACGGCGGAAAAACGGAATTTTTTTTAAAAATAATTATTTTTCCCAAAAAATTTATTTTGTTCTCATACCATGTTCTATAAAATTTGTAAGATGAATAATAATGTTATAAAAATCAAAATTTCGTTAATACTATTTATAACGTCTAGTTTATAATAATAGTATAACCATATATCATTGTTTAGTGAAACCCATTGTTGTGTACAACACACACTATCAAGGAAGGTCTCAATTGCGTGTAATGAAAGCCAAGTCAGGGTTGCGTGTAGTGAAAGACTCCTTTGATGTTGTGTATAACAAAATCCAACCATATTTCATTTATACATTGAATATATATATATATACTCAATTGTTCGTAGAATAACTACTATCAAATGAACTTGAAATTGTGTGGAACACGATCCCAGAATAGTGTTGCGTGTACTGTAGGATAATACGGTGTTGCTTATAGAAAAAGATAATATTGGTGTACCATACAATAGATGATATGAAAGAAACTAAAAAATATATATCTCAAAATATCTTAGGCTGTTACATGAATGTGTGCCTCTCCAGTGTCTAAGAAAAACAGAAGAGCTTGGCGGCCTCCTGGTGCACTAGGGTCCTTATCATAGGCCCACAACATTAGTTGAAATAGGATATGTGATGCGGCGGGTCCCCCATCCCTTTAATTGGGTAGAAGGTGGGGTTTCTAAATCCTGGGGGTGTTGGCATACCATCCATCCATGCCAGATATGGTTTTCCATTTGGTAGTATTGCCACTGGCCTCATATCCAAAGCCTATAGGGAGGCAATGAGTGTCGTCATTGGATCATCTGGATGTGGGTCCCTATCTTGACGGGGGTCCCTAACCACGAGCTTGTTGTCGGGTTCTTCAATGCGGTAGACAATCTCATCGTCTCGTGGAGCGGCTGGTGGAGCAACCCTTGGGGATAACGGTGGATCCCGAGTGGGGTTCCTTGGATTGTAACTCCATTCATGGGGGTTTGGAAAGATTTGATGCACCCTCTTTCTATGACCTCCAACTTCCACCCTATCAGTAGGATGGACATGATCAGGGTTTCTTAGGGGCAGCTCGCCAAGGAATAGTTGTTCCTTCCCCGGCCTAGGATAACCGTATTTAGGTCTTCGCTCTACACCACATTCATCCAGGAGTTCATCGACCAACATCTTCTGCTCATCAAGCTACTGGTGCAATGTGGCCTTCTCGGGGTCCTCCTCCGTCTTCTGCACTGAGGCAGATGGGTCGGAGTACTTGATAGCTCTGGCATGATCATTGCCTTTACTAAAATTCTGGCTGAGTACCAATGAATCGGTGGGTAGAGGGAGACCAAGGAGGTTCCTCTACTGATGTGTAATCCTCCTTGATGGGTCCAGTGGTGGGGGCACATCCTTAGGGATGACGTTCCCGTCGAGCAGATCCATCTCGTTTTCCCCTCCCAACATATTAGTCATGTTGACCACAACTCTTCTCGAGGGCACATCCGCAATGTCACCTATTGAGTCAGGCTTCCAGTGAATTGCACTGATGAGGAGGGCAGCATACTGCCCCTATCCACGGACTTGCATATGGGGGGTAGCCTCTTTAATTACCTTGCGGAGTACTTGGAAACTCTGAATGCATTGTTGTTGAAGGGCCCTGTGGTGACCAGGTGACTCTGGGTGCTTGACCATAGGGAGTGTGGCTAGGTCAACTAGACGACTTTGTTCACCCATGTCTTCATGGTGCACTTGGCTCTTGGGATAAGACTCTCACTGGTGGCAGAGACAGAAGTGAGTCGCCTAGAGGGTCTGGCGGAAACATTCAAACTCCTCCGGGGTGATCTATTCCGGCACACAAAAATTCGGTCCTGCAGCCATCCTAATCAACTTGAATATTAGTTGGATAAAACAAGTTAGTAGTCATATTAGGTTTATGAATCACTCAAATTTGATAATAAAATTACATTGTGTGTTGGTATTAGTTCAAAGGGGACACATTACACGTTATTTTATGAATCATAAACAATATGATTTATAGAATTATGGAGTAATTGAAATGGATGAAAATACCCTACATTTATCATAAGTTGTGGAATGATCATTAATATCTCAAGAAAAAATATTATTCTTTGAAAAAAAATGTTAAACACATTAATAAAACATGTGATCTCTTCCTCCAGGTTGAAAAGGTTACACTTTTAGTTCCATAAAACTATACTTATAGGAACAATCATTAGTACCATTAGAATTTCAATGTCAATGTTATGAAGATATTCCACCATATTATCACTAATATGAAAAAAGATCTTTTTATCTAAGGGTTTGTAAAATTTAGACCTCCATACTGTACCCATATTTTCCGAAAAAGGATGTTTGTTGATGAAAGAATAAAATTATCTCATCACAAAATTTAATGCATAATATTTGGGAATTATATATATTCATGTAAATTATTCAATCCAAATACATCTTTTTGTGAAGCATAAATCATCTTTATCTCATAGGATTGATCCCTTGAATATCAGACACAATATGTTTCTATGAAGTTTGGGTAACAATACTATCATTCAAAAACCAATAATAAAAACTAATAAATCAACCATGGTAACATATGTTAACCAAAATATTCAACACATCAAGCTCATACTGAAATCATAGCATGAAATATTATAATTTCATCAATTGATGTTTCATAAGAAACGCCATAGGGGAAACCACAACCTATTGAAATGTGGGAATTTTAACTAACAAAACATCCCATAGGATCATAAAATCAGTAGTTGGTATTTTATGTGTTGATTGATGAAAAAATCAACCCCTCTTATAGGGAACAAAAAATATTATAATTACCACCAATCATTGTAATCTATCAACTCTTAGTTAGAACGAACATCCAAAGAATTGACCTCATAATTTATAACACTTCAAGATTTATTTCACTCATTTTGATCGCTCATTATGAACTAAATTAGATATTTTATTAGTGTTATCATCAATAAAAAAACCAAATATACATTGGAGATGGACTTTGAATCCATGTATTGGTTAGAAACCGAATAAATTATCCCAAAAAATATAATTTCTACAATAATATTCATTTTTTTCAACAATATAAATTAAATGGATTATAAATATGCATTCTAATATGTTAGAAAAAAGGATAATAGTCTTTTTCACATTTTTAATAGATAATTACAATTGTAATTGACACCATATAGAACTTAGAGTGTGATACTTTCACAAATGAAATTGATAAGGAGCGATGAGTTCAAGATACTATACATACAGAAACATGGGTGGAAGGCATGTTCACCCAAAATTAGAGGTATATTTATGTGTTGGGATGTCCTCAAAACATAATTCCATATCCAAAATAGAATTATTTTGATAAATATAAATCTAATTTCAATTTTATATCCCACTAATAACATGAATTCTATTATATTATCTCAACTAATCAGTGGATTTCTCAACATGATGCTTTGAAGGAAATATTTACATGTGTTAGAATTGATATACTTAATGTTATTTTTCATACTTATGGAAACTCTTTGGTCTGGAATAGCATATTTAATCTAGAAAATTTCATTATATAATAATGTACTTCTTGAGCAATAACAAATTCAAACATTATTTAAACCATGAATGGAATAAGACTACCTATTTAGTTGATTTTGAAAGATGATAAATATCATGAATTTTATCACCATTGTTAGAAAACACCTGAATTTTGACTGTCATATTTATTTATTACACAAACATGATAACAATAGTCGTTATTAGTGATATGAACATATCATTATCAAATATATTCATCAACTATAGTGTTGTCCATGTTAATAGTTCTACCAGAAAATCTCAAATCATGATTGCTCCCATCACGAATGATATGATATTGGAAGTGGGGTTATGTGAAAAAAAATCCATTTATGAGGGTTAGTGGCACCGAACTATGGGAATGAAAATATTAAAATAGTCAATCATTCTAGAGTCTTAACGAATGGGGTTGTGAAATTTATATATATATGTGGCCCTATAATGGAATTATTAGAATAATAAGTTGTGAAACTCATGTGACTAATACTTCCAATATAGGGACTAAATTCAAATGAAATATAAACATAACAAGATGATGAATTTATTTCAACGATAACTTATATTTATAATTTATTTACCAACCTAACCATAAGCTGAGAATGAGAATCATCTTCAACGTATTAAATAAAAAATAGTAAAAAAAGATAATTTGTTAGGGGATATCACTTGATTGAAAAGTATAATCTTATCATCATCCATAGAGAATCATCAAGGGAAATATATGACGAAATTGATAGAAAATATCCAAGAAAAAAATTCAAAACTACACATGACAATACTTGGAAGATGTTATTTTTATATCTATGACAATGCCCATTGATGTGTTGAAGGAACATTTTATTAACCCTTATAGAATTGATACTCTATCAATAAAATTAAAACCAATAAAAATTCACCATCTAAATAAAAAATTCAAAATCTTATAGTATCTCCACAAGAATAGTAGTGAAAAAAATAACCAGTTATTATATTTGGAAGAAATATAAAATTTTCTCCAAATATTAATGTCATTGGAAGAAATTTTTTTCAATAAAAAATAATATGTGTCGACGTTCTTCGCAATATCCATTTATAATGACCTGGAAATTTTACAATGATTGGGAATCACAATGTGGTTGGTCAATTTATTTCTTTAGAGTACATCCCCAACAACCAGATATTCAGGAATAATATCCAATAATGATTAGTCTAAAAAGATATACACTTGAAGTTGTTTAATATATAATCTTATGTTTTTATGAGGTATAAATGATTTAAATTCCATTATGGATTTCTTTCTTTATTTAAATTTAATATGTTTTTAATGAAGATTTTGATGTTGTTTGGGTGTTTTTTGGAGCCCACAACTCTAGTTTTATAGGATCTGTATGAGCCACACATTTAGTTCTGGCCTGGTTGGAACCATGAGACTCAACTATCGAACCATTATATAAGAGGATAATAATTTTAGAAACTATTCATGGAATGTCGCATGTATATATGAACAAAATTATAGGCGATTCACTTGTCTCTCATATGAGATGCGTAGGAATTGTCAACTAGTTCACCAAGCCCTTTGGTAGTTCCCATAGGCCATAAACATTCATAGTTTACACATGCTTTGTAAAACCCATATAGCTTAAATTTGTGGGGGTTAGTACCTTTAGAATGTTATGGGATATTGTTGAATCATTATTTGGTCAATGATGAATCCACACTATGTGAACTAGATTTTTTAGTGTAATGGAGATCTTTCCATTAATACCACTATTGTAGTTTTTCTAACTTCATTTTTTCATTTCTCTAAAGCAACATGTCCAAAAGATTAGTAGCTCATACTTCCACCTCAAGACTATGATTGAGGTATCTCCATCCAATAGTGTCATATTCCCTCCATGTCATTCTCATTTGAAGTGTATCAGTATCCACTCTAATTTTGTTGACTCCTTAAATAATTTATGTCTCTTTACAAAATTTTAAATCCATGAGATATTGTTTTCCATATTTTCATGTTATTAATATAATATATTGATTTCCACCAATCTATGGTGATTAAAATGATAATAGTGGACAATGAATCCACTAAAAATATAATGTATGTGGTCTAATTATTTATCAATAATGTCTAGCAATTAGATTATTTCATCATTTTTTAGAGTTTCCTCATAAAAAGTATTTATTATATTTAGAGAATGGGATTATGTTTATAAATCCTATTGGACCTGTAGTAATTGATTAGGGTTGAGGAACCTTTATAGAAACACCAATTAGTGAGTTTTTCTGAATTGGATATTCCAAACATGATTTTCATATAAATATAGTCACAAATAGTTATGTGAAAAATTCCCTATGTAATTGGGTAGTTTAGAGTAATCAAATGTGATGGATTAATTAACAAGAAAAAAATAAATGATTCCCTACTAGGACTTCAAAACCTATGATATGTGATTAAACAAACTTTTGAGGTGTGTAACTCATATCCTTTATAAATGAGACCCCAGTTGAATCAAATGTTATGATTATCAGTGTTGTTAGATGAAGATATCATGAGCATTCACTACTGCCAGTCGATGGCGATACATGGGATCCAACTCAGAACACTATGGATAAACTCATCAGGGTTATTGAGTTAAAATGTCCTATAAATATATATATAAACCTATGATAGATACACTTGTTCCTATTTGAATTTTGTAAATGGGAAATCATGATGGGTTCATTATATTATTTCACGAGTGTATATGGGATATCGGTATAGATTTACAAGTACAGAATCAAATGATTGTTAATATTGTTATTATTTTATACCATTATTGACACTGGGGATACTTATGTGGACAACTTATGAGAATCATAGAGGGAGATAATTTTATACCATACATAGGGTGATGTCTGGGTCATTATAATTAATTCCATTGATAGGATTGTAGGGTTATAGGTTTGTAGTTCACCTATTGTGATACATTGATTTTTTACAATGAATCAAATTGAGTTTTTTTATTCCAAATATTAAATTTATTAATTAATTTATATTATGTATCTTATAAGTCAAACAACATAAATAGATTTGGTCAGATATTTATATAAATGATAACCTAGTTAAATTTTCATTATTAAATGAAATGACATTGGATTTATCCATCACTTAAAAATATATTAGAAATGAGTGATGCCTTGGATATGGTCCAAGTCCTAGTCCTCATTAGTAAATTATGTCATATCACATTGTAATTCAATGAAATTCTGGCTTAGGTTAAAGCTAGTGGTATTATATTATTATCATATTAGGAACACTGACCAATATAGGTAGTTATATTTATATTTAAAATTTGTATTATTTAATGGGAAATGATTCTATTTATGTAAATATTAGGGATAGTGTTACTCACCATATGTGGTGGACTACTGAGTATGTCTCACTTCCTATTTGGGAATCAGTTTTGTACCAAAATAGACTCCATGGCTATAGTATGGGTTAAAGGGAAGGGCCCAACATTGTATTCATAATTTCTATACTTGGATAGAGTAATGGAGTATATGAACATACATATTCTATTTATTGTTTCAGATATATTTGGGATTTTGTTAGTTTTTTTGTATAGAAGGTTCTATATAACTTATGTTTCCACTCCCATATGTCTCCCTTTTTTTCTATCAACTCATGATCAACATCATTTTTTTTATGAAATTTTTAACGGTTTCTGGTAGTTTATTTAAGGTGTCTAGGTTATTTACATATTCCCAAGATATTTATTTATTTATCATGATTCCAATATTTATTTCTATAATGATTCCTCTATGCCAAAATATATTCATAAGGGTATAATATCCCCATTAAACACTTAAATAAAATTTATTCTTCTAATAATCCAATAGAATATAGGGATATTTGAATGAGTGTATATGGCCAATAGTTAATCTACTATTATCAAGTAAACTCAACTTGGAAGTCAGAGAGAGGAATCCGATCTTTTTTTCATTTTTCAAATGTTTGGGTTAAAAGATAGGAGAGAAGGGATGTGGTGGGATTTGTTAATGAGTTGGTGCCTGGGAGTAGCTTACCTTAGTATGTGGAAATTAAAAATGATCTAGTAAGGGAATAATTGTCCTTAATTATTCATATTATAGTGGTATTTATTTCACTATTTGGTGAAGAACATGATATGTGGCATTATTATTATTTATATTGATGAATATTGACCAGTGGCCAAATATTAAAAGGTGGTATTTTTCTAATTTATCATTTTATGAACTTGTGGATTTATATGTCATGTATATTCGATTAAGTGGTTATATTACTATGAATTTTTTATAAATAATATAATTAGTTACAAGATTTATATGTTATAATTATGATAATGTTTTACGAAGAGGATGTATAGTTAATTAGATATTAAGTTGTATTCGGTCAACTAAATGGTTTTCATTAGAAAGGATTGATGTTGGAACATTATAAATCAGTTTACTTGATATTCAAGAAAAGGACCATTAGTTTCATGGGATGAGGCATTTTTATTGTTAACATTAAATATAGATAAAATTTATAATTTATAATTTTTATAGGGATTTATAAATTGGTATTTTTCATATATAGTTAAGCCATTGTAATAGTTGTTTTCTTTAATAATTTTCAATTGAAACACTATATATTGGAACCCAAGATCTCTAATAGAGGACATGAACAAGACATGATTATAATATTTTGCAGTATGCCGTGCCTCTTGTGATTTTGAATGTTTTTATATGTTGCACAAACCGAGCATTAAGAACATGTATAGGGGATTGAATCTTATATTGGAAGGAAAATACATGTCGTATTCTTATATTTATGATCTATATCATGTTATATCGTATATATGAATGCATATTCATATGTTTTAACTCTAGTAGTTTCACATGATGCACCTTCTGTTATACAAAAGTTTGGAATTAATTCCGAAATTTTAGAGGGTTTTATATTGATCATTCATTCCATTAATGTATTTCTACAACCCAAAATGACATTGAAATAATTTATGTGTGGGTTTAAATTGTATAAAAACAAAAAATAATCAGGTGAAGGCAGTCTAAATGCTAAAGAGTTATTTCTCGAGGCCATAATATCTATACTCAGGTATCGTGAGAATCCTCATCAAATGAGATTGAATTACTCTATGTATATACTATGAGATTAATCCAACTGATTATGGGGAATTATTACCTTGGAATACCATGATATCATATATTTTAGAGTGACTTTTATAAATCCTTATATAATTATTTCTATCCATATATATTGAGGACTGACATAGACATATAGTTTATTCACATGGATTATAGAAATTTATCAGGTATTTACCACTCTACAGGTTTAATGATGTTGAAGTATTTTACACCGATTATTCATCAGGATAATTTATACATTGATAGGAGATTTATGTATGGTCAACATAAATAAATCTAATCAAATTATAACCCATTCTAGTTTACTACCAATTTTTGGTTTGTTTACTTCAAACATATTATTGAGAAAACCTAAGATGGGATAAATGTATTGAAATGGGTGGTTCATATCCTGAAAATGTAATTATTTTGACTATAATAAGAATGCCCCATTTTTTTCCTTCTCACGTCAGTAGTACTAGTCCGAGTGTACCCTCAGTTTTCAAATTTTATGCCACCAAAATGTTGGATAGGACGTATGAAGTCCCAATGAGTTAAAGATGTATTTTAGTGTATGACATATTGAATTTTGGGATATCCTCTGTTATTTTGTAATATTTTCTTCTAGTGGCTTCTGATATGGGATCTAAAATAACTACGTGTCCATGATCTAGTTTAATAGCTCATCTTTTGGCTCAATGCTGGAGTAATATCAGCCGATCTTCCAAAGTAGGTGGTCATGGTCTGGGGTGAAATACCGATGAATAATATTACCATTAGATTGATTCCACTTGGGGTATTAAGTCTATATCTTTGGGATGCTGATAGGTATAAATATATGTAATGTATTCATTCTTTAAGGATCGTATTTTTGGTCCAACTATGTTAAGAGTTTTATTTTTATAATCCTATATCTTAGAATTTTATTTTATTTCTAACATTATCTTCCCACGTTGTATATGTTTCTGTTATGGAGAACCTTGGGACCATAATTAAGTATTACTATGGAGTAATATCACTAGACACCCTGTATTGAAATCAATAACAAGGTATAGGATTTTTCAGGGAATTTTCCACTAATCTAGATGGTTATCATTTATTATGGAACCTTCTTCCCTTCACATGACTACATTTAAAATCATTTTGATGATAGATTATTTATTTCATTTCTATAACAATGTGGTTTGTAATCACTTTTGGGAATTTTTTATGTCAAAATAGGTTGATATTTATATCAACAATGGTGAATTGTATGTTTAATAAGTTCAATATATACCCAAGCCTCTTAGGTTGTGTAGGTTGAAATCGTAGAATGATCAAAATTGTATTGATGATAGAGGAACAAATTGTGATGATTTTTTTAATGAAGTTTATTATTTAAGTCATGTTTTACCTAAATATTTTTTCTGGACTACAACTTGTGTGAGATGTAGATTTTAATACTAATATAATGATATGAGTATTATCATTATTATTTCCACCATATGAGAAGGATACTACTGAGTAACAGTTGATCAAGAGGTATCATGAGGATGTGGAATACAAGGGTTTCATATATCCAAAATCAACTTCATTGGGTTCTCAAGTTCTTCTCTCCATGAATTAAGATATTATCTTGGGACATTTGATAGATTATTTTTGGTTGAACCAGCTTATGGTCATCAATCAGTTTATACTCTTACATATAGAAGACCTCTTTGATGATCCCAAGGAAGATATTGTTCTCTCCGAGATTGACATTAGTTTGGGCTTCCATCATGGGTTTTTTAGAAAATTAGATATACCGTGAATAAAATTAAATAATATACATGGAATTTAATTTTAAATAGTCATTCTATTTGGTCTCACAAATTGAAAAAAAAAATTCATGGAATTGATGAATCGTGTTTTCAACTTCTATCTAGACTCATTTATCACAATCCTCATAGATGGAATCCTGGTTTACTCACACACTCAACATGAACAATCACAATATATTTTGACCATTTTTATCACACTAAGAAAGAACAAAATATATGATATGATCATCAAATTCCACTTTTGGATCAATGAGGTGACTTCTTGTGTCCAAATTAATAGGGATCAGAGAATGAGTTGACATGGAGAAGGAGAGATTGGTTATTTCCTAGGATGATCCAATGAAAATATTTGATATAAAAATATATCTCAAGGACATTGGATATTACATATTAATTTGATATGATTTATTATATTTTTTAGATCATCAAATCTTCTTTACCAAGAAAGGTTTCTTATTTACATTGTCTAAATAATGAGATATATCATTCAATGAGCCAAAAGGATTACATTGTTAAGATATGATGATGATTTTATTGTATCCTAATAGAGCCTATATGTGTTATTGTGAGGAATTAAAAATCAAGGTTGGAGAAATTATATTCTAAGGAGATTGATTCATAATATACATGTCTCATTGATTGACAAAATAAGATAATAATTGATATGCATTATATCGGTCTATATGTTGTGGTTCCTGGCATGTGTTGTTGGAGGAATTAAATACTCAAAGATAAATGTTTTGTGTATATGAACCAAAAATCCACCAGCATATATTTACACTACATGACACGGATCTCATGAAATGAATACGCTTTGAATACTTATAGCCATTTGATATTGTAGTTGTCTATTCATATGGGAAATGAAATACTATTTTTTATCCACCGAGATAGAGGATTTAAAATAATTAGTACAAGTGACCAGCAGAAAGTGTTAGGTGATATCCAAAAATTCTAAGATTAATTTGAATATGGATGACCACTATGGATGTCATGTACTCACATAATTATCAATGGCCTATTTGTTTCTAGATTTACTGAAATGAGTCTTCTCTCAAATCCAGAGTGGTTGGTCCCACATGATAGACATTCATGAATGGTCCTACCATCTAGTTGGTCATTATTGATAATGTGGTCTTGTTCATTTTCAAACGCAATTAGATTTTTACTAATGTAAAAGAGGAATAGATGTAATAACACTATGTTTTTAATTGGTTGGTAAACCCAATCCCTATAAAAATGTACTATGACATACATCGCTAATATCAGTGGTCTGGTATAAAGAGGGAGGCGACAAGCTTAGTTACATGGTGCACCACCCATCAGCTAGTGGATGTATAACACTGATGACCAGCGTGTATTTTACAATCATTATTCATTCCCAAGTCTAAATGGGGTGATATAACTATGTATTTTTTAGTGGTATTTACAAGGTCAGATCAAGGAATTTATGTGTTATGGGTGATTATATAAATATTAAAAAAGATGTCTCCCATATTACCATTCTGATAGAACATTTTAGGGGATGAGGTTGGATGGTTTTATGTGAGATATATCATATGGATTTAACAATATCCACATACTATTATATGATACAATGAATCTTGTTTTACATTTTGGTTAACATATGGGTAACACGTCTCAATGGATTCTATGGTATTTTTTATTACTAACTACCTCACACATAGTGATGGTCAAACTGAGCATAGGATAAATGTGTTAGGTGATATACATTGTGTAATATCCCAGATATTTTTTATAAAGAATATGACATTTTAATATTTATTAATATTTGTGAATTAAATGTTCATTTTATTTTAAAGGGTATTCTATGTTTTATGGTGTACCTGACACACAATAATGGGATTCTTTGAAGTGTTAGGTTGCACACAACATTGAGTTATATTGAAAAATAATAATATAATATAATTTTTTAAATGGTTGTTAATAGATAGAAATTGTATTGGTAGGAATTAACAGAACTGACTAAAATATGATTACACATGTTGTTTAATTGTTTTTAAATTTATAAAATAAAATTTAGAGTCATAAAATGAGAATGAATCCAATTTTAAACATAAATACTCTAATTTTTTAAAAGATAGTTTTACCGCCTTTTGTGGGAGAACACCTTTTAAATCTATTTTGATTACTTTTAAATGATGAATTTGTAAAAATAAACTTCTTTTATATAATTGGGATTTGAAATTTTAATTTGGTTAATTTTTTGGTATATTTTTGTAGATGTCATTATTTTAATGAACGGTGAAAAATACTGCATTTTATGTCAAAACTGTGTTTTCATATGATTTATTTTTATTTTAGTGTTATCATTACAAATAGTTTTAAAGTTTAATTGTATTATATTTTTACCATTTAATCTAATGTTGGTCATTGGATGTAATTTCACATTATAATTGGACGTAAACCAGTGCCAATCTTTTGAGATTTATTATTTCTAAAAAACAAGGGTTTTGGTTTTGACAACATAAATTAATTTTAAAATAATTAAATTGATTTATATGTTTCGAATTTGTTAAAATAAACAAAATTTTTTAATTTTTAATATCAAAATTAGATTTTAATTATTTTTTGGAATTTTTGGGAAAACGTTAAATTTTTTATGAATAGTGGAAACACTGTGTAGCAGTTAAAATAGTGAATTTTTCATTTTAATCAAATTTTACCACATCTATAAATTGAATTTCCAAAATAATACAAACATGTTGGTCAAAAGAAAGTAAAATTTATTTCAATAAGATGAATTGTTTTTTGGTGAATAGTAACTTTTGACTTTTATTTACCACCGTTAATGGTAAATAGGGTAATTCAAGGTAAAAATAATGTTATATTAATATAAAATTAAAATAAAAGTTTTCCTAAATTTATTGGATGAGTAATGGCAGACTAATAAAATCCTTGGGTGAGACATTTGATCTTTGAAATCCATTTGGGTATGATAATGACATTAATAACGTTTTATTAAAACTAAATATAAAAATATCATAAAAATGTATTGTTTTTCAAAAAAAATTAATGTGAGTTAATATAATTGATATCTTTGACTATAAAATTTCATTATAATTATAAAACTATTTCCATCATCATGTTATTTTTTTATAATTTTGATACATCACATAATTAAATTTATTTTTGACACTAGCTTGAAGTAATGATTACCTCATTACTGAAGTTTTAAATAAATGATATTATAAATATTAAAAAAAATTTATTTTTAAACTTTTTATGTCATACACGAATTTTAGAGATGTGTATGACTTTTTATATTTAAAATAATTAATTTTTTTTTGAAATAATGAAGTTTTTTTTGAATTTTTTAAAAGTCATGATATGAATATAATAAAAATTGACAGAAATTAGTTTTTTAATCAATTAATATTTTATTATATGATAAATATTCAAAAAAATCTAATATTCGGCCAAATGAAATATATGATGTGAAAATTTTCATTAATGATCCATTTTTGGTCTCTTGATATTTTATTGTAAATATATTAACCCTATAGTATGAATAAAAAAGAGGACCTGGTAAAAGATAAATTAGTTAACTAAAAGTTATAACTATAAGATAAGTTTAATTTTATTCCCTATACATTTATAAAACACATTTTCTGTGAGGATTAATTATAATATTCTTCTTACATTCTAATTTATTGAGTTATGGACCTATTGAAAACAAAAATCCTTTTATAATAAAATTATATTTTCAAAAATTCCTAAATAGCCCATCCACCCCCTTATAACAAGCCATCACCTATAACCCTTACTCCCAATCTAAATCTCTCATGGATCGTCCATCCTCTGGCCAAATAAACTCCCAATATCCATTTATTTCTTCTAGAAGCCATACCTTAGGCACAAATAACTTCAAAGAAGCATTTTGGTTCAAACCAAAGGGACTTACTCGATTTAAACGTAATGCCTTCCCTCATGTTCTATTCTTTTATTTTAGTTATTCTCTCGTCATGATATTATTATTAATTTTTTACATACCAAAACAAGTATCAAAAATATACCAGGTTGTTGTTATGATAAGGTTTCTAACTACACATCCACACACCTCCATCTAATAGGTAATGAACACACTATTTCTGTGAATGGTGAACTACTGACTCACGAAATGATGATTGTTCAGTTATCTCTCACCGCCTCTTCTGGTTGTCATTATGATGGAACTATATTTATATGTGAGATATAATTTATTTATATTGTCTTTATGCATCTTTATTTTTTATTTATATCATTCCTTTCTAGTTTCCATAATGGGTAAATACGATATTTTCATTTGAGGAAGTGCAGACTACCGCCCCCTCAATGTTATTTTACTCATTCATTCCATTCATAGAACATATAAATGATAGAGTTAATGAAATTATATATGTTATTATACAAGATTTATAATATCACAATGTATAATTTTTTTTATTTCTATTAAATATTAAATATAAATTAAAGTAGTGTTCATGCGTACCTACGACTTACCGTCTCCATAAACAGTGCATTTTATTTCATATCTCAAAATGTTATGTAATATTGTAAATAAATATATATACTAAATATCTATGATATATATAGTATCTAAATCTGAATATAATCCTGGAGATAATGGAATTTTGACCAAAGGGACAACTTGTAATTATTAGATGTTCATTTTTGACTAAAGTACCAAATATCGACAGAACGCATGTTAGAATGGTAAGAAGTGATATAAAAGGAATAGTAATCATGAAAAATGTTATTATGAATAAATAAAATAACATTTGAATGTTATTTAGGATATAAAAAATGAATGAGTCTAGATAGGCACAAAGTAAGGGACTTTGTCTCAATCTCCATTAATTGAGGCATTTTTTTATTTATACGCAACTTTATTTTATACACTGTATAAACACCTTTGATTTTTCATTTCAATTATAAATGAATATTTTCTACATATCATATTACTAAAATATAAATGGAAATATTCATTTTAACTTACTTAGTGAAAATTACCTTTTCGTTTCCGCGAACATTATTTGATATTTGGCATCCTTAACAAGCCGTAATGTTTTTAAAAGGATAATAAATACCATATAATCTTTGTACTTATTTTGGTATTGAGAATGGTATTGAGAATTGATTTATTATGTCAATATATTTAAATGTTATTCTAATGTGTAAATTTTATCTTTCCTTTATTTTTGTTAATGTATTATTTTTATGCTATGGTTCGAATGCATTGTTTGCATATACGGGTGATTCCATGATAAACCTAGGGCTAGTGATCCCAAGATAGCTCTACATGGAATTGGGTAACATGACAGAGGTAAATGTTAGTGTTTCTCCTAAGTTATTTATGTAATATAATGTGATTTGTACTCCAAATGTAACTCCCTACATAGCTGTGAAAGCTACAATGTATGATTGATATAGATGCCTTAAGTTACCTTTATGATTTGGGACAAATAGGAGTTGTTATGAAATCTTGTGATTTAATGATGTATGTTATAGAGATTATGTTATGTATGTATTGATGGACTAATGATTTGTTTCTTTATTTTATAACACTTACTGAATTTTTTATGCTCATCCCATGTTTTTGAAATTTTTTTCATAAAGTAAATGGTAGGGTAAGTGAAAGGAATAATTCAAGATTATTTATAACAAGAAAATAATTCTTGTTTTCATTTATGGATATTTGTTTTATGAAAAAAAAATATACTATGTAGAAGTGTCTACAATTTAGTATTTGAGTTGTAACGTAATATTTATGGCCTAATTCTCTAAAACTCTAAATCTGAAAAGATCATAAATGTGATTTATTAACTTAATTCAATATTATTTATTGTTTAATGTTGGGGCCTTATAGTTGGTATCAATGGTCAGTTTTGATACCTTTAAAAGTTAGGATATTGTTAAATTAATACTAATAAACTAATTATTGGTAAGATTGAAATGATATAGCATTTAAAGATTACCATGTTTCTTCACCTAAGATATTTCTACGTTCAGAATGGTTTTTCATACAGGAAATAGGGCAGCTATGCTGGGAAGGAATATAGAGGGAAATGAAGTTCCAAATAATGATCTTGAGATAGTCAGAATCATAAATAAACATTTTACAGTATTTATGTCTCAGTTGAATCAGGTGATAAATAGTGGTTATTTTTATTGATGATATTTTGGTTTATTATAAAAGTAAATAGGAACATGAATGTCATTTAAGTGTAATCTTGAAAACCTTAAAATCAAATAATCATAATGATAAATTCAGAAATTGTGAGTTTTGGTTATAAAAATATCATTATATTGTCACATTGTTTTAATAAATGGAATAACATTTAATCTACATAAAGCAATAGTTTTCTAGAATGTCCAATACCTAGTAATATCATATAGATTCATATTTATCTTGGATTAGTGGGTTATTCAATGGAGGTTTGTTGAAAATTTTTCATGGTTATCTATCCCACTGACGAATTTAACTCGAAAAGGTGTTAATCTTATATGGAAAAAAGAATCTGATGATTGTATTCAGTAATTGAAAAAAATATTGTTGAATTGTCCAATTTTGGCTTCACCTTCCAGAGATGTTGAATTTGTTATCTATAATAATTCGTCATTAATAGGACTTGGCTGTGTCTAAATGCAAAATGGCCATGTAATTGATTATTCATCACGTTAGGTGAAACCCCATGAGTTAAATTACCCTAAACATGAATTAAAATTAGTTGATTTTTTTATTTATAAATTTAGAGAAATCACTTGTTTTTAGTAAAATGTGAAATATATAATGACCACAATAGTTTGAAGTATATATTCATATTGAAGGAATTGAACATGAGATAAAGGTGATGACTCAAATTAAACAAGGATTATTATTGCATGATCCATTACCATCTAGGAACAGAATATAAAGTGGCTGATGCGTTGAGTCAAAAAAGTAATGCTACATTAACCATGTTACATTTGAAATAAGTTACTTTGATTAATGTTTTTTAGAACATTGTAAAAGAATTTTTTTGTGTGAGAGATTCCACATGTTTTGTTTTAGGTATCAGTGAAATCATCTCTATCAGAAAGAATAAAACAGTGTAGAAGGAAGATAATGAGTTGTAGAAAAAGGTAGAGTTGTTTCAGAAGGGTTATTTTTTGAAAATAACATTGATAATTATTGTTTTTTGAAATTTGGAAAGTGATTATGGGTTTGTTGTGGTTGACAGTTCGTGAAAGGGTTGTTATATGAAACTCATAGTTCTTCACTTTCAGTTCATCCTGGCTGTACTATGACGTATATAGATCGTTGAGAGTACTACTGCAGGGAAGGTAAGAAATGATATACTGCTAACTTTACAATGAAGTGTTTGAATTGTAAACAGTTTAATGTAGAGTGATTGTTACTGAAATGGATAATTTATCCATTACCCGTATTATAGGGGAAATGGGAAAAAATATCCATGGATTTCATTGTGGGATTACCGAAGGCATCTCATGGTAACAGTGTAATCTGGATTATTGTTGATAGATTGACTAAATCTGATAATTTTCATCATATTCGAGATACATTGTCTCTATATCAACTTTATCTGGTGTTTGTTAAAGAGATAGCCTGGTTGCGTGGAGTTCCCCTCTCCATTATATCTGATCATGACCCCAGGGTCACATATAACATTTGGAAAGGCCTTGAGAAGTCATAGGGTACTAAATAAAATTTTACTACATCTTTTCATGTTCAATCATATGGAAGGTCAGAAAGAACAATTTAGACCAACATATTTCATTCGTTGATTTTTTTTATAATAACAGTTTTCAATCCCGTATACATAAGGCGCCATTTTAGGTTCTTTATGGATAGCGGTGACAGACTCTAGCTTTTTGAGATGATGTAGGTGAAAGTAAGTTGATGGGACATGAATTTGAATAAGATATGGTAGAAAATGTTCAACTAATTCAGAAGAACATGAGAACATCTCAATGTTGGTAAAACAAATTTATAGATAACCCGAGGAAGGATCATTCATTCAAGGAATGTGATCATGTATTTCTCAAATTTTCTTCATGGAAATGTGTGAAACATTTTGGAAAGAAGAGAAAGTTGAGTCTCAGGTTCACTGGACCCTATGAAATCCTAGAGAATGTTGGATCAGTTACCGATAGAGTGCCTTTACTTCTATGTATATCCTAGGTACACAATGTTTTTATTGTTTCTGGTTATGATTGTATATTCTAGATCCATATCATGTTTTGAGTCCAGAGGTAGTTCAGTTGGAAGATAATATTTCATATGAAGAACATCCAATCTAGATTCATGACTGAAGAGAACAAGTGTTGCGTAATAAAGTAAATCCTCAGGTAGATGGTTTTTTTGGAAGAACCATATGTTTTAAGAGGAAAATTGGGAAAATGAAAATTCTATGGGGGATAAATACCTCAATTTTTTTGATAATTTAATGAGATTGCGATGACGCAATTTCCAAAAGGGGAGAATAATGTAAAATCCCAATTGAGTTAAATAAATAATATTAAATTTTAATATTTGTTAAATTTTTAGAATTAAATAGTAATTTTACTTTAAATGGGACTCTATGTTTGATGGAATACCTGATACGCAACAACAGGTTTCCTTAAAATCTTACATTGCACACAACGTTGAGTTATAAAGAAAAATAGTAATATAATATCATTATTTTAAATGGTATTTAAATCATAGCCATTGTATTAGCAAGAGTAAATAGAACTAAATAAAATATGATTACTCATGTTTTAAAAAATTTTGTACATTTGTCCAATAAAATTTAGAGGCATAAAATGAGAATAATTCTAATTTTAAGAATAAATACTATAATATTTTTAAACTCTAGTATTACCACCTTTTGTTAGAGAATTAATTTTAAATATAGTTTTTACTAATTTTATATGTTTAATTTTAAAAAATAAACATCTTCTTTAGAATAATGAAATCAAAATTTAATTTGGGTAAATTTTTGGAATTTTTCTAATAATGTACATTTTTAATGAATTGGGAAATATACTGTATTTTATGTCAAAACTGTAAATTCATCTGATTTATTTATATGGTTATATTATCTTTTCTAAAGGGTTTAACGTGTGACTAGATTATATTTTAACCATTTAATCAAATCATGGTCATTTAATGTAATTTCACTTTTAAAATGGACATAAACAAGTTTAAATATTTTATTAGTTATTATTTCGGAAAAACAAACATTTTGGTTTTTACAACAGAAATTAATATTAAATTAATTAATGTGATTTCAATGTTTTAAATTTAGTAAAATTAACATCATTTTTAAATTATGAATATCAAAATTAGGATTGGGTGAATTCTTTGTATTTTTATGAAAATGTTAAATTTATTATGAACAGTGAAAACACTACATAGTAGTTAAAAACAAACCATTTCATTTAAATGAAATTTTAATGCTTCTATGAATTAGATTAAAAAAATTCTGACAAACATGGTTTTCATGAGTACATAAATTTTTTTCAATAAGATGAGAATAATGTTTCGTGAATGCCCATGGGGTGTTAGCCGAGTGGTACCCCCTAGTTGTACCCCTCGCTCTCCATGGGAAATGGCGCAGGATCGAGTACCACCAGGCTCGAACACTATTTGTATTATGAACAGGGTGATTCAAATCCATTTCATAGGTGGGGAACATGGCATTCACTTGGGCTGGTGGGGGAACCCCTATGGGATTCTGTCTTAGCAACACACGTTTTAAGCCCATGGGGTGTTGGCCGAGTGGTACCCGCTGGTTGTACGCCTCGCCCTCCATGGGAACTGGTGCAGGATCAAGTCCCACCAGGCTTAAACA
This sequence comes from Viscum album, assembly GCA_963277665.1. Classification (NCBI taxonomy): domain Eukaryota; kingdom Viridiplantae; phylum Streptophyta; class Magnoliopsida; order Santalales; family Viscaceae; genus Viscum; species Viscum album. Next base: position 1,511,066,966 of record OY728143.1, on the reverse strand, counting down.
TTGTTCGTATTATGAACAGGGTGATTCAAATCCATTTATTAGCTGGGGAATGTGGCGCGCACTTGGGCTGGTGCCCCCCCCCCCCTCCGGGATTCGGTGTTAGCAACACACGTTTTAGCCAACAAGCCCGTACCCGAGTGGTAAGGGATCTTGCTTGGAATCCAAGAGACCCGGGTTTAAAATCGGCAGAGGGGAATTTCCAGGTACTGTAGCAGTAAATGTAGCATTACTGTAGCAGTTACTATAGCAGTTATTGTTTGGTACTTTAGCAGCCGTAACTATTCACCTGATTTGGACTTTCGGGCCACAGGTTTGTACCTACGGGTCTCCAAGCCCTTCGAGTCATCAAATCCCATCAGGCCTCAGGACCTTCGGTAATTTTAGACCATGGAGTAGCCCAGTTCACACAGAACCGACCCATAAGAGGATCAGAGCAACAGGAGTATCAGCCACCAGATGCAGAGCTAACCGGATTGGATGAATGAGAGGGTATGACAGCCGCCATCGGGACAAGGCACTGTGTAGCTTTGTACAGGGCAATTCTAGCCGATCAGAAATGCAAGGTGGGGAGCTAGGTGATCAATGATGCAGAATGTTGGGGAGGTGCAGTTCAAGTGGGCTCGGCCTACGGGTCATGTATTGGGCATGGTATGCCTATGGCCCTTCGGGTCATGTATGACGAGTTTGTCGGGCCTTCTGCCATGGGCCTACGGGTCATGTACGGGTTCTAATTAAACCCTTAAAAGGGGGATTATACCTAATAAAATAAAAATAAGAAGGCCTTCGGGCCATTTGGAGTCAGAGAATAATGTTTCGTGAATAGTAATTTTTGACTTTTCATTACAACGATTAAAGTTAAATACGGTAATTCAAGGTAAAAATGATATTATAATAATATAAAATTACCTTAAACATGGTCATAACCTTATGGGATGAGTTATGGCCAACTAATAAACATTGGGAGATACTTTTGGTCTTTTAATGACGTTTGGGTAAGATAATGACACCAATAACTTTTTATTTAAAGTAGAATTGAAAATTACAAAAAAAAATTGTTTTGCTAAAATTATTTTAATGTGAGGTTATATAATTGATATATTTCACTATAGATAATCATTAGGAAAAAAATAATTCCTACATTTTGATATATAATTTTTAATTTTTATACATCAAATATATAAATTTATTTATGGCACAATGATGATGTAATGATTCCATCATTAATTAATGTTTTAAATAAATGTTATTATAAATTTTAAAATAAATATATTTGGAATCTTTTTATTCCATTCACGAATTTTAGAGTTGATGATGACTTGTTATATTTAAATTAATGATGGATTTTTGAAATAATCATGTTGGTTTGGATTTTTAAAAAAATTCATGATATGAATGGTGTATAAATTGACATAAATGAGTTATTAAGTCAATTAATATTTTAATAAATGATAATATAGTCCTAAAAATATAATATCTTGTCACAAGATATATATGATATTTAAAATGACTTTAATGATCCATTTTCATTATCTAGGAATTTTATAGTAAAAATATTTACCACTTAGTATGAATATACAAGAGGACATGGTAAAAGTAAGACTTGATATCAAATGGTTAAAGCTAAAATATAAGGTTAATATTACACCATAAACATATCTAAAATCCACTAGATTAGAGGATTTAGAATAATAGTCATATTAAATTCGTATTTAATGAGTTATGGTCTTTTTGAAACTTAAAATACTCGTATAATAAAATAATATCTTCAAACATTCCTAAAGAGACCATCCTCCCCCTTATAAAAAGTCATCACGTCTAACCATTACTCACACCTATCAATCTAAATTTTATCATACAACCGTTTCCCAAATATTATCCCAACATCCCTTTATTCCTCCTAAAATTCGTACCTTAGGCAGAAGCCACATTAAAGAAGCCTTTCTGTTCAAACCAAAGGGAGTTACCCAATTTAAAGGTCACATCTTCCAATAAGTACTCTTATTTTATTTTAGTTCATAACAACCTATGATATTATTATTAATTTAATACATAAAAAAAACATTATAATCCATATAATAGGTATTATTTATGAGAATTATTTCAAATACACTCTCACACACCTCTATATAATGGTTAAAGAACATATTGTTTCTGTTAACGATGAACTACTGCCTCAAGAAATGATGATTGTTTGATTATCTTCTACAACCTCTTATGGTGGCCGTTATGATATAACTCTATTTAAGTGTGATATATATTATATTTATATTGTTTCTATGCTCCTTTAATTTTCATTTATATCATACCTTTATGATTTTCATATTTGGTAAATACGATAATTTCTTTTGAGGAATTGAGAACTACTATCCTTTAAAAGAGAAATGAATCGTTCATACCATATGTGAACAGATAAATTATGGAGTTAATGAAATTATATATGATATTAAACTATATTTATATTATAATTATGTATCAATATGTTTTCATTCCTTTAAATACGAAATAGAAATGAATGTTTCGTTCATGTGTACGTTCGGTTTACCGTCTCCATGAATGGTGCATTTCATTTATTATCATGAAATGTTACGTACTATTATAAATACACATATATACTGGATATATATGATATATATAATATATATATCATTAATATCATTGTAGAGATAATGGAATTATGACCACAAGGGAAACTTTTAATAATAAGAAGGTCATTTTTTAATGAAGTAGAAAATATAAAAAAAAACAATTGTTAGTAACATAAATGATTATTCATTGTTTATAATGTGTTAATTTGTGATATAATAGGAATAATAATCTTGAAAAATGTTTAGTAGAAAGTATAAATTAACTTTAGTTTATTATTCTGGAGATAAAGAACAAACAAGTCAAGTCGTACATAAGGTAAGGGACTTCATATCAATCTTCTCTATTTGAGAAATATTTTGATTTATAGACATTATTCTTTTATACAGTATATAAACACCTTTTGATTTTAATTTAAATTCAATGGGAATATTTTTCTATGTAGAGTTTTACTAAACAACCAAGTGAATGTTTCTTTTTAGCCTACGTGGTGACAATAACTATTTTGCTACCGCGGGCATTATTTGAAATTTAGGTTCCTTAACCAGATGTAATGTTTTTAAATAGAAAATAAATGCCATATACTCTTTTTACATATTTTTGTATTGAAAATGGTGTTTAGAATATATTGATTATGTCAATATATGGAAATGTTATTGGAATTTGAAAATGTTATCTTTCATTTATTCTTGTTCATGCGTTATAATTATGTTGTGGCTCTTGCGAATTGTTTACATATATGGGTGGTTCTTTAATAAACATAGTTCATGTGAGCTTGATATATATCTCCAATGAATTGGTTAACGTAATGGAGGTAAACTTTATTATTTCTGTTTAGAGATTTAGGGATTATACCGTGATGGTTTTTCCAAACATAACTCATTATGTAGCTATGATAGATAAAATGTAAGGTAGAAATGGATTCCACTGGATACCATTATGATTTGTGATTACTATGCTTTATTCATAAATCTCATGTTTTATGAGGTATGTTAAAGAGATTACGATTTGTATGTATAAATAAACTAATGTTTTCTTTCTTTATTTAATACCCCTTACTGATCTTTTTATGCTCATACCATGTTTTTGAAATGTTATTCACCGGGTATATGTTAGGGTAAGAAAAAGAATGAATTAATGATGATTTATATAATGGAACTAAATCTTTATTTTTTAAGAATTTATATTTTATGAAAAAATGGATAGTTAGTAGAAGTGTCTACAATGTAATATTTGATATGTAATATAATAATTATGGCCAAATTCTGTAAAATAATAAACCTGAAAAGATCCTCAATGTGAATTATTAACTTCATTTAAGATTATGTAATGCTTAAGGCTAGGGAAATATACATTGAATGTCGATCAAAAATTATGATGGTTCTTTTAAAAACCACTTATCACTTAATGATTATTCATTCAATTATATTTTCATGTAGACTATACTGATTGATTGTTATATTAAATTATATGGTATTTCCTTTCATTCACCCCTATGATAGTTTGGGGAAAAAAGAAGAAGTGATACTAGGACCTCATCTATTCATGATACTTCAAAATTGGTACAACTTATAGGAATGTTTGTTACTATAGTTCAAACTAGGATTAAATATTATTATGACTGTTATAGATGACCTATAGAGTTTGAGAATGGGGATCGTGTGTTCATAAAATTTTCACCTAAATTGTGGAATATATGGATTTTAATATAGTATAATATTTATCAATTTTATATAAGGGATATTGATATTTTGGTTATAGTCAGGTAAATAGTTTAATTACTATATATATCTCATAGGTACCAATCTATTCACAATATTTTCCTTGAGATTAATTTTTGTGTTTATCACTCAAAATGTCTCATATTATTTATCCTAATGAGGTTTATAGGTATATTAATAAATCATTTGAGGAGAATCTTATATGTATCATTGATCATATAATGTAGAATTTATAAGGTAGGTCAATTTCTCTAGTATTGGTTTTATGGCCACATGTATTTTTATAGGAGGATCAATATGTGATTGATGATAATATATATTTTTAGTGGTAGAAGTTATTCTCAGAAGATTCTTTACAATCCTTTAGAGGGAAACTAAGGTATGATTTTCATTAAGGAGGGTATTGTGTGTTATCCTGAATTTTATTATTAGGTATGAACCCATTTGATATTAGTTAAAATAATTTTTTCCTCTAATAAAAATGAATATGGTTTTAAGGAACATTTCAATATGTTTATTGGAAAATATTTGAGGTTCATGGTCAGTGCATGGATAATGATTTCCATGTGACTCAATTGTGTGAACTATGTATAATATGAAACAATTCTTAATATGTGAGTGAGGTTGGATAAAAGGATATGTTTAAAACTATAGTTGGGTTTTAGAGGGGACTTGTATGGGTTTTTCATGTGTTGTTCATGGTTTATAAAATTGTTCTCCAAACCACAGCGGTTTTGTTACTAAAGGAAAAACACAACATGTATGGTGCACAGTTTATCCAAAAGGTATAGCAAATCGTGTGAGGTATTCTTTATTTTGTGAATGTTTGGATGCATTATTGGTTAACTATTTTGATTATTGTTTTTTTAAATACTATTCAATTTATCATTGGGTAAAATGACAATTTTTTCCATAATTCCTTAAATCTAATTTTCAGATATTACTCCCTCATTTATCATTCACATAAATCCTAGTAAATTCGGAGCCCCTTTGTCCATGTTAATCTAGTAATTGAGATATCTCTATCAATATGTGTATGATTCCTTCTCCACCAAGAACCTTGGAATAATATAATCAATACATATTACTCTTTATTCATTAATTAATTTATCAATCAATATGGGAAGATAAATCCCAGAGATGTCATTCTCCATGTTTTTTAGGTGTCTATCTAAATTATATATTTCTTCACTTCTACACTGATGCATAGGCTAAAAATTTATAAGAATCCACTACATTTATATGTCTGATAGTCCCATTCCTTTCCATTATTGTATATTTATTTATATTTTTATTTCTTGTTCTGGACAATGGAAAATCTTGGTGTTGCCTATCAAATGGATTTTTTCGTTAAATAATGTGTGTGGGAATATTTTTACACATCTTTCAAGACCCATAATCATCTTATTATGTTTTAGAACCCTGGTGGTACCACCACTTATGGTGTGTTCTGAAATTTGATATTGTGGTGAGTTACACACATCTATTATGAATGAGAGATCTAGTTGAATTAAATGTTCTGATTTAGACTATGGTAATTCCAGGAGACCATGTCTTATAAATTAATATGTAATACTGTGGGTGACACGTGATTTTATATATAATTTCTGTGGATGGGTAAATTTTTTTGCATGACTATATTATTCCATTAGTGATACATGGGTTCCTAGTATCAATTTCCTAAGATGGACTCCAAGAGAATAAATTGTTATTATTACCCCATGAGTGACACATGGGGTCCTTACATGGGATTTTAAAAATGTATTCATTATGTGATTATTTTATACCCTAAATAGAACTAAAACTATATTTAGATTAGATATTACATGTATGGGCTTGTAGGGTGATGGGTAATAGTGAACCTGGAGTTATACCTAGGTTTCTTACATGGAATACATGCATGGGATGAGGATTTAAAAAATTATTCATTAAGTAATTTTGAAGTTCTATGTCAAATAACAATCCTAGAATTTTTTCAATGATTTATATAATTGGTGGCCTTTATATATTTGTTTTATCATGTGTAATGACATTCAAGGAGTTCAAATATTGTACACATATGATCCTTGGGGGATACCATGGGTATGTGCCTGGTCCTATTCAAATTTTGTAAATAATAACATAATGTATAATCATTCACATGCATTTCAGATTTGGTTAAAGAAGGTGTTATTGGTGGAGTGTTAACATAGAGATACATAGGAATTACATATTTCATTTATAATTTATATTATTACATGAAATATTTTTACTTATATCTTCATGAGCATGATGGAATTAAAAAATGGTGGTGACCTACTAAAAATATATCAAATTGTGTTCAAGAAAACATTTTTTATAGAACATACTTCATGGTTATAAGTAAGTAGAATGAGAGGTATCCAGCTTTAGATGCTTGATTTTTATGCAATGTCCAACTTTAGGTATGTAAAATGAGATGGGTCCATACTTCATGGTTTACTATTCTGATTATATGCTCGTGATGATATTATAGATAGGTATTGAGGTTTTTTAATATCATTTTATATATACCTTATCCTATTTATCCCATGTATATTCCTTTCTATATAACATTTCATATTGAGAAACATTTCTTTGTATTAAAATGAATTATGTTTCTACAAGTATATTTAAAGTGTCTCAATGATTTACTTATTCTGGTACATGTTATTTGTTTCTCATTTTTTATTTATTTTCATCTTTATTTTTTATCTGCCACACTATGTCTTTGAGGTTATAGGATCCACACCACCAACTTACAGAACCATACTGATAATATATACCCATGGGTGTATGGTGAGATGCACATGAGGATATGTGGAAACTTGTTTATTAATTATTATCAAGTTATATGTGGTTTGACATCATACATGAAATTTGAAAGATCAAACTGGCTAAACTCTACGAACATGTGACATATATGTCAACTACACTACTATAAAAAATTATATTAAAAATAAGGATTATTTTAATGGGTATTGTAATTAAATGGACATATTTTTAGGATGATAGTCACAAGGGAACATGAATTACTCATCATCCAACTAAGTAACTATTTATGATCCCATATTTTTTTATGATACATTAGGTGACATCTTAATGTCAAATATCATCCAAGATTCAATGTGGAATACATCAATAGATAAAATCACAAGATAAAGATCCCTTTATAGGTACATTGTCAGTCGAGAGTCTCTCTATATTCAATCCAAGATCAAATATAGTATATGAACCACCCCCACCAAATAAATTTTTATATTTATAAGGACTAACATTATGGGTACATCAATTTCATCTAATTAGAATACTTGTAATGTGGTGAAGATTATTCCTATTAATTCATGTTACTCAATAATAATTTGGGAGGGGATTAAAGAGGTTGAGGATTTTCGTGAAAATAAAATCATGGTGGACCTTAATGTTCAAAAATAATTTTTACAAAAATAATATTTATAGTCTTCAACAATTGATATGTACTCTACCATGCTCAACATGAACCCCAATCAAATCATTAATCATCTAGGAATCATTTTGGCCCAGTTATATAGCATGTCCTTGAATAATATATAGATTTAACCTATAATTTTTGATGCATTTAACGATTACATTAGCCTAACCTACAGAAAAAAATTAAAGTTATAAAAAATAGCTATTTAAAAGAAAATATAAAAAAATACACATCATCTTTCTATCCTCAATTTAGAACCACTATATTTTGAGAAAATATTTTTTCCATGTAGATTGAATTTCTTGGATAGTTTGTTTTACATACAACTCCATGTTTCAATGACAAAAAATAAATAATTAACATAAATTTTTTCAATTTCTCTCTTATAAACATGATGTTAGAATTGGAGGTATGAATTAGAATAACCATATTTTAGAAATATTGTTATTGCTTTCTTATAAAAATATATATATTTAGAAAAATATTGATATGTTTCGAAAAAAAACATTTTTTTATAAAATGGACATTACATATTTGATGTAAAAATTAATGTAATTTTTTTTGAAACCATTATAATATTGTTTTTCAATATAAATTTAATTTATAAAATAATAATATTAAAACTACCTTTGAGTAAATATTTTATAATTCTCTAAAAAGATATATTTTTTATGAATAGTGAAAAAATAATGATTCTTATGAAACAATTACTTTTCTATTTATCTTATCTAAAATGTAAACGTAAAATTTAAAATTATTTTAAATGAAAAATTAATAAAATAATATTACTATTAATGAAGTTTAGTTAATTGGAATCAATTCAAGGTTCAATTTTGATATATAATAATTTTAAACTAATGCAACTTTTTTATTGAAACATGATAATTTTTCATGACATCATGTTTTAATTTATTTAATTTATTTTTATTTTGTAAATTTAAATTCATACCATTGATTAAATATTTTTTATCATAATAATATATGTTAAATAATTATTTAAACTTAATTTTTATTAATAATTAATATTAAACATATTAATTTGTTTTACCACAATTGAGATTAAAATAGATCTATAGGGGGTTAAATTAATGTTTACAATTATATATAAATATTCCTAATAAATATTATTGGATATATTTAGACATTATATCATCTCATGTTATGTAATAATCCATTTCTGATCCATGTGGATTTGGGAAAATATTACTATAATTTATTAATCTCAAAAATTCAAAGTGTCGTCTTCTACGATTATAAAAGTCCACCCTCTCCCCTCTCAGCCTTAGACGGAAAAAAACATTTGGTTAAGAAAAAACCTACTGAATGAATTCCTAAATTTATTAATCAAATATTATGAATATTATTTTTTAAGTAAACCCTCAAATATAGAATTTAGATGTATTTCTATAAAGGCTTTCCAAAGATGAGGTATAGTCCTCAACCATGCATTTTCATTTCATTTCCTTTTCAAACTCATTAAAATATACCCAAAATATTGTAATATAACAAAATAATTAAATACCATATATTAAATTTGGTTATTGTTTTTCAAATAACACATATCCATCTCCCCTTCAATGAAATGGTAAACGAAACATCTGATCATGTGCCTGACAAAAAACCAAATCACGAACCAATGTAAATCATTTTCCCTAACTAGTCATCATTGTTGGTTTTTGTGATGTTTTAGAAATATTTATATGATATTTATAAAATAATATATATCCAGATTTATATTTCATATCTAACTTCTTAACTTCCAAATTGTTGAAAAATAATGTTTCTCCAGCGTATGTGTGGACTACCACCTCTTTGATGGGATGGGATATGTTTCTCATTTTATTTTCGTATAAATTCTAATAAGGATAAATTTAATTATTTTATATTATATATATGAATTAATATTTTATATAAAATGGTGATTTATTTTGTAACTGTCTTTTATTCCATCCATTGATAAAATTGAAACATATTTCATGCATATGTATAACCAATTTTCATCATGATTAGTGTAATTAAATATATTTATATAATGCTTATGGATAAATAAATTTTTTTATCTAATATATTTTTATGATATTTTTAACAGGATAAAACATTATTTGATTATCGATCAATAATAAATTCATCAGATGAAAATTTCCAAACTAAAATATATATGAAACAACAATGAAGTTATCACACAAAATAGAAATTTCAATATTGAATTTTTCATAAAAATATAATAAATGGTTATGAGTAAATCATAATTTTTATTATATATGTGATTTTTGTTTTCGAATATCTGTATTATAATAATTTATTTATTTTATATTTGTTTTGAATGTGTTTTAAGGATTTCAATAATTACTGTATGATATTTTTGTCTAACTTTCATATTAGTTATACACATATTATATTAACCACGTATTTATTTTATATTGTGTATATAATTAAAATTAATTTCATTTATGATGTAAACTATGCATTTATGAAGAATTTATGTATCAATATAATTTTATTTCAATCATTTGTATTATGATTCAAATGAGACATAATTATTTTGATTTTAATGTTATGATCTCACTGTTTATCTGGATTGTTTATGGTTTTGATTGTGATTATGAAATGTTATGATATACCTACCATGAAACACATGAAATTTATCCTCTTATAGTAATTTCTGGAGAATAATAATTTTCCTTTAATTTTTATATCTCTATGAACTAGAGATACTAAAAAAAATTCATAATGTAATATGCAATTTATTTCCCTCTTTGGTCAAATATTTTTTCCTTCCATATCTATATATTCTAAAAAAATTAATATCTATTTAATATCTATTTCATAATTTTTGAAATCGATTTTCACAATTATTTCATTTCATAAAAAATTGTTTTAATAAAATCATCCAATATTTTTTCAAATGAGTTTTTATCGCTTTTTTGCATACATTAGAAAGAATTTTTTAATTTTACCTTGTACGTCATGAATGGGATTTTCCTTCATTAGAACTACTAAATGTTTAAATAGTTACATTATATGATTCCTAGTATATTTTCAAATACAATTATATATAAAATATTTTGTGATAATTTATTTTTAAAAAGGTTAATATCAAATTTGAATGGATACATTACATTGGAATGTTTTAATAATATCTTTATAGAATTTCAATTCGTCAATTATAATATCCTTATGGGATTCAAAGGTTTTACTGGGGATATTTTCTAATAGTAACATATTTATTCCCTAAATCAATTATTTATGATAATTGGTTATTGGATTATTATAAATCCCACTTATATGATATGGGGTATGCTACTAGGGATTGATGAAATATATATGAAACCCTTGTTCTATATATGGGTTAAGATTACAAGATATGATGAATGATTAATGATCTTTTGTAAAAAATTTGTATTATTTTCATTAATTGAATAGTGGGAGATATTTATACCAGGAATAAATATAAGAACTTATTATATCTGATGAGATAACTAAGATTAAGAAATTTCTATTCTTGATCTGTAATGAGAAATAGTTCATGTTCCTTGATTTGTTATGAAATATGCAATAGAAAAATATTATTGGTTCATTATGATATAGAAATTATGTATGGATTCTTAATCCCCTATGATTTTTTATATTTAACCATTTCATATGAAATTATATATACACAAATGATTCTTGAAAAATATTATGACATGAAATTATGGTTTGGGGTTGTTTTTTGATGATTTATAACAAAAATATATGTTTTAAAAATATAAGGATTTATTCTGAGAATCATTTTTTATAGTAATTTAATGTTAATGTATAAGATTTGTAAATGAGGTCATGAACTTATGCTTATAATTTTCATCATATTACCTATTGTTGATATCTCTCATGTTTACCCTTATTGTGCATCTGATCTCAACTATTTTCATGTTTCCTTTCCTTGGGTGTGATGAAATATTATAAGTAGTGTGTGTGTGTGAAATAAAAAATTGTTGTCCTCAAAAATAAATTTATAATTTTTTTATGTATTCAATTAAAAATATGTAATATTTTTTCTGAATACCCTAGGTCATTTATTGGAATTAGAGAATAGTTGTAGATATCCATTATAAATAGGATTATAAAACCATAGTGATAACCCAAGGGATAATAATTTTGGATAATTCTTTGAATATGAAAATATCCATGGAATTTTATAATGATATATTAATTTTTTACAAGAACATACAAGTCAATATATATATATATATAATTTGATGTGAATCTAGAAAAATTAAACCTAGGGGTAATAACTAAGAATATGGTTCATTGGGCTATGAATTAATCCTCACCTGGTACATGAAAAAATTCATTTATATACACCTTCATTAAAACAAATGGTGTATTTGTTTTTGAAATTCAATAACTTGGTACAAAGAATCATGATTGTTTTGATTAGATTATTTCTATGATTGACTAAGTCTAAACATATAGAGTCATATAATGATATTAATTTTTCATTATTGAGTAATCACTTAAAATTTTCATGATTAGGTGATTTTATAGTTTAATATTAAATTTCTCATGAATTTCATTTTAGTTTTTAGTCAATTTATAGACCGTGAATACATCCTTCTATCAATAAATGTGTAGGAATATGATATTAATGTCCACCTGAACAACCAAATTCTCTGGGATATGGAATGTAGAAAAATGGTTCTACTCTCACTAAACATAATTAGGACATGAATAATACTATGAATAAAAAATATCTTACTAGGAAACAATTTATTATTGAGCCATTCATGAGGAAACATCCAAAATTACATTATGTGTGTTGGGATCCAGATAATTCCTTAAAATATTTTACACCAAAGTTAACTTATTTGTAGCTATCTAGTTCTAAAAACATGAAAAGATTTTCTAAGATATTTATTTTTTGTATGGTGAATCAAATCAATTATGGAAACTTATTAAGAATATATGATAATGGGTATAAATTATTTATATATAATGGGAGGAGTTTAAATGGATATTTATCAAAAATGATATCCCTTATATTAAACAAAACAATATTGATAAGTAATTCTTTTATTGTATGATAATTGATGAATAATAGATCATTACTTATGACATTAATTTTAAAATACATTCAAAATCATAATATTATTTAATCATTACCCCTAAAAGAAAAACTGATCAATTCTCTAGGGGATTTAAATTAATTTTCATAAATTAGTTTTCAATAAGATATTTCAGTATTTATGAATAAAGTTTTTTATTTACTGATTTGGTAGAAATTCAAATTGTAAATGCAAACCATTCTCATGGATTTAATAATAAGAGGAAGATCATAGATCTTAAATCCTATAATAAATCATTGTTGAGATGAAATTCAATCAATTTTCAAACCAATAGTGTGGGATATAGAATCATGGTAATTACATGAATATAACTATAATTTGATAAAAAATTAGAAAGGATGATCCTAAATCTCATAAATATTGACTTGAAATGATTGAAATAGTTAATGAAATGGACGAGCAGAGAACCCCAACTAATGCATCACCGATGCTCTATATCATTAAAATAAATGATTATGGTAATTATGCAAACTAGAACATAAATCAAATGATAATGATTATGATAAAAACGATACACCACTAATGATGAAAAGGAATGGAAAATATAATATGATCTCAACAACCAATGTGGGTTACAAGAATTATGTGGTGAATTTTAAACTTATTATTCAAAATATAACATGTTATTTATAATTTGATTATAGATATAACAAATAATTTATATCGGAATATATTTATATTTGTAAAAAATGAAATCTCAAGGAGGAGTTTTGTGAATGTGGTGAAGAATGAATTGGTACCTTCCTTCTCTAATTTTAATTCTCCTCTGTCTGGTATAGTGATAAAGAAGGGGAGAATTGTTCCTGTGTCACCCAACCTATAAGTGGTTGAAGAGCAGGTCCACCTTTGCTGGTATTCAATAATCGCGAGAGTCATCATGTCTAAGGTCAAGCGACTATAAAAATTCAAGGATCTAACTATAAGGGTTGCATATGTTTTGGGATTTTATGATTGGAGGGTGATTTTAATGGGATGGAGATAATATCATGCAGTTTTCCACTCTGATGAAGGTAAGATGAAAGCCTGGAGAAAATGAAATGTCTCCTTGATCCCAGTCTTTCTGAATATATATGAATTGGATTGGAATATTGATCTTGTGAATGTCTGTAACACTCACACCCAATTATAGATTTTAATTTATTAGATAAATTGGTTGTATTGGCACCCAGCTATTCTATGGGACATTTAATTCTCTGTTGGAAATCCCATTCTAATGTACCGACAGATAGACACTCTGAGGCTAGGTAATTATGCCTAAATCATGGTGGAGTTTCACATGTCATGTATTCTTGTGGAGGAGGAGGTTCTTAAAAATAGGGATGACAGATTGATGCTTGTTATATTATATGAGTGGATGTCAAAGTTTTTCTTGAGCTGCTTGTTTCATGTCCATATGATTATTGAGTGTAAGCAGGAAAATGAATATCATGTTTTTATGTTGATGGGACATGACTAGAGCATGTGTTGAAGGATTAAGGGGAAGGAGAGATGCCCTATGGAACCCCTAGAGGGAAAGGGAGCTGGCCAAGGGTTTGGGCCTAGGAAGAATGATAATTTGAACATGGTGGGAACATCATCTATGTCAATGGTGCCAGATCTGATTCACAAGGGGGCACATCGTGGGACTATCGTGGTTGTGGAGGTCATGTTTGATGATTTTCAAGTGATAAACTCTTCCCCAAATAGTTATATTGTTCTTTTGGTGGATAGGCAGGCAGTCATACCTCAATGTGATGAAACTTCTCAAGTTGATAAGGGCACACATGACTGGTGGGGAGATGATCATGCTATCACATTGGTTTTTTTACATGAGATAGATTCTAAAAAAATTAGAAATGATGTTTAGATAGATTTCCATCCAAATTCTGATCAAGGAGGAAAATACACTCAGATCTCCCCCTCTAAGGATGCCCATATGAGGCTTTCCATGGGCAGTGCTCCCCCTTTTAAATCTAGGAACACCTTCATGCCCCTGAGTGGAAGACTCTAGTAGTATGAGGTGGAAGAAGTTCAACATACTGTCTTAGGTAAAATCAGGACATGGGGTGCCACTACTGTACCCAGTGGTAGGCCGGATAGGATTCTTGATGATGCTAGTGGTGGAACGGATTGGATGCGGTTTGAAGCCTATAAGAAAAAGAAGGTGGAAGAAATATGACACACAGAAGCAGTCATAGTAAGACCAGGTGAGACATCTGTTGAAAACAATGGTATATTGGATGATAATGCCAGTGGTGGATATGTTGAGCTGTAGGTTGAAACCAGTAAGGCAAAGCATGTGGAGGAATACAACCCATAGATTCAATCACATCAGCCGAGGGGAAGCTTTTCTTTCTCCCAGTGGTTGATTGGATGAGTTTCATTAAACCACTTACACACATAACAAGTTCACAAGAAATGATAAAGGAGTTAGTGGGTAAAAATTGAGATCAAGGAGCACCATAGCATAATTTTCCCTGGGCTTGGTATGAAGAAAGGGTAGGGAGGAGAAGGGAAGAAATGGAAAATACAAGATTCATTGGAGATAATAAGAGATCCTCTGAAAAGAGACCTGGAAAAATAAAAAATGAGGATTTTTTATAGTAACTATAATGGTATGGGAAACTATCGTATGCTCAGTGCCCTTTGATATTATATTACGCCCTACAAACTAATTTTTGTCAGTATTGCTGAACCTAGAATCCTCATTGAAAACTGGATGGGATTTATATGGGACTTCCAAGGATATATTTTTATCTCCAACAATAAACATGAATCTTCCATTTACAAAATGTAAGATTTAAAAAATGATACCATTCATTTTACTTCTTATCATAGTGGTCCTCAAAGAGTTTTGGTAAATTGAATGATTGTTTGATATGACATTTCAATATCATTTGTTTGTTCATCCTCCTCTCAAATAAAGAGGTTGGATTTATGGGGGTGAAAAATGTCATCTCTAGAAGTATGGATAAAAAATGGATTCTTATTGGTGATTTCAATATAGTTTTGTAGCCTGATGAAAAATTAGAACATACATTAATAGGACTGTTGCCTCTGATTTTATAAGTGTATTACTTTCTGCAATTTATATCATGTTCCAATTACTGGTACTGATTTTACATACTCTACATACAAAAGAGAGGGAAAACAATATATCAAGCCTGATAGATGCTCAATCCATATTGATGACCATGTTACATCTCATGGGGAAACTGGATTCACTCTTCCCAAACAACACTCTAACCATAATCCAATTATTGTTGATATTAACACTGAGTTGACAAGGTCAACCATATCCTCTTTTGATTTATCAATGGATGCCTTGTGCTTCCTGGATGTAGGGAAATTGCCTTGCATGCACGGTTGTTTGATGCCATTGGTAGCATTCTTCAATGAATTTTTGTGAAACCTATGCATCTTAAGGGAATTATAAGAGATTGGAGCTGAAAATCCTTTTAAAAAATTGATGAGTATATTAAGCAGTCAATGGAGGAGTTTTCCATGATTCAGATCTATCATGAGAAGCATCCTATACTATCTAGAGAGGAAATACCGGCCCATAACCAGGTTTATGATCTCTTTATGGTGACGGTAATATTGGTTAGAAATCAACTGAATGTGAGATGGTTAAATTATGGGGATATAAAATCCATGTTCTTCATATGATTTCACATGGAAAATGGGATTCGTATAGGGAACAAGGTGATTAGTATTGGTGGGTATCTCTATACTGAAAAAATGAGACTTATATGGATGTTCATGAGAACATTAAGGGAATATTCTCTGAAAATGGGTAGTCTAGTATTCCCTTCATGCGGGACAACATCATCCCTTACATTGATGACCACACAAATCAGCTCCTAATTGATCCTCCATGCAAATAGGAGATCAGATCATTTCTACTATATATCATTCTTGATATTTCCCTAGACCCCAATGGATTCACTAAAAAAATAATGTTTTACTAAGACATTTTAGAGAATGATATTCAGCAGGCCATTGAGGACTACTTCACTCACTCATACATGCCCCTTGAAATGAATTCTTGTTTCATTGCTCTCATCCCCAAGAATGATAATTCTCGAGACATCAAGGACATCAGGCCAGTTTCACTTGGGAACACACTATAAAAAAATATTAGTAAACTACTAATGAGAAGGATGGGTGGGATGGTTGATGGCATGATCACCAAAACCAATTTGGATTGGTCCCTATAAGGAACATCCAAAGGTGCCTCTTCATGGCCTCTGATATTGTCATCCTAACTAGAAAGAAGACAAAGGAAGATATTTTTTCCCTCAAAATTGATATTTCTATAAATTTTGATATTCTTAAATGGTTCTTTATTCTGTATGTCTTTAGAAGATGTGGTTTCTATAATGGGTTTGTGAATATGATTCGTACCATACCTGTCTCTTCAAGTTTTTCAATCATTGTGAACGGTTCCCTGAGGTGATTTTTTCCATGCACCCAAGGGGTACGATAAGGTGATCCACATTATGGGATTCTGTTTTCCATTATAGAGGATTAACATAGTAGGTGTATCAATGACCATTCCAAAATAAAACTTTACATGCGGATTAGGGATTGTGTGAGTGAGCATCCATGATATCATCTCTTGTATGTAGATAAAATCTTATTTCTTTTTCAAGAGTCAAGAAGAACTATATCCTCTATAAAGTCCCCATTTAGTCATTATGAGGAGGTAGTGGGCCAAGACATCTGTTGGGAAAAGTATTCCAATGTTTTTGTGAATGGAATTTCTGTTGGGAAAAAAATAAGATAGTGAGGTATCTTGGGGTGAGGAAGGGACCCGTTCCTATCTAGTATCTTGGGGTCCTAATGTTTTGGGGAAATGGGAAAATGCAGAATTAAGAGGGTATTTATGCTGGTATTATACATCAGCTGGCCAGCTTGAAAGGGATGTCTATGTCCCTAGCAGGGAGGGTCTGCCTTGTGAACTCACTGTTCACATCATAGTTTCTATATTCATTTTTCCTATATATATGGTCAAGAGTACTTCTCATGGTGATTCAGAGTAAGGTACATAAATTCATATAGATGAGGTCACCGCAAGAAAGGAGGTTGATTACAGCTTCGTGGAAGGAATGCATAATTCCTATAGAGATGGGGGCCCTTGTAATCAAGGATCTTCGTACCTTCAATTATGGGTAGATTGGGAAATTCACGTGGAACCAGATTTCACATGAATCTTATGACAACATCCTTTCGAATCGAATCACAAATAGGATTCTGAATGGTTTCAATTATTATATTGACTAATCATTTTGGGGATCTCTCAAGAACGCCTATGAGAGGATCATGTAGGATACTAAATGGTTGGTTTGTAGGGAACACACATAACTGTTGTAATTCCATGTGTCTCACACAGCCACATGGTGACCTATGTATCTCAACTGAAGAATCCACTTTTTCCATCTCGGACTTCCTTTCACAGATGCACTCTCATGTCTATAGCATTGCTATGTAGGTGGAGACAAAAATCAATGGATATGACTTATGGATTATGACACATTGATTTGGACCCATATTAGAAATGGGTAGTTTAATTAAATGGATTTTTTCAGGATTCTTTCGGTGGCCTAACCCTTCCACCTGTTTGGTTCATGCATTTTAGAGACCAATTCATTCATCCTTCCATATTCTATTTCATCTGGAGAACCTAGAAAAACCTAATGCCAAAAACAGATCATCTCATGATGGATGATATTCAGATGGCCTCTATGTGATCCCTTTGTTTGGCGGATGAGGATTCTATATAGCATATATTCATGGAATGTAGTCTAGAAAAACATCTATGGACCTATACTGGCTCTTTGTTTGGAATGGCTTTTGACACCTACATGGAAGTCCCCGACCTATTTTCTGATCTATCATAAGAACATTGTAGTGATAAAATTCATAACCTATTGTTGGCTGTTGTTTCTGCAAAAAATGCATCTATCTGAGATGCCCAGAATACAATGATGTTTGGTGGTGCATACCAAACAGTACACCAAGGTCTGATGGCTTTTCAAATGTATGTATATTCTTCTTCACTTGTCCAAGATAGTTTCATGACTGAAACTGTTTTAGATCTACAAATTATTAGAAGGTTTGGTGTTTCGGGTCGGACAGTCATGCCTCGGATGTTGAAACATTTTAGATAGATTCCACCTATTGTGACTTGTCTCAAGGTAAATTTTGATGGGGAAGTGGTGGGTGCACTAGGTCTATTGGGCTATGGGGTTGTGGTCTGCACCTATCATGGGTTTTAAAGAGATACTTCTATCATGACATTGGAATTGTCACTACCTTCGATGCTGAATTATAGTCTATGATTTAGGCTATCAGGTACATTGTCCAGTTTAATTGGAACTATATATGGATTGAATATGATTCTTTGAATCTGTTTCACGCTATGAGAACCAAGAAGCTCTTTGTTCCTTGGTGTGTGTGCTACCTTAGTGGGTTGAATATATCAGCATGATTTCTAAAAATCATTTTGTGGTTTCACATGTCTATTAGGAGGCCAATCATGTGGTATATGCATTGGCAAAGTGGGCACTCATTGATCTTGGTGGGATGTGGTCTTTCACAGCTCCAGATTACTACATCCCACTAGTGGAGGCATATTTATTGGTTGTGATGAACACTCATTTATGTAATAACCCCTTTAATGATTTACACTCTTCCTATTTTTTTTTTAATTTTCTTAGGGATAGCTTAAACTGGTTCTTGGTCTTTTTGATATAAGTCAAATACCATAATTGGGTGTTGATAAAATTTCTTGACAATGATTCTTCCCAGTTTTATATTTGTGGGAATGTTCTTCCTCAAAATATTTTTATTCTCGAGCCAGATGAATATTATGATATCACAAGCATATATTATATTTCCCTAATGTTATACCACATAAAATTTTTAGGGAGGGTTTTTATGTTTGATATTTCATACCATCCCATAATCATTTATCATAGAAATTATACTAATAAAATTACATTGTAAATTACACAAATAGTGTGGGAATTTATTCCTAATAAAAAGGGGTTTTTAACTACGATGGAGAGGATAAAATAACATCAATCCTATGGAAATGGTATATTGTTTTTTGATTTTATCCGTAAATATTTTCATATTCCACCATCAAATCGTCATGTTGATTTCTCAATAGAACACTTAACCATTGAAATACAAATTTTGAATACTTCATATAGAATTGAACCTACTGACTAGAAGGAATTGTAGGATAAATTCCATGAAAACCTTCAAATTGGATTCATTTATCCATTTCTATCTGCATGGTTTGAACATGTTCTTTTTTTTATAATATATATGTATCAATGAGACTCTACATTTTTTTATAATACATAACAAGATAAATATAAATAAAGTATCATTATCCTTGTATTGATTCCATGTATGATCAACTACAAAGAGATCAATACATTTCCAATATTGATCTTCATTCTAGATATCATCAACTAGGGGTTATGATGGAAGATATGCCAAAAAAACATTCCATATATTGTATAGAAACATAAAAATTATAAGGATTTGATTAGGTCTTACTTATTTCTTTATCATATTCATGGATTTAATGAACAACTTATTATTATAATACCTTGATCAATTTTTGGTAGTCTGTGTAGATGATATTACTATATATGAAAAGAGTATGGATGTGTATGAAAATCACATGAGAATTGTACTAATAAACCTATGAATGGAGAAAATGTATAAAATTTATAAAAAATGTAATTATTTTCTCTTAATAGTTTTAGTTTAGGGTTATATACTATGAATATATGACATATCAATTTATCTTTCAATGAAGAACGGTATTTAACAATATCCTAGACCAATAATGGTGACTGAGATATATTTTTTTCCATGTTTTGAATGGTATTATCAATAATTTCATGATAGTTTCTCGTATTTTTCTAATCTATATACCATTTTAAAATTGGAGTGACCCAAGTCTTATTAGATAGATAATCGTGATGAAAATTTCAAGGAATGTAAAAGAAGGTTATTTGGAACACCTTTTCCTACCATAACCTATAGTGGAGAAGGACTAATAATCTTTATTGATCATTTGAAAAATTTATTCAGATGTATTCTTGTGCACAATTACCTAGTAATAACATATTCCCTACTTTAATTGATATTTTATGCATAAAATTAAAAAAATCATTATGTAGAGTTATTAGCTGTAAATTTTAATTTATTTTGTTTTCGAATTATCTTTATAAAGAAACTCATGATATATATAATAATAATAAATGATTAAAGAATATATTCAATTTCAAGGAAATTAATATGAGATATAAAGTATGGTTGTAAATATTAATAATAATATATTCCTAATACATACAACCCATGGAATGTGTGAACAATGGTCATGTATTGATTTAAAATGATTATACAAGCTTATTTATTATAAAGATAAAAATAGATCTAGTACTTGATTATTTTCAAAGGATGGGTCTAGAAATAATTAATGAATAAGATAAATATATTCCTTATAAAATTATTTATCAACCATAAATCCATGTGATGATTAAATCGGAATGGACAAATGGTATGGAGCTTCGGAAGAATATTAGATTCATTATAGTCTTCATCCTTGATTTTGGCAGAGTGACACTTTTTCAGAACCATTTTCAATTCCATTAATAATAGGAATGAAATATATTTTCCAATAGATTAATATTTCTTTATTATCGAATCATAATTTCATGTATTATGATGTAAAGCGATTGAAATGAGTATTTGTAGTGAAATTGTGTGAACAAGGATATTAAAAAGATTGTGTCTTGGTTCATGGTATGTCTAAAATTTAAATATGAGAGACATAAGACTAAATATATATTACAGCCATTACACATTATCATATGGAAATGGAAAAACATCTGCATGGTTCAGTTTTTTCTTGTAACCCAAAACTTTTTAAGCGGTCAATTCTATAAGTGTTATATTCAATCAATATATAAAAAAACAAAGTCATTGCAATCAGATAATATTTATCTCTATATAATCTTGAAATGATATACAATATATAAGTGTTAATATTTTATATAGTACAAACTTATATTGTATTTA
This sequence comes from Viscum album, assembly GCA_963277665.1. NCBI lineage: Eukaryota > Viridiplantae > Streptophyta > Magnoliopsida > Santalales > Viscaceae > Viscum > Viscum album. The sequence goes on along the minus strand of OY728143.1, from coordinate 1,511,045,022 downwards.
ATCAGGATCTATGGTTTACCATGATGTTCTATGAATGTCTTCAACAAAAATTTCATATAGAGTTGTGATTTGGGATTGTGTATTTTCCTTCAAAAGGGGTTTTGTCTAAGACAGATATTCAAAAAATAGATTATATATTGAGATCATGTTCAATATATTTCAATGGTTTTTCGTATGAACTCTTTCCTCTAGTTTTGTTTTTATATAATAATTAATTTAACTTGAGGGAAATGAATTGAAACATGTATTGTTAAGAAACAAACACGTGGATAAGGAGAGTCATGATATTCTTGAGGTATGTCTCATAATATTATATCATTAAAAAATTAATCATAACAATTTTCTTGATGAGTGGGATATTAACATCAATCTCTTAGAACATTTGTATACTCGTAAGCTTATGCCTTAATAATGAAAAATTGAAGAACCCATTTTTTTAGAAATATTATTTTAAAAGATATTTGAATTTCAACATTAAAATTCTTCTATATGATAAATTGTTATTTTTTCTATGATGATAAACCCAGATAGTTTTCTCAACTACTCCTTTATAACAAAAAGGGGGTTTAAAAACTAAGAAAATAGTTTCGTGGAAATCTGAGTATCTCAAATTTTAGTAACAATATTAATACATAATATTAATGTAATTAAATATTAATTTCTTCATGCTTGTTCATTTGTATATTTCATTACAATGTGTTTTGGTAAATATGGGTGAATCCAGGGATAGAACAAGTATCCCCCTATAGTGATATATTTTTCTCAAAGACATATCTACCACCATCGAAATAATTTATTTTTGATTTGGAATATTGGACCATATATCAACATAATGATTCAAGATTTGCGTGGAATGAAATCAACCAAAATTAACTTGCACAATATATCTAGGAAATCATGATTACGGCCTAAGGATCAACTGCTAATGGGTTTATGTTATTTCATTCACCTTATGATTTTATATTCAAATTTATATATTTATAAATATATATGAGAATATACTTATATATGTGTGTAAATATTGAAATATGTGATAATAAATTTCACATTTTCAAGAAATAAGGACCTTGTGAATGAATTTGGTGTCATATTTATTGGGTTTACTTGTGTTTTAATTTGTGTCATGGGTGGCCAGACAAAATTGGCTGAGCATGCACATATGGAATCAATTTATAAGTTCATCATTGGGGTGAGTTAAATAAATATTTCTCAACTTTTTAAATTATCATATGTCAATTACCATACCTTATTATAAATTTTACAGTTGATAATAGATTCATGGGTGATAGAGATGATGATGAGAGTCTCTTTTTCAAGATGATACACTCATGGGGGTTCCTCAGACCAAGATGTTGGAGTTTGACAGTGTCTAGATATTTGGTATGTTTGGGCAATAGTGTTAGGTGTAGGGCCTTGTTCTTTTATTTTAGATTATTTTTTATTTATTCATATTAATGTTCATCCTAGTGGGTGACTAGTTTTTTAGGTATGACATGGTTGTTAGTGTAATATATAATATTTATTTATTCATAAAAATTGTTCTATTTCAGTTTCTTAAGGATTATGAGCTATATATATTTACTATTTTTTCTTATAAATAATTATTTAAGTGGATTGATTATTTGGATATCATTGAATAGTATCCCCATTGTTAAACCTTAGGACCTAGCAACTATATTTATACCGCTAGTGTATATGGAGGTGCGCATGAGGCCTCTCAGAGAACCGACATGGAGCACCAGATTAATGGAATCTAGAATGGTAACCTAAAAATTGGTATCAGATAAGTTCATTTCATTATATTTAATATTTTGGATATAATAATGTGGAGTATATGAAATTTTTTGTATCCTAATATTGATCTTTAATTGGTGTTTTGGGGACACTTGTTGTCGTGATAACTTCTATTTTATAGGGGTATGTTAATTATTTTCATGATTTGTGATGTTATAGATGTATATGATTTTTTAATTGGGAGAAGAATGTGTTATGTGGATTCTAGTATTTATTGTGGATTTATGGATCTTATCCCATTTTCATGATTCCAATGTTCAGATTCAAATCTTTTCCAACAAGGGAAATAGGCATCTCTTGCGTCATATTTAGTATGAAGGATTCATATGTTATTGGCCTTCTAGTTTGTGTCTTTATTGATGTAAGATTCATATTTTTTAATGTTTATACAAAAATTATGTTTTAAATGTAGGTTAATTTAATTATACTCAATTTATCTTAATTTTATTCATATTTTTTTCCTAATGGTATTTAATTTGGATTTATTTTGAGGTGTTCCAATGTCACGAACCAGATCTGGTCACCACTAATACTAGCACCAAATCCAGCCCATGACAAGACCTGAAGGGCGTTCCCTATCACTACGGGATGTCCCAAATTCCTGGGTATTAATTAATTAGGTTTCGGAATGATTTACCTGAGTATGAAATCCTAAAATTGTATAAACAATCCATAATAAGAATATAATGTTTTCATTCAAAACAAGACATAAGAAAAAAACTGAATACATGTTTTTAAATATGGTAAAAGTGGTAATAATAATAGTAAAAAAGTATAAAGTCATCCAAAATGACTCCACATGATATTGGGTCTTCACCCTAGAGCTGTCTCTACAACACCGAACCATAGGAGGCGACTAACATCACGATCCGCCTTCACCCAAAGGATTTACCATTGACTGTGTCAAACAAAATGACATATACACACGCCCAAGGGGTTTAAGTAGAGTTTGTTCCTACTCCCAATAGGATTACACCAGTATATTCCAATGAGTATGTAATATAATTTAAAAATGTAAGCAGTTCTAATATCTAAAGGAAAGCAGTGAAAAATTCCAAGAAACACGACATTGAATTGAAAATATTTCTCAAACTATAAATTTTAGAATGATAAAACATTTAAATAAGAAAGTCTATCATCTATAATGTACATCCAAATAGACCATATGAAATGTTAAATACCACATATCCAATGGAAACCAAAATAGGGAACACCGAAAAGAAACTAGATAGTCTTGGGACCTATGTACCTTATACCTCATTATAATTTAACCATGTCAAAAATCCTTTCCCGTGAATTAAAAACTAGTAGAGAACATTACAATAACCTATTGGTCCCAAAATATCTTCCATATAGTTTATTTATAGTTTTCAATATCTATTTAATCTGTGAAATAGGGACAAAACCCTTCTGGTTCACTAGTCTTACTAGTAAATATCATCCAATTTAGGTACCCAAGATCCCCCCCATTGTGTTCAATAAATTTCATCATGCTACATACATATATTTCTCAAAAAACACTCTTATTGGTCACATTCAAACAATATAGTTTTTATACACACATTATAAAACGTAAAAAACACAACAAAACATTTTGAATTTCATAAAACTACTCTTCCAAACATCATATTATTTTTCACCCAAAACTCCTTGAAATCCTAAATTTACAGACCATGTGTACAATAATAAGTCACCAAAATAAAAATTTCAGCCCCATTCCTTTTCAATTAATCCATAAAATCAATTATAGGGAATCCCCATATGAACCAAGACATGATAGAATTTTAAAACCTCCATTTTCACACAATCATGACACTTAAATTCCATATGGTTAAAAACACCACTAAAACATATTTTCACAACAAAAAACAATGGAAATAAACATTAGAAACAGTATATTAAGCCATAATAAATTTCAATAAAATCAAATAATCAATTATTGGTTATCCAAAAATGATATAATATAATATTTCTCTGAAAAACACCCAATTTCAAAATAAAATTTCTCTAAAATTTGTTTTCATTCAAAGAACCACTGAAACCAATTTTGAAGTAACATTAATATGAAATAAACAATAAAATATCATAAAAACAGAATTAAAAGTCAAAAGAATTTCACACACAATGTAATCACCTTCCAAATTTGTTAAAACCATGAATCCTTTGTTCGAAAACTCAAACGCTCCACTACCGCACCTCAATGAATGTAGATCAAGCCTAAAAACAAAATATTCAACCAAGAAAATCCAAGGTTAAACCCTAGGATAGAAACCATAACATTTTTTAATTTGTTATTTCAATGGAATTGAAATAAAGTTCATGAAATGGGGATTAACCATGAGGTAGAAACAATTACATGATATTGTTTGATGTTCCTCCACAAAACCCCTTCAAAATAATGATCCAAGAGAGTATTTAGGTGATTGGGAGACTGAAAAGGCTATAAGGATTGAATGGGGGAAGAAAGATCCCTATTTTTATAAGTACATGGATGGAAAAGATTTAATTTTAACATATTTTTATTGACATAGACCTAGGTGCATAGTTTGTGTGTACCGTTTGGAGAACCGTGCACCTAAACTGTGCCCCCTCTATCCTTCCCCCAAAACATATTCAAAAGCCACAAAATTTTTTGGAGAATTAGGGGGGACTAAGGGAGTATGATAGGATAAAAAATATTAGAAATATATGTTATTTTAATGATGAACATGGGTGTAAAATTTCTCCCCACAATGAAAACATTATGTCACGAAAACTCAACTAGAGGCTTGATCAGAAGCCAAGAATGGGTACTCATCATCCACCCAAGAATTTCCCTCCAAGGTCTCATGTGTATCATTACCATGCTACTAATGAACCCAGACCTATGGAATAGACTTTCCCTAAATAACTTTTTCTTGTATGTACACAATTCACACCGACCGCTCAATAACAAATAAATCAGGCTCGATATCCTGTTCTTTCCAACTAAGCCCATGGGATGGATCTGTGTTATATTTATTCAACTATGATACATGGAAGACATCATGGATGGATGTCAATATATATGCTAAATATAGCCCATATGCCACCTACCCGATATGCTCAGTGATCTCAAATGGTCAGAGAAACATAGTTGTCAGCTTCCCTTTTTTTCCGATCGACGATGGCCTAGATTAGGGGCCACATCCAAGAATACCTTTTCATTAAAAAACTCCATGTCCGTATGTCTCATATATGCATATGATTTTTTGTGAATATGTTCTATCTATATACACTTCCTAATCAACTTTAACATATTAGATGTCTCCTGCACCAGACTCGGCCCCAGTAGTGAGGTCTCACCTACGTCAGCTCAATAGTGGGGGAACTAAAAGGCCTACCATAGAGATCCTCAAAAAGAACCATTATAATTGATTATTGGTAAATTTTCTTATAAGAGAAATAAACAAATCCCAAATGGATATCCCAGAAAATTCCAAAGTCCAATTTACATGCACTGAGCATGTCCTCGAAAATCTGATTCGCCCGCTCTGTCTGACCATCCGTTTGAGGGTGGAATGACATGATAATTTTGATCTAAGACCCCAAGGCCTTTTGAAGGAAATATGAAAACCCAGATGTTAATAGAGGATCTCTATCTGACATAACTACTGACGGAACACCATGGAGGCTTACCACCTCCTAAAGATACAAAGGACGCTACTCATCCACATTAGTTATGTCTCTATTCAAAATGAAGTGGGACAATATTTCCAAATGAATAATCACAACCAAATTTTAATTCATTCTTCGACATTTATGATGTAAGGTAGCAATAAAGTCCATGTAAACCTTTTCCCACTTCTTGGAAGGAATTGATAATGGCTGGAAAAAAATGGAGGGCCTATGATTCTCTTCTTTCATGTACTGGCATGAGTAGCATCTCTCAAAAATTTAATCTTTGTACCATCGCATACCGGGCCACAATAACTACCTTATCAACTCATAATACATTTTGGTGGCACCTGAATAGATAGCCCACTGAGACTGGTGGATATCTTGCATCACTATCTTCTACAGAGGTAACGACACTACTGAATGGATCTTGAAGCACAAGATGCCCTCGGGTGATGATGACCAATCAGATAACATCTCCCCACCATGAATAAGATACATTGAGAGATGTAAATGATCATCACTAGGCTGTTCACGCTGAATATATCCATGAGATAAGGATTCAACTGACCTCTCTCCAAGAATTCCCCCCATTTTATCCTTTGTCTCCACATGCATCTGAGCAAAGAGTCCCATCAAAGTTCACTCCTCACTATATGTCCTCAAATCCTACACTAGAAATCTTCAACTGAAGGTTTCAGCCCCCACATTACCCTTTCTTATGGTATAGACAATGTCAATGTAAAACCCCTGCAGGTAATCGATCCAGCAATGCTACCTCATAATGAGGTCCTTCAATGAGAAAATTTAGGCCTCAATTTTGTTATCAGAGTAGACCATAAACTTTTTCCCAAAGAGATAGTGAGTTTAGGTATTCAAAGCATGCATCACTACTTCCAATTCCAATTCGTGGGTCTTGTAATTCATTTTTGTGGGAGGATATGGATATATCAATATGAAACAACGTGATCATCCTAAATATTCACGCTCTCAAGTCCCATAGCAAAAGTTTCTCAATAAACCACATAACCCTTTATAGACACTGGAAAAATCAGCATGAGGGAGGTTTTCAACCACCAATTCAGCTCCTCGAAGGATGCCTGGAATTCTAGGCCCCATATAAAATTCAACCCATTCAGGGTGAATGTAGTCATCAGTGATGAATGACAAGAGAAATCATGAGTAAATATCCTTTAATAACTAGACTGACCATAGAAACTATTAATCTCAAACACATTATTCGGTTTCTCCCATTACATAACTGCACTAATCTTCTCAGGGTTAACTGAAACTTCCTACTCTAAAATCACAAACCCTAAAAATTTCACCTCCCTAATCCAGAAAGTGATCTTTGACAAAATTGCATAAATGTGATGCTCTATCAAAGTACCCAGAATGGTCTGTAAGTGATGTTCATGTTCCTCTCCAGATACCGAATAAACTAGTATGTCATCCACAAACCCCAAAACAAATGAATTGAGATACTAATGGAACACCCTATTCATGATTTCCATAAAGGAAACTAGATAATTGGTCAATCTGATGGACATAACCAAATACTCATAGTGGTTATACCTACTTTAGAAGGATGTATTTGGGATATCTTCCTCTTTCACCTTGAGTTGATTGTAACGACCCGGAATTTTCATGTAAATTTTTATTATTAAATTGGAATTTTACAAGTCCGTGAAAATTGAAGGCGTGAGATTTAGAGGCCCGGAGTGCTCAAAATTAATTTATGAACTTATTCTTGGGTATATTCAGTAAATATGTGAGGAGTTTTTTCGAAATTTTTAACTGTTTCTCAGAATTGAAATCTGAGGGCACCGTTGAACTCGTAACATCTGTATTCACCTAAGAAGAATTTCACTTCGATGGTTGATGTTCGGGGGTAAAAGTTAGTTTTAGGGGTTTTCAAGTAAGAATAAAATAAAAATAAAATGTGGTAAATTTTTATTTTTATTTGCAACAACCATTTGGGTGTTGGGAGGCGGGGTCCATTGGAACTACGCTTCCAATTGGGAGTTAGTGGTAGCGAACACCAGACCATAACCTCAAACGAGAGGATAAGGTGGTGGGGACCACCTAGGTTTAAACCCCCCCTGAAACCAACCTTTTGAATGGGAGAAACCCCCTTGAAACTCCCACATAAATGGTAAAACCCCTCAACTCCCTAATAAATATGTGGGGGGGAACTTCAACACCTCCACAATTTATTTTTTCCAATGTACATAATTTATTATTATCAATCATCCCCATTAATTAATTGTGCCAACACATCAATTAATTAATTAAACCTTTTTGAATATTATGACAATGATATAATAGAGATTTCAATCTATTATTTTGGCTACGAAGTCACTTTGGTGGAATTGGGGAGATGAAGAACTTGGGAGAAAGCTTCCAATGAAGAATGCTCCCCTGATGAAGAACGCCGATGAATAATTCCTTCGACTACGAAGAACATCCTCGACCTCGACTTCGACTTTCTTTCTCAGAACTTCCTCCTACGTAGGGCATGTTAGTTTACAACGAATCGACGTCCGCCTTCTTGCACTAACGTTAACCAACAATGAGAAAGTTAGTGGATTTCTTGTGAATGATTTTAGATACCCATGATCTTCCATTCTAGAACAAGGAACGCGGATCAACTTTCTAACTATATGATTCGCATATGTTTTCCTTTTGCGGGTATTGGGATTAATCATTGAGATAGGGTTTGATGTGATTCATTCTTGTGAGCCACTTGATACCAATCTAGTAGAGGGAGTGTGGGCCAAACTAACATGTCCGATCCTCTCAGTAATCGTAGTGTTTTATTGCGGAGTTCTTCAAAATTAAAAAAGGTGACGAATGCCAGGAAGGCAACAAAGGCAATGATGCCGCCACACATGGCCTCCACAACCTACACTTCCCCTGCTGCGTCCTGCACCGCAGCCAACCGAACCAGCCCCTCAACCCCTCACGACACCTCGACTGAACCGGTTGCACCCCCACATCGTTCCCCAGCCGAACCGCCCTCGTGGTTTCCACCAATCTGGTGGCGCCGCCACAGGCCGGGTCGTGCTGCCCTGGTTGCGATGTCCATTGGATGAACTAGCCCTGGCCACCCCTGCCTCCAAGTTGAACCAACCCCGAAGACCCTAGTCACCTGACCTACCAACCAAACCAGCCCTGGTTGGGCCACTGTCCCGGCTGAACCAGCACCAGTCATTCCACCTTCTAGCCTAACCCGCAGCAGTCGCGAGACCCGCTAGACGAACCGGCCCCGGAGGCGCCACCTCCGCTTCTAGGCCAAGCCGCCACAAGCCGTGCCATAGTAGACCTCTAAGCCGAACTGGCCTCATTCCCATGGCCAATCCTATCTTGTGAAGTGCTCTAGGATGAGCCTCCCAAGTGGAACCTTCCGGGATGAACCTCTCCTGCATCGACTAGTGGCTGGACAGGGCCCTCAAGGTCGTTCCGCACCCACATGGCTCTCCACGGCCCCTTTCGGCCGTCTGGACATGGACCAGCCAGCCGGGCCAAAAACAATGGGATGGCCCACCCAACGGGCTGGTCCAGACCCAACATGTTAGGCCGGGTTGACCTGAACCGGGTCGGTCCGACCGGGTCGAACCGGACCCGGGCCCACTGAGCTCCATTACACTTCTTCGGCCATATCATTTGCATTGGAAGTCTGTTGGATGAAATGTTAGTGGCGTTGGAATTTTTAGAGAAAGATGGACTTTTTGAGTATACCCTCATGGTGTTTTGGGTACAGTTGTGGTATGGTCAGGTTGGATGAAATACAAATCCAACCGGGCCCCTGGGACTAAAATGATTATAACTCACAGACCGGGGATCTGATTGACGTGTCGTCAGTTGTGTTGATATCCTTATTACATGGAGGACCATTGGGATAATTCTTCGTGGGAATACATGTCAGTTAGAGTATAGACCAGTAACATGTGGAGCGGATCCTTCCAGATATGAGAGAGCATAGTGTGGAGACCTTGTATCTGGATGAGATGTGACGACTATTGACCGTTTTGATTCGAAGTGACTCTACCATCCTAGTGGAGAGTGCCTTGGTGTCACAGCAGTCCCACGGTGGGGAGTGCCTCTGTGTGACACTGCAGACCCTTGATACATGACAGGATTAGTACCTTAGTAGTCTAAGGATAGTGGGTAGCGCGCTTGGTGTCGTGGCATGCCCACCGTACTCGACAAATATGGGGTTCTCCAGCAGCCGAGGTATCGACAATGTGACTGGGGATGTTATATGATATTTCCCATTGAATAAAATACTAGTTGAGCTGAGTCTATTATTCTAATTTTTCCTCATGATTGAGATGGATCACTTGATAACATAGGTATATGTATGGGCATATGTATATGTAAGGATATCTATTTATTTTCATACATTGTGGTTTATCTTTGTTGGATTTTGTGAAACCTTTAGAGTCGTGGGGTCCCTACTGAGTATCATTATACTCACCCATACATGGGTTATTCCTGAACCTTATTATGTTGGATGCAGATGACGGAGAATGCTGACTGAGGTCGAGAGTACTAGGACTGGATGATACCTGGAGGTGGACCTTACAACGAGTCGGTACACGGAAGAGACAGACAGATGTGGAGGGCTAACGAGGTGATTTGTACCTACCCTTCATGTAGAAATCTCATAGGATGACCCATCAGCTGACTTTCACTTTCTTCTGTTGTATTAGATCACATTTTTACTTGTACTTTACTGTTGGTCTTGTATTACAGCCCCCCTTTTACATTCTGCACTCGTTTGTTATGTAGTTTTACTTGGTGTTTTGTATCATGTTATATTCTTGTTTATGTATGCTTTCAGGTTATAAAGGCAATGCCTTCCATGTTTTAGGTAATTATGACTTTGGAGCTAGTCACTAGCCCCAAGCCTATGGAAGGCGGTCTTGGGGTAGTCATGGCATGGGCCCTCTGGGATGGGTCATGAAATATTTGTATATGAGGAGTTGGTTCCACCACAGAAGTCAGGACACTGGTGTATTTTTGTGTAGAAATATAGTTAAGTGTAGTGTGTGTGGTTTTCAGTTCAGGGAGTCCAATGTTTATGAGGCGGTCAACGTATCCATACACCAGGACCCTAACTTCTGGTTTCCTACTCGGTGCACGACAACACTGATTGCGTGTGTGTTTTCAAAAGTTTCTGTTATGTCAACTAACTAGGTCTGCTCACCAGGTATAGCATTTTAACTATAGCAAACCTGTTTTCTTTTTAGGATTCCTCCATGTAGATAGCCAGTTAGGGTTCTGATAATTTTATGCACATATATCCCACCGATCGATGAGGCATCGGTGTAGGTCCCTTTTCAAGTTGATGCACCAATGGAGGCACCAGCGGTACCACTCCTCGTTGTGCCGCCGATTCCACCATCCCCAACAGTAGACAGCGCACGCCGCTTGAGCACGTTGCATGCCACTTGTGCACGTTGCACGAGTTCTAGTGCCAGTGGGCACCTATGTTTAGGGTAGAGATGGACCCACATGCTTCTGAGGATTGACTGGAGACCATGGTGAGAGTTTTTTGACTCGTAGGGACACCAGTTGATCTCATGGTTATTCTTACTACCATCCTTCTATAGGCAGCAGTGGGCAGATGGTGGATCTTGATTCTCTAGGTCCATGATGAGGTGACACTTTTATGGGCATAATTCGAGAGCCTATTTTGGGAAGATTTTCTTCTAGTGAATCTTCACACATTGTGCATACAAGATCTACTTCATCTGCAGAAGGGAAGCATGACTGTATCTTATTACTCAGTGAGGTTCACTGACCTGTCATGCTTCACCACCGATATGTTGAAGGACCCATTCTTCAGGGCCCAGACAATTGAGCAGGGACTTAGGTGGGAGATCAGAGCTTCAGTGATCTCACTCAGCATCCCAATGTAGGTAGGGGTGTTAGAGAGAGTTATCCTAGTGGAGAGTTTCCATACCGAGCAGTCTCCAATAGTGAGATCCACCACAAGTCAACACGTAGAGGAATATTCTGTAACTGGCAGTAGACTGATGCTGTAGAGGTCCAAGAGAACCATATCTACAAGTGGACGAAAACATGACTCCAGATCGGTTGTGTGTGGCACCCGAAGCAGATGCAGACATGTGAGGAATGGGTAGTGTTTCACGTGCAGCAGGTAGGATCAAATGGCTCATGACTTTCTGACCCGCCATTCTGGTGATCAACAAACAGTCGAAGGACCGCCCAAGGAGAGATAGAGGTATAATCGAGGAAGTATGCATGGATCAGGGAGATGTTGCAGAGGAGCTGGCCGTGCAGCTGGAAGTTGCGACAATTCGAGGTGTTGCCACCACCACCACCAGGAGGTCAACCCTGACAGCATGGAGCAGGTGGATAGGGGAGAGCTCAGCTCTAGGCACTTAAGACCTATGATCATGGTGCACAGAGATGATATGAGGTACGATCTTTGTCTACTCTACCATAGATTCAGTAAATATACACATAGTTCCCAAACATTGTTTTATTTCCACTACCCTCCTTTGGAGCCCATATATTCTGACAGATTCCTTGGCTCGATCCTTATGGATAGAGACTTATACGGGACAAATTTCGACAATTACACACCAGTGCCGGTGGTGTGAGCTTACTCTCGAAGGTGAGATCTTCGGCTGGGATCTTCTAGTAGTAGCATTGAGGCCTTACGGCATCATCATGGGTATGGACTGGTTATATACATTCTGTGCTCACATAGACTATATTAGGGGAAAAGTGCGGTGTGTCCGTACGGATGGAACCGGGTATACCTTAATTGGCGAGAAGAGAGCCTTAGCAGTGTAGGATGGACTTACCTAGAGGAGAGTGAAGCCGATAACTCATCAGTTTGATATCCTTACCCTCAAAGTTGTTGATATGGAGTGTTTGTGCTATCCTGTAGTGGTGAACGAGTATGCATATGTTTTACCAGATGATGTTTTTGGGTCAACCTACTCAAATAGAGGTGGACTTTTACAATGTATTTTACCCAAAGATGACACTGTTATCTACACCATCGTATCATAGGGCTCTTGTGGAGCTTCGCGATCTGCGGGTATAGAAATAGGACATACATATGAAGGGATTCATTCGAACCAATGTTTCTCCTTGGGCGGCCCTGATTCTATTCGCCAAGAATCCATATGGGAGCTTCCGACTTTATGTGGACTATCATCAGCTGAACCAAGTGACCGTGATGAACATGTAACTACTCCTTAGGATTGAAGACCTATTTGATCAGATAAAACGATCATGGTTGTTCTCAATGATTAGAATTAGATCAGGCTATCACCAGAATAATGTTCGAGATGTGGATTTGTAGAAGACGACTTTCAGAAGACGGTACAAACATTATGAGTTCTTGGTTATGCCATTCGGCTATATCAAGGCTCTAGAAGTCTTCATGTTCTCATGAACGGGATCTTTTAGTCGTACCTGGATCGCTTTGGAATGGAATTCATTGACAACATTCTTATCTACTCAACATATAAGGAGGATATTGACTATCACTTGCGGGTAGTACTGGACACACTCTGAGAGCACCAGCTTTATGGTAATCTCATGAAGTGCCAGTTTTGGATTCGATAGTTTCACTTCTTGGGACATGTCATATCAGAGGTTAGAGTTGTAGTGGATCCAGCGATGATTGAGGCTGTACTTTCATGGGAGCCACCTTGGAGTGTGACATTGGTACAATTTTTTCTGGGTTTTTCTTGTATATTACAGAAGGTTTGTCCCAGATTTCTCTAGAGTGGAATCACCACTTTCAACCTTGATGATTAAGGGGAAACCCTTCATTTGGTCAGAGAAATCCCAGCATAGTTTTCAGGAGCTGGGGTAGAGGCTAACTAGTGCCCCCATCTTTAGGCTTCTTGAGGAGGGTGTAGGGTACAGATTTTACTACGATGCATCAAGGACCAGACTCGGATGTGTCCTGATACAGGACCAAGTAGTGATCGAATGTGGTTCTAGACTGCTAAGACAACACGTGCATAATTACGCTACCCGTGACCTAGAGTTAGCAGCAGTTGTCTTCGCCTTGATGACGTGGAAGCACTATCTGATGGGAGAATGTATTACAGTCTACTCTGATCACAAGAGTCACTGGTATCTCTTCTTTCAGAAGGACATGAACCTAAGACAGTGACATTTACTTCAGTTCCTCTAGGACTATGACTTCAAGATAGTCTATACACCTGGGAAGGGGAACGTTGTAGCAGATGCACTCAGCAGGAGGTCTGGTATACTGCAGCTCGGTGAGGCGATGGAGCAGCTATACACTTTGCTTATATCCTTTGTGGAACTTGGTGTAGCAGCTTTCCTTTAGTCTCTTACAGTCAATCCCCCACTTCTTCAGTGAGTCAGGGAGACAAAATGTGGGGATGCTGACTGTGATACTCGACATGATCAGATATCTACAGGGCAGGCACCTGATGGACATTTTGAAGGTGGGGAGCATGTCATCCTCTTAAGATCAAATACCATGGTACCAGTGTCACGTTAGGAGGATGTGTTGAGGGAGTTCCCCTCATCTCATCTAGCGATACATCCAGAAGTGTTGAATATGTACCAGGATCTCTGACAATTACATTGGAGGTTGGGAATGAAGAAAGCAGTAGCAGAGTTTGTCTCTCGGTGCCTCACTTGTCAGCAAGTGAAGGTAGAGCATGAGGTACCGGCATTCATGGTTCTGCCTTTAGAGGTCCTAGAGTGGAAGTGGGATAGGATATCCATGGACTTCGTGATAGGAATTCCATATAAATCGAGAGGTCATGACTCTATTTGGGTGATTGTCGACCGACTCACCAAGTCAGCCCACTTCCTACTGATTAGAGAGAAACGTTGAGTAGAGAGAATGTGATTCCTCTTTGTGAAAGAGATTGTGCAGCTACATGGAGTATCTTTGAATATTTTCTATGATTATGATTCATGTTTTACTTCCCTACTATGGCAGGGGTTACAAGAGGATTTTGGGATGCATATTCATTTGAGCACTACCTTCCATCCTCATATGGATTGGAAGACTGAGCGAACCATTGATACCCTCGAGGACATGATGTGTGTTTGGGTCCCCGACTTCGGTCGCAGCTAGTAGGATCACTTACCTTTGATGGAGTTTGCATAAAACAACATCTATCACTCCACCATTGGGATGGAACCTTTGGAGGCGTTGTATGGATGACCTTGCAAATCACCTTTGTGTGGGACTAACCCAAGGGAGTTTGCACTAGTGGGACCAGAGATCGTAGGGCTACCACAGAGAAGGTACAGATCATCTAGGAGTAGATGAAGATTGCATAGAGTAGGCCGAATTTGTATGCTGATACTAGACGGAGACATCTGGAGTTTGTGGATGGCGACCACATCATTCTATGGTTCACACCCATACGACGTATACAATGATTTGGCCGAGGTGGAAAGTTATCTACGAGATTCATTCAACCTTTTCAGTTTCTTAGAAGATTATGTGAGGTGACATACCACAATGCTCTTCCACCTCAATTGAACCAGGTGCACGATGTCATCCATGTATCCCATCTAAGGAGATATGTTCATGACCCTTCTCACATCATCGATCATGGAGAGTTTGACGTCGACGATGGGGTGGCTTTTACAGAGGTTCCAATAGAAATTGAGGATCAATAGGATCGAGTCCTTCATTGATGGTTTATACCTCTGGTTCACGTTCACTGGAAGCACGAGATCCTCTAGGAGAGCACATGGGAGCAGGATGCTCATATGCTTTCTCAGTACCCCCACTTGTTCCCTTAGTATGAGTTGTGGATTACAGGGACATAAATCCTGATGTGGGAATAATTTAAAGACCTGTATTTCCATGTAATTTTATTTATTAGATGGAAATTTTATGAGTCCATGAAAATTGAAGGCGCGTGATTCTGAGGCTCGGAGTGCCTGAAATGAATTTCAATACTTTTTTCAATTTTATTCAGTAAACGTGTGAGGATGTTTTTCTATCTTTTGTACCAGTGCTCGAAATTTAAATATGAGGGTATCTTTGAACTCGCAGCGCTGATATTTTCCTAAGGATACTTTCACCTCAATGTCATATGGTCGAGGTCAAATGTTAGTTTTTGGGTTTTTCATGTAAGAATAAAATAATATAAATTGTGTGACATTTTTAGTTTTTATTCGCCACACCCATGTGGGTGGTAAGAGGTGGGGTCCAGTAGAACTAAACTTCCATGTAAAAGATAGTGGCGGGGACCACCAGTCTTTAACCTCCCATGAGAGGTAAAGGTGGCAGGGACCACCTAGGTTTAAACCCCTTTGAACCCCCACCCCCTTGAATGGGAGAAACCCCCTGAAACTCCCATATAAATGGGAAAACACATCAACTCCCTAATAAGGGTTGGGGAGACTCTTAAACACCTCCACAATTTATTTGTGCCAATGCAAATGATTTATTTTGCCAAATATTCCCCATTAATTAATTGAGATAACACATCAATTAATTAATTAATCCTTTTTGAATATTATGCCAATGACTTAATAGATATATCAATCTATTATTTTGGATAAAAATTCATATTAGTGGAATTGGGGAGAGGCGGAACATTGGAGAAAGATCCCAATGAGGAACACTCCATCGATGAAGAATGTCGATGAAGAATTCCATTGACTACGAAGAACGACCTATAGCTCGACTTAAACTTTCTTTCTCGGAAACTCCTCAGATGTAGGATGCCTTCCTCTACAACGATTCGACGTCTGCCTTCTGGCGCTAACGTCAACCGAAAATGATCATGGTAGGGGATTTTTGTGATGATTTTATATAATCGTTTTCGTCCCTTCTTGAAAAAGGAACGTGGATCAACATCTTAACTAGTTGATCCACATATGTTTTCATTTTGCGGGATTTGGGATTAATCATTGTGGGAGGGTTTGATATGATTCATTCTGGTGAACCTCTTGCTACCACTCTAATGTGGAGAGTGTGGGCCAAACTAACATGGCATGTAATCTCTGTAACTCTTGTGTTGTCGTGTAGAGTTCTTCAAAACAGAGGAAGGCGATGAATGTGATGAAGGTGATAAAGGAAACAACGCTGCCACTGGTGGCCTCCTAACCCGCACCGCCCCAATGACGTCACTCACCAACGCATTTAGAACCGTCCCTACGACCACTCACTGTGCCGAGGATGAACTGGTCGTGCCACCTTGTGGTTCTCCAGCCGAACCGCCCCTTGGTATTTGACCTTCCGGTCGAGCCACCCCGGGTCGGGCTGAGCTGCCCTGGCCACACCATCCACCTGCCAAACCGGCCCTGGCCACCCCGACCTCCTAGCCGATCTAGCCCTGGACACCCCAGCCAAAACGACCCCTATCAAACCATCTTCCCAACTGAACCAGCCCCGGTTGTGCCACACTCTAGCTGAACCTGCCCTAGTCACGCCACCCGCTAGACGAACCGGCCCCGTTCGTGCCACCCCAGCCCCCAGGCCGAGCTACACTGAGCCACGCCACCCCGGCCCCCGGGCCGAGCAACCCCGAGCCGCACCCACACGGTCCTTTGAGTCAAACTGGCCCCACGCCCTGGGAAGAGCAACCCTCACGGAGCCCTCCGGGCTGAGCCACCCCGAAGCGCCTTCAGGGCCGATCATCCCACGCGCTGACCCACGGCTCGACAGCCCCCTCACTGCTAGTCCTCGCCCTCATGGCTCTCCGCGGCCTGCTGGGCTGGGCCCAGCAGACCAGGACAAACCCAATGGGCTGGCTTTCCCAACGGGTCGGTCCGGACCCAATGGATCAAGCCGGGTCAACCTGAACTGGGTCGGGCCTGGTCGGTACGACCGAGTTGGGCCTGACTAGTGGCCACTACACCCCTTATGCTTCTTCAGCCATATCTTTGGCACTAGATAACTATTTGAAAAATAGTCAGTGGTGCTAGAATTATGGGAGCGAGACGACCCTTTTGAGTATACTCTACTAGAGTTTTGGGTATATTTGAAGTACGACCAGGTTGGAGCATGTAATAATCCAATGTGGCCCCTAGGACTAGAAGAAAAATAACTCACAGACCTGGTGTCTGATTGATGCACCGTCAGTTGCGTTGAGACCCTTATATTGTGGAAGGAATTTTAAATACTATTCAGTGGGACTTCGTGAAATTTGGAGTATCAACTAGCATCTTGTGGAGAGGATCCTTCTGGTGACTACCAAGCATAGTGCAGAGACCTAGTAGCTGGTTGAGACCTCACGACTGCAGACCATTTTGACTCGGAGTTACTCTACTTTCTCAGTAGAGAGTGCCTTGGTGTCTCAGAAAACCCATGGTGGGGAGAGACTCTGTGTGATGCAGAATACCCATGGTACTAGACAGGAGGATTACCTTATCATGCTTTGAGGAGGAGCACTCTTGGTGACGTCACAGACCCATGGTGGGGAGAGCGCATAGTGATGTGGAAGATCCATAGTACTCGAAAGGAAAAGTACCTCAGCAATCCAAGGTTAGAGGGGAGCATGCATGGAATGGCGACATGCCCACTGTACTAGGTAGAGGAGGATTTCTCCAGTAGATGAGGTTTTGACAATGTGACTGGGAATGTTACTTGATACATCCCCTAGAATAAAATCCTGGTTGAGTAGAGACAGATTTTCTCTGTTTTCCTCATGATTGAGATGGATCACGTGATAACATAGATATATGTGTGGGAATATACTTAAGTAAGGTTATCTGTTGATTTTATACTTTTTGGTTTATCCTAATTTGATTTTGTGACATTTTGAGGGTCTCAGGGTCCCTACTGAGTATCGTTATACTCACCCCTGCATGGCCTATACCCGCACCTTGTTGTGTTGGTGCAGAGAACAGACAATTCTGACTAATGCCGAGAGTACAAGTGCTAGACAGTACATGGTGGTGGACTGTATAAAGTGTTAGTAAAAAGAGGATATGGATGAATGTGGAGTGTTGACGAGGATATCAGTACCTACACTACTGGTATGAATATCATAGGAAGACCCAGCATCGGTCATTCTTTTTAATCTGTTGTATTTTATCAGAGTTATAATTGTACATTACTGTTGGGCATGTATTCTGGCCCCCTTTTACTTTCAGCACTCTTTTTTAATATAGTTTTACTCTTTGTTTTCATATCGTGCTGTGTGCTTGGATACGTATGCTGGAGGTTATAAAGGAAGTGCCTTCCCTGTTTTAGGGAATTACACCTTTTATGCTTGCCTCCATCCCCTGGACTATGGAAGGCAGTATTGGGGTTGTCACAGCACATGACTCAGGGGAGGGTTTGTGTCATTGATGGTATCCTCATTGCATGTTAATTTTTGAATACCCATTTTCCTCCTTCAACTAAATAAATTAATCATCTATTCTAGGAAAAGGGTATTTTGTTCTTAATTGTTACCTTATTAATCATCTGGTAGTCAACACAAAACAGAAGGGATCCATCAACCTTTTTCACGAACAACTCAACAATGACCCATGGAGAGACACTCTGGTGAATGAATCCTTTGGATTCCAAGTCATCTTGATGTATCTAAAATTAAATCAACTCGGTGGTGGCCATGTGATATGAATGATGAGATATTATTTGTATTCCCAATGCTAGATCATTTGAGTACTCCATATCACTTTCTAAGGGGAAATATAAAAAATCATTTTGGAATAACTTTTTAAATACATTCAACACATGAGTTAGTGCACCAACAGGGTCAAGAACATCATTCTCGGGTGAAAGCGATGATAATTGTATGATAATACTTCCCATCTATGGGATTGAAGGTCATGAGTGACTCGACTGAGTATCTCATTCTCCATGAAAAATTTAACGACTCTTATTAGGTGTCGTGAAACTCACTCGTTGCCAATTGAAATAGATGTGTTCATGGAAGTTTACCAGACAATCAATTCATTGTATCATGTCAAAACGATCCATATCTAAGACAAAAAGTTCCCAATCCATCTCAATCGCTGAGACAGAGAGTGAAAATGATATACACCTAAATCATTGATCCTTCTTCTTTCCCAGGGGCGTCACTCACTCCATAGAAAAAGTCAACAAATTCGTTAAGAAAATCATCTTATCAACAAAAAAAGAAGAAATGGATGAAACGTATGAACTATTATCAAAAATAGCATTAGCTATAAAATATGTGATCAGTACGGTACCTCGAACGATCGACGGTACCACCTATGACCCTTATGGTGCCTTATCTGCTAAATGGAGATATCTTGTCTCTACATGAGTATAACCTCTAGTCTATGGATGTTCCCTAAAGTAACTATTCCTAGAAGATGACCTAACCCTACCACCATGACCACCTAATCATATTCCCCCTATCCTTGATGGCTCCGACTCTTCTGGAAAACCTCTTGAAGCAACTGACCATTCCCCACTCATAAGTGTACATGCCACACCGAAGAAGTGCTCAAAATGCACCATACCTCCACACTGGTAACAAGGATTTGGAGAAAATGGGAATACTTTTCAGATGTGCCCTAAATTTCCACACTGGAGGCATATGACTATTCTCACATCTAAAGTCATTGATTAAAACTACAAGGAGAAGTTGTTTGAACTACCACCTCCCTTCTTCACATGTTCATCCCAATTACATTTATTTCTGAATAGATTCCATTTCCCACTATTAATACTAACTCAAAGAAACCATCCCAATATTACATGTTAATATCCACCATGCAAGCCTGATCAACCAACTCAACATAGGCCTAGAGCTTAAACAAGTACACATGGGAGTATATCTCTAGTTACAAGCCTTTCTCAAACCTATGGGACTTAAGTTTCTCATAGGAGAGAATTTTAGGGGAATAATGAACCAGTTCAGAGAAATTGTTGGCATAGTCTATGAAAGAAAGAATACCCTAGATAGGATCCATCAACAATCGGGACATGTTATAAGCCAAGACCATGGGACAGAACTCCTCATTGAAGATATCCTTGAAATCTCTCCAACACATCTTCTCATTCTTCCTAGTCTTAAGTATATATTCCCAGCACATATGGCTAAGGCACTCCAAAATAAAGGAGGCACATTTCACCCTGATATCCTCAGGTTAATCATGGAACTCGAACATGTGTTTGATCTTCTCGAGCCATTTTCTACGTCTACGGGTTCTATACTACGTTGAAAAGTGAGAGACATATTTTTCTAGAACACCTAGGCATTTTCCATTCTAGGAACAATCACATACTCTCTAATAGAAACTATAATAAAATCCATTCCCTGTCCTA
This sequence comes from Viscum album, assembly GCA_963277665.1. Taxonomy (NCBI): domain Eukaryota; kingdom Viridiplantae; phylum Streptophyta; class Magnoliopsida; order Santalales; family Viscaceae; genus Viscum; species Viscum album. The sequence goes on along the minus strand of OY728143.1, from coordinate 1,511,024,336 downwards.
GAGCATGGATAGCCTGACCCATGGGCTCGACTAACCTTTGATAAATTGGTGTGGGAAAACTACATCCGACTTCCTCCCTTGTTTGCCTGGGATCTTTCGATGGAGGCATGTTGCTACAAAATGAAACTGTCACAAAACAATAGTCAATACCAAAATTCTGAAAGTTTTCATAAAATACATAGAATATAAGTAATCTAAACACATTATAGAAATACATGAAAAATCTAATCTACCCCTGCCTAATGTCCACGTGTGGTTTTCCACCCACACGCCTCAACTAGAAGTGAGGTAAATTAGACAATTCCAATTTATGATGGTGACTCATGGTAATCAATGAGAGGTATAGGCCTGACACCCTATTTGTGACTAAATCCCCAATCCCAAAAAATCCCACCTCTTGTCAATCCCAACTCATCCCAAAATAGTTATATATCTAAATAACATTGGCCTCCTTTGATACTAATTTTTCAGTAACCGAATCTAGTCTCCACTAATACTAGAACCAAATCCATCCCATGATAATCCTCAAATGAAATTACATATCCACACAATCTAGAACAAGTTCCTGGGTAACAATAAATTCAGTTTAGAAATGATTTACCAGAGTAATAAAGCATAAAACATTAAAAATAATCAATAATATGAATATGAACTTTTCATACGAAACAAGACATAAGAAAAAACTAGAACAGAATACATTTTTTTAAAATAAGTTACAGGAAGAAATAATAATAATAATAATTGTATGATGTTAGTTACAATGACTCTACAAGACAAGGGGTCATCACCCTCGTGTTGTCTCCACAACACCACACCATAGGAGGGGACTAATACCCAGAACCGCCTTTACCTGAGGCTTTACCTTTACTTTGGATAAACATAATCAATTCTATTTACACCCAAGTGTTGTATATAGGGTGTGAGCCTAATCTCAATAGGATACCACACAAATATTACATTTTTTATGCAATACAAGGTGAAAAAGTCAAGATGTTATAATATGTACGGAAAGGCGGTGAAAAATTCCAAGAAATAAAACATTTAATTGAAAACAGTTTTCCAAATAATTTATTCAGAATGTTAACACATTTAAATAAGAAATGTTATATACTGTAATTTATATCAAACACACCATATGATAGGGGTAAATACCACAAATTAAATGATCATAAAAATTGGGAACACCCTTTGGTAACTAGATAGTCTCAGCCCCTATGTACCTTATACCTCGGTGAAACGTAACCATGTGAAAAATAATTTCCCCTGCATGAGACAATAGTAGGGAATAAAACCATAACCTATTTTTCCCACACAAACATCCATATAGTTTATTTAGATTTTTAATTATCCATTTCTCTCAGTGAAATAGGGTCAACACCCATCTGGTTCACCAGCCGTACTAGTACATATCATCCCACATAGGTACCTGGGCTTCCCCCTTTGTGCTAAAAAACATTCATTAAGATACATGAATATATTTTCACATAAAAACATCATTATTGGTATCACACAAACTATATAGTATCAATACACACATTATACCACATAAAACACACAAAAAAAACATTTTGAATATCATAAAACAACTTATCAAAATCTCACATTATTTTGCAACTAAATTTTCGTGAAATCCATACTTTTCATAGTATGTTCACACATATAAGTCACCAAAACAGATATTTATGCTAAATAACTTTTCAATTAATCCATCAATATAAATATAGGTAAGTCCCATATGAAGAAAGTAATGATTTCTTTATAAAACCTCCATTTTCACACAATCATGACCCTTAAATTTCATATAGTTCACAAACACCATTAAAATAGATTTTTTTAGGAAAAAACAAAGGGGATAAACATTAAAAACAATACTTACAGCCAAAAAACATTTCAATAAAATAAAATATGAAACTATAGGGTATCCCCAAATGAACCAATTGAATATTTCTTTGAAATCCCCCCAATTTAAAATAAAAATGGCAATAAACATTCATTTCCCGTTCAAACACCACTAATTTTTTTAATCATCATTAATATTAAATAAACCTGAAAAAACTATAAACACAGCCTAATAAGTAAAAAAAATTCACACAAAATGGAATCTCCTGAAAAATTTGTTTAAACCTTTACTCCATTGTGCGAAAACTCAAACGCACCACTCCCTCACCTAAAGTAAGATAGATCAAGCCTAAAAATAGAAGATTAAACCATGAAAACCCAGGTTTAAACCTTAGTTTTTAATCCCCAAACTCTGGTAATTTCGTACCTCAATAAAATTTAAATAAAATTCAAGAAAAGGGGAGGAACCAAGAGTGAGAAACACTTATATAAATTTGTTTTAAGTTCCTCCACCAAACCCCCCTTCAATATAGAAGATCTAAGGGAGTCTTTAGGCGCTTGGGAGGCTTCATTTTCTGTTAGGGTTGAATGGGTGAAAATGGGAGATCTTGGATAAATCCAAAGAGAGAAAAGATATAATTTTCACACATTCATAATGACCTGACATAGGGGAACAGTTTGTGTGAACTGTTTAGAAAACCGTGCACTCTACTTCCTCCCCTCAAAACATCTTCAAAATCCACCAAACATTGTGGGGGATTAAGGGGACATAGGGGTGATGTTTGGATAAAAATATATGAAATATATGTAATTGTAATGAAAAAATTGGTTGTGACATTGGTGGTGAGGGTGATGAAATAATCCACATGTACCCGAGGTCCATTGACCCTAGTAGGTCAATATAAAACAAGATTCCCCTGTGCTATACACCCTTTATGGTGTTTTTTCATAGGCTTGGGAATATAACATGTTATAACGAATCTATAAAGTGTGTTCCTACATATATTTATTTTAAATTATAATTAACTCACATTCACATATTTTCATCATGTCAGACCAATGAGTACAATGATGATAGGTACCATTTCATTTCATGGAAACTGGACTTCGAGTGTCCATTAATATATACAGTTCCTCAATGAGTTTAACTTTGTGATCTCTTTTTTTATTGTGTTGGGAACTCTGGGGATATGATCTTTATGAATATTCTCAGTGATGTTGGGCCATTTTAGCCTATATTGCAGTTTTTGACCATCCAATTGATTTTGATCATTACATTATTTAGGGAATATTTACCTAAAGCTATTGGTTGGATACCTATTAGCCCTTATTATGAATCAGACCCTAGAAGGTTGACCTTTTTATTGATCAATCGAAACATCCATGTAGGGTTTTAAATAGTTTATGAATTCATTTTTAGAAAGCCTGTTGTGATATATTCTTTTTCAAGACCATTTAATGTTTTTTTCTTAGGTTCTTTCGTTTTGGAATTGTTAGTGCTTAAATTTTTTGAAATATAACTTTTGTTCTATGGTATCATGACTAGATTCAATTGTTAGAAGTTATTTAGTACTGGTCCTGGTTTTCTAGTGTTTTTGTTGTTAGTAATATAGTCAAGGAACCAATAGATTCTCATTACTATATTGAAACAAAGTGATTGGAGGTTATTTAATAAAGCATGTCATAGCTTAAGAGTCTGATTTTAAAGCGGTGTTACATGGGATCTTCAATTTTAATATGACTAATGTAAGTCATATCATTGTCTAATGATCCTTATAGTAGATGACTCTCTGAAGTGTGATTTTTAAAATAATCGATCTTTTTGGTTGTGCATGGTATCATTTTAAAATATAAATCATTGGGTTTCCATGTGAGATCTTAGGAATGATGTTTTCGAGACATTACCCAGAATTTGTTTCTCAACATTTTTGGTTAAATAATAAATGTCCCTTTATGGTAGAGGAGACACTATATGCAAATTAGGATCCATGATTTGGTGGAACCATGTTTAGTCCTTGACACACATTTTTTAGAGTAATGTTATCCTAATGATGTGAGCATGGCTTTGAATGACAAGTACATCCATTTTGTTTGAATATCAGTAAACACCGTGATAAATATGATCATTATCTTTCTTAACAACATCATGATTATCTATTGAGGTAATATTTAAAATGATGAGATTATTATTTTCTTTTAAATGTATTTCATGGATTGGTGATGAAACAAGTTGATGTTGCACTCAAGGAGTGGTATAAGGTAAGTCATATGGTTGGGAGAACTCAATATGATATTTGAAGGTGGTGAACCACATTTTATATTGAAATTCAGAATTTGTACATAGGGTTTTTTTCACGGTATATTTTATTCGACTCCAATATGTGTATTCCTATGTTATTTTGTGTTAGATGGGTCATAATTATGTGTCTACCTTATATGTGATAGTTATTAACATGATGAAATTGGGATTTGGACTTTCAAGATATCTTTTTTTGTGAATATTTTTAGGTTGAGAGAATAGATTATAGTCTTAAAACTATGATTCTTTAGGATGTGAAGGTTTATTTGGGGAAAAATGCAAGGACTCATGTTTTTCTAGACATGAATTTTGAGAAGAAATTTGAATTTTTTATTTCTGATTCTTGTAAGGGGTAAAATGTTTTCCCCATATAATATGATCATAGATAATTTTTCTAACAACATTATTGTTTATATAATTGGGATTTTACCCAAGGCTATATGTTTGGTAGAAATATTTGCTTTTTGAATATTAGTGGAGAAATTAGTACATAATATTTTATTATTTATTTATTTTCATAGGTTAATTTAGAATAAAATAATCTTATAGAGTGTTATATATTTATTCAATATGTACCAATAGTTATAGAATGGGTATTTTATCTAGGATTGTCATAAACATTGTTTGGTCATCGTGGCTGGGTCGTGCCCCTTTTTCGTTTCATTTCATTGTCTTCCTTTTCATTCTTTTATTTTAATTTTCATCATAAATTACCTATATTCTAAGAAATTTCCACTGGTAACTCCTTGATCTCATTACTAAGAGAAAAAAAGGTAGGTGAAGAGATATGTGGATAAAATGGGGAAGACTTCTATCCCTACAAAGATTAGGATGTGCCTCATCGACATATGGTTTCTATGGAATGTGTAAATAGGATAATATTTTGTAGATTCCACACAATGCTATGTATTTTTTATATTAATTATTAAAATAAATTTACACTAATTTTATCATGTTTTAATCTGAAATTATTTCTACTTATGAACCCTTTGTTATTAGATCTATTGATTTGGTGTGATACTGGGATATTGGGTTTTTTGCAGGTTTTCACTTCTGGATAATCCATCTACACGACATGTCATTCAGAGTGAATAACTTATGTGATATCATTGTTTAGGGAATATTATATTCTTCATCTTCAATCATTTAATGTGGTATAAAAACTATATAATATGTCTTAGATGTGTAGTAGATTAACCGACCTTACATAATGTGTATGGGGCATGGGGCCATGTAGATTAAATTTATAGACCCCATGAGGGTGGAACACTATGTATAGTTATAGGGGAATTCTATATACCAAGAGATTCCTTGTGAGGTACAAAAAAAGGTACCTGTGTAATTTATAGACTAGGATAGGATCAATACTAAATGTACTATGGATATTATAGGCCATTTCTGGCTAGAGTAAACTCCCAATTTGGGAATTGAGGGTGCACTTCATATACTTGGGTAAACATGGTTGGTACTCTTCCCTATCTACCCTTCATGGATTTCATATCATTATGCCTAAGAGTAAAAATTATACATATTTTTAGTCAATTATACACATCATTGTATGGTTATCATGATAGCCTTACCCATATGTTGACTTTAGGACTCTTCAGTTGAATTTCATGATTCACCGTAGTCGGAGAGGTTCTTCCTCCTGAAGTTGAATCCAGTTTTCTCCATTGAAAGATAAATGAAATGAGTTTCATAAGATCAGAATTTTTGGACCACATATTTTGAGAAAAATATAAGATATTTTCCATGAGCTATATCTTGTGACTAATTTGTTTGTATTTTTTCCTAAATAATACTCATCCTTGGAGTGATATTCCTTTCATTCCTAACGGCCCTTGAGGTTAGTTGTCTACACAAATCCCACGTAGGATATCTCTTCTTATGATTTTACCAAGGATATATGTTACTGGATGAATCCTTCTTCCTACCTATTAAAAAAGGTCCCTTGATGGTTACCTTACACATAAATTATAATATAGTGAAACATTGTCCGAATCCCTTTACCACTATACCATCCATTAGAACCCATGTAGGATTTATTTTCCTTTATATCCCACTCATCGTGTCTTGTGTAGGGCTCCCCTTAATATATAACAATCCAAGGATCCATTGTTGTATTCCTCTTTTGATATTACATTTGAATATTTAATGAAGGATTCATCCATTTTCCTTGGTATCTATAGATCCTGATTATTATTCCTATTCCAATGGGTATATGTTAAGAATACCAAGAAGGATTCCTCTTGTGTTTTAAGTCATAAAGATCTTGATGGGTTCACTGATGTTTTTAAGATATTGATCTCATACATCTAGTGTGAGTATAAATGGTTTGGTGTCAATTAAGAACATGTAAAAAACATTTAATCCCAATGGTCATTGGAAATAGTGGTTTTTTTGGTGTTCAACCACCATTACTCTTTTATTTAGGCATTAACCTTTTTATTATTGATGCAGTGATGATTAGAAAGGATTTCTATTGGATACTATATGGTGAGACTGATGATATGTATATTTATTCTCATTGGGATGCCAAGATGTATTTATTTAGATCCATTTTAGGAGTTGAGACATTTTATACATTTATTTCGTACTAATGGGTACTCACTAGGATATGGTTTTTGAACTTATATATTTTATTGTCAAACTACTGATTTTTTCTAGTGTTTCATCTAGGAATCTATTTGTTGAGAATATGATAATGATATATTGACATGGAATCCCTTTTAATGATAGTCATGAAAGAATACACTTTCCTATGTGATTATGATGATTTTTACCTCATATGTATATTTTTTGATGAGGATGATTATACTTTACATAATTAAATGATTCTCATGGATGATTATACTATCACATGTGAGGAGGATTATTACAGCCTCCCTAGTAAATTAATAGATTGTCCTGGTGGACATGTCACTTCGCACCATTAATGTGACTTTTACATGAAAGATGATTATGTTATAAATTAGTGATTGTAGGGATTCCCCTAATGTTATGGTTGATGAACTAGTGATACACTTCTTGTTAATAAATATTGAACATGTACTTTGATCCAGAGGGAATTCCATTTATAGAATTCCTAAGGGTGCGGCCTTAAGGGATTACCTATGTCACAATGTATTAACTACCTATGGATACAGTCTATGGGATTTGACATGAGACTAGATTTACATGGAATGACCAGCCTGAAACCCATCTTAGTCCCATTTAAAGGATGTTTGGATATAGTTCCCTAGAATAAATATTTACAGTTGTTGGGTTAGTATGGGTGAACTGAGGGTCAGGACATGCATCCCTATATAGTGAAGCATCTTACTTAGAGACATTTCAGGTGCTAATTGATGTAGATATTGTTTACTGGGATTACATACCCATAGGTAAATATAATGATACACAACTAGAGTGGTATCACATCAATATAAATTCCCTTACTTTAGTTGTCCATATGATTAGTATTATATACCTATGGATCGACTGATGATGGTTTTATGAAATTTCATTCACCATACACATGTATATTCACATATATTTATATATGTATATGTACAAGAAGATACACATATATTCATATAAATATTGAAACTAATTACATCACATTTCCTCCATTATAGTGATTACCAACCAAGTTATCGACTATGGTTTCATGTTTATTGGTCTTACATGTATTTTCAGTTATGAATTGTCAAGGATGAGAATATTTCAAGAGAAAAAAATTATGGAGTCATTCTATAGGTTCTTCATTAGTGTGGGATACTGAGATTATTTCTCACCCCTAAATGTGAACCTCAATGTGGGTTTATACCTTATGTATGCTTTTGAGATTGAAAATAGATGCATGTGGGATATGGATGAGCTCGAGATTTTCATGTTTGAGACGATCTACTCATTAGGGTTCTTCTAATAGATCTAGTTTAGTTTGAAATAGTATGGAGACCAGAGATGTGTTTTGGATCAAAAAATGTAGTAGAACCTTATAAATATATATCAGCTTATTTTTCTATTCATGTATTTTTGTGGTTGTACCTGGGGGAGACTATTTTTGTATGTATTTCATGGATGTTATAGCTTCTATAAAATCTTTGTTTATTACTACAACACATTCTATTACTTTTTATTACTACTTACGTACTCAGTTTATTCACTGATGTGTACGATGAATTGATATTTCTATTGTTTTATTACTCTTATATGATTGAATAACCTACCCTCTGTAACACCATAGGCCCTCATTACTTGTAAAAAACAATTTTCATGCATGAATGTGAGCTTGAGACGACATGATGGACTAGAATGGATGAACATATTAATGGAATCTAAAATAGTATGTTACAAATTACATCAAAAGAAACATTAATTATAATGAGTAGAAGAAGATTTTATGTATTACATGTAAATTATATTATATATATTCCTCAGAAAATGATGTTTTGGAATAACATATCATATGTCCCAAAGAAGTAAATTTGATAAAAAAATCATTTACAACTTGGTATGTTTTGAACTATTAACCCCATGAATGATAAATCCTTTAATTTATATAGTAACCCCCAAAATTATCAATATAATCATAAATTCAAGAGAATTATATACATACCGTAAAACAAATTCATGGTGAATTTGGATTGTGTCTCATAAAAATTTAATGTGGAATAGAAATCCCTTAACCGAAGTGTTAACTTATTTCTTATATGTTTAAACATCCTTATCTCTTGACATCCTCATTTGGCTTAACAAAAAGTCACACTATATTACCTTTATGATCTCACCATTATTTTTAATATGTGGGGATGGATTTTATCAGTTGATTTTGACATGTATATTCCAATTTCGAGTTCTTAAAATCCATCAATGGTCTATGGAAGGGGATCAATTATCCCCCATTTTTTTCAGTGTAGTTGAGGTATGCCCTAATAGAAACATTTATAGAGGTATTTAAAATGATATAATTCACCATATACACTATTATTATCGCTTTATAATAACATCTCACATATTATTCACTAAAAACATATTTTTTATATAAACAGAATTCCTAGATAACCCTATCAACTGAATGAGATAAATTCTGATTTTAAAAATGGAGTGTGTAGTTTAACATTTAATGGATATGAAAAATTTTCAGTATTGAAATATTCTTAGAAATAAGGGGGAAATATATCAATGGGATATGAACAATAAAAATAAAGAACTCTAACCTATATTTTTTAGAAGCACCAAAATCACTATGAATTCCCTATATTAAACCCATTAATTGTGTATTAGAAAAAATAACCAATTATATCTACATATTGAGGAACTATTATATGTATATTTTTGGTCAAACCACCATTATCAACTATTTAACATATTGATCCCCATTAATATCATATCCATACTAAAATATCTGAATAAATATCATAAGTGTTTGTAAACCACATATTTGGACCTCATGTAGAATGATGATGTAGAATAGTGGTGCTATTGAGCCTCTTGAAATTGGATGTCAACGGTTACCATGTCTGGTAAAATCACCATCACCTAGACTAGATGAAATCACACCATCAATTAATCATTCCCAATCCCCTACAATATAATATCTTTATCAACCTAAAATTTTCCTTACACAATGAATTTTTTTTCTAAAAGGATAATAGGTCGGGTTTCTTTTGATGAAGTCAAATCATTTAATTATTACAAAAAAAACATTGTCCTGTATGAATGGGTAGGTTACCTATAGTGTAAATAAATTACATTAAACCATAAAATCCATATTTAAAAAATCCACAAGAACTCCATATCACATATAGAGGGGTTCCTATGTAAGGGGATACTATTGGCTTCTAAATGCCTCAATTGTCAGATCTACAAGGGTAAAATAACCTAACAACAATTAATTAAAGTGTATTAGATAGATTATCGGAGGGTATATTATAATAAATTATTAAAGCCCTCTATTTTGGAGTCCATGAAAATATAAATCCTCTACTCTTGGTGGAACATGATGTTAAGTAATATTCCGGAAATGAAGTCTTGAGACATGTTCTTAGAGAAAGATGTTCGTGCATATAGAATATGAAAATAATGACCATGATAGAAAAAATCCAATTTTTACATATGATTTTTATTTTTGGTGAAAATTTAGTGAATATAAACTTATCATAATTAAGAAACTCTAGGGCTTTTTAAAGCTCCACTATTTCTCTTAAATCAGGGCTTTGTAATTGAGATGGGTTCTACAATACCCTCCTCACAAACATTTTTATTTTATTTAAATTTGGATGGTTTAATTAACATTATAAAAATGTGTTTTGGTGGATTTTTTCAGCTAACCATTGGTTGAGAGGTTTGTACCTTTATTAGCATCTATGATCATGTAGATTCACTATTGGAAAATAATTAAACACTCTCACAAATGGTCTTGAGATATTGTATACCAAATGTTTTATCTATAATCAATTAAGATATACTCCCCTCTAATTTTTAACAAAAAATTAAAGAATTTAACCATCACATTTTTATCTTAGATATCACCTGTAGATGGAGGAGGGTCATAGAAAATCCGGTTAAAATTATCCACATGTAGAACAAGGGGAATATGTTATTGAGTCTATATGGTGTCCATATGATTTATATGTTTATCTATGTTTTTAAAATCACAATCACTTTTTCATAAGGGAAATTATATTTTCCTTAAGGATTATTATCTAAGGAAAATTTTAGTTCAATAATGAAATTATTATCCTTATATAGGTTTTAATTGTTCATTTTTTAGTCTCTAAAAATCTAACTCATTTTATTACGAAGGAAAAATTAGTTTTCATATGTCAAACCAAGAAATCCTATAAATACAATGATATAGAGTATTTTATTTTCATTTTTCAGATTAAGGTTCCAAATACTCTGAAATTAAGTCTTTGAATTCTATGAAATTCAGGATCTGAATTCGTTAGAATTTGGATTCAGAATTCTATAAAAATAAGACTCCAAACTCCTCATAATTAAGGCTCTTAATTTCTCAGAATTCAGACTCTAAATTCGATATAATGCAGATTCTGAATTCCAAATAATTCTTGTTCCAAATTCCTTTGAAACCAAAATCTGAATATCTATGATTTATAGACACTGAATTTTTATTTGGTTGCAGCCCGAAGATTATTTTTCATATACACTGGAAAATAAATGTGGTTAAACAACTTCATTTTTCCTTACATGTATTATGAAATGATATCGTACAATTTATTTCTAACTATGCATTGTTTGAGTGTAACGTGTACAAGTCCCTCTGACTATTAAAGAAACATATGAACTTTAGAGGAGGGATCCAACCATTAGAGAGGTTCCTATAAATAGTTTCCCATTTGAACGAGATAAATACTAGTTGATCAGTCTACATATTACATGTTATTGATGTGATTTCAACAGAGATATCCTCTCATGCCTTGTGCATACTAATTATAATGTTCAAATTGCTTCTTGTGACTCTTATTGTAGATATGTTGAGTCGAGGACTTCATTGGATAGGAATAAAGTGGTATTGAGTACATTAATGTTTGAGGACTTCTGAGGATAGGAAGATATAAGTTCATAAAACCTTAATGTTCTAGGTCTTATGAGGATAACAAGATAGATTCCAATATTTTTATCGTGTGCTTACCCTGGTGAGTGTAAGACAGACATTCTTCAAAGTATAAATCAAGAGACCTTTATCCAAGGTTTTTGGATACCCTTCCCTTTTGGTTAAATGATTTCATACTTGTTACATGTTATGTTTCATGTTTATTTCCTCTATATTTTGAGAAAGGATGAAAGTATAAACTTCTTATACTTTCCTGTTATTTTGTATACTCTGATAAGTACGATTCTATATGCTTTAAGGTAGAATAATTTCCTTGTAAAAATTACTTATGTTTCATTTCTGGATGCATATTTCTAGAATCTAGAATGATTGTACATCTAAAAGGGCTCGTGTGAATTTATCTTGTTTAACATTTTTAAAAACTGTTTAAAATAAGGTTAAAAATGTATTTTTTAAACATACAATTCACCCCTTCTTGTAATTGAGTATCTACATCATTATTTCAATCCTAAAATTGTAGTAAAATATTTTATCTGAAATACAAATATTTACATATATTTTTTAAGACTTAAGTTTTCATTGTTCTAATTTTTTTCATTGCTTTGGAATTTTTATCTTTGTTTTCAAATATGTACTTGTAACATGTTTTTGTGGAATGATATATAATTTTATAATGGTATGAATGAATGTTGGTTTGAATTGAAATCTAAATAATATTAGACCTACTATATAATGATGGTAATGATTACGAGTACTATAGAGATCATATGAAAACATTTTTTATTAATACTGTAGCAGATAATTTTGTTATGCTTACTGGAGATCACATGATTCTTGATAAGGAAGTCGGAAACATCACCAATCAAGAAAAGTCCAAATATAAACTAAACTACAAGGTATGTTATACTTTATATTATTCCATAACATGTAATTTATACAGTTAGATTTATTCTTGTGAAGCTGCTAACTGTATCTGGAAGAAATTAGAGGTTATTCATTTTGGTACATACAAAGTTATAAAAACTAGAAGAGCTATGCTTAGATAATAATATCATGGATTTGTATTTCCCTATGGTTAACCTATATGAAATGTTCAAAAATGGGTCTTGACAGTTTATAAAATTTTACAATCAATTGGTGAGAGAGGTCTATATGATAAATCACATGCTGGAATGTTTATTGATATCACCCCTATTGAGTGAGAATCTAAGAGAACAACTATTGATGTGAATAAAAATTTATCTCAAATTACTCTTGATGAGATTTTTTTAAACTCTTATTCAACATTATATAATAATTTAAAGAGATGCTGAAATAAATTAGAAAAAAATGGAAATGGAATTGTAGACTTTACTATTACTAAAGCCACGTGAAAGGGTTACAAAATCCTAGTTTAAGAAAGTCAATGTTTTATATGAATCTAGTGAATGTGGACATTCTAAGAATGATCTAATTGATATTTCTCAAAGGATGAAGAAGATATTTTTAAATAAAGTATTTCAGTAAAGATATTAGGTTATAGAATGAAAAGAAAAGAAAGATTTAGATGTTACTTTCTATGAATGAAAAAGAGAAGAGAATATCAAACTAGATTGTCCTATTCATAAAAAAAGGTAGAAAGGAAAATAATTGTGAGAGGAATGTAAAAAATAACTACAGTTCTATATCTAGAATGAATTGAAATCCAACGACAACTGGAGTTCTTGTGGTGGAGACTCTTCGGATTAATCATCACAGTTTGATTCTTTTGGTCAGAAGAATCTTAGTATACTAGCTAGACTATCCATTGATAATCATTCTTTAATGGCCAAGGTACAAAATTATGAATATATTTACAATGACTAATTAAATGAAAATTATAATTATGATAAATACTATATGTATTTAGATGAAGAATCATCTTCTGTTGAAGATAATACATTACCTTATTAAGAATAATTGTCTAGGTTTGATAAACTTCTCGAGAATTAAAATTTCAAACTCTAGAAAAATCATGGAAAAACAAATTCAAGAATTTATATTCTTATTAAACATGTATAATATCATTCTATATATCTGTATATGAATTTTTTTATTTTGAATGTATTTTAAAAAACTGTAAGAAATTTAATTTTTAGAAGGATTAACTTTGTAAGGATCTTGATAATGTAATTTCTAAGAAAAATATTTTAGAGACTAACTCTAGTTCTAAAACTAATATTTTTAAGGATAAAACATGGTTATAATACTAAAGTCAAAAATATTATCCTTGAGGAAAGGTTTTCCAATCTTCACCTCTGGTATGGAAAACATTGACAAGATTTCATCCCAAATTCGACCTCTAAGGAGTTGTTTTGGATTTGGTTATACTCAGTATAAACAAGTTTTTCATAATAACAATTTTGATCCTGAAAGTGCTACATTCTACACTAAATATAAGTGTGGTTGAAAATCTGAAAAACAATACTTAAAATAAATCATAGTCATTAGGATTTTGTATTGGTTATTTTTTTATGAAAATGTGGATTCCAAAAATTATGCTTTCTAAAATTTCCGGATCCAAGAATGTTTTGGTTCTGAAAGTATAACAGTCTTATTTTCTAGAAAATAACAATATTACCAATACTAATAAATGGTACATGGATTGTGGATGTTCCACGAATATGAGTGGTAACAAAAACATCCTTGAAAATATTATCATGACGAATTGATAAAAAGTAAATTTTGAAGATAATGCACAGGGAGAAATTACTTGTATAGGTAACATTCTATTCATGAAAAAACACTGATTCCAAATGTTTTTTTGTTAACAGTCTTAAGCACAACCCCATTAGAATAATACAATTATGTGATGAAGGTTAACTTTTGAGTTTTAGTAATGATAAGTGCATAATACACAATTCCATGGAATTGTGTATTCTTTATGCTCAGAGGAAATATAATTTATAAAAACCAAACAAAGAAGTCCTTAGAAACCAAGATCTACCTTTCCTTAGTGCAATGGAAGATTAATATTGGTTATGGAATAGAAGTATATCAAACTGTAACCTTAGGAACATATGTAAAATCTCTATGAAAATACATATTAATGATTTACCATAGCATCGATTTGATTTTTCAAAATATTGTGAAACTTGTAAATTTGGCTGAATACATAAATCAAGTGTTAAATAAAAAAGTGATGTCTCACCTACTAATGCATTATAGTTAGTGCATATGGATCTTTTTGGACCAATAGAAACTGGATGTATTAAAGGATAATATTATGTATTTTTCATAGATGATGAACACACTAGATTTATGTGGGCCAATTTTCTGAAAAGAAAAATCTGAAGTTTTTTCTTATTTCAAAACTTTTAGAGCCCATGTTAAAAATTGGAAAAAAATTCCATTTAAAAAGATTCATACTAATAATGGAAGATAATTTTAGTGTTATATTTTTGAAACTTTTTGAGGTATAAATGTAATTACTCGTAAATTATAAGCTCAAATAACTCCTCAAAAATTGTTTTGTTAAAAGACGAAATCAAATTATTTAAGAGATAGATAGATCCATGTTGAGTGAATATTCGATTTCTAACCAATCTTGGGAAGAATCTGTATGTACTGAGTTTTTTACGTCAAATTGAGTTTTTATTAGACCTTTTCTTAATAAAACCCCATGTGAGCTATGGGAGGGTAGAAAACATATACATTCCTACATCAAGGTATTTGGTTGTAATGTATTCATTTTCTATACTAAAGATAATTTTAAAAAATCCACACCCAAATCTGATGAAGGAATTTTCATTGGTTACTACACAACATCTAAGTATTATATAGTTCTCAATATAAAAACTTTTATTGTTAAAGACATAGTGCATGTTATATTCTATAAGAATGATCCTTCTGTTTTTAAACAACCTCAATCTAAAACATCATATTTTTTTTTTCAAAAACTGATTATCAACCCGTGATAATGTTCCTTATGATAATGAAAATTTTCAAGAAAATGTTTCTGAATCATTTACCCTAGATGATTTTCTAACATATGTTGATGAAGATGTTTTACAAAACACAAATAAGATGTTTTTTATGAATCATCTAAGTGATAGTATCATTCCTGATATAAATCAACCAGTGAGGACTTGAAGTTCTATAAGAAAGGAAGTAGAACATCTAGAATTACTTTACCATTTAGAAACAAAAATCACTAATAAAGTATTATGTTATGATTAAGGGATTAAATCTATGTAAGATGAGATAAATTAATTTGATAGGAATAAAATCAGTTAGATGGTAGAAAGAGCTATGAAATCTTCTGTTGTTGGAGTAAAATGGGTCTTCATAAATAACAGAGATTAAATTGTAATCATTTTAAAAAATAAGGCTGGATTTGTTGCTAAAGGCTGTAATAAAAAAAGGAATATACTATGATGAAACCTATACCCCAGTAGTTATACTGGAATCTATTCATTATTTAATTTCCATTTCTACATTATTTATCTTTATACTTTTTTAAATGAATGTAAAATGTTATTTCCTTAATGGATATGTACATGAAAATATTTTTGTTGAACAAAATCATAGTTTTTAAGACAAAAAACAACAAGAATATGTTTTCAAACATACCAAAGTATTATATGGACTTAGACATGCTCCTAGAGCCTAGTTTGATAGAATTAGATGATTTTTTGTTACAAAACAATTATGTTAAGGGAAATGATGATCTGACCCTTTTTATAAATAAAGATAATAAGAATGTTTTTATTTTTTAAATTTATGCTTTATGGAATTATATTTTTTTCAACTGAGTAATCTTTAACTGATTAATTTTCAAATCTAATGAAATCTGAGTTTGAAATGCGTAAGATGGGTGATTTAACATTTTTCCAATGATTTCAAATTTCACAAAAACCAGATAGAATATAAATATCAGAACAGATGTAGAGTAAATATATTCTTAAAAAGTATGGAAATGACAACAATAAGATTATTTTTACTCCCATTGGAACCTCAAATTCTATTGAACTTGATCTAGTTGGGAATACAGTTGATCAAACATCATTTAGAGGAATGATAGGATGTTTATATACATGATAGATAGACATCTAGACTTATTGTTTTCATTATGCCAATGTAGAAGATATTGATCCCATCCTATTAAATATCATTTATAATTAGTGAAATGATTTTTTCTATATTTAAAAGGAACCATGGATTTAGGTATCTTTTATACTTCTAGAAATGATATTGTCTTAAAAAAATTCAGATGCTGATTTTGGTGGATGTATAATGGATAAGAGAATTGCATCTGGAACATGTCATTTCTTAGGAAATTCATTAGTTTATTTGTCTCGAAGAAAGAAAAACTCTGTTTCACATACTACTACTGAAACTGAATATGTAGAAATTGGATGTTGATGTGCTAAAGTGTTGTGGATGTAGCACGCACTCAAAGAATTTTCTATGAGTTTTACCAAAACGTAGATATTCTGTGATAAAACTAGTTCTATTGCCCTTAGTAATAACCCTAAACATCACATCTATGAAAAAATATAGATATTAGGTATCACTTTCTTACGGTCACACACAAAAAGGATCTATCAGTATTCAATTTATCTGAACAAAAGATCAAATTGCTGATATTTTCAAAAAATCATTACCCTCCAATCAATTTTAATAGTTTCAAAAAAGTTAGTAATGATAACCATAAGGTAATATACCATATTATAATTCTGTTAAAACATATCTTCTTATAGTAAGACACTCCTTTTCATAGGGGGTACATATTCTTAATAAGTTTATTTTTCATAGAAAAAATTTCATTAATAAAAAATTTTGTAGTCAAAATTTTCTTAATCAAAATTCTCATAGTCAATGTTTTTCACAGTAAGAAACTCATAATTTCAATAAAATTCCATACTTATAATGATTTTCTGCAATATAAAATTCTTCAAGAAGAATTTTTCTTATTACTAATAATTTTCCTAGAATTATTGAAGGTATGCTTCGTTTCATAAATTTTCATAGTCATTTTTCTATATTATCATTCTTCATAAAATAAAAATTTTCAGATTCAATTTTCCTTAAATCTGAATTTTTATCTTAGAACCACAAAAGATTAGAACCAAACAAATTCCTTCTTTGGATATTATCTCATCCGTAAGAAATGATCTAAATATTTTCAACCATTAGATCATTTTTGGGATGATGAATCATCACCTCAAACACCTATATAAAGACACCATGATAGTTATCCCAAATTGTTTTTGAATCCTTTGATTCCTAAATCTCTACTCCACTTCTTAAGGATTATTCTGAATCATTAGCTTTTCCTAAATTCCAAATTAATTTGGAAGAATCTCCTTAGAAACAATTGTCTTATATCATGGAAATATATGAATAGTATATATACAGGGAAAGGATAGTAGATACAAATTACTTTTCCAAATATGATTCTTTTATTTCAGAGAACATCAAACTGAATAAATTTTATAGTTTGTGTATATCCAAAATGTGGGCACAAGATCCGATTTATCTGTAATTGTTAGTAGAGTTTTATGAGTTACTAAGATTATTAAATGAAGGTGTAAGAGATATTTTTTCCTTTAAAAGTTATGGGAACCCCTATTCCCATTCCTACAGTGTGGCATCCAATATACATGGAATTAATTATGAGGGAGAAGTTGAGTTCTGCACTCAAAAGATTCTATATGTATCATCATATTCTGATAAAGAGAGATCCAGCGAATGCCTTGTTTTATATACTATGAAGACATAGAATATTAAACATATTTCTCCAAATTTTCAGATCATTGAGTTATGGTTCAAGGGATTTCTCTTTACGAGAAAACTAGATAAGGATACCCGAAAGAAGAGTGATATTAATGCTTTGTATTTCTTAGTGATTCTTAGAATGATTAATTTGGTGAATTATATCTTACATAAAGCCATGAATATCAAGAATGGGACTCTCAAATTGAAAATAATATGGTATCCCGTTAATATCTCCATGATTATAGTTCATTGTATAAATTCATTCAAAATCCCATGTTGTTCTATGCCAAGGAATATCAAGTTCATTTTACTTAGTGATGAATCCAGTATAAGGATAAAGGTTAGATTTAATAATGAATATAGAGATTTTTTATGATTTATTTTAAGGTGTAATAGAAGACTTGTCAATGAAATTGGTAGTGTCTGAAACTTCCATGAAGGGTGATAAGAAGTAGAACGTGAATGAACTGGTTAAGAAAGGAAAATATTCTACAGTTAAGGAAACTCAATCAGCACAAACTAAGACAAAGAAGAAAAATTCTTATCTAGATGAAGTGGTTTCCCACTAGAGATATGGAAAGTAGAATAAGAAGGAAGGGGAGCATATTTCTGTCTTGGAAACTACTGAGGAAAAGGTTTTAATGTAGAATGATGTTGAGGATATTGAGAAGAAAGAAAAATAAATGAAGCAAAACATGAAAATTTATAAATCCGAGATTGTTCAATCTATTGTCAAGGCTACTAAAATAGCCTCTAAACAAGTCCTGGTTTCAGAATTGATTTTGCAAGATTAAATTCTAGTGAATCTAGGAAAGAATATGGTTATTCCAGAACCATAAGAAGAATATGAAACAGTTTTGGAATAAGAAGTCAAAGGATAAGGAGAAGAAGGAAGTAATAATACACATGACATGATAATACAAGTGGACGAATATCTTGAGAAAGAGAGTCCCTCTGAAAAGATGTCAAACAGAACTTCTAAAGCTGGATTGTGGAAAATTATTTCACATGGAGAAGAGTATAAAATGTCGGAAGAAGTGAATAAACCATATGATGATGAATGAATCAACCATTACTTCATTCGACAAGGGGATCTAGTGAATGATATTGAGAACGAAAAAGTTGTGGAAGAAAATATTGTTTAGATATCAAATAATAAACATCAGTCACTAATAGCTGTAGACTGAATTCCAAAAAAAGAAAAAGGGAAACAAGAGTTGGTTGATATACATAAAAAATATGTATTTTCAAAGAAAGATGTTGTCTGTTCGTCGGAGAAAAAATTAAGATATAGAAAAAGAATGTTATATAACCAAAAAATATGATTTATAATCTTCCTCTCTTGGACATGAATTCGTAGTCCAATATTTGATGAAGCTTGTTGATACCATTCCATTGTTTCTGTGTATATATTCGAGGATCCAAATGCTTCAACAATCATTCAATAAGAAATCAGAATCAGTTATCATGCTTATAGATATTTTATTCAGGATATAGGCTGATTTTAATTCCTTATTTATTGGTTATGAAGCTCAGAAAATATCATGCAAGTAAATTAAAATTTGTTAAAGGAAAACAATTGAATAGATTATAATCCTCGATGATTTTCAGGAAAAAAGTGAAAGATTAACTTGAGAGCAATGATGATACGTTCAAAGATCATAATAAATGTTTTGAGAAGAAGAAAAGTCTTGAATAAATAACCCAGAAGTAAGAAGTCAGAGATCTAAATGGTAAGATTAATTCTATTGAATTTAATTGGAAAATGGAATGATATTTAAAATTGAGATCAAATAAAAACTCAATAAGTATGAAGATCATTTGAATGTTCTAGAAGACATTATAAAGGCTCTGGAAGAAAAGATCAATTACTTATTGAAGAAAAGTGAAGATAATGATCAGTTGCGTAATATTGATGAAGAGGATCACAAGGACCTTATGAAGCTGCAAAACCAGTGTGATGATGTTAATAACGAAGGGGAAATATGGATAATTTATTACAATCTCATCATTTTTTGTATTTTTTAACGCCCCAACACTAAAATCCCAGAGTCGGTGCATTATTATGTATCATCGACATGATCACAAAAGTTCAAGTCTCAAAAAATGATTAGTTTAGTAGCCTTAGAAGTAATCGATACATTCATAAGGATTACATTACATTATAAAATTGAAAACTACAACAACATTGTTTTCATAGACAACACTGAGATCCCATAGACTTTCTCTCCAGGTAATTCATAATATACTTTTTGACATCCTTGAAAAAATAAAACATAGAAAGGGGTGAGCTCAGATGCTCAGTACGGATAAAAATATAGCAGAAACATTCATAAATAAGCATTAACATTTATGGAAATGAATAAGACTAAAAAAAATTACTTTTAAACATGAACATCAACATAATTTGAAAAAGATAAAAATCAAATAATTCAATTTACTAATTCACATGGGTATTCTACTAGTTGAATAAACACATGAAAATTAATAGGCACTTTTATAGTGGTGGAATGCATAAATCCTGACTTTCTTAGCCAAATAGTCAAGGCCCTGTGAAAATACTACAAATAATCTTTTGTCAAGGCCTTGTTCTAAGACACTAGTTTGTCTCGTGAGACCTACTGATGCATCGAGGAGCTATAGCGGGCTCCACCCATCAATTACTAAGTCCAATGCATTCCTCATATGAAAAGGTTGAAACATTATCTGAATATTCTTATTAAAACTAATATATGAAATGTTAATATTTTAACCAGAACCCATGAATGGTATAAAAACACAACATCCACTATGGCATCCCTCCTTTTTATTACAATAAATTTCACACACAGAGGATCATTAAAGTCTAGTGTCTTGGAAATCAGGAATAATAAAACATCAATAAAACATAAAACATTCTTATAAACAACTTGTAATGCTTCATCTTAATTTCTACCTAAGTATAATTACTGCATCTCATAACCTAGAGACATACATCAAAGGAAAGGGTGAGAAAAAGGCTGAGTAAAGAAAACAAGTGAAACAGTTGACATGTGATCTTGAGAAATATTAATAAGAACATGATAAAAGTCATAAAGGCATGAGAAATGGAAGAATATGAATATAATAATAAAAATTAATTGAATCATAACTTGAATATGTGACTACATCATTTCATTTAGACATTCATGAACATATCCCTAAGGTTTACCGCTGAGGTGTCATAAAAATTACCAATGTTATTCACCAAGGTATCGTGAAACTTGTCGTCACTAGAGATTAATTCTTTACCCAATGAAATAGAGTGATATCAGGGTGCACATTTGATATGTATTTAACATCAGGTGATCCACATATATCAAAATCAAACATTCAATAAATAAACCATAGATAATAAAAGAAATTGGTTTCATTTTTAAAACATGATGTTTTAAAAGTTCTTAAAAACATGATCGTTATTTCATTTATAACCCATGGAAAGGGAGTGAGGGTTATATATATTTCCATTCCAGAATAAAATAGAAAAATTATATGAATTTATGAATACCCCTGGAAATGAAAATAGAATTGGATATTCTAATAAATAATACAACAGAACTTCTTGAGAAAAGGAGAGTGATTTGGAGGTAATAATTCTGCAGCATAATAGCTATATTACATAGTTTTAGAAAATAAAAAAAGAGAGGGTACAAGGGTAAAGCACTCATAAATATCTCATATTACAATATAAATATAGAATAACATGGAGATAAGAACATGTTATGTATATTTTAATGACATACCACAAGAAAATAAAACATGAAATGAAAGAGAAGATGTGATTCCTTTTACGAAAAATTCAGCAACGTAACAGCGTCACTTAAAAACTCAGAAAAAAATTGATGAGAGAGAAAAAGGTCTTTAAACCATTAGACATGCAAAGGAAAGTAATGAGAACATATAATAATATTTCCTAAAAAATAGAAATGGTAACTAGAAGAATCAATATAAAGTAAGTCATGACTTAAATGTGGAGGGTGAAAGGATCCCTTAACTTAAAGAGTGACTTATAAAGCATGATGGTTGGGACCTTGGAAGCCTTGAGGGAACCTTGGGAGGACTCCTTGGGAGTTAAGAAGACCCGAACCTCTTTGAGGATGATTTTTGAATGAAATGAATGAGGGAAATGGCTCAGTATTTATCAGAAAAGTGAGTGAATAAATTATTAATTTCTATGGGACACCTCATCGGTTGTATTTGCAAAACCATGGGAATGAACATGGTATTTGGTCATTGTTTTGGACACATGGGACACCAAAAAGAATGTATCACTATACATAAGTCGACCATAATTATTATATCATTATTACATCATTAATGATTCCATCAAACACCCGAAACTCAAAACTGCATTTTAACTATTCACCAAAAATTCAACTATTCCAGAAAAATCCCAAAAATTAATCTTAACCCAACATCGATTCTCTGAATTCAAAAATGAACTCCATTTTAAGAAAATATTTTTCAAAATATTTTTTAATTAATTTTTAAATAAAATTTTTATTTATTCCAAAAACACAACTTTAAAACTATAAATTATTTTGTGACACCGTAAAAAAGTAATCAATGTCCCATAAAATTATCATAAAACAATATGAAAATAACGTAACAATTTCTGATTAAATTTTATGAAAATAAAATTCCATTTTAAATTATTAAATTAATTATAAAATTGTAAATAAAATATTTATGGCATACAAAATTACCAAAACATAAAATTTGACTGTTTTTTCACTTTTAAGATGTCTAAAATGTTTATATACATTCATGGGTGATGTTTTTATTTTATTGTCAAATTACTATTCATTACTATTCATATGGGTATGTAATTATTCCTACATTACTCTTCAATAAATACTATGTTGAATTTATTAGACTCTAAATTTCTTACTAAACACAACTGAAGAAGACCATTCCATGAAAATAATTTCACATTATTAATTATTTAATGAATACAAAAAAAGTTTAAATACCATTTTTTAATTATTTCACCAATAATAAACATCTTATATTATATCCAGATATTTTAAATTCACAAACATTCCCATAATTAGAAATAAAACTTTATTTATATAAATGAATTACACAAAGCAGCTAAGGTCTCGTTACATAGCCCTTTATAACACCAGCACAGGACCAGAGTGTAGGGTGTGCTGTGGTGATAGAATCTTGGGGTAGCTCGGAGAACATTTTCTAAGTGGTGATTTCAATCAGCTTGACCTTCTCCCTTAGGATATACTATTCAAGATTCATATGCTGATGTTTAGCTTGGGCTTAGTTCAGATCAAAGCCCAGTGATTCTACCTCCTTCAAAAGCTTAGATAGTTGGGCTTCATATGGCTCGAGTCTACTAGATGAGGCCATTCAATCTTTATTCTATATTAATTAATTAATTTTACCATATTTATAAAAAACAAAACATTTAATATTATAGTTTCCAACGGTAATATTGACCAATAGTCATATATCATTCGAAACCCTATGACCACATTTTAATTATACCCACTTAATTAATTAAGTTATATAATTTTATTGAGTATAAAATAAAATAACACACAAAATTAGGAAAAAAACAATTACAAACTTCAAATCATTACATTCTCCCCCCCCCCTTGATAATTTTTGTCCCTATAAGTTTTGACTTGTACCATCTGATGTGAAATTGTTTGGGTAATTCTACCTCATAGACTCCTCTGGTTCCCACGTGGCATCTTCATATTTGTTGTTCCTCCACAACACCTTAACAACTTGGGTAGTCTTATTGCGTAGAACCCTGTCTCTATGATGAAATATTTCCACCAACTTCTCTTCATAAGAGAGGTCATGTTCCAATTGTACCACCTATAGATTTAGTACATATGAAGGGTCATATATGTACTTCCAAAAGAGGGATACATGTAATACATCATGAACTTGTGCTATATTTAGAGTAAGTTCAAACGGATAATCCACTACTCCCACACGATCAAGGATTTCATATGGCCCACTATACCTAGGGCTGAGCTTCCCTTTCTTCCAAAACATCATGAATCTCTTCCAAGGTGAAATATGATGAAAGAAATTGTCACCAACATAAAACTCCATTCCCTTTGAAGGTTTTTAGTGAATCTATTTTGCCAACTCTAAGAATCCTTAATGTGTGGTTTGATGGCATGGACATTTTCTGACACCTCTTGCACAAGATCAAGTCGAAGAAGCTTTACCTCACTAGATTCATCCCAAAAAGTATGAGTTTTAAAACACTTCCCATATAGAACTTCATAGGGTTCCATTTTAATGCTCGAGTGGAAGTTGTTTTTGTAAGAGAACTCAACTAATGAGAGATGTGGATCCTATCCACCTTTAAATTCCATGAGCAGGTTCTCAGCATGTCCTCGAGTGTTTGAATAGACCTTTGAGGTTGGCCATTTGTTTGGGGGTTATAGGTCATACAGAAATTCAATTCAGTGCTCATAGCTTGTTGAAGACTTTAGAAAAAATTTTATTGATCCATGGGTCATGAAAAGATATGATAGAAAGTGGTACTCCATGCGACCATACCACTTCCTTCACATAAATCCTGGAATGTTTATCAAGAGATAAATCTTATGAACGGAGATAAAATGGGATGTCTTGGTGAGACGGTCCATAATAACCCATATCAATTGTATCCTTTGGATGTTCATAGTGTACTGGTGAAAATGTTCTTTATGATATTTCCCCACTTTCATACTGGTATGTGTAGTGGCTGAAATACCCCTTTAGGAAGTTGTCGCTCCACCTTCACCTACTGACATACCGGGCTCCTTGACGTATATTCAGTAATCTCCCTTTTCATATTATCCCACAAATAATGATCATGAAGGTCCCTATACATTTCTGTGATACTAGGATGTAAAGAGGAAGTAGAGCTATTAGCTTCATCCATCAGCTCCTTCTTTATTTCTGGAGTAGATGGAAAACATCATCTTGTATGAAATTTCATTACACCTTCTTGATTAGTATTGAACTCAAGAAACTACCCATCCTTCAGAGCCTCAAAATTCTTCTGTACAAAGGATCTTCTTTCTGATATTTTTTGATCTTCTCTAGTAGTGATGGTTGAGAAATCATTTGGGTTAGCGTTGATGATTTACATTCCCATATAATTTCATGTAAAACTATACTAGGTCTTTGATCAAATGATCTCTTTGAATCCTCATCTTAGAAAGAACAACTGGGTCTCTCCTGTTTAATGCATTAGTGAATTTGTTTTCACTTTCGGGATGATAATGAATTGAAAAATCATAGTATTTATAAATTTCAAACCATCTCCTTTGTCTAATATTCTATTCCTTTTGAGTGAAAATATACTTCAAACATTGATGGTCTATGTATATATCACATTTCTCACCATAAAGACAGTGCCACCAAATCTTCAGTGAAAAAAACGACCACAGCCATCTCCAAATCATTCAAAGGATAGTTCTTCTCATGAGTCTTCAACATTAAAGATGCATAAGCAATTACATTTTCATTTTTCAGGAGGACACACCCAATCCCTTTCATATATGGATCGCTAAAAATAATTAATCCTTCTCCACTTGAGGGCAGAGTTAACACAGGTGTGGTAAAAAATCTCCTCTTCATCATTTGGAAACATTCATCACACTCCTTTTTCAAGAGGAACATGACCCCTTTTCATGTTAACATCGTTAATGGATTATAAAGTCATGAAATATTTTTCATGAACCTCCTATTATATCCCACTAATCCAAGGAATCATCGAATATCAAATATTATTGTAGGTGGAGGCCACTCCTCCACACCTTTTTTCTTTTTAGGGTCAACTTTGATTCCTTCATTGGTAACAATGTGCCCCAAGAAAGCCACTTGTTGTAACTAGAATTCAAATTTACTGAACTTTCCAAAAATCCTCTTCTTCAACATAGTAGTCAAAATAATTCTTAGATGATCCTCATTCTCCTCATGACTTTTGGATTATATCAAAATATCATCAATAAAAACTACAACAATGTTATGAAGGATGTCCTTAATGACTCTATTCATAAAATCCATAAAAATTGAAAGTGCATTAGTCAGTCTGAAGGTCATAAAAATAAACTCATAATGCCCATATCATGATCAGAAGGCATTTTTTGGAATATCATCTTTATTCACCCTTAATTCATGATAACTTGATTGAATATCATTCTTTGAGAAGAATTGAGCTCGATGAAGTTTGTAAAATAAGTCATCAATTCTTGGAAGAGTGTATTTTTTCATTAATATGATCCCGTTTAAGTCTCTATAATCAATTCATAACTACATCGATCCATCATTCTTCTCCACAAAGAGAACATTTTCTCCCCAAGGAGACACACTCGGTCGGAATAACCCCTTCTCCAAAAGATCTTAGATTTGTTTCTTTAATTCCTCCATCTCCACATTTTCCATCCTATACGGGGTCTTTGATATCAGGTGAGATCTAGGTATAGGTTCAATGGAGATCTCTACCTATATTTATGGGGGAGGTCCAGGAAAATCTTTAAGAAATACATCAATGAATTCATGGACGATGGGGACATTTTCTATCCTCAAACTCTCATTTCCTCTATATTCTTCACCGATGAATTACATAGAAAATAATATAAGAGGTTCTTCTAGAAAAGATCATATTGAGATATCTCTCCTTGGAAGATAACGGTGGGTTTTCCATTCATGAATATTAAGATTTACTTACTTCTACACTGGATCTTAGCATTAGACTTTGAGAGCATGTCCATCCCTATTCTAATGTCAAATTCTAGCATGGGAATGAAAACTATATTTGTGATAATATAGTGCTCACAAATGTAAATACTATAGTTTCTAAACAATAATGATGTTTGGATAATCCCACCAGGTGTCCTGACTAATATCTCTACATTTAGCAGATTAGGGGTTGATTCTAATTTCATTGCAAACTAGGAGGAAATAAAGGGATGTGTAGAACTAGAATCAAACAAAGTACATGATATATTTGAGGGAACAACAAGAGTACCTACTACCACATCATTTGGAGCTTCAACTTCAGATGTCGTGATATAAAATTCACAACCTCGCTCCCTTGTCCTTTGTTAAGGATGATGGTGGTTCCCCTCCACTGCCCTCAGATTTTGATAGTGATTGGGAAAGTGCCCAAGTTGTCCACACATAAAGAAATGGACATTAGGTAGGTCCTGCACCTTCTTACCCTTGTCATTAGTGTTTTTAAGTTGAGGTTTTACCTCACTACGACAATTCCTCACAATATGGCCATCTCTTCCACACTTATAGCATTTCCCGCTTTTGAGCAGGCAGTTCCCCAAATGCTTCATTCCACATTTATTACACGTGTGACGTTTCCATTGCTTGCCTCATCTTCACTGATCAAAACCTCCTCCCTATGCTTGGATCCATTGATTTCTTTTTGTTGTTGGATTTGTGATACCACTACATCTCACCAAAATCCTGTTAGACTTTCATTGCACTTTGCACGATATCCTCATAGCTGTTATAATCTCAGTTTTCTAGATTCTTCCATAGATGATGTCCCAGTCCACCGAATAATCTATCAACCTTTCCATTTGGATTCATGACAAAGCTAGAGGTGTAATGTCAAAGCCTTGTGATGTTCATCTCGTAGCTTCCCACATATTCGTTCTCCTTCTACTACAGCTCTAAAAACTCCTTCTGCATTATTATTCTCATGGATCGAGGGAAATAATTACTGAAGAAAATCCATTTGAACTATTCCCACTCCATAGATTCAACCTCCACTATTTTCCTTGTGTATTTAATCATCTCCCACCACTGATAATCTTATCCTTCTAAGTGATAGATATCCAAAGTGACCTTCTCTTGCATTGAACAGCGGAGAACAAAAAAGATCTTATCTATAGAGCTGATCCACTACATAGAAAACAATGGGTCAGTTGATCCACTGAAGTTTAGTGGTCGTTGATACATAAAGGACCCAATAGAATGTTGTTCCCTTCACGACGAGATCGGTCTCTCTGCTTGATTCAAGTTATTTCTCATAACTTGAGTTTTTTGGTTCCTCATTCACATAATTGTTTCCATCCCGGCTTCCATCATAGGGTCGTCAGTGCATGGTCCATTGCAGTGACTATTTGCATAGTTCCTCCTATTGCCTAACATTTCTAAAAGAATAAAACCATAATGAGAAACTTATTTCATTTACTAGTATTTTAACAATAAAGGATTTATGTCTTAAAACATCTTTAAACAATTACATTTCTCTATAAATCCTTCTTAATGATTCATAAAAATCTTATGATTAACCAAACATATCCCCTGGGAGTGTTGTAACCAAGAGTGCATCAATGCCTCTTTTCATGCACCAGTTACCATTCTATTCTAGCTCTATGTGGTGTTTTCGGGTTTTACCCCTATGCACATCTATGCCAGAGTTGCCTCTACCTACTCGTTTCCAGACAGGGATGTATTTTCTTGATAAATCACATACTTAATACCCACAAAAATACCAAGAATTTATCCTATATTTAAACATTTAAATTGGATTATTCCTAAATATTTCATAGTTTATTTTCCATAAATAACTAAACAATCCTTTGATACTAACTATGGAATCCTGTATTTTAATTACAATAAATTTTACATATAGAGGATCTTTAAAGTCTAGTGACTTGGAAATATGGAACAATAAAACATGAATACAACATAAAACATTATTTTAAATTACTTGTAAGTATTCATCATATGTTATTACTAAGTAAAATTACTACATCTCATAACTTGGAGACATACTTCAAAGGAAAGGGTGAGAAAAAGTCTCAGTAAGGAAAACAATGGAAACAGTCGACATGTGATCTTGAGCAATATTAATAAGAACATGATAAAAGACATAAAGGCATGAGCAATGAAATAATTTGAATATCATAATAAAAATTACTTGAATAGTAACTTGAATATGTGGCTACAATATTTCATTTAGACATTCTTGAACATATCACCAAGGTTTAAACCCGAGGTGTCATAAAAATCACTATGGTTATTCAGCAAGGTTTCGTGAAACTTGTCATATGTAGAGAATAAATTTTTTCCCAATGAATTCGAGCACTATCAAGGCGCACCCTTAATATGTCTTTGAAATCATGTGATCCACATGTATAATAATCAAACATTTCATAAATAACCCATAGAGAATAAAATAAATGGGTTTTATTTCAAAATCGTGATGTTTTTAATGCTCTTAAAAACATGATCATTATGTAATTTATAACCCTTGGATAGGCAGTGGGGGTTAAATGTATGTCAATTCCAGAATAAAATAGATAAATTATAACTATTGATAAACACCCATGTAAAAGAAAATATATTTGGGTATTCTCATAAATAATACAAGAGAACTTCATGATAAAAAGAGAGAGATTTTGAGATAAAAATTCTGCAGTATAAAGGCTATATAACATAGTTTTAGAAAATAATAAAAAGAGAGGATACAAGGGTAACCCACTCATAAATAACTCATATAAAAATATAATATAGAATACCATGGAGATAAGAACATGGTGTGGATATTTGAATGACAGACCACAAGAAAAGGAAAATTGAAACGAAAGAGAATATGTGATTCATATTATGAAAAATTTTGCAGCCTAACAACATCACATAAAAATTTAGAAAAAAAATTGATGAGAGCGGAAATGGAATCTCAAAAATCAGACATGAAATGGACAGTAATGAGAAAATATAATAACATACCCTCTACAAAAATGTATGGTAACTAGAAGACACAATATAAATGAAGTCATGACTTAAAAGAGCAGGCTGAAAGGATCCCTTACCTTGAAGAGTGACTTATAAATCTTGAAGGCTAGGACTTCGGAAGGCCTGAGGGAACTTTGGGAGGACTCCTTTGGGGGTAATAGGAATAGAAATTATTTTATGATTTTTTTGGAATGCAATGAATGAGGGAAATGTCTTGGTATTTATAGGAAAATTCAGTGAATGCAATATTAATTTCTAAGGGACACCTCATCGGTGGTATTTAAAAAAACATGGCTTGCCCATGGTATATACCCATGGTATTGGACACATGGGACACCTCATAGAATATCTCACTGTTCATAAGTCGACTAGAAAGCATACAACATTATTACATCATTAATGATGTCATTAAACACCCGAAACTCAAAACTGCATTTTTACTATTCACCGAAAATTCAACTATTTTAGAAAAATCCCGAAAATTAATAATAACAAAACATTGATGCTCTGAAAAAAATTGAACTCCATTTTATGAAAAAAAAATTTCCAATTATTTTTAATTTAATTTTTAAATAAAATATTTATTTATTCCAAAAATATAACTTTAAAATTGTAACTTATTTTGTAACACCTTATAATGTAATCAAGGTCCCATAAAATTATCGGATAACTATAATACAACAAAGTAACAATTTATGATTAAATGTTATGAAAATAAGTTTCCATTTTAAATTATTAAATTTATTATAAAATTAAATATAAAATATTTATGGCATACAATAATACCAATACATAAACTATGACCATTTTTTCACTTTTAAGATGACTAAAATGTACTTATTCATTCATGGGTGAACTTTCTATTTTTTGACAAATTAATATCCATTACTATTAACTAATATTCATATGGGTATGTTACTATTCCTACTTTACTATTCTCTAAAAACATGTTGATCTTATTGGAGATTAAATTTCATACTAAACATAACAATAGAAGACCATTTCTTGAAATTCATTTCACATTATTAATTATTTAATGAATTCAAAAAAATAGTTTAAAATACCATTTTTTCCTAAAATCATCAACAATACAAAACCTATATTAATCCAGATATTTTAAATTCACAAAATTGGCCATAAAAAGAAATAAAAATTTATTTATATAAAAGTATTGCACAAAGCAGCTATGATCTCGTTACATATCCCTTTATAACACCATCATAGGAACAAAGTGTAAGGTGTTATATGATGATAGAATCTTGGGGTGGCTCGGACAACATTTTCTAAGTGGTGATTTCAATCATCTTGATCTTCTCCCTTAGGTGATTCCATTCAAGATTCATATGCTGGTGTTCAACTTTGTCTTGCTCCAGAGCAAAGCCCAGTGATGCTACCTCCTTCCCAAGCTCCAACAGATGGGATTTATTTGGCTTGAGTCTACTTGATGAGGCCATTCAATCTTCTTTTTGTATTAATTAACCATGATAACTGTATTTATAAAAACACATCATTTATAATTATAGATTCCAATGGTCATATTGCAATCAAAACCCAACATCATCATTTTAATTATACCCACTTAATTAATTAAGGGATAGAGTTTTGTTGGGTATAAAATAAAATAACACACAAAATTAGGAAAAATAAAAATTAAAATGTTTTGGTCATTACATCCATAGTGAAAAATAACTCATTGAATACAATATGGAATATTTTCTTATAAATGATCAACCTTAATAGGGAATAATGATGGATGTGGACATAGATGAATATAATCATCAAAACTATTTGAGAGAAATAACCCCGTTTTTCTTGAAAACATTTAAAAGTATCTCTATATATCAAGAAGCTGTTTAAAATTGATTTTTGAATCAAAGTTTCCCATACGACTTTGTGACTTTTAAAAGGGATTTTAATTTTAAAAATTTAATGTCTGTATAAATAAATTATTAAAACCATTTTTAAAACATGGACATTAATGAGAAAGATTTAGAATAATAAATCATTAAAAAAATTTAAAATGATATTTGAGTTAGAGTTCCTAACAAAAAAAAAGAGATAATTGAATAAAAATAATTTAAGTATTCCAAACATTATAATATCATGGGAATAAAGGGATTCATGATATTCTATGTCAGTGTACATTATATACAGTATATAAAAGTGAATTTGTGCATTACAACAGAGATGTCTCAATGGAATGTAAATTGAGATGAAATATCTTATAAAGAATGTATCCTTAGGTTAAAGATAAATAATTGACATAATTATGAGTGGAAAATATAAATACACTCAATATTATTGGGTATTCATTGCAAATAAATCATAGTAAAGTAACACATATTCTTTTAAAAACAACAGCATTGAATTGAATGTTTAACTTAATAAATGGACATTGAGTTAAAATTACTTTTTACAGGTTCATAATGATGAATTGAGAATTTATCAATGTAGTGATTATTTTTATCAAAAGTATATCCATAAAAAGGGGAGTGTAAATTACAACACAAATAATAAACAGTTATTCCAGAAATAATCATGGAGTAAAATAATCAATGAAGTATGCGTGAAGTTGAATGAGTGGAAGTTGAACCTTGAAATTCCCTTACCAATTTGGTAACATATGAAACATAAATCCCATAAATGATGGATCATAAAATGAAGATGAAATTAATCATATATTAAATTATATTACACAAATAATACAATCATTGGGTTGTACATACATGACACTAAAGGAAATAGTGGCAATATGGCATGAATCTCATGAAAATAGGAAGTTAGATGAAAACCCTTATTTCATTGTAATCAGCCAAGTCATATGGCCAAAAGTTAATAAAAAAATGAATCACATAATACCGTGAATATAAAGAGAATCAGGATAATATATATATCAAATGACAGTACACAATACACCACCTTAAATAAATAAGTTGTGAATAATGGAAATCTGAATGAATTAAACTTGAGATAAGAAACCCCCTAAATTTGTAATTTTCCTTCCTTGAGGGTAGGTTAACCTCCTGTATATGGTGAAATAATTTTCATTATATTACAAAAGAATCATATACAACATTATGATATCATATATGATCTTTTAATATTTCTTTGTTAATAAAATTTTAGTATTATCTCCATTATGGTGTTAACAGATTCATTTTCTTTTAAATTATTTGGTATGTGAGTTATATGTTTTATGGATGGGATGTATCTTATTCATATCCATAATGATATCGAGTCATTAAAAATGATTTTTAATCATCAAATAAAAATTAGTCTTGAATAGATTAGATGATGAATTAATTTCATCGCGTTTGTGGAGACGGAAATCTGTACGTACGTACGAGTGACAATATCATTCTTTTGATATTAAAATAATATATAATTGGATGGTATATCATATATACAGAATCATTATCATGTTATACTTATTATTTACATCAATTACACGTCTTTATTATACCCATCAAAATAAAAATGTTTTTAATAACAATTACACAACGATGTGGAGACGGTAAGCCGTACATACACACATATGGTCACATGTCATTCAATGGATGGATAGAATAATGAATATGGTTGTACTATATTTGTAATAAAATAAAATTATATAGAATATATTGGAGTTATTATTTTAGAATGGAAACAAAAAAAGAAAGAGGATGTAGAAGAAAGGAAATTGATAGAGGTGATGAAATATTTACCTCTTCTTCGGGTTCTTCCTGTTGATTTTATCAAAATAGCTCCTTAGGATGGATTTATGACTAAATTAAGGCCTCTACATTGAATAGAGGATATTTTATAGGGTTTTCGGGTCAATTTTGGCTGAGCCAAATGTCTTTGAAGGTTTGAATTAGAGAGAAGGGGGAGTGCCCGTTTATAAGAGATGTAACAGGAACCTTAGGAAAGTTTAGAAATATTATTTTATAATTAAATCATTTTAAGTTTATAATGGATCCAAAATGAACTATTGAAAGGATAAGGTGGGGATTGGTCTAAAACACTTAAAAATAGGTTTTATATAGGTTTGGGTCACCAAAATAAAATTATCTTTTAAATTTAACTCTTAGTTAAATAGTTTGACATTTACCATGTCTCTTTGCATTTTTATATTATATGGTTAATAAAATTACTATATACTTACAATAAAACCCAAATTGGTTCATTAATTATTCACCTATCATTACATAAGTATTTTTTCTTAACCTTAGATTTTTAGGAGTAGAATATTAATTAATAATATAATTTTTGTTGAAAAAACTAATTTATGTCAATTCTGAAACTATTTGGTATATTGTTTTTTCTTAATTAATAACAGCATTATTACTTCAAACAAATTAATCTAACCAACCATAATAAGTCATATTAACCTATAAAATGAATTTAATTCATAAAAAGTAACAAATTACATTTATTTTGATATTTATAATATCAATTAGTTTAATCTTTCATTAATACGATAATTATTGCATCATCATTGTG
Organism: Viscum album; assembly: GCA_963277665.1. Classification (NCBI taxonomy): domain Eukaryota; kingdom Viridiplantae; phylum Streptophyta; class Magnoliopsida; order Santalales; family Viscaceae; genus Viscum; species Viscum album. Next base: position 1,510,989,666 of record OY728143.1, on the reverse strand, counting down.
TCATAAATAAATTTAATTATTTAATATCTAAAAAATATAAATAAAAAAAAATTATGTAGAAAATTGTTTAAGCTTTATAATTAATTTTTATAGTCAAATTTATCATCTGTGGAACCCAATATTAAAAATAGTTTTGTTATTAAACATTGAATTTAACACTTTTATCTCCTCTTTGAATTAAATAATAATAATTGTCCTAATCTAATCCAAGTGGAACTAAAGGATCATATTTTATTTCTAAGGTTTTTTTGTCAAATTAAACTTATCCAATATAATTAGGACAAGTGTTAGGTTAAAAATAACATCATATTTACCATTAATTACCCTATTTACTTTTAATCATGGTAAATAAATGTAAAATGTTACAATTCACCAAAAATTATTTTAATCTTATTGGACCACATTCCACTTATTGATATCAGCTGTGTCTCTTGGAGTTTTGAAAGTCAATTCAAAAAAGCAGTAAAATTATGTTTTATTCAAATTTTCCAATGCTCCTAGGTGGTGTGTAAAAGAAGGTTATAAATTTTAAAAAAAATTCTATATCTAGAGATACTAAAAACTAACTCCAATGAAAACTCTAATGAATTACATTTAACTTATATAGGTATTATGTATCTATTTTTACCTGAAATAAATTTAAATAAAATCAATATTTATTTAAATAAACAAATCAGTTTTAAACTATAACTCAGTGTTTTCACTATTTATAAAAAAATTGAATGTTTTCAAAAAAATACCAAAAATTCTCCCTAAGCTAATTTTGATATTCTAAATCAAAAAACGAAGTCAATTTTTAAATATAAAATATATAAAATTTTAAAAAGTTGATATTACTATTCATATTGGCTAGTTTGAATGGTCACAATGTGTTAGAATCTCGAAGTTGCGTAAATTGAAAGCTATTACATTATTCGAAGGGAAACGTCTTTTGGAAGCTTGGGGTGTTACATTCTTCCCCCATTTTGGAAATTTCTTCCTCACAATTTTTAAAATTGGTCATGGGAATATAATTGAAAGTTCCACGACGGAAAAAGAGTCAATAAAACTATTACATTAAAAAAAAGTACAATGGTCACCCGAGATAACCCATACGTGGATTCCATGTAAGAAAACATGAATATGGAAGATAAACTAAGTGTCATGTTCTTGATGGATAGGGAGATAATACATGATTAAGATAGAGTTAACAATAAGAAATCCACAAACTTGTGATGAAAGAAATAGTCATTAGTTTTCCAGTAGAAAAAGAAAATGGACACTGATTTTTTTTTGTTTTAAGATACATTTCATAAAGATAAATAATTTATTTATGATATTGAATAAGAAAATAAAGGTATATACTTACTTTTTAAGTATAATTTCATTTATTAATAAATATCTACCACTAACTCTTTTTTTAACGATGAGTATTCAAGATGACTTGGTCACACCAGAAGAGATAGAATTAACTTCTAGAGAATCACATGATCCAAAAAGGATAAACTATATATTTACCATTTCATTAGAGATTAAGAAAAACCAAACAGTTAGTACAAGATCAGATGATCCCCCAAAAATATATACTTTATAGAAAGAAACACAAATCAAAATTTCTAAAATTCAACCAACAATACCCCAAATTTAAATAAACAACATTCAATAAAAAAAATTCCTTAAAATCCTTCAATATAATCCAAACTAATATTGAAACCCAAAACATACAAGAATTTGGTTATGTAGTCTTCCATGTTAAATTGTATCTCCAATTGACATGGACCACTTATAAAGTCACATACTTAAAAGTAATTAACCTAATTACATGTTCTCTATTATAGGTTAATCATTTCCATAAATAACACAAATCACTATAAATACATAATAAAAACATAGATAAAAATCAACTATTACTCCTCAAATGAAATATTATAGTATTATAATTTCCTTAGGCATATTGTGTTTGCAACAGACCAAATGCTTCTAAAATAACATTTATCAGATAATCACCAAATCATTTTCCTATACTAAGGGATTTCATTTGATAAGACATAAGATCCCAATTCAACTAATTATTAATCAATGAAATTAATTTAACTAAAAATAATTAGTCACACTTACTAGGGACTTCACGTAGTCCAGTGGTAGGCGATAAATCCCAATCACAGTCTAGTTGTGGGTTTGATTCCCACAGCTTTGTCCGACGTGATGGGTTTTCACTCGGTCTGTGTGTTATCCATTTTCAAAAGATATATTTTATAACATTAAAAAAATGAGAAAAATTATTCAAAATAACCATAACATAATTTAACCACAATTTTTATCTCATACCTTTCATTATCATCACAAAATTTAATAACATGTAATTGCCTCATACCCAATGATCATACAAAACCAAATGGTAATTTATGAATATATCCACAAGAGAAAATATAATTTTTCATCAAATATCATTTTCACATGAAAAACTGTAGGGTTACAAATACAAGAGAAAATTATTTCAAAGTAATCCCATCAACAAGGATCACTAAAAAATTTAATCATTTCTCCAAACATTTAATTCCACATAGCTTCATCTTTGACCAAAAAAATATCCTATAGAATAGGGAATTCACTTGGGTAATGGCCAGGTAACCTACATTTACAGAAAATGACTTTAAATGGATTCTTGGGACCATTTTTATTTTCTTCTATAGTACTCTATATTTTTTCTCTGCAATTCATTAATTTATGTCCTTCTTTCCCACATGTAGAGCAGTTCATTGTTCCATTGAGACACTTTCATTGGTGTCTCATTGCAAATTTCCTAAATGATAGAAATTGAGGATTCGTTTCTCAATGGTATCCACTGCCAGAGCTCTTATCATTCATCAACTTTCTCTTCTTTGTTGAGTTTGGGATTTGGTTAATATATATGTTGTTGATCATATTTTTGGAAAACTTATTTTACATGAACATGATATCATTTATGCCTATCCACATTCCATTTTGTTTCTCATTTCCACCACATTTCCCACCTTGTACATCATGCTCAGATTTATTATGACTTCTTTGGAATCTAGAAATAGACTAAAACTAGAATTCATTATTTGAGTAGTAGTAGTCATAAAATAATTTACAGAATATCATGAAGCCATATTTTCAATTTGAGACACCTTAGGATTAATTGTGGTCATTTATTATCATCTTATATTAAAATCCTTTAATCGATTTGTAATGAAAATTTATATTATCCTAATCATATCCCCTAGGAGATTCGTAAAGAAGAATGCAACAAGGCCTACCATTGTGCACCGGTTCCAATTCGAGTATAGCTTAAAGTAGTGTTTTCGAGTTTTAACCCGAGGTACATTTGTGCCAGAGCAGCCTTTACCTGCTCATATCCATATAGGGATGTATTTTTGTAAAACTCACAAAATCCATACAATACCAAAATTTTTGGATGATCATCTATAAAAATCCTTAATGTCTATCTAAGGACAATGTGCTTTAATCAGAGTTTATCTAAATCTAGATTCCAATGGTTGTACTAATCTTACTCTGATACCAACTATAACACCCCGGCCCCAAAAGCCCAGAGGCGATACAGTATTACCTATCATTAGCATTATCACAAAAGATAATGTCTCGAAAGACTGATTAGTTTAGTATCATTGGAATTACCAGATACATTCATAAGGTTTACATTACATCGTAAATTGGAAAACTGTGACAACATTGTTTCCATAGACTACACTGAGATCCCATAGACTATCCCTGAAGTTCAGTCATAATATACTTCTTTACATCCTAGGAAAAATAATTCATATAAAAGTGTGAGCTCAAATGCTCAGTAAGGATAACAATATAGTAGAAACATTCATAATTAAGCATAAACATTTATGGAAATGCATAAGACTAAAACAAAAGTCTTTTAAATTTGATCTTCAGCATAATATGGATAAGATAAAAATCAAATAATTCCATTTACTTATTCACATGGATATTCTAATAGTCAAATAATCACATGAAATATCAATAGCCACTTTTATAATGATGGAATGCATAATTCCAGACTTTCATAATAACATAGTGAAGGCCTTGTGCCAAGACTACAAATAATATTTTATCGAAGCCATGTTCCAAGACACTAGTTTGTCTCATGAGACCTACCGATGCATCAAGGAGCTATTGTCACGAAACATCCCGGGTCGACCCTAAACCAGTCACCCGATCCGGTCTGTGGCATGTCCCGAGGGGCATTCCCGATCCCCCCGGGATGGAAACTTGTGCCGGGAATTGAAATTTTAATCATTGGGAACGATTTCAGCCCAAACCAAAAACAGGATCAAAAGAAAGAATATAACTAAAAAAATATACAACACTAACAACAAAAACAAAACTACGTCACAAACATACCTCCACGTGACCACACGGTCACCACCCAACTAAACACCAGCGTCGCTCCATCACGGAGCGACGAAAACCATGAAAAACCTGAACACAAGGAACCTGCAACTGAAATGGTAAAAGATAGGCGTGAGCACAGAAAGTACACATTAGGTGAGCTCAACAAAAAATCCCAAAGAACTTCCAGTAAATAAAGAATCTATATATTCCAGGTTTTAACTACAATGTATAAAAGTAAGCTTTCATAATGTTTCAATTGAAAATCAAAACACGAGCCACTACCCTTACTTTTTTTTCAAAAGTTGAATTTCTTTTTCATTGGTGCTAAATTCGTTCTAAAATATAAAGATGTATTAAATTTTCAAATTTACCCAAGAGAATAATTCATTTTCATTTCAAATCCATTTTTACAAATTAACCAGTATAATCTGTAAAGAAAAAAAACTGAAAGTAAACAAGCTGGGAAAATAAAGTAACCATGGGTGATCCAAAACATCCCTAGAAATACCTTGGACGTACATGGGTTCAGACTACCTACTGGAATGGTACTTCATAGTCAATAACTAACAGGCCGCCCTAATAGCCAACCAGTGGCACACCCCACAAGGCCTTACCTAGCAAGGGGGGACTAACCCATCTAATCGGGGTAATCCAGCAATCGTCACTCAATTCTCTAAAATACGCCCAGGAACCCATGGTAGTTTTAATAATGCTGTGTATTTAGAAGGCCCTCGCACGTGTGACTCATCTCACCGCACTTTCCAACCCCTTACACAGGCACCGCTACACGACAACCCTCGAAGGGAAGTCCCTATGTAGAGATGCCCCATAAGTACGTATATTTACATATTCATTTCACATTCAATAAAGTGCCAACCAGGCCGCCACATTACTACATTTAAAAAATTTAATATCAATGCATTTCCAAAAGATATAACACATGACATCATGTTGAAAACCAGAAAAACATACTTAGAAACCCATTTATGGAAAACCATACCACCACTGACAAATTCCCAAATCCAGCTCAAGGGCCAAACGGGCCTTTAATCATTTTTTTGAAGGAATGATATTTCTCAAATGAAATCCAATATTTTATTCACACGTCAAAGGAAAACATTTTTCAACAACAAAGGACCATGCTTAATGTTTCCTAAAATCAATTTTAAAGGTCATACAACATTTCCTTTAATCAAGATTCTAAGAAACACCTTTTCCATAAACAATACACCTACCAATTTACACACTCCAAAAACTTATCAAAACACAATTCAACATGACATTCACATTTCATAAAGAACTAATTTAGCAATATCACTATGGATGCACACAATTAAAACCAAGAAAAACACATTCAATGAAACGCTAGAATTAAACGGCTTTCATTATCAGCAGATCACCACAATATAAATAACTACTTAATAATACATTTAAATTTACTGAAACTCAGTAAGAAGACAAGGAATAAATAAATTCTAAATTTAAAGGCGAGTGCAATGGGAGACCTACCTCAGCTTGAAATCTAAACGCACGGTGTGTCACACCTCACACAAACACACAAACACACACACATTGATGACCACAGTATCGCGAGGTTATCTCGCCAATGCGCTGCATCAAATGCACAACAATTAAAATCACATAACCACCGACTTATAATAAATCATATAAAAAATAATATATATTCATATATATATACACACACAAATATACAGACGTTGATATAGAAAATATTTCAAGAAAAAGCAGTGCAAACCTCAACTTGACACCGGAGTAGGTGAAACAGATGAACCCAAATTGCTCACTTTCAGCTGCGGCGCTCGCCGCTCGCCCAAACAAGAACGGGTTGCGTGACTAGTCGTGAGGGTGCTAGATGGCACGACGACGATGGACGAGGCTGACCATATGGAACATCGACACCATGGAAGGCTTGCGGGTTGAATCGAGCACGACAGGGGTGCAGCGAGCAGGGCAGGTCGGGTGCGGTGCGACCGGGGGTGGCTGGATGGAAGCAGGCTGGCCGGACAGTAGGTCGCCGCCAGATAGGGGGTGTCACAGCCGTACAGGAGGGTCACCACCTGAAAAGTGGTAGTCTCCGTATGGGAGGGCCGGCCGGCAGTTGGGGTTTCCGGAACAGGAGTCGAACGGCTCAGGGGGTGGCGGCGACGGAAAAACAGGGCCGCCGGGGTGCTGCGCGAGGGAGAGGCGTCGGCGCGGTGACGGGAAGCCGGTGAAGGGGAAGTGGGGGCTGGGTGGAGCGGGGGTCACGCGGGGGTAGTGAGCCGGCGCGACAGGGTAGTGTGCCAGAACGAAGGCCGAAAGGGGGGTGGTGCGACGGATGATGGGAGGTCGGTCGAGGGGAGCGCGTAGGAGGCCCCGTCGGAAACGGGGTCGGCGCGGCGAGCCACGAGTGCCGGTGGGTGATGGAGGTGATGGGAAGGGGACACCGGAGCAAGACTGGGCGGGGCGACCAGAGCGCCGGAGGGGGGGGGGGGGGTGAGGTCGGCAGGGTAGCAGTCCGGGGAGGCGGCGGGCACATCTGGGGAAGAGTCTGGATGCGGCGAGGAGAGGGAGAAGCGTGACGAAGGCCGGAGACCGGGGGATGCGGTGGATGCCGGGCGCCAGAGGGTGAGGGAGCAGGGCACCAGGTGGAGTGAGGCTGGGAGAGGGGAGGGGGAGCCGTGCGGGGAAGAGAGAGAGAAGGGGGGGTGGCTTCGGGAGAGAGGGGGTAATTAGGGTTAGAAAAAAATATATATATATACTTAAACAAATAATAATAATAATAATAATAATATAGTGATAAAAATAATTAGTTATTTATAATAATAATAAAATGTCAACATAAAAAAAATTTAATATTTAAAACGCCGGGTGAACACACGGTCACCCGGGCTGAACGCCAGGTCACCGCTAACGATGCGGTGACTGCGCACCGGCGTGAAAATGCCAACACAATTAAACTTAGAAAAATTTAAACCGGGACAAAGAAACAAGAAAAAATAAGGACATCTGCGGTCATGGTGTGACAATTCTCCCCACCACAGACACTTTCTGCCCCCAGAATGTCACCAAACCAAAAGTCGTTCAAGATTCAGGTCAATTCCCAAACGGAACTAAAGGAAACGAAGAGTACTGAGAATCTCGGGATGACCTTACTCTACACAGGTCACACCCGATCGATTCATGAGAAAACTGAATTCCGAGTTTGATGGGAGAATACGAAGGGGTTCTCCCCACCATAAGAACTCAACTAGTTCGAAAATTTTAACACTACTAACATACTACCATAAGGGGTGTTAGTTCCGGTGTAGGGACTCATAATTGATCCAAAACGACTCTTATGACACGATCAAAACAACACCTTCGTCGAATGTTGAACCCTGACTAGAGTCAACAAAAATTAACACCAGGGATAAACCATAAAAAATACTTAACCAGAAATCAATTCAGAAACATGACACACATGAATCCACGAAACATAACTACATCCGACAAGCATAACTAAACCAAGCTCAACCTACACAAAGGTCTATAAAACTTTACGAAATACACACAATTTTCAAGATCACATCAACACAAACAAGATTGTTTGGATTTTAATTGAACAAATTCATCATTAATTCATAGATGGACTATGTACTTACAACGATGATGAAACATTAATAGAAGATAAGCAAATATGAAAAGATTTCTAATTTTTCCACCTCCAACACAGAACAAAACCTGGACCAGAGCATCATAGCTTTGGGAACCCCTGACTGTGCACGAGCTTCACCCCAAGACCTGTGGCTAGGGCTCTGATGGCTGAAGCATCTTCTGCCTCAAAGTCAGGTACTGACATTATCACATCACAACATCCTCTTCAAGTGACGCTTCCTGCAAAACTTCTCCATTTGACCCAGACAGCCGCATCGATGACATCTCTTCGGAGGGTTTCAACAAGGTGGATTTAAATTCCTAAAACGACCACACTGATAGCATACCATTGAACGATCTGATGAACTGGAAGCTGGGACCAAGGGGGATAACTCCTGAGGAACAGGTATCTCTGGCGTATTTTCCACACCAGAGGGGGAACTCTTACGAACAACCAAGGATGCTGGAGTTCTAACCAATAGTGTTTCAGAAACCAAATCAGCCAAAAATGCTTCCTCCATCAGCTTCTCGAAACGTTGGTCTTTATAAGGAAGGACTACCTCGATGATCTCTGGACAAAGACCCCTGGTGAGAAGAGAGGCCGTCATGATCTCATGCGACGCTACCTCTGGAGAAAAGGAAATCAGTTCCTTGAAATGGTCAACATATTCCTTCACCGTCCTTTGGCCTTGTTGAATATGCACAAGCTCCCTCTTTTTCTCTATCTTCACTTCCTCAGGTAAAAACCATTTGATGAAAACGATTTTAAAGGCATCCCACATCACTCCGACTTGCATTGATGATGGGGTAACCATCTTCCACCGGTCCAGAGCTGGACCCTCAAACAACTCCATAATTTCATGAACCTTAACATTATCGGGAGTTCCCAACGTTCTAAATACACGCTCCACTTCCTCGAGCCATTCCACTACCTCCAACAGACCCTGATCACCATAGAGAATAGGCAAAGTGTGAGGCGGACCAAAAACTGGGCATGACTTATCTGAATCCTTAGAGACATTTCTGGGCGGCATTTCCTGAGTGACATATAAAACACAAAGCCAAAACCAATATCAAACTGAAGCAACATCAATAAAAGTGCCTTCATCAAAAACAGTTAGCACAAAGACCAAACAAACACAAACACAACCCAAAATGAAATCTCCTTTTTAAAACCCCCTTTTTATTTTAGACTTTAAAACCACCCTATTTCAAGACTACTTTCCAAAACAAATCCACTTTCAAACCAAAAACATTCCAAAACAATTTCCCCTTTAAAACCAGTATAGAAAACAAGGTAAAGCATTTAATTTCAAATACACACCCAGGTAATCTCATGAACTGTTGCACATGTCTTCATACACTGTCCAATAATACTCGCACAAACACATATTTTTTTTCCATGCATTCTCACACAAGTGCAAAAGTTCATAAAGAGGACCTGGGGTTTCATCCTGAACCATTCTCGACCAACTACAAGCAATAACGAATTTGAAATTCATGATAATTCAGTTTTAGAACTCATTTCATACATTTAAACTTTTTTAAAAGAAACCAGTCCAATTTTTCAAAAACCATTTTCATTTACAACAACGTACTTACACTGAACAAAAAAAAATAAGCATCCAAATTTGCATCAACCACTGGAGTGAGGGACTAGTAGTCACGCTCAACCTGGTGACATGGTAGTGGGCCATGTCCCAAGTCAGCGTCGACAACTAGGAGGAATTCAAACCGTGTACTCAGAATCCACATGGGTCACTACTCTATGTGAAATCATGATGTAATGACGGCTTGCCTCCGTTGTCATCTCTCAATCCAAGACAAACCAGAAAGAGACAAGGACACAATTCTCGGACTACCCCTGGTGACTCGAGGTGCGGGACTGGCGGGGGTTCATGACATCCTTCCCGTACCTACCCCTCGAGTCCCGACAGTCCTAATCTCCACCTACCAGACAATACAAATAACAAGAACCTCCTCTGATACAAATTTTTCACGAACCAGCCCTTGTCGTCCCAGAACTGGTCACCTGAGCCAGTCTGTGGCAAGTCCGGAGGGGCGTTCCCGATCCCCCGGGATGGAAACTAGTGCCGGACATTGAAATTTTAATCGTTGGGAATGATTTCAACCCAAACCAAAAACAGGATCAAAAGAAAGAATATAACTAATCAAAACAGAAAACACTAACAACAGAAACACAACTACATCACAAACATACCTCCACGTGACCTCACGGTCACCACCCAACTAAACACCAGCATCGATCCATCACTGAGTGACTCAAACCAGGAAAAACCTGAACACAAGTAACCTGCAACTGAAATGGTAAAAGATAGGCGTGAGCATATAAAGTACTCAGTAGTTGAGCCTAACAACAAATCCCAAATCACTGCCAGTAAATACAGAATCTACATATTCCAGGTTTGAACTACAATGTATAAAAGTAATCTTTTATAATGTTTCACTTGAAAATCAATACACGAGCCATTACCCTTAATTTTTTTCAAAAGTTGAATTTCTTTTTCATTGGTGCTAAATTCGTTCTAAAAGAGAGTGAAGTGTTACATATTCAAATTTACACAAGAGAATAACACATTTTCATTTGAAAGCCATTTTCACAAAGTAACCAGTATAATCTGTAAAGAAAAAAAACTAAAAGTAAACAAGCAGGTAAAATCAAGTAACCATGGGTTATCCTAAACATCCCTAGAAAAACCTTGGACGTACTCGGGTTCAGACTACCTGACGGCATGGTACTCCATAATAAATAACCAACTGGCCTCCCAAACAGCCAACCAGTGGCATGCCCCATAAGGCTTTACCTACTAAGGGGGGACTAACTCATCTAATTGGGGTTAGACAGCAACCGTCACTCGATTCTCTAAAAGAGGCCCATGAACCCACAGTAATTTTAATAATACTGTGTAAGTAGGAGGCCCTCGCACGCGTGACTCATCTCACCGCACTTTCCAACCCCTTACACGGACACCGCTACATGACAACCCTCGAAGGGAAGTCCCTCTATAGAGATACCCCATAAGTACGTATATTTACATATTCACTTCACATTCAGTAATGTGCCAACCGAGGCGCCACATCACCACATTTAAACCATTTAATATCAAAGCGTTGCCAAAAGATATAACACACGCCATCATGTTGAAAACTAGAAAAACATACTTAGAAACCCATTTAAGGAAAACCAAACCACCACTGACAAATTCCAAAATCCATCTCAATTGCCAAACGGGCCTTTAATCATTTTTTTGAAGGAATGTTATTTCTCAAATGAAATCCAAACTTTTATTCAGACGTCAAAGGAAAACATTTTTCAACAACCAAGAACCACACTTGAAGTTTCCAAAAATCATGTTTAAAGGTCATACAACATTTCCTTTAATCAAGGTTCTAAGAAACACCTTTTCCATAAACAATACACCTACCAATTGACACACACCAAAAACATTTCAAAATAAAATTCAACATGACTTTCACATTTCATAAAGAACCCACTTAGCCATATTACTATGGAAGCACACAATTAAAAACAATAAAAACACTTTCCATGAAATGCTAGAATTAAATTGCTTTCATTATCAGCAGATCACCACATTATAAATAACTACTTAATAATACTTTTAAATTTAATAAAACTCAGTAAAAAGACATGGAATAAATAAATTCTAAATTTAATGGCGAGTGAAATGGGAGACCTACCTAATCTTGAAATCCAAACGCACGGTGTGTCGCACCTCGCACAAAAACAAGCACGTTGATGACCATAGTATCGCGAGGTTATATCGCCAACGTGCTACATCAAACTTACAACAATTAAAATCACATAACCAAAGACTTATAATAATTCATATAAAAACGTATATATATATATATATACACACAAATATATAGACATTGATATATAAAATATTTCCAGGCAAATCAATGCAATCCTCACCTCGACACCAGACCACGTGAAACAGATGAACCCGAATTGCTCACGTTCAGCAGCGGTGCTCACCGCTCGCCCAAACAAGAACGAGACGCCTGATTGGTCGTGAGGGTGCTAGACAGCATGACGATGATGGACGAGGCTGACCATACGGAACGTCGACACCACGGAAGGCCTGCGGTTCGAAGCGAGTGCGACAGGGGTGCGGCGAGCAGGGCAGGTTGGGTGCGGCACGGCCGGGGGCGGCTGGCCGGAAGTGGGCTGGCCGGAGCGGGCTGGCTGGACAGCAGGTCACCGCCGGACAGGGGGTGTCGCCGCCGGACAGGAGGGTCCCCACCGGAAAAGTGGTCACCGCCGGACGGGAGGGTCGGCCGGCAGTCGGGGAGGCCAGAACAGGAGACGGACGACTGGGGGGGTGGCGGCGACGGAAAAACGGGGCCGCCGGGGTGCTGCGCGAGGTAGCGGTGTCGGCGCGGCGACGAGAAGCCGGTTAAGGGGAAGCAGGGGCTAGGCGGAGTGGGGGCCACATGGGGGCAGCGATCCGGCGTGGGATCGGCGACCGGCGCAGTGGGGCTGTGCACCGGAACGAAGGCCGAACGGGGGGTGGTGTGCCGGAGGTCAGGAGGCCGGTCGAGGGGAGCACACAGGAGGGGCAGTCGGAAACGGGGTCGGCACGGCGAGCCGCGGGCGCCGGTGGGTGACAAAGGCGAAGGGATGGGGACACCAGAGTAGGCCTGGGCAGCGCGTCCAGAGTACCGGAGGGGGGGGGGGTGTGGTCTGCCGGGTAGCAGTCCGGTGAGGTGGAGGGCATGTCTGGGGTAGAGTCCGGATGCGGCAGGGAGCGGGAGAAGCATGCCGAAGGTCGGGGACCGGGGGATGTGGCGGAGGTCGGGCGCTGGAGGGTGCGGGAGCAGGGCGCCGGGAAGAGTGAGGCTGTGAGAGGGGAGGGGGAGCCGCGGTGGGAAGAGAGAGAGAAGGGGGGGCTGCGGGAGAGAGGGGGGAATTAGGGTTAGAAAAAATATATATATATATATATCTAAACAAATAATAATAATAATAATAATAATAATATAATGATAATAAAAAATGTTAGTTAATTATAATAATAATAAAATGTAAACATAAAAAAAATAAATATTTAAAACCTCGGGTGAACACACGGTCACCCGGGTTGAACGCACTGTCACCGCTAATGATGTGGTGACCGCGCACCGACGCGAAACCGCAAACACAATTAAACTTAGAAAAATTTAAACCGGGACCAAGAAAGAACAAAAATAAGGATATCTGCGGTCAGGGTGTGAAAGCTATAGCAAGCTATACCCGTCAATTACTTTGTCCAATGCATTACTCATATGAAAAGGTTGAAACATAATCTGAACATTCATATTAAAACTAGCATACAAAATGTTAATATATTAACCACAAACCATGAATTGTATAAAAATACCACATTCACAATCAATCATAACTCATTAAATACAATATAGAATATTTTATTATAATAGATCAACCTAAATAAGGAATAACTAATGATATTTCCATATATGAAAATAATCATCAAAATTATTTGAGATAAATATCCCCCTTTTTCATGAAAACACTTAAAAGTATCACTATTTATCAAGAATCTGTTTGAAATTGATTTTTGAATCAAAGTGTCCCATACCACTTCGAAAATTTTAAATGGAATTTCTATTTTAAAACATTGATGTTCGTATAAATTAATCCTTAAAACCATATTTAAAACATGGACATTAATGAGAAATATTTAGAATAATAAATCATTAAAACATTTTAAAATGATATTTTAGTTAGAGTTCCTAACCAAAAGAGAGGCACTTGAATACAAATAATTGATTTAATCAAAACTTTATAATATTGTGGGAATAATGGGAATAATTATATACTCTATCAAAGTACATTATATACACCATATAAAAGTGAATTGCCATATAACAACAAAGGAGTCTCAATGGAATGTAAATTGAGATGAAATATCTTATAAAGACCGTACCCTTATGTCAAGGATAAATCAACGACATAATTATTTGTGGATAATATAAATACACACAATATTACTGGATATTAAGTGTAAATCATTCATAGACAGTCACACATAATCTTGTAAAAACAACACCATTGAATTGGATGTTTAATTCAATAAATAGAGATTGAGTTAACATTACTTTTATCAAATTCATATCGATGTCTTGGGAATTTATCAATGGAGTGATTAAGTGTATAAAACGTATATCCACAAAAATATAAGTGGAAAATACTACACAAATACAAAATTGTGATTCCACACATAATCGTGGAGTTAAATAATCAATGAAGTATGCATAAAGTCGAATGAGTGGAAATTGAAATTTGACATTTACTTACCAATTTTGTAACCTACAAAACATACATCCGATGAAAGATAGATCATAAAATGAAGATTTAATTACTCATAAACTAAATTATATTACACAAAGAATACAATAATTGGGAAGTACATACACCACACAAAAGGAAATAGTTTCAGTATGGCATGAATCTCATGGAAATAGGAAGTGAGATGAAAACCCTTACTTCAATGTAATCAATCGAGTCGTATGGAAAATATTTAATGAAAACCAAATGAAACACATAATAATATGAATATAAAGAGAATAATGATAATACATATATATATATATATATCAAATTATAGTTCACAATACACCACATTTAATAAATAAGCGGCGAACAATGGAAATCTCACAGAATTAAAAGTGAGATAAGAAACCCCCTAAAATGTAATTTTCCATAGTTGAGAGTAGGTTAACCTCATTTATAATCGCTAAATAATTGTTATTACAGTATACAAGAATCAATATACATTAATATGATATCATATATGATCGTTTAATATTTCATTGCTAATAATATTTTAGAATTATTGTTGTTTCGGGTGTTAACGGATTCATTTTCCATTATATTCATTGTTATGTGAGTCATTATTGTTATGGATGGATGTATCTTATTAATATATAGAATTATATAATGTATTTAAAAATTATTTTTAATCATCAAATAAAAATTAGTTTTGAGTGGATATGATCGGAAATGAATCTCATCGCGTTCGTGGAGGCGATAATCTGTACGTACGCACGAGCGACAATATCATTCTTTTGATATTAAAAATATATATAATTGGATGGTATATCATATATAAGGAATCATTATCAGGTTATATTTATTATTTACATCAATTACACATCATTATTATACCCATCCAACTAATAATTTATTGAATAACAATTACACCATGATGTGGAGACGGTAAGCCGTATGTACGCATGTATGGTGACATGACATTCAAATGAAGGGTCTGATAATGAATATGGTTTTAACATATTTATAATAAAATCACAGTACATAGAAGATACTTGAGTTGTTATTGTATAATGGAAACAAGAATGATAGAGGAAGTGGAAGAAATGAACATGAAAGATGTAATGAAATATTTACTTCTTCTTCGGGATCTTCCTTTTTATTTGATCAAAATGGCTCTATAGGATGGCCTTATGACTAAAGTAAGGCCTCAAGGATGAAGGGAGAATAGTTGAGAGGGTATTCAGGCCGAAGTGGGTTGATCCAAATGGATTTTAAGGTGTGAATTAGAGAGAAGGGGGAATTCCATTTTATAAGAGTGGTGAGGGCCACCTTAGGAAAATCTTGAAATATTATTATATAATAAAATAATTTTCAGTTTCTAATGGATCCAAAATGAATTATTTAAAGGATAAGGTGAGGATGGGTCTAAAACCACCTAAATAATAAGTTTTAAACATGTTTGGGTCATTATATTAACTTTATCTTTTAGATTTAGCACTTTGTTATATAGTTTGACATTTAACATGTCTCTTTGTATGTTTATATTTTATGGATAATAAACATACTATATACATACAAGATAACCCCAAGTGGTTCATTAATTACTACCCTATAATTACATAATTATTTTTTCTGGTCCTTAGATTTTTAGGAATAGAATATTAGTTAATAATATAATATTTGTTTTAAAAAATCTTTTAATTCAACATGGACACTATTTGGTATATTATTTTTTCTAGATTCATAAAAGCATTCTTACTTCAAAAAAAAATTCATCTAAAAAACCATAATACGTAATATTAACCTAGAAAATTAATGTAATTCATAAAAAGTCTCAAATAACATTTTTTTGTTATTTATAATATCAATTCGTTTAATCATTCATTAATACGGTAATTACTGCATCATCATTGTGTCATAAATAAATATAATTATTTTAACTATAAAAAATATAAATAATATACCATTATTTAGATAATATTTTTAGATTCCTAATGATTATTTATATTCAAATCTATCTTATGTGTAACCATTTATTAGGAGTTTTTTAGTTATTAAACATTGAATTTAACACTTTTAACTCTTCATTGAAATAAATAATGATAACTAAACTAATCTAATCCATGTGGAGAAAAAGGATCATATTTTATTTCTTTGGGTTTTTTTGGTCAAATTAAACTTATCCAATAGAATTAGTACATGTTTTAGGGTAATAATAATTTCATTTTACCCTTAATTAACATATTTAATTTTAACTGTGGTAAATAAAAGTTAAAAGTTACTATTCATCAAAAAAAAATTTATCTTATTGAACCACATTTTACTTACTGATATCAACTGTGTCTCTCGAATTTTTGAAATTCAGTTCACAGAAGCAGTAAAATTATGATTTATTTAAATTTTCAAATGCCCTTAGAAAGTGGGAAAAAGACGGTTAAAAAGTTCAATAAAAATTTTATATATCTAAAGTAATTATAAATTAATACAATGAATTAAATTGAACTTATATAAGTATTATGTATCTTTTTTACATAAAATAAATATAAATAAAATAAATAATTATTTAAATAAACATTTATGTTTAAAACTATGACTTAGTGTTTTCACTACTCATCAAAAATAAAACGTTTTCAGAAAAATACAAAAAATTCTCCCAAAGATAATTCCAATATTTCGAATAAAAAAATGATGTCTATATTGAATGATAAAATTTATAAAATTTTATAATTGGGGTATTACTATTCATAATGGCTAGTTTGATTGGTCGTGGCGTGTTAGAATCTCGATGTTGCGCACAATGCAAGCTACTACATTATTCAAAGGGAATCATACCGTAGATGCTTGGGGTGTTACAAATTTCCTTCTTTGTACTAATAATTTCAATCAAAATGTAATTTTTTGTTGTTCATCATATATTTATGTTTTGTAGTACTGATATATCAGGTACCATATTTTTTTATTCTCTTTATTCATTTTTTTAAAATCAAAAGTGGGAGAAATGAATGATTAAAACAATACTAACCCATGAAAAGAATTTACTAAGTATGGGGGAGTCAATATTAAGGGGTGTTTTATCTAATAAGACTTCCTTAATCAAGAAAAAGAAAAATAAATTTATTGATGTTAAGAATATAATCCTTATGGATTTCAAAACCTAAGGAGAGTTAGTCATATTCCCCATGATTTATAAGTAAAGGGAGAAATGTTTTAATTTTATCTCCATATAGAAAAATTCAATGAACTTATATTATTTTTCATAACGATGTTTTCGTCTTCAAAAACGGGGGATATTATTGGGTCAATAAGGTTTCCTTATGAATTTTCCATATCTATATGTTTTGAAAATAAAAAAACACTTTATTGTATGGAAAATATATTTTCCCTAAAGATTAATCTCTAAAGAAACTTTCCATTATCTAATGAAATATTTATTCTTATCTATATTTTCATTGTTTATTTTATAGACTCTAAAAATATAACTAATTTTATTACTATGTAAAACTTTGGTCTCGTATCTATAAAACCAGAATCCAATAAATACATAGAAATAGAGTTTTTTTTTCATGTACTGAATTTAGGTTCTGAATTTTCTGAAATTTAGACTCTGAATTCATTGAAATTCATGTTCTTTAATACCTTATAATTCAGGCTAGAAATTCCTCAGAATTCCAACACTAAATTCCATTGAATTCAGACTCCGAATTTCTCTAAATTCAGACACTGAATTTCTCTGAATTCAGACTCTGAATACCTTAGAATTTAAACTTTGAATTCCTTAGAATTCAAACTCTGAATTCCAAAGATTTTAGGCTCCAAAATCAATAAAATTCAGTTTCTGAATTAAATTAAAAACAGAATCTGAATATCCATGATTTATAGACTCTAAATTTTTTTTGGTTAGACTCTGGTCTTTATTTTTCATAGACTCTCAAAAATAATTTTTTTTATACAAATTCATTTTTTTCATTACACATATTATTAAATGATGTCGTTCAATCGGATTTTAAATAACTGTTGTTTGAGTGACATGTGTACAGGTCCCTCCGAGTTTGAAAGAATAATATGACCATTGAGGGAGGGAGCCGACCATTAGAGAAGTTCCTATAAATAAGAGCTCATTTGAATGATCTCAAAACCAGTTGTTCACTCTAGAGATTTTCTGATGTTTAAGTGATTTATATAGAGAGAGACTCTCATGCCCTATGCATGAAGATAATCTTGTTCATATTGATTCTTGTGAATATGATTGTTGTTGTTTAAAATCCAGGACTTATGGAGATGAGACGATAGATGTACCTACCACCTTAATGCTTGAGTACTTATGTGGATAGGAAGATAGAGGTGCTGATAACCTTAATGTTCAAGGGCTTACAGGGATAACATGACAAATTCCAAAATTCATATCTAGGGCTTACCCTAGTGTGGGTAAGACAGAATTTCATGAATGTATAAATCAATGGATATTTAGCCAATGTTGGTGGATAAACTACTCTTTGGGACATAATATTTCCTACTAGTTACTTGTAATGTTTCATGTTTATTTCTGATGTATTTTTATAATGGAAGAAAGTATAACCTTCCTATACGTTCTTGTTCATTTGTATACTCTGATATGTAAGACTCTATACACTTTAAGGTAGAATCTTTTCCTTGTAAACATTACATAATATTCATTTGTGAAACCATATTTATGAAATCTAGAAATATTTTTAAAACTAAAAGTGTTCATGTAAATTTTCTTTTTTTAACATTGTTAAATAATGTTTTCATTAAGGTTTAAAAAATGTTTTTTAAATTAAAATTCACCCCTCTTGTAATTCATCATCTACATCAATATTTCAATCCCACATAAGTTTCCTAATTTTTAGTATATTGTGCCTCTACATAAAACCCTATAAATTATTTTTCTATTATGAGATCCCATCCCCCATAGTGTAAGGGTTTTATTAGAATAGATTAAATCTTTTTTATTTTGAGAGACCTCTATTACCTTGTTTTGATTTTCTATAATAATATAATTCAAAATAGTTGATGGATGATTTAGTTATAAGTTAAACAATATAATGAATATATTTTTAGAAAATAAATTTTATATTTGAATTAATATTTTTCAATATAATAGTATGGTTAGTTTTTTATATTTTTCATAAATAATATATTTTTTGATGAATAAATGATAATATTTATTTTACAAAAACGTTCACATTAATGAAATTATAATTAAATATGAATTGTGTTATAATTATTGTAATACTCCACCCAAAAAAAAATTTCCCATGATGTAATATTATTAATATAGAAATACAATTATCATTATAGATATATATTACTAACATATTGTAAATGATATTTTTATTTTTGTTCAAATAAAATATATTTTTAGTTCTGTATTATTATGGATTTATTTACATGATAATATTAATATTTTTATAATATAAATGGAAAATATGAATCCTTTTATTTTTCATAGTCCAATTTTTTCCCTTTTAATCAACATTATAATTTATTTTTTTGTTATTTCATTTATATAACTAAAAAAATTCTTTTTTCAAAAAAATGTTTTCATTGAATTTTTTAAACATTGTTTAATTAAAATTTATACCACAACTAAGAGGTAAATATTAAAAAATGTATTTTATGTTTTCAAAAAATTAATAACCACCCTGATTAATATTTATCACATTGGTTAAGGTTAAATTGAGTTAAAAAGATTAAACCTAAATTGATAGGGATTCAAGACAACACCAATCAAATTCGTAAAAATCATTTATTATTCTAATTTCAACCGTACTATTATAATCATGAGTAATATGAAACAATAATTCCACTTGTATAATAAAATGACAATATATTAGATAAATATCTTAATTAATCCCACTGGAGTTCCATACCCCACATTAATGTGGAATCTTGTATATACCCTTTTTGATAATCATTGATCTTTATAGCTCATAAAATTAGTAACCAATAAAAAATTCTAGATTCATTACCTTAGTTATTGAGATCCTTAATGTTCCCAAATTTTATTTTATGATTTAATTTATAATAAAAAATGAATTAACTAAAATAAGTGGTAATCAACTTACCCGACATAATTAATGTTTATTTCTTCACCAACTACCCCTAAATCAGTTATATCTATTTTATCATTGTGAATCCATTATATCAAATAAAATGATATACAACTATTATTATGGGAATACGATTTTCCACCTCTTATCAATACTATTGAAAAATATAAAATTACTTAATAATATGTATCGCCTACCATTTCATCATAGTATTGAAATTCATTTGTCATGATTATATTACCTTGAATGATAAAAACACTTTATTATTTAATAGGTATCATATTAATGAAATAAATATAACTTTGTAAATATATGATATCATCTACCATATAAACCATCAATCCTTCATAAAAGGATAAGGTGACATGTGTATAATTATGGACTAAAACCTCAACAAAGTCATATGACTCATTTTTATATTAAAACATTGCTTGTATGGTTTTAAATTTTTTTCTAATGAATAAAAAGTATATTAATGAAGGTATTAAAATATATTAGATGTTTTACTATTTCGTAACTCCTCTAACCATGACTAATATATTGATTAATGATTTAGTAAAATTAACAAAACAATGTTATGTTGTCATCATAAGAAAGAAATATTCAATGAATGAATTTAAAATTACAATAAAATGAATAAAAAATGAAATACACATAAAAATGTCTTTAATAATTTTCTATTCATTATGTAGGAGGATAAAACTTGTACGACTATGCAATAATAAAATTTAAAGTAAATTTTTACTCATTACCACTTCAATGAGAAATGTTCCTTTTGTTAACTTCATCATATATATTAGTTTTATAAATTACGCCATTATCATATTAGACTATTAATTACGATTTATTCATTTTTTAATGTCTCAATTCACATTAACACATTTAAAGGGTTTTGATTAAAAAGCTATTAATGGAAAGGGGGGTTTATTTTACAATCTCATTTTGTTTCATGATTATTTATATTATTATTTAACATGGGAAAATTATGTAATCTAAAAATCTTAATCCCCATATAATTTATTCTCATGTAGTTATAAATTGGCTTTATTTTTTTATTTTCCATTTATTCTCATGATATATCTAGATTAACCATGTAATATATATGTGATTTTTAAATAGTTTTTTTAATTATTCCTTAAAATAATTATTCATTACTGGGGTATATTTAAAATTCCAGAAAATTAATTATTTTTTCATTAACAATGATAATATTCCTTTTCAATTATTTATTTATTTTTTTAACAAAGGTCTAAAATACAATCGTCTTAATATTCTTCATATGTGTTATTTTATAGTTTATATAAATGTACAAAATAATGAATTTTTAACATATATAGTATAAAATCCTATTCCTATTATCATAATATTTATGAATTTTCCATTTTTCATTATCCATTTAAATTTTTATTTTCACTTAAATGAATTTTTTCATTATTTTTTACCATTTAATTAAAATTCATATCATTAGAAAATTTTATTTTTAAAATGATTAAAATGAAGTCCATTGAAGTTCAATAAAATTTATTTTCATATATGCTAACATCCTTTTATGAATTCAATAATTTTATGGGAATATATTCTCAGGATATAATACACCATAATTATCTTGATGGCGTATTACTATGTTGTTTCTCATAAATGGCCCTTTTAAAATTCCTTAATCCGGATTAAATGTGGAAAATAGTTGAATTATAAGAAATATTAAATTGAATAGTTTCAATACATCAATATATGATTAATTCATTAGAATTTAAAGTGATTGGTCAAGTTGAGTTATAGATTTCCCCCTGATTCATCAAAATGTATCATGAGAAAAAATAACTTTAATACAACATTAGATGTTAAAATTTATAACAGATAACCATTTATTAAGTCTTATGTATCACTCACGGCATTGATGGCCTGATTCAAGTCAGTATGTCCCTAGAATAAATAGAAAGGTCAATAATTTATTTATTTATAAATTTCCAATATTGAGATACAAATTTCCATTATCAATGTGGTCTATATGTTGACAATAACCATGATTTTATATTGAAATATATTATATTATTTAATTTCAGTTGTTTTTATTATCCAATATACCATTTTGATTATAAACTATTTAATTTTTTAATCTTCAACTGTATATAACCTTAATTGAGAAAATACGATCACACTTTATTTACCTTCCATTCCTAACAATATGAAGAATGATATTTTCAATGTTTTTAGGGATAAAAAATATATATATTATTACATTCATTTATTTATCCAATGAAATATGGGAATCATGTTTGTATAAATTTTTATATGACATCTCAACTGCACAAAGATGCATCTTTTAATCCCATATATAATGTAGATATGTATTAAAGTAATAACCAGATTTGTTTTATTATGTTTCAATTGTTATAGTTCTTATTGGAGGATCTTTATTAGGATCCTATGGGATTATATTTTAAATAAAAATAGTGAATATGGGAACTATAATAATAAATTATGGTATTTTAGATTCAAAAGGGTGTTTTATTGTATGGATTAATATTCATGATTATTATGAGCTAACTGAGTATGTGTCATTGTATAAAGATAAAACATAGATGAATGAAGGTAACTAAAACCTATTTTCATTGATGGGATTTCCCTATATAGAAACCTAGTATTACTTGTGTTGGATCTTAGTAGATCATGAAAACCTAAGGTAAATAGTCCAATTCTATAATAAATAATAGTCATGGTATGTTGAAACAAGTTGTTTTGAAACGACATTAACATATATTGGACAAATTCATGATATAGAATCTTTCATCATTTATTTGAACATTTAATACATTAGTAGATAATCATTGTAATATGTCTCTCAAAAATATATTTCATGACATGGGAAGTAATGAAGGGATGATTTTATTCATGCATTGTAATTTTTGAAGGTATATATTGATGAATAGCAGACATCGATCTCAAACCCTAATGAGGATGAGAAAAAAATATATAGAATAGAGAAATTTTAAATATATATTAATTTAAAAATACTATCATCAATAGAATCAAAATGAAATAAAGATGATGTTTCCAAAATTTATAGTACATGTATTGAGAAAGGGTATTAGATAATTATGATAACTATACATTATTTTCTTGGTATCTTATAGACAACATGCATAATATGGAATTAAAAGTTAACTAATTATTATAATTTATTGTTTCAATTTTTCAAATATAACAAGTTTCTAAAATTAATTTATCATATGATGATATATTATCAAGTATAATCATTATAGGAAAACCATTTTCAATTTCATATATATTCCATGGTAATCAAGTAAAAAATTGGTCATTTATGTACCATGAAAAAAAATGTGTCATATAAGTAGAAAAAATTTCAGATTTACAACATGTGAAATTTTTTCTATGAAACATCTATAAACATTATTCATGTGTTCCTGAGTTGGTTTCTAGCGTAAAAAATGGTTCATAAGTCACATTAATTCAAGGGAATGGAACAACTTATCTTTAGTGATTTTATTAAAAATAAAAGGGTAACTATTCTATCAATTGACCTATAGAGAAAATGAAAATCCAATAGATGTTTCCATTGTAAGAATACTAATATTTGTGTATTATTATAGATGATGTTGAGTTATTGCTGTCATAGTGGATGTTATATTGACCATAACCTCAAATTTAAATAACTATTTATTTATTGTATATCTTCTCAAAATTTTATATCTTCAATGTTTTTTATGAAAATTTTTTATTTCTCTATATCAATAACATTATAGATTTTAATATATACTTCTAGTAGATATATTTTTTCGACACATATTTTTTAGTTTGTTTCCATGTCAAAAATAATAGATTTCCTATTTAAAAAAATTATTTTTAGATTTATGGTCCACATTGATATAATAATTTCAGTGGATTGGATTTCAAATTATAGTGTGAACTTTTATTTCCAAGAGAAGGAGATTATGATTCAAGATAGAGATGTTGAATTCCTTATATTCAAAGGGGAGACTAATTTATCTGAATCATATCTATATCCACCTATACTATCATTACCGAATGAACATATAAGAGAATAAGAGAATGGATAACTTATAAATGGAAATGAAATCATTTTAATATAGGATATACCTATTTTTTAAAATTACATTGATCTTTTTATTGTTGAACAACTTTGAAATCCACAAGAAAATTAAGTTGATTATTATATTTATCTCATTACTCAAATGAGAACTATATATAACAGCAACTAGATTTTGAAAATGGGGCATTTATTTGAACTGAACAACCAAATGTAGAATTTGTATGATAAGGAATGTTAACATTCAATGATTTCTATAAGCTGATATACTGTTTTGTTGTCGACGTGTATAGTTTTTTCAGATTCTGTATCAATTATAGAAAAATTAGAAACATTTCTATAAAAGGTGTTTAAATTACCCCAGATCAATGACTTGAATTATAAAATTCATGGAGTGGAATATTTTTTAAATATTCATCATCATTCTATATTTCATAAACTATGAGTATATAAAGAAGATAATCCAAATAAATCATTTTTTATGAGGTATGGAAATTAATAGTTTACTTTAATGCTACTGGTTTGGAATAATGTACCCTCAATTTTAAATGGAACCATTTAATAATGAATTTAAGTATTTTAAGGATTTTTTTGTGAATTTATTAATGATATATTGTTATAATGGAAATTAAATGATGAACAGATGAGTGATTTGTGAAACCCTTTTAAGAGACATAGTGAATAGTATATATATATAATTTATTGAATATGTGAATTTTTTTAGAAAATTTCCTTTCATGGTTATGTTTTATATAAAAAATGAATATATTTTAACCATTAAATGTAATATATATTGATGATATACAAAATTACATTGAATTTAATTGAGGTACATTGTTTTGTTGGATTATTAGTTCACATTCAACGATATGTACAAAATTGTCATCAATTTCCTCAATTTTTAACCACATTTTTTATAAAGTGTTTATGTTCATATTAGTATGTGATTATAAAAAATGTATTAAATAAATGAATTGGATATTGGTAGAAGTAAAAATATTTAATTTAATCTCTATGAGGGATAGATATATGACATAAAGTTATACATCGAATGAATAGAGACTGGGGTGTTCTTTTATAGAATGATAGAGTTGTTTCATATGCATTATCGTCACTAATTATTAGTGAATATAAATATCTACCTCGTAGTCTTTATTTTGATGGTTTAATCATTTTATTGATGATATGGTTATATTACCATTATACAAAAAGACTTAAAATATATATAGATCATGGATATTTTAAATACATCTTCTCATTTAAAGAGATAAACATGCAGTAAATGTGAGTGATATAACTTCTTAAATTATAATTATTTATCAAAACACAAAAATATATGTATGGATGAAATGGTGTAGGATGTGATGAGTAAGAAATATAATATAATTTTAACTACAAAGAGGATTAAAAAGATCATATATTCCTAAATTAAATAGTTATTTATATAAAAATTATTAAAGAGGTGGAAACGCCACTTCTATTCTAAATGAATGGAAAATATCCATATTGTAATAACTAAGAATATTTATTTTGAGGATAAAATTATTCAAAATAAAGTAATTGTAATGAATAATTTTAAATAATTATATATCATGTACTAATATGGTATATTGAAATTTTGAAAGTGTCTATTTGTGTAATCTGTTGTTGATTTAAAAATATAATTATTAGAGGGATATCATATATCAAATTTCTATATAAATTATGTTAGGACCAAATGATAATAAAATTCAAATAAATGTTTTTTGTGGGACAATATGATATAAGATATTGCAGAAGATTTATCTGGGTGCTCAGGTTTTCAATAGTTAAATGTTGAGTCACAAAACCCTATCAGATTCATTGAACCTCTAACTATTACTATATATAATTGGTATTATTTTACAATGGATAATGTTAATGGAATAACAAGGACTCTTATAAAGAATTATTCCCTTTGGTTTATTATTCACATGATTATTGATTATCTACATTGCCACTTTTTCACATTACATTAGTATTATGGAAGATTCGTCTACTGTATCTTGACATAGAGATATATTTGATAGCATCTTAGCATACTCTGATATATGGGAAAAAATATTTTTTAGAAATTTGATGACTTGTTGAACTCAAGGAAACATTACCATCATGATACATGGGATTAACATTTTTCATTAGTGGAATTAAAATATAATAATATATTATGTTCATGAATTATAATTTAAACAAATAATGAATAGTATGAGAATATATTTCATTTACCAACTTGTTGGGATGAAGATGGTGAATGGAATTTTTAGAACTAGATCATTTTGGTGAGATAATATTGTATGTAAGTACTTCATAGATTCATTTTAAGGATGCTCAAAGTTAGAAAAATTATTATACAAATTACTCAAGAAATAATTTAGAATAAAAAAATATACTTTATTTATTCATTATAGAATGTATATATAACAGTATTATAATAATAAATAAAAAAGGGGATACTCAATACTCAGAACATAATTTTTTTTAAATAAAATTGGGAATAATTTTGTGTTATGGATTATCACTTAGAAGTTACACTATGAATCTATAATGTTCATGATGTATTCCATATATTTTATTTTATAATTTCATTCTATTACAAATTCATGTGATAACCACTATTTAATAATATTTGGAATTGTAATTATCTTACAATGAAGTGTATATCATAATTATACACTCTATAGGACATTTTTTCGATTTAGAGGACATCACTAGTGAAGATAAATTGGAGAAATCATTATATAGTGGAAGAAACATGAGATCTTGAAGAATATATGATGATGATATAAAAAAATTGTTTTTATTATGTTACTTTTTAGAAAATAATGGGTTGAAATTTTCTATGGAGGTAGGATAGTAATAGACATTATTTAACAATAAAAAGTAATAATTTCTTTCCAAAGAATCAATCACATAATGAAACATTATTTATTTAATAATTTTTTTAAAACTAAAAAACTTAAATATATTAATTCAAAATTAATTTAATGAATATAATTTATTAATTCGGATGTTATATATTACCATAGTGTTATTTTGTGTGATATACCTAGAGATGTTGATATTGGAGTAAATAATAAAAAATAATGATTTGAAAAACACAATCAATTTTATAATATTATAATGAAATAAGAATAAAGTTAAAGATTTTGAATAATTTGTTTTAAAATATATATATATTTAATAAAAAATATTATATATATATAAATATTGTATTGATCATAAAAATATTTTCTTATCTTTTTTTGAAATTCTAATTAAAATAATTTTAAAATAAAAAATATTCTTAGTTATACTATATTAATCAAACATTTACATGGATAAATTAATATTAATTTATTATTGAAAGAAAAATATTTAACACTTTATTTAATATTATCATATTAAATAAATTTTAATCAAAAATATACTCTATATTTATAATAAAATTTTTTTTACGGTTAAAACATATTTTTAGAAAAATTATTCTAATTTCCTTTTAAAAGAATGTATTAATAGATATTAATAAACCATAAATAATTTCATAAAAATAAAAGTTATTTAGAATTTTTAATTATAATAATTAATATTCTTTAATAATTACAACATATTTTTTTCAATAATTAATTAAAACCATGAAAAATATTTATCATCTCAATTAAGGGAATATGAATTGAAATGGAAGACAATTAATGTGTATGTTATAAAGATAACATAAAAACGTAACTAAACATAATTTGATGGTTTTATATCAATATTCACCATATAAAATTCAAATATATGATAATTTTGAACCACATAACAAATTAAAACAATTAATATTATATGAATATTATATGTAATTCTATCTGTGTCCCTCCTATCAATTATAGAAGAGAACCTATTATCCTCTCCTATTCACACACATTTTTTTCTAAATCTCAGACATTACTAACCAAGACTATTCCTAAATTACATTACATCTTTAGGTATTTATATCTATAATACTAAGACCATTTAAAATATTATTAATGTTTAAAAGAAAGAGGTTTCCCCAAGAAGATCTAATTAACTTATGAGAACAATAATTTGTGTATTTATTCTTATATTATATATAAATCTATTATATCCAACATAATATAAATAATAAAATATTAATAATATAATAATATGATATTATTAAAATGGAATACTTATATCCCCCTATACATCCCGTTGAAAAAAATAAAACATTGGTCATTCATACATTTTACCTACCATCTCCCAAAAGAGTTGTATTTTATATTTTATCACCTCTTTACATGGATGGTTATAATAGTTCATTTAATTATTTTATATAGTATCTATGAAATAAATATTATTTTGGATATTTATAATATCTTTTTCTTTATTACCCTTTTATTTTTGGAAAATTTGTAGGTCCCTTATGGGTAAATGTGGACAACCACCTCCATGAAGAGATGTGATTTTTTATATTAACATTGTGTATGTATGACACTAAAATTGTACAAAAAGAAAAAAAAATATTAATTAATTTATCAAAATAATTTATATTATGGAACAATTTCGTATATTCTTTTACCATTGATAATATAATGAAATAATTTGGTAAAAATTAATCAATCAACATGATATGGTCGATGAGAGAATGAACTATTCAAAGAGAATATTTAAAATTATGAAAAAACTATAGTAGTACTGTACGTATTAAATAATTTATTAATAAAATATTTAATATAATTAAATTAATTTTGTTAGACGATAAATAATATCCATCTAAAGAGAGACCCATGGAAAGAGTAATTTTTTATTATTTTGACTTAAAATAGAGATGTGAAAATTTTGAAACTAAGTTCATTAATATAGTGTATATATATCAAAATTTTCATATTATATCATTAATTAATATTTATTCATATTATTTAATGCTTTTATTACTATTTTATATTTTAATGTTATGATTCATTAGTTATCCAATTTTCAAGGGATTTATTAATAAAATAATATTTCAGTTCATGAATATTTATGTTTAGTCCTCATTTAAGAATATTATATGATCTATATCTCATAAAAACCATTTTATTTATTTTACTCAAGTTATATGTGGTTTCCATTTGTATTTCGTTTTTATCTATATTTATTAGGAATCAACATTTATATCACATGTATGGTAATTAATTTGTATAAATTCTTTTTTTAAATACTTCCATCAAAATAATTCAATTCCTAAATGATAATTCATAATTATTTTTAGAATGTAATTATTTTTTAATCAATGGTTCATAAAGTTTTTCATATACTATTTTTTAACTCTTATAAAAGGATTAATAGTTATATTTTCATTGTTGTCCATATGGGTTATTCTAGAATTTTTAAAAAAGTATACAATAATTTTTTAACATTTATAGATTGAATAAAATTTCATTTTATAATATCAATTATAATTTATAAAATTACCTTAACATTTTCAATATTTAATCTCCAAGAAAGATATTTTATCAATATTTTGTAAAATTTTATTTTCTATTTTATCAAAGGAAATAATATTTTCTATGTTTTCAAATAATATTTTGAATGATATTTTCAATTTATTTTAAGATAAGTCAATATCCTTTGATGATTTTTATAATTTGATGTGAATATTCTCTACTGAATCAAATAAATAACTATAGATATTTTTTTATCATGTTTGTTAATTCATTCAATGGGTATGTATTCTTTATTCGAAATTCAGTATGGATAATTATCTCTTTATAATAAATTCAAAAAATGAATTGTATTGATCGTTCAATATATATGGAATGAATTATACATATATATGATGTGGGAAATGTTATAAATTAACCAATGATTAATTGATTGGTTTACTAATGAAAATAAGGAAGAACACCATATTATAATTTTATTTGGTTTGCAACTACCCTTATTTTATGAAAATTGGATTGGTTGAGTTCTTGATTGTATGAATAATGTTCATTTAGATAATTTATAAATGTAATGATCATGTCTATAAGTATTCATGGAATTGATTTATTATGAATCCATATTCCATAATCATTGTGATTTATTTGATAACATTATTCATGTATGGTCATCGAACTGATGTAGTTGACTAAATTAATTTTTTTTTCAATACAAACTCCACCATAATAATTATATCTTATTTAAACATGATATCATCTAATGTACGAAAAACCATATAATTTTATGATCTCTCATTTATTTCTTTTCCCAAGAACATTAAGAATGATATTTTGATTTATTTAAATTATGAAAGAATATTTCATATGATGTTATATTATATGTACAATATAATATGTGAATTATGTATGTTTCTATTTTTTAGATGCCACTATACAGATGGATGTCATATGGTTTTATGCAACGAATCTTATAATAGTGTAATAAATTATGAACCAATAGTAGGATACAAGTGTTCTAGTTTTACAGAATATGTAAATGTAATTTAGAAGAATCAAAGTATGCACATTTATTAAGTGGATCTACAACTATAAAGAGGAGTATAAAGTGGGGTATGGGAACATTATCACCCATTATCAAAATATCGGTTCAATAATATGTTCCTTGTCATTCAGAAGAATGATTTAATTTTTATGGGAATAATAATTCTCTAAAACATAATTTTATATGTAAATATTATTTTTCACCTATTACTATAGACAGAAATGAATTAGGAAACTAGGACGATGATGATCTCAGTGATGTTTCTAGAAGATTTAAGAATGTATTATCAACCACAATTACTGAATTTGAAAAATATAGTATTTGGTTTATATGATCATATATCTCAAAAATGATAATACCTTCTATAACATCAATAATACATGACAAAACCTAACAATAGTAATGAAAAAATGACATATATTTCATTTAAACAATATAAAATTACATTAAAAGGATCCCTAGATGGACCCCACCTATTTTTCTCAATCTAAAAACCTTCATGGAAATAAGTAGATGTAATGTTGGATTCACCATTCATATGATTCAAAACTATAATTCAAGGTAGATAATAATATAATTCATCAAATATATCAAGAAATTTAATAACTAAAATGGATCAATATAATATTTCCAATAATGAATATGAATATAATAAACAGAGAGTAAACCAAATATAGTGACCACAATAACATCTATCTAAGGGATAATTTCTTATTCCAAGTCATACAAATAATGATCAATTATTTTATTTGATTATATTTACTTATCATTCAATACTATTATTATAGACATAACTATAATCTAATAGCTCTAAAAGATGAATTATCATCCCCCTTATGGGTTTCCTGAGATATATAAATCTCTCACATGATGTCATTTTTAAGGAAGAATATTGTCCTTTAATATCAATTTTTTGTTATCCATATCATGATGTCCTATCTGAGAATAACCTATGAATAAAGTTTTTTTATGATTAAATTTTCATTAATTAATAATAATATAATTATCATTTTTATATTAATTTTTCTAAATAAAATACAGTTATTTTTTCCCATTATCAAGATCAACATTGCCATCCTCGCTAAAAAATTGTATCCCTTCATAATGATAATTAATAACATGTCAAAAATTAGAGGGCTATATATGGTCAAAAGTTATATTATGATCACAAATTTCACTATCTATACTAACTTACCCTACTACAACAAGTATATAAGAGTTCACTCATCCACTATTTCATAACACAAGTGTAATAAATAAATTTACCACAAGATTAAAATTAGATATTCATAAGAAAAACATACTATATTATCTCAATTTTAAAATTTTTTAGAAAGAGATTTAATATTACGATATTTATTTTCATTCATTTTAGTTTATCATCTCAGTGTATGTACTATTCACAATTTATTGCACTACAAGATCCATATAGTTTCTCACACCAATCCAATCCAATATGTCTAATACATTCCATTGGTCACTTGGAATCTAACATAATGGTGTGAAATTTTTATGGTATTTGTTGAGAAGTTTGTGTCTTAATGTATTTTTAATGGGTATTAGGTAATAGTTTTCATAAAAAACCACAACCCAGATATGTAACTATTTGATGCGAAATTCACTGGTGAAAGGTTATTCTCTTTCAATAAGGATTTTTTTTATAAATTCTAGGAACCTCAAATAGATCACAAGGTAGAAGGTTGGGGTACCAAACTTTAATGATGATCATCATGGGGATTTTTTTTCTCAAACAAAATAGTTCTACTTTAGTCCTTCCAAAAATTATAAGGAACCACCAAAATGAGAAAAAATATTAATTCCCAATGGTAGGATTATAATTAACACTCTATATACGAGTGGTCTACCTGTATGTTAATTAACACTCATAATTAGTAATTATGAAAATAAATGATGATTTTTATTTCATAATGTATGAATTTATTCCCTTTATTGATTATATATGAGGGATTATTATTGAATTACACTTATATTCATTTATTTTTCATGTCCCATATATATTTATTTTAAAAGTATATTCACTTTAAAATTAAACTACAATAGCGGTAGATACAGACAACAATGATATGGCCATTCACATCACATATCATATGGTTGATTATCTATACATAAATAATAATATTATTGAAACCGTTATAGTAAAAACCTCTTATAATAATGAAACCATCTACCCACTCATATTAATTATATGTCTTTATGGTTTTATATGATATCATTATAAAAATCATGTAGAATTATCTAACATGATCAAGATAATAAATAATAAGTCAACCATTGAGTAGTGAATTGGATTATTTATGAAAATAGAAACACTAAAACTCTCCTCTACAATTGAAACTTTTATGGATTCATGAACATATGAATTTATGGATGGAAAACCCTAATTATTATGTAAGAAATTCATTTTACACTAATGGCTCTAGCTAGTCATGAAAAAATCAGTTCTATCATTTCATAAATCATGTATACTTTGAAAATCAATGATGAAAAGGTAAAAGTAAATCCAGAGTAATGTTAATTATTATTAGATACTTTCAAAATTTATCAATTAATATGAATAATTTATTAAAATATCTTAATAATATTGGAAATTTTCATGTGTGTAATATATATAACATGGTTTCAAATTCTCCAACAAAAAAACATATTATGGAATATTAATTATGACACAAATATCCCTTCCAAATGAGATGAGTTTATATCATTGAAGGATCATGGAAATAAGATATCATAAATTTTATAATGTATAGTATGATCACAGTATTTAGTGTCACGTAAATATTATTTATGGAAAATATAAACAATTTATAAACATTAAAATTAAAAAGAATAATTCAAAATCACAATTTCCACTCCAAACTCCCTTATTTATATTATGATGTTTACAAAAAATATATAGCGTCTTTAAAAAACTGACTAATATCATCCTTAATATGTTTGACAAGTAGAATAATTATGTTACAAAAAAATCATATATTATTTGAGGTATTATCACACCATAACTAGATATCTATAAAAGTTTACCCCTCATCCATATGTAAGCATAATTTCGGATTTCATTCATGTCAATTTATTATTTATTTTACATAGTATAGCTATATTTAGTAGAATATTTCATGATTAATAATCTAATTGACGACATTAAGAATTATAATAGACTAATTGGAAATGTTAATATACTCATCAAAACCTTTAATTTTATCACAATCAAATTTCATGATAATTAAATGAAAAGTAATTACATCAGTCATTTCAGAATTGATAAGTTGTGTTGTATTTAATATGATTCAAAATATATAAGATGAATCCTTTAATACAGGAAATGAAATGTTAAGGACCTTACAATATATTTATGTTCAGGTTTAATAGATATAATTATAATATTACAATGGATAGATATTGTATCATTACTAACATTAATAAAATATTTCTCATGAATTAATTTTTAATATTGTGGTACTATTTGTCAATATCAATATTTAATGAATATAATCTACAATAGGTGATGATCTTATTCCATAACTTAAACTATAAAGAATGATTTTACTATTCATGTGACCATGTACCTAATGAAATGACAGATTAAGATTCATAATTATAACCACAAAATAATACAGGACCATGTTACATGGTGTAAAACTATATGACATATAATCAATCCCAAATTAAATTAAACAATTTATAGTTTACATCATATATGACCTTAAAATTCATAGATTTGTCATTTTCAAGTGACCTTATGTGATGAATGTTCTCTTTATAAAAGAATAATCTTTATTAGTGTTTTTCTTTTATAACTACTTAAATGGTTATGAAAATTCTAGGAAACCATAGTGTCTTTATTCAACCAATCTACAATAAAAATACCCATATATAAATGTCATGTTTCTTGATTCACGCAACAACTTGATGATTATTCGATGAATTTTTGTCTATCGCAGGTCCATCAATATCTTATATTTTTATATATTGTTTCTTAATTAGTGACAATGTCATTCTAAATATTCATTTGGATTCCCCAATTATCATACCATGATATCAATTCACTTCATTCTCTTAGTCAACTACTAATGAATCAAATATATGAAATTAACTTTTGAGAACTATATGTCTTGGGAGTAACACTAATTCATGATATATTAATATTCTTAGATCATCTATCCTAGTCTAAATATAAAAAACTATAAACATTAACTCACTCCAAATAAAATTTATTTTTCTCTCCATTTCACATCAAGTCTCACAAAATAGCTATATTAAGATGAAACTATCAACAACATTATTAAATGCATGATCTATAACTATATTTAGGATATCAGAATAGAACAATTTTTGACAATATTAGAATTATCACAAGATATGTAGTGTCATCTAGATTACTTTTCTTATACATAACCACAAGAATAATAATTATTTAAATAACCATCCTAGTATATGATGTGTATAGACCTATCAATAGAAATTGTATGTATATGTAAATTTTAACATGATTTCACATTCTTAAATTCCAATAGTTTTATAGATTTTTTTGAGTGAATTAGGTTATAAATCTCCCATATGAAACCATATTTTTTCTTGTGGACACCAATAAATAGTAACTATTTTTTATAAAATTTAAATTATTTGAAATAAAACATGATTCATTTTTATTAAAAATTATCACAACTTCTAATTTACTTCTTTATTTTAATCACCCATACTTAATTACATGTGTAAAATATTTTTAGAATGCTATATTAATAAAAAATTCATTGAATGGGGAATAAGGGTAATTAATATGGCCCTCCTATAGAAAACATACTAAGTTGTTAAAAAGAATTCTGAAAAATATTACATTTACCCCTAATGGGAACCATTATTTTCAAAAAAATATTATCTTTCATTTTCTATTCAAATTTTTACCAATAAAACTCATTAGAAAGCATAGAAATGTTATATAGGTTTTTTGGAAAACTATTACCATAAGGAACTTATATACACTCTTTTAAATTGTATAACCATATGGTCTACTTCCACTATAAGAAAAACGATATAATTTGAGTTCTATCTATATGCACCCATCATAAAAGCTATTAGAGGCTCACTTATTGGAATTAATTGGTAATAACACCTATTAAAAATGTATAATTACCATATCATGAATAAAAACCTAGAAAAAACTTTTAATCCAATGAGAAAAAACATTTATGATATCAAAATACCCAATCATATTCAAAACATATTTTAAATACCCAATTACCTAGAAAATTGGGAAAATGTTTTTCAGTGAATAAATCATCAAACCACGTAGAGCTATCAAAGCATGACATAACTGTTACAGTGGTGGGAAAATCAAATGCCACCGTATAAATTAAAATAGAAAATAGGTTTTTTCAATTTTTATGGAAATTAAAAAATTTCATAAAAAATTCCTTTTAAAAGGCATTGATATAAAGTTATAGAAAATCAATTATTAAAATATTAAAATTTTGGACATAAAGAATAATTAATTTTCATTGAAAATACCTATAAAAACATATAAATAAAAAACAAAATTATTGAGGCATTATGAGGACCAAAAATTTTATTTATGATGCAATAGTAAAATTTTACATTCCTTTTGACCTTTTTAAAAAGAGATGAATGATGTCCATTAAAATAAGATTTTAAAAATAATGGCCTTTAACATGATTCTGACTTGTTACATATGGGGAATTCCTGTAACAGTACAAAGAAACTGGTTAACCACACCAAAAGTATCTCATGGGGACCGACATTCCATGAAGAAATATACATCACAACGGGGTCTGGTACGTGGAAAATGTTATCATACATGGATGTCGTATCGATTAGCCTATATATTCAATGTAGTCAACCTACACCACATATTCCTCTATATATAAAATAAGACACTTTCTAACAGTGGGGAATCTCCAGGAAATGTAGCTGGTCGACAAGCCATCTGGGACCCACCACACATTGTATACCTTGAGGATCCTTTTTATGAACATTAACCTCACAAATATCTTTTGTTTATACATGATTTTAGGGGATTTAATTGCTTATCATAAGTTATTTTACACATATAACATTATAGTTCCCTTGGTGGAGGTTTTTTATATCTGATGTGAACCAATCTAGGATGGGAATTGACAGAGACGATACCCGATGATGACATTGATCATTCTGTGTCACTATGGATTTTTGGGTGATACCCGCTATTTGCGCAGGGATATTGAGTTACCCGAAGACATTTTTTGGGAGTCACCATCTAGAATTGATGGTAATTAGATTTATAAATACATGTTTCTGGTAGTCACCCTCTAAAAGGGATAATAAATGTATTTCCCCAATTACCTTTATGAGTATTACCCTCCAGTTGAGCTGGGAATTATAGTTCACTGATTACATTCCCATGTGATAACCTCTAGTTGTGAGGGGCAGTGGATCTATTCACTGACTAGAAGAGTGATACCCTCCTATCAAAATATTGTATTAAATCCTTACCTAGAGATTTTTTCCCCTTGACTATGACAAATAGTGAAAAAATGTTCTTTGATGTGGATTTGGACACAAAAGGAAGAGGGAAACATTCCCCCAATGAGTCACCTTTTTATGACATGACCTAAATCCATGTGGTCGATTAAGTGACACCCAAGGAAGATAGTTTCATGGTGTAGTGAATGAGTTCTTTAGTTTTTTGTGTACTTGGTGTAGACATGAGATGATGGAAATGATTTTTGGACTTCTATAACAATTGTATAAAATTCTTCTTTGTTTATTAATTGAGATAGATATCCCCTTACTCCATCATTTGATGTTCATTGACTTATAATATATATATATACATATATATATATATTTCCTTATTATGTACTCACTCCATGGGTTAGGTTACTCTTCTTATAGGAGAGGTGAACATGTGTGGGGTATTCCATGTGATTTCATTTTTCTCCTTATAGTTAATCGATGAGTCTATGATACAACAATATGTGTAAAAGGATCAATGTGTACTTCATCTACTTTCTATTTTTATCCCCTTTTCCTTGGATTAGAATAATTGAAATATTTTTTGGATTGAGTTGTACTATTTCTATGTACCTTGTGTATCTACTATCTTTCTCTTTTATTGTATCTCTTATTGCACCCACTATATATTTGTGTGTCCTGTTATGAATGTTTAAACTCACCCATTACTTTGATTTGATTATACATGTCATGTCATATTCCATTTATGGATAAGTTCATCATGACTATTGAGAATCTTGGGGATACTATGTCCTTGGAACACGGTTGGTTGTTGTAGCTCTGGATTTTTAATATGGACTCTCTTATCTATTTAAATTTTTAGTTTTATATTATTTTGGTGCACATTTCAGGTTTGGTGTGTATTATCCCCATTACATTTTAGTATTATCAAATTTACTTCTTTTTGTTACTTGTTTCATGAATTTTTTTATTTTTTTTATGTGTTTTATATTTTCTTATTTCACTCATCACTTTTTCATTTAGTTGGTTGTGTTAATGTGTACATGTATTTTTAGAAATTCCTCCCCTTACTAGTTAATACATTATCTCATGTTTTCACCCCTAGACTATAGAGGCGGTCTTGGGTTAGAGGTATCTCAAGCCCCAACATGGTTTGGGTTATGATTGGTTGCTCTGCGATCATGTTCATTCCGATGGATGTTGTTCATAAATTTCTCCTTCAGAGGATTTGGT
Source organism: Viscum album (assembly GCA_963277665.1). Lineage (NCBI taxonomy): Eukaryota > Viridiplantae > Streptophyta > Magnoliopsida > Santalales > Viscaceae > Viscum > Viscum album. The sequence goes on along the minus strand of OY728143.1, from coordinate 1,510,951,052 downwards.
TGGGTTTAGGGAAATAGTGTCAAAGTGTATCGAGAGTGAAACTAAGGCCATCATGTCCAGTGATGGTATGTGCGGTAGATTATTCCATTCCATTGGGATCTAATGATATTTTTATTGACATGTCACCACGATACATTTGTTTCAGAGATCCATGGGGGATGGATCATATAGGATTGTGTCTTTGACTTTCCTTGTTGTGTTTTCTCCCCATTGTTGTTTATATATATATATATATATATATTCTCTACTAGCCATGGTACTCCTTGATAACATTCAGGTTGCCTCTACAATGAAAACCATCCTGGATTCGAGCTCTTGTACATGATGATGACCCTATAAAAGGTGAGGCAACACTTTAGCCTGAATGGCCCGAAGGACTTCTTTTTTTAATTATAGATTATCCCCCTTTTAAGGGTTGAAGGGGAACCCGTACATGACCCGTAGGCCCAACGCACAAGGCCTTATATGACCCGTAATACATGACCAGAAGGCCCAGAGGCATACCATGCCCAATACATGACCTATAGGCCCTGCCCACTAGAACTGCCCTACCCCAGCTTCTGCATCATTGATTGCCTTTAGCTCCCCACCTGCATTGCTGATCGGCTAGCATTGCCTCATACAAATCTTCATGGTGCCTAGTCCCGATGGCGGTTTCCATACCATCTAATTATTCCAATCGGGTTAGCTCTACTTCTGGTGACTGCTACTGGTGTTATGATCCTCATCTAGGACCTTCTCTGTGTGAACTGGGCTACTTCATGGTCTTCAATGGCCAAAGGCCCTCTGGCCCGAAGGCCATTAATGATCAGAAGGCCCTGAGACCCGTATGACCAAACCGGTAGCCTGAAAGCCCTAATCAGGTGAATAGTCCGGCTACTACAGTACCAAACAGTGCCTGCTACAGTACTGCTAGAGTGCCAGCTATAGTGTCTACTGCAGTACCTCTAAATTTTCCTCCACCCGGTTTTGAACCTGGGTCTCTTGGATGCCAAGCAGGAGCCCTTACCACATGGGTATGGGCTTGTTGGCATGAGGAAACACTTTATTATTAATCATATAACCCCCTTCATCAGTGTGGATATATTGCAATGATTCCAACCATTAAGTAATAGAGAATTCTAGAAGAGTAGGTTGAGGATGATCACTATATTATCATGTTATCTATGTAATAACATTAGAGACACCTGAGATTCAATGGTAAGAAAGATTCATAGGCACTAAAGGATTGGCTAGGTTTGGTGGTCTATATCATCAAGCATGTTCGAGCCCTGATGAATCATGTGGTGTCATGAGCATCCAACCTTTTCTAATGTGAAAATGGGCACCAGTAGAGACAATATACATAGATGCATGTTGATTGGACAATCTCATGCTATGATGACAACCAACTATTTTTTAGACTGCTACCCAACTTATTTGTGGTAAATCTTGATCTTAGAGAATTTGGAGATTCAGCAGGGAGGGATGATGGTGGCTTAGTACATAGTGAGTATCAAATATCATATGTGCTCTCCCCTGACCAGATCTAAGTTGTATATTTCTGAGAAATGAAATTAGATAAGGGACTCTAACGATAGATTCAATCCATCATTGTTCCATGGTTCATCTTCACCTATGCCTGGGAACTAGAGCGGGAACTGGAGACAATTATATTTCTAAAAGAGAACTTATAGGTTGATAGATCTTGGAGTGGGAGTCATTGAGATGAGTTATCTTTAGAAGCTACCAGGGGGTATTCTATGGAATCACGGAGTAGGAGATGGTTTCACTGGTAGTATTAGAAACACATTCATATAGAGCTATGGAAACACATAGTTAAAGGGAATCCCTGAGAAGGGTGTTTATTTACATTTGATTGGTGCAGACACAAGGCACCAGACTACCTAACGAGACCTGTTGATCTACCAAAATAGATAGTTGACTGAGTGCCAAGAAAGAATAAGCACCACGACTAGAGGTATCTCGGATGAGTACATGGTAGTCCCCAGGGATGTGTAGATAGAAAATTATAAAGAGGTGCTTTGGGTGGTGTATTCCACTATAGGGTCCAACCACCTTTGTCACTAGGCTACCCACATCAGTCATAGGGGGATAGTGGTCGGGGATGTATATAGCTACAGGCTATAGATGTCTATGATCCTGCAACACACAAGATGATTTGAGATTCAATCCGTGTTTATTATACTCTAGACTTAGTATAAGTATACATAGGTTATAATAAATCTTGTATCTCTTAACTCCTTTTTAAATATCTAAAGATACTACTTGAGACACCATAACTCCACCTTCATCTTTAGTTTCCAAAATGGAATTCTTGTCCAATATCTTTCATCGTCTGGTAGTCTGAGTTTTTTCTAAGAGAAGAATAGTTCATGTGGGACCATGTGGTTTTTACAATATAGCCTTATGATGTCATATTGGGTATGTATAGTATTTCCATGGTCTGTTCCAAGATCAACTATCTCAATAGACTCGTCAGATTCCCAGAACTAATGGGACTTAGATCCCCTTTTATAGCGGGATAGAGACTTATAAAAAAATAAGGTGGTTTAGTGAGAAGGGTAACGAATCCCATCACCAATCCATTAAAGAGTGAATCCACTACTGCATCAGGATCTTCAAAATTTTGGGTTCCTTATATTGTGGAGGATTATATGGCTTTATTCCATAATGAGGTTCCAAGACTACCTCTGAGGCACATGATTGAGTTACAAAATGGATTTCATTTAGGGAATTTCATGATATCTTCTATGGAACATTAGACTGAACCTACTATTCTCTGATAGTTGTAGTGGCAGCTGGATGACCATTAAGAGAACGTTTCATCAGAACCAATGCATCACCCTAGGTATCTCCATCCCTGTTCATGAAAAAGAGGTATGGAATCATGAAACATTTCTTATATTATCTTCACCTGATCCTGACATGATAAAGAACACATATAAATTTCTTTGGATTTATGACCTATTTGACTATTTATAGATGTGAAATGGTTTTAGAAAATTATTCTTTGGTCCAGATACTACCAGTTTAGGGTTCATGTGGCTGATATTACAATTTTGTAATTTCAATGTCACTATAGAAACTATGAGTTCCTCGTGATTCCCTTTGGTTTGATTAATTTCATCACAATGTGTATGGGTTTGATGAACTAGGTTTTCTAGCTGTTCATATCCTAGTTAGTTGATTATATGATTTGAAACATACTAATCTACTCTATAATAGAGGATGATCATGAGGAGCACTTGATGATGGTGCTTGATTTTCTTTGAGAGTATTAGATTTACAGAATGCTCTTGATGTTCCTATTCTGGATATATTAGGTTCACATTCTAGAGAATTTCATTTCAGAACAATGTTTTTCCATGAATATATCAAATATTGAGGTACTTATTATTGTGGATCCAACCATTATCTTGTTGGATGTGTGGAGATTTAGTGTCTTGTCGGTGTACCACAAATTATTATTGGAAGACATATCTATAATCACAACAACTTTAACCTCCATGTCACAGAATGATAATTTTTTTTACCTAGTTTGAGTATTGACTCATGGCCATTGAGTATTTAAGTTAGAGGCTAAAGAGTGATCGAGTATTGGGAATAATAGAGGAAGGTGTGGAGTTCATGGTGTATTGTCATGCCTCGGGAGTGGTACTCGACTGCATGATGGCATAGTTTAATGAATTCCCCACATACAGGAGGATGTAGTTGAGACCCCATGAGAATAAATACATGCCTCATGAACTAATCTATTGGAAATATTATTCATTCTAACTTCATGGATACAATACCTTCAAGGGGAGAGGTTTGTGGTATACTCATACTAAGGGACTCTCTAGTATCTATTAACATAGATAGACTAGAACAATACAGAGTGACACTAGTTGGAGTTCTAATTTGTTTATAACTTTGATATGGTCAATAATTTATAGAGGGTAAATATTGTTGAAGATTCTCATTATAGTAAGTCCATGGATAACAATGTTTATGAAGAATCAGAGTAGTTATCTTCCATCTATCTTACCCTAGTGGAGTAATAGTGTAATGTTTTTCTTCATTCAATGGAGTTTCATCCATTACTCTTCAAGCCTTTGAGAGAGTCCATGTTAAGAGACCAGAACTGTGAGGACTTATGTGATTTTATATCATTAGGAAACTCACTGAATGTATATTTTGAAGGATGGAATCATCTTTTCTTATTATTGGGGGAAACATTTGATCCAATCACGTTACGGGAAGAGGTGATCTAGCAGTTCGATATTTCATCCCATGTTGTACATCTTGATGTTGGGAGATATAGATAAACCTACAATGGTCGTTTTGGTGGTCTAACATGAGATGAAGCATAGATGAGCTTGTATTGCATTGTCTCACATATCCACAGGTAGTGGATGACAATCATGCTCTCAGTGGTTTTTCCCATCCTCTTGACACTCTAGAGTGGAAATGTGATGGCATAACTATAGACATTATTACAAGGATTCTGTGAACAGTGAAGGTCCATGACGCTATCTGGATATGAGTTGACCGACTCCCAGTTTTTAGAAACTCCCATGATATCAAGGAGTATAGTTCATTATAGTGTTTGGGGAAGTTGTATGTACAGGAAATAATTCACCATTATGGGGTGCCCTTGATGTCTATCTTCGATCATGAATCATGGTTTAGGTCCCTATTGTAGAGTGGCCTCTATGAGGCATTCATGACCAAATGGTGAAGGTGTAAAACATTGTATATCCACACTAATGAGGGACTAAATTATCCATCTAGGTGATATATGAAATGATGAAGGTGTAAATATTTGAATTTTAATATAGTTGGGAGGATCACCTGCCCTTGGTGGTGTTTGGGAATAACAACAACTACCACTCTGCCATCCACATGGATCATTTTGAGGACCTGTATGAGAGACCCCTCAAGTCACTCTTTTGTAGGTAAGAAATTGGTGAGTAATATCTTATGGGCCCCTAGTTGGTGATGGGGGAAACATATAATATCCAGGTCATCCGTGATTACATTAGGATGGCCAAAAGTAGACAAAAATCCTATGTATTTTTTCATCTTTGGCCCTTAGAGTTTGAATAGGGAGACCACATTTTCTTTAGAGTCTCCCCACGATGAGGAATGTGGATGATTATCCAGGTATGAAATCTATCCCCGATGTTTAACATGAAATTCGTCATCATATAGAGAGTTGGTGAGGTTTCATATCGCCTCTCCCTACCCACAGAGCTGGAGCTGGTGTATGACATATTCCATATTCTCTGGATGAATAGATATGTGCATGAATGTATGTGCATCATTAACTAGGGATATCTAGAAATTGAATACGTATCCCAATTAACCAAGTGGCAACCGAGCTTTGACATGAGCATACACTACAAGTATTTACCATCCCTTTGATTCACATATTGTGGTACCACAAAAACGTGTAGGAGAGTTCTTGGGAGTGGGATAGCTATGTGTGGGTGTAGTATCTTGAGTCTTTTTCCTTTTTTCAAGGAAAAAGCATTGAAGTGTGTGATGATTTGAGATGTAGTTTCCTCTTTATAATACATTGGAATACTTTAATACATACCCAATGACATCTGCTGAGACGTCATTCTATTTCAAGACCTGTTATGCCAAAAATTAATATTATAAATAAATTTATCATATTTTATTTTGAACATGTGTTGATTCATAATGAATATAAAGTAAATATTAAATAGATGATCAGATCGAAAATCTAAGATAAAAGATGTGTCTAAAATGTTGTTTTATCCCTATGTGTAACATTAAAGTAACCGACATGGGTCGTTTGGGTTCTCTATTGTTGGTAGTGCCTTAAGTGGATTTATTTAATTATTTAATTAATTAAATAGGACATTTCAACCTAAAATAAAACTTTTATAACTATATCATTATGGAATTTCTCCTGGGGATGGTCTCATAACCCATTAATCATCAATTAGCTCTCCCTTCCTCATTTTTATTGAATATTCCTTTTGCAAATGATGAAGAAATGCAAGATCAGATTATATTCGGATGTAATGAATGTACAATCTCTTTCAAATTGTTATTTGGAACGTTATTAATCATTAAAATTGTCAAAAATAATGTAGGTCTTCTAGTATGTGGTATTCTTCCCTTATAATTAAATGATTGAGTATATGGTTTTTCATTCTTTGATACGCTCCTTGTTATGGCCATTACATGATCCTATATACCAAATTAATCTTTTTTAATAAATATTGTAACCTTGGTACACCCATTCATTATTGGTCTCCATGAATTATTAGAAAAAAATTATTCCGTTGTTTTTAGTACCCTCCCTCCATTTATATTCTCATTCTTAATTATTTGGATCCCAATGGTCCTGAATCGACTTATTCAGGTGGTCCTAGCTCAATCAGATAACTATATATGTGGTTGATCGATTAAATGAGATTACATTAGGGAATGAATAATATATCTAGAATTTTTTCTAGATATTGATGCTTTATTCGATGAATTTAGGCTAGACCATCAATAATTGGAGGTTCAGTGGTGTGTCGAATGAATGAAAAAATAATCACATAGAACCTATGTGCTTTTTGGGGGAGAGGTCCCCTAGGATCGAATATTCTGGCTGGAACAACATTTTTAGGTCTTGAATGGCACCATATCTGAAGTTGATTGAAATGATTTGAAGCAGGGGAATGGGATCAAGTACTCTGGATTTTGTAGAAAAATCTCGGCTACACATTGTGTTCAATGAATAACACAATGCATGTAGCCACTTCATGTAGTGGTGGATAGGGTTTGAAAATAATAATGATGACAAGACACATACTCTTCCCTAAAATGTCGTGTATCCCATTCCAAAATGTAAAGCCCATGTGAAGGGTCACACTGGTAAGGATTCCAGGAAAAAGTACATAGACATAGGTTGACCACAAGGGTAGTATCCCATGTGGACTGACATGTCGTGTACCACAATAAAAATACTTAGATCTAGTACATAGACACAACTAGTGGAAACAAACATGGTTTCTATTATCTTGGTCATTCCCTATGTCCATAATTATTATTTCTACCTCTATAGAGATATGAATCAATGCGACGATCATGGAAAATGGTCAGGTGGTAGAGAAGGTCTACACGCTATGTGGGGAGCCTCAAACTCCTTGTTCCCATATTTAATTTTTTACGAACATCAACCTCATATATATCATTTGTTTGAACTCATATGTTGTCTCATCAGTAGTTTATTGAGAGTTTTATTCCATGTAGTTTAGAATAATTTACCCAATGGTGAATTTTGATATAAGATGTGAAATTTTATTTTCGTGGAATACACTATGGCGACAACCGAAGAATATAGAGATCATGTATGAACACTAAATAATTACAAGAATTACCCTCCACCGGGGAGGGTCTGGGAGTTCCCCAATGTCATTATTCTATGAATTATTCTCTAGTAGGATTGGGAAGTGGAGTTCTCAGAGGACTTTTCATGGAGTTACCACCAGTATGGTTGGGCAGAAAAGTTCCCCAAGGACTATTCCAACAATTACCCTATAACAGGGCTAGGTAGTGGAGTTCTATAACACCCCAAGATTCCATGGTACGTTTCCCATTGAATAATGCAATAGCGTCTGTTGTACACAACTTCGAGTTCTAACACACACCACAACCAATCAAACTACCCGTTGTTAATAGTAATACCTACTTTTTGAAATTTAATAAATTTTATCATTCAAAATGGACTTAATTTTTGGATTAATATTATTGAAATTATCTTAGGCTGAACTTTTGGTATTTTTCTAAAAACTTTCAATTATTGATCAATAATGAAATAACACTGAATTAATGTTTAAAATGAATTTTTATATAAATAATTATTTATTTAATTTATATTTAATTAAGATCAAAATAGATACATAAAACATATATATGTTCAATTTCATTCATTGGATTTAGTTTAGAATAATTCTAGATATATAAAAGTTTTACTGAACTTTTCACCTTCTTTTACCCACCTCCTAGGAGAATTTGGAAAGTCAAATAAAACATAATTTTACTGCTTTTGTGAGTGGAATTTAGAAAATCTGATAGACAAGGTTAATATCAAGGAGTAAAATGTGGTTCAATAAGATAAAAATATTTTTTGGTGAATTGTATCTTTTTACTTTTATTTAGCACTGTTGAAAGTAAATAGGATAATTAAGGGTAAAAATTTTATTAATATTACCCTAACACATGACCTAATTCTATTGGACAAGTGTATCTCGACCAAAAACAATCTTAGGAATACAATATTATCATTATGATCCACTTGTATTAGATTAGGACATTTGTTATTATTTAATTAAAATAAGAGTTAAAAGAGTTAAAATCAATGTTTAATTAATAAAATATTTTTAATATAGGGTTATACATAAGATAAATTCGATTTTAAATATTAATTAGAATGATAAAGAGATTTCCTAACAAATGGTATTTTATTTATAATTTTTAGACATTAAATTATTTAATTTATTTATGACACAATGGTAATGTATTAATTACAGAATAAATGAAATATTAAAATAATTGATATTATAAATTTTCAAATAAATATAATTTGATACTTTCAATGAATGAAAATAATTTTCTAGGCTAACATAAGATATTATTATTGATTATATGAATTTTATTCTAAGTAATAATGTTTTTATGAATTTATCAAAAACAAAATACCCAATAGTGTCAAAATTTACGTAAAAGAGTTTTTAAAACAAATATTATATTATTAATTGATATTATATTCCTAAAAAAATATGGTTCAGCCAAAGGACTTATATAATTATATTTGTATCAATAAAGGACCACTTGGGGGTCACTTAGAATTATATATTATGTTTATTAACTATATAATATAAAAATACAAAGAGACATAGTAATTGTCAAACTATTTAACTAGGAGTTAAATCTAAATGATAAGGTTACTATAGTGAACCAAACCTTTCTAAAATTTATTGGTTGGGTGATTTTAAACCCATCCACACCTTAGAAATTGTACAATCCACTTTGGAACCATTAGAAATCGAATATGAATTTATTATAAATTAATACTCTATGTTTTTCATAAGGATCCCCCCACCCCCTTATAAAAGGACAACACTTCTAACTAATTCCTCACACCTATAAAGCCTTTTGGATTGGTAACAATATGCGCAGATATCCTACCGAAATCCATCACTACAACCTAGAGGAATTTGTTTGTTCAGATGCCAACCTATGGAGCCCTTTTGATCAAATCAAAAGGAAGAACCCGAATAAGAGGTAATGTTTTCACCACCCTCTTTCAAGTTCCTTTCTTCTTCAACTTCCACATTCATTGTTATTTCAATTATAAAATAATAACTACTATATAATCTATATAATTTTATGTCATTATAAATATGGTACAACCATATTCAGTATTCTATCCATCCTTTGAATAATATGTCACCATACGTGAGTACATACGACTTACCGTCTCCACGTCGTGGTGTAATTGTTATTAAAACAATTATAATTTAGATGGGTATAATAATAATGTGTAATTCATGTTAATAATATATATATATCATGATAATGATTCTGTATATATGATATACCATCCAATTATATATGATGTTTATATCAAAAGAATGATATTATCGCTCGTGCGTACGTACGGACTACCGTCTCCAAGAACGCGATGAGATTCATTCCCCATCATATCCATACAAGTATAATTCTCATTTTATGATAAAAAATAATTTTTAGGGACTTAATATAATTATTTATATTAATAAGATACAACCTATCCATAACAAACAGGACATAGGTAACAAAACATATAAAATAAAATGAGTAAGTTAACACCCAAAACGACGATAATACTAAGACATTATTAACAAAAAATGTTAAATGACCATATATGATATCATATTAATGTATATGATTCTTTTATAATTCATTAAAAATTATTTCAACATTATAGAGGAGGCTAACATACCCTCAACCAAGGTAAAATTACAAAGTAAGGGGTTTCTTATCTCACTTTTAATTCCGTGAGATTTATATTGTTCCCCACTTATTTATTGCATGTGGTGTCTGCACTTCCCATGTTTGTATTCATTATGTAATATAATTTAATTCATGTATATTTACATCAACATTTTATGATACTTCTTCCATGGGTTATGTTTCATAAGTTACCAAATCAATAAGGGAATTTGAAATTTCAATTTCCACACATTCGGATTTACGCATACTTTATTTATTATTTTACTCTAAGATTATGTGTGGAATCACTATTCATTTTCTTATTCCATAATTTCCACTCCCCTTTCGGTGGATATACTTTTGATACCAATAATCACTCCATTTATAAATTCTCAAGTCATCGGTATGAACTTGTTAAGAGTAATTTTTACTCAATCTCCGTTTGTTGAGTTAAATATACAATTCATTGGTGTTGTTTTTTCAAGAATATGTGTCAATGTACTTTGATTGTTTTAAAATGAATATAAAATCATATTTAGTGAATTTATATTTTGCACACATAATTATTTCATTGATTTATCCTTAACCTATGGATATGACCTTTTTGAGATATCTCATCTCAATTTGCATTCCATTGAGACTCCTTAGTTGTTATACAGAAAATAACTTTTATATGGTGTATATAATGTACTTTGACATATTATATCATGAATAACTTTATTCTCATGATATTACAAAAATTTTATTCCTTAAAATATTTTTATTCTAGTGTCTATCATTTGGTTAGGAACTCTAACTAAAATATCATTTTAAAATGTTTTAATGATTTATTATTCTAAATCATTCTCATTAATGTCCATGTTTTTAAAATGGTTTTAAGGATATATTTAAAAAGACATTAAAGTTTTTAAATCAAAATTCATTTTAAAAGTTTCAATGTGGAATGGGACACTTTGATTCAAATATATATTTAAATGGATTCTTGAAAAATATTGTGAATTTCATATGTTTTCAAGAAAAAGGTAGATATTTCTCTCAATAATTTGATGATTATTTTAATTTATGTCAATATCATTCATTATTTTCGATTAAGGTTAATATGATACAAAACAATCTTCCATATTGTATCAAATGAGTTATGTTTGACTGTGGATGTGCAATTTTTATACAATTCATGGTTTGTGGTTAATGTATTGACATTTCGTATGCTAGTTTTAATGCGAATGTTTTTGTTATGCTTAAAACATTTCATATGATGAATGTATTGGACTTTGTAAGTGACTGGTGAAGCACTCTATAGCTCTTCGATGCATCGGTAGGTCTCATGAGACAAACTAGTGTCTTGGCATCAGGCCTTGACAAAATCTTATTTGTAGTCTTGGAACGAGTCTTTGACTATTTGGTAATGATTGTCTAGAATTATTCATTTCATCATTATAAAAGTGGTTATTTATATTGAATGTGGTTATTAGACTAATAGAATATCAATGTTAATAATTAAATGGCATTATTTCAATTTATCTTTGTCATATTATGCTGATGTTCAAGTTTAAAAGGATTTTGTTTTATTTATACATTGCCTTAAATGTTTATGCTTATCTATGAAGGTATCCTCTAAATTGTTATCCTTACTGAGCATCTAAGCTCACCCCTTTCAATTTTTTATTTTTCCCAGGATTTGAAAAAGTAATTTATGAATGACCTATAGGGATAGTATGAGGGGATATGAATACAAGATGTTGTTGTATTTCTTTTGCTTTATGATGTAATGTACGACTTATGAGTATATCTAGTGTTTCCAAGACAACTAAACTAATCGGTCTTTCGAGACATGATCTTTTGTGATCATGACAATGTTATGTAATAATGCACCAAATCAGGGAAATTGGGGTCAGGGCGTTACAGTTGGTATCAAAGAAAGTTTAGTACAAACCTTAGAAGCTAGATTTAGATAAACTCTGATTAGAGCACATATCCCTAAGAAAGACTTTGAGGATTAGTATAGAAGAACATCCTATAATTTTGGTATTGTATAGATTTTGTGATTTTTCCATGAAATACATCCATTTCTGGAAATGAGTAGGTAGAGGCGGCATTAGCATAGATGTACCTAGGGGTAAAACTCGGAAACACCACTTTGAGCTAGACTTAAATGAGAACTGGTGCACGACAACAGGCCATGTTGTACTCTTGGTTATGATACTCCCGGGGGATATGATTAGGATAATTTACATTTTATTTACAAACATATTTGATGTTTTATGAGAGTAAATGACCTTGTTTAATCCTAATGTGTTTCAAATTGAGAATATGGTGACATGATATTCTCTAAATGATTTTATGACTACTGTTAATCACACAATGCTTTCTGTTTTTAGTCAATGGATGGATTCCAAAGAATTCATAGTGACTTTTATAATGATGTACAAGGAGGTAATGGTGGTTGTAATGATCAAAAAAATGGAATGTTGATAGGCGTATAAGATATCTTCTTCATGAAAAATCAGTTTTCAAAAAATATGATCAAATATATATATATTAACCAATTTCTGGACTCAACAAAGAAGATAAAGGTGATGAATGATAAGTTCTCTAGTAGTAGATACCATGGATAAAATAATCCTTAATTTCATTCATGTGGGAAATGTGGAAGTAGACACCAAGTAAAGTGTCTCAATGGAACATAGAAATGGTTTACATGTGGGAAGGAAGGACATAAAGTGAAGATTTACCGAGGAAAATGAAGAGTACAATGGAAGAAAACAAAAATGGTCCCAAGATTCCAATAACGGTCATTGGTAGTATATTTAAGGGACCATGTAATCACCGATGTCAATTATCTATTCTATAAAATAACCTCTTGGTCATGTAAGAACCTATGTGGAAATAAATGGATGGAAAATTTTTTAAAGGTATTAGTGTTCCTTGCTGTTCAGATTACATTGAGTGAATTTTATCTTATATGTATAACCTTGGAATTTATCATGTGAGAATGATATATGAGGAAGACTTTTCCTTTATCTTGTGGATATATTTATAAATAACCATTTGGTTTTATATGATCCTTGGGTTTTAGGAAATTAAAAGTTATTATATTTGTTGATGAAAATTCAAGGTATGAGATAACATTTGTGGATAAATTATTCTATGGTTATTTTGAGGAATTTATCTCATTTTGGTAATGTTATAAAATATAGTTTTTGAAAAAGGACAACACGAAGACCATGTGGGAACCTGTCACGTCAGAAAAAGCTGTGAGAATCAAACCCACAACCAAAGTGCGATAGGGATTTATGACCTACCACTGGACTATGTGATGTCCCTGGTTAGTGTGACTAATTATTTTGAGTTAAATGATGTTATTGATCAATAATAAGTTTATTTGGGATCTTATGTCTTATCAAGTGAATAACATTAGTATAGGAAAATGATTTGGTGATTATGTGATAAATGTTATTCTGGAAGATGTTCGCTTTGTTGGGAACACTATATGCTAAAGAAAAATAGAATATTATGGGATTTCATTAGAAGATTAAAGGAGTTTTGTTAGATATATTTTTATTGTGGATTTATAGTGATTTGGGTTATTTATGGAAAGGATTAACCTATAATATAGAATATGTGATTATGTTAATTACTTTTAAGTATTTGGAGATACAATTTTGCATGGAAGACTACATAACCAAATTCTTCTACATTTTGGGTTTCAATATTAGTTTGGATTATATTGAAGGATTTTAAGGACAATTTTTTTATTGAATGGTATTTTTTTATCTTTGGGGTATTGTTGGTTTAATTTTAGAAATTAAGATTAGTGTTTCTTTATCTAATGGAATATCCTTTTGGGGGATCATAAGATCTTATACTAACCATTTTGGTTTTTATTAATCTCTAAAGACATGGTAAATATATAGTTTATCCTTCGTCGATCATGTGATTCTATAAGAAGTTTATTATATCTCTTCTAGTGTGACTAAGTCTTCTTGAATACTCATCATTTAAAAATGAGTTAGTAGTATGAATTTATTAAAGAATTAAACATTACTAAAAAAGTATGTATATCTCTTTATGTTCTTAGTAAATATCATAAATTTATTCCTTATATTTTTGTAATGTAACATAAAAGAAAAACAAACGTTGTCTGTTTACTTTTCCTACTAGGAAACTATTGACCATTTGTCCCATCACAAGTTTTTGGTTTTCTTTTTGATAAATTTATCTTCATAAAGTTCTATATACCTCTCCATAAAAACTTGAAACTTAGTTTATCATCCATATCCATGTTTTTCTATATGGAATCCTAGTATAGGTTATCTCGGGTGACATTTTTACTTCTCTTTCTTTATTTTAAAGTGATAGTTTTATTGACTCTTTTTCTGGTGTGGGACGTTCCATTATATTACCAAGCCCAATATTAAAAATTACACGGAAAAAATTTATTGAAGGAGGGGAGAATGTAACACCCCAAGCTTCCATGGTACGTTTCCATTTGAATAATACAATAGTGTGTGTTGTACGCAACTTCGAGTTCTAACACACACCACAACTAATCAAACAAGATGTTATGAATAATAATACCATCTTTTTGAAATTTTATAAATTTTATCATTCAAAATGGACTTCATTTTTGGATTTGGAATATCAAAATTAACTTAGTGTGAATTTTTGGTATTTTTCTGAAAACATTCATTTTTTGATAAATAGTGAAATACATTGAGTTACAGTTTAAAATCGAATTTTTATTTAAATAATTATTTATTTTATTTAAATTTAATTAAGGTGGAAATGGATACATAAAACCCATATATGTTCAATATAATTCATTAGAGTTAGTTTAGAATAATTTTAGATATAAAAAAATTTTACGGAACATTTCAGGGTCTTTTACCCACCTACTAGGAGAATTTGTAAATTCATATAAAACATAATTTTACCTTTTTTGTGAGTGTAATTTTAAAAATCCAAGAGAAAAAGTTAATATAAAGGAGAAAAATGTGGATTAATAAGATAAAAATAATTTTTGGTGAATAGTTACTTTTTACTTTTATTTACCACGGTTAAAAGTAAATAGGGTAATTAAGGGTAAAAATGATATTAATATTACCGTAATACATGTACTAATATTATTGGACAAGTTTATCATGACAAAAAACAACCTTAGGAATTAAATATTATCATTTAGGACCACTTGGATTAGATTAGGAAATTTATTATTATTTAAATCAAAGAAGAGTTAAAAGAGTTAAAATCGAAGATTAATTACTAAAATATTTCTAATATTGGGTTATACGTAAGATAAATATGATTGTAAATATTAATTATAACGATAAAAATATTTCCTACATAATAGTATTTTATATATAGTTTTTATAAATTATATAATTTAATTTATTTATGACACAATTGTTATGTTGTAATTACCGAATTAATGAAATATTAAAATAATTGATATTATAAATATCCAAATAAATATAATTTGAAACTTTCTATGAATAAAAATAATTTTATAGATTTATATGACATATTATTATTGATTATATGAATTGTATTCTATGTAAAAATGGTTTTATGAATTTATCAAAAACAAATACCCAATAGTGTCAAAATTGAAATAAAAGAGTTTTTAAAACAAATATTATATTATTAATTGATATCATATTTCTAAAATACTAAGGTTCTAGAAAAAAACTTATATAAAGATCGGTGTATCATTAATGGAGCACTTGGGGGTAACTTGGGATTATATAGTATGTTTATTAACTATATAATGTAAATATACAAATAGACATGGTAAATGTCAAACTATTTAACTAAGAGTTAAATCTAATTGATAAGGTTACTATAGTGACCCAAACCTATCTAAAATCTACTGGTTTGGTGGTTTGAGACCCATTACCAGCATATAAAGTGAATAATACACTTTTGATCCATTATAAATCAAATATAAATTTATTATAAATTAATACTTTATGTATTTCCTAAAGAACCTCTCCCCCCTTATAAAAGGACACCACTTCTAACCAATTCCTCACACATCTCAAGCCTTTTGGCTCGGCCATCCAATTCCTAAATATCCTCCCAAATTCCATAACTTCACCCTAGAGGACTTAGTTTGATCATATATCCATCCTATGGAACCCTTTTGATCAAATCAAAAGGAAGAACCCGAAGAAGATGTAACATTTTGACCACCCTCATTCTAGTTCCTTTCTTCTTAAACTTCTTATTTCTTTGTTATTTCAAGTCTAAAATAATAACTCAACTGTAATATTTATACTGTGATGTTATTATAAATATGGTACAACCATATTCAGTATTATATTCATCCTTTGAATGACATGTCACCATACGTGCGTACGTACGACTTACTGTCTCTATGTCGTGGTGTAATTGTTATTCGAAAAATTTTTATATAGATGGGAATAATAATGATGTTTAATTCATGTAAATAATAAATATAACATTATAATAAATCTATATATAGGATATTCCATCTGATTATATATGATTTTAATATCAAAATAAGGATATTATCACTCGTGCGTACGTACAAACTACCATCTCCATGAACACGATGAGATTCATTCCCCATCGTATCCATACAAGTATAATTCTAATTTTATGATTAAAAATAATGTTTAAGGACTTAATATAATCCTGTATATGAATAATATGCAACCTATCCATTACAAACACCACTTATATAACAAAATATATAAAAGAAAATGAGAAGGTTAACACCCGAAAAGACGATAATACTAAGATATTATTAACAATGCAATGTTAAAATATCATATATGAAATCATATTAATGTATATTATTATTTTATAATTAAATAACAATTATTTCCACATTATACAGGTGTCTAAATGACCCTATACCATGGAATAAGTTCAATGTAAGGAGTTTCTTATCTTACTTTTAATTCTGTGAGATTTCCATTGTTCACCAATTATTTGTTGCATGTGGTGCGTGTATTGCCCATGTTTGTATTCATTATGTAATATAATTTAATTCATGTATATTTACATCAACATTGTATGATCCATATTTCATGGTTGTATGTTTCGTAAGTTACCAAATCAATATGGGAATTTGAAATTTTTATATACACTCATTCAGCTTTACTCACACATCATTGATTATTTTACTCCAAGATTATGTGTGGATCACTATTCATTTTCTTATGTCATAATTTCCACTCCCTTTTCTGTGGATATAATTTTGATACACATAATCACTCCATTGATAAATTCTCATGTAATCAGTATGAACATGATAACAGTAATTTTTACTCAATCTCCATTTGTAGAGTTAAACATCCAATTCATTGGTGTTGTTTTTACAAGAATATGTGTGAATGTCTTTTGATCATTTTACACTGATTATAAAATAATATTGATTTTATATATATTGGTCACAAAAAATTATTTCGTTGATTTATCCTTAACCTAAGGATACGTCTTTTATGAGATATTTCATATCAATTTACATTCCATTGAGACTCCTCTGTTGTTATACACCAAATCACTTTTATATGGTGTATATAATGTACATTGACATATTATATCATGAATCCATTTATTCTCATGATATTAAAAAATTTATATTACCTCAATTATTTGTATTCAATTGTCTCTCTTTCAGTTAGTAACTCTAACTAATATATCATTTTAAAATGTATTAAATATTTATTATTCTAAATCTTTCTTAGTAATGTCCATGTTTTAAAAATGGTATTAAGGATTTATTTATATGGAAACTAATGTTTCCAAATCAAAATCCCTTTTAAAAGTTTCAATGTGGTATGGGACACTTTGATTCAAAAATCTATTTTAAATGGCTTCTTGACAAATAGTGTGACTTTTAAATGTTTTCTTGAAAAAGGGGGATATTTCTCTCAATAATTTGATGATTATTTTAATCTATGTAAATATCATTAATTATTCTCGATTGAGGTTAATCTGATACAATACAATATTCTATATTGTATCGAATGAGTTATGTTTGGCTGTGGATGTTCTATTTTAATACCATTCATGGTTTGTGGTTAAATTATTGACATTTCATATGATAGTTTTAATATGACTGTTTATGTTATGATTCAAACTTTTCATATGAGGAATGCATTGGACTTTGTAAGTGATGGGTGGAGCATGCTATAGCTCCTCGATGCATGGGTAGGTCTCATAAGACAAACTAGTGTCTTGGCAGAAGGCCTTGACAAAATCATATTTGTAGTCTTGGCACGAGGCATTGACTATGTGGTTTTGATAGTCTGTATTATGAATTCCATCATTAGGAAAGTGGTTATTGATATTTCATGTGGTTACTCGACTAGTATAATATCAATGTGAATAAGTAAATGGAATTATTGCAATTTATCTTTTCCATATTGTGAAAAACTTCAATTTTAAAATGTTTTTTTAGTTATACATTTCCTTAAATGTTTATTCTTTTCAATGAATGTTTCTGCTATATTGTTATCCTTATTGAGCTTCTGAGATCACCCCTTTCAATGTTTTATTTTTCCTAGGATGTGAAGAAGTAATTTATGAATGACCTGCAGGGATAGTATGAGGGGATATGAATACAAGATGTTGTAGTAGTTTTTTTTCTTTATGATGTAATGTAAGACTTATAAATATATCTATTATTTCCAAGACTACAAATCAAATCTGTCTTTCGAGACATGATCTTTTTTGATCATGCCAATGTTATGTAATAATGCACTGACTCTGGGTAACTAGGGTCGGGGTGTTACAAGATCCCTAAAACATTCCCGAGCATAATCCTCTAGGGTGGATAGGCAGCGCTGTTCCTCAATGACTAGTAGTGTAGTACCCTCCTAACATACTTGGTCATGGGATCCATTCCTAGATATTTTTTCCCTCGACCGTGAGACCCAAATATGATATATGGCTTTACATGGATTTTGAAACATAAGGAAGATGGAAGATTTCCCAAACAAATTGTGTTTTTATGAAAATACATAAATCCATCTTAGAAATTCAGTGACACCCAAAGTGGATTGTAATGAGGTGTGGTTAATGAATCCATTATACATGGTTGTCAATGAAAGATTTGTTGGATGGTGATCATCCTTTTTTGGACTTTTGGTATGGTTGAACACTCTTCTTCTTAGGTTGAGCTGTTAGATGGAGATATACTTACTCCCCCATTTGATATTATTTTAATAAGAATATATATATATATATATATTTCATTTGTACCCACTCCTTGGATTCATTTACAATACTTACACAGGACGAGAAGACATGTGTGGTAGGCCACATTCTTTACATGTGTATATTCTCATGGATTGATGAATCAAATTTTCAATTATAGTTGGAGAAATCTTAACCATTAGATCATCTACTCATTGTGATAATCCGAATGTTCTAGAATGAGATTACTTTCACTATTTTTTGGGTTTATTTTCACTATTTAACCATACCTTGTGCATTAGATATCATTATTTTTTATTCTACATATTACTTATCCCCCTTATCTTTAGAGGCATCATAATTATTATTTTTATACTGAACACTGCACGAGTTATGCCCACACATGTCTTGTATTATAAAGATGAACAATAAGTTGATTGTGACAACATAGGCACATAGGAACACTGGGTGCTTGGATTGTGTATGGTGTTCATAGATTGAGATATAGGAGATGTGAAATATCAAATATTTAAATGTTCTTTTTTTCTATTATGCAGGGACACATTTATGGTTGGGTGTGTATTTTCTCTATTGGGATTCATTATTCACTAATATACTTTTGTTCTATCTAGAGGATCATGCCTGTTTAGATTACATTATACTAGTGTGGATTATATCTTTCTTTCCCTCAACAATTTCTCATTCAGTTGGATTTTTGTGTGTGTACACGAACTTAGGAAATGGACTCCCCGATTTATTGATGCATTCATCGCATATCGCCACCATTGGCCTATACAGGTGGGATTTTGGTAGTTGAGGCTTGATCCCTGACATGGGTCGGGTCATGAAAACAATGATAAGAATTTATTTTCTTGATAATAAAAAATATATAATTTATGAAAAAATAGTAATATTTTCATATAGATAAACATATCCTCAATGCTTAGTATAGGATTGTGTTAACTGATATATTTTTTCTTAAATCATATTTCCATGCATTATACTAAATTTAATAATACTAATTGTAACACCCTAACTCTTATAAACCATATCTGGAGGTTATCCTACTATATTGTAGATAGATATAAGAGATCACATCCTGAATGATTAGATATTTCAATTATACTGGGATATTATATACATATATTATCCCCACAATACATCTAGTAACATGACATGAATCTTTAAATTATAGTGAGAACATTATTTTTTCATTTTAAATATCATTTAAATTATTTATAGATCCATTCATAGTGTTATAGGGAATGAAGAATATAACAAATGATTGTTTCAAATTGTCATTATGAAAAACAATAAAATAACTAATTCAGAAATAGAATAAATAAATAACGGCCCATATGGAAGGAATATTTTGTAATAAATATTTCCATAAAATTCATGTTAAAACATGACATATATTGATGGATGACATAATAATATATATAAGATCATGGATATCAAAAACAAGTGTTTTAATGATAGAATTCACATATTAGACATCATAATCAGACAATCATGGATTTATTCTATGAAAACACACATAAAGAGGTATGGAATACCCAAATTACCAATAAATATTTGTCTAAGTTGGACCACCAAATTATTGAGGGTCATTAATATGACTACCATTATCAATATTATAATATAACCACACATCATTGGATTATAATAGGACCACATGTACTAATAACATAAAAAATTGTAAATATTTCATAACAAAAAAACCCTTATATGGATTATAATTTTTCCAATCATACATATCTTATAACATAACCAGTCATACATGAAATATGACTTAATGACCAATCATAGTATGAGGAGCTTACAAATGTGTCCCATGATATCATAAAACATTAATCACAAAATCAATCATAAACTGTAGAAAATATATAGTTTATTCAACTTTTATTAATCAATTCACAAAAAATTATCCGTAAAAATTATATATATGTTGTCATAAGGTCATATCCCCAATCATGAATAACAATTATTTAAAATATATATTATAAGTAAATTATATATATGATTGGAAATTCCATAGAATATTTTAACACCACTCAATTGTATAATAATAACCTTTCATTTGATTGAATATGTTACACAAAATACTGGATTTTCTTAAGTTAAGTTAAATAATGAGTTCCTTTGATCTCTTGAATTACATGTGAGTCTGAGTTTCACCGAACAATAATATAGTACAAATATTATTATTTAATAAGATTTATTACACCTATACATTGGAAGTAAGATTATGAATTTGATAAAATTACTTATGAAAATATATATTTTTCACATATTTTTTACTTGTCTATTTCTTCAAAATAAATTTAGAATCATTTAATAGATATTGATTTTTTTCTGAAATGAAGTTTTTATTCAAAAGTATTATTTAACCATACATGAAACACATATTTTAAAATTAAATTATATCAATTTATGAAAATTTATTTCAAAAATTACATCATTTTTGTAATTGTACTAAAAACATTACATAGGGATAGTTTTTTGGATTTTTCTATGATGATTTATTTTTTGATAAATTATGAATAACAATGAATTTTGAAGTAAAAATTTAGTTTGATTAATTACTTATAATTTTTAGTTAAATTGGTATCAATTTATAAAGTAATAATGATTTTATGATACATTTATTAGTACAATTTGGTTCATTTTAATAATTTTTTATTGATTTTTTATATAAAAAAATTGTAAACCATCAATCATTTTTACTTTTAAAATAGGATTTCTCATAGTGTCTATAGCATTAATTTTAGATGAAATATTATGTCCTCTGGGAGATGAATATAGAAAAATTTATTCAAACTTTTGAATTATAATAATTTATAATTTCTAATGAGATTTACATAATTTAAAAAAAATATTACTGAAAATATTTAAAATTAATTAGAGTGATTATGATATAACCGAGTCTACTTAGTAGTTAAACATAGAATATATCATGTAAATTGTCTTACTAACTTTTCTAACACCCATTTTATGGAAATATGTTGACCCTTAAAACCTTATTCTAAATATTAATGACTTATTAGGATATTATTCTTAGAATGTGGCCTATATAATAATTTTTGTAATAATAAAATGAAACATTGAATGCTTTTGATATATATAAAGGATTTAATAGAGGTAAACCCATCATATGTTTGGTCATAAATGTTTTTTTAAATTTTAATTTTTTTATCATGATAGGTCACTTAATTATTTTTAATAACAACTTTATATTTTTATGAAATTTAAACCCAAGATTTATTTATTTAATAGTTATCTAAAATCAATTGTAATAAAAATATTATAATAGATGTAAATTTAATTAATGATTGTATTCCATTAAAATTTTAGATTAATATATCAGGATACTTATGTATTATATTAATAGATTTGAATTCAATCATTGTATTTCAATTTTACAGTTCAAAAAAAGAAATAAATTCCGAATTTATATTAATGTTATTTAATATAAATGATATTTTATTAAATTATTTTAAAAATAAAAAACAAATATAATAAGAAAATTTATTAGTAAATTGTAATAAATCAAAATATTGATTATTCATGGACCAATTTATCTTTTATATTGAACACAAAACTATTTAATAATAAAAACTCTTCTCGTGTGGTAATGATAAAAGATGTATTTTTGTGCACAACATGCAATTCTATTAAAATAAATTTCAAACATACCTGGGAATTTAATTTTAAAATTATATATATTATTTAAAATAAGATTTTATAAATTATTAATTAAGTGTCACTTTAATTTAGTCATAATAAATAAATTACCATGTCTAGAAAATTATTTTCATTAACAGAACAGAAACGGTAAATGTATCGAATCGTGGATCTTAGTGAACATCATTATAAAAGATAAAGTTATTTTTTTTTTGGTGGTGCTGATTCTTGACCAAATACATTCTCACCACCATTATTAATCTATTTTGGAGACACATGATGTTTGATAGTCATCCTAATAGTGAATTTATTTGTATACTTACAAGAATTCTAATCCTACTCAACTATAATAGGGAACTCACTACCCCAACCCTAATTCAGACATCTCAAAATATATTCCAAAATAAAACCATACCAAAAGCTCTTCAAAACATACATAAATGTATCCTATAAGGCTCATTTTTGGAATAAAAAATACTGTTGAGTTTTTTTTGTGCAAAACTAATTTGAATACCCAAAGAGAGGTAATGTTCTTCTAAAAGGGTTATTATTTTATTTTATTCTCTAAATACTTAAATTACAATTATACCATGATTATATAATATCATTAATGACATAAATGTTAAAATATATTTTGATGTTATGTGTATGAACTAGTAACACTAACACATTCATCAAATGGGTTACGAAAACATCATTCGTGTGTATGGTGGACTACTACTCGGCAAAGCAGTGTCACTAAATTTTCTATCATCGAATCTCATGGTTTGGAATAATTTTGGAAATAAAAATAATATATGACATATATGATATTTTTAATTTTATTTTTAATATATAATAATAATATCACTCATTGATTCATTTATTCTATTTTTTGTGATTATGATAATATATCTATTGGGTACGACGAACTACAACATAAAAATGGGATGTGATTCATTCGCATAGTACAATGAATGTATTTATGATAGATTTAAAAAAACATAAGATATATATATATATATATGAAATAAATAATTTAATTTGATTCTTATATACACTTCCATATATATAACTTACTTTTATTTTCTTCAATACAACAAAAAATAGAAAGAACAATCTAGCTTACGTATGGCATAGAATTTCTATGAATGGTGTATTCCATTTCGTATCACTACATATTTTTGTTTACTATAAAGACATATAAACTAAAAATATATGATAATTATATCATGGTTAAAATTATGTTGATGATGAAATCATTATCTCTATAATAGGAACAAAAATATAACTTATCAAAACAAACATAAAAAACAATGTAGTTATTACCAAAACTGATCAAAATAATTAAATTTTTTAATGAACACGTAATAATATGTTATAAAAGGATCATATATGATTTCAGATATATTAATATGGTTATTTAATTAGTTAATATCTTGATTAATCCAATTATATATGTGGGTATGTAAATTTAAACCAAAAGAATGTGTATGGTAATGGATTTCACATTAATTTCATTCATCGTTGAATATTGAAATGTTAAGAACACAATTTCATTTATATAGTGTATATACTGACCATTTTACATTCAATATCATAAATATTTCATTATTAATGGTAAATTATCTTCATTTTCAATTATTTAATTGTTTTTTATTTTTAATTAATGATACCATGTTATGATAAAATTTTATAAATCAATTTCTGTTCAATTAGTTGTATTATATATTTTTGCTGTTGATATTTTAAGATGGTAGGTAAAATTAATTTTTTAAAACTAATATTTTGACTTAAAATTTTGTTATGTTGTTTTATATTTGATGCACATAATTTTTTTATTGAAAAATAATCACATCCATGTAATGATCATTTGAGATGTTTATTTCACAACCTCACTCTAATCAAGATTGTATATTCTTGAATTTAGAAAACAGAAATTATATTATCATTGTTTAACAAACAATTTAATTTACATTCCAGCTACTTATTCATAATATTTCTTATTTATTTTTTCAATTTCTAAAATTTTTAGTTAAAATATTTTAGAAAGGATTCTTTATAAAATTCTACATCATTTCTCTCTTAGGAAAAATATCTTTTTTCATTATGAGGTATATATTCTAAAAAAATTAGATTTATTTTAACCTTCTAAAAACGTTTTATGAAATTAATTTTTATAAATTTTTACCACTTAAATATTTTCTAATGAATCATATGTCATTTTAAAAATGATGCCCATTTGGATTTTATTAAAAAAGTGATTAAAATCATTGTTTTTACATGTATGATATGAATGGAATTTCCAGCCATCATTACCGCAAAAATGTTCTAAAGATTAATTATTAAGTACAAAAGGTTATTTAAAACGAAAATTATTTATAAAATTATATTTTAATTTTTATGAAATTTACAAATTAATGGATTTTTAAAATGAAAAGGGTATTGTCCTCAAGAATTTTTATAAATATATTATTTCGATATTAATAATGTTAAATGAAAAAAACCATTATTATTAATCAAATGTCTATATATTTTTTTGATTCTATCAGTAATCAAATTTTATATGGTAAATGATCATACTGTCCTAGGAATGTATTTAAATTCACTTCTTTGATTCAGATTTGTTTTCATTAACTATACTTTAAATTATTATCTTTCCAATTATTATTATAATTCCCCTATGTTATAATATTTATCGTCAAAAATTATGATTATTTACTTATAAATATACATTTATTACATATGGGTTATATATTTGATGTTAATTTTTTTAGGCTAATAATTACATTATTTTATCATATATAATAAACCTAATAGCTTTCAATTCACCCAAAATACAGTATTAATAAACCATTATTTAGTTATGTTTGGAAATGTCAAAAAAATTCTATCCCTTAAATAATATTTATATAGAAAATTTCTATGTAAAATATATAATAATATATTATTAAACTAAGTGGTTATATTTTGTTGGAATAACATTAGAAGAAACCCAATTTTACTCATAAAACCCTATATTTTTTTAAAAAACTATTTTCAACGCCATTAAATGGGGATTCAATATTAAATATGAATTTTCAGACATTTAAAAATATAAATTCGAAAAATATAAATCATTCATGAAATATAATCTTAAAAATTAGCTTTTTGGGAATTAATGGTATTCTAATGTGATGTTTTATATTTTATACTAATAGTAAAAAATACTGAATTTTAAATCAAAACATCTTTTTCGTATAATTTAATTATGAGGATAAATTAACCTTTTTAATTTTTTTAATTTTTTATTATATCTATTTTAAATATACTAATCCAAATTATGTAGTGGTATCATTTTTTTTAAATTATATATAGAAACATAAAAATCTATCGAATTATTTTACATTAAAAAACCCACTTTTTCGTGTCGTCTATGAGATTAATTTTAAATTAATTTCATCCACATATGTAATTTGAATCTGTAAAAATGGATTAAATATTATGAATAAAAATAAATTTTTATGTCTAAAAATGAGAAATTATTTTTATACTGAAAATATCAGTTAATGTGATTAAGATTAATTACAATTATTTAGAGAAACATTATCATAACAAGGTATTAAACCTTAATCAAAAAGTCTAAAATGATCTGGAAACATGTTTGAAAATAATATGCTATCAATAATTAAAACCTATACTCTATTTTTAATATGCTTTCAATTATTGGATAAAAATTACATGGGAACAATGTGTCATAAATTTCATTTTAAAAATTTAAATGAATGTCACTCCTCCTGCACAATAAATAGACACTCAACCCTTCCACTTATTTAGGAAAATAAAACAAATTGGATCACCCAGAATCTACCCAGATAATCTCTCACCAAAAATACCATCATCATAGATATATCAAATTTTTAATAAAACAATCCAAGTAATTTATTTTCATAAACCAAATATAGTTACCCGAAAATGAGGATACATTATTCAATGATCATTTCTATTTCACTTCCTTATCCACCCCTCAGCTATTCATTGACTATGACTGTTTAATAAAATTAAATCCTCGATATAATAATATTATTTATTCTAAGAGTTATTACTAGTCTTACAAAAACCTCAATAAAATGTCACATTCTTACCATTTGTGTGTATGCCGGACTACCACCTCATGAAATAAGGATTGTTCGTTCTTCTTATACCATATATCATGATAGAAATTATGATGGGAATAATATTTTTATATTTTATATATGATATTTATATTGTATTTATACATCTGAAATTTTTTTATAATGCATATCTTAATGATTTACATTTTCTGTAAATTTGATCACATCATTTGTGGGCATGTTTAGTACCAGCTCCTCAAAGTGATGTCCACACATTAAATGTAATGTATAAAGTATTATTAAATTTAAAATATGAAATATATATTACATAAATATGATAATTTAATTATAATAAACATATATATCATTTAATTTTCATTTTTTAAAATATGATAAAAGAAATTTAGATAGTGGTATTGTGTATGTACGGCCCATTATCTCCAAAAACAGTGCATTTCATTTGTTATCTCAGAATATTATGGATTATTATAAACACATATACAGTAGATATAGTGAGAAATAATTTTTTTTAATTTTTTATATGATGAAATCATTATTTATATAATATAAAAAGGTAATGACTAATATCATACTCGAAAAACCTAGTAATTTAAACAAAAAATATTGAATATATTTAAAGATTGTTAACAAAAAGTTAATAAAATATTACAAGAATATAATATATGATATAATAAAAATTAATGTGGTTCTATAATATTATCATTCATATAACAACTATACATAAGGTTAAATTATGTTCACCCTAAAATAATAAAAAGGTAATGGATTTTATCTCAATTGGCATTCCATTAAGACTTAAATTTTTTAGAACAAATTAATTTTATTGTTTTTTATAAAGTAGACATTTTTAATTGATATCAAGATTCACTCATAATTCATGGTATTTTAGGCTTAAAATTAAATTATCTCAACTAATAAATTTGGATTTAAAATTATAAAGTGTTAAAAGTTAACTTTCAGCCTCAATTTCTTTTGTGATTGTTAAAATCATTTGAAAATAATCACATTATTGTAATAATAATTCATTGGATATTTCCAAAATTTTAAACATTTTTTGGTGATGGAAAATATTATTTCCTGAACATTATACCATTTATATATATAATGTTTACTTGGAAAGCTATTTTATTATCTAGGAAAATTTTGATAAATCCATAACATTTATTTAAAAAATATTTTTGATAATAAATACAGTCATTCATTAAATCGATTAATCAATGCGAGGAATCCGTTGAAAATGAAGTGAAGGGTATGTCCTAGAATTTATAGATCTCAATAATGCATCATGAAATGCCTGGATCGGTTGTGATCACTGAGAGGGGAGGGGTGAATCAGTGATAACTTTTTCTTTTTATGAATTGTTCCCTTTCGATTTATCAATTCATCCTCTGCAGCTGGTTAAAGCCTAGATCTACTCTTTTAGTGGTGCAGTAATAATGAGAGCACAAAACACAGAGATTTACAAGGTTCGGTACAAAGACCTACTCCTTGCCGTGTTGGTTACACCCCCCAACACGGATTCTTCACTATGCCAAAAGATGATTACACAGTAATTGGTTATACCCCCCAATTACAAGTTGGTTAAACCCCCCAACTCCACAACATCATCTTCATCATGGCTCCACTTAACTTCTTCAAAGGTGTTGATCAAAACTTCAAGTAGCTTCAACAGTCTTCAAAAGATCTCGTTGGTCTTGCTCACCAAAAACCAATCACTTAGAATGATCAGTTCTTTTGCATTCACACACTTAGGTGTGTACTCCTCTTCTTCTTATGTGTTGTCACTCTTTTTCACTTGTGCACACATGCACAACTCATTTTGAATGTACTCAAATGGGTACAAGCCGAACCTCGGCCTCTTCCTTTCTTTGCACAGTCACAAGCCTCGGGCTCTTCACTTCACACACACTCAAGGTGTGTTCTTCTTTGTCTATGGCCTTCTCTTCACTTCTTGCGCACATACACAAGATGTGGTGGCCTTCACTGTCTTTAGACACTTAACCCGTAGGTATAGTTATACCCCTCCCGAACTCAAAGGAGGCACGCAAGGATGCGGCTTCTCCTCTTCTTCTCCTACTGCCACGTAGGTGTTTAGTGCAAGAGTCGCGCAAGTTCTTCCTACCGCGGGGCGCGCAAGTGCAACACCCGGGGGGACTTCCTCCTGCCACACAAGGGTGCGGGCAGAGAAGGAACAATCCTCGGGCGCGCAAGATGCTGCGGCCACAAGGTCTTCCTGCCGCGCAAGAGGTGCGCACAGGGGACTCCTTCGGGCCTCGGGTGGCACCGAGATCTTCAGCCGCGCAAGTGTGTTGCGCGGTGGCTTCAAATCTTCGCGAGGCAGAGAAGGGCTCTCACGAGACTTCAAATATTCAAAGGATCAGCAGCAAATCCAGAGGTCTCGGCCTCTCTTTATATAGGCATAGGAATCCTCAAAACATCCGCGGGATATAAATCTTGATCCACCGAGATTTTCAGTTCTTTGAAAACTTCAAATGCGGGCCGAGAATCTCGTTCTTTCTCTCTGCACAACGCGGACTTCTTCTCCTTCTCCTTTATCCACTTGCATGCATTTTAAAACGCATGCAAGCCTCTGTTTAATCCATCCCATGCAAAACATAAACACCGTGTGGCCTCGGCACTTCGTTTGCCTTCGGCCGAACTCCAAAATCTCTTAACCATCGTGTGCATGCATATTTTATTTCATGATTGTGTTCGTAGCGGCCAGACGATCACAATGGAGGCTTCGGCTCGATCAGCGGTGGCCGGGAACTCAAATTCTGTCATCGGGGTGGCTCTGGTTCAGCGGAGGCTCGCGGGAGGCTTCGGACGAGCTCGAGGTAGAGGACGAGCTCTCGGCCGTCGGATCGTGATGCGCGACGGCCCGGATTAGATCGCGAGCGGCGCGATGCATCGGGCGGCCGTGATCTGCCGCGAGATCGCTCGGACGGCCAGGATCGCTTCCGCGGGAAAAATCCGCGTCCCACATCGAAACGAGGCCCGGTTTATCCGCGGCTTATTACCCTGCGGCTGCCTCAACCCGCCAGTTGAAACTTCTCCCTCCACGGTGCCGCCCCGCACCGTGTTCTCCCTGCGGGCGCGCTCCTGCGCCCACTATGCTCCCTGCGGGCGCGCTTCTAGCGCCCACCATGCTCCTCCGGTGCGCGGATTTCACCACCGCGTGCCCTCGGGGGCTTATACACGGCCCCCTGCGCTCCTCCGGGCATGCCCCAGGCGCCCATGCGGTGTCCTTGGGTGCACCCCATGCCTCAAGGTTGCTGCCCTGGCCTTGAGGGTTCCCCATGGGCGTGGTGACCTTGAGTCCCACAAGTGCCTTGGGTGATGACCCTCGGCTGGCCTCCTTGGTGGCCAATTTTTTTTGGCTAAGGCAAAGAATAATACTTTGTCAAATACAAAGTTCTTCCATAAGTTCAAGCCAAATGCCACATTCCAAGCCATCTTCTTCCCATCTCTATTCTTCTTCTTCTTAGAATTCCTCCATACTTCTTAAACAAATGTTCATCACTTAGGAATGGAAATTCTTGAAGGTTCTTCATCTTCAACCGAACTCCTGAATCACTTAAATTATTCAAAGTGCTTCATTGATCTAATCAGAGATCAATTGGGACTTCTTCTAATTCTCATGCACTAAGTAATAGTGCATGGACTTCTTCAGCTCACTTCATCCACTTAGGAGGTGTGGATGGATCATCTTCCTCTTCTCATGCATTGTCAATACAATGCATGGTCTTCTAACTTTGTTGTGACTTCGTATCCAGTTGATACAAGTTCTTAGAACTTATAGAGCAGCTCAGCAATCGTCAGATGTAATGCTTCTGTAATCATCAATCTTCAAGATGTACTTCATCAGATGGAACACCATGACAAGTTATTGACAACAAATGCAATTACTTCACTTGGGCACAACAATCTCCCCCTTTGTATTTGGTTGTCAATACTCCGAAGCACACTGCTAGAATGTCGTGTGCCTGATGATTTCTCCCCCTTATTGGCCAACAAATGCAAAGGGATGAATGAAAGCCATACTCATAGTATAGAGCTTCTGGAACCTGCACATCTTCAACTACCAATGCTCCCCCTCAGGGGATGCACTCATCTCCTTCAATTCCCTGCATGTAAGTACAAGAATACAAAAAATAATTAGGGAATAAGGAGGGACCTTCTTCTTCCTCAAGTGAGAGAAGAAGGCTGAACATGAAGTTTCAGCCTCAATTCAACAAATCTTTCCGTAGGCATAGCTTTGGTGAAAATGTCTGCCACCTGATCTTGAGTAGGAATGTAGTCTAGCTTGATGTCTCCATTGGCAACCCTTTCTTTGATGAAATGATATTTTATATCAATGTGCTTGGATCTGGAGTGTTGGATAGGATTCTTAGACAACCCAATTGCACTTTGATTATCACATAAGATCCTCAATGGTTTTTCAGCTTTAATCCTCAAATCTGATAGCTGCACCTGCATCCAAATCATTTGAGTACATGCATGTGTAGCGGCCACATACTCTGCTTCAGCTGTGCTCAATGTTACAGAATTTTGTTTCTTGCTGTACCAGCTAACACATCCTTCTCCCAGAAAGAAGGTTCCACCAGATGTGGATCTTCTATCAGTGCAATCACCAGCCCAATCAGCATCTGTGAATCCCAACAACTGTATGTTTGCACTGTGTTTGTATAAGAGTCCATAGTTGAGGGTTCCTTTAACATATCTCAGGATTCTTTTGGCTGCAGTTAAATGAGATTCTTTTGGGTCACTTTGGAATCTGTCACACAAAGTCACTGCATATGCTATATCTGGCCTTGAAGCCGTGAGATAAAGTAGACTGCCAATAATTCTTCTGAACTCTTTCTGATCAACATTGTTGCCTTCTTCATCCTTACATAGCTTGGTTCCGACAGAAATGGGTGTGGAGACTTCCTTTGAACTTTCCATTCCAAACCTTTTCACTAAGTCCCTTGCGTACTTTTCTTGTGAAAGAAATATGGAGTTTTGTCTTTGTTCCACCTGAAATCCTAGAAAATATGTCATTTGACCAAGCATTGACATTTCAAAAGTTCTTTTCATCTGCTCAGCAAATTCTTCACATAGTCCTTCCTTGTTACCAGCAAAAATGATATCATCCACATAGATAATGACTATGAGGGTACCATTGGCCATTTCTCTGACATAGAGGTTACTGTCAACTGTTCCTTTGACAAATTTCATGTCTTTAAGACAACCATCCAATTTTGAGTACCAGGCTCTAGGGGCCTGCTTCAATCCATACAAGGCTTTTCTCAATCTGAACACCATACTACCATCTTTGTCTAGAAAAAATCCCTCTGGTTGTTCAATATACACCTCTTCTTCAAGATCTCCATTCAGAAATGCAGATTTCACATCCATCTGATAGACCTTGTACTGCTTGTGTGCTGCAACTGCTAAGAACATTCTGATAGTTTCCAGTCTTGCAACTGGTGCAAAGGTTTCCTCAAAGTCGATTCCTTCCATTTGTGAATATCCTTTGCATACAAGTCTGGCCTTGTTTCTGGAAACTTCTCCCTTTTCATTGAGTTTGTTTCTAAACACCCACTTTGTCCCAATAACATTTTTATTTTTGGGCCTTGGCACAAGATCCCAGGTAGAGTTCTTTTAAATTTGATTGAGTTCCTCATGCATAGCTTGTATCCATTCCTCATGTACAACTGCTTCAGCCACCGTGTGAGGTTCAACTTGAGAAACCAGTGCAGTCTGATCTTCCAATCTCAATCTTCTTCTAGTTCTTACTGAGGAATGTAGGTCTCCAAGGACATTTTCTGTGTCAACATGCTTCTTCAATTTGTTGTATCTTCTTCTTCCATTTTCATTACCTTCATCTTCATCACTGGTATATTCAGAGTTGATCTCACCAGCAGTTGGTGTTGGCTCAGGTAATTCTGCATTCTTCTGTTCCAAGGCTGTGTCATTCTTTGAGTCATCATCATCCACAATGTATGGTTTGGTGTTGTTTTCAATTATTATGACATCACTGCAGTCAATCATTTTATTCAACCTCTTATTCCAGCATCTGTAGCCTTTTCCATTAGGTAGGTAACCCATAAAGATTCCTTCCTTAGCTTTTTCGTCAAACTTTCCCAGATTGATGTTTTTAATCTTGATGATGCAGGGACTGCCAAAGACTTTGAAATATTTCACAGTTGGTTTTCTGTTAAACCACATTTCATAGGCTGTCGTTTGTGTTTCTGGTCTCAGGAGACATCTGTTCTGTATGTGTATAGCAGTGCATACTGCTTCTCTCCAGAAAAACTTAGAGATATCATGCTCAGCTAACATAGTCCTCCCCATTTCAACTATGCTTCGATTCTTTCGTTCAGCCACTCCATTCTGATGTGGAGTATATGGTGTACTATATTGATGTTTGATTCCATGCTTGACCAGATAGCTTTCAAAGACATCACCGGTATATTCTTTTCCGTTGTCTGATCTTACTTTCTTGATGCAGAGCTCTAGTTCCTTCTCAGCCTGCCTTCTGAAAGTCTTGAACATCGTGATTGCCTCTGACTTGTGTTTCATGAACATGACATTGGTCATCCGAGTGTAATCATCAATGAAGGTTATAAAATAGAAATCTCCTCTTGTAGACTTCTGTCTCATCGGTCCACATATGTCTGTATGGATGAGTTCAAGAGGCCTAGTAGTCATGATATCAACTCCTTTGTGTGACCTATGGGTCAGTTTTCCCATCTGACATGTGTCGCAGACTTCATTTCTTTCTCTCTTTAATTTGGGTAGATCTCGTACAACATTGTACTTCAGAAGTTTACTCATACTCCTTTGGCCAAGATGGCCAAGTCTTCTATGCCAGAGGTTGTTTTCATCTTTAGAGCTAAGAAAACAAGAATTGATGGGATCACCAATTTGAAATAGATTTCCAGTAGTTCTTCTTCCTTGAGTGATGATTTTTCCATCCTTTGAGCTCTTGATGATGCATGAGTCCTTCTGGAACAACACCTCATGTCCATCATTACATAATTGACTTACACTGAGTAGGTTGTGCTTTAATCCTTCAACAAACAACACATCATTGGATTTAAGATTTGTTGTTGCAATCATAGCCTTTCCAACTCCCTTGATTTTCAGAGAACGATCATTTCCAAACACCACGGTTCCTCCCTCATGACTTTCAATGTTGCTTAGAATTTTTGTATCACCAGTCATGTGGGATGAGCATCCACTATCAAGAATCCATGACTTGGTTTTACTGCTGGCTTTTAGAGCCACTTCAGCAAAGCATGTGATTTCATCATTGGTTTCTTGAATGCCTTTCCCTTTCATGTCTTTGACTTTTTGTTTAGGAAGAGTTGTCAGACATTTATCAGCTCTATGACCTTGTTGGTCACATCTTCCACAAGCTTCACTCAGGCAGTCAAATGTGTTCTGAGTTGGTGGTTTTGATGCTTTCTGCAAAACACTCTGGGTTTTAGGATGTCTCCCCCTTGACTCATGCCTCATGTTTGGACGAGACATGTTATACCAGCATGCATAGTCCTTATGTCCAAACACACCACAACACCAGCAGTAGCCTCTGAACCTTGACCTTCTTTGTTGATAAGAGTCATGTTGTAATTTTCTGTCCAAGATTTGAGTAGTCCATCCTGAGGATTTCCTTTCTTCCATTGAAGATGATTTTACATAGGTTGGTTCATGCCATGTTTGTCTCAATTTTATCTTTGAACCTGCATTGTTAGAAATAACAGATGTATTTAGAGATTTACTTGGTGGTAAATTGACCTGCCTCTGAGCACCAGCATAAGATGATTCTGCCTTGACCTCAACAGCCTTGTTGAAGTCTTCTCTCATCTTTGTCAAGCTATTCTCTGCTTCAATCCACTTGGAATGTGTCAGTGATTGCTCTTCTTCTTTGAGGTGAAGTTTCTCCTCAAGATCTTTTGCTATTTTGTCAAGCTCAGCTACCTTCAGTTTGTGTCTCTTGATTTCATCAATGTACATTGTCTCTTTCTTCATACATTCTTCCAACTCCTCAGTCATCCTTTTGGTTTCCTTTTGTAACAATCTCTTCTCTTTCTTGAGTCTAGTGTTCTGTTCAAGGCAAGCCACTAATTCATATTTCAATCTGTATTCAAGCTCTGTTCGTTCACTTTCATCATCTTCACTGCTGCAGGTATCAAACCCTTTTTCTACATGAGCCATAAAATTCGTTTCTTCTTCTGATTGACTGGCTGAAGTAGAGTCTGATTCTTCCTCTTTGATTACATAGCTTCTTCTTTCACCTGGAACGAACCTTTTCTTTCTTACACCTGATTTGTTTCCTTCTCTTGGGTATCTACTCCATTTCTTCTTTTGTGACTTCTCAGCTTCAACTTCTGGAGCACTATATCTCTTCTTGGGGCAGTTTACAGCAAAGTGTCCGATGTTATTGCAATTGAAACATCTCGATGGTGATTTCCCTTTTCCCTTGAATTTAGCTTTTCCAAACCTTTTAGAAAAAAGAGAAATAATCGTGTTGAGATCTTCATCCTTTTCTTCATTGTCAGTATCACTTGATTCTAGGACTTCGTCATCTTTTATC
This sequence comes from Viscum album, assembly GCA_963277665.1. Taxonomy (NCBI): domain Eukaryota; kingdom Viridiplantae; phylum Streptophyta; class Magnoliopsida; order Santalales; family Viscaceae; genus Viscum; species Viscum album. The sequence goes on along the minus strand of OY728143.1, from coordinate 1,510,915,535 downwards.
TTGAGTTGTCTCATGGCCTCAAAAGCCATCTCATCCTTGATCTTCTTCTTGAATACTGGGATCTTCCTCATTTCATATGCAATGAGAATGTTGTGTAGTTCATCAAGAGAGAGATCATCTCTGTCTTCTAATGCTGAGACTTTGGGGTCAAACCTGTCAGGAAAATTTCTCATAAGCTTTTTAACAATAGTGGAGTCCTCCAACTTTTCTCCAAAGCCCCGAATGTTACTGAAAATTTCATTGACTCTTGTGAAATAATCATCAATATTTTCTTCTTCTCCCATCTTGACATCTTCAAACTTGCTTCTCCAAATCTGTAATTTGGCTTCCTTGACTTTCATGTTCCCTTCATAACTACTTTCCAATTTGTCCCAAATTTCTTTAGCATTCTTGAGTCCCATGACTTTTGTGTATACCTTTTCTGAGAGTGACATAAGAATGGCATTTTGAGCTTTACCATCAACTTCCATATTTCTTTTCTCTTCGAGTGTCATAGCAGCTTCATTAGCAAGAGGAGGGAATCCAAATAAGGCTGCATTTCTAACTTCATGGACGAGAGACAGAAGGTAGGGTAACATCCGATTCTTCCAGCTGTGGTAATTCTTTCCATCGAATGTAGGAACACCCCTACTATTAACAGAATTCAGATTGTCCATCTTCTAAGAAGTAGATCCTTACAGAGGCAACCTTCCTCTGATACCACTTGAAATGCCTGGATCGGTTGTGATCACTGAGAGGGGAGGGGTGAATCAGTGATAACTTTTTCTTTTTATGAATTGTTCCCTTTCGATTTATCAATTCAACCTCTGCAGCTGGTTAAAGCCTAGATCTACTCTTTTAGTGGTGCAGTAATAATGAGAGCACAGAACACAGAGATTTACAAGGTTCGGTACAAAGACCTACTCCTTGCCGTGTTGGTTACACCCCCCAACACGGATTCTTCACTATGCCAAAAGATGATTACACAGTAATTGGTTATACCCCCCAATTACAAGTTGGTTAAACCCCCCAACTCCACAACATCATCTTCATCATGGCTCCACTTCACTTCTTCAAAGGTGTTGATCAAAACTTCAAGTAGCTTCAACAGTCTTCAAAAGATCTCGTTGGTCTTGCTCACCAAAAACCAATCACTTAGAATGATCAGTTCTTTTTCATTCACACACTTAGGTGTGTACTCCTCTTCTTCTTATGTGTTGTCACTCTTTTTCACTTGTGCACACATGCACAACTCATTTTGAATGTACTCAAATGGGTACAAGCCGAACCTCGGCCTCTTCCTTTCTTTGCACAGTCACAAGCCTCGGGCTCTTCACTTCACACACACTCAAGGTGTGTTCTTCTTTGTCTATGGCCTTCTCTTCACTTCTTGCGCACATACACAAGATGTGGTGGCCTTCACTATCTTTAGACACTTAACCCGTAGGTATAGTTATACCCCTCCCGAACTCAAAGGAGGCACGCAAGGATGCGGCTTCTCCTCTTCTTCTCCTACTGCCGCGTAGGTGTTTAGTGCAAGAGTCGCGCAAGTTCTTCCTACCGCGGGGCGCGCAAGTGCAACACCCGCGGGGACTTCCTCCTGCCACACAAGGGTGCGGGCAGAGAAGGAACAATCCTCGGGCGCGCAAGATGCTGCGGCCACAAGGTCTTCCTGCCGCGCAAGAGGTGCGCACAGGGGACTCCTTCGGGCCTCGGGTGGCACCGAGATCTTCAGCCGCGCAAGTGTGTTGCGCGGTGGCTTCAAATCTTCGCGAGGCAGAGAAGGGCTCTCACGAGACATCAAATATTCAAAGGATCAGCAGCAAATCCAGAGGTCTCGGCCTCTCTTTATATAGGCAGAGGAATCCTCAAAACATCCGCGGGATATAAATCTTGATCCACCGAGATTTTCGGTTCTTTGAAAACTTCAAACGCGGGCCGAGAATCTCGTTCTTTCTCTCTGCACAACGCGGACTTCTTCTCCTTCTCCTTTATCCACTTGCATGCATTTTAAAACGCATGCAAGCCTCTGTTTAATCCATCCCATGCAAAACATAAACACCGTGTGGCCTCGGCACTTCGTTTGCCTTCGGCCGAACTCCAAAATATCTTAACCATCGTGTGCATGCATATTTTATTTCATGATTGTGTTCGTAGCGGCCAGACGATCACAATGGAGGCTTCGGCTCGATCAGCGGTGGCCGGGAACTCAAATTCTGTCATCGGGGTGGCTCTGGTTCAGCGGAGGCTCGCGGGAGGCTTCGGACGAGCTCGAGGTAGAGGACGAGCTCTCGGCCGTCGGATCGTGATGCGCGACGGCCAGGATTAGATCGCGAGCGGCGCGATGCATCGGGCGGCCGTGATCTGCCGCGAGATCGCTCGGACGGCCAGGATCGCTTCCGCGGGAAAAATCCGCGTCCCACATCGAAACGAGGCCCGGTTTATCCGCGGCTTATTACCCTGCCGCTGCCTCAACCCGCCAGTTGAAACTTCTCCCTCCACGGTGCCGCCTCGCACCGTGTTCTCCCTGCGGGCGCGCTCCTGCGCCCACTATGCTCCCTGCGGGCGCGCTTCTAGCGCCCACCATGCTCCTCCGGTGCGCGGATTTCACCACCGCGTGCCCTCGGGGGCTTATACACGGCCCTCTGCGCTCCTCCGGGCGTGCCCCAGGCGCCCATGCAGTGTCCTTGGGTGCGCCCCATGCCTCAAGGTTGCTGCCCTGGCCTTGAGGGTTCCCCATGGGCGTGGTGACCTTAAGTCCCACAAGTGCCTTGGGTGATGACCCTCGGCTGGCCTCCTTGGTGGCCAATTTTTTTGGCTAAGGCAAAGAATAATACTTTGTCTAATACAAAGTTCTTCCATAAGTTCAAGCCAAATGCCACATTCCAAGCCATCTTCTTCCCATCTCTATTCTTCTTCTTCTTAGAATTCCTCCATACTTCTTAAACAAATGTTCATCACTTAGGAATGGAAATTCTTGAAGGTTCTTCATCTTCAACCGAACTCCTAAATCACTTAAATTATTCAAAGTGCTTCATTGATCTAATCAGAGATCAATTGGGGCTTCTTCTAATTCTCATGCACTAAGTAATAGTGCATGGACTTCTTCAGCTCACTTCATCCACTTAGGAGGTGTGGATGGATCATCTTCCTCTTCTCATGCATTGTCAATACAATGCATGGTCTTCTAACTTTGTTGTGACTTCGTATCCAGTTGATACAAGTTCTTAGAACTTATAGAGCAGCTCAGCAATCGTCAGATGTAATGCTTCTGTAATCATCAATCTTCAAGATGTACTTCATCAGATGGCACACCATGACAAGTTATTGACAACAAATGCAATTACTTCACTTGGGCACAACACATCAAATAGTTATGATGAGTCAAATCAGTTTGGAATATAAAACTAGTTTATTCTTGTGGTATTAAACTGTCTAGAGGATAGATCTTGAAAGTAGATATTTTTGTGTTACTGAGACATCAAGTATGGTAAATTAGAATTTCCATCATTTTATTTATCAATATAATCCATGATATTTCTACTATGAAAAAATATATGAATTCAGATCAATATTAGTTTAATGACTAAATTGTTTGTGTTTTAGTTATATACCTTGCCATATTCATTATTCATTATCTAGTAATTAAATGGAAAATTCTCTCAATTAATTACCATTTGATGTTGATTCAATATTATAGTTTAATTATTTATTCAGCTTTTATTACACTTACAACATATTTCATATCACCCATATTATTCATCATTCCGATTTTATGAAGAAGATATATTTGAATAAACCTTCAAGGATGTTGTTTTTTTTCATTTTATTATAAACATTATTTTATTTTTTATTTTAAAAATATAATTTTGGTTTCATGTATGAAATATATATTTTATAATGCTAATAATTTTTTATTTTCAATCAAGATTTGATTCCCTATAATCATGGAAATGTAATAAAATAATACACCATATCTAGGCTTCGAGTCTTGGAGAGTTTCAATAGGTAGCTATGGGAGGTTAATTAGAAACCTTTGAATATGGATTTAGAATACATAGATTAGGCATCCAAAATCTATAAAAGACATTGATGTTAAGTATGGAGGAATAATTAAGAAATTTTTTATGATATAATTTATACGATTATTCCTAGATATTCATCCATGTATAGATACTACAGGTTGACACTGTTCAAGAATATATATTTCTAGGGGTACCAATCCTATCATGGTCTGTCAGGCCTAACTCGAGTGGAACCGAGTACGTGATGAAATTATGTACTTTTCACAAAGTTTGAGAATCCTTGAGGAAACAGTTAGGATAGATCACATTCTCTTTAGCATTCATTATGAGTGATTTTAACATAAATATGTCTCCAAAGAATCAATGGATTATGATTATATGATTTATGATGAATAAATTTATGTTATTTTCTATAACATATTTTAAATTATATATCCTTATATTATGAGCTAATATAGTATATTGTATTTTTTTAAAATGGAACTAGTAATGAAGAATTGTATTAATACTAATGGAAATATTTTAATATTTTCCTATATGGGAAACCAATATTGTTAGTATTGGAACTAGAAAAAGTGTGGAAATATTGGCGAAACAAAATAAGGTTATGGAAAATAACATTCATCAATTGGAGAAGGCAATTATAAATAGATAATCTCTAATTCCTGATCACATTATGAGAAATAATTTCCAATCATTTAGTGGTAATACAAATATAACTGTAGTTGAGTAATGAATTAAATATCTGAAGAAGATATTTATGACAATGGAATGTAGTAAAATTGATAAGGATACACTTCTTGTGTATTATATAAAAGATGATGTAGAAAAATGTTGTTCCTTGATCTTTAATACTAGATGTGAAGAATATATATAACTCATGGAATTTAGGAAATATAAAGATGCATTGTCCTATAAATACTTCCCTCATGATCAAAAAATTTAGATGAATAGAATGTTCCATAAAATAATCAAAAATAATGAAGAATGTGTCTTATATTATAAATATTCCATTACAATAATATATATTTATATTAAACATTACATTCCAAATATGGATTTTAATATTGACTACGTCATTAAATTTCGTCATAAAAATCTTTAAAGGGAACCAATTTCTATTAATGTTTCTCCATATGAATAAATAGATTTAGGTTCAAAAAAATAGATAGCTAATTTTATAGAATATTTATCTTCAATGGAAACAAAGTGAAGAATAGTACATATGAGAATTACAAAAAAGATAATATTTCAAGGAAGATAAAAAACCTAACTTTTTCCACCTTGAAATAATTGTGGAAAAAGAACCCATGAAAATGTTTGAAGAGACTGGAAGTGGTTATACGTTTAGAGATTGGGTTCAATACGATAGCGATTGAAATGGGGGCAAGGTAAACATTTACCAATGATTCATCTAGAGGGGGATGGAGAACTACTGGAATTGATTCCCTAGTCATGAAGGGAATCCACTCAAGAGGATTCCATGGGGAGATTACTATGCTTATAGAGTAACTATAGCATTGGTAGAAGTTCCTAATGATGATATTGATGCTACATTAAACCTATCTTACAAATTATCTAATGACTAATTTGATTTTCAGTTATCACAATATTTTATATATGGACAGTTTCCATGAATATTATAATTTTCCCTTTTCAGTTAAAAAGAGAGTTATTAATATAAATTATTATGATAAGTCTCATTGCAAAAAACATGGGTTGGGAAGCCTTTATTATGACATATAACATTTTTTACTCATTAAAATTTCGATCATATATATGTTTAACTTTTATATAATCCATGGTTTGGAAGTAATATCAAAATATAATGCAAATAATTATTACTAGATGATGGAAATTATGATTTTCAAGGAAGATATAGATTTTCTTGTCTTTAGAGATGAAGCTTTCTAACCTTATTAGTATCTAGTTCCATGACTAATTAATCTATTGAATTATATTTTTAGGGGATAAATAGAAAATAACCTTATGTGATGAAGATGGTAATCATATTTTTGAGGGAGTATATATTTTATAGGATCACATTGATGTATTTCTTGAGAAATTAACGTGACATATAAAGAGTAGAAAGGTAAATTTTCAATTAATTTAATCACTAATGAATGAGAAATGTAAAAAAAATCCAGATATAAACGTTAGTTTGGATTTAATGAAGTTAAAGAAGGAACTAAAATATTTTGGGTAATAACGAATTTATTCACTCAAGTTTTTCACCATGGAGATCCCCTAACAACATTTTTATGAATGAAGATGGAGCTATGAACTTATGTACTGACTATATAATTCTATTAAAAAAAATAACAAGTAGCCTCTACCTTTTATTGATGACTTATTGGATCAAATTCATTAATCCCAATACTTATAAATGGTTGATCTTCATTCAGGGAAGCAACAATTCTGAGTAATGAAGGAAGAGAATTTGAAGGTAGCCTTTTCGATGATGTTTGGACATTAAAAGTATAGTTCAATTCCATTCATAAAAACAAATTCACACATTGTTTTTATAGATATAATTAACAAAGTATTGGAGGAATAATTTTACAATTTCTTTTGGGATTTATTGAGGTTATTAAGGTGTATTATGAAGCTATCAAGACCATGGGAATCATATTTTGATCATTCTTACGACACTTAGAAGGGAGTAATTATAATAAAAAATTTAATGTGAAATTTATTACTTCATGATGTGTATTTTATTGACCACATTATCTCTAAATATGGAATAATAGTTGATCATAAAAATTAAAAATAAATGTTATGAATGTCCTACAACTAAAAAATCAAGGTACATTTAATAATTGGTTTGACATGTACTATCGATGATTCGTTCAGAATGTTTCTATATTAGATAAACCATTATCCAAGAGAATACATAAAAGGGTAATGTTTTTTTGTACAATGGAATGTGATTAATTATTTTATGAACTAATTATAAGATTAAACAATAACCAGATTTTGTCCTAACCTTATGGAATATTTGGATTTGTTATATATAGTGGTTCATCGAAGAAGGGAATTGGTTGTTTCGTAATACAAATGGTAAATTTAATTCATATGTAGAATGGACATTGAAGACTCACAAAGAGAAAGATAAAACCCATTATATTGGTTTAACCATTATAATTTTGGATATGATGATATGGAGACATTTCCTCTATCATGAAATATATAAGATATACACAAATCATAAAAGAATAAAATAAATCATCTCAGGTAAATTTATTATCATGGGAAATGGTGATGACTTTAGGTAATCAAAGCTTATTATTGAACAATATTCTACCAACCGGGAAAGGAAACTATGGTATCAAATTCATTTAGCAATAATGATCTTGGAGTTAAAACCCTAACTATGATTGAGAATAAATTTTTGTTCACGAATATAGTAAATCAAGAAAATAGAATTTCTAAGGGGTTATATAAAGAATTTATCATATGATTTCATAACCATATTTATTATTGAAAATAAGTAACTCTTAAATTTATTATGATAACATTCAGAAGAAATTTAAAGACATGAATAGTAGAATATTAGTAGACACTGTTTGGGAAGATGTGGATCAAAAATTTTGAAAATTAAGATTTATTCTAACTTAACATGATCTAAAAATGGAATTTTTGGATAGTTCTCATAACTAAAATATATGTTTACACTGTAAAATCACAAATATTTATAATACATTGAATCCAAAAATTTCATGGGATAAAATAATGTGAGAATTACTGATTATGTGTTTAGATGATTGGTATTTAAACATGTTGAAGCCATGAGTTAGAATCATAAGGACTCATACAGCCTCTTCTTAGTCTAGTGTGGAAATGGGATAAAATTAATATATTCTTTGTCACCAGAATACCAATGGATCATATATCTAATGATACAATATTTTTTATCATTGATTTTATAAAAATGCATCATATTTCAATGTCATAAGAGAAGGATACCCCCAAGAGACCCTCTCAAGGATCTATATTATTAATGTTGTAAGACTTCAAGGACAACCTCTATCAAATAATTCTAATTTTGATCCATAATTTAAATTGAAATCTTTGAAATTATTTCCTCTGTCTATTATCATAGAGCTTCATTTGAGAACTACCTACCATCCATAAACTGATGGAATACCTTAATGAATAATTTAAACAATAGAAGACATGTTGAATACAAAATCACATAACATTAAATATACCTAGGATTATTACTTACCTTTAGTATAATTTTTATATAATATTAGTTTCCATTTGAGTAATAAAGATGAGTCATATGAATAATTATATGGAAAGAGGAGTCATGCGCCAACTAGTTGGGATGATGATGTTGAATGGAATCACATATTCTGCTAAATTGGTGATGATAACAAGAAATTGTTTAGGTCTATACATGCTCATATTAAAAAAAGGTCAAATTAGAAAAAATTATATATTAATAATAAAAAATTTATAGTTCCATGTGGGAGATCATGTTTTAATGATGAATCAACATAAAAGGGTGTCATATAGTTTCATAAGAAATGGAAACTAAGTACCAGATACACTGAACCCCTAAATATTCCTGAAATATTTATATTTTTTGTTTATTATTTAGCGATTATTCAAAATATTTTAAATGTAAATGGTTTAATTGATATATATGTGAAAAAAAGTACATTACAAACAAATCACATTTTCTTATCACTGATGAAAAAGAATTTTTTCCTGAAAATTCATACTATGAAAAAACCCACTCACATTATTTATAATAGAGATAAGGTATTGAAGAATTAGATAACTCTTCAGGTAAATGTACTCTAGAGAAATCACAAAATAGAATAACCAACTAGGGAACCAGAGGATTCCTTGAAGGAGAACTACACAAATATATTTAAAATTAAAAAACCATTAATTTAAATAAAGAAATTTTTATTATAGAGATGAATATATCACCCAAAGACTTTTCATTGTTTTTCATTTTCTAAAAAATGTAATACCATGCAGTTCATGGAAATTCATGTTTAAAAAAACCTTATTTAGTCATTTTTTAAAATATTATTTTAATTATAAAATTTTTATTTAATTTTTATATTAAATTTATATGTTATAACTTTAATAAAAAAATTTCAATCTTTTCTAATATATTTTATAGGAATAACAGAATAACAAACCTAATTTTACACATAAAAACCTATAATTTAATAAAAGGGTTTCACAAAATTTTTATGGATCACATACATTAAATATAAATATTTGAAGAATTTATAAATATTATATGAAAAAATAAATATTATTTTTGAAATTGAAACATAAATATTAGGCTTGGGTGATTTTTTTTGTATTTTTTTATGATGTTTTTTTGATGAATGGTGAAAAATACTGAATTTTAATTCAAGGTTTCCCTTTAATATAATTTTTTATAAGGTAAATTTAAACTTATGATTGGTTTAAAATATCAATTAGGTATATTATATTTATATTAATTCAATTTTGGAAATTTTAGTAAATTTTTTATTTAGATTGGATATTAAACTATTCCAATTTTTTCAATATTTTTCCTTTAAAAACACTTAATGTCATCCAGTCTGTAGGATTATGTTTTAATTAATGTATACAAACTCTAAGAATATGATTTTAAATAATTGAATAAATATTATGAAATATCATATATTCTAATTTATAATAATTTAGAATTTTTTTAACCTAAAACATCAGGGAATGTGATTAAAATTAATCACAATGATCATGTGAAAAAATTGCTTAGAAATGACAAAAACATAAACATAAGGCCAAAATGACTTAGAAGAATTTCAAAAATCCATTTCATATCCATATCTAGAACCTATAATCCCATATTTATTATTTTTTACATTATTATATCCACCCTATAGGGGATGCCTGATTGTAGAATTCCCATATAAAAAATTACAATATTGCCATCCCACCTTCACTGTAAAAATGAACTATCCCACCCCAAAAAATAAAATATATATCCCATTTGGTCATAAAAATATTCCAAAAAATATATCCTAACATACCTTCCCTGATCCTATAATATTATTATTTGGAATAAATAAAAACAATGATGTCATTATTATAAACGTAAAAGAGTTACCTAAAAACGTGGTAACATTCATCAATAATTACATTCATTTTATTTGTTTATCCACCCTATAAATTATTATAATTAAATGATGATATAATAAAATCATTATCCTTTATATATATATATATGTTTTTATTATTATGACCCTACCTACAAAAACAGACACTTCCTTCTAAATGGTAACGATCTTACATTCTTTTATAGAGTGGACTACCGCCTCACGAAATGTTGATTGTTCATAATTTAAATACCTTATCTAATGGTGGGAATTATAAAGATAATTATGTTTTCATATGTTATATATTATATTTATAATTTATTAACACTTATTTAATTTTTATATAACACAACCCTTAAGTTGATTCATTTTTTGTAAATTCGATAACATTGTTTGTGGATGTTTGGACTATCAACTCCTCAAAATGATCTGATACGTTCACACATTACATGAATGTATAATTCCTGGTTTTAATTAAAATGTTTGATATTAATGACATTAATATGATACATTAACTATAATATGCATATTTATTGTTTATTTTTCATTATTTTAAATATGCATAAAGAAATAGAAGTAGCGTTCTTATGTACGTACAACTTACCATCTCCATGATCCGTGAATTTCATTTCATATCAAAAATTATTATGGATTATTATAAATATATTTATATATAATATTTGATAATTGAATAATGGTTTATATTCTTTATATGAGTAAGTATGGATTAACATAAACAGAACATCAAGTAACAAGTAAAAACGTACTAGAAAAACTAGGCAATTAACACCCAAAAAAATAAAAATAATAAAAGGTTGTTACCAAACAGATAATATGATCTAATTAGATGCACATTTATGATATAAAAAATATTAATATGGTTCTACTATTAGTTAGTAACATTCTTAAAACCATTATACATGAGATGAAAAGATTTTCATCCAAATGTAAACGTGAGGTAAGGGATTTATTCTCAACATACATTCCATTGCAACTTATTTTCTTTTAAACACCAAAGCACATTAGTGGGGTGGATATACATACCCTTGTCATTTTATATAATTATTAACTAATAATTCAAGGTATTTCTGTTTTTATTTTAATTAGTTGACCCAATCGTATTAGCATTAAAATCACCATGTGCAAACATTTATCATTGCAATCTATCGTTCTTTTGTGATTATTATATTATTATGGAGAAATCACATTAATGAATTCAAGATTCATTTAATATTTTCATCATGATTATCATTATTGGGGAACATATAATATTTTTTCATGAACCATATAAAATTTGTACATATGGTCTTAACTTGGAATGTTATTTGATTATCTCGAGAAAAATTGATAAATTCGTATTCATTATTAAATACATATATTTGATGAGAAATATAATTATTTATTATAAAAATTCACATTTTAAGATGAATAATTTAAACATTTAGTGATGGGTGGGAACATATTTCAAACACTCCAATGATGTAATCTAATTTTCTCATTAAACAAATTAGTTGGAAAAAAATAAACAAATTTGTTCTTTTAATTTTATATTGTCTAGAGGATAAATCTTGATAGTAATGGTTTTCATGTTCATGATACATGACATTGGATAATAATGCATTACCTTCATTTCAGTTATCATTTTTATCCATGATATTCTCACTATGATAAAATATATTGATTCAATTTACTAATAGTTTATTGATTAAATGGAATGTGTTTAAATAATTTACCATTCCATATTTATTATTCATTATCCAGTTATTTTATTGTCCTGTGATCCCATTTATTTACCTTTCAATGATCATTTATTCTTATTGATTCATTATTCAATACACTTTTCTTACCCTTAACGAGAATTTGAATTCAACTTTTTTATGTTTTGTTTACCAATGCTATTAAGAACGAAAACCATGGAATAAGATTTCATGGATTCTATTTATTTTATTTTATTATGCATCATGATTTACTCTCTATTTCCTTATGTACTATTGGTATGATACATGTAATATGGTTTTCCCAAAACTACTAAACTATTTTTCCTTGAGTATTTTATTCCTTATAATAATTCCAATTTAAAAATAAATGCATGGGCTCTAGACATCCAGGGTTGTGGCATTATATATTTTATTAACTATAGAAATATTGATAAATCTATATATTTTACTAAATACATATATTTTTTTAGAAATAACAATTTTATGAATTAAATGTACTTTTAGATATATAAGATATATTTTTTTAACGGTATTACATAATTTGGGGCCAATTTTATGTAATACCTTATTTAAATCATTAGTTTAATGAGGCCAAATAAATTTTACACAAACCATATGAGTTTGTGGATAAGAAGTTTCTTAAATATCAAGTGAAAGGAATTGATGGTAGTATGTTTTAAACCATAATTTGAATGTTATTGATGGAAAAAGTATCATATTATTGGGGTACATAATGTCCCATAATTATACATTTAATTAATTTTAGTAATTATTATAAAGGATATTTTATCAAGAATATTATCTCTGGATGAATTTAATTTTTCTTTCAGATATTTAGTGGAATGTGTTTTAATTAATTTAACTTAATATAGGTATATTTCATTGTCATGTTATTTAATTTACATGTATGTGTAGTAATTTACAAATCCATTTTTATTATTCACATTGAATAATTATTTCATCAACTGTACATAAACATTAAAGGGTATTTTACTTCACCGCTGTTTTTCTGCCCATCCATTGGATTCCATGAAGATTATTATGACTGATATACATTGATACACTATATGGAATAAAATTATTCCTGGAAAATAAATTTTTTATTAATTTTTGTATTTATTTTCAATATAAGACTCATTTTTGTTTCTAGTTTACCAAGATAACTAAATAGTTTAGTCTTTTGGGATATTACTTCCTTGTATCTTATTCTAATTTAATTATAGCATCAATCTAATCAAGACTTCTAGGGTCAGAGTCACTATAGTTGGTTGAAAATAATTTTTAGTTGAAATCATGGAAACTAGATTTATGAAAATAATTATTATGGAACATAAATATATGATATAATTTGGGGGTAGTTATAGGATAACATCATATTGTTTTTATAAGATTGATACTATATGAGGATTCCTTCCAATACGAACTTATCTAGATACTACATGCCAACATAGTTATGGAATACAATTGCTAAATTATAATATCCTTGAAAAGGCTGAATCATGATTGGCCCAAGCGTAACATCATGCAGAACAGCAGACCTATCTGGAGTCCTTATTTTACACACTCCAGGGATATTCATAGGATAATTCTAATTTTATTTAAAAACATTTATAAATGATGTGAAAATATGATGCTAACAGGTAACATAGGTGAATCCCCAGACCAATGAAATACCTATACTAATATAAAATGGATAAATTAATCATGTATTGGGAATTAATAATTAAATTTGAGATCAATTTTAAATAATGGTATTTTTGTGCTATGAAATATGAAACATCCATGTATTGTGGTATTTTTCAAAAGAACTTGTGTATTCATTAACAGATGACTTATTGATACCATCATATGATTATGAGTTTAAGGATAATCATATGTTGAACTTTATAGAGAAACATTGATGTTTTATGTAAAGATAGTATACCAAGATTAAATAAATTTTGGAGAAATTAATTGATAGTTTATTCTTTTTTTAAATTGAATTTGGAGAATAATTTAATTTAATTTTATAGACATATTTTTAATGTTATCTAAGACATTTTGTTTTTATATGGAATTATTGAAATTTTAATTAAAAAAACAAATAATATTATTATATATTAAAAAACTATTAATAACAAGATTCATTGAAAACCATAAAAATTATTTTTTAATGAATAAAATTTTCCAAGGATATACATAATATTATTTGCTTCACTATTAAAATTATATAAATATGAATTATAAAAAATATAACACACAAAATGGGTGGTGACTCATTAGATTCAGGAAAACGATGATGATTAATCCCATGAATAATGTATAATAAGGGGTTTTCATATAAAATATCCCAACATAATTTCTTGGTTAATATTTCATTGTATTTCTAGTACAAATTTTAATTTATATGTATTAATGATTAATTATAGGTTTTAATTTTGATTTTAATAGATTATAGTGTCTACCACATTAGTTTTTTGGTAATATTTATAGGTATATTAAAATATATTTCACACATTATAGTTCCTTCCATCAGTTAAAAGAGAAATTTAGTGCTTATGTCATGCATAAAAACTGTTTTCGGCTAATAATTTCATGAAGGGATGGACTAGAAATTTAATGAAGCACAACCAATGGATGAAACTGTGTTTATAAAATATATCAAATAAGTATAGTACCTAATATTGTAATAAAGTAAAATAATTACTCAACATTAGGAAATTGATCATGAAAAAAATATGTATCCCAATAATATCTATTATGTTGAAACAACGGTCTTATAAATCATCATATATGTATGTCATTGAGGCCCTCAAATTTCTATTGAATATTCAACTTCTTGTGATCAATGATCTTGTTCACTCTTTATAATTATTTTTGCTTTTCCTCTGTGTCCATATCATTACATGCCACAAGTGTTCTATTATATAAAATCTAAGTAACATTTTATTCTAGAAGACCTTATCACATCCCTATATATATCATCTTATGTTGATATTTTATCACCCCCTTTATGATGTGGATCTTTCAACAATGGTAAATTGAACATCAAAATCCTGATATTATAGATCTTGTTTTAATCATGAAGAAATAATTTATTAATGGTGGGGAGAATGTAAAATTCAAATTTTATTAAGAAACATTTTATTTCATATAATATGTTACACACAATATTGAATTAGTTATTGTAGAATTCAACAATATGTTCCTTCAATTTCTTTTGTAACATGCGAGACTAAGTTTCAATAAACATAAATATGTTATTAATATTATTATTTAATATGATAGGAAAAATGTAGAGACCCGTAGCCTGACGTACATGGACATTACATTACATTTGCGGAATACTTAGTACATAACAAAAACACACACTAAAGGATCGTAATAGTTTAGTGTCTTTGGAAACTCGGAACGTAATCTTCTAATCGTGGTGAAAGTTCTTCAATAACTCCCATAAAGGTCATCCCTTTTTTTTATACCTAAAACCTTTCTTTATATCCTGGGGAAAAGAAAACATAAAAGGGTGAGCTCAAATGCTCAGTAAGGGTAAACAAAAGAAATATCAATCACATAATTTTCATAAGAACATAACTTTTTTGGAAATATTAACCTGCAAAAGAGAGCATAATTTCATAACATGGGATAAATCATAGTAGTGAAATGAAATCATAACATAAAACATTACTCTTTGTGGCATACACACATAATCATAGAGAATCATTTCTTGTTAGTCAAGACTCATTGCCAAGACTATCTTAGTGGACAAAGTCCCTTTCTGAATCGAGTAATCCTCGTTTCAGTCCTCTTTCACTGAACCGGTATAACCTACCATTCCAGCCATGTCTATCTCATGAGATATAAAATCTTTACCCAATGCATTGTAGGGAGATATAGGTCCCACCCATCTCATAATGATACCATTCTTATGTGTGCCACAAAATCATAAATCATACATCATTTCATAACCCATGTAATAAAAAAAATGGGATTCTTAAACAACATGACATCATAAAACCATTCATATAAGATAAAGGAATTCATAAACATAATTCCATCACAACATAGTCAAATCAATGTAAAAATATGGATAGAAACAGAACCCTTTATTATCTTAGATGGAAAATAATTTTGATAAAACACTTGAAATGAATTCTTGAGGAAAATATCCTTTCTTCTTCAAAATCAATTTCTTTTCACAAAACATCATGAAATTTTAAAAGAAAGAGATTTTATTAAAAATAGTCATGAAATCTTTTGTAGGAAGCTTCATGAAAATAAGGCTTTATAAAACCGTAAAAATCTGTTCATGCCGTTTAAGTTTAAAAAACATTCTTCGTACTTTTGTCGGAAAAGTCAAAAAGTACCTCGTACGAAAAACGACAAAAGATTCCTTTCATATCTTTTACTAAAAACTCACCGAAGGGTAAAATTGGATTTAAACAATTGTAGGTTGTTGTAAATAACATTACATATTGAGGAAACATGGATGTGGATGATAAAATATACCCCAGTAAATTTCAAAGTACAAACAATCTCGGATAAAAATGAGATTGTGATATTTCCCTTACCTTAGGTCCGATTTGCTTCGTATGTGTCCGAACCTCCTGTATAATGATTTAAATAATGTCATTGACTTATTACAGAATCATATTCATTGTTATTATATCATATATGGTTCACTTATGACATTATATTACACGTTCTTTTGTAAATTCCATGTTAAAGAAGCGTTTTGGGTAAAATCGTTTCATTTATCGTAGGTATTTTGACTTGTTGTTCTTGACATCATTATTACTTATATCATGATTTACTTACTTCCAGAATATAAAATATGATTTATATATCATATATATTCAGTATATATATATATATATAATAGGTAGATAAATAAAATGAAAAACACCGTTCATGGAGACGGTAGTCCGTACGTACGCATGAACGCTGTTTTCCTTTCCTTATTGTCTTGAAATGGAAGTAAGTAGATGACATACATATGTATATATATACATAAATCCAGTAGCTTTATAATTTCATATATTTCATTATTATTTCTTATATATACATTATAATCATTCTTAAATGGTTAACATGGAGAATGAATCTCATCGCGTCGTGGAGACGGTATTCCGTACGTACGCACGAGCGATGATATCATTTCTATAAATATTGAATTGAATTGGAGTGGATTATACAATATATCAGAATCAATATGATGTTGTAATAACTATGTATAGTTATTCTTTACACCATTATACCCATCCATGTAAGGTGGTGGTGGAAAATAGATTACACCACGGCGTGGAGACGGTATTCCGTACGTACGCACGCGCGGTGATTTCTTTTTCCGTAGGATGGATAGATGGTGAAATAGGGTTGTTTCATACTTATAATAACATATCAGTATATGAGTGATACTGATGTTATTACTTCATAATGAAACAACCTAAGAAGAAGAAGTGGAAGAATAAATAAAGATGAAAGAATTGGTAACGGTAATTACCTCTTTTTGAAGTGCCTCTTTGAGACCCCCTCTTAGGGCACTAGAATTGGTCTTTGAGGAAGACCAGAGCCTCTAGGATGTTTCTAGGGAAGTGGAGAAGAGATTTTGTCAGGGGTTGGCCGAGCTTGAGTGCTCAAATTGGTGTGATGAGGAGGGGGAGGAGGTGTCCTTTTATAAGGGAGGAGAGGGGCACCTTAGGAATATCTCAAACTATTATTTTATATTAAATTCAAAATCGGTTTATAATGGTTCCAAAGGGTCTTATTTCGAAGATAAAGTGGGGAAGGGTCGAAATCCTATCAACCAATAAGATTTAGACAAGTTTAGGGTTTTATTTTAACCTTATCAATTAGATTTAACTCTAAGTTAATTAATTTAACTTTTACCGTGTCTTTTTGTTTTCTTTCACTATATGGTTAATACACTTACTATAACATGCCAAACGAACCCCAAATTGTTTATTATTAATATATATATCCTTATCTAAGTCATGTGGCCGAACCTTAGATTTTTAGGAATAAAATAACAATTAATAATATAATATTTTATTTAAAAACTATTTTGTGTCAATTTTGACACTATTTGATATATGATTTGTTTGAAAGTCATAACAGAATTATATGTTCGAACCAAGTTTATTAAATCAACATTAATATATCATAGTAACCTATAAAATTAGTTTAATTCATAAAAAGTCTCAAATTACATTTATTTTGGTGTTTATAATATCAATTATGTCAATATTTCATTAATAAGATAATTACTACATCATCTTTGTGTCATAAATAAATTATATTATTTGATGTCTAAAAATTACAAATAAAATACCATCATGTAGGAAACTTTTTAGCTTTCTAATGAATATTTACAATTGAATTTATCTTATGTATAACCCCATATTAAAAATGATTTACTTATTAAACTTTGATTTTAACTATTTTAACCCTTCTTTAAATAAATTAATAATAAATGTCCTAATCTAATCCAAGTGGGCCTAAATGGTCATATTTTATTCCTAAGTTTGTTTTTGGTCGAATTACACTTGTCCAATAGAATTAGGACATGTGTTAGGGTAGTATTAATATCATATTTACCCTTAGTTACCCTATTTACTATTAACCGCGGTAAAAAAAGTAAAAAGTTACTATTCACCAAAAAATTATTTTCATCTCATTGAACCACATTTTAGTCCTTGATATTAACCGTGTCTCTCGGATTTTCGAAATTCCAATCACAGAAGCTGTAAAATTAAGTTTTATGCAAAATTCAGTTTTTAACCTACCACTTAGTGGTTTCACTATTCATCAAAAATTGATGTTTTTCAGAACAATGCCAAAATTTCATCCCAAGATATATTTCATATTACGAATTCAAAAATGAAGTCTATTTTACCAAATTCATAACATAAAAGTTGCATTAATTAATTTTATAATTAAATCCCGCTGTTAAAACAAATAGCGTGTTTTTAAGAAACAATATCTATCAAAAGATTGACACTTGTTTATGTCTAGTTTAAATGTGAAATTACATCCAATGACCAACATTGTATTAAATTGTAAAAATATATTCTAAATATACTTTAAAACCACTCAAATTAATGATTTATCACTATTAATTATTTCGATTAAAAAAGTTGTTTTTAATTATAATTTAGTAATTTTCACTATTCATCAGAATATGAAAGTTATCCGAAAAGTACCAAAATTTCACCTTAGGCTAAATTCGATACTCCGAATACAAAAATAAAGTTCATTTTGAAAAATAAGATTTACTGGATTTCAAAAAGTGGTTATCACTATTCATAACGGCTAGTTTTAATAATATTTTTATAGCATATCGTTGTTTAGTGAAACTCGGTATTGCGTATTACACACGCTATCGAGGAAGGTTGCGATTGCGTGTAATGCAAGGCAAGTCAAGGATGCGTGTTGTGCAAGCTCCTTTTGGTGTAGCGTATAACACAAGACATTAGTAAAATAAAAAGAATATTTTTTCATAAAATCTCGGGCTATTACATTCTACCCCCCTTAAAATGAATTTCGCCCTCGAAATTCGTCGGGGTTATAAATGGTTTACTATTTGAAAGTTTCTTTAATAGAAACCCACATCGTAAAAAGGGAATACCAAAACTTGGATTTTAAAAACTAAAGTACGAAATGTAACGATTACCCAAATAAACTAATCACTGGGTTTCCACATAGGTGAATATATGGATATGGGAGAGAAATCTAACCATCATGTTCTGATGGATAGTGGTAGAGAACATGGCTATGGAAAATCCAGTAATCACAAATCCATAAATTTGTGACGATCTAAGGTACCATCTGATTCATCAGGTATAAGATCACTAGGACAACATTTTTGGTTTTCAAGATCATTTCCCTAAAGTTGAAAATTTGAATTAGAATAAATACTTACTTTATTTTGATACAATATCACTGTTGTTCGTGCCTTGAACAATTTCCACTTCATCTCTTAAATAAATGAAGTTGAATTTGTTATTCGTGAAGTGTTAGCAGATCATGTGATAGAATGACGGGTCATTCCATCTGTCTCAAACAAAAGGTAAGAAAAAGTTATTAAATATACATAAGTCATTCTATAGTGAGATTAATCATATATAGTTCCTAAAATGGACTTATACTTCATATATCATACTGCTTAATATAATAAAACTAGTTTCTACTAAACAGGGACTTCCTGTAGGCCAGTGGTAGGCGATAAAGGCCAGTCGCACTTCGGTTGTGGGTTCGATTCCCACAGCCTTGTCCGACGCGATGGGCTGTCGCCCGTCCTCCAGGTTGTCCTTTTTCTAAAACTATATTACTATAACATCCCATCAATAATATCGAAAAACAAACAATACTAACTTATGTCCAACAAAATCCATTCCAATCTTTAGGCTTATCCATAATACTGCAGTACACTCTCATAACATAGTGAAAATGATTTCCAGAGATTTAATACCATCGTTGATCCCCATATATCATAAGTTATGTCTTGTTGGTCACATTCCAAACATTCAAAGTCCTTAATCGTGTATTCTCTTGAATACCTTAGTGAAAACATGAGTGCAGTTAAAAGTTAACACTTTCCACATACCAAAATCCTCAAAATTCTATATACTCAAACCATGATATCACTTAGTCCTTATATCAATCATGAGCTCATGAATACAATCAAACATCTCATTATCTTCTTATCCTTTCATTATGCACTTATCATCTACTTTCCAAAATATTTGAATCACTTTTCATAGTTATTGGTACCTTAAAATTATTGAAAACCACAATAGACCAATACTTAAATATTTCAATACACCATAAAAGTACCTCAACAACATTATTCTTGAATACCAATACACTTCAGTCCATCCACATCAATGATTATCCTGGAATAAGTCCTTCCTTGATTTAGAAGTAACTTTTTAGGTCAGGGCATTGAGTTGGGTAATGCCCATGTTCTCCACAAATAAGACATTGAACTCCATAACAGTCTGTCACTCTATGACCCTTTTCTCCACACAGATAACATCGGTCCCTCCATTTGAGGTATTCCTCAAGGTTCTTCTTCCCTTCTTTAGAAATCTCAATCTTCCTTTCTTTCAACATGCGAACATGCATAATAGTCTATCTTCCTCTCCTTTGAAGAATTAGGCATACCACTAAATTTCACCTTGTTAATCATATATCGCGATGATTGATTCGGCATAATCACAACATCTTTCTCTCTAGGCATTACACAATTTTGTTGCTCATAGTCACCAATTTGTCCATTGGATTCAATGTTAACTGAATTCCTTTTGGTTCCCTCCATTAACTAAAACACAAAAATAATTTTGTGAGAATCAAAAATCATGCTAGAGAAAACAACATAGTAAAGGGAAAGTATCCTCAATACCTAACTTCTTAGGTTTAATCTAATATCATTACCATAGTTCTAGGAATATATCCTATACGTATACTTATCCTTAGGGACATCCCTAGACATACCTTAGAAATATCTCTAGGAATCTCACTAACGTTTTCGCATCCTAGTTTCCAAAGGTTGACTAAACCTTTCCTTTGATACCAACTGTAGAGACCCGTAGCCTGACGTACATGGACATTACATTACATTTGCGGAATACTTAGTACATAACAAAAACACACACTAAAGGATCGTAATAGTTTAGTGTCTTTGGAAACTCGGAACGTAATCTTCTAATCTTGGTGAAAGTTCTTCAATATCTCCCATAAAGGTCATCCCTTTTTTTTTACCTAAAACCTTTCTTTATATCCTGGGGAAAAGAAAACATAAAAGGGTGAGCTCAAATGCTCAGTAAGGGTAAACAAAAGAAATATCAATCACATAATTTTCATAAGAACATAACTTTTTTGGAAATCTTAACCTGCAAAAGAGAGCATAATTTCATAACATGGGATAAATCATAGTAATGAAATGAAATCATAACATAAAACATTACTCTTTGTGGCATACACACATAATCATAGAGAATCATTTCTTGTTAGTCAAGACTCATTGCCAAGACTATCTTAGTGGACAAAGTCCCTTTCTGAATCGAGTAATCCTCGTTTCAGTCCTGTTTCACTGAACCGGTATAACCTACCATTCCAGCCATGTCTATCTCATGAGATATAAAATCGTTACCCAATGCATTGGAGGGAGATATAGGTCCCACCCATCTCATAATGATACCATTCTTATGTGTGCCACAAAATCATAAATCATACATCATTTCATAACCCATGTAATAAAAAAAATGGGATTCTTAAACAACATGACATCATAAAACCATTCATATAAGATAAAGGAATTCATAAACATAATTCCATCACAACATAGTCAAATCAATGTAAAAATATGGATAGAAACAGAACCCTTTATTATCTTAGATGGAAAATAATTTTGATAAAACACTTGAAATGAATTCTTGAGGAAAATATCCTTTCTTCTTCAAAATCAATTTCTTTTCACAAAACATCATGAAATTTTAAAAGAAAGAGATTTTATTAAAAATAGTCATGAAATCTTTTGTAGTAAGATTCATGAAAATAAGGCTTTATAAAACCGTAAAAATCCGTTCGTTCCGTTTAAGTTTAAAAAACATTCTTCGTACTTTTGTCGGAAAAGTCAAAAAGTACCTCGTACGAAAAACGACAAAAGATTCCTTTCATATCTTTTACTAAAAACTCACCGAAGGGTAAAATTGGATTTAAACAATTGTAGGTTGTTGTAAATAACATTACATATTGAGGAAACATGGATGTGGATGATAAAATATACCCCAGTAAATTTCAAAGTACAAACAATCTCGGATAAAAATGAGATTGTGATATTTCCCTTACCTTAGGTCCGATTTGCTTCGTATGTGTCCGAACATCCTGTATAATGATTTAAATAATGTCATTGACTTATTAAAGAATCATATTAATTGTTATGATATCATATATGGTTCACTTATGACATTATATTACACGTTCTTTTGTAAATTCTATGTTAAAGAAGCGTTTTGGGTAAAATCGTTTCATTTATCGTAGGTGTTTTGAATTGTTGTTCTTGACATCATTATTACTTATATCATGATTTACTTACTTCCAGAATATAAAATATGATTTATATATCATATATATTCAGTATATATATATATAATAGGTAGATAAATAAAATGAAAAACACCGTTCATGGAGACGGTAGTCCGTACGTACGCATGAACGTTGTTTTCCTTTCCTTATTGTCTTGAAATGGAAGTAAGTAGATGACATACATATGTATATATATACATAAATCCAGTAGATTTATAATGTCATATATTTCATTATTATTTCTTATATATACATTATAATCATTCTTAAATGGTTAACATGGAGAATGAATCTCATCGCGTCGTGGAGACGGTATTCCGTACGTACGCACGAGCGATGATATCATTTCTATAAATATTGAATTGAATTGGAGTGAATTATACAATATATCAGAATCAATATGATGTTGTAATAACTATTTATAGTTATTATTTACACCATTATACCCATCCATGTAAGGTGGTGGTGGAAAATAGATTACACCACGGCGTGGAGACGGTATTCCGTACGTACGCACGCGCGGTGATTTCTTTTTCCGTAGGATGGATAGATGGTGAAATAGGGTTGTTTCATACTTATAATAACATATCAGTATATGAGTGATACTGATGTTATTACTTCATAATAAAACAACCTAAGAAGAAGAAGTGGAAGAAGAAATAAAGATGAAAGAATTGGTAACGGTAATTACCTCTTCTTTGAAGTGCCTCTTTGAGACCCCCTCTTAGGGCACTAGAATTGGTCTTTGAGGAAGACCAGAGCCTCTAGGATGTTGCTAGGGAAGTGGAGAAGAGATTTTTGCAGGGGTTGGCCGAGCTTGAGTGCTCAAATTGGTGTGAGGAGGAGGGGGAGGAGGTGTCCTTTTATAAAGGAGGAGAGGGGCACCTTAGGAATATCTCAAAATATTATTTTATATTAAAGTCAAAATCGGTTTATAATGGTTCCAAAGGGTCTTATTTCTAAGATAAAGTGGGAAAGGGTCGAAAGCCTATCAACCAATAAGATTTAGACAAGTTTAGGGTTTTATTTTAACCTTATCAATTAGATTTAACTCTAAGTTAATTAATTTAACTTTTACCGTGTCTTTTTGTTTTCTTTCACTATATGGTTAATACACTTACTATAACATGCCAAACGAACCCCAAATTGTTTATTATTAATATATATATCCTTATCTAAGTCATGTGGCCGAACCTTAGATTTTTAGGAATAAAATAACAATTAATAATATAATATTTGATTTAAAACCTATTTTGTGTCAATTTTGACACTATTTGATATATGATTTGTTTGAAAGTCATAACAGAATTATATGTTCGAACCAAGTTGATTAAATCAACATTAATATATCATAGTAACCTATAAAATTAGTTTAATTCATAAAAAGTTTCAAATTACATTTATTTTGGTGTTTATAACATCAATTATGTCAATATTTCATTAATAAGATAATTACTACATCATCTTTGTGTCATAAATAAATTATATTATTTGATGTCTAAAAATTACAAATAAAATACCATCATGTAGGAAATCGTTTTAGATGTCTAATGAATATTTACAATTGAATTTATCTTATGTATAACCCCATATTAAAAATGATTTACTTATTAAACTTTGATTTTAACTATTTTAACCCTTCTTTAAATAAATTAATAATAAATGTCCTAATCTAATCCAAGTGGGCCTAAATGGTCATATTTTATTCCTAAGTTTGTTTTTGGTCGAATTAAACTTGTCCAATAGAATTAGGACATGTGTTAGGGTAGTATTAATATCATATTTACCCTTAGTTACCCTATTTACTATTAACCGCGGTAAAAAAAGTAAAAAGTTATTATTCACCAAAAAATTATTTTCATCTCATTGAACCACATTTTAGTCCTTGATATTAACCGTGTCTCTCGGATTTTCGAAATTCCAATCACAGAAGCGGTAAAATTAAGTTTTATGCAAAATTCAGTTTTTAACCTACCACTTAGTGGTTTCACTATTCATCAAAAATTGATGTTTTTCAGAACAATGCCAAAATTTCATCCCAAGCTATATTTCATATTCCGAATTCAAAAATGAAGTCTATTTTACCAAATTCATAACATAAAAGTTGCATTAATTAATTTTATAATTAAATCCCGCTGTTAAAACAAATAGCGTGTTTTTAAGAAACAATATCTATCAAAAGATTGACACTTGTTTATGTCTAGTTTAAATGTGAAATTACATCCAATGACCAACATTGTATTAAATTGTAAAAATATATTCTAAATATACTTTAAAACCACTCAAATTAATGATTTATCACTATTAATTATTTCGATTAAAAAAGTTGTTTTTAATTATAATTTAGTAATTTTCACTGTTCATCAGAATATGAAAGTTATCCGAAAAGTACCAAAATTTCACCTTAGGCTAAATTCGATACTCCGAATACAAAAATAAAGTTCATTTTGAAAAATAAGATTTACGGGATTTCAAAAAGTGGTTATTACTATTCATAACGGCTAGTTTTAATAATATTTTTCTAGCATATCGTTGTTTAGTGAAACTCGGTATTGCGTATTACACACGCTATCGAGGAAGGTTGCGATTGCGTGTAATGCAAGGCAAGTCAAGGATGCGTGTTGTGCAAGATCCTTTTGGTGTAGCGTATAACACAAGACATTAGTAAAATAAAAAGAATATTTTTTCATAAAATCTCGGGCTGTTACAAAAAACCTAGCCAATTTAATTTTAGGTTTGAAGAAGATTAAAAAATACATTAAAATATATATATTTCACATGTTCATCAGTTATCTACTATTTATAAATAATATAAAATTAAAATAAATGAAAAATAAATGTTTTTATAAAAAAATATTCTTTCTTAATGTTAATTTAATCATTATTAGCATCAATAATTTATTATTAAATCATAACCCTATTAGATAATTTTTTTTGAAAAAATAAAATTATTTTTTAAATAATTATACCAATGTTATATTTGGGTTAATTTCTATAATTTTTATGATAAGTTTCATTTTTTGATGAGTAGTGAGAACACTATATTTTAATTAAAAACTACTATTTTGTATTATTAATTTATAATTATTTATTAAGATATTATTTTCATAAAATGTTTACTTTGTTTAAATAAAAAATGATTGAAAAAATATGATTCATTTGAATAAGATTCATACTAAATATTTATATAAAAATATAGTAAATGTTTAAAAAAATTCATTTTTATTACATTTTCTCTCGTCACATTTATGACATTAATTTTAAAAAATAACCACCTATTTATTTGATTTTATTAAGAAAAATGTATAAAATACATTAAATAATCATATTTTTAATGTATAATAAGTCCAACATAATTATATACCCATGTGATTGGTGAAAATAATTAATATTAATTAAGGTGATTCATTTAAAATCGAGTTTAGTTAGTGGTTAAAATTAGAATATATGTTGTAAAACGACATTCCAAATTGCCCAAAACTGATTTTCGTATAATATTTTTACTATTAACACATTAGAAAATATTTTTATGAGTTATTGGGAATCAATTCCCAGAATTTTACATATATTATAAATTAATTAATGAAATAAAAAAAAAGTTTTTCTTTGCCTTTAATATTTATAATACTTTGAGATAGCGAAAATACTTATAATTTCAAAAATAAATATAATTTTAAAATTTAAATGATGTTTTATAGTGATATGATATTATAAATTTATTTATATTATATAATTACATAAAATACTATTAAGAGAAAACTAATTAATTATTTAGTTTATAATTATCCAAATTAATTGATACTAAATATATTAAATTAGATTTTAGTTTTCCCGAAAGTCCCTGAAAGCTTCGATGGTTTTCCACTTCATCTAATATCAAATATGGAATTCACGGAGGCTTCTGCCCTGCTATATATGACCCTAATAGCGCATTTAAAGTATCCTCGGCCGTCCATGGATTTATTCAACCGTTTCATTTGTGAAAAAAGGGCTTGCAAGAGCGTGCTACTGTCAGCCTTCTCGATACCAAGAGTATTATGATTCGGTTCAGTTCTAAAGAGGACCTAATTCACTCCTGGCCAAGCATGCCCCGATCCTTGGACGACACTCATTTTTCCCTCTTTAAGTGGTCTTATGATTTCAACATGCACCAAGACCCTTCAAATTTAGTGATCTGGGTATGTTTTCTGCATCTTCTTCTTCCATTTCAAAAACCCCTCGATTCTTCGTCTACTCGAAAATCTTGTAGGGTGATTCCTTTGTATCAATTCTATGACCCGTGTGGTATGTCAGTAGATCTCTCCTCGGGTGTGTATTGAGGTGGTTGTTTCGAGGCCCCCTATTGGGGTGTTCTGGATTGCAGTGGGAGAGGAGTTTTTTTATAAGAAATATGTAAATTTGGAATCTTGGAGTGATTACAGTTCCCTATGCAAGCTACTTGGGCACAGTGAGGTGATCTTCAAGCGACGAGTGAGACAACAGGGAGTCACTCTAGATGTCAAGGTGGACGGGGTCTAGGGTGGTCCTCCTGGAGAGGCTGGTTCTTTTTGTGTTAGGGATGGAGAAGGGTTATGTGATGGCTATGTTGGATCCGGGTAGGGGCCCAATAAGGTTGTGGAATCTGCGAGTGTGGATGAAGAAATGGAACACAATCCAACTGGGAGTTCTCATCCCAAACATAGAGTATCATAGGTCTTTAATAGACTGTACAGATTTTGGGCAAGCCCCCCGGGCAGTACGTTCTTATCAAGGGGTCCCCAATCCAGTATGGTCGTTGAGGTGCCTTTAGATGTAACTAATGATCACTATCAAGAATCAAGGACGCATAGGGGAGATTCAAAACCATCCTCCAAAGGGTGAAGCTGGAATATAACCATGTTCCTATGCCATGGTGGTAAGATCTCAAGATAGAAACACCTCTGACATGGGGGTTCGGTCCTCTGGAATGGGCAAGCCTAAGGATAGAAAGGAGTGGTAGGAGCCTGCACATGTGGTAGGAAGGTCTCTGAACTCTATCCATGGGGATAACACCCAAAGGATTTTGTTTGGGATCAACTTAAATAATAGATATGAACGTTTATGCAATGAGGGAGAGCCTGAAGGCAATTCTAACCATCTGCCGGAGGCTGATATAGATAGAGATGGATAACCTCGAGACGATATCGGTTTGGTAAGGCCTGGTAAAGGTCATCACAACCAAAGGAGGAAGAGGGGTAATAAGGAAAATTGGGATCTGGGAAGTTGCTTTGTTTCCAAGAAGATGAAATCTAAGGGCTGGGAAGACTATTCTTATCATACTAAACTGATGGATACTTGGTCGACCAAAAAAGATGGTAAACTAAATGAGCATGAGATCCAACAAGGATCAGGAGGGGATACTCGATAGGATGATGTCCTAGATACCCAATCCCAAGTGAACAGAGACCCAAAGGTGGGTGATTAACACCAGGGGAAACTAAAACCTGAGATGATGATGCAGTTAAGGGAGGATACTCTTTTATCGGGTCTGCAATGTGAAATAAGGTATGATGAACAGCATAGTCCGATGGAGGTGGAGTTGGATTCCCATATGGAACTCCTCATGCACTATGGTGAAGACATGAAGGAGGATGTTCTAGTGATTAAGGTAGCGTTGGAAGATATTGATCAAATGATTGGAAGATTTATCTATGTGTTAGTTTCAAATGAGCAAGCTGATAAGATTGCCAAGCAGGACCGAATTCAGATCATAGGATTCACCATGGAGAAGATCAGAAAAGTGGAATATATACAGGCTTAGGAGTATCTAGAAAGGCACTATGAAGAACACTTAGAGGAAGATCCCAACTGCCAGGTAAATTCCATTCCCTAGAAATTGCTTAGGGAAAGAGACTCAAATCACCTTAGACTCGATTTTGATATGTCCATTGTAACCTTTGATGCTTGACTTCATTTTTTGTAGGGTTCTCACTTCTCCCTAAAAGTGTTTGAAAATTTAAAAGTAAATTTGAAATATATATTAATAGTGAATTAAATTGGATAAATTTTTATATTAAATTAATTTTATAGAATAATAAATCTTGTTACACAGTTTATAAAATAATATATTTAATTTCCATTATAGTATTGATATTATAAAATTAAAAATAAATACACAATGTAAAAATTGTCATTAATGTTATTTTATTCTAAATGATATTTTATTAAATGATATAAAATTAAAATATCCATATATTTGGATAACGTATTTTTAATTTTTATGGAATAAAAAGTATTTTCCATTCATGTACAATTTATTAATTTATATTTAACAAATTAACTCCTAAATAATATGAATTTTTTTGGGTGGTTAGGGTTAATGATATGTTTCTGTGTGTTACCTACAGTTCTGTAAAAATAAATTTAAAATGCACAAAGTATATTTATTTTTTGAATTAGATATAATATATATAATTATATTTTTTAAATTATATACTTAATATATCATTAATATTTTATTAATCAGTAAATAATTTGGTTATAAAATCATTTACCTTAATTATAAAAAATTGATAAAAGTATGAAATCTCTTATGTTATGGAAGAAGATTACAAAAAATGGACATCTATTTTTGTGATGGAGGGGATTAATGAATAAATATATCATATATTCCATTATTATTTAATTTTGAATCCAAATTAGATAGGTGAGACCTTCTAATAGGCAATACATTTGATTATTTGTATGAATAACATTCCTCATCAACTATAAAGAGGCACTCACTCCCCCCGTTGTTTTTCACACTTGTCAAGCCATTTGGATCATCCACCCATTCAAAAATCATAATTTTACCCAAATATAAGAAGCCTTATTTTTTGAATTCATAAACATATATATGGTTTTATTGAAAACATAAGAAGGATACATGATGAAAAGTTAATGTTCATCGAAGTGTGTTTTTTATTTTATTTTATTATCCACTTATTTTAAATCTTTATTTAATGTTTTTATATAATAAAATATGTATCTAATATATAATGAGATGTTTTATTTAATTTTATGACCTAATGCATCATGTTCATCAATCATATGGGATAGGAAATAATTTTTAATGAGTGTGACTGACAACCGTATTGTGAACTGATGTCATTGGTTTTTCATTACCTACCCTATTAGTTAGGAATAATGATTTAAATAATATATAGATATAAAATATATAATATCTATATTATTTCATTCCTATTGGTATTTTTATATCCCATATATATTCATGCATTCCATTTTTTGGGAATATAATTACATCGCTCATGTATACGACAGACTACAACCACTTGAAACGATGTGATTCGTTCATTGTTTACATGGAATGTAATAATGATGAATATGATAATTCTATTTGATATAAAAGACATAAAAATTATAATATTATTATAATATAAATTTATATTATTTACATATAATTATTTTAGTATGACACAAAAAAGTATACAATGTTCATGCGTACATATAGCCTATCATCTCCATGAACTGTGTATTTCATTTCTTATCACTAACTTTTATGATTTAATTACATAGATATTTTATAATTATATAATATATTTAAATCAAGGTTTAAATTCTATAATAAATGAAATAATGATTGAATTGATTGGGAAAAATAGAAAACTAGTGGAAACATACTTGAAAAAAAGTTGTTATTACCTGAAATTATGAAACCGATGAATAATTAATAGGAAATATGTAATAATTAGAATAAAATTATCATATATGATATCAGAAAAATTAATGTGGTTTTGATTTAGGTTAATAACCATTTTATTTAAATTATATAGTACATAAAATCATGTTCATATTAGAGGAATCACATGTTAATAAGTTTCATCTCAATTTCAGTCATTGGGGCATATTATAATGTTATAAACCTAATTTATATTATATGGGGTATATTATACTAATTTTATGTGTAACATCATTAATAAATCATTATTCATTCTATTTTATGTTTAAATATTAATTATTTAATATATTAGGATTTGAATTTAATTATACCAAGTTATAATAAAATTTCATAACTAAATTTATTTTCATTAGGATATATTTATTTTAAATTTTATAGAGATTATATGAATATATACACAATTAGGTTTTAATAAATATTTTATTATTTAATTTTTTTTGTGGATTTAAATTTGATAATCATAATCAACTCATGGATTAATTTTTTACTTTAATAAAAGGATTATTTTAAGGGGTTATTTCAAACTATAATATTAATCACGATTGTTTATTCATGAATATCCACAACAAAAATTATATTATCATTGTTTAATAAACCATTTAATTTTCTTATCGACTAGTTGTTTCATGCTATTTTTTAATAACAGTACAATTTTTCAAATATTTTATTATTGAAATTTTTTATAAAATGATTTAATTAAAATCTATCTTAATTACTCTATTCGATTGAAATTTCTTTTTTTCAAAATAATGTTTTATAATTTTTTCAAAAAAAATTATTTTACCATTTTAAGAATGAATTTTCAATATAATGTAAAAAATAATGTCATTTTAAAAAAATTAATAGGAATCATATTTCATTTTCAAAACAATGGAAGTTTGGTTCTTACAACAAAAAATTGAAAGAATACATTAATCTAACATATATGAAGTGAATAGAATTTAAACCAACATGGCCAGTAAAAAAATTTTAAAAATAATTTATAGGTTGCAAACCTTATTTTAAATGACTATTTATCTTCAAATTGATTTCAAAGTTTTGTGTATGAAAAATAATTTTCAATGTAATTATCAAATATTTTTTCAAAATGAATGTGATGTTTTCCTCAAGAATGTTTTTAATGACAATTTTTTTGTATTTATATTAATCAATGAATAAATCCATTTATTATTAATCCAATAGCTATATATTCTGTTGATATCATTCTTAATATTCTTGTAGATTGTATATGATCAATTTTACAAATGAATGTATTTAAATTCACTTTAAGGATTCATTTTTGATTTCATTAACTATACCATGAATTGTTTACCTTCTTATAAAAATTACGTATTCCATAAATAATATTATTTTTCATCAAGTATATGTTTTTTTCATAACAATATATCATTTTTAAAAATGGTTTTTTCTTTTAATTTTTTTTTCATTATTGGGGAATATTAACTAATCTATATCCTTTAATCAATATATATTATCGATTATAGGGAACATTATTTATGTAAAAAATCAATTTTTAGATATATGAAGAATTATTGGGATAGGTATGACATGGGTTTGAGGATATTTAAATTAATCCCCTAAATGCATATATACTCTCTTGACTTGAAAATAGTTAGTCAAAAAACCATTTTGTTCTTATCCTTGTGTGTTTTAAATGGTATTTTAAAAGTTATTGATAGTGATATGTTTTAAACTGTCTTGCAAATGGACAAGATGTCAATGATATTATGTAAATGGAAATGTGATGTTCAATAATTAAGAACATATTTCATAAAAATTTTAATTATCCATGATATTTTCATTATGATTTTATATTTGGATGTATATATTTATCAGTTCCTTGATTAAATGGAATGTTTTTTAAATTTTTAATCTTTATATATTTATTTTTATATCCATTAATTTAATTGGAATTTTATTAATTCATTTATATTTCTATATTGATCATCCCAGTTGATTCATTATTTATTACTATATACAATACCCTTACTGAGAATTTTAATTCACCTTTATTTTTATATTTCGAAAGTATTCCATGAAGTTTATTATGAATGATATATAAGGATACTAAAAAAAATAAAGTAATTTTCAAAAAGAAATTAGGTTGTTATTTTTTATTTAATTTTAATAAATGAATCATATATGATTCTAGATAACCAATACTAATAATATTATCATTATTTGGGGACATTATTTCCGTGTAAATTAGTCCCATATAATTTTAGTTGACATCGACTATAGGCTATAGGGGTTGAGTCTCTATAAAACATCTATTTTCTATTAGAATTAATAAAAACCAAATTTGTTAAATATCAGGGAAAATATTTTCATTGAAATTAACCGTATAAAATTCTTGTGGAAGGAATAATGAAATGTGTGATCATGATGGTTAGAATATCAATTCATATAAAAAAATTAATGTAATGATTCCTTCTGAATTTTTGTTGAAAAATGAAAAGTTAATCATTTGGAAAACGACTAGAAAATAACATATTAATTATTTTAATGAACAAAAAATACATTTTTAATGAATATAAATAATTATTTTATAATATTAAAAATATTAATTTAAAATAATTAGATAATATTTAAATTTATGAGAATGATTCCTCACAAAATATTTTAATATTGTAGTCTTCTAAAAAAATATTATCAATCATTTTACTTTAAAAAGAGTTTGATACATAAGGAAGAAAATAATATTCACATATTAAACCAAATGGGATGAAAATATACGTGGGTTATTTTATAAGAAACAAATAATTTCCCTTAATGGTTGTTTTTCCTAAACTATGTCGATCATAGACGACATTTCCGAATAAACCCTTTTAGAGTAAAGAACATTTCAATCATAATCGATTAAAATATAAAACATACATGTAAACATAAAATAAAATAAAATTGGATGTATTTATAATATTTTATGTAAAATTGGTTTTATAAAATAAGTTAATCAAAATTTATTTTATAATATTTTTCTTGTGCCAAAGAAGTGAAATTTGAATGAGAACCCCTTATTTCTTTGTAATTTTATTTATCATAACCTCCCTAAAATAAATGACATAAAATAAATATTTAAATTCCATTAATATAAATATATTAATTCTATATAAAATCAAATGGGGTTGTAGATACACCACATGAAAAATAATGTTGAATGTGGCATTTTTCTAAAAAACCCAATTTGGCATGAGAAACTGTTACATCATGATTTACATAAATCACAATTTCATTTAACATAAAATGTAAAAAATTATATTATTTATATATCTATAATATTATTTTTTTAATACATATAATACTATTTATAGTTTAATTATAATATCTTACCGCCATTTATTAGTAAATCATTATTTAAATTACATTTTTGGGAGATAACTTTTGTTTCGTGCATGTTTGAATTTAGAAAGTTTTATCCCTTCACCTTGATCATTGTTATATTATCAAAAACATTTATTTATGAAATTAATATAATAATGTAATATAATATCATCAGTTTTCACCATTCCATTAAATTTCATGTCAAAAATATTATAACATCACTCATATAGGAGGTCAAACCAAACAAAACAAGAGGGTGTTATAAATTTCAAAAGAGAATGAACATTCATATGTATGATAAGACTTATATAATATTGTTAATTTCATAATTATCATATTTATTGATTAAGAATAATTTTATAAATATTCATGTATGGTGATTAATATAATTGTTTTACATCCCTGCTTATAGATTATAGTTCACACGTATGGACTAGTAATGTTTCTGCATTCCAATTAAATGAATGAATGAAAGATGAATAAGAATAATAATTTGGAAGAATAATTTTTTACATCATAAATATAATATATATTAAATAAATCACACTTTATTTCAATAAATTTTATACATACATAAAAATTAATCAAATCAATTCATAAAGTTTTTATTCCATAATTATATATGAGCAACAACGTTGTTTCCAAACAGATGGGTCCTTTTGAAAATAAATAAGATCACAAAATTATAAAAGTATAATTTTTTAAATAATTTAATATATATAAACATTAAATAGATCATATTAAAAAACCACGAGGGATGGTGATGGAATCTATATCATATCACTAAAATGACTTAATAGTCTTTCTATATGAACAAATGATTCTTTAATATAATAGTTAATGGAAATCAATATGAAAATTTCTATTCCAAAAAAATCATAGGAATTATAAGAAATTATATTCAATATATTGGGATTAAAATAAAAGATTTAATTAAAGTAGATTAATTAATTATCATTCAATGAGTTAGTAAATAAAATTACCTCTGGTTTGAGAGACCTCTATTAGATTAAACCTTTCAGAGTTCATTGGATAGTAGTTGGATAAAAAAGATCTCAATAATGAATGAAACGATACTAGGAATGATTTATATTTGGTCATCGCTAGAACAAAGTTCTCATTTATTAGGAATAATGGATAATAGGTGGTTCAGTGTTATTGGTGAGGGAAAGGTTGTGCTTGGAGATGCATGCCATATTTAAATTTAATTTATATCTTATTATTTAATGTAAAACCAAGGTACCGAAAATATATATATATTATGTATTAGTTATATAACACACACAATAGACCACATTTCAGAAAAGATTCATGACATTTTATGACTTCTCTCATAGTTAAACCCCCATAAATTTAAATTAATATTAATTTCAAGAACACATCCTTTTACCTGAATGACATAATTTTATGTAAAAATTTAAAATATCAATAAAGAAAATATATATAAATGTTAATTATATGTTTTAATATATATTAATATATTCAAGATCTATAGGTGGAAAAAAGTATTTTAAATATATTTATTAATAACTCATAAACCACCATTTATACAAAAAACTGATATAAGAGTAAAACATCATTATTCTGATAAATAATATATGATTTTGATTAAAATTAGTTTTTTATTTATGTTTTAAAATGAAATATATTATACTTTTTATGGAGAAAAAAATTATTGGAAACAACCAAAAATATCATTAAATTCAAGGATCATAAAATAGTTTTCAATTTGGATAAAATTTAATTTATATGCATGGAATTTAAATATTTCACCCCTAAATCAAAACAATGTATTATATTAATACATTTTACTACATAATAATAAATTTTTATGATATAAAATAATAATTAATTGAATTTTACATAATACATGAATTTGAAATCGACACCCCATAATTTTAACCATGTTTTACCCATTTTATAAAAAATAAGGTGATAAATCATTATAATTATTACTATTAATAGAGAAAAATATAAAATTTACTTATTTAACAAATTTGATCCTTCAAATTATTAATATGGAAGATATTATATATTTTAAAATTTCACAGAGTAATATAAATTAATATTAATAAAAATTCCTCAAAAAAACATTTTTTCAAAAACAATGGTCATTATGTTCAAAAATAATCATATCCCTAAATAATTTATAACCCTGATTCTTAAGTTTTTAATAATATCATTTAAAAATAAATGAAAATTATTATTCATTGAAAATTTAATCAAAACATATTCACATAATTTAATGACATAATTTATTTAAATTTAATTATTTTATAAGAATATTTTGTAAATCCCATTATTCACGTAAAAATAACTATTTTAATAAAAATCCCCAAAACCTCACTCAAAGATTATAATAACATGATAATATGAAAAATTATATTTTGATTTTCAAATATAATTTCATACAATTTTATAAATTATTAATATTATTATACCCTCATTCATTTAAAACAAAACACTATGTTGGATATCATTAGATATGCAACATAGATCTTGAATGAACAATAAAATATTATTATTTAAATGTGCCTGTTATATCCAAAATATTAAATTTTCTTGAATTAATATTATTAAATATATTTTAATATATGTAATGGACATATTCATTTTTAATATATTAATTAGTTCATAGAAAATTATGATATACCTTTTACACAATTCATTTTATTATATGGAATACATGTTCTTTAAAAATGGACTTCCATGGTTTTTATATGTAAATATTAAAATTATTATTATTTATTTTATTATATTTAATTTAAGAAACTACTTTAAATATTCTGATAATTAAAATAAATATAATCATGGGATTATTTTTTGATAATTTTCTAACATGAAATTTTCATACAAGAATAAGGAAAAAAATAATATTTTTTAAAAAATTTAAATTTTCATTATATTAAATATTCCCATTGTGATTTTAAATCTCTCTACAAGTAACATCTGTAAAATATATAATTAAATTATACATATAATTAAATTTTATTAATATTTATAAATTATTTTTTTAGGTACAAATTTTTGATAAACAATATTTTTTTAAAAAATAGTTTTTTTATTTTCTACAGGATTAATTATATATTAAAATCTGAAAATTATGAATTTTAAAACTCTAAAATAGATTTTAAATTTTTAATCATTGAGTATAAATTAGGAAACATGTCCCATTACATTTTTCAATATTAATAGCATCTTTATTAATTTTGGTTACCACGGTAAAGGGTAAATTGGGTAATTAAAGTTAATAATTAAATGATTAGTATTATAAAATTACCCTAAAAATTTATTGAATTTTATTATATGAGTAAAATTCTTCCATAGTACTAAAATATCTAGTTATATTGTATTTTAAGTCCATTTGGTTATGATTATTTTATTTATAGTATTTTCTTTCAAGAAATGTAAAACTTGTCACACACATGTGTAAAATAACTAAAAAAATAGAAATATGGGGTTCCCTAGAATATTTTTTAGACAATAAATATTTTATTTTTTAATAAAAACTTTTTAACTCAATTATTTTGATTTATTTTTTGTTTTCAGTAAATAAATAATTTTATTACATGATTGCACAATTTGATGTAATAATTATTTAATTAATTAAAAATTCGATAAAATATTAATAAAAAATTAAAGTTATAAAAATTCAGTTCATTAATACAATAAAAGAATTTTAAAGATTTCCTCTATGTTTTAGGGATGTATTAAACTTATATTATTGATTTATAAGTTTTATCACGTTGTTTTTAAATATAATGAAATTAATAGTTCTTTAAATGGACATTATTGACATTTTAAAGTAATTAATATAGCATTAAATGATATAAAAATAACGAAAATATTAGATTTTCCATGTGATTAGGACATGAACAATAATATCAAATAACGTCCATTTAGGGTATTTTTCCCATTTTTTGTATCTTTATTGATCATAGAAGTATATAATTCCTTGTTATTTTGGTATGTTTTAAAATGGTTAATAAGTGGTTAAAAAATAATAATTGTAAAAAACAGTCACCATATGTATAATTATTTGTATAAGATTATTTCAACCCATAGGAATTATATTTTTTAAAAATATATGTTTGGATCCATTTGGAATATAATTTAAATATATTTGTATATTAAGACATTTTATGATTTACCCTCCCCTATTTTATAAAATGGAACCTCTTAATCTCATTAATTCTCATTTAGAAACCAATTTTTCATCCAATAAATACAAAAAT
The DNA here is from genome assembly GCA_963277665.1 of Viscum album. Lineage (NCBI taxonomy): Eukaryota > Viridiplantae > Streptophyta > Magnoliopsida > Santalales > Viscaceae > Viscum > Viscum album. The sequence goes on along the minus strand of OY728143.1, from coordinate 1,510,877,402 downwards.
ACAATAATATAATCTCACATATATTTACAAAGAACATATGTTTAGCAGAACACCAACAATATAATGGTAAAGTGTTTAACTGAAGGTGGTATTCAAAAGTGGAGGTACAAATTTTATGTGCATGTTTTTTGGTTTTTTTCTTATTCCACCTCAATCACATATTAGAATAGGTCAAAAATATTCTTTTTACTTTCATGTTATTATGTTAATGGTAAAATGTTTTCCCTTCCCATGATCTATAAAATGGGAAACAAAACCATCATTTGTGTGTATAGCGGACTAAATATTCACGAAATAATTTATTTTTTCCATAACCATCATTCATAGATGAATTTTAATAATGGAATTTATTATTATATATTTTATGAATGAAATTGTTATCATTATTAAAGATAATACATTATTTATATTCTTATCATTCCATAAACTGTAAAGTGATAACCTTATTCATGTGTAGATGTGGACTATAACATCGATGAATTAATTTGATTAATTTTTCCTCGAAAATCAAATGTATAATATATTGATATATTTGAATAAGTAATATTATATTAATGATGATATAAAAATTATAGACTGATAAAATAATAATAACATTTTTCTAATAATGATCATTGAAAATTAGAATTAGTGTTCAAGCATATGAAATAAACCTAAATTATTATTAAATTTATATATCATTGTAATAAGTGAGATAAAATAAATAATAACAAATAAAAATGAATTAAAAAAATTAATAAGCATCATATAATTATTATTCAAGAATATAAAGACCGCATGTGATGGGACATAGTCGATGTAAGAGAAAATATTATAATTTGTTATAAAATTTATGATATCACCTCCTATTACCAAAGTCAAAAGGATTGTAATTTTTGAGATATACAACCTAAGAGAAACATCCCTTCATTTATAAGCCACAATTATTTTATTTTTCCATTATTTTTATCAAAGTTTCTTTTTAATGAAAATTATTTCTTATTTATCTATGTATTTTTTGGATTAAAAGAAATGATTTCCCCAAACATTATTTAAAAGGTTTTCGAAGAGGAATCATTTTAAAAAATGCTTGAATTTTATTAAAAAAATAAAAATTAAAAAATATTTATTTCATTTTATATGGAGAAAAAACTTTTATCCCTAATTTAAAAATTAATATATTATACACATTCATAGACTTTCACCAGTTAATGGAATGATGTCATCTCTTTTGTGTATGTATGGTCTACTATCTCCACGATGTGATGTGATTAATTTTCAAGGTCTGATTTCTAGGAATGGCTCTATTAATGTATCTAATCAAAAAAATAGCATTCATTACATTAATATATTTTTATAAATAATGTTAATTTAACCAATTTTGAAGAAAAATAAAAATCTTTATAAATCATTCGTGAGAAAATAAGTTAATAAACACATGAAACAATAAAAAACAAATAAATTTTAAAAAATAGGTGGTAAAATGTTATAAAAGTGTTATATATGGTATGAGATATATGAATAAAGTTTTATAACTTATTCAAAATAATCATATATTTATTATATATAGGTATCATTCACATTTGTAGGAAGTCAAACCTAAGGTAAGGGTATTTTTGTAAGTCTTTTACTTATATGAGATATATTCTTTATTCACCACTTATTTATTTTTTCTGGTGTACTTGCTGACTCATTTATATGTAATATAATGAATTTATTTATCTTCATGGTATTTATATTATCATGTTAATATTATTTTTTATTTTATTTACAATTTATAATTTATAAAAGTTGTAAGATTTATTTCACAATGTAGTCATCATTCATGATTGTTTATGTTTATTCCCTATTGAGGGAATTATTTTTTATAGTTTAAATACCATATATCATCATATAATATACTTATTCAATAAATTTTTATAAAATATTACAATTTATACACTCCATTATAATAAAACTTTTGAGAAATTTTTTTAAATATAATTGAATCCCATTTTTCTATTCATTAAAAAATCAATTTTTTTTTCAAAAACCATATTTGAATAGAAATATCATTAAAATTGTTTTTATTATTAAAAAATTAATATATTAAATTATTTATTAAATATTTTTTAATTTTTAAAATAATATTTAATGTAATATTCATTTCATTTCCCAATCAATATGCATTTAGATTTTACTGAGAGTGTGAAACAAATAGTTGTTCTAAAATGTATGAATTTAATGTAAATTTCTACCATTATTCCAGTTCAATATTTAATATGATAAATTATACACAAAATGTTTTAGTTTGAAATATATTTTGATTTATTATATTTTTTATCACGTAGATTGAATATATTTTTTTCAAATAGAAATGGATATTTTCATCAAAAATATTAATACCATTACTATAATTTTTCTATTCATTAATAAAACTAGTACTTTATTATAATTACAATTAAATGGGATATGTTTTATGAATATCATCATTATTAATTATTTTCTTTCATTATGGTTAGTTTTACTAAAGATTTATAATTTTATTATCATTCATTATATTACTCTAGATGGATTTAAATATTTTTTTAGGGTATGTCGTAATATTTTTTATGTTTGATTATAAATAATAATATTTATATATTTATGATCAAAAAAATTCATATCAGCAATGAATTGAACAATTTATATTATGGGAGTGATTATTAGACCAGACTCATGAGAAAAATTAGCTTCCCAAATTTTACACTTTTTTACACACATATTTATAAAATCATGTAAATGGTCTTGATATTATTTTTTAGATGAAAAGAATTATGCATTCCCCAATTATGAGAGAACTCAATGGTGTCCACATGATTATTTGATTGTATGGAAAAAAAATATACAGTATTCAATATCATGTGATAATTTTTTTAGATTTATTTGATCTTCATTTAATTCTTCCATATTAAGGTTCATGATATTGGTCAAATGGGACATTTTTTCATAATTAAACATTTTATATTTTTTATGATGACTTATTAATTACAGAATAATCATTATTCTATCCCATATTAGGATTCTAAGGTCAACACATTCTTATGTTTTATTTTACATTGGATACTAGGAGTTTTTTTGTTATTTGATATGCTATGATATGTTAATGGGAAATTTGGAGTTATTAATTTAAAGACATTGTTTATTTTTTGTTTTCAATTTTAATGTGAATTTCATGTTTGTATTTGGTTTACCTAGACTACTAAATTAATTTATTCTTTAAGAAGTGGATCCTTCAACATAGTTCAAATATAATAAAGTAACCAATACCTCTGATTAAATAAGGTCTTGATTTTTTTCAATTGTTATCATATAGAGATTTATTAGAAACAAGGGGATCCATTTTAGGAATACATATATAATTAAATATAAACTTATGAATTACTTGATTTATAATTATATTTATAAGATAAAATCATAATGTTTTGATACGGAAGGTATTATGTAGTTTTCCCAACAACACATCCCTATATTGATAATACATGTGGATGTAGTTCTGTAACAGATACACTTAAGGGTAATATACAGGAAAATGTGCATTGGGAATGACTCAAGTGTTACCTAGTACATAAAAAAGAATCCTTACGTCACCCATATTTTTACACTCTGTTGGAATATTAATTAGTTAATTATAATTTTTTATACAAATATTATAATTTATTAGATGTCAATTTTTGGATTTTTAAAATGATCCCAAGGATACCATGTTTATGATTAAGAAAGAATCCATGAAAAAATATTTCAATTTATAATAAGTGTATCAATATTTTTGGTATTATATATTATGTTTCAAAATGTTAGGTTGTAATCTAGTGTATATAATTATCTATATTTAGATCATATGAATGGGTAGATTAATCTAATCAATTCACATAATCTAAAGTGCTAGAATAATGACTTATTTTATTTGAGAAACTAAATCCTGATAAAGAAACTAGTATCCCAAACATTCTTATCATATATGGGCATTGTTTCATATATTTTTATGATAGATAATGAAACATATAATTATTATAGATTCAATGGGAATCCTGAAAATAATTAAATTATATAAAAAATTATGTATAATGGAAAAAATGGAAATATGGAGTTCCCTAATATAATATTTTGGAAAGAAACACACTGGTACATTCTTCAAAAAAATTAGGGTTTGGTATATTTTTTTAGAGAATTTCCACATTTATCAATATTCTGATTGTAAGAATGAAACTGTTTATGATTAGTTTTTAAAATATAATAAGATGGAGAAAAATAGCATCCTAACCCAAGTTCCTTGCAATGGAGCCTCGATCTTGTTTACCAGATGACCTCAAGCAGACATTCTCGTATACAAGAGGCTACCAACTAACAACGAGTGGTCTCGTAATTCAGTTATAAAGAAACTATACTTTCATTTGTTATAGTAAGACATTATATAAAATAAATAAAAGAACATGGATGAATTGATAATAAGAAAAATACTCATTTCAAAAGATAACCAAATATTAAATACAATACAAAACTCAATGTTAAAACATGATATATAAATATAATTTTTATATCTCTATAATAAACTTAAAATAAAGAATCTACGACTCCCCTAGTGGGTTTCGAACAATGCATGGTCCTATAATCCTGGATGAATCCCAAAATATCAATCCATCAACAGTCCTTTTCCCTTATCATATCCTGAAAAATTAATTATATTCGAGTACCGATCCTGTAACCCAAGTCAGGTGTGAGTAAAAATTAATAGGCCACCACCAGTGGTGTTTGAAACTGGTCCAGTGAAAATATAGTGTATGTAGTTCAATAATAAATTATTTTAATGAATAAATATACATTTATTCAAATGTCATTTATTATTATCATACTACAATTACTATTGGGTTCCTAAGGATACACATACACTAATATTATCTTCATCTCATTGCATATTCGTAAGTCTTCCCTAGGAAATATCATATCATAATACAAACTTCTTACTAATTCTAGAAGTATTCAAAGGTTCTAGGATATCCCAGTACCTTATTCTATAATTCCAATGTTTGGTATATTATTAGAGAGGCCACAACTCAGATTTCTATAATTTTTATTCATTAATTTATCATTTTTAAGTGAAATTTCCAATTTTACTAATTTCACAAACATAAGTAATATGGCCATGTTAAAATACACACTCCTCAATAGAAATATTGTTTTTCCATTCTCTTGCTCACAAGTATTATGAACAGGATATCATTTATACCTATCATTAGAATGGCCATTTTCCTCTTCCCTTACTCATAAGTATGTTGACCATGTCACCATTTTTAAATCTCAATATTGATTGAACTTGTTCTAATTCATTCACCCATAATTAACTGATAATTATTTATACACATCGATCCAATTACTAATTCAGTAATTAGTTAATTACAAAAAATCCATTAGTTTATCCAAAGATTATCTAAAAATTTAAAACATCATTATTTAATTAATTCAATTAACTAATCAATGTAACTATTCCTATGTCGATAATAGAATTTTCCAAAATTAATTATCCCATTTCAAATCTCAAAAAATCATAATGAATCCTGCAATTAAAATATCTATATCTTAATATTAATGCACCTGATTAATTGACTATTAATTCTCTCACCATAAAAAATATATATCTCATTATTACCCCACTAATTAATTATCTATATTACAATAAATAAATCTCATAATATATTTCACAAACTTATTATCTAATAAGATAGCCCATTAGTCTCATGATTAATTTCTCAAAAAATAATTTAATTCAACAATGGATTGATAAATCAATTAATCATCAAAATTAACCAAATTTATGAAAATAAATTTCTAAATGATGCTTGAAATTCTTCAATTTTTCATAAACATATCAAATCCAAGATGTTTGGAATATGAATTGAGACCACCTATCACAATTTTTCGATGGATGACTGCCCAATAGAAATCCACAAAATTTGAGAAGCACAATGATGTTGATCTATGTTCTAGATCAAAATCCATGTATCAAGATAATATTTATCATTATCATATATATCTAGACCAAGATCCACAGTCCTATATTTATATCCCATCGATTAGGATTATATCTATAGAAAAAGGGAATAAAATACTCCAAAATATCATGGAACGATATTGGATAGGCGTTAGAAGACATCCCCTTACTCAGAGAAAATAAGATCATTTATTTAGGATTTAGATCTCTATTAAGGTAGGTTGGAGGCCTATGTATCCCCTCCATTATGAATTTTGTTTATCTAAAATCCTCAATTTCTAATCCATGGTAAAAAAGGAGGTTCTTTAGGGGTCGAATGGATTTTAAAACTGCTTTTCAGGTGAAAATAAACTGCAGGAACAATTTCTAGGGTAGGGACACACAATTAGAAAAACATAATCGGTCAACCATATCCTCTATAATGTCTGGGGTTGCACAATTTTCAGGTTATGGGAACATGGTTTTTCAAATCGTACAAAAAATTACAATCCTATATGCCAGGGTTCCCACGGTTAGATGGGCTTGGTGCATAGTTTACCCTAACCAAGTTCCAAACATGCAGATACCATTTTATTATAATTTTATAAAAACTCAACCCAAACAAAGCCCAATTCATAACTCTAAATAAAGTTACTTCAATAAGAATTAAAATTTCATTAATTCAAGCTTTTAATAACTTTAGAAGAGGTCATAGTCTTACATTCACCCACACCTTATAATAGCTCCTCCAAGAGCTGTACTTTGATGACTTTTTAGGATTCCAAGAAAAAATATTGGGCTCTTGATCCATCTTATCATCCTCTCCTTCCCATATTTCGTATTGTACAAATAAATGATGACATAACATATGAACTATCATTATAGTGTTTCCATGAAACACCTTCCCACTACGATCCATCATACGTATTAGATGTTCCTCAATGGACACATCTATAACAAGGTCAACTTCATCAACATAAATCTCCTGAGAAAGTTCAGGATGATACAAAAGAAGTTTTTATAGATGGAAAACGTCATGCATACCACTCTATCTCTATGGAAGATCCAATAAGTTCAAAAAATTCCCAATTCTCTGCACTATCCCAAATGGTGCAACAAACCTGGCTTCCATCTTTCTCTACCTCTGAATCCTATAGTGATCATACCTAAGAGATACCCGAAGGGACACATGAAAAACATCATTAAACATCATAGGTCATATATTTCTTTCATCACATGACTTTTTTCTACTCTGATCCATATCCATGTATTTCAAAATCTACTATTTCTTCTCCAATGTATCTAGTACGAGACATGTTCTGAACAACTATAACTCACAAGCCTCCATCCAACATAATGGGGATCTACATGGCCTACCATAAATAGACTTGTATGGTTCCCTATATATAGTTTTCTAATAACTATTATTGTTGGTGAACTCCAGAAATGCCAAGATCGTAAACTAATTTCCACTGAAGCCAAGGACACATGCCTGTAGCATATCCTCAAGCACTTTTATACTACGTTCTGACTACCTATCTATCTGTGGGAGGTAATTGTACTCAATAATATATATGCTCTAAGAACATTCTATAAGCCCAACCAAAATTGTGAAGTAAAATGTGAATCATTATATTAAGCTATTGTCTATGCCACTCTATGCATTAGAACTATCTCTTGAACATATAGTTCTTCTAACAGTTTTACTGTTATGTTTTCTCATATAGGATGGAAATGCACTAACTCTATTAGTTGATCCACAATGACCCAAATAACATCATTCCACTTATGCATCTTCAAGAGCCCCCGCTCCAAAAAATTCAATGGTCACTTCATCCCACTTCTATTCTAGTATTAGAAATAACTATAATAATTTTCCATTTCAATGATTCTATAGTTTAACCTACTTACAGGTGAAGCATATTTTCACCAACCTTGATATTTCCAATTTCTAGCATGGACACAAAAATTGTCATCTTAGGTCATGGTACATTTTTGATACACATGGACACACCCCCCATATGGAGGCAAGAAATTCTTGAACGTGATCCACTCTCTTTCTCATATGTACCACAACTAAATTATTAAAATATAAGATCTTATCCTCATATATAAAATAGTTTGATGATATATCCCCCACATTAAAATCTTTACCTTAAGGATAAGCACTCTTGATCCTCATATTTTCTATCTGTGATCTATCTTAGAAGATTAGAATCCATTACAACAGAAGCCAATGTCAAAAGCTTCTAACACTTCTGAACAACCACATGCATTTTAGCAAGAAATGTCATCATCGTCCACCCTTCACTCAAGACCTGAACCATCTGAGTCAAATTTTTCATGCTCAAGGTATCAACAACAATTTTTCCCTACTTGAGCGTATATGAATGGTCAAAATAGAAATACTGCAAATACTCAACACATCTCTACTACTAATGATTCAAATAATTTTTTGAATATATATACATACATGTGTATTGATCTATATAAATTTTATATTTATCAAAAAAACATTATTACTACTAACATGTAAGATCATAAACTACTACTATCAACTTTAGGTCCTACATAGGGTAATTTGTTTCATGAGGCCTCAAATACCGAGCCCTATACACCAAAAATTGATCTCCCTTCAACAGAACAACTACATGATTGATCCCAAAAGAGTCACAATATACTGTATACTTCTCAACAAATTAGGTAGTATCAAAATATGTGATGATGGTAAGAACTTATTCAATTCATGAAAAGCCCTCTCACAAACCTCTGACCATTTTATCATTACTCCCTTTATGGTCATGCTCGAAAGTGGTGATTCCAAATTGGAAAATTCTTCGATAAATCTCTTATAATATCATGATAATCCAGTGAATCTTTTAATATCAATATCATTATTGGGATTTCCCAAAGAAACAACAACATGAACCATATTTATGTCCACCAACACAACTTCCTCTAAAATGATGTGCCCCATGTAGTGTACATGGACAATCCAAAACTAACACGTAGATAGCCTCGATTATAACTGATGATCTCTCCATGCACTGAGGATGAAGTCCAGATGTTTCCCAAGATCATCATGAGACTTTTGGTAAACCAAGATATTTTCAACATACAACATCATTAACTAATTTATATATGGGTAAATAATCATTTTCATAAAATCCATTATAAATATTAGTGAATTTCTCAATGAGAAATGAATTACGAAAAACTCATAAAGGATATGCAATCTTATGAAATTGGTCCTTAGTATATCAAATGTTTGTACTCTCAGCTAATGATAACCTGATCTAAAATCAATCCTTGACAACACACAAGATCCATTCACTTGGTCAAGCAGATCATCGATACTCAAAAACGGATATCCGTTCTTCATAGTCATTTTTATTAAATTCCATTAATTGAATGAAAATTTTAATACATCATCTTCCTTTATTGATAAAAAATAGTTGATCCTCAAGGATATGTAATTTTACAGATAAATTCCTTATCTACTAACTCCTCCAACAATGTCTTCAAATGTTAAAGCTCAGTCGGTGCCATTCTGTACAGTAGAATAGATACTGGCACAACTACAAGTATAATATCAGTCATGAATTCTACCTCACTCTCCATTGGTATCCGAGTGAAGTCCTTAGTATAGACATCCTGAAACAGTTCCACAATGGGTGGATGGACATATTTTCTAAAAACCCTTTCATACAATAATATACATGAAATTTTTGTTGCGAGCTCTCCTAGTTGCATAGTTATTGGCCCATGTCGGCCTTCTTTGTTATACCACTATTCACAATGAATATTCTAGTCACCCTTAGGGGACACAAAGGTCACTATCCTATGGTAACAATCAATGTGGTCAAGGTAGGTGAATAGACCGCCCATCTATATAATCTTGTCAAACCCTATCATATCCAGAACATTGAGATCCCATAAGAAATGATATTTCCTAATATATAGTGGAAACACCTTTTATAGAATGGTATCACTAGACGATAATCCTAATGGAAAATTTAAATTCATCACCCCACTCTAAAACACTACCATCAAGCACAAACAATTAATATCTTTTTTGATATAAAGGAATGAGAGGACCTTGTATCAGACAATAAAGTTACTAAAGTATATGGTACAAGATTAGTACCTCCCACTATCGATGATCCATCATATCTATCCATTAGTGTAGGTTTTACTATATGTAGCTTTGATGCCCATCTTCCCTGTGATGATGTCTAACTCCCCTATGTTGCACCACTCTGCTGATAGTGGTGATCCTATGCAGAAGCACCGTGCCTACTACCACTACAACCTCATCAAATAAATTTGAATTTCCATCTTGATATGGTGTAGAAGATCATCTTCTTGTACTATAAATCCATCTGTGTAGTCCTTTAGAACCAATCTATCATTTTGACCAACTGAATCTATATAGATTTCCCATACATCCCCAAGATCCTCACTATACAGGTGGTTAGTAATAGTGTCAATGAAAGCGTTCGGGGCTACCACACTGAAGATAGATGAGCCCAATAAGGTCTTGTCCAATTAAACCACATGTATGCATACTCTACTTCCAATAACCTTTTTTAATATTATCATAAGGGTTCCTACTTATCTCATATGTCACACATCCTAATTTTCTATTAACAACTAAAAGTTTAGCAATGGAATCCTCCCTTAGATTCCCTTCATCTATGAGACCCTAATCTATAACTTCTTTAAATTTCTTACCAATAATGATTTTCACCTGGGATTTAATCTCACACTTACTTCCATCCTGAAAACATTTTTTCATAGCTACCTCATATCTTATTAACATTGTATCAAAGAGTATTGGATCCTTGTAGCATCCAGTATATTCTATCACTAACATGCTCCCACGTGTTAGATGCTTAAAGTCAAAAGATTTCTCCTGCCATAGCATCTCTGGATAAAAGATCTTTGATAACCTCTCCGCGAAGTCCTTCCATAACATACTGTTAGTCTATCATGTTCTCTCTTGAATCTCCCACATGAACTTTGTTTATCACCATAATATATAAGCTACCAACTAGACCATCCTCCCAGTCAGAGTACCAAATTGTCAAGTGTTATCTTTATAGACTAAACCCTGAATTTAGTTCCCTCATTTCTACCATCTTTTGTAAAATTCATAGTGTGTGAAAATATAAACACCCTTATCAACTCAGACATTCTTTTCACAACTCTCCTTGGGTATCATTTCATGAATTTCATAAAGAGAGTGAGGTTCTCTGGAAACATATCCCATTCATATTTGTATGGTACAATCGGTTCCTCAAGTTCCCTAGCTTTATAAACATTCCAATACATGCCGCTTCGTCGTCCTCTTAACATGTTTCATGGAGTAATACAGTATACCATTCCAAATGCACATCATTGGTCTTATATGACAACTAAATAAAATTAACAAAAGTGGAAATAATAACCATTCGTCACAACATGTCTTTCCCCCACAAATCATACCACACAGTCAAACTGAGGTGCTATCACTAACCTTAACAACCATAATCTTATGTTTTTATTAATAAGGGTGAATACACTGTAATAATAAATATTAAAATTTAGACACCCAATTATTTTGTTTTTTTATAATTTTTTTAAAAAAACTTCAATTAATGTTGGTCACCATTTTTCATTTAAACCTTTCAAACATGGAAAAAATTTCATGTTTAACAACCGTTGATGAAAAAAATGATGTATGTCACAGTAACCATGAGTGACCAGAATGATGCATGAAGACTCAACTCTTAGTCTATTCTTGGCCACACATCAATACTAAAAAATTCTCAGAAACAATATTCACATCACACCACATGTGTTTCCCCCAATGTAAAATAATATTCCACTATATGAGAAAAAATAACAACAGTCCCACCATGAGTAATTGAGTTTTCCCATGTACAGTTGTTTTGAACTCCCATGTATGACCCCATTACCATGCACTAAATGTTTTTAGTCTTCTACCTACCCTTCACAAAATTGTAAGATGAACGATGAAAATTTAAAAATATTCTTTTCATATCACTTTGTAATGAAATGACCTAGGTTCCATGTGATGCTTACCAGAGCTAGTTTTCCACAAAACCACAAGCGTGCCACCTCATATGCTAGAGGATTTAGACTAGTAGTGAAGGTCTAGTAAGTCATACATGAAATGAAGATACAATCATTTATCAGAGTAAATCACTATTAGAAATAAATAAATAAACATGAATGAATTTTTAATATAAATAATACTCATGTCACAAGATAACCAATTAAGAAATACAATAGTCATGTGAATGGGAAAAATGATATGCCAATATTAGTGTCAATTGTCTATAATGAAACAAAAAAAATTAAAAATTTTACTCCCATAGAGGATTCAGAACCGTTTATAGTTGACTCATCAAAGATCTATCCCAAATCATCAATCCTTCCTAGCGCCTTTTCCCTTATCCATTACTATGATAGTAAAATCTATTCGGGCACCAATCAGGTATCTTGAGTAGGTTGCGAGTCCAAATCAGTAGGCCACCACAACTAGTGTCTAAACCCAATACATTCAAAAGATAATGTATATAGTTATATAAGAAATATTTACGATGCATAATTAACCAGTTACTATATTATTATTTATTCTAATGAAATTACAATAACTCTCATGTACATAAGGAGATTAATACACAAATACTAGATTCAGATTGCACTAGATCCAAAAGTGTTATCTTGGTAATATAAAAATGCATTACCTACTTTTTGTCGAATGACAAGGTATTAAAATTTGTTATGATATCTCAGTGCCTAATTTGAATCATGTTAAAGATCAAAATATTCTCATGTGTAGCTATATCTTAGAGTGAAATTATTTACCGTATATAATTTCACATTTATAAGACGCATTTACAATAATAAAAATATCATAAAATGTATGTAATTTGACCGTGTTAAACTACACAATCCATAAAAGAATGATTGATTTACTAATAAAATAATCAAAATTATAATGAATATGTGATCATGTATACTTCTTTTTAGATTGACCATGTTCCCATTCTCTTAACCGAATGTACAATGAACATGTTACAATTTGTACTGATGTATTTTGAATGTTAATATTCCCATTCATTCAAAAATAATTAATTCATAATTAATCATCCACATAAATCCATTTTATAAAAAAAATTAGTTAAATACAAAAAATTCATTTATTAAATCAATAATTAACAAAACAGTTCAATCATAATTAATTATTTCAATAAAGTAATAAATCAATGTCAGAATTCATATCCTAAAAATTATTTTTTAATAATTATTTATCCCATTATATATCTCAAGTCTGCATAATTAAAATCCAAAATTATTTATCTATATTGTATTATCAAAGAAAAAGATTAATTTATTAGTAATAATATAAAATTGTCCAAATTTATTTCTCATAATTAATCTGCTGATTAATTTTATTTACTAAAAAACCCTAAATATCATAAATGTTTTCCCAAATTAATTATTTCATAGGATGCCCCCTTTGTCTCATGATTAATTCATTAACTAATAAATCAATTCAACATTGCTTTGATAAATTAAATGGTCAACTAAATTTATCCAATTTATCAAAATAAATTGCTAAAGGGTGAAAGTAATTCTAAAATATTTCATATATTTATCAAAACATTAACTATGGTAAATATATTTTAGAACATCATCCTTAATTATTTTATGGATGCTCGATCAATAAAAATCTCTAAAATATGTGTATCAGAACACCGTTGATCTGTGTTCCAAATCTTAATCATTAAATCAAGATCTGAGATATCGCATTCTTATAAATCCAGATCCATATCAATAATCCAAGATCTAGATATCACCGATTATTTTAATATCAAAATAAATAATGAATAAACTCCTCCAAAAGATTATGGAAGAGAGATGATATGCATCCGGATGAGATCCACTTATCAGGAGAAGAGTGGATATTCAATTTTGGTTTTGGATATGGAACAATTGAATTTAGATATCCTTTTAACACCTCTACGAACACTGGTATCACCCAAAATTGACATGTCACAAGCCAAGAATTAATAATAGGTTTTTCTAAGGATTCTAAAAATAAATGTTTTGTAAATAAACTACACGCATAGTTTCCTAGGAAAGGGTGAATGGTTGGGAAAAATCATGAGCCAATACTGTGGACCTCACTATCTAGGGTTTCACAAATTACTAGGTTTTTTCATATGGTTCGTGAATCCATGGAAATTCCTTGTGAGATAGTCTACCTGGGTTCACATAGTTAGCTTGTCTGGGTGCATTGTTTACTCTAACTATGCAACAACCATGTGTGGACCATTTTTCTCAAAATTTCTAAAAACACCAACATAGTTACTTAAATAATAATGAAAGGAACATTAATTTAAGTGAAAGATAACTCTAAAAAGGTCATCACCATACAAGAACTATGAAAACCAATTATCCATTTGTCAATGGAATATAAATTAGAATAATCTACGTGACCATGTTCATGTTTATGCTATAACTATAGAAAAAGTTGAATGGTTATAATGATTATCTATATAGATAAAATAATTATATTGTATAATTATTTTATAAATTATAATAATAATAAAAGAAATATGGATTGAACTATAGTAGTTATTCAATATGAATTTGAAGATACATATTTAATGGATGTGACGACTAAGAAAATTTATACAGTGACAATTCAATATTTATAGAAAATTGATGATTGAGGGTGAAGAACCCTTAATATGTGGACGATTTTTGGATGATAATGATATTATATGATTACAAGATAGTTTTTATAATTTTTAATTTGGTTACTGATTTATGTTTTATTTTTCGATCTTTACATATTGTAATGATTTATGGAATATATTATACAATGTTAGATTTTATTTTTGTATGCACACATGTTTTCAGAAATATTTTATATTGATGAAGGTTTTCACAAGTTGTTTATGTGAAATCTAGATATAATTTATTTTTTTGGGGAATATAGTTTTATGTTCATTTCGAAAACATACATTCATCCATTATAATGTTTTAAAAGTAGAATTTGGTCATAAATATTTTGGAATGGTCTTAAGGAAAACAGTTTATGGAATGTATTAATTTTAAATTTCTGTGTTCATGGATAAATCATTATATTCAATTTGTTTTTGTAAACATTCGTTTGAAGGAATTAATATTACTTTATGGATCATATGGAAAATTAAAATATTATTTTAGTATGTCAAGATTGAAAAATTCTACTATAATGATGATTATATAGTGAACAAATTGTACATATAGTTGAAATGATTAATGAATGAAATTATATATTTCAAGTATGTATATTTTCCCATATTCATATTCTTGTTGGTAAAGGAATTACTTGACTATAGGAAATAAATTTTGAAGTTAAACATTATCCTTTCACCTTCAATTTTTAGGAATTGATGGTATTTTCACTCCTGGAATATTTATTGTTTGGCGGTCATTATTGTTACATGATCATTCATAATCTTGTGATCAATGATCCATATGATGTTCCCTAATTATTTACACTTTTCTTTAATTCCCATATAATCACTTTTGGCTAGTGTTTTACTACATGGAAACCTAGTAATGATTTAATATAGGTAACCATTATACATGGCATTATCTCTTACCAAAGCAACTTTTTATTAAACATATTTTAAGGAGTGTGTTTCAAAATATGGAATTTTAAAATATCAAATCCTTTTTTACTAATATCAAGATTAAATTGTGGGGAATCAGTATATTTCAGCCATATAATGTAACATACTATAGATTTTAAAAGGAGTACATCATGTTCAATTACATTTACGAAATTCATATCAAAGAAAAGAAGATAGTGTAAACCCAAAGACTGTATGATATATTAACTATTTAGACAATTCTATCTCATTGATGCCTTCATATGAATGAGGAATTTTTATTAAAAAATGTTATGACCTATATAAATTTTATTAGGTAAAATTATACATTATAACATAACTATTTAATTGAAGCATATGGATAGTAATAATTAAATTTATAAAAAACATTGTTTGAACATGGAAAAAATTGTTTCAATGTTATCTATTAAATATAAATAATATAAGTATCATTTGAAAAAGAATGAAATATTCTCTAAAATTTTATTTTTTTAAAAGGTGGTATCATCTATACTTGGAAACATATTTTGAAATTATTTTGAACAAATAACATAAATTTTATTTGATAAAATTGTTATCATTTTTCAAATAATAATATTAGGATTATCATAGGTTGTAGTTTTTGTATTTTTCAGAATAATTTAATGTTTTGATGAATACTAAAAAATTATGGTTTTGATTGATAAAATCCTTTTTGTTTAAATTATTTAATTACCCGATTCAGATTTAATTTTTTAAAATTCAAATTAGTTAATATTTATTATAATAAAAATAATTTAGGTAATTGGAATAAAAATATTTTTTATTTTCATATTATAAATTTCTATACTTATGATATTTATCACATTGAAAAATCACTTCTTCATCGCATCCGTGAAATTAATTTTAAATTAAATATTACCAAATATATCAGCATAATTTTATAAAAAAAATATTAAATATTAAGAATAATACTAATTTATATTATATAGTATGTTCAACATCTTATTTTACTCTGAATGAATAAAAAACTGTAAAAATTAATCACCACTATTAAGGTTAAAATGATCTCACTATGAGGTAGAAGTAATATCATAAGGGTAAAATGGACAAAATACATTTCCCATACATGTAATATTTCAGTTTATTGATCCAATAACCATTGTATTGATATTTTATGAGTTTTTGGAAAACATTTCCATGATTCTGAGTAATATAATAATTTATGTAAAGAAAAAGACAAAATCATCTTCTCATTCTTTTAAATTTCAATTATGTGTTCAAATAGAGAAAACAATATGTTTTGGATGAAAATGATTTATAATTTTGAGAATAATCAAATTAATTTCATGTGAGTCATTTATTTTTCATTTTCATTTATCATAACGTTAATTTGAAAGCTTCAGCAAAAGAAACACTAATATAATATTAATAATTGAAATATAAAATTAATGACATTGTTAATATTGATATATAAATAAATTGAATGAATAGTTTTGTTCATTCAATTTTTTTTGAAAAAAAATATGTTGTGTTATATAGTTTCAAACAATATATATTTCAATTCAATCAATTTTAGTGTATTTTAGAAATTAAAATTAAATAAATAATTTCATAATTGAAATTAATGAAATTCCACAATATTAAATGATTTAAAATTCATAAATATCATATCTTCAACAAAGTGAATTGTTAAATTTTAAATATATATCATAATCCTAATTAATTTATAAATTTGTTTTATAGTGACTATATTGACCCATAAATAGTTATACTATCTTATTATTTTGAAGATTAAAGTGGTGTTTTTGAATGTTATATTCATTTCTGTTAAAATTAATTTAAAAAAACAATGGATTTTTTAAATGATTTTAATATTTTAAAAAAATTAATCCAAATTTTTATTAATATTCTTTTTATTATAGTAATAAAGGTTAAATTACATAGGATAAAATGAGTAGGTACTGATTTGAAAATAAAAAAGTTCAAAAGTAAGGAAATATAGATATTAGGGAACAACATGTTTAAAAAAACGTTTTTATATTCTGTGATACCGGTGTGGATGAAAAATATATTACCTCTATCCATTTAATTAAATTTTTTTCATCCAAATGGATGGATTATGACATCTTATTATTGAATATATTTTTTTTATTTTCAAAAATATCACTCATTAATTACAAAGGGAAGTCACTCCCTTCATTTTTTTAACCTCTAAAACCATTAGGATTGAAAATATAATTCTAAAATATATCTAAAACATAACTATACACATTATATATATTATTTTATTCCAATATTACTAACACTAGCTTCATTTAGAATAGATACACTATAGTGGTTTCAAAGAGAAAGTAATTGTCTTTAATAAGCCATTTATTATTTTATTATTCTACAAATATATATTATTTTATAAAACATAAATTATAATTAAACCATTATATTCTATATAAATATATCTTATTATTTTTATATAATAATATTTATCTATCTCAACATCCATAAAAAGAGAAATGAATTCATTAATCGTCTATATGGTGGACTACACCCTTACAAACTGATGTAAATTCGTTTCCATAAACATATTTAATGGTTGGATATCATGACGTATTTAATGTTTATTTAAATTATATATTATATAATTATATTAATGGAGTTATTAAAACACATATAAATTCTTATTACCCATTCTTATAAAAATAGGATAACGTCACTCGTGTGTATTGTGGACTACCATCTTAGGAAGCGATGTGATTTGTTTTTAGCATTTAAATTACATGGATTAAAATAATATTAAAATTAATTAATATATTTTATATATATGAAACTATATCTCCTATGAACATTTAATATGTCATTCACTTACATTTTCACCCATCAATGGAATGATATTACTGCTTATGGGAATGTATAGCTTTCTGTTTCCCCAAAGTCAGGTGATTCATTTTCTATCTGAAATATCAAGAATGTTTATAAGGATATTTATAATGATAGAAAAATATTTATAACATAAATTTATTTCAATAAATTAGGTAACAATTTCCTAAGTATAATAACTATAACAGTCTGGAGAAAATAGTCCTAAGAAAATAATGTAATAAATACATGAAATAATGAAATATAATGATATATAATTATCAATAATAAAGTAAAATTTTATAAAATGAAAATATATGGTAATAGATATTTTATTATGTTTATATAATATATGTATAATAAAAATATATTTATTATATAGGATTTTTAGAAAAATACATATGATGTCACTGTTGAGGTCATTGTTTCTCATCTGACTTTTATTTCTGTAAGGCATATGTCAAATTCAACACTTATTTCATGTTATTTGGTGTATATAATTCCCATTTGATATGATATATCATAAATCAACTTAACATATTGGTATTTAGGGTTTAATTTGATTATTAATTATATTATGGGACTTATGATTCAGATGTTACCAATGTTTTAAATGTTTATATCATAAAAACATAATTAATTTGACTTCTTTATGTTTAAGTATCCCTTGGGGGAATTATTTGGTATTTTTATCATAAAAGAATATAATTCATCTCCTTTTATTATAAATTAAATTCTAATGTAATTTTTAAATTTTCCAACAATTTGGTTAACAAAATTAAGAAATTAATCTTAAGAAAACCAAACATCAAATATCTCAAGGGTTGAAAATCATTTTATCTTCTAAAATAATGATTTTAAAAATGTTTCAATTTTTTTATTAAATTATAAAAATAATTTACTAAATAATTTGTAGAACTTTGTTTTCTTTTGATTTTTTTAAAATAATCCTATGTTAGTTTTTCCACAAAGAATGTTTGTATTTTTTAAAAAATGTGAATGGAATCATTTTTTAACAAGTTTGTGATTAATATAATTTCCTACGGTTATTCCTATATATTATTTTAAATAATTGATTATATATTTAAAAGGAAATATTCAATGAAATTTATTTTCATCATATTATATGTAATTTTTATTTATAAAATTGTTTTTCCAAGTGAAAGGCTAATTTCCCTAGAAAATACATAATGTCATTCCTATAGTTTTTTATTCATCTTTGAAATTGGTAATATATTGTATTTTTGATCCAATGGGGATATAATGTGTTGATATCTTCGATATTATTTCATTTCATTGTCTATGGACAGTTTTACTATTGGGTTATAGTTATATTAACATTCACCATATTACTCTAGATGGTGTTTTATTATATTCATATGATTAGGGTAAGCATTAACATTTAATATATTAATTTTTTAATTTATAATGTTTATGTAAATTATGTTTCACACATTTCATATAAGGAATTCATTTGGCCTAGTAAGTGTTGGGTGGGGATCAGTTATATACATCCCCTCAATCAATCCAATGACTCCTGATACAAATTAATTATAATAATTAGATGGGTTTCAACCCATAGAATGAGACTATTTTGTGAACCCTGTGACATTGTGTTCTAGATGTCTAAAATTATGATATCCCTTAAAATGGGATCTCTTGTTGTGGTCCATGGAATTTTTGTAATAGTTCTAATATAAATGGACATGTTTTATAATCATGTGATTATTTATGTGGATGTATTTGTATCACCATTTATACTGCAATATTTTGTTTAGTATCTAATTGAAATGGAAATCCATTCAATTATTCAACATGACATATTAATTATTTTTATTTTTCCATGATATATTTTATTGTATTCTCACACACACTGAGTACATGATATCACCACTTTATTATGTTTTATCAATGAATAAAAGGAAGGGTTTTATAATTGATATTAATGGATATTTTAATGGGAAATAAGAATTTTTCAATGAAAACACTATGTGTATTTTATATTTTTATTTATAATGTGAAGTTAATGTATGCAACTAGATAAACTAGAATATTAAACTATTTTGACTATATTGATTTGTTTCCATATATATAGTGATGATGTAATAATAAAACTACTAGATCAGGGTTACTGGGTTTTGGGTTTTTATACATTGAGTTTGGTATAAAAGGTTTACTAGATTACTATTGAAAATGAATTTTTAGAAGGTAATGGATGATAATATATTTTTTATTAATAAAATAAGTATTGATAACTTCTTTGTTTTCATCTATATCGATGATATTATTTTTTTATAGTCATGGGGAAATAATTTTTTAAAAACAATTATAATTAATAAAATATGAATTTCATATAAATGATATCAAGGAATTGAAATTATTCCTCAATTTTCAAATGTGTCAAAAAAATAATGTTATTTTCTAAATCAATCTATTCATGAAAATGTTCCAGATGTGATATTTAGTTTAGATTGTTATAAAAATGAAAATACTCCTACAACTACTAATTTCTGGTTTGACATATATAAATTGAGAAAATATATTGATATGAAACCATATATATGTATCATTGGGTTTTAATTATATGTATCTGCTTCTATGACCAATTTAAACATTTTATTTTTCATTTACTCAAGATATCAAAGTGACACCAATTATATACACATTAAATATTTTCATATGATGATAATATATTATAATTGATCCTTGAATCATGGTTTATTTTATCCTATTAAATATAATGTTGATTTGGAAGAATATTTTCTCTCATGACCCATCCCGCCGAGGTCTAATATATGATAACCACTTTATTTCATCAAAAATTAAAGGTATGAATACCATTATTGAGTAATAATATCACTCAAATGGTATGAATTATTCAAAAGTACTTGTACAAAAGCACACATCTCCAAGCACACGCAATGCGGAAATGTAACCAATCAGAAAAAAATTAATGCATAAATCTATGATCCTACAATAGAGTTCAATTTCAAAGTGTTAAATGGAGTAAATGGGACTAATTAAAATCCAAACCAAAAACTATAATGTGTTCATCCTTCTCCAATTTAGAGGACAATGTCAAATGTAATATACCGAAAAAACATATCATTTTGATGAGATTCATATAATCTCTAGCCACTCCATTTACTCTATGGAAACCGTCAAAAGGGTCATCATCTATATATACTACTAAAAAATGGAATTTAATATCACTACAAATATCCGTTAGTAGTGTTATAAAAGATCTAATAGATTGAGAGATATTAAAATCCCATGACTTTAATCAGTGTTGAAAAAGAACTGCTAAGGTTCCATTCATTAGTGCTTCAATTTAGAACTGCTAAAAGATTCCATTATTAGTACTAATATATGCACTGATAATGTATAAAATTATCTCCATTTTTAGAATCACTGAAAAATATCTCTGTTATCAGTGCTTCTAAAAGAGATGATAATGTTTTTATTTATCATTTATGGTAAAAGTAATGAAAAGGGGACATACTACATTGTGTTATTACAACACACCACATCACCAAACACATAGAAGAAACACATATAATTTCAAAAAGCACCACCCAATAAATATTTTTTATAATATTAAATTTACAACAGAAACACAAGAAAAAACACTATATTGTATACATTTGAAACGTTTGTGTATATAGTTAAATAAATACAAATTTGTACATACATTTAAAAACACTATTGTTACTTTTTATATTAATCCTGACCTAACTCATGCTATTACCGAATGAAAAAATTAATTCTCAATCAAAAGAATACACCTATATGATAAAACATATCCTATTTTATTAATAATATAAATGAACAGTGGAAGGAAAAGTTATAATGAAATAAATGTTCCATTTTATAATTTTTTGATAAAATAGAGAAATTATATCATAAAATTACATTTACATCCTTAAAATGGGATTCCTTCATTATATTTTGTTCTTTTAAGGGATTTTTAACATCATCATGTGCAAAATACATTGTCTGCGTGTCTTGTCCAAAATGCAATTTTGATTTTGTTAATACTGTAGAGAACATATAATATTATAAGGAAAACATAATATATTAAAAAATAAGTTCTCATTGAAATATAGTTACATTTTGAAAAGGTTAAAAGGATTTTATTCCTCGTTTAGGAAACCGTATCCCCTCTTTGTGGTCCCCTCTAACATGCAATACATTGTCTACATTGGGACCAACATGAACTGATTATGATGTCCCAATGAAATGGTAATACTGAATTTAATTTTCATCATACTCAACATTTGTTTTAGTTACAAGTTGGATAATTGAATAATTCTTATTTTTTGGATCACAGATATAAACATAATTTCACTTCATGTGATTCCATTATAAACAAATCCTATTATTCTCTTTGTATATTGATAGCCACCTTTGCAATGCCAATATCATCAAATTTCACTCCAATGATATTGTCAACCCATTTTTTATGGAAAAGTGGAACTTGAAATTTTGAATAATCCAAATCATACATCTATTCGATAATAGAAAAATATGATGTATTTTCATAAATTGGATTTCTATCCTTAGAAGCAGATATGTGTATCTCTTTACGCACAAATGTAACACCAAAATTTTACATCGTACTGAAGTCATTTTTTTCTTTTCTATAGAATGCATATCCATGGATTACCAAACCTATTGTATGATATAACTTTTGAATTCATTCTTCTGGCTAGTAATTGGAGTCATTCTGAAATTGAATTCATATTTTTAGATAACTACTTATAAATATGACATCTGAACCATCCTATAAATTAGTGATCACATGTATCAGATATCTAACATTCATTCCTTGATTTATTCAATTATTTGATAAATTCATTGTTGTTTTATATTTAAGGATAGACATATTTACTATTATAAAATTGGTAAATATGTGTTTAGTATTACTCTATCTTGCTAATTGTAACAATATGTCTTCCAAAAATCACATAACCCATAAGGAGTTTGGTGTGACGATACATTGGGAGACCAATGCATTCAATAAATGATGGGTAATTGTTATAGATCATAATTGCATCATTAACCATATATCAATCTACAATACCATCGTCAGTCCATCCTCTATTATTGACACACCCTTTCAAAATCATCAAATACTACTCAATGGGTTACATCCATCTGTAATAGACTGGACCACATATTTCAACCTCTCTAAAAAATTTAACAATTTGGTGGGACAATATATCAATGAATAATGGAGGGAAAACGTTTATAATTCAGAAAATATGATTGAAATATCTTTATTCATGTGGGGAAATATCACGAGGTCTACAACATTAATACTTATATCTTTGAAAAAGAAGAAAGGTTTGGTTAATGCATGTTATACATTTTGAGGCAGAATGCAATTGAAAACAACATAAATTAAATACTTCATACAAACATGAAAGTCATGTGATATTAGTAATCATGACATCAAATTAGTCAATGAATTAAAATTGATGATATTTGATGAATACCCATATGGAACTATTACACTCATAAAAAAAGGAATAATTTCAATTTTTACAGTCTGGATAGATTGTAAGGTGCTGAAGGAATAAAATAAATCTTTTACTATTCACTAGTTCCAACTCTTCCCTTATCCCGATATTAATCAATTCCAACCTATAAATGATTTCATATTTGATTTTTCACGTAAAGTTTAGCTATATGTTGATAACAGTAGCAAATTCATTTTTTTTCTACAAGCCTATCATCAAGAAAATGGATGACATACAAAAATTTCCAACCCGATAATTCAAAAAAAATGACAACTTCATCCAACATGATTTTATAAGGATTTTTTAAATTGATTTATAGAAAATAATTTCAATCTTATTTACTATTTTTTAAATTATATCACTCGTTTTAGGAGACGGTGTTGTACTTTGTTCGATATTCCAATCGAATGTTGTCATCCATGATCAATATTTATGTCATCGAGGTAAAAAAATCCAATCTCCTAAATAAATATTTGATGAATGTTTCAACTGAACTGAGTATGTACATTTTTGAAAACATTGTACACCCCGACATGCCTTTAATGCTATAGACTAATAAATTTCTACAAAAGGAAGGTCATTTATCATTCCATAAAAAACGTCCCTAAATTTGAATTATTACCGTCTATGAGAATCAAATATTATAACACCTTTATCACGTTTCATTTTGATATCTTCGATCAATAGATCCAAATAGACATCAACATCCTTAATGAGTTTATTTTGTCTAGATATAAGCAAATACAACATAATGTATTTTCTCTTCACGAATAACCATAGACGAATGTTTTAATTTTCCAAAATGAAGTCCCAAGTACTATGAATACAACTCTATACAAAAAAAAGGATCCATTCCTTTCTATATAATGCAAGATGAATTTTTATCGACTCATCTCTAAATTCCATAAACTCATAATCAATTTTATTCTAATGAAATGAATCTTCTGGATGACATAAATTCCCTTCTTTAAATCCGGTATCAACATTCAATGTCAATTTTCTTGTTGTTTCATGATATCAATATATTCTTATAAACCATGGAATGATAGTAATGTACAATATATATTTTAAAAGACTTGATTCATTTTTCATATTTCGATTCATGCCACAGTTAGGAAATTTCATGAGTGATTCATGGTCCCTGCAACAGAAATATTTAATTTTTTGGAAAAACATTCATTTTTTAGAGATTATTCCCATTGAACACAACATTCATTTATTATCATATTTATTAATTGTTTTTCACTATTTTATAGTTTCATATCTTTCATAATACCATGTAGTTTGGTAAATCTACTGTCACTCCATCGATTCCTAGATTTCACATTATATAACTTCAATAAAATTAACAATGTTGTGTATTTAGTACCACAAGTATACAATAGTATTAGGGTTTAGTTATTAAAATACTCAAACAAATTGGTACAATCATGAAGGTCATCTACAATTTCTATTTTAATTTCTTCCATGTGATATTAATCATATATTACAAAGGTATTCATATAAAATCATTCATAAACTGTAGTTTTATCCCAATCGATGTCCACATTCAGTTATTCAGTATGTTTAGTCTAAAATTGATATCATTGGAATATTCCATGAAAAATAAAATGTTCTTCCAACTCTAAAAGAGTAATTTGTCTTGAATAGAAATAATCTAAACCAAGGTAATGTATTTTAGATGGGTCGTCTGCATGTTCTTTTGCAACCATGATGAACTCTTTAACTACATCTTCATATTTTTTGTCAAAAGAGTAGCGTGCATCCATTTTCAATCCATATCGAAAATGTTTGTTTTATATAATCATATTTGGATGTTCTCAATAAATGTTAAAATTGTGGGTATGTATGAAAAACACACAAGATGACATATTTGAAATGTAAGGAAAACAAGATGAGCTATATAAAATGTTATAAATATATATTATTTTATTTTGGATATCCGGGATATTTCACTAGAATTCGCTTAACTATTTGGAATATATTCACTATTGTGAATTTAAAATAATATTTATAAAATAATGTTACCAATTAAACTAATGATGTTATGGATATTATTCAAATAATTATTTAAATGATAATTATGTCTCTATAGTATGTATAAGCTAATATTTAACTAGAATAGAATTAGGGAACCCGCTTTAACATAATGAAAAGTAATTTACATTGAGAAATAGATTTCATGGGATGGTTATAGGAGATAACTAGGATGAATGGGGTTTCATGAAGGGATCCAAGTGATGAAAATTGCATCAAAAGATGAATATTATGGCTAAAATATACTATGAAGTTATAATTTTTTAATGTAATTAGTGATTTGTTTTGAGAACGATTGAGAGTCATTCGGTATCCCAACCAACATCCCCTAAAAATATTAAATAATATTTCGAAGAGGATGAACAAGGTACCATTTTTCTGCACTAGAAATGAGTTTAAAGAAAAAATATGAGAATAAAAAAAGATCAAGAAGCATAAAAATAAAAGAACAAGTCAACATAAAACAAATCAAAGTTGATGAAAATATTGAACTCTACCTTCCCATAGATATACAATAAATATCATCAGTAGATACACATAGAAAAAGAACCCTTTATCTGCTCTCAACCCTTGTCAACAAATGAGTAGTATCATTGGATATAGGGTTAATTTGAACATTGCCAATGAGTAAAATAACAAGCATCATGTATGATATAGACAGATATATTATACCCCCATTTCATTAGTAGATAAGATCACAATAATTATGAGTAGTGAATGATATGTCTTGGGATATCTACACTATAATATTCATGAGTGCAGTGACATATTTCATGACAAAAAATAGTGGATTCCTATTTTTTATCAAGATACTACTTATGAGTTGGTATTAAAAACCAATCACACATTGGTAGTCAATAAAAAAATGGACCAAAAATCGTTACATAAATAACATAACATAAAAAATCATAAACAGTAGATAATAAAAAATGGACAATTAAAAATAGTTTAAGAAGAAATAAAAAATGAAATAAAAAATATATAAATAAAATTAGAAGGCCTTCCTCATAAGGATGATGTAAATCAGATACCCTCTTCAAATGTCCGAAAAGATGTTTGGATGTAGTTGAGTGGAGTGATTCGTCCTTTGATTCACTATGGAGGAGCACCAATAGTGGGTTACATCTGAGGAAATTTCTATATCATGATAGCTTCGTAAATGGTTAGGG
This sequence comes from Viscum album, assembly GCA_963277665.1. Classification (NCBI taxonomy): domain Eukaryota; kingdom Viridiplantae; phylum Streptophyta; class Magnoliopsida; order Santalales; family Viscaceae; genus Viscum; species Viscum album. The sequence goes on along the minus strand of OY728143.1, from coordinate 1,510,850,194 downwards.
GTTTTATAATATGTTGGGAGACATCTAGTACATCTTACAAATAAGTGTTGAAAATTAGTCCTTTTATGAGTGATTATAATAGAATCCCTAATTAATATACATGTTATCAATTCTTTTTAGCGCTATCAATGTCAAATATTTATCATTGCTAAAAATGTGATGATAAGAACAATATTTATCTGGGCTAATATCGGTGTCTTGATGAATGTTCATTTTATCAGTGCTTTATTTACCACTGATAAATCCTCATCTTTATCAGCGTAGAAAATGCACTGATAAAGATTCATTTACCGGTCCTTATTAATGAAGTGCTATTAAAGGATTCAAAATTATAAATATATAAAAATTTAAAAAATTATCAATACTTTATAAATATTCATAGATATCAATATAGAAAAATATTCCATTTTAAATATATTTATAATAAAATTAAAATTATTAATTTTTTGTTACTGAAATATTCATAAATAATAATATTTATATCATTATATATATTTATATAATTATACATATATATATTTAATAAATATACATAAATATAAATATGTTAAATATATCCATTATTTAGGTAAATTTATTATTCATTTAATAATTATTTTAATATACATAATTATTTCTTTATAATTTGAAAAATACTTTTAAAAAATATTTATTTATTTATAATTATAAATATATAATCATATAAATATATCGACTGTACATTTGTAAATATATTTTTTTATAAATATTTTTATAAAATTTATTTTTAGCATTATTAATGAATATTTAATTTTTAGTGCATGTATATATGTAACAAATGTGTGAAATTGAACAAATTATGAATATAACAACACATTAACAACATTAAAGAAATGGATATGTTTTGAGTGTGTTCATATTTTTAACAAATATTCATTAATTACATGTATGTGAAATCAATATAACGCACATTTGATCTATATTAAATTGAAAAATCAAACAAATTTCAATTATATGTCGAATATTATGAAAATAGTATATATTTTCAATTCATATTAATTATTAATTATACACCATTATTCAATAAATATATGACTATTTAACTGTATGTGACTAAATATTTTTTAATATATAAATCATATGAATATAAATTTAAATATATCTATATACTTAATATATATAATTTAACAAAAATAATTATAATAATTATCTAATTAAAAAGATTTATAATATTCATTCATGTATAATAAATCAATAAATTTTTATGAATTTATTAATTAGAAAAATTTTCAGTAAACGCAATTTTTAATTAATTTAATTAAATAATTTTTTTCAGTGTTAAAAATTTACTGACGAATGAAATATTTATCGACACTTATCCTAAAATCATTGAATTAGTGTACACTTTATCAGTGCTAAAACGTATGCACTCATAATGTACACCCTTTATCAATGATAAAAATAAAGTGTTGATAAAGGATACCATTTATCAATGTAAAAAATCAATCATTACTACAGGTTTCCTTTTTCAGTTCTAAAATAAATTAACTGATAAAATTGTAAATCTTTTAGTGCGTTCTTTAATATGGATAAATATTCCATTTACCAGCATCTTCTTATATAGCTTATAAATAACATTATGGTTAAAGGATAGTATTATTGTAGTCATAGGGAATGACATGTGCAGAAAATGTTCATGCCAGTGTGAGTATTAAATTACCTAGTACAACACTCCTAAAATACAAATCATGAAGTAAAAAAGTGTAGTAATCTTAATAAAAGATATGAAATAATTATATATCAAAAACATCCAAATATAATCAAGAATTACCCCATACCACCAGTTGGGCATAACCAGCAACCATCCATTGGACATTCCTCAATGGATCACTTGTTCCGAGAGAACACAGTCCTTGAGAACTGGTATCATCATGAACACCTAATGAAGATATCTAAATCATTGAGGCCAAACAATGAAATCACAATGGGCTGAGAAGACCCTTGTACACATATAGGGTTTCATGCTTAGAAACACTGGTTGAATCCACAAACCTAATCAGGATCAACCAACTATATAGGGATCATACTCAAACGATACCAAAAACCCTATTGATAGAGATTTCTATATAGAGGATCAAAACCACAATCATATAAGTCACATATATTCCAAAAAACCCACATTTAGAAAACATATGTTATACGATTACACATAAGTCTCATAGAGGAGCAAAAAAACACTATCTGAGACCTGACCACTAGAGGGAATCACAATCTGGTGAGGTCGATGTAATTCTACACTAAACGCTCTAGGGAAATGGACCAAGGTATCACAATCAACAATGTATGTTACAAACTATATAAATATTGAGATACAATTACTCATGAAGGGGGTTCGTGGAATGAATTAGGGGTACACAATCCTATGGTTTGTAGATATTATATGACACCCTTCCCATGTCTACTAGTGATGTACAGTTACGTTAGCCTCCATTCATACTATCTTGTCTATAGGTGGGTATTTCTATGTACAAATTTGCATTCATGTATCTGAGAATATGGAAAGCCTCAATTTGGGTACATTTTTTTGTGTCCATTAACTATCTAAAGAACAAATTTATCCAACACAGAGGGGACAAAATACATGTGATAGGTGTCACATGTTGCATGATCCTTACCTTCATCCAGAAACCTAGGTTTCCATAGAGAGGTCCCCACATGATGTTTAATCCTAAAATACATGTTTTATTTCTCTATATTTTCAAGATATATTGAGATATATTCCACACCATGTTTTTTTCTAGAGCAATCACCATTACTGAAACCATTAGATTCAGGTTTTTCATAACATTTCAACAATCAATCAATGAAAATTTTGACTTAATTCCTGTTATAAATATATAGATTCCAAAAAGTGGTCAAGGGATGATAGAGGTTTCGGCATGCCAAAGCGAAGACATATTATGAAACGGTGATCCATTATAGGGGTCCCGAAAGGGCCGCGTGAAAAATTCTCAGTTGGGCTCAAATAAATCTCTCCAATGTGGAAAACCGTGAGATGCGAGGATTTTTTTCACACAGGTGCGTAAATTTCCATTCTCCTGACCACAGGCGCGGAACTTTGCGCACGAACACCCCCCCCCCATGGTGGAACATTCACGCTATAAACCCTAGGTGCGTAAATTTGTGTGCAGTCGCCCACGCGCGGTGGAACATTCGCACTACCAACCTGGGTGTGCAATATTTCATGAGTACCAGTTTCATTACTGATCTAACGACCCCAAGAGCCTATAAATAGAAGGGAACCCCTTCAACATCTAGTGGCTGAAGGATCTAAACTGTATCAACTGCTTGAAATCCCCCACTTCGGTGCACAAAATATGGATTTCATGTACGGGATTTTTTGTGACAGGTTTCCCAAAGGTCTACCTTCGTGTGAGACCACTCGAGCATAACCATCTTCTAAATCCCTTTGAGGCCCATCCCCTTTCTCAATCCCTTTGAATTGCGCGCAATACATTCTGATTGCGCACAATCACTTCTGATTGCGTTCAATCTATTTCCTTGCACACAATCCTTTCAAATTGCATGAAACCATTATTTCTTGCATTCCATCTCTTCCAATATCACCCCTTGCATGACAAAACTCTCTAATTGCATGCCGACCCGGTCATTTCAACACAAGTGTCTCAGTTTCATGTCAACCCAACTTTTTTCACGCAACTGTTTCATTTTCCATGACATACTTCTTTCTTAGGTGCACGTGTTCGATGAATCTATTCCAGACATAATTTTTGGGTTCCTCTCATGCCCAAAACATCTAAAACACACAATATTCTCTTGTACGACCTCTAAGGAACATATGAAGAAAAATTAATGTTTTTTAGGCGGTGTTTCACATTATGTTGCTTCTCCTAATGCACTTTAATGTAACCCAGGCACACTATAGGCTATTTCTTCTGTGCATAGCCACACAAATGTGGACCCCCAGTGGGATCTCCTCTCAACACCCACCAACCATGGTATAACAAATTACTTCCCTCCCTCTTGGGCGGGATGGTAGCAGTTATGTATGTCATAGGGGTGCGGAGTGAACCCGCTTCATTCGAGCTATAGGATGTTAGATTACCAAGCCTATATATTCATCACTCCCACTAGTCTCCATGGGAGTGAGATCATTCCTCACATGGAATGAGATCCTCTTTATCAGAGCAGCGTCTGTCTGTGGGGATCGGGAAACCACCATGGTGTAAGCCCCTATCATTTCTTTTAGAAGGTATAATCCCTGATCCTCCCCTCTTCCTAGGTACCAAATCACCCTCCCACTGGGCTTTTTCGCCATATGGGCATCCATCCTTGAGTAAGTCCCAATCTCTGTCACCTTGAGATGCTAACTAGGTTTAAGCCCAGATTTCTTATTTGGGATGCTAACAAGGCACAAGACCGTGTTTCCTCTTTGGGATGCTAACCGCGCGTAGGCCCCGATTCCACCTCCCACAGATGCACCTTTCATGATGTGATCATTAGGTCTTTTTTTTCTCTTGTTTCTCACACCGAGCATGACTCACTTGGTCTTAGAGGAAACATCGACCATGACATCCTCTCTAGGCATCCTAGAGCATATGTCCAACACAACCCTTATGTACTACAAATAATTTGATCATTTCCAAGGAAAGGTACATACGAATCCTCCCTAAGGTTCATGCCCAACACCAATTGGTCACTCTGACCCCCTTCACGTCGGTTTTCCCAACCCCATTCTGAACTATGTGGACATTGATCCTTTCCAAGGTAAGGTATGTAGGAAGCTTCCCTGAGGTTCAAGCCCACCACCCATTGGTCCCTGCCCCCTTCATGTCAGTTCACCAATACCTTGGGCTGCCTCTGAGCATAGTCCCAAAATTACCCCATGTCCCGAACTATGTAGACATTAATCCCTTCCATGTTAAGGTACCTAGGAAGCCTCCCTGATGTTCATCCCAAACAACCCACTGAACCTGACTTCCTCACGTCGGTTCACCACCGTCCTTCATGGTGTTAAACTATATTCACACGTAAGAAGAAATAAGTCGTTGCACCCTATCAAGTGGAAATTCATTGTGACCCTATCTAGTGGTAAGCTGTTGGGACCGCATTTAGTAGTAAGCCATTGTCAATACCATTCAATAGTAATTTGTTGTCAAGTGAACTATGAGGGCTTGGATTCCCTACCACAGGGATACATTGGAGGTCTCTTCAAGACTGAAGCCCAACATCACGGTCATCCTCACGTCAACTCCATCTCATTCAACACCAACTTCATATAACCCTCCATAATCCATTTTAGTTTTTACCTGGGCCGCCACATCCCATTTGAACCATTCCACCCCATTCCCATTCACATTAGCAGTGATCTGGTTGTTAGCCACATGTTACCCCAACATCGGTGTACCCTCCAGGGGTTACACTCATCTGATCCACTCTAGTCAGTGCTTTTATTAGTTCGATCTGTCTCCAATAGAAGTTAAACCTATGAAATACCCTATGATAAACATGGGAATCTGAGGAAAACCTCCTGTACATGCCCATGGCATAAAATTCCACACATTCGATATGGGATGCCTTTGGCATCCGCTCCCTCCATAATCCCTATAATAATGGTATTAAACCTAGACACGCCGGTGTCCCTGTGTCCAGACACACCTGGGATGTACAACGTGACTACTCCCCTGACTAAAGGTTACTACCCTGATTAGACCCTTTGGAATGTCCCAACAGAAGCAGTGTAATTAACTAGAGTCCATAAATATCTGTCACTAGGAAGAGCTTCGTGAAAATCATCTTCAATCTGTAAGGGATACCTTGACTGGGTGAGGATTTATAAGGAGGAATCCATGGAAGAAAGAACCGACATCCCAACATCTTGTTTCGATCAAGGATAAAACGTCCCTCAACATGTATTGTTGTTTCCCACCTTGAAAATTATGAATGTAGGGAAAACAACAGTGTCTCCATCCTCCAACAAGACGGACACACAGGCCCCGACAAAAGAGTTGGAAACAGAAATGGTGAACCTGTTGAGAATATCTTCTTCTAAATATAGAGATTAGTAGTCTTCGACACATTTGTGGATTATCAGGTCACCGGATCCAGATATATGGTACCGGGGCTCTCCATGAAAATAGAGGGCTTGGCGTGAAACTCACCAGAAGTTGGGGGGTAGTAGAAAGGTGGTACATCCTGATCTACGATGTTGTCAGCGTGGATCCCACTTACCTGTCATGGATGGAGGAATGAAACTGGGGCACTAGTCATCAATTCCCTTTTTTCATTCAGCAATAATGAGTAAATCTTCTTACTTTTAAGACCCAATAAACTGTATACAGAGCTTGATCACCACTTTCCCACAAATGCATGTTCATGGGAAGTACCAGCACATCAGTCCCACAAAGTTCCACCTCTTCTGCGATGGTCTCATCCTCCATAATCGATGGGCGCCTCCACCCAATCTCTTCCTCAAAGATCATCCAACGAAGTGTGATCAATGACCTCATGGGCCGATATGGGGAGAAGGGTTTTATCCAAACTCTGGACATGGCCCACCTAGATTTTATAGGCATCTATACCTTGTTGTCAACACCCACCCCAAGGGCCACGTAGGGCGACACTCTTCCCCACTCCCACATATCACCATTTTGGGAGAATGTCCCTGGAATGTGTCGATTACTCATTTCCCTACGCAGGCGAGGTATGGGATATCTGGGTCAGCCCAACCAGTTTCCCATTTTAGGGGCTCCCCACAGGAACTCCCACTAGGCCACGTCAGAGCTACCACCCTCTCTTACTAGCCGAGGAGTAGGTAAACCATGTACCATCCCCACTGGCTCTGGTGTGTCTAACCCGACGCTAGCGTCAGACACATGCCAAAGTGGGCGTCCACCAAGGGGCATCAATGTAACAAGATAATGTTTCCTGAATCACCACAGAAACATATCACTTAATCATTGTGTATGATGACCATGGAAATTCATATGCCTAACCTAGATCAAGGCACCAATCGCCCGATGGGTAGTCTGGGTAAACTCTCTTGGTCACTGGCATAATCAGTGGCCACCGTGGACTAACCTGCAATGATTTCACCCTATACGAAGGTTCTCCCTATACCAGTACCATAGAGAATGCAGGCCTTCCCCAATTCTTAGATCATCTTGGAGGTCATCCCTGTTCCACTATCATTCATAATGAGGATCCTCCCCACGGTGGTGACGATTAGTACATATGTCTCTCTCATTCCCACTATATTAGATATGGAGTCATTCCTCTCTCCACAGACCATTGGATTGGGGAAGTTGTTCATCTGGTCACTCCTTAATGTGGTGACCCTCCTCGTGTCCTTGTAGCAACTGGCGAAGGTCCTCCTCAACCCAACAATCAGAGAAGTGAGGGAGGACTTTACTTCACCAGTGCTTAGCACAGAGTTCCTACCCAAGTTCCGCAAGACCAGTACAAGGACCATCTTCATTCTGATGTCACTAGGGGAAACAAGCATGGAGGTCCTCCCCATGCTCCTACCAGCACTAGCGGATGTCTTACATACACCGAAACTACCCATGGAAGTCCATCCCATGTCCTCGTTGATATTTTTCCTCATGCTCTGTGCACCCTGGCTTGTTTAGGTAAAAATCATCTTTTCCCCAGCAATAGTACATTCGAAGGTCCTCCTCTTGTTTGAAATCTTCCCTGTCCAGAAGATCCGTCTAGGGGTAGGAAGGCGGGTCATCTCCGCCATAAGAAGGATTCAGGGATGGTCCGAATAGAGATTAAACTAGTCCACTTCTCAAACTCTGAAGCAGAATAAAACACTACACTGGAACCCTCCCCTCACTCATCTGAGTCAAGGTATGGGGCTTGAATAAGGAGCATCAGCCTGGTAGTCCTAGAATGTGAGTTCCATCAGATTCCCGCCTCCACCCACAAGTATATCCATTAGGATGAAAATATGGAAACCTCATAGTTTACAGTCGAACAATCACCACCGTCTACACTAGATGCACTCTCTACCTCAACTAGAGATTATGGGGAGAGATTCTGGAGACCAATGGTAGGAGAGAAAAATCATGGCCTATCACTAGTATCCATAGCCACTATACTAGGAACTACAGACTTCCACCCATCCTACCGCTATATGGTATCTATGTTGCCACACTCTTTGGAGGAAAACCCGAGATATGGCGGTTGGTCAGATCGCTCATTATACACTCCACCGGCCAGAATATGGTCCCATCGGCCCGATTCAGTAAAGCTACCAGTTCCTCAGCCGCCTTCGATTGATTAGTGGGGTAATGAAGGGCCAGACCGTGAATCTATGCTAATGTGCTTATGGAATATCCTCACAACAGAACACTTCCCTGAATTGTTTTGGCCTCTGGCGGCACCGAATTTCTGCGTACTAGAATCCCTCACCCCAGATAATGTTTAATGTTTCCCTCAAACCCTTTGGGATATTCACTTTTTCATTCGTTATTAGTGAGTGGTTTATCCGAGGATCCAAGCGCAGTTTGATGAAATTAGCGAGAAATGTCGTCATGCTGATTTGGTCGCTCTCCTTGTGGCTAGCGCCCCAAGTCACCAGACTGCCGTAAGGACCTCCAACTGCAAAGCATTCAGAGATTCAAGGTACTCAACATTATTATCAAGGAGGCTTCCCCCCACATGCAAATCAATGGATGGGGGTAGTATACTGCCCTCCTATTCAGTCATATCTGACTTCAGTCTGACTCGCTGGCCGATATTGAGGTCATGCCCATAGGAAGTGTCACGGTCAATATGGCCGACATATTGGATGAGGGTAATGATTTGGAGCTTCTTGATGGGATCTTACCCCCATAGGGTATACCACAACTACTGGATCCATTGGGAAGAGTTACTCGCTATCAAATGAATCTACTAGGTATCCATGCACCCACTAAGGAATTGGTTCTCAGTAGAAATCTCAGTAAGGGTAATGACCACCTCAGATCCTCCAAACACTGCGGCCCGTCCACCTCTATGTAGAAGATGGAGGAGGACCCGGAGAATTCTGCATCACTACAACAATATGGAAAAAAATTCTGGTCAATGACCTCCTGAATGAAAATGTTGTGAACCAACGTCCAGATTATAGGTATTTGTGACCAGTACATCAGGGGAAGGAACAATTTCTCCTCGGTGAGCTGTCTCCTGTTGACCCGGACCATCCTACCCCCGCAGAGAGGGTTGGTGGTATATCTTATAGCAAGAGGGTGAGTAATGTCCCTCCAAACCATTCGGAATGACGTGGTAATCTGTGGAACCAAGCTCGGGTTCCCCCATCTTCCCTGCAGGTTGCTCCAGCAGCTACTCCACGACCCACTGAGTTGCATTATCATTATGAAGAACCCATAAATGCACTTGTGGTTAGATATCCTCTTCAAGACAGGGACCCACACCCAGATGATCCTATGGAAGCACTCATTAAAAGCCTTAAGGCATTGGAAACGTGATAGGTGACCCTCCCACCTGATGGAAAGCGATATCCAGCATGGGTGGATGATATGCCGACACCGCCTGGTTTTGTGAATCCAACATTATCACTCCTTTAATGGGACAAGGGACCTACCACAACACATGGCCCAATTTACCTCAAGGTGTGTCCCCTTGTAGGGAATTCTAGTGTAGCAAGAAGCCGCCATGCACTGATGTTTTGTACGTACATTGGAAGGGAATGCATTTTTTGAGTATAGCATGGTCCCCATCGGATCAGTAACCAGCTGGGAGGACCTCTGTAGGCAGTTCCTCTACTAGTTCAACACCATGAAACAAAAAATTAGCCTCGTGGACCACTTCAAGTGATAGAAGAGGCCGGATAACCACGTTACATACATTGACACCATGTGGAAATGACTCACATATTCCCTTGACATGCCACTGACTCAGGAGAAATTACTGACGATGTGTGTAGGGAACTTCAAGATGGAACCGGTTCCCTCTCTGATCACCCAAAACTATCCTTGATGATTTTGGGACTTCTCTGATAAGGCCCGGCGCCTGGAGGAAGCCCTACAACAGGCTATCCAGGCATGTCTATTGCCTCATATAATTCCCACAAATAGGGCTACCATAACCGGGCCCAACACAGTGGCCCAAATAGAGGCCCCCAGACATATAGAACTATTACAGGTGGAGAAAACTCCACAACCTCATGGAGGCCCTCCACCAGAGGCACATCCTCTAGACCAACAGCGGCCTCCTCAAAATTGACAGAAGCTCTCGCGTAATGTGCCGCCTCTACCTATGCAGGACAATCAGTCCCCACCTCCTCGACAGGCTCCTACGGACCCTCGTCAGGGTGAATCTCCAAGGGCACCCATTCTAGATAGAAGAAACTGGACATACTCATTCCGGGAGAATCTAGTTCCTGACAATTTCCATAGTGCCATGGAACCAGGGATTGTGCCTTTTCTTAAGTGTAGATGGCCAGAAGAGGAAAACATCACTGATTTCCCCAAATAATTTCCCTATCATTGGATATTTGGGCACACTCTAATGTAGTGTTATGTGTTCAAAAAATGGATCTGATACAAAGTCGATAACATCATAGTCAGGTTGAGCCCGACCCCAGCATAAGTGGCATGTGTCGTCGTAAGTCCAAACAGCAGCAGTGATATCGAGATCGAGTGGCAGCAGGTTTCTAACCACGAGTCCCAGAAGTATGATGACTGGATGGATCGCAAGATGGTTTCCTATTCCCATGGTATCATCCATGCATGCCTGAATCGACCAGATCCTTCATAAGACACAACTAATACTTTTACATCATCGCCTCAACCATCCCCTTCCCAGAAGAGCAAGTATCGGAGAATCAAGGGAAAGCAACACGTCACACCAACATCATCGTTGTCTCGTACTCTCATCGACTTCATTCCACTAGATATGGGGATTCCGTCCAGAAACTACCCAATAGAGGATGAATCTTTGAGTTACAGTCAAGGGTACACATCGCATAACACTGTGGAGCAGGTAAACCCCTACATGACACCCAATGGAGGGGAGCACTAGGCAGATCTCCCCAATGTCCCCAGCAGATGCCAACATCTATGAAGCAACGACCATATGGGTCATTGAGGCACATCAGATGAAACTTCAAGCCATGCCTTGCATGCCACTGAGACCAGATAGTAGGCCCAGTGTAGAGGCCAGCATACGCAGCCTCCTCATTCGTGGTCATCAGGCCAGCCTCCACCACCATTTGTGTTAATGGACCAAGCAGAGCCATCTAGGCCTCTTCTTGAATTGACACACACTACCTCGAACCAAGTCCCAGTTTTTTATCACCAGTACGATAGGTAACCCACATTCTTTGAATAGTGAGCAATGGAGTATTCCCAGCACAAGTCAACTACCGGTCCAGTCGGTAGAGGCAACCATACCTTCTGTCATAGAGTGACCTCCTACAAGAATAATTTCACACTTGAAATGGATGTATGATGTTATTAATCATCTTTCCAGTATTCCAACAAGTATTTTAATCCTTGAGGCCCTTCACTTATTGTTCGATATGTGAGAGACCCTCACCAATGCTTTAAGAAGCCCCCTCCAGTTTGATACGGAACTAGAAACTGCATAAAACATTCATGATGAAGAGGACGAGAATCATTAATTATAGTCCATTATGTCATTCTATAGAGAAGATGAATTATCTCTCGTAAATGGGCGCATTCACCAACTGAACATCACCAGAAAATATAATGGTGTAGAGGTTCGTCGTTGTCTTGTTGACACAGGCTCTGGGATTAACCTTATCCCAGCACGAACACTGCGTAAATTAGGATTGTCTGAAGATGAATTGACTCCCTCTGACATAAAAACCCAGGGATACAATAGGATAGAGGATACCCCGGCTAGAAAGATCTGTTTGAAGACCCAGTTCGGTAGTGTAGTTTCCATCACTGAGTTTATGGTAGTCTCCTATGACAACGCATACAATGCATTGACGGGCAGAACATGTCTCCACTTCCACACGGATGTTCCATCATTGTATCAGTAGTGCCACAAGTTCTCCCTCAATGGTCAATTAGGAATGCTCTAAGGTTACACGTCTCCTTTTTCCTCTTTTGAAGACCGCTACCTGAATTCCAACTATTATATGTGTAACGTTAGTAGATTCAAACTAATGAGGTCGATCATGTCGCGGTTGCAACAGACCCCTAGGCTAGTTTGGATGACGCCCATGTCTTCCTGATCCATCGATTGGTGTCCATGACCCCCAATTTGGGGCAATTTTTTTTTGTCTCTGGTACAAGGGGGAAGAATATTATTAGGCCCAATAGAGGCTGGGTGATAACTTTGTATTCATATACAAATCAATCTTTGGTGATGCTTTAGCCCCCAACTCCTATAAGGTATCAAGATATCAACCCCACGGAAAAGAAAATAAGTCGTTATTTCTTGTTTCATCAGTCTCGAATCAATCAGCTCAAGCCGACTCACCACTATTTATTTGATATAATCTAGTGTGTCCCCTTTGGATGATGACCAGATGATATCAGATCAAATTCGTTAATAGTTTTGGTTTCAGTAGCACTAGAATCTCGTAATCCAGTGACCACTGCCGCTCAGGCTAGTACCTGCCTCTCTTCGGGGTCTGTCGACTCAGAGAAATCTCCTCCCAGTGGGGATCTCTCCTCTATAAGTAAATAGTAGGATTTGGAGGACACTCCCCTGCCATTTATGAGGAAGTTTCCACCATGGTCGATGAACTGGTTCAGGTGAACCTCAGTAGCAAGGCAGACCCAATACCCACGTTGATTAGTGCCTCCATTCCGCTCGAGGACCAGAAGTAGTAAATAGACATCCTGAAACAAAAATGTGATGTATTCACCTATAGTTATGAAGAGATTATAGGACTAGAACCTCAGGTTTCCGTCCAATGCCTCAGTCTCCTTATAAATCATCACATGTTCATGCAGCCTCCCAGAAAGATGCACCCTTCTCACGGTGCCATGGTACAGGTAGAAGTTGATAAACTCATCAGGGAAAATTTCATCAAGGAGGTCCAGTACCCCAAACGGCTATCTAAAATTGTTCCAATCTGTAAAAAGAATAGGCAGATCAGAGCCTACATAAAAGTTTTGGATATTAAACATCATTTTCCAATGGATAACTTTCCCCTTCAAATGAAAAAATCGTAGATTGATGCTACAACTGGGTTCTAAGACCTCTCCTTTATGGATGGTTACTCTGGATAGAACCATATCTGAATGGCCCCTGAAGATGAGGAGTCCATAGCATTTAGGGACCCACACGGGACATTCTATTACAAAGAAATTCCCTTCGTCTTAATGAATCAAGGTTCCACTTATCAGCAGGCGATGCATTGCATATTGAAGCTAATCCTCAGGACATTTGAGGATTTCTATGTAGTCAATCTGGTGGTCAAATCTCGCTAGCTCCAGTACAATCTCATGGACCATGAGAAAGTGTTCAGCTTCCTCCGTTATCTCCACCTAAAGATGAACCAATTGAAATGTGCCTTTGGGGTCTCCTCTAAGATGTTCTTCAGCTTTTTTCTTCGTTACCTGGGTATCGAGATTTACCTTGAGAAAATCAAGGCCATTATCCAGATGTCTCCCCCAAGCAGTATTCAAGAGCATTGAGGTTTTCAAGGTCACTTATACTATATAAACTTATTCATTGTGAATCTGGCTAGAATGTTTAAGCCCATCTCCAGGCCCATGAAGAAAGGCTCCACTTACGAAAGGGATGAGTATTGACATACTGCGTTCGGGGAAATCAAGCAGTATCTGCTCCAGCCTCCAGTCCTGAGGCCACCCATCTTTGGAAAACCTATAGTCACTTATGTGACTGCCCTAGAATTTTCTATTGGTTCCCTTCTAGCCCAGAGGAACAATGAGGGGACGTTGAACATACTTTAATACCTCATATGCATTCTCCTTGATACGGATACCAGATACTCCCCCATCGAAAAGAGCTACCTTTTGCTTGTATTCATAGTATAGAAGTTGCGACATTGCCTGCAACACCATGAGGTAGAGTTGTTGTCCCAGGTAGACCAAATAATGTACATTATAAACCACCCCATGTTGATAGGCCATCTAGATTGGTGGGCATTGATTCTTTTTTAGTTCAATATCATGTTTGTCCCTTAGAAAGATATTATGGGGAAAGAATTGGAAGACTTCCTTATTGCCCACCCGGCACCTGCTGACTTGTATTTGGATCACGATTTACACAATGAGGTGATCCTCTAGGTAGACCTAGCCATACCATACTGAAAGATTCACTTCGATGGTGCTTCGCAAAACTAAACTAATAGGAGGCCCAATGATCCTATACTAAAAAAAGTGGGCTTGAGTATCATCTTTATTACCCTGGAACCAGCCATTCTGTCATACTCATTAATATTTTTAGAAGGTTGCACCAAAAATGAGGTGTAGTATCAGGCTCTTATCACTACCCTCGAGCTGGATCTCAAGATTGATATGCCCCATTTGCATGTGAAAGGGGATTTTGAACTAGTCATCAAGAAGATCAATGGTGACTACATCTTCAAAATGATGGAGGTTGTACCATTGTTGGAACACACTCTCAAAAAATGGCCAAGTTCCCATCTAATTTGGAAGTCACTCAGCTCCCTCTATCTCTGAATAGTCATGAAGAAGCCATGGCCGGCCTGGATGCGTCACATACAGAACCCAAACAGGATGATTTTAATATCCACGTGTATCATCGGAGAGTCATTGATCTCTTCAATATAGGTGATGACGATGACATGTAGGTGAGCCATCAAATTGCCAGATCCTTTACATTAGGACCCCCCAGATGTAGTGGGTGATGTGACTATCGATTGGAGAGCTCCCTTTGTCGAGTATCTCCATAATGGTTACATGACGGATGATCGGGCCAAGCACAAGTGAAGCTAATGATGCACATTTCATTTCACCCTCGAGGACGGCCTTGTCCATGAGAGGATCCTTTACAAGTGCGGGTCTAATGGTATTATCCTCTGTTTCATCCAAGGAATCTAGAATTCTCACATCATGTAGGAGGTTCATGACAGTTCTTACAGTGCCCACCAGACAGAGGTGAAGGTGTCCGATCAGATCTGTAGACTGGGGTAATTTTGGCCCTCCATGATCCGTTCCTGCATCGAGTTTTCCAAAATGTGTCATGTTTGTCATGTTCATGCAATCTTCGTGCATCAGCCACTTGAGCCTCTATACACTACCAAGTAATCTTTTCCATTCTCTGTCTGGGTACTAGATATCGTGGGACCATATCTACCAGTGACAACTCGCCAATGTCAGTTCATCCTAACAGCTATAGATTTCTTCTCCACGTGGGTGGAGGTAGTTTCACTCAAGGAGGCCGATGACCATTCCTTCGTTGACTTCCTGATCTCCAATTTCATCTACTGATTTTAGAGTCCCTCAATATGTTCTCACCGATAATGGAACCAACATCTGAGTATCTGAGTTGAACAAATTGTACACCAAGTACAACATCCCTTATAATCATCCCTCCTGCTACAATTCAAAATAAAATGGGCAGATCGAGGCATTCCACGAGATCCTATCTAATATTCTGTAGAAAATGGTCGATTAAAAAAATAAGAGTTTTCCATACAAGCTCTCCAACTCCCTCTGGGATTATTGGACGGTGATTCGTAATTCCACACAAGAGACACCATATTCCCTAGTATATGGAAAAGAATCCATCTTGCCTATCAAGATTCATTTTCATTCATTACGCACAATTGTCTATGACCTGTAGGCGCCAGATAAAGTATCTGAAATTATCCTGTCCGAGTTAGAAGAACTTGATAAAAATAGGATTTTTTCCAAGAACAACCTGGAACAACCTCAGAATAAGATAGCTAGAGGCTTCAATAAGAGGGTTCACCTCCACTCTCTCCTGCATGGTGATTTATTCCAAAGCATTGAGGATAGTAATGATTCATAGAGGGAAGCCACCAAAATGGGATCCCAAATGGGAAGGACTTTTTGTAATTTGCAAGGATTAACCCAGTGGTGCATACTCCCTGGTAACTAGGTATGGTGAGCATATAACTCCTCCCACCAATACCATGTTCCTCAAGAAATAATTTTCTTGAGTCATAGGGCCCCACATGACCATAAAACTTATGGTCCTGTTTGACCATAAACTAGACTATCCTGCATGACCCTAAAATGTATGAGGGTCCTGCATAACCCAAAACAACATTATAGTCCTGCACGACATTAAACTGGACAGTCTCGTATGATCCTAAACTGGATGAGGTTCCCACATGACCCTAAATTGCCTGATGGTCCTGCATGACACTAAATTGCCATGTACTGCATGACCCTAAACAACTTGGTCCTGCATGACCCAAAACGGTCCGGTCCTGCATGACCCTAAACTACATCTTCTCGCACGACGCTAAACAATTCATCGTCTTTCATGACGTTAAACTTTTCATTGTCCTACAGGACCTTAATCATTATGGATCTTCTTGAACTACGTAAGGCCTGATACCTTTCAATATGAGATATTTACGAATGATCAGACACTCGGCCCCAAGTCTATCCCTCAGACTCCTCTCCTACTATCCCCATGGGTATAGTTCTCTCAGAGGGTCCATGCATGGTATAGTTTTGGATTCATTATCCCCACTAATGTCAAGATTACCAAAGTCACACCATGTGCCCCTCCCCATTCTTCTATCCTCCCATTTCCTCATCACATGACATTAAACTACATATCCTTCAAGCACAACGTAAGGATTGATTCCCATCCTTATGGGATACTTAGGAACGCCTGTACATTTTTTCTATTGGTCCAGCCCCGAAGTACATAATTACCCCTTGGGTCAAGACATATTGTGTGGTGTCAAATTTTTCCTCAATTCATGAGAATTTCATCATAGCCCCACCAAGCATTTCACTCCTCGGAGAATTCCACGTATTTCACCGTCCTGCTTGTCGTTGGAATGCACAGGTGAACATTGGCTTCACTCACACTCTTTCTTCGGGACATCATCATATTTCATGTCCAAAAGGGCCTCAAATGGAATTGATGCTCGACCCATGGTCCCTACTACCATTTAAATACAATGTATTTGAGTATTTCGAACAAAAAATTGACCTGAGCCCCATGTCACGAATATATTCAGTGGGCAATCCACGTTTGTTGTTCCCATTCTGGATCACACGATATGGATGTTGTGTTTAGTGTATGATAAAAAACTATCTATTTTAATTATTTCCACTCCCATAGGTACCAATTATATACTATATTGGCTCGTTCTATCCCAATATATCTTTAAGTCGTGGTCCCCCTCGAGTGAAACCAGCTGTCTGACCCTTATGAGATGGGGAGAGCCTAATCCTACTCTTTGTTTCCCACACAGAGCATTGCTCATGTGGGCTTTAGATCTATGATGAGGAAATGCCTACATGAAACATCATATGGCTTTATTTGACTGGGGCTCCCAGTCATAGGTCCCTTGACCCCCTGTCCTAGGTTCCCATTTAGGATTGTGTGGTACGTTGTGGACTCACATCATCATTTATGTCGAGCTATTTCTCTACACCACACATATCCCCTTGGGACATCATCCCTTCATTTATGGTTCAAATCATGAGTACAGTCTCATCCATGCATTACAAGTCCCATAATATGGGCTTTCATGACCCTCCATATCCAATTATACCCCCGAATTGGATGGATGCTCGACCCAAGGGCTGTCCTACCATTAGGGATAACATCCTAGAGTATTGCGGGAGAAAAATTGATACAAATCCTGTATTGAAAATATGGTCAATGGTCGACCCTCAATTGCCCCCCCCCTTCTGGTCACACAAGGGTGGATACTGTGTTACGAACCTGGTCAATAGTGGTCCTCTTTCATCGTCTCCATATTGTGGTCTTACATAGGCACAATGATTCAACATCTCTGACCCACACACATGACCTTAAAATTGGAATATACGACCAGAGTTCTATAAACATAAAGTAAGATCACCTTCATCCTCAATGCAAGATGTTTAACTATAAACTGGCCAAGTCTTTATTTCCATGGCCCGGCCTCAGTTCCCTTGGCCTTTTTGGGCCCCTCGCCCAAATTATCACATAGGGATGTACGATGTGGTGAAATATTATGTCTTCATTCACATCAGGTTGCTCGCTATGTCGTAAACATCCCCGAATAATGTTCTGTACCCCTAAATGCATCCTCACTACAAGATGTTAAACTGAAAACTGGTCAGGACTTTCCATCCATGGCCCGGACTTAGGCCCCATGGCCTTTTTGGGCGCCTCACCCAAATTCTCACATAGGATTGTATGGTTTGGTGCAATATTATGTTCCCTTTCACGTCGCGCTTCTCACCATGTCGTACAAATCCCCAAATAAGGTTCCTTACGCCTTCCTCCATCCTCACTACAAGACATTAAACTATAAGATGGACAAGAAATTATGTCCATTGTCCAGCCTTAGGTCCCTCATCCATTCCAGGCTCCTGAACCATAGTCTCAACTAGGATGGTATGGTGTGGTGCACAATTTTGTCTTCATTCACATAGGGTTACTCTCCATGTTGTACACAGACCATGTTGAGATACCTTGCCTCTGCTTTCCATCCTTGCTGCAAGTTGTTAAATTTCATGATATCATCACTAACTATGGGTGGCTTGATTCCCTTTTTCATGGGATACATATAATCTACCAGACATTTCATTTAGTGGCCCAGCAAAATCTCGTTGGGATCTCACTATTATTTCTACCCCTTGTCCAATGTCCTTCGATGAGAGCGATATATGGTGTGGTATGTGATTATGTCCTCATTCATGTAGGGTTTGTAAAAACCAAGCCATGAACTTATTTCTCATGATTGTTCTCCATCAATTTGTTCTATACTAATTTTTCAAATTGGATGTTCTCAAGTTGATCCACGTGACCCTCTACAGTGGTTAACCAATGTGCCTAAGTGTACTCTGGTTTATCACCCTAAGTGTCAGATTCTATGTGGAAATGCCTTCTCCCCTTTTCTAGGCTTCTTGTTCCCCATCTTTCAGGATTCCATAATCATTCATTCTTGAAGGGACCCCCATATGGTTTGGATGCTATGACTAAGGGCTCTCCTACCATTATGGTCCAACTTCCTTGAGGGTTTCAGAAAACAAATCGATAAAATCCCAGCATTGCTAATATGGTCATTAGTTAATGCTCATTTGTTGTTCCCATTTCAGTCAACATGATACGGATTCTATGTTTCATACACGGTCAACATTTATCCCCCATCATCACTCCATCCCCATCATGTCCAAATGGAATTTCTACACACTTTTCACTATCCCTCAATGCACATATACACGTTTGGAGGACAAAGCCTTGGTAAGGTAATAATTTTGGGCTCTGCATCGAATTCCCTTTTGCGTGCATTCCAGGTATTGAAAAAACATCTTCCTCCCTTATTTCACACACCGAGCATGACTCACGTGGGAATATGGGTTGGTTTGAGGTCTAAATTTACATAGAAGGATTCCGCTTCTCCTTGGACTGAGCTCTATTTCCTTAAAGTAAGATCTCTTTTAGAACTATGTGTGTCTTGATTCCCATTCTCATGGGATATGTAGGAACACCCAAATATCTCTCCATCATGTCTATCTCATGTTCAACCAATTTACTTCTTTTTTTTATGTCTTCTAGGATTTAAATCTTATAGGACTACGTGGCATGGCACATGTGGGATTATTCCCTCATTACCATCACGTTTGCAAAAACCACACCACATGAAACCCTTTATAGGAGTTATACCCCATTACATTCTATCCCACATGACATTAAACTGTATGTAGTCTCACATGACGTGAAAAGGCACCTTCAAGAACTGTGTGTGGGTTGATTCCCATACTCATGGGATATGTTGGAACACCTGGAATTCTCGTCTTCAGGTCCATCTTAATGGGGGCTAGCCTCTCTTGTCCCATACCCTTTGAACTTTTCAGGCCCATTGGCATGAGGTTTCCTCTTTAAAATTATGTGCGGTATGATGTGGACCTCATCACCATTCATTATGGGTATGCTTTATCATGCTAATCACATTCCCTATGGAACCTCATATCTTCCACATATGTCTAATCCATATGACATTAAACTATGCTGCCTAGTCCCACATGAATTTAAAATATTGTGTCTAAATTGCACGACTTTAAAATGCATGGTTGGTCCTATCACATGACCCAAAATAGTGAAAGTATTGTCCTGGCCACATGAATAAAAATGGAACTGCACCATGATATCATCATTCAAGGGGGAATCATGTTTGGTATCGGTCACACACCATAAATTTTTTTAATTTTTTATATGGATTGATTAATATGGCGATGCCTGGACTTTCTATCCTCGGTCCATCGATTCAAAAAAAATTGACAACCTAAAAGAAAAACCTGATTTATCAAATACCGCTTCTTTTAGAACAAGGGATATAACCGCAAGACCTCATCATCTCTAGAACAGGTATATTACCATTCCACCCAATGAACTAAGTGTGGCTTCATTCCCACCCTCAAGGAATACGTAGGAATTCCCGTGCACTTTGCATCAACCCAAACATAACTTTCTTTTTTGTTCCCTCAACCTAAAACATCACCAAGTAACACATGGTGATCTGGACTCAAAATCTTCATTTACAACAGGTTACATAATTACCTCACCATGTTTCTCCTGCCTTCCTTACCATATGGTCCATTATCTATGACCATAAACTAATATTACTTTTCGTCATTTCTACAAGATGTTAAACTGCATGAGATCTTCAAGAACTACATGTGGCTTGATTAACATACCCATAGGATATGTAGGAACGACCAGACATCTTGTCCCTGAGTCCAACCCCAGGAATTAGAAGTCTCGTTCCCCCTCCAGTTTTGGTCCTTTGGCCTGAACTCTTATGGGGAACCATAAAATTTCAACTCTACCCTAAACAATTTCAGGATGCCCCATGACAATGTTGGGATGCAATAGATTCCTCACAATAGAGGTCCTATCTAGAGGTAGGAATGATTTACGACTGGACTGATATTCCAAACTAATGTGTTTCCACCACGATGGCTTAATTTCAATAGTGTTGGACTCCATTCAAACAATCCACCACTCCACATTCCACAACATTCATGCCCTTGATTTGGAACCTGGTCCACATTCACGTCTAAAAGAACCCCCTAACAGTATGGATGCATAACCTATGGCTCGCCTATTATCCCCGACCAATGATTCAGAAGACTAATGGATGAAATTTTGATTCATGACCCATGTTTTTAACATTGTTAGCGGTCAGCCCTCATTTTTCATCCCCATTTCATACTAATATAATACGGATACTGTGTTTCAAACATGATCAACAGTTATCCTTTGTTGTCACACTCTCCCCACAGTATTTCAAATATGGGGTATTTTGATTCACACTTTCAACTCCCTTATGTTTTGGTTGATATCAAATTACCCTAGAGTTACCGCTCTCTTGCACTAAAGCAAATTGGGAAGGCGATACATCCATTTTTCTAAGGTCATAATTCTCTAATCAGGCCTCTCCCTTTTCTTCTATGGAATCCAGATTGGTTATTCGAATCATGGATGCTCAAATATTGGTTAGAACACCAATGTTCAAATGAATTAATAGTAAGAGCATCCTTTCATTCTCACATTAGGTATGACCCACGTGATCTTAGGAATGGATTTCTATTTATTTTAGTATTTCGGTTTAATGCATTAAACCAAAAAAACAAGTAAATTAATAGATACATACATTAAATTTAGAAGAAGTGGTTGTAAGGAGAAATGATTTTATGAGTTTGACCAAAATAGGACCCTTAAGGGTTAGCATCTTGTATAGATCATTCCAGCACCACTACCTTTTGGCTTGTGACCTCCATGATTGCTTCTCTCCCCCTAAAACCCGTATCTTCATTAGGGGAAACAGAGAATAGGGAACTTTCCCTATCCTGTTCTTTCACATATTTAGTTTTAAGTTAAATGATTTGGTGACCCGCTTCCATCGGCTATTATTGGGCATCCGCCAACTGGGACCTCAAATGCTCTACAAGCTCAAAACCGTTTGCAATTAATATCATTTTTTCTTTCATATATTCTTCAATGTGTAAAACCACTTGTTCCACCTTGAAGAATACTTGGAGACTCCCTTACTCATTCGGACACCAGGAAACATCAGAGCGTTGGCTGCTCTCGCACAGCTTCTCATCCATGTAGTCGTGTACTGTCAAAAAGAGACGATGATCATCCGCCCCTCCAGCACAAAGAAAGTGCAGCTAGGTTTGGAGTGATCCCATCCATTTTATCTATTCTGTATGAGGATGACCAAGATATCAATTTATAAACTTCCACCCATTGCGTCGCATCATATGCCTCTCATTGGCCACCTACAAATCAAAATCATATATCTTCTCGGTATAGGCAGGACAATAGTCATGGAAAGAATCCATGAGACTGGAAATAATGTCTTCATCTGGTATTCCTCCCAAGGGGATAGGCTCTTCAACACCCGAGTCACCATCCTCTCTCTCCTCAGTCTCGGTAGCTCCTTCGCCGACTTCTGGCCCCACCCCGACATTAATATCGCTGATATCACTTGCCTATTGCTCACCAA
This sequence comes from Viscum album, assembly GCA_963277665.1. Classification (NCBI taxonomy): domain Eukaryota; kingdom Viridiplantae; phylum Streptophyta; class Magnoliopsida; order Santalales; family Viscaceae; genus Viscum; species Viscum album. The sequence goes on along the minus strand of OY728143.1, from coordinate 1,510,827,576 downwards.
AATTCAGGGCCGACTCATTTTGGGATGCTTTTTCTAAATGGGATGATACATTTTCCATTGAATCAATCGTGGATGACTTGGATGTGGCAGTAGAAGAGCCTCAAAGGCTATTATTACTTCACACACAATTAACACCTTTATTGACTGATCTTTCTAACGGTAAATATCGGTTTTGATGTAATTATCATACAATATCCCAAAGCACCAGCCTCCGATGTTCTAGATACTACATGACATGTCATTTCAGGGGATCCCTCAGCACTCTTTATCTCAATAATGGGCATTGGCTCCCCACATTATTCAAGTGGAGACTCCTCCACCCTTCGGATGGAGCCTCTTGGTCAACACCAATATGCCCCTGATTAGAATAAGGAGATCTAATTTAGGGTTACAAAGAAAAAACAGACGGGGTAGGATATATAAGTTCCAATACATACCTCAAGCAGCTTTGTTATGTATATATCAGTGCCAATAATCTTGTCACTCTCTCGAACACTCCCTTGGTAAGATGTCCCCTAAGACACTCCACCTTTGAGCTTCTCTTCTCTTACACCCCATCCTTCACCTTATCCATATGCCTCTAACTCTTTTGTCTCACTGCCCTTTGGCTCTATGTCGCTATCATCATCCTCATGTGGCATCTTTTCTGGATCATGCTCCTGGAAGGACATTACATTTACAAGGAGGGGTCATTCCCCACACCGACCTCGCTTGTGTGAATATTCATCCATGGTCGTCAGGTACGCATGCCGACAATGGATGTTTATCCTATCATCATCTCATACGAGTTCAACCTCTTGAATTTGGATTCCATCTCATATTATCTTTTTCCAGAGGGATTTGATACCCATCGAATGTTGTTGGATCAACTAGGCCGACCACAGAGCCAGGAAATTTACATTATCAAAAGGATGAAGTAGATACAATATATCCATCTAAGGAAGTTCACTAACAGCTCTCTGATCCCCGCTCTCATCGGACGATGATGGCACAACCATGCCCTATGACGTTCCTACTACAGTGGTACCGGCATGTGAAATACAAGTTTTTCCACTTTCTTCCGACCATTCCTCCACAACATCACCTTGTTAGCTCTCTCATCGCCCATGTTCTACACTGGAAACCTTGAGCTACTGAAATCTCTTATGCAAAATTCCCTCAGGTTATGATACTACCCAATGTTTGGCATATTCTTCCAATAGGGAAACATCAGCTTCCATGGGAGGAAATGTAATGATGTCACCAGATCCATGTGTTTATAACGTCAACCACATTTGGAGAGGAATGTTGGGATGCATCTCCTTCCAGACATCTCTATACAATTTTCTTGGCATCCTCTAGAGGCATCCAAACATCCTAGTGAATCTTGATGGCATGTAGGGCTCACAAAATATCTTCCCATCAACCCGAGCGACAATAACCGCACCAATTATGCTCTAGAAGTATTCTCTTTTTTCTAGTGAGCCAATCCTGTTGTATATAATTTTCTTAGTCAGAGTGGGGAATGGGTTAAAAGTGAAGTTTTCATGATTGGTGATTCTAATCCTTACCCCCTCCTAGTTGAGTGTCAATAACATGACCCCAACAATGTTCATCTAGAATGTTCGCCGGCTGTTACCGGGAGGGCGAATGGCATTTGTAAAGGTATATCTGTAGCAATGAGCCGTGATCCGGCCATGGCGGATCTGGAGGAGACCACAAATCATCCTTGGTGAACCCCCTCTCGAAATTCACCACAAAATGGTGTACAAATGTGATTACATGGGAACTCCCTAATTGAACCTCTGATTTTCTACCATGATGTCAGCCATCACCATTTTTATTGGACAAAATCCCATCCTTGCTTCCCTCACTACTAGGAGCCACCCACTTAAGAAGGTTTCCAAAAATCTGGCATACCAGGCGTTTGGGCATCGACTCTAATTTATACTGAATCCCCATGATTGATACTCCCCCACATCATAGATCCTGAAGTATGATCCGCTTTTCCTCCTCTATGTTGCGGTCAGACACCGCCTCCCTCGGCCCAATATCTTGAATTCCAGATCACTTTGTAATAACAAGATAAACAATTCATTATAGGTGATGTCCTTCAAAAATTCCTTAACACCCAGCCTCTCCTTATATAGCTCTAACAGATGCCATGTTAGGATATGAGATCATGATCTGTGTAACACCCCAAGATTTTACAAAAAATATTCTTTTTAATTTCATTAATTTATTATGTTGTACGGTACACCAAAAGGAGCTTTCACAACACACATCCCTGACTTGGCTTGCATTACATGCAAGCGCGACCCTCCACGATAGCGTGTGTTGTACGCAATACTGAGTTTTTCTAAACAACGATATGCTAATAATATATTGTTAAAACTTACCGTTATGAATAGTAATACCCACTATTTGAAATTTTATTTTTGAAAATGGACTTCATTTTTTGATTCGGAATATCAAAATTAGCGTAGGGGGAAATTTTGGTATTTTTCTGAAAACTGATAATTTTTTATGAATAGTGAAAACACCAGGTTACTATTTAAAAACTGAATATTTATCTAAATAATTATTTATTTTATTTAAATTTATTTTAGGTCAAAATTGATATATAATACCCATATAATTTCAATGTAATTCATTGGAGTAATTTTATAATAATTTTAGATATATAAAAATTTCATTGAACTTTTCACCGTCTTTTACCAACCTCCTAGGAGAATTTACAAATTTACATAATAATTAATTTTACCACTTTTGTGAATGGAATATCAAAAATCCGAGAGACACAGTTGATGTCCGTAAGTAAAATGTGTTTCAATGAGATGAAAATAATTTTTGTTGAATAGTAACTTTTTACTTTTTTTTACCACAGTTAAATGTAAATAGGGTAATTAAGGGTAAAAATGATATTATTATTACCCTAACACATGTCTTAATTATATTGGATAAGTTTAATTAAACCAAAAACAACCATAGGAATAAAATATGACCATTTAGACCCACTTGGATTAGATTAGGACATTTATTATTAATTTATTTAAAGAAGGGTTAAAATAGTTAAAATCAAAGTTTAATATGTAAATCATTTTTAATATAGAGTTATACATAAGATAAATTCGACTATAAATATTAATTAGAAAGATAAAACTATTTCCTACATAATTTTATTTTATTTTTAATTTTTAGACATTATATAATTTAATTTATTTATGACACAAAGATTATGTAGTAATTATCTTATTAATGAAATATAGAAATAATTGATGTTATAAATACCCAAATAAATCTAATTTGAGACCTGTTATGAATTCCACTAATTTTCTAGGTTAATAATACCTGATAGTATTTAGTTAAATAACATTTTTCTAACTAATAATTTTGTTATGATTTTCAAAAAAAATCAATTATTAAATAGTGTCAAAATTGACATAAAATAGTTTTTAAAACAAATATTATATTATTAATTGTTAATTTGTTCCTAAAAATCGATGGTTCAGTCAAATAACTTATATAAGGTCTTATATTTTAATAATAAAAAACATGGGGTTTGTTTGGCTTTCTATGGTTATTTTAATAACCTTATAGTGTAAGAACACAAAAAGACACGGTAAACGTAAAATTATCTAACTTAAAGTTAAATCTAAATGATAAGGTAAAAATAGTAAACTAAACTTGTCAAAATTCAATTAGATGAGAGGATTGCGACCAATACCAACCTTATCTTTGAAATAAATCAATTTGGATCTATTCAAAACCGAATATGGCTTGATAATAAAATAATATTTTTAGTTTTTCCAAAGGTGCCTCTCTCCTCCCTTATAAAAGGGCACATCCTCCCTCTCTTCCAAACACCACTTTGAGCCTTCAATCTCGGCCAAACCCTGAAAAATTTTCTTCTCCACATCCATAGAAACATCCTAGAGGTTCTGGTCTTCTTCAAAGACCAATTTTAGTGCCCTAAGAGGAGGTCTCAAAGAGGCGCTTCAAAGAAGAGGTAATGTCCATTACCGATTCTTTCAACTCTATTTCTTCTTCCACTTCTTATTCTTTGGTTGTTTAATTATGAAGTCATAACATCAGTATAAATAATATACTGATATGTTATTATAAGTATGAAACAACCCTATTTCACCATCTATCCATCCTACGAAAAATGAAATCACCACGCGTGTGTACGTACGGAATACCGTCTCCACGCCGTGGTGAAATCTGTTTTTCCACCAACCCCTTACATGGATGGGTATAATGGTGTAAAGAATAACTATATATGGTTATTATAACATCATACTGATTCTGATATATTATACCATCAAATCCAATTCTATTCAATAATTATGGGAACGATATCATCGCTCGTGCGTACGTACGGACTACCGTCTACACGACGCGATGAGATTCAATCTCCATGTTAACCATACATGAATGATAATAAAGTTTATTTAATGAATAATAATTAAATATATAAAATAATAATGCTACTGGATTTAATTATATATATATATATGTATGTCATCTATTTAGTATCATTCAATTCAATAAGGAAACGAAAACAGCATTCATGCGTACGTACGGCCTACCGTCTCCATGAACAGTGTATTTCATTACTTTTATCGACCTACAATATATATATGTATATGATGAATATATATTATATATAAATTATGTTTTACATTCTGGATTTATGTAAATCAGGGTATAAGTAATAATATCATGACTGACAAGTCGAAACACATACGATAAATGAAATGATTTTACCCAAAACGCTGCTTTAACATGGAATTTACAAAAGAACAAGTAATAAAAAGTCATAAGTGAAAGATATATGATATTATAACAATGAATATGATTCTGTAATAAGTCAATGACATTATTTAAATCATTATACAAGAGGTTTGGATATGTACGAAGCATATCAGACCCAAGGTAAGGGATAAATTTTCAATCTCATTTTTATCCGAGATTGCTTATAAGAAAGTATTTACTGGGGTTAAGTTTATCATCCATGACCATGCTTTCTTAAAATGATTTCATAAAATGTTTACCATTCTTCCATTAATGTTTAAAGTCATTTTTAACCTTTATTGAATTTTTACCACATCGTATGGAAGGAATCTTTTTTTGGTTACCATATGAGGTACTTTTTGACTTTTCTGACAAAAGTACGAGGAGAATGTTATTTTTAACTTATACGGTGTGAACCGATTTTTAAAGTCTCATAACGCCTCATTTCCAAGAAGATTAATCTACAATATTGAATGACTATTTTCAACAAAACCATTATCATTTAAAATTTCATGAAATTTTCTGAAAAGAAAATGATTTTAAAGAAGAAAGGAAATTTTCCTCAAGATTTCATTTCAAGTGTTTTGTCAAAACTCTTTTCAATCTATGATGACATTATTTTATATGTATATGTTTCAAGTAAAATGTATCTATGATTTAAATGGTTTCAATTTTATTATGATGTAATACTATCAATTGTTTATGGATTATGTTATGATGGCATGATGTTTAAGAATCCCATGTTATTACATGGGTTATGCTATGATGTATGATTTATGATTTTGTGGCACACGAAATAATGATTTCATTATGAGATGTGTGAGACCTATATCTCCCTCCAACGCATTGGGTAAAGATTTATATCTCATGAGATAGACATGGATGGAACAGCAAGTTAAACCGGTTCAGTAATAGCGGACTGGAACGAGGAGTGAACTCGATTCAGAAAGGGACTTTGTCCACTAAGATGGTCTTGGCAGCAATGCCTTGGCTACTATGGAAATAATATCATGTACTTAATGGTTTCCATAATTACATGTTTTATTCCCATTCTATTTTATCATTCTTAAAGTTTCATTATGATCTATGCCTTATGTAGTTCCATGTTTTATGTCATTGCTCTAGAATTTTATGTTTAAACATTATGTTCATGTTTTTAGGTTCAAATGTATATGGTATGTTTTATTTTATCCATGCTTACCCTTAGGAAGAATTTGAGATCACCCTTTTTATGTTTTCTTTTCCCCAGGATATAATGAAAGGTTTTAGGTAAGGAAAAAAGAGGAAGATCTTTATGGGAGATTTTGAAGATCTTCCACCACGATTAGAAGATTACGTTCCGAGTTTCCAAAGACACTAAACTATTACGGTCCTTGTGTGTGTTTTTTGTAATGTACTAAGTATTCTTCTAAAGTAATGTAACGTCCATTTACATCAAGCTTCGGGTCTCTACAGTTGCTATTAGAGGAACGTTTTACTCAACCTTTGGAAACTCGGATGCGAAAATGTTTGTGGGATCCCTGGAGATATTTCCATGGTATGTCTAGGGATGTCCCTGAGAATAAGTATACGTATAGGATATAGTCCTAGAATTACAGTAATGATATTAAAATTTGACCTATTTTGTTAGATATTGAGGGTACTCCCCCTTTTCTATGTTGTTTTCCCTAGCATGATATTTTCTTCTCACACTATTCTTTTTGGGTTTTAGACAATGGCTGGAAACATGAAGATTCCCAATAATGGAGGATATGATGGACAATGGAATGATATTATTCATGAGAAACCAAATGAAAAGGGATTTGGAAGACCAAAAATTGTTATTATGCCTAATCAGCAATATCATAATATGATCAATAATATCAACTTTGGTAAGTTTCCTGACCCAGATAATAAGTGAAAGATGGAGTTTCATGATGATCATAGAGGGAAGAAAGTTCAATTTCCCTCATGTAAATCATGTGGGAAGAGGCATCAAGGAGATTATTTCAATTGAACTAAAAGATTCTTTGGGTGTGGAAAAGAAGGACACAAAGCCAGTAAGTGCAAAGGAAAAGGTTCAGTTAACACCATGGACAATGATAATGGTACTGCTATGACATCAATAATGATTCGATGTTTTAAATGTGGAATGTACGGGAATTATGCAAACCAATGCCCTAAGGGAAAGTATCATGAAGAGAATCAGCATGGTCATATGGGTAGTATTTATCTGGATGATGATGAAGAGACTACAAATGATATATGATCTAAAAGAAGTATTGAAGCTCAGTCAGTTGTTTAAGAAGGTAGTGGAAGGATTGTATGTTTATCAAGAGTTATGTTGTATAGTTAATGATACTATGGAATAATGAATCATCTACAGATGGTTACACTATTGTTTTTCCTAAAGTATTTGAAAGTATATGTGGAATGGTACCGGTAACCATTAATAGTTATTCAGATATTTTTAGAAGGAATATGATATGCGGATAAGGAGAAAATAATTTGTTTGACAGTATTCATGACCTCATGATTGATATAAAGACTAAGTGATATCATGGTTTGAGTATATAGAATTTTGAGGATTCTGGTATGTGGAAAGTGTTAACTTTTAACTGCTTTCATGTTTTCACTAAGGTTCAATTGGTATCCATTATTCAATATAATACCTGATTAAGGTATTCACATGTATGTAATTTTACCAACAAGATATATCTTATGATATATGAGGGATAAATTATGGAATTCACGTGATTGTTATGTGAAATTTCCAGTAATCATTTTCTTTATACTATGAGCTTGGACCGAATTATTTTAGATAAGCCTAAAGATTGGAATGGATTATGTTGGACATAAGTTAGTATTGTTTAAGGATAGAACATTTTTTCGATATTATTGATGGGATATTATAGTAATATAGCTTTAGAAAAAGGACAACCTGCAGGACGGGAGACATCCCATCGCATCGGACAAGGCTGTGGGAATCGAACCCACAACCGAAGTGCGACTGGACTTTATCGCCTACCACTAGCCTACAAAAAGTCCCTGGTTAGTAGAAACTAGTTTTATTTTGTTACACGGTATGATATATGAAGTACAAGTTCAATTTTGGAATCTTATATGATTAACCTCACCATAGATGGACTTATGTCTATTTGATTACTTTTGCAAACCATTTGTTTGAAACAGATAGAATGACCCATCATTCTATCACATGATCTATTAACACTTCATGAATAAAAAATTCAACTTCATTTCTTTAAGAGATGGAGTGGAAATTGTTCAAAGCACGAACAACAGTGAGATTGTACCAAAATAAATTAAGTATTTATTCTAATTCAAATTCTTCAACTTTAGGGAAATGATCTTGAAAACCAAAAATGTTATCCTTGTGCCCTTATATCTGATGAATCAGATGGTACCCTAGATCATCAAAAATTTATGGCTTTGTGATTGTTGGATTTTTCATATCCATGTTCTCTACCACTCTCCATCAAAACATGACAGTTTGATTTCCCTTCCATATCTGTATTTTCACTTATGTTCTACTATGTGGAAACCCAGTGATTAGTTAATTTGGGTAACTGTTAAATTTCATACATTAGTTTTTGAAGCATAGTTTTTGTATTCCGTTTTACAATGTGGGTTTCTATTAATGAAACTTTAGAGTAGTAAACCATTTATAACCCCGACGAATTTCGACGGCGAAATTCATTTGAAGGGGGGTAGAATGTAACACCCCAAAATTTTACAAAAAATATTCTTTTTAATATCATTAATGTCTTGTGTTGTAAACTACACCAAAAGGAGCTTTCACAACACACAACCCTGACTTGGCTTGAATTACACGCAAGCACAACCTTCCACGTAGCGTGTGTTGTACGTAATACCGAGTTTCACTAAACAACGATATGCTATTAAAATATTATTTAAACTATCCCTTTTGAATAGTAATACCCACTTTTTGACATTTTATTTTTGAATATGGAATTTATTTTTGGATTCAGAATATCAAAATTAGCCTAGGGTGATATTTTGGAATTTTTCTGAAAACCTACAATTTTTGATGCATAGTGAAAACACTGGGTTACTATTTAAAAACCGGCTTTTTATTTAAATAATTATTTATTTTATTTATATTTATTTTAGGTAAAAATTGATACATAATACCTATATATGTTCAATGTAATTCATTGGATTAATTTTATAATAATTTTAGATATATAAAAATTTCATTGAACTTTTCACTGTCTTTTACCACCTCCTAGGAGAATTAACAAATTTACATAAAACTTAATTTTACCGCTTTTGTGAATGAAATTTAAAAAATTCGAGAGACACGGTTGATGTCAGTAAGTAAAATGTGGTTCAATGAGATGAAAATAATTTTTGGTGAATATTAACTTTTTACTTTTTTTTACCACGATTAAAAGTAAATAGGGTAATTAAGGGTAAAAATGATATTATTATTACCCTAAAACATGTTCTAATTCATTTGGATAAGTGTAATTCGACAAAAAACAATCTTAGTAATAATATATGACCATTTAGGCCCACTTGGATTAGATTAGGACATTTATTATTAATTTATTTAAAGAAGGGTTAAAATAGTTAAAATCAACGTTTAATAAGTAAATAATTTTTAATATTGGGTAATACATAAGATAAATTCCACTATAAATATTCATTAGAAAGATAAAAATATTTCCTACATAATTTTATTTTATTTGTAATTTTTATACATAAATAATTTGATTTATTTATGACACAATGATGATGCAGTAATTATCTTATTAATGAAATATAGAAATAATTGATGTTACAAATACCCAAATAAATGTAATTTGATACTCGTTATGATTTACAATAATCTTATAGGTTAATATTACATGTTTTTATTTATTTAATTAAAATTTTTCTAACTAATCATTTTTTTATGATTTTCACAAATATCAATTACTTAATAGTGTCAAAATTGACATAAAATAGTTTTTAAAACAAATATTATATTATTAATTGTTATTTTATTCCTAAAAATCAATGGTTCAGCCAAATAACATAGATAAGGTTATATATATTAATAATAAACAACTTGGGGTTTTTTTGTCTTCCTATAGTTAGTTTAAAACCTTATAGTGTAAGAACAGAAAAAGACAGGGTAAAAGTAAAATTATCTAACTTAAAGTTAAATCTAAATGATAAGGTTATAATAGTAAACAAAACATGTCCAAATTCTATTAAGTGATATGATTTCGACCCATAACCACCTTATCTTCGAAATAAATCAATTTGGAGCTATTTAAAAAAAATATGGCTTTATAATAAAATAATATTTTTAGTTTTTTCCAAAGGTTCCCCTCTCCTCCCTTATAAAAGGGAACCTCCTCCCTCTCTTCCACACACCACATTGAGCCTTCAATATCTGCCAAACCCTGCCAAATTCACTTCTCCACTTACATAGAAACATCCTAGAGGTGCTGGGATTCTTCAAATACCAATTTTATTGCCCTAAGAGGAGGTCTCAAAAAGGCACTTCAAAGAAGAGGTAATGTCCGTTACCGATTCTTTCAACTCTATTTCTTCTTCCACTTCTTCTTCTTTAGTTGTTTTGTTATGAAGTAATAAAATCAGTATAAATCATATACTGATATTTTATTATATGTATGAAACAACCCTATTTCACCATCTATCCATCCTATGGAAAACAAAATCACCACACGAGCGTACGTACGTAATACCATCTCCACACCGTGGTTAAATCTGTTTTCCACCAACACCTTACATGGATGGGTATTATGGTGTAAATAATAACTATATATGGTTATTATAACATCATACTGATTCTGATATATTATACCATCCACCCCAATTCTATTCAATAATTAGGGGAATGATATCATCGCTCGTGCGAACGTACGGACTACCGTCTCCACGACGCGATGAGATTCATTCTCCATGTTAACCATACATGAATGATCATAAAGTTTATTTAATGAATAATAATGAAATATATGAAATAATATTGATACTGGATTTAAATATATATATATATATATGTGTATGTCATCTCTTTAGTTTCATTCAATTCAATAAGGAAACGAAAACAGCATTCATGCGTACGTACGGCCAACCGTCTCCATGAACGGTGTATTTTATTCATTTTATCGACCTATAATATATATATATGTATATGATGAATATATATTATATATAAATCATTTTTACATTCTGTAATTATTTAAATCAGGATATAAGTAATAATTTAATGAACGAAAAGTCAAAACACATACGATAAATGAAATGATTTTACCCAAAAAGCTGTTTTAACATGGAATTTACAAAAGAATGGGTAATATGAAGTCATAAGTGAAACATATATGATATTATAACAATGAATATGAATCTTTAATAAGTCAATGACATTATTTAAATCATTATACAGGAGGATCAGATACGTACGAAGCATATCAGACCTAAGGTAAGGGATAAATTTTCAATCTCATTTTTTTTTCTGAGATTGCTTATATGTAAGTATTTACTAGGGTTAAGTTTATCATCCATGACCATGTTTTCTTAAAATGTTTTCATAAAATGTTTACCATTATTCCATTAATTTTTAAAGTAATTTTTACCCTTTATTGACTTTTTACCACATTGTATGGAAGGAATATTTTTTTGGTTACCATACGAGGTACTTTTTTACTTTTCCGACAAAAGTACGAGGAGAATGTTATTTTTAACTTATACAGTGTGAATGGATTTTTAATGTTTCATAACGCCTCATTTTCAAGAAGCATACTCTACAAGATTGCATGACTATTTTCAAAAAAACCCTTATCTTTTAAAATTGCATGTAATTTTGTGAAAACAAAATGATTTTAAAGAAGAAATGATATTTTCCTCATGAATTCATTTCAAGTGTTTTGTCAAAACTATTTTCAATCTATGATGACATTATTTTATATTAATATGTTTCAAGAAAAATGTCTCTATGATTTATATGGTTTCAATTTTCATGTGATGAAATGATATCAGTTGTTTATGGATTATGTTGTGATGGAATGATGTTTAAGAATCCCATTTTATTACATGGGTTATGCTATGATGTATGATTTATGATTTTGTGGCACACAAAAGAATGATTTCATTATGAGATGTGTGGGACCTATATCTACCTCCAATGCATTGGGTAAATATTTATATCTCATGAGATATACATGACTGGAATGGGAAGTTAAACCGGTTCAATAATACAGGACTCGAACGAGGCGTGAACTCGATTCAGAAAGGGACTTTGTCCACTAAGATGGTCTTGGCAGCAATGCATAGGCTACTATGGAAATCATATCATGTGCTTAATGGTTTCCATAATTACATGTTTTATTCCCATTCTATTTTATCATTCTTAATGTTTATTTATGATCTATGCCTTATATACTTCCATGTTTTATGTCATTGCTCAAGAATTTTATTTTTACACATTATGTTCATGTTTTTAAGTTCCAATGTATATGGTATGTTTTATTTTATCCATGCTTGCCCTTAATGAGCATTTGAGCTCACCATTTTTATGTTTTCTTTTCCCCAGGATATAAAGAAAGGTTTTAGGTAAGAAAAAAATGGGAACATATTTATGGGAGATTTTGAAGATCTTTCACCACAATTAGAAGATTACGTTCCGAGTTTCCAAAGAGACTACACTATTACGGTCCTTGTGTGTGTGTTTTTTTAATGTACTAAGTATTCTGCTATAGTAATGTAATGTCCATGTACGTCAAACTTCGGGTCTCTACAGTTGGTATCATTGGAAAGGTTTACTCAACCTTTGGAAACTAGGATGCTAAAACCTTAGTGAGATCCCTAGAGATATTTCTAAGGTATGCCTAGGGATTTCCCTGAGGATAAGTATATGTATTGGATATAGTCCTAGAATTACAGAAACGATATTATAATTTAACCTACAATGTTAGATATTGAGGGTACTCCCCCTTTACTATGTTGTTTTCCCTAGCAAGATTTTTTCTTCTCATACTATTCTTTTTGGGTTTTAGAAAATGGATGGAAACAGGAAGATTCCTGATAATAGAGGATATGATGGACAATGGAATGATATTCTTCATGAGAAACCAAATGAAACCGGATTTGGAAGTCCAAACATTGTTATTATGCCAAATCAGCAATCTCATAATATGATCAATAATCTCAACTTTGGTAAGTTTCCCAAACCAGATAGTAAGAGAAAGATAGAGTTTAATGATGATCATAGAGGAAAGAAAGTTCAATTTCCCTCATGTAAATCAAGTTGGAAGAGGCATCAGGGATATTGTTTCAAAGGAACTGGTAGATTCTTTGGGTGTGGAAAAGAAGGACACAAAGCCAGTAAGTGCAAAGGAAAAGGTTCAGTTAACACCATGGACAATGATAATGGAACTGCTACGACATCAACAATGATTATATGTTTTAAATGTGGAATGTATAGGCATTATGAAAACCAACGACCTAAAGGAAAATATCATGAAGAGAATCAACATGGTTATATGTGTAGTATTTATCTGGATGATGATGAGGAGACTACAAATGATATATGAGCTGAAATAAGTATTGAAGCTCGGCCAGTTGTTTAAGAAGGTAGTGGAATGATTGTATGTTTATCAAGAGTTATGTTGTATAGTTAATGATTCTATGGAATAAATAATCATCTAAGGATTTTTACACTATTGTTTTTCCTAAAGTATTTGAAAGTATATGTGGAATGGTACCGGTAACCTTGAATTGTTATTCATATATTTTTAGAAGGAAGATGATATGCGGATAAGGAGAAAATAATTTTTTTGACAGTATTCATGACCTTATGATTGATATAAAGACTATGTGATATCATGGTTTGTGTATATATAATTTTGATGATTCCAGTATGTGTAAAGTGTTAACTTTTAACTGCATTAATGTTTTCACTATGGTTCAATGGGTATCTGTTCTTCAATAGAATACATGATTAAGGTATTGAAATGTTTGTAATTTGACCAAAAATATATATCTTATGATATATGGGGGATATATTATGGCATTCACATGATTGTTATGTGAAATTTCATGTAATCATTTCCTTTATACTATGAGATTGGACCGAAGTATTTTAGATAAGCCTAAAGATTAGAATGGATTATGTTGGACAGAAGTTAGTATTGTTTAAGGATAGAACATTTTTTCGATATTATTGATGGGATTTTATAGTAATATAGCTTTAGAAAAAGGACAACCTGCAGGATGGGCGACAGCCCATCGCGTCGGACAAGGCTGTGGGAATCGAACCCACAACCGAAGTGCGACTGGACTTTATTGCCTACAACTAGCCTATAGGAAGTCCTTGGTTTGTAGAAACTAGTTTTATTTTATTACGCGGTATGATATATGAAGTATAAGTTCATTTTTGGAATTGTATACGATTAACCTCACCATAGATGGACTTATGTATATTTGATAACTTTTGCAAACCTTTTGTTTGAAACAGATGGAATGCCCCATCATTCTATCACATGATCTATTAACACTTCATGAATAACATATTAAACTTCATTTCTTTAAGAGATGAAGTGGAAATTGTTCAAATCATGAACAATAGTGAGATTGTACCAAAATAAAGTAAGTATTTATTCTAATTCAAATTCTTCTACTTTAGGGAAATGATCTTGAAAACCAAAAATGTTGTCCTAGTGCCCTTATATCCGATGAATCAGATGGTACCCTAGATCATCAAAAATTTATGGCTTTGTGATTGTTGGATTTTTCATAGCCATGTTCTGTACCACTCTCCATCAAATCATGACGGTTAGATTTCTCTTCCATATCCGTATTTTCACCTATGTTCTCCTTTGTGGAAACCCAGTGATTAGTTAATTTGGGTAACTGTTACGTTTCATACTTTAGTTTTTAAATCCAAGTTTTGGTATTCCTTTTTATGATGTGGGTTTCTATTAATGTCTTGTGTTGTACACTACACCAAAAGGATCTTACAAAATACACATCCCTGAATTGTCTTTCATTACACGCAAGCGCAACCTTCCACGATATCATGGGTTGTACACAATACCGAGTTTCTCTAAACAACGATATGCTATTAAAATATTAATTAAACTAACCCTTTTGAATAGTAATACCCACTTTTTGAATTTTTATTTTTTGAAAATGGACTTCATTTTTGGATTCGGAATATCGAAATTAGCCTAAGGTGTAATTTTGGTATTTTTCTAAAAACATACAATTTTTTATGAATAGTGAAAACACTCGGTTACTATTTAAAAACTGACTTTTTATTTAAATAATTATTTATTTTATTTATATTTATTTTAGGTCAAAATTGACACATAATACCTATACATGTTCAATGTAATTCATTGGATTAATTTTATAATAATTTTAGATATATAAAAATTTCATTGAACTTTTCACAGTCTTTTACCCACCTCCTGGGAGAATTTACAAATTTACATAAAACATAATTTTACCGATTTTGTGAATGGAATTTCAAAAATCCTAGAGAAACGGTTGATGTCAGTAAATAATATTTGGTTCAATGAGATGAAAATATTTTTTTGGTGAATAGTAACTTTTTACTTTTTTTACCATGATTAAAAGTAAATAGGGTAATTAAGGGTAAAAATGATATTATTATTACCCTAAAACATGTCCTAATTCTATTGGATAAGTGTAATTTCGACCAAAAAAACCTTAGGAATAAAATATGACCATTTATACCCACTTGGATTAGATTAGGACATTTATTATTAATGTATTTAATGAAGGGTTAAAATATTTAAAATCAAAGTGTAATAATTAAATCATTATTAATATAGGGTTATACATAAGATAAATTCGACTATAAATATTCATTAGAAATATAAAAATATTTCCTAAATAATGTTATTTTATTTTTAATTTTTTGACATTAAATAATTTAATTTATTTATGAAATGATGATGGTGTAGTAATTATCTTATTAATAAAATATTGATATAATTGATGTTATAAATACCCAAATAAATGTAATTTGAAACTTTTTATGAATTAAACTAATTTTATAGGTGAATATGACATGTTTTTATTGATTTAATTAACTTATTTCTAACTAATCATTCTGTTATAAGTTTCACAAAAATCAATTAATAAATAGTGTCAAAATTGACATAAAATAGTTTTTAAAAAACATATTATATTATTTATTGTTATACTATTCCTAAAAATCTATGTCTTGGAAAAATGACTTATTTAAGGTTATATATATTAATAATAAACAACTTGTGGTTCGTTTGGCTTCTTATAGTATGTTTATTAACAGTATAGTGTAAGAACACAAAAAGACACGGTAAAAGTAAAATTATCTAACTTAATGTTAAATCTAAATGATAAGGTTAAAATAGTAAAATAAACTTTGCCCAAAATATATTTGATGAGAGGATTTCTACCCATACCCACATTATCTTTGACATAAATCAATTTTGAGCTACTTAAAACCGAATATGGCTTTATAATAAAATAATATTTTTAGATTTTCCAAAGGTGCCCCTCTCCTGCCTTATAAAAGGGCACCTCCTCCCTCTCTTACACACTCCACTATCAAGGTTCAAGCTCAGAAAAACCCTGAAAAATTCTCTTCTCCAATTCCATAGAAACATCTTAGAGGATCTTGGATTCTTCAAAAACTTATTTTATTGCCCTAAGAGGAGGTCTCAAAGAGGCACTTCAAAGAAGAGGTAATGTCTGTTACCGATTCTTTCAACTCTATTTCTTCGTCCACTTCTTCTTCTTTAGTTGTTTCATTATTAAGTAATAACATCAGTATAACATATATACTGATATGTTATTATAATTATGAAACAACCTTATTTCCCTATATATCCATCCTATGGAAAACGAAATCACCACGTGTGCGTATGTAGGGAATACCGTCTCCACACCGTGGTGAAATCTGTTTTTCCACAAACACATTACATGGATGGGTATAATGGTGTAAAGAATAACTATATGTTGTTATTATAACATCATACTAATTCTGATATATTATACCATCCACTCTAATTGTATTCAATAATTATGGAAATGATATTATCACGCGTGCGTACGTACGGACTACCCTCTCCACGACGCGATGAGATTCATTCTCCATGTTAACCATACATGAATGATCATAAAGTTTATTTAATGAATAATAATGAAATATATGAAATAATAATGCTACGGGATTTAAGTGTATATATATATATATATATATGTATTTCATTTATTTAGTTTCATTCAATTCAATAAGGAAATGAAAACAGCGTTCTTGCGTACATACGGCCTACCGTCTCCATGAACGGTGTATTTCATTCCTTTTATCGACCTATAATATATATATGTATATGATGAAAATATATTATATATAAATCATGTTTTACATTCTGGAATTATGTAAATCAGTATATATGTAATAATATCAAGAACGACAAGTCGAAACACAAACAATAAATGAAATGATTTTACCCAAAACGCTACTTTAACATGGAATTTACAAAAGCACGGGTAATAGAAAGTCATAAGTGAAACATATATGATATCATAATAGTGGATACAATTATTTAATAAGTCAATGACATTATTTAAATCATTATACATGAGGTTCGGATACGTACAAAGCATCTCGGACCTAAGGTAAGGGACAAATTTTCAATCTCATTTTTATCCTAGATTGCTTATACATAAGTATTTACTGGGGTTTATTTTATCATCCATAACCATGTTTTCTAAAAATGTTTTCAAAATATGTTTACAATTCTTCCATGAATTTTTAAAGTCATTTTTACCCTTTATTGACTTTTTACCACATCGTATGGAAGGAATCTTTTTTTGGTTACCATACGAAGTACTTTTTGATTTTTCCGACAAAAGTACGAGGAGAATGTTATTTTTAACTTATACAGTGTGAACATATATTTACAGTTATACATCTCCTCATTTTCAAGAAGCTTCCTCTACAAGATTGCATGACTATATTCAAAAAAACCCTTACCTTTTAATATTGCATGGAATTTTGTGAAAAGAAAATGATTTTAAAGAAGAAAGGATATTTCCAGAATTCATTTAAAGTGTTTTGTCAAAACTATTTTCATTCTAAGATGACATTATTTCATATGTGTATGTTTCAGGTAAAATGTATCTATCATCTAAATGGTTTCAATTTTCTTATGATGAAATAATATCAATTGTTTATGGATTATGTTATGATGGCATGATGTTTAAGTATCCCATTTTATTACATGGGTTATGCTATGATGTATAATTTATGATTTTGTGGTACACGATAGAATGATTTCATTATGAGATGGGTGGGAACTATATCTCCCTCCAATGCATTGGATAAAGATTTATATCTCATGAGATAGACATGGCTGGAACGACCAGTTAAACCGGTTCAGTAATACAGGACTGGAACGAGGAGTGAACTCGATTAAGAAATGGACTTTGTCCACTAAGATGGTCTTGGCAGCAATGCCTTAGGTACTATGGAAATCATATCATGTGATTAATGGTTTCCACAATTACATGTTTTATTCCCATGCTATTTTATCATTCTTAATGTTTCTTTATGATCTATGCTTTATGTACTTCTGTGTTTTATGTAATTGCTCAATCTTTTGATGTTTAAACATTATGTTCGTGTTTTTAAGTTCAAATGTATATGGTATGTTTTATTTTATACATTTTTACCCTTACTGAGAATTTGAGCTCACCCTTTTTATGTTTTCTTTTCCCCAGGATATAAAGAACTATTTTACGTAATAAAAAAAGGGGAAGATCTTTATAGGAGATGTTGATGATCTTTCACCACGATTAGAAGATTACGTTTCAAGTTTCCAAAGACACTAAACTATTATGGTCCTTGTGTGTGTTTTTTTGTAATGTACTAAGTATTCCGCTAATGTAATGTAATGTCCATGTAAGTCAAGCTTCGAGTCTCTACAATCTGTCTCCCTAGATGTTCCTCATATGACATAATTTATCATTATGATGCCCATACAAAGGGATTGACCTGATGAAATGAGTGTCCAAAAGGATAATACTAACTTCCCCATGGTGAAGATGGATGGTATTGGTATCTGGGGACCATCGGGTAAGCAGCTCTAGCCCAAGTTCAGGCTGATGGTAGAAATGAAACTGCAACGTCCACACCACATCGAACAGATCGATGTGCCACAGTTCGGCCCCAAACTGGTCCCATTTATGGTGTACCCAATATGCTCAGACCCATTCACATGTGAAATTTCCCCCAGACCACAGGTCCCAATCTTGTAGCCAGCCTTTTGTTTTGTCGGTAATTCACTATAGGAAAGTACTTGCGTAATGGGCCAGAGAATCCTCTACGATTGGGTATTTTCTGAACATAGTCTTGGTCATGGAATTCAACACATAAAAATCTAGATGTTTGGATTCTCTAATATGATGACCATTATTAGTGATATTACACCGAGGTAGGTCATCATCACGGGTCACCCATGACCGCAGTACTTCGACTTCAAGTTCTTGCATGGGTACCTCGCCCAAAATACCAAAGACTCGTATCTCAAAGTTGTCAGATAGTGAATACTCCTTATAGGCTAGGGTCAACATGTAAAAGAGAGTATGGTTGTCATATATGATCTTTTGGGCATCATAATCCTCAGGGTTGGCAACTATCTCAGCCCTTCGAGTGGATAACATAGCTTCTCTCTCAGTATCAGCCTGATTAGCAGACATCATTTTCTAGTGAGGTCTCAAGGAGTATATAAAAAAAGGAATCTACGATGCGAATGTATAGTAGGCGTTGCGAAAAAAAAGGAGATGGCACAAAAAATCAGGAGTTGGCACGAAAAAAAGAGGCAGCGGCGCGAAAAACCTCAGGTCTGCACGTAAAACGATGGTTGAACTCGGAATATTACGCCCAACTATTGCAATTTTTCATGCAATAGAGGGGAAGTATTTCATGCCCAATAGATCAGGAAATATCATGAGAGAACATTTAGAACTTACTGAGGGAGCCACAAGGGTTTTTATATGTCTGGAGTGGGGCTATCGCGCTTGTGAAAAGTGAATTGTGAGCCACTTCCCATTTTTTCACACATCTGCAGGTTTTGGCACGTGTTGACTCTAGGAAGTTACGTGTATCTATGTTTCCCTTCGAATCCGACCTTTTCGGACCCTTGCCGATTCAATTCTAAGTGGCGAATTTTTAGACACTGATATGTTCTAAATGGATAAAGGAGGTTTCAGTGTGCCAAAGCGAAAACATATTTTTGACCCGGTGATCCAATTTGGGAGCCCTGAAAGGGCCGCATGAAAAATTCTCAGTTCTATGCAAAAAAATCTCTCCTGCACGGAAAACCGCTGGATCTGAGGATGTTTTCTATACATGCATGGAAGCATCTATGCCCCTGACCACGGTTGTGGAACATTGCACACAGCCTCCCCGACACGGAAGAACCTTCTCACTACTGACCACTTGTGTAGGAATTTATGTGAGTCCAGCTTCACGCGTTGGAACATTTGAGCTTCCAACCCTAGCACAAAATCTTTCACACGGAAAAGTTTCCATACAGATATGATGACCCCGAGTTCCTATAAATATAAGGGCACCCCATTAACTTCCAGAGATTGAAGGATATGAACCGTCTCCCATACGCGAAATCCATATCTTATGCATCAAAAATATGGATTTTAGGTAAGGGATATTTCATGACTGGTCGCGCAGAGGTCCACTGTCACGACCCGACCCAACGGGGCTCGAGCCGCGACTCCCCAAGCCCACCTCCAATAGGCCAGGGGCTGGCGATCAGCACCGAGTAGGCTATCACACACGTGGGAAGCATTAGCCTAAGGTACCTGTACACACGCACCCACAAACACCTCCATGAAACAGTGTAGAGATATATAAAACTGAAAAGGAAAAGAATGCATACACTATCCCACAACCAGAGAGAAAAAGCAAAAGTACAAAAGGCAAAACAGGGCCCACCAAAGAAAACTACAAAGCGCATCCAACATACTCTGAAGAAGGGGAACGCTGCCACAAACACCCGCCGGAAAGCTCCCTCGGCACAGCTCCGGTAAACACCCTGGTCAACTCGCTCACTAAGCTCCGCCTGCTCCGGGTCCTCCTGGGAATCCATCAAAAGGCCTGTGGTCTGCACAAGACACAAACATGTGCAGGAAAATCCCATTGAGGGGTGAGTATAAACACACTCAGTAGGCAACCCAAAAACCCAAAACCCAAGGGAGAAACTGAAAGGCAACAGTCCGATCAACCCAGCCAGAGGGAACCCAGAAGAGAGAGAAACTCCATCTCGTGACCATCCTCAGCTAAACAAAACAAGTCAGCTCAACCCAGCTCAGGTGTATGCCCATACATACACGTTGAACAATCCAAATATACACAGCTCACACCACAAAGCCACAAGAGGTACCGACCTCATCACCAGTAACTATCCACAACCAGGAGAGTACACCTCGAACACTATCATACCAGATGACACTCATCCGAGAGATACACTCCATCGGGTCCCAAACAAACATCTCAGACGCTCACCCGTGAGACCACGCTCGTCGGATAACATCACTGAGGAAACATCACTGAACCACTACAACCACAAAACTCCTAGGATAGGGGATCGCCGCTAGGGTATGCTAGGGGATACCAAGACCCACTCTGGTATACGTAGCTCACAGATAGGGGATCACTCCCAGGGTCCGCTGGGGGATACCACGACCCGATTTGGCATACGTAGTTCTCACGGATAGGGGATCACACCCAGGATCCGCTGGGGGATACCACAACCCGATCTGGCGCTCGATAGAAGCTCCACACTCAGATAGTGGATCATCGTCCATATAAAGATGGTCACGACGATACCGGAACCCTATCTGGTATAACTCGCGATGTAGGGGATCAAACCGACGATGCCACAACCCTACCGAAACCACGCGCTAAGTAGGGGATCGCATAACCAACGATACCGTAACCCTACTATAAACCACATGCTAAGCAGGGGGTTGTATACCCAACGATGTCACAACCCTACTGAGCACGGCCCACCGCATAGGGGATCATATTTCCGATGATGCCACAAACCCTACGGGGTTAACCTGCTAGATATGGGATCGTCGCCCGTAAATAAGCGGTCACAGCGATACCAAGAACCCGATCTAGGTAAAGATGCTAGAGGATCCACTCTGGGCCCACCGGAGGGATACCACAACTCTAACAGTTTAAACATCCCATCGAGAGGATCACAAACCCATACGAAGGTTGTGATGCCACACGAACCTTCGTAGGAACGAACCAAGGGAGAACCCTAAACAATTGCTGGTCCAACCATCGCTAACCCGAGCGACCCGTCACAATGCCACACTACACACCTCCTAGGCCAAAACAGAGGCCACCATCGTGTTCCGCGCGGAAAAACACACAGGATAGGCTGTTTACTCACCCGAAACAGAGCACTGGTGAAAAATGCACTATTCACCGTAGCTAGCTCGTGCGGGGCCCACACAACGATCCCAAAACTCTTCGAGCGGACCATACCACGATGATCCCCTCAGAAAAACTAGCGGAATCGACTACTCGCTCGTCCAAAACGGACACCCGGTGAAAAAGGTACTATTTACTGAAGGCCAGCTCGGGTGGGGCCCACGTCTGGATTCCGAAACTCATCGAACGGAACGCACCATTGCGATCCTCTCGGAAAAACACACAGGATCGACTATTCATCCGCCAAAATCAGACTCCTGGTGAAAAAGCTGCGTTTCTCCGCAAACGCCAAAACCCGGCCTCGTGGGGCCCGCACCCCGTTCTCAGTCCCAACACCCGGAAACCATCTCAAAAAGTCTGTCGTACCATCAGGGTCTCAACTCCACTGACGGCATGTCAATCGGACACTCCGGGTAGATATTACAACGACCCGAAGTCGTAAAATAATAGAATATTATTATTTTATACGACGTTTCTAACTCCTGGGCCACGATCCCCAACCATAAAATTTTCCAAGTTACTTCAAAAGGCCTGCCTCGATGTAAGGAGCACGTCACCGCAAACGGCTCACAAATTGGAGTTACGGTTTGCGAGTTACATGGGTATAAAGAACCCCTGGAACATCCAGGCCGGACCACCGCCAGCCTCGCCGGAAACCTCCGCGCCGCCGCCGGATTCCGCCATGGTCGCCGCCCCTCATCGCCGGAAAACCGGGTTTTCGCCGAAAAACATCCGGGAGCCACCAGGAGCACCCCGGTGCTCCAAATTCAGATCCGAAAAATGTTTCGGAATCCTCGGAACCCGAACTACACAACCCTTACAAAAATTTGAAGAAAAACGACACAAAAAAGGGATTCAGGATTTTCAAAACTTAAAACGCCTTCCTCGCGGGCGAAACGCCGACGTTCTGCCTCAGATCCGCGCTCCAGAGCTTCCGCTGTGCGCTCCTGGACGTCCGCCGTCGAATTCCGAGCTCGTGGGCACATCGTTTGCTCAATTCGGCGGAGCAGCGGCCAAGAACGGCGAAGAACGCCGAGAGGAACGGTAACGGGGGGGATATTTATATCAGCAGCCCGCCGGCGCCAAACCCGCCTCCGACCCGACGCCCGACGCGATCAAAAGTAAGGTCACCCGTAGGGTAAACGCACAGTTCTGAACGCAACGGGGGACCCAGAATTTTCATCTGAGACTCCGTTCAGAAGTTATTTGATCTGACGCTCGCACACTAACTTCGCCACTTATTTACGAAAACGCCCCTGGTGGCGTTTCTCACCGCAGACCCGCGCCCATAATGTTTACACCCCGCTTAGGGTAAACGGCACGTTTCGGATGCAACCGTGCCCTCAGATTCCAGTTCTGAGCTACCATTTAGGAGATATCACCCCCGCCATGTGCATAGAATAAAAATACTTAATATTTTTATAAAATTAATTCCGGGCACACCGAGCCTCGGAATCGCACGCCGTCTTCGCGCCTAGATCTGGAATTATTCGTAGAAATATTCCAAAGTCTGATAGGGCCAAAAACTTGAGACTCTACATCCTCCCCGTTAGAACCTTTCGTCCCTGAAAAGCCCTAAGCACAAGGAAAGCGACTGGACTCTCAACTGGGTCTCACACACCAGCGAGCTCACCAACCAACACCCACACAGGGTCTTACCAATGCCCTGAACAAAACTCGAGCAAGAAAAAAAATGAAACAAGGCGTACCTCTACTACAGTAAGTAGAAAAAACACAAGGTGTACCTCTATCCATCCGCGGTGCCTCTGGGTCGACTCCCTCCAGGGCATTCAGCTGTCCTCGCCCTCGGCCAACAGCTCCCTAAGCTTGGAGTGGACCACCTGGGGGTGGGAGTGTTGGCAACTGGTACTGCCTACCACCGCCTCCTGCTACACCAGCTCCACCGCCACGTCCGCCGCCCTGCGGACCTCCTTGCTCGAGACGCTGCCTCTGCCAAGGTGGTCCATCGACCAGCTCCCTCTCAGCAGCACGTCGGGTCGGACAATCTCTAACAAGATGTCCCCAACCACCGAAAGCGTAACACCGACTCTCCTGTGGCTGAACAAAACTGGCCTGCGATCCCTGAGGCTCAGATCCTCCATCCTGGGGTCGACTCTTGAAATGTCGACCACGTTCTGACCCCTGAGTCTGTCCTTGGCTACCAGATGCTGATCCGACTAACAAAGTCTCAGCTCTCGCGTGCCCAGAACTAACAGGGGGAATCTGCTCAGCCAGAAAACTCTCCACCACCAACGCTCGCTCCAGCACTCCAGCATAGGTGGGCATGCACAAGGAAACCACACCCGCTCGGATGTCCCTGCGTAAGCCCTGCTCAAAGGTCCGAGCCCTATAGAATGGGTCTCGAACCATATCCAGGGAGTAGTGCGACAGGTCTGTAAACCTCGCAGAGTACTCCGACATAGTCATGCTCTCCTGCCGAAGCTGCAGAAGCTCCTGGATCCCCACTGACCTCAACATCACCGGATAGAACTCTTCCTTGAAGAGCCGCTCAAACACTGCCCACATGAGCGTCTCCTCGTCATGGGACTGCATCACCAAACTCCACCATCGCCCGGCAGAACCATGCAGAAGGCTCGCCGATAGGACCACCATCTGATCTGGAGGTGTCCTCACTAGGCGGAAAACTCGGGTGACTGCCTCAAGCCAGTCATCAGCTGCCTGGGGGTCTGGATCACCCCAGAACCTCAGAGGTCGCTGCCTCTGGAACTAGTGCAGCACACTCAGCCTGCGCGCAACCTCGTCCTGCAACGCCGGCACAACCAGCTGCTCGACAGGTGGTGGCTCAACTGGCAGACCACCTGGAGGTGCAACCTCAAAACCTGCACCCTGGTCCATAGCCACTACACGGGACGGGTCATCAGCACAATCCTGCTTCGGAACCCTCGCTAGCTGTCTTCGTGGAGGCATCTTGAAATACAATCAAGATGCACCACAGTCAAAGCGTATATCTAGAGAGCTGACTCAAGAAGGACAAGGAAAAACCAAAAACCCAGTCCTATATGATGCATGTACCATTATGTCCCCGTGACCAGTGTACGAATGTCCCGAGTCGAAAGGCATGTTGTTAGAGTCCAGGTGTATGGATACGTCGGCCACCGCACCAACACTGGAGTCCCTGGCCGGAAAGACGAACTCGAAACATCCTAACACTACCGCTATGCAACCCAAACCAAGCTCACAGCTAGACCATATACGCTCTGAGATCCCAAAGGTGGAACCTCCTCTGATACCACTCTGTCACGAACCGACCCAACGGGGCTCGAGACGCGACTCCCCAAGCCTGCCTCCAATAGGCCAAGGGCTGGCAACCAGCGCCGAGTAGGCTGTAACACGCATGGGAGGCATTAGCCAAAGGTTCCAGTACACACGCACCCAGAAACTCCTCCATGCAACAGTGCAGAGATATATAAAACTGAAAAGGAAAAGCATGCATACACTATCCCACAACCAGAGAGAAACAGCAAAAGTACAAAAGGAAAAACAAGGCCCACCAAAAGAAAACTACAAAGCGCGTCCAACATGCTCTGAAGAAGAGGAACGCTGCCACAAACACCCACCGTAAAGCTCCCTCGGCACAAATCTGGTAAACACCCCGGTCGACTCGCTCACTAAGCTCCGCCTGCTCCGGGTCCTCTAGGGACTCCCTCAAAAGGCCTGTGGTCTGCACAAGACACAGACATGTGCAGGCAAAGCCCGTGCAGGGGTGAGTATAAACATACTCAGCAGGCACCCCAAAAACTCAAAACCCAAGGGAGCAAATGAAAGGCAACAGTCTGCTCAACCCAGCCAGAGGGAACCCAGACGAGAGAGAAACTCCATCTCGTGACCATCCTCGGCTAAACACAACAAGTCAGCTCAGCTCAGCTCAGGTTTATGCCCATACATACACCTTGAACAATCCAAATATACACAGCTCACACCACAAAGCCACAAGAGGTACCGACCTCATCACCAGCAACTGTCCACAACCAGGAGAGTACACCTCGAACACTGTCATAGCAGATGACACTCATCCGAGAGATACACGCCATCGGGTCCCAAACAAACATCTCAGACGCTCATCCGAGAGACCACGCTCGTGGATAACATCACCGAGGAAACATCGCTGAACCACCATAACCACCAAACTCCTCGGATAGGGTATCGCCGCTAGGGTCCGCTAGGGGATACCAAGACCCACTCCGGTATACATAGCTCACAGATAGGGGATCACTCCTAGGGTCCGATGGGGGATACCATGACCCGATCTGGCATACATAGTTCTCACAGATAGGGGATCACACCCAGGATCCGCTGGGGGATAACACAACCCGATCTGGCGCTCGGCAGAAGCTCCACACTCAGATAAAGGATCATCGTCCATATAAAGATGGTCACAACGATATCGAAACCCTATCTGGTATAACTCGCGATGTAGGGGATCAAACCGACGATGCCACAACCCTACCGAAACCACGTGCTGAGTAGGGGATCACATAACCAACTATACTGTAACCCTACTATAAACCACATGCTAAGTAGGGGGTCGTACACCCGACGATGTCACAACCCTACTGAGCACGGCCCACCACGTAGAGGATCATATTTCCGATGATGCCACAAACCCTACGAGGTTAACCTGCTAGATAGGGCATCGCCGCCCGTAAATAAGCAGTCATAGAGATACCAAGAACTCAATCTAGGTAAAGATGCTAGAGGATCCACTCTGGTCCCACCGGAGGGATACCACAACTCTAACAGTTTAAACATCCCATCGAGAGGATCACAAACCCATGCGAAGGTTGTGATGACACACGAACCTTCGTAGGTACGAACCAAGGGAGAACCCTCTACCACTGCTAGTCCAACCATCGCTAACCCGAGCGACCTGCCACAACGCCACACTGCGCACCTCCTAGGCCAAAACCGAGGCCACCATCGTGTTCCACGCAGAAAAACACGCAGGATAGGCTATTTACTCACCCGAAATGGAGCACCAGTGAAAAAGGCACTATTCACCGTAGCTAGCTCGTGCGGGTCCCACACAACGATCCTGAAACTCATCGAGAGGACCATACCACGATGATCCCCTCGAAAAAACAAGTGGAATCGACTACTCGCTCGTCCAAAACGGACACCCGGTGAAAAAGGTACTATTCACCGAAGGACAGCTCGGGTGGGGCCCATGCCTGGATTCTGAAACTCATCAAAGGGAACGCATCATTGCGATCCTCTCGGAAAAACACACAGGATCGACTATTCATCCGCCAAAATCGGACTCCTGGTGCAAAAGCTGCGTTTCTCCGCAAACGCCGATACCCGGCCTCGTGGGGCCCGCACCCAGTTCTCAGTCCCAACACCCGGAAACCATCTCAAAACTTCTGTCATACCATCAGGGTCTCAACGCCACTGACGACACGTCAATCGGACACTCCAGGTAGAAGTTACAATGACCCGAAGTCGTAAAATAATAGAATATTATTATTTTATACGACATTTCTAACTTCCGGGCCACGATCCCGAACCATAAAATTCTCCATGTTAGTTCAAAAGTTCCGTCTCGACCTAAGGAGCACGTCATCACAAACGGCTCGCAAATCGGAGTTAAGGTTTGCCAGTTATAGGGGTTTAAAGAACCCCCAGAACATCCTGGCCGGACCACCGCCAGCCTCGCCGGAAACCTCCGCGCCGCCGCCGGATTCCGCCGTGCCGCCGCTGGATTCCGCCATGGCCGCCGCCCCTCGTCGCCGGAAAACTGGGTTTTTGCCGAAAAACTTCCGGGAGCCACCGGGTGCACCCCGTTGCTCCAAATTCCGATACGAAAAATGTTTTGGAAACCTCAGAACCCAAACTACACAACCCTTACAAAAATTTGAAGAAAAACAACACAAAAACGGGATCCGGGATTTTCAAAACATAAAACGCCTACCTCGCGGGCGAAACGCCGATGTTCTGCCTCAGATCCGCGCTCTAGAGCTTCCGCTGCGCGCTCCTAGAACGTCCGCCGTCGAATTCCGAGCTCGTGGGCGCTTCGTTTGCTCGATTTGGCGGAGCGGTGGTGAAGAACGGCGAAGAATGCCGAGAGGAACGATAATGGGGGGGGGAGATATTTATATCAGCGGCCCGCCGGCGCCAAAGCCGCCTCGGACCCGACGCCCGACGCGAACAAAAGTAAGGTCAACCCTAGGGTAAACGCACCATTCTGAACGCAACGGCGGACTCAGATTTTCCATCCGAGACTCCTTTCAGAAGTTATTTTAGCCGATGCTCGCACACTAACTTCTCCACTTATTTACGAAAATGCCCCTGGTGGCGTTTCTCACCGCAGGCCCGCGCCCACAAAGTTTACACCCCGCCTAGGGTAAACGGCACGTTCCAGACGCAACCGTGCCCTCAGATTCCAGTTTTGAGCTACCATTTAGGAGATATCACCCCCACCACATGCATAGTATAAAAATACTTAATATGTTTATAAAATTAATTCCGGGAACACCAAGCCCCGGAATCGCACACCGTATTCGCGCCTAGCTCTGGAATTATTCATAGAAATATTCCAAAGTCTGATTTGGCCAAAAACTTGAGTCGCTACAATCCTGGCACACAATCTTTCACACGGACCGGTTTCCATACAGATCTGATGACCCCGAGTGCCTATAAATATAAGGGCACCCAATTAACTTCCAGCGATTGAAGGATATGAACTGTCTCCCCTATGCGAAATCCACATCTTATGCATCAAAAATATGGATTTTAGGTAAGGGATATTTCATGACTGTTCGCGCAGAGGTCCACCTCCATGTGAGACCAATCAGGATTAACCCTCTTTGAATCCCTTTGTTTCCCGTCCCCTGCATGTAATACCTTCCAATTTATCACAATCCCTTCCAATTGTACGCAATCTATTTCCTTGTGTACAATCCATTCCAATTGCGCGTAAAATTTATTTCATGCACGCAATCTCTTCCAATTTCATGCAATCCCCCCTCCCTTTGCATGCCAAACCACTGAAAATTGTGCGCCGAGCTAGTATTTTCCGTGCAAGTGTCAGAATTGCATGCCGACTTGGAATTGTCTGTGACACTATTCTATTTTGTGAGCAATCCTCCCTCCTTTTGTGCACGTGTTTGATGTATCTCTTCCGAACATCATTTTCGGGCACCCCCACACCCAAATCATCAATGAAAAACACCGTTTTCATGTACGACATTCTAGGATCATACGAAGTAACTTTAATGTCCCTTGGGTAGTGTTTAACATTGCGTTTCTTCACCTAATGCTCCTTAACGACACCCAAGAAGGCTATGGATATTTCTTCATTGCATATCCACACTAATGTAGACCCCCAATTGAATCACCTCTCGACACACCCCAACTATAGTATTACTGATGCCTTCCATCCCTCATGGGTGGGAGGGTATCAGTTATGTATGTCTTGTGGGTGCGGAGTAAACCCAATTCATCCGAGATGCAGGAAGTTAAACATCAAAGCACCACCATCACCATCAAATGATGTTAAAATGTGACCATGTTACATGCATCAGGAACAGGTTTCCCCCACCTTGGACATTCTGCAGACCCACTAGTCTCCACGGTAGAAAGATCATTCCTCACATGAAATGAGATCCTCTTTTTCCAAGAGGCATCTGTCTATGGGGAATGGGCCACCACCCAGGTGTAATCCCCTGTATTTCCATGCAATAGGTAGCGTTCCAGCTCCTCCCCACCTCATGGGTGCCAAATCCCCCTCCCACTGGGCTTTGTCACCATCTAGGCCTCCATCTTGGAGTAAGTCCTAATCTCCATCACCTCGAGATGCTAAACTGGTGTAAGCACCAGTTTCTTCTTTGGGATGCTAACTAAGAATTATCCCATGTATCCTCATTGGGCTGCTAACCGCACGTAATCCCCTATTCGACCTCCCATAGATGCACCTTTCACGATGTGATCGTCAGGTCTTTGCTGTCTCTTTTTTATCACATCGAGAAAGACACACGTGGGCTTAGAGGAATCATCGACAATGAAATACTCTCTTGGTATCCTATAGTGTAAGTCCCCCACACACCCCTTTCAAACTATGAAGACTTTTATCCTTTCCAGGGAAAGGTACGTAGGAGGCCTCCTTGAGGTTCAAGCCCTACACCGATTAGTCGCTACGACCCCCTTCACATCGGTTCGCAAACCCCAATACTGAACTATGTGTAAATTGATCCTTGCCAAGGTGAGGTACATAAGAAGCATCCCTAAGGTTCAATCCCACCAACCATTGGTCCCAAATCCCTTCACGTCGGTTTAACAGAACCTTGGGATGCCTCAGAGTGTAATCCACAAATTCCCCCATGTCCCGTACTACGTGGACTTTTATCCTTGGCAAGGAAAGGTACGTAAGAATCCTACTTGAGGTTCAATCCCAACAACCCCCCGAACCTGACCACCTCATGTCAGTTTACCACCATCATTCATGACGTTAAACTGTATTCTCCCTTAATTAGTGGAATGTTGTTGGGCCCCATAAAACATAAAGACGTTGTGACCCAATCCAGTGGTAATCCATTGTGTCCCCATTTGGCATTAATAAATTGTCAATCACATTAGATGGTAACTTTTTTTCAGGTGAACGATGATGACTTTGATTCCCTACCACAAGGATACATAGGAGGTATCTTCAAGATTCAATCCAAACATCACTGTTATCCTTGAGTCGACTCCATATCATTCTCCACCCTCTTAACATAACCATCCATCATGCATTTTGGTTATTACCTTGTCCTCCACATCCCAATGGGATCATTCCACCCCATTCCCCATTATCTTTAAAAATGGTAAGGTAGTTAACCATGTGTTAGCCCCAACATCGGTGTTCCCTATGGGGGTTACACTCACCTGATCCACTCTAGTTAGTGTTCTAATCTGTTTGATCCATCTTCAGTTGATGTTAAAACTATGGCATACCCTGTGTTAAACACAGGAATCTTGGGAAAACCTCAGATACATGCCCCTGGCATAAAATTTCATGCGTTCGATGTGGGATGCCTCGTGATTCTGTGCCCTCAAAAAGCCCTATAATAAGGGTCCGAAACCCAGACGCACCAGTGTCCTAGCATCCAGACATGCCAGTGATGTCCAACATGACTACCCTCCTGACCAAAGGTTGCTGCACTGACCGGACCTTTTGGAATTTCCTGACATAAGTATTGTAATTAATTAGTTTTCCTAAAGATATGGCACTACGAAGAGTTTCACGAACAATGTCTTAAATATATAAGGGAGACTCAGAGTAGGTGAATATTTATTAGGAGGAATCCTGGGAAGGAAGGACAGACATCCCATCATCCCATTTAAATCTAGGAGAAAATGTCCCTCAAAAAGGAATTGATGCTACTTTCATTTGGAAAGAGTGAATGTAGGGCACAAACAGCACTACGGTCATCAATCCAGACGGATGCACGCACCCTATAGAATGCTTCGGAAAAAAAATATCTTCATCGATCCACTAACAATGTGTGGAAGTAATCATGAAGAATAAAACCCACAAATCTGTTATCATCTAATTCTTATTCTCCACCATTTCCATCGCATCTCGATCCAAAAATTGACCACAAAACTCTAATGCTATATTGATTCTTTTCCCCAAATAATGATCACATAATGACAAAATACCTGAAATTCATATAATCATGGTAGAAAAGGAAACACCCATGATTATCATGTGAATAACATAGAAAGAAAAACCTAATACACTATATATGAAGAATTAACCTCATCCTTTGTTGTTTTATATTAACGTTGATGTTGTATTTAGAGATGAATGAAGAGGAATAGAAAAAAAACAAAAAATTTATTCCAAAAATTAAATCTACTTAATATACTTGTATCAATTTTTGTAGTTGATTTTTTTATAATTAATCTACAATAATAAAATTGGATGGAATGAAATGAATCAAACATACTACCTGGAGTTTTGATCTACCATCAAAGTAGAGTAGTTCTGTTTTTTTGTTAATATGATCAATGAACATGGATGTTGCAAAGATCCATGATCTGATGTTGATACATTTATCATCACCAATAAAACCCTACTCCATAAATCTTTTTGTCTCTATGGATAAGTGTAAAATCTTTGAAAAGGAACTATAATCACATACTTATATGATAAATCATTCAATGCATCAAAATAAAAAAATATATATATATTTATTTTATTTAATTAAGGTTGTAATAAAAATTTCAAAATATTCTTCCATTGACCAAAATTATCTCATGATTGTGGAAAAATCCGCATATAAAATCCATAGAGCTCTAGGTTTTTTATCTATCCACATTCACGTGTTATTCCATTTTTCTTGGAAAACTACCTGCACATCCCATTTAATATATTTATTATATTTCAAGAATTTCATCCATGCACATCGGGACTCAGAATCATAGATCATATCTATGACTATTATTGGAAATCATGAAAATAATATCCAAAAATTATAAATGGAAAATCTAATTCATTACATTCTCCCAAACATAGGGTTTTCTATCCCAATAAAATAAAACCATGGTCAAAATATGAGTGTAGTAGGACTGCATTTTGGTCTCCATAAACTATGATCTATTATGAGGATTCCCTGAATGCAACTAGACACACATAAGGGGAATCTATTTCCCATGAAGGATCCCCTCTTTCTAATCCTCAATATTTACTTGGTACACTACAAATGTGTAACTATCATCAAAGTCTATCTCACCCTAGTCAATAAAATATGATGGCTCAAGCATTTACCTTATCATCTACAACACATATATGATGTCTTCTACTTGATATAACTAATGTGGTTGAGGTAACCAATAATCCAACCTACAAATATACATTGTATCTGAAACATACTAACGAATCGTATAGAAAACATGATGCCACTTCAAAATATCCTCAATCCATGCTGAGGTAAAACCCTCTAGAACACATTGTCTCTCTCATTGAACTCTATATGTCTCAATTGTTTGACTACATAAAACCTATGATGTCTATATGAAGTTATCATCTAATCCAATATGATGTTATCATTCTATATATCTTCTCACACAAACTCTGGGCCGCTGAGCTCTGACTCCCCTAGATCCATCTAAAAATATGGTAATCTATAGGGACACTTGAAGAATACCTCGAATGGTTCTATACTAATAGTGGAATGGTATGTTTTTTTGTACTAAATCTCTAAAAATGGAATTTGGTCCATCAAACTATAGGAAATTTCTAACATTGTAGCTTTACAACATTTTCTTTTTGACCAGAATGGTTTTCTCTATCTGCCGTCAGTCTAGGGGTCAAATGTTGTGCTATTTTATAAATGAGTATCGAAGGGCTCAGAAAACCTCTTTATAAAATCGATGTGATTTGATCATAAAATTAAAATATGATTGTTGATTAAATCCCATGGTTTCATACTATATCCAACAAGTAGTGGAATCCCATGCTCTGTACTAAACAACTTTCTCGAATAACTAGAAACTATGGAATCATTGTGAGTCAGTATATTATTGGATAGATGGTATCTTGTTCCTTGGATGTAAATGGTAATTACATAAATAATTAAATGTATACCTCATCCAACTTACACTCTCGAACCCTATGGTTTTGAACTAAATCCATTGGAACTTAGTGTAGAGCCATCACCGACATATAATTGAGGCATCAAGATAAAAACTCTAAATTTCAATTTGTTATTCATGGCCACATAAATTGGTTCTTGATGTCAAAATACATCATTCCCACACCATTATATACCATGGAATATTATCTATGGAACCCCCACATCATCTTCCCCCACCATGTCATTTATAACATTATATGTACTATGAAATGTATAGTGTGATCCCCAACCTAAAAATATCCATTAGGATAATTTTCATTGGATATCTATGTATGTAATGTCTCACATTATGTATCTCCATGATGATCATACCATACAGGATATAAAATTTGTGGGATAAAAATCATCGACTGAATATATAAATCACCAACCATTTACCATAATGAAATCCACAACGAGGCTTGCTTCTCTGATGCCTTAACCAACAACAAAGAAAACGAACTCCATTGGAGAGCATCATCCTCTATGTTCCCATTACAATGAGAATATATAATATTTTTTTATAGTCATGGGTGAATTATATCCATCATATTAGTCACAATTTATGATCATTTTGGAACAATATACATACATGAGACTCTTGTGGTAACATTAAAATATAATGTGATATCCCATCAGGTAGCATCTCCATATATCTAGTACAAAGACTACTGAAGCTAACTAAAGATAAGGGGTCATGTAGTTATACTCATGTGGTCTCAAAATAACATGAACCATAGGCAATCAAAACCTAACCCTACATCATAAAACACCCATCGATTTTACTTAATGAATCATATATTATTATGTACTTGACACCCTCTTCTAGAGATCTCATAATGGGTGCATTTTTCAAACGCCTCCTTATCTCCTGAAATCACTCTTAGAACCATTATATACACAAAAAATTTCCCAACTTTAGGTATATTGATTCATGATTGATTCCAATCTTTAGAAACCAAATACATACCTCCAATAGTACCCTACCCACCAAATATACCAATGCACCTCGATAACACTCTTTGGTGTCTCACAAGAGAGAACTGCTGCAACCATTTTCAATTTTACTACTACTCTAGCCTCTTAGATGATGTGTCTTAGAATTTGTAAAAAATGAATAAAAACATGAATCTTCAATAGATTAACATAAATCTGGTGATCTTGGAGTTTGTATGGGACCATCCTCAAGTGTCTCATGTGCACCAACACTACCGACTAATACAATTGGATTCCTTTGATCAATACCATGATGATCCAATCTTAGAAAGAATGAAATATCATATAATGAACCCCATAGCATCTACTGGGAAATTCCTCAATCCAAACAACATCACCATGTTCTCAATGTTACATTAGGATAATCTAATGGTTTCCATCCATATATCGTCATCCCATACTCACAACTGGTGACAGTTTGATCTAAGATCAATCATTGAGAACATTTACACCCCTCTAAACTGATCAATTATTATCTTAGTCTTAGGTAATGTATACTTATTCTTCATGGTAACCTAATATATGTGCTGGTAATCCACACAATACCTCAATCTCCCACCTACGTTCTTTGAAAACTACATCGGGGCTGTCCAGGAGGAAACACTATAACTCTCCATCCACATCTCCTGGAAGTCCTCCAACCACACCAAAAGATCTCAAATATCTATGAAAGTAACCTGCTATGTTATTGTTGATATCAATTCCATCTCGAGATTAAATTCAATTAATAATTATTGTAATCAATGTGGATATATCCCTAGTATTTCAATAGTAAACATTTCCCCATACTCTAATTCCACTGTATGATACTAATATCCCAATAAATTCACTAATCCAATACTTATTCTATAAAACTAACGAGTAATCATCTGCAATCTTTTATTAATATCATATCCTTTATTATATAGTATCCCTCTTTCCCAAAAAGGATGATGTTAATCTGTAATAGTGTACACACTGTATCCTCTTTCCAAAAAATTAAATCTTTTTATGAAGATTGGATATGAAGTGCATTCCTAAGATGAAATCATAAGGCCTCCTCACTAATATAATGAGATTCCATACAAAACTCTATCCTAGGAGAGTCTTATTGAAATGGTGGAACATATATACAATCACCTAGTCACTGTATATTAGAATCTCCAATCACAAGGGTGGGGCCAAGGTCTCAAATAGAATCTATATGTGTAACATCCCAAGTAAATAAAAAAATTAAATTATTCATATATATTAGTATTTTTTGAATTAAATATTAATTTTACATTAAATGGGATTCTATGTTCCATGAAGTACCTGATATGAAACAATTGGTTTCATTTAAATATCAGGTAGAACACAACGCTGAGTTATACTGAAAGGTAATAATATAATACTATTATTTAAAATTTTAGTTAACACCTAGATTATTTATTGGATGAAATGTACATAAATAACCATATTATGATTACACATGTTTTTTAATTGTTTATAGATTTATCCAATAAATTTTTGAAGTTTAAAATGTGAATGAATCTAATATTAAAAATAAATACACTAATAATACATAAAAGGTCAATTTAACGTCTTTTGATGGAAACCCATTTTAAATATATATTTTTCACTTTTATATGTTCTGTTTGAAAAAATAAAATTCTTATTTAGAATCAGAACATCAAAATCTACTTGTGATTATATTTTGTTATTTTTTTGATAAAGATCATTTTGAATGAATGGTGAAAAATACTGCATTTTAAATCAAAACTGACTTTTTATATAATTTATATATATAGTTAGATTGTTATATTTTTAGGGGGTAATTGGTTTATAGTTTTACCATTTAATCCAATTATTTTCATTGTAAGTCATTTTACATTGATATTGGACACAAAAAAGTGTAAATATTTGGATAATTATTATTTCTTAAAAACACGCTTTCTGGTTTTGATGACTGAAATTAATTTTAAATTAATTAATGAAACGTCTATGTTATAAATTTGCTAAAATAGAAATAATTTTTGAATTGGGAATATCTAAAATAGCTTTGGGTGATTTTTTTGTATTTTTCCGAAAACATTCAATTATAGATGAATAGTGAAAAACACCACATAGTTGTTAAAATATATTGTTTTTTATTTAAATAAAATTTTACACATATTTAAATTTAATTTAAAAAAATCCAACAATCATGTTTTTCATCAGTATGTACAATGTTGTTCAATAGGATGAAAATAATTTTTGGTTAAAAG
The DNA here is from genome assembly GCA_963277665.1 of Viscum album. Taxonomy (NCBI): domain Eukaryota; kingdom Viridiplantae; phylum Streptophyta; class Magnoliopsida; order Santalales; family Viscaceae; genus Viscum; species Viscum album. The sequence continues at coordinate 1,510,790,446 of OY728143.1, read as the reverse complement.
TAACTTTTGATTTTTATTTACCACGGTTAAAGGAAAATAGGGTAATTAATGGTAAAAATATTATAATAATAATATAATATTACCTTAACACTTGTACAAAACTTATAGTGTAAGTTATGGCCAACCAATAAAATCCTACAGTAGAACTATTTTCCTTTTAAATCCCTTTGGTTAAGATAAAGTCATTAATAACATTTTATTTAATGTAAAAATAATAATATCCAAAATATTCATTATTTTGCGAAAACATTTACAATATGGGGTTATATAATTGATATCTTTTACTATAAATACTCCTTTAAAATATGAAAATATTTCATATTTCATGGTAATTTATTTTTAATTTTGATAAATCAAATAAATTAATTTATTTACGACACAATGAGGATGTAATAATTACCTCATTAATAAATGTTTAAAATAAATGAGATTATAAGTATTCAAATAAATTTATTTAAACTTTTAATTCTATAGAAAAGTTTTATAGATTCTTATGACATGTTTTATTTTAATTAATTAACGTTTTTTTAAAGAATCAAGACGTATTAGATTTTTTAAAAAGAATTCATTTGAATAGTATAAAAATTTACACAAATGAGTTTTTAAATAAATTAATATTTTATTAAAAGATAAAATAGTCTTAAAAATATAATATTCATCCAAATGAAATATATGATGTTAAAAAATTCATTAATGATCGATTTTGGGTCTCTTGGAATTTTATAGTTATTATATTAACCATTTAGTATAATATACTTGAAGACATGGTGAATGTTAAAAAAGATAACAAAGGATTAAATAAAAATGAAATGGATTAAATAAATATCCAAAAAATGTCCAATTATTTTTTGAATGATTTTATTAAGACTTATATTCATCTTTTCTTATAATTCAATAAGTTTTGGACCTTTTGAACCCAAATATAATTTTATAATAAAATAATACTTTCAAACATTCCTAAAGAGCCCCTCCACCCTTTTCTAAAAGGACACCACCTCTGATCCATTACTCACACCACTCATGACCTTAGGATAGTCCAAACGAATATCAAATAAGCTCCCAAAATCCCTATATTACTAATAAAATCCTTACCTTTAGAATACGGTACTTCAAGAATTCATTTTGGTTCAATACAAAGAGAGTTACCCGATTTTAAGGTAACATATTCCCTCAAACTCTCTTCTTTTATTTTAAATCATCACACCCTATTCAATAATTATTATTATTTTACATATCAAAAAAAGTATCATAAATATTATATTTTGTTTTTATGAAATTTATTTGAACTACACTTACACAAACCTCTATCTAATGGGTAACAAACATCCTATTTCTATGGACGGTGAACTACTACCTTACGAAATGATGATTTTTCAATATTCTACTAACACCTCTCATATTGGCCCTTATAATGGAAATGTAAGTATATATGATATATATTATATTAATTATGTATATATTCTTTTATAATTATCATTTATTACATACCTTTATGCTTTTCAGGTTGTATAAATACAATAATTTAATTTTAGTTATTGTGGACAATCGCCCCGTCAAAGTGATATGATTCGTTCTTACCATACACAAAACGTATATAAGATGGTAGAAATGAACTTTTGTAACATATATATAATATTATATTATATTTAATATTAATATAATTTTTTTTTATTTGGTTTCCAATCATTTAAAAATGAAAAAAATATGAAATTAATGTTGTGTTCATTCGTACATATGGTATACCTTCTCCATGAACGGTGCAATTATTTTTAATATTTTCAAATGAAATGGAATATTATTAATACATATAATATATATATATATATGATATATATGATATCTAAATGATGAAATTAATTATGCTGAAAATGGATTTTTGACAACATGGACAATTTATTATTATAAAAAGTTCATTTTTTATATATGTTTCGAACATCGACCAAATGTCTGACATGAACTAAAATAATTAACTAATTGTTATAGAAAGGTAAAAAGTGATATAAAATGAATAATAAAATTAAAAAATGTTTTAAAGAATTTATAAATTAACTTCAATTTAATATTTAGTATTAAAAAGTGGCATACAGGAGAAGTCGGACTTGAGGCTAGGGGTTTTCATATCACTTTTTATTCCTGTGAGATTCATGCTATATTTGGCACTATTTCCCATAGTGTAGTTTATGTACTACCCATGATTTTATTATTTGTGTAATAAAATTTAATTTATGGTTAGAATGATCCATCTTTCATGGGGGGTATCTTTTGTAATTTACCTAATCGGTAAGGGAACTTTTCATCATAATCTTTTAGTTAATGATTTCTTCTATGTTACATCATTAAATTTCAATTTTAAAATGATGGGATATATTATTATATATCTTTATTGATTTAAATATTATTTCTATGATATTAGATGCCCTTTTTCCCCCACCAAATCATTTTATGAATTTAAAATTGACGTTGTTATGTTGTCAAATTCCTTAAAGGAACTTCATATCCCAATTACAATTCTTTGGGATAAACTAAAACTTCTTGATTATGTTGTGATATGAATATGTGTTAATTAACTCTAATGGTTTCACAATTAATAGAAACTTATATTGGGTTTATAAATATTTTTCACACATAATTATTTCATTGATTTATCCTAACTGGAATTGTACAATCATTGTAAAAGACTTCGTCTCAATCTATTTTCATTTAGGCATATTTTGATTTATACAAAACTATTTTTTTACAATGTATAAAAATTATTGACATTTAATTTCATTCCATGGAAACAATTTTCTACATAAAAGTTTACTAATCAAAAAATAGACTGTATCTTTTTATCATATGTGGTGTAAACAAACTTTCCACTATCACGAGTATTATTTGATATTTAGATTCCTTAACAATTCGTAATGTTTTTAAAAAGAAAATAAAAACCATATAATTTTTAATGTATATTGGTATTAAAATTGGTTTAGATAATGTATTTGTTATGTTAATATTTTTCTGTGATATATTGTGATTGAAATGTGGATATGTTATCTTTCCTTTATGTCTATTCTATGTGTCATGAATAAGTTGTGGTTCATGGGAATTGATTACGTATACGAGTGGTTCCGTGATAAGCCTAGGGTGGGTGAGCCATATATAGCTCTCCAATTTGTTGTTTAACATGAATGAGGTAAACATTAATGTTTGTCATAATATATTTAGGGAATATACTGTGATGGGTATTACAAACATAACTCCCTATGTAAATGTGAATGCTATAACGTATGATTGATTTGGATGACCCAAGTTACCTTTATCATTTATGATTTCTATGTGTTATTCATCAATATTATTATTTCAAGAGATATGTTAAAGAGATTATGTTTTGTATGTGTTGATGTACTATTGTTTACATTCTTTATTTTAGATCCCTTACTATGATCATTTTGCTCATCCCCTGTTTTCTAAATGATTTCCACGGGACTTAAAGATGAATAGGGTCAAGGATGGGATCAAGAAAAATTCATGATGTCTAAAACATGGATATAGAAATTTTACCTTTTTAATATTTGTTATTTTACGAACAAAATTTTTAATATGTATAATTGTCTACATGTAATATTCAAGATGTTTTGTATAAGTTTTGACCTAATTCTCTAAAGATCTAAACCTGAAGGTATCTTCAATGTTAATTGTTGAATTAACTAAATTTTTAGTAATTTTTTAAGGCTAGGGCCTTAAAATTGGTATCAAAGGTCTATTGAGATAAAATTATAGGTTAGGGTGTTATTTAGGAATAAGTGACCTAACAATAATGGTTAGTATATTTTAATGAGTCAACGATATTTTAGAGGTGATAATTTCTTATTACATTTTGGGATACAAAATGAAAGGTATTGGATATCCTTTATGGTTAAAATATTTTATTTTTATTTTTGACGAATTTAGATCATTTTTTGAGATTTTATAAAATTATATAGTTTTTTAAAAAAGGACAACACGTAGACTGTGTGACAACTCACCACATCGCATAGAGATATAGGAATCAACCCCACAACCGTAGTGAGATTAGGATTTATCGCCCACCATTAGCATACATGATGTCAATGGTAAGTACAACTTATTCTATTTGTTAAATGATTTAACGGATCTATAATGAGTTGATTTTGGGAAATTTGGATTCATAAAATTTACATCCTTAGTATTAGAAAACGATTTGGAGATTATATGATAAATGTTATTTTGGATGTTTTTTTCTCTATTGGGAACACTATATACCTAACGAAAATAGAATTCTTTGCGATTTAATTTATGGAGTAACAGATGAATTTTATTTTGGGAGTAATATATGTTTTTATTGTGTACATATGGTGATTTTTGTTATTTATGGAAATGATTAACCAATCATATAAAATATTTTTTTAGGTTAAATACACTTCTGTGTGAGACTATATGAGTAGTTAGTGTTATTTGGAGATAAATGTTACGATTTACATTGGAAGTTTATGGGATTAAATTCTTCTATGTTTTGTGTTTCAATGTTATTTTGGATTATATTGAATAATTTTAAGGTAAATTGTTTATTGAATTTTCTTTTCTGAACATAGGGTACTATTTGTTGAATTTTAGTGATTAGGAATAGTATTTATTTTTATAAAGAATTATCCTTTTTAGGGATTATCGGATTGATAATAAAAAATATTGTTTTAGATAATGCCTAAATACATGGGAAATATATAGTTCATATTTTGTGGATTATTTGATTCTTTAGAAGTTGATTCTACTACTTTAGGTGTGACCAAGACTTCATGAATACTTATCATTTGGAGAAAATATGAGTTAGTGGTAGAAATTTATCAAAGGATGAAACTCTACATGAAATGTATTTATATTTACTTTTGTTCTTATTCTATGTAGTAAAATAATTCCACAAATTTATGAAATATAACATAAAACAAAAAAAAACATTTTCTGTTTACTTTTACAACTGGGGAATCATAGACTGTTTAACCTATCACAAGTTTACGGTTTTATGCGAGTTAACTTTCTCATGATCATGTTTTCTATCACTCTCCATCAGAACATGACACATAGTTTCTCTTCCATATCCATGATATAATACATGGAATACTAGTATAGGATATCTTGGGATACCATTGTACTTCTCTTTCATTTTTTTTAAATTGATAGTTTTACTGACTCTTTTTCCGATGTGGGACCTTTAATGATGTTTCCAATCCCAATTTTAAAATTGTGAGGATGCAATTCCGAAAAGCGGGGAAGGATATAACATTACAGGTAAATAAATAATATGACATTTTCAAATTAATTAATATTTCTGAATTAAATATTAATTTTACTTTAATGGTTATTCTATGTTTGACGACATACTCGATAAGAAAAAAGTGAGTTTCATTTAAAACTTACGTAGCACACAACATTGAGTTATACTAAAAATTAATAATATAATATTATTATTTTAAATGGTCGTTAATGCCTAGACATTTGATTCAAAGGAATATTCAAAACTAACCATTTTATGATTACAAATGTTTATTAAATGTTTTTAAATTTATCTAAAAAAAATTATAGGCTAAAAATATGAATGAATCTAATTTTAAACATAAATACTCTAATCATCATTAAAAGAATGAATTCACACATTTTTATGGAGAATCACTTTTAAATATAGTATTTGAAACTATTATATGTTCTATTTGACAAAATTAAATTTTTATTTAGAAGCGTGACGTCAAAATTTACTTTGGATTAAATTTTTATATTTTTCTGATAAGGGTCATTTTGTTATTGAATAGTGAAACATACAAAATTTTAATTCAAAACTATCTTATAATGTAAACAATTTATATGGTCATATTTTTTATAGTATTGGTTTTAAAGAGTAATTGGATTATAATTTAACCATTTAATTTAATTTTCGTTATTGGAATAATTTTACATTGAAATTGGACATAAACAACTGTCAATATTTGGATAGTTATTATTTCATTAAAACACATTTTTGGTATTTACAATGAAAATTAATTATAAATTAATTAATGAACTAATTATATTATTAATTTGGTAAAATATATATCATTCATGAATTCTGAGTATCAAAATTAGATTTGGGTGAATTTTTGGTATTTTTTTGAAAATGATCAATTTTTTCTGAATAGTGTGAAAAACATTGTATAATAGTTAAAAAAAAGTTTTCAATGAAATTTTTCCACTTATTTGAACTGATTATAAAAAATATGACATACATGGTTGTCATCAGTATGAAAAAACATGTTTCAATATAATCAAAATAATTTTTGGTGAATAGTTACTTTTGATTTTTATTTGCCGCGTTTAAAGGTAAATAGGGTAATTCAATGTAAAAAAAATATTATACAAATTTAAAATTACCTTATAAAATGTATTACCTTATTGGAGGAGTCATGTATGACCAATAAAATTATAAGGTAGAACGTTTGACCTTTGACAGCCATTTGTGTAAGATAATGACATTAATAACATTTTTATTTAAAGTAATAATAAAAAAATCATAAACCTATGTTGTTTTGATAAATAAATTTAATGTGGGGTTATATAACTGATATAATTGAATATAAATAGTCATTATATATCTAATGCTATTTCTTACATCATTTTATTTTATTTATAATTTTTAGATATCATATAAATAAATTTATTTATGACACAATGAGGAAGTAATAATTACATTATTAATGAATGTTTTAAATAAATGGGATTAAATATATTAAAATAAATTTTTTGTGCATATTTTTATGTGATACACGTATTTTAGATATGAGGATGACTTTTTATCTTTGAATTAATGATTATTTTTCAAAATAATCATTTGGTTTTAATTTTTTATGAAGTCATAATTTGAATAGTAAAAAAATTGTCAAAAATTGGTTTTTAAATCAATTATGATTTTAATAAATGATAAAATAGTACTAAACATAAAAGATTCAACCAAATAACCTTTATGATGTTTCAAATGTCATTAATGATCCATTATAGGCCTGTTGGAATTTTATTGTAAATATATTAACTATATTGTAAGAATATACTTGAAGACACAGTGAAAGTTAAATAAGGTAACAAATGGTTAAATAAAAAAGATAAGGATTAAATAAATATCAAAAAAATTGTCTAATTATTATAGGATGATTGTATTTCTACTTATATTCATATTATATTAGTATTTGAATCGTTTTGGATCTTCTGAAACCGAAAATAATTTTATAATAAAATAATACTTTCTAACTATCCTAATGTGCCCCTCCTCCCTCTTATAAAAGGACATCACCTCTAACCCATTACTCACACCTCTCAAGCCCCATGGATCATCCAACCTTTGAAAAATGAGATCCAAAATTCCCTCTCTTCTTCCTAGAATCCTTACTGTAGGCATAATTCACATCAATAAATCTTTTTTTGTTCAATCCAAAGGGAGTTAACTGATTTAGAGATAACATCTTCCCTCAAATTCACTTTTTTATATTATTTCATCACTCCTTATGCTCTTCTTATTCTTCATTTAAATAAAAAAACAGTATCTCCAATATACTACGTTGTTTTTATGAGAAGGATTCGAACTAAAATTACACACACCTTAGTTTAATGGTTATTGAACATACTGTTTCTATGGATGGCGAACAACTTCCTAAGGAAACGATGGTTGTTTAATTTTCACCAGCCACATCTCATAGTGGCCATTAAGATTGAAATGTAATTATATATAATATTTATGATATTTATTTTATATCTATGTTTTTTAATTATGATTTAGAACATAACTTTATTTTTTTCATGATGTATATATATGACAATTTCATTTAATGAAGTGCGGATTAACGCCCCTCAAAGTGATATGATTCATTCACACCATTCATGGAACATATAAAAGATGTCTTTAATGAACTTATTTAACTTATATAGAATATTATATTACACTGTAATAATAATATACCTATCTATAATTTGATTTTCATTTCATTAAAAATGGAAAAAATGAAATGAATGAAGCGTTCATGCGTACGTACGGCTTACCATCTCCATGAATAGTGAATTTCATTTTTCATCTATCCTAATGATATATAATATTATAAATACAAATATAATGGATATATATAGGATATATATGATATTAAAATAATTAAAATCATTATTAATATAAGGAAATTTTTACCACATGGAAAGTTTTAAATAATAAGAAGTTCTTTTTTGACCCATGTTTCGAACATCGACAAAATGTTGAATATGAACTCAAATAATTAAATAATTGTTATAACACATTAATAATTGATATAAAATGAATAATAAACATGAAAAATATTCTTATGAAACTATAAAATAACATAAGTTTATTATTCAGGATGGACAAGGAACATACATGGAATATCAAACATGAGGTAAGGGGTTTTCACCTCACTTTTTATTCCCGTGAGATTCTTGTTATATTTCCCACTATTTCCTTTTGTGTGATGTATGTAATACCCATGATTGTATTATCTGTGTAATATAAATTAATTTTTGTGTATTTAAGTCTTCATTGTATGATCCTTATTTCATGGGGTGTATGCTTCGTTTTCTACCCAATCGGTAAAAGAACATTTCGTCCTCATCTTTTAGTCAAAGACTTCATTTATATTTTGCCATTAAATTTCAGTTTTCTATCATTTGGATATGTTCTTATATATCATTATTGTTTTAAATTTTATGTCCATGTGATGAGATACCCTTTTTTCCTCTCACCTACTCATTTTTTGAATTTTAATGTGACGTTCTTTAGCTGTTGAATTTCTTTAAGGGACAGTTGTATCCCAATTTCCATTAATTCGGTTAAACATATACTTCATGATTATATCTTGCAATCAATATGTGTGAATGACCCTTGGTTATTTTACACTTAATATCCACTAAAATTTAGTATATTTTTGATTGTTACAGAAAATTATGTCATTGATTTATCCTTACTCTAGTGGTATAATCATTGTAAGGGAATTCATCTCAATCAAATTTCATTGAGGCATATTTTGATTTATACATTACTTTATATTATACGGTGTATAAAATCCATTGAATTTTCATTTCATTTAATGGTAATATTTTTCAACATAGGATTTTACTAAATAGACAAGGGAATGATTCTTTTTAACGTAGGTGGTGACAACGTTCTATCCGTTGTCATGACCATTATTTCATTTTTGGATTCCTTAACAAGTCATAATGTTTTTAAAAGAAAAATAAATACCATATACTATTTTATATATTTTTTTATTGAAAATTGTTTTGATAGTGGATTAGTTATGTCAATATATTTAAATGATATATTGTGATTGAAATGTGGAAATGTTATCATTCCTTTATGTTTGTTTTATGTGTTATGAATATGTCATGGTTATAGGGAATTTATTACATATACTGGTGGTTCAATGATAATACATGGGCTAGTGGACCCTAGATATCTCTTCAATTATTTGGGAAACATGAAGGAGGTTAACATTAATGTTTCTCTGAATATATTTAGAGAATATACCATGATGGGTATTCCAAACATAAATCCATACGTAGCTGTAAAATCTACAATATAATATTGACATGGGTGCCACATGTTACCTTTATGATTAATAATATCTAAGTATTGTTAATAAATCATATGATTTGATGAGTAGTGTTAAAGTGCTTATGATTTTTATGTGTTGATGGACTAATGTTGTCATTATTTATTTTATATCCCTTACTGATATTGTTATGCTCATCCCATGTTTTTGAAATGTTTTCTAATGGAATTAAAGATGAATAGGGTCAAGGATGTGATTATGGAAAAGTCATGCTGTTTAAAATTGGAACTAGAAATGATTCTTTTTTGACGAGTTTGTTATTATGAAAAAAATTGTTACTGAGTATTTGTGTCTACATATAATATTAAAGATTTTTTGTATATGTTTTCCCATAATTATATTAAGATTTAAACTAGAAATGATCCACAATGTTAATTATTGATTTAACTCATGTTTAATTTATGTTTTCAGAATGTGGCCTTATAATAAGTCTCATACTAGAGATTTGGATCAATAAGTAATTACTCACACCTATGCCTACCAAAAATATATTAAAAATGAAATATACCAAAATTTTATCTCATCTCAACCATGGATCATTGATGTCAAATTATGTTATATATTTCAGTTGGCCTCATCTCGATCCACCAGCTTATTTTTTCTAGAATGGTCCACCAAGGGGTTATTGTGGTAATTGGTTAAAACTATGACCAACTCATGCTACACATTAATACCCACTTCCACATCATCCTCCCTATACAACACCCTTATACTTACTCTCCATATTCATTGGAAGTCCCACAAATTTCTCATGTTAAGTTTTATGATTCAATGGGAAATCTTGAGAGATGTGTCCCAAACTATTATAAGAGAAACACTATATCTACCTCGATAGTTTGATCCACATTGATAGCCCTTAACCATTGACAATGTGTCTTGGGATTTCCTACTGAAGAGTTTATCATGTTTGGATCCCTTGGAATTCTATCGGTTACCAATTACTGAGGTCTCAACTCGTGGGTTCCCATTACCATTACACACAATCAATTCCTTCCCTAGTAGAAATCTCTCCACCATCAAGGTCCTACTGAGCTCCCCAACATAGGTGGGAATGAAAAGTTATAACACTCAAGAAATTATGCATAAGTGTATGCTCTTATCAATGGTTCATGCTCCAAATAACAGATTTTAATCGACGCCAATGAAGTAATTTGGGAGATTAGTAAACCTCAATGAATACTCTACTATGGTCAAACATCCCAGTTGTGGATGAAGATTCTCTTGAATATAGACTGATCACAATGTGGCGAGATAAAACTCATCCCTAATGAGATGCTCAAATTTTTATCATAATATAGTTTTCTTTTCCTGTTACAAAGTCCTTAATCACCATCTTCACCTATTAGATCCCAAAATAATAGTCATATTAAGGACCTCTATCTATTATGTAGGAATCCTCACAAAGTAGAAAATGTGAGTGGATGCCTCTAGATTGTCCTCATCCACCTATGGTCTAGATCACCCTAAAACCGAGGACGTTACTACCTCTAAAGCCTTCTAAACGTACTCACCCTACCGAAAATATTTTATGATATTGATAGCTCTTGATGCTACTCAACATGTCATTTTATAAATTGTAAACCACCCATAGGTTTTATCTAGGCTTTATGACCCTATACTAATTCCTTTTCACTAGGAGAACCATTATTAGGATCAAATAGTGGAATCAAGGATGACTGTCTATTTGGAGGCATCTTCAATAATAAAAAAGATGTCACAGTGTGAATAGAGTATATATCTGGATTTTTCACAATAAATACATTGAAAACCCAAACCATTCTTTAATTATTAATGTAATAGAATTTTCTATATAAAAATGGTGACATAAAATGAGTCAAAATATATGTTATTAGTGTCATGATGTACAGATATGCGAGCCAAAACTCTAACCCTATATCCCCTAGCCTAAAACGTGAACCCAAAACATTAAATACATTATCCCCAATATAATATCACCAACTATAGTAAAAAGTAATAAATTCCTTTTATTACACTTTTCCATGACCCGGTCTGCTGAGTTTTAACCCACGACTACTCCATGAACATCCTAAATCAGCTAGGGGATGGAAACCAACACCAAGTAGGAATATCCCAAACAATGCGGTGTTAAATTATGTTCATGTTTATAGAAACACATATCTATCCCCATATAATGATAAAATGTAAAAAACTAAAACACGGATGCGTACATCAATGATCATATAATAGTGTACGATAGTAAAGTATTAGAATTAGAAAATGTGTCTAAGTACAAGACAAACCAAAATATAAAAATACTCCATCATGATATAATGGACTATGTCATATGAAATCTATTAATAAAAAACCACTTTTTGAAAAGATACATATACGATCCACCTGCTCCCTGCTATCCCAATGCATCGTCAAAATTATTTTCTTTTGTATAGGAAACAACATGTGTGCGAATATCCCATGTAAGGGTGAGTATAAAAATACCCAGTAGGACACACTCAAAACACTAAACATGATCCATAAATTCTATTTATATCAATACAAGATATAAAATTACAAAATAATAGGAACACCTAGATACAACCAGGAAATACACCACGCCACCAGGTCATCATTACCAACTTCCCACTAGATGATTCGTCTCAATGAAATTATTATTCATGGAGAACCCACTTCATAGTATATTCTATCATTAAAGAAACTAAATGAAGAAGTCTTCATACTTGTGCCCCCACTTGGTAAATCTAACTACTCTGATAAGACCTGGATACATAAATATCTTCTGACTCCCATAAACACAGGGGTACTCCCCAAACCTAATATAGATTAACCTTCTATGCAGGGGATCATATGACAAAGATACCATGAACCCTAACAATATAGACTTCTATAAAAAGTATCTATTCCCTCCTCAAGAAGTTAATACTGATTCTAAAACCCCCACTTGTGGTATAAAGATGGTAGAGGATCTCAATCCTTTCTCAGAGAGGGCCACCACAACACTATAGGATACTCGACATCTATAAGGGCTCACAATCCAATTATTTGAATGTAATTTTACACTATTCCATTAAGAGAAATGAACCACAAGAACACACTCAACAAAAACTGGTCCAAATTAACAAAAAAGTGCTAATCACACACGTTATAGGGGTACATGGAATGAACATGGTGTACAAGGTATGTCAAGTGGTCCCCAACTCTTCTAGTGTGTATAAGCCTCACACAATATGTATGTATTAGAATGCATGATCTATATATGGTGTACACAGTATATAGAGATCTCACAATGCTTGTTTGTGTTCCATATTCATGTTTTAATACATTAACCTACCCATGTACCATCCAATGTACAAGTGTATATGTCAATGTACACCTGACAATGTTAGTATCTAAGTAAATAGAGTGCCTCATTCCATGAACACATTCTTGTGTCAACATATATTATTATTCAAAAGTCAAGAAATCTTAGAGGGGACAAATTTTGTTTGATAGTGTTCGCATGTCATGTGGTAGGGATCATATATCATTTTATCCATTAATTCATCATAAAACCCAACCCGCTATTGAGAGGCACCAACATAGTATATAATCTCTAAACACATACTGTGATGCTCGAGATTCTCTAAAACAACCATGATCTCTTCCGTATCATCTTTTACATACCTAATGTCATATACCATTATGGAACCCAGAGATTAGTTTCTAGATGATCATTTCAAACATCATTAGATAGATATCAAAACATGAAATTGAATGTAAATAACCTCATTAATCCACACCCACCATGCATTAATCATTAGGATGAATGTAACATACAAATCTATTTTGATCCAAAACATTTTGCATTACCATCATCACACTATGGTCACCACATTTAGCATTAACATCACCATCAATATTGTTTTTTTCACCAATGGATGATCTCACAAGAAGAAAATATTGGGTATTTATCCGATCACAGGGAAAAAGGAAACACCAGTAATGAACCTATGATGAATAGGGGAAAACCCATACAACAAATTATGTAAGTAACTAACCATTATATTTTTGTCATTAAATAATTTATAATATTCCATTGAAATAGAATAAAGAAGAGTATTAGATAATATGTGTAAAAAACAAATAATTCCCTCAAATTTAATCCATCAATGATACAAATATCAAATCATTTCATTGAATTGATTCACGTTAATATTTGATTATGAATTTTTATAGAAAAATAGAACAAAACTTCCTACCTAGAGTTTGGATCGATTATAATTGATGAAAATTTTAATTTTAGTTATTGATGAGATACATGAACTCTATTGGAACAATGATCCATGATCTTATCTCAATCTATTTTCATTCTCCATAAAAACAATCTTCCAGTGGTGTATAGGTCTCCTTGGTTTTGAATGAATCCATTGGAAGAAAATATAACATCGTATATATAGGATAAATTATTCTCCATGTCAAAATAAAAAATGAAAAATAAAAAATAATGTCATGTTATATATTTCTACTATTGATTAATTATTCATAGATGACTCACAATATATAGAATTATGATATGCATAGGGTAAAACCAACATTTGGAACTCAATGGTTCCATTATATTTCGATATGGTCTAACAATCAAAATTAATCCCAATTATTCATTAACTAGTTATGCATGTTTTATTTTATATATTAAAAATATTAAAAACTTATTTTGGGATTAGTGGGCCATATAACCGCATTTCGTCTCATCACTTGGCCCCGATAATAGTACATGTAATATCTAAAAATAATATTGTCCAATATGAGTAATCAAATAAGATGAATCTAATTTTTGATTGTCAAATATAGAAAAAAACAAATTATATTAACTATTACTTATGTGGAAAATAATTAGTTTTTTTTGCATCAATTTAACAGATATATCTTTCTCTTTCAGCTATTGAATTTTAATATATAGCTAAACAATTTTGTTTTGCTCAAATTATATACATTTAAAAAATAGATTAGCATTTTTATATTTTGACATGATTAATATTTAATATGTCACTAATTAGTCTATAAATATTAATAAAATTTAATTACATCATTCAAAGATAAATTACTTTGATGTTACATATATTTTTTTGGGATCATGTTCATTAGGTAAATTTGAAATTATAATTTATTTTTTTTAGAAAACCAATTATCTAATATAATTAATCTTCAATTAGATTTATTTATTCTTGATATAATAAATATTATATCATAGAATAATAGTAATGTAAACATTTTTTTCCATTTAGTTTCAGTTTGACATGTATTTTGAGTGAAATCATTAAATATGTTCTATTTTCCTAGTGTGTATACTATATCTGTTTTATTTTTTCTACATAGTAGTATGTATATATATAGTGTTTTATAAAATTTCTAATTAAATATCCTTACAATATTTATTGAGATCATTGAGTTGTATTTAAATCTCACTATTTATTTTATTATAATCAATTATATTTTTATATATGTACAAAAGGTTTGAAAATTATTGGAAGCATAATTATGTGTTGGATATAACATTAGATGTATTATTTTCTTCTTTATTTAGACATATCATTTTATATTAAAATTTTATTTTTAAAGGTTATTTTATTTTCGACTAATAATTATTTCCTTTAGTGAAACATATTTTAACAATAAATATTTTTGGTCAATTTCAATAATGGAGAGAAATTTCTAGAGTTTAAATTTATATAGATATTTTCAAAAGGGAGAGAATTTGTTGTTGGATCCTTTATCTAACTTATTATTTATGTTATATTTGAAAATAATTATAATTTCTTATATTCTATATGGTTTGGAAGTAATGTTTTTTTTTCATAAGTTGGTAAATTTGATAAGTGACTTTGAGAGGGGTTATAATGAGTGAAAATTTTCCATCTTCTTGATGTGATCATGAATTTATTTGGGATAAGTTTAGTAGTGATCGTGAATGAAAACATATTATATGTTTGTAAGTGACCATGAGTAAAAATTGGGTTATTTGCTAAATTGAAAGTGAGTGAGAATATTACTATATCAGGATTTAAATATGACTGAAATGAAAGAAATATTAGGAACTAACTGCCTGAAGAAAAATTATATGAACCTTTAAAAAATGGATTGACATCAATAAAAAAATGAACACACTATATAAAAAAATTGTTATAAACCCATGGAACAAATGAACTGACTATATAAACCAAAATCATACTATTGTATGATTGATATATAAAATATCCACATGAATAAAATGAACACACCACATGAAAAAAATGAATTGACCACATGATCAAAAATGAAAATTTCACAATAAATAAAATTACATAACATCAAGATGAAATATGAAAAAGTGTTGAATCTAACTTATGACCTATATTTTTGGGATTTAATTCTATTTTAATATATATTGTCAAAAAATTATATGTTTTTTATACTTTTATAATTTGAATTACTACAATTTTTTGTTTTATGCTATTTTATTTGGAATACATGTTATCCAAATTATATATCTATAAAATTTTGAAGAGAATATCATGTATAGTTTATTTGATTTTTCTATGTGGAATTAATTTTGATTTAAATTAATTTTATCTACTATATTAATTATACTAATGTGAAATAACTTATCTACACATATTTTAATTTTACATATTATTAAGGTAACCCATGTGGGTATGTTTTACATTATCATTTATTGATTATATAACATGTACAATTGGAAATGACAAACTCAAAAAGAAATCTTTCTTTTAATTTATTTTTCATACAATAAATCTATATAAGGAGTTTCATATATATAGATCCCCACACATGGTTGTGGATATTGTTTAACTATGTATGTGAAACATAATTTGGGTATTAACTACAACTATTGGATGAACTACAATAATTCGATCATTTTCTTCATGAGAGTTCCTTTCTTCCTTGACTATTTGACTATGAATATTTCATCAACTTTTATGGATTCAATTATTAATATGTTTTTCTATATTCATAACTATAATTCATTATACTACCGATTTAATTGTATGATTGTGTCATCTAAATCACAAAAAAATTCATTCATTGGGTTTTACCCCCAGGTTTAAAATGCTATATTTTATGGATTATGTCACTATTTTGGAAAAATGAAGGTTATTGGGGTTGTGAATCTAGGTGGGATAAAAGCAGGTATGTTAGGGTTTAATCATCAAAGGGAAAAATACATCATTAATGGGTTGGTATTCCAAGAGGAAATAGTTATTTTCTGATTATATTATAGTAGATACAATTTATAGAAAACCAACCATAACTTACATGGATAGTGAATCATTTTATATGAATATCCAACAAATTACACAAAATACTTCCATGAGGACCATAAAAGGTTAAAGTCCTTAAAAATGTAGAAAAAAATCCATCTCTCATAGAGAACGATATTCAACATATATGATAAAGATATCCACCTTTATTACCTATACCTAAAACACTGTATCATAAAATTGGGGAAAGAAACATAAGAAATAGGTGATCTTATATACTCTATAAGGGAAAATAAAGGAAATTCATATAAATAACATGACCAAAAGTGTATGAAAACTGAGAATAACATTTGATTATCACAGCCTGTATATTAGATATCATAATAAAGATTGTAATTTTATAAGACATAGATCAGAAGATAATAAAGAGCATAAGTCATGAAATCATAAAATAAGAATAAGACATAGAAATGGTGTCACGCACAAAATAATAATTAATCTTATGTCAAGGATACCTACCATGAACTTTATAACATGTTAGTCTTGAGCTAAAACCCATGTACCTACTTCAGGATAAAGAAAACATTATGTGTTCCCTCCTAATTTTAGGCTCAGACTACAACCCCTGTAACATATTGTTTTATGTAATGGGATATAACCAATGTACCTTCTCATTTTCGAGCTTGGGATACAACCCTTATACCCTCTGACTTTTAGGCTTGGGATAAAACCTGTATACCTTTTAATTTTTTTGACTATGCCACAATCCTTGTACACTTTTTCATTTAGGCCTGGTAGAAAACCCATGTACCCATTGATATCATATAAAACATATCATTAACCTATGAATTTAAGACGGATATAGGTCGCAACCATTTAATAATAAAATCATTAATATATGTTCCAACTTTTTTATAAAACATTCATTATATCATTACCCATATAATTAGATAGGTTTTATAAGCATAAAATAATAATCCTTTAAATGAGATAGGTACACATAGAATTTCGTAACATCATTACAAATGAAAATAAAAAGGTTTCATATCACTTCAATAAAGAAAATACCACAAAAATATGTGTGTTTCAAAATCATAAAATAAGTGGATGTGAATGTGTGTCTTTAAAATCATTCCAAAAAATATTAAACTATTTAAGAAAAAACATGAATGAAACCATCGGGAGGGACCATGCTTGCATGGGATCACCAAGTGTCCAGCTTAGGGATGGGGGATGTTGTTGTTGCATGTATGTGGTAGTTCCTGTTCTTTCCAATTTTTGTTTGGGTTTGTTTGGATATCTTGTTGGACCTGTGGATTTCTCACTTTTTCCAAAAAAGTTTTTCCTTAATAAAAATAATAATAATTGTCAGTCAGATAACTAGTTCCTAAATTAAAAATACCATAATCATGAAATCCTATTGATACCAATTCCTTTAAAATATATTTTAAAATAAATTCTTAAAAATTATCATTTTAAACATGAATTGAAATATTTAAGGAATTGATAGTGGTTAAATTCGTACTTATCATATGAGTTAAAAATAATTTTAATTTTTTATTTTAAAAATGTTACAAAAATGCCTCATTAAAAAAGGGACGGGAATATTACCTAAAAGAAAAAAATGGGAATTTTTTATTTTAATGATATTGGGATTTTATTATAATTTATTGGAAGCCCAATTTAGAAAACACGGTTTTGAATGAAAATATGTTTCCAACGGAAGAGACGATAGTGACAGGATATCATAAAACACATTCTTAAAAATAGCGTATACCAAAGATTTGAAAATGTTAAAAATACACTAATATATTATGAATAAACATATGAGAAGAATATTTTTGAGATTTCATGAGAGAAAAATCATAAGATATCATCGAAGGATGCCTAAACATAAACGATCATGAAATTCCCTGAGATTGTCCCAATGAACTCTTATAACTTGGTAAATTGGGATTATAATCTCTACGGAAGAAAAGGAAATAAAATTTAATGTATAATAGTATTAAATGAACTTATTTCCTAGTATAACATGTAAAATGGATGTATATACACCTTGATAGAGTATATATGTGGATAATAATAAATGAGTCTCTATGAAATAAAATTGAGACAAAAGTATGTCATCGATTTGGTTACTTTTAAAACGTAAACCCTATAAAATAAAGATCATAAGATGGATACGTGGATATATATATATAAATCAATGTATAAGATATTTATAATAAAATAATGGGAATTACATACACCATATAAAAATAAATACTGTAAAACATAGCATGTATCTCAGGGGAATAAAAAGTGACATTAAATCCCCTAACCTAGTATATTGACTCTCATCGTACTTATTCCAAACACCTGTAGAATAAAAATTAATTTATAATAAATCATTTATAAAAACATATAATTATATATAAAAACATATATTGTTTTATTATGACCTTATATTTCCCTCTTGTTAACCATCATATCTTAAGTTTTCACTTCAAATAATATTTCCTTATTTCATTGCAAGTATCTTAGTTCGATATATTGTTGTTCCATAAAATTATATCATGATACCATAATGTAATACATGATATTAATATAATTTATATCCATCATATTAGTATTATAATTATATATTGAATACATAATTATGAAATGAATTCAACTGTTCATGGAGACAGTTAGCCGTACATACGCATAAACATTGTTTCAATTTTATTGTCATATTGAATGTATAAAAGAAAACAAATTAAATGTATATATGTATATAATATAATTATTGAATAATTATAATGTTATACTTATCCTATATGTTCACTAAACCAATCTTCTATACATTCAATTTAGTTTTGGAACAAATCTCATCTCTTTAAGGGGGTGGTAGTCCACACATCTGCAAATGAAATTATCATATTTACAAAAAAAGGTACGTAAAACAGATGTGACTTATAAAAGGAATAAAAATATTCATAATAAATATAATATATTATGTATATATATATATAAACACATTGTCCTAAATATGTTCCAAAATGAGATCCAATAAGGAAAAGTAAACAATAATCGTTTCGTGTTGTAGAAATTTTTCATAAAATAAATAGTATGATACTTTCCCATTCGATGGATGTGTGTATAAGTATAGGTATAAAAAATAGCTTAATAAAAAAATGCGTATATATATAATAATTTATTTATAAAAACATGGAATAAATATAATGGATGGGTTAAGAAAGAAAATAAAACAAAGGATCTTGAGAGAAAGAGTTACCTCTAAATCGGGTAACTCCTTTTGATTTGTGCCAAAATGCATCCTTTGAAGGATTTATTCCCAGGAAAAAGATTACAGGGGAAATTGAGTGATGTTTGGAGATTCGTTTTGATGATTTTTGGCAAGCTAAGGGGCTTGAGAGGTGTGTGGATGTGGGAGGAGAGGATGCCATTTTATAGTGGAGGAGGAGGGATAATTTTGTTAATATATGAAGAGATAATTCCACAAACATTTTTTAGGTTTCAAGTGGAATCAATAATTACCCAATGGATATAAATATAAGAGAGGGTCTATACATGGCTAAACAATGGAACCTGGAAAAATTTATTGGTTGTTTTGAGTCATAAATTTAATGTTTAGTTCTTACTGAAGATTAATTTTACCTTAATCGATGTAATTAAATTTAATTAAATTCAGTTATATTATCGATAAAATATATTTTCACAATATAAGAAAATATATATTATTCTTATTATGAAAATGAAACCCATTTTCCATAATTCTAATAAAAAAAGTGGTTGAAATTATTATATTATTAATCTCATTGATGGGATGACACTGCAGATTTTATACTAAAATTGATCAAATGTTTTCTATGTTTTCATATAAACTTTTAACCTGAAATTGCGTCCAATGACATGAATTGGAGTAATTCTCAAAATTATTATATAATTATACTATTAAAATAGTCTAAAATATAATTTACACTTATAAATAAATAAAATTAATAATAAGTTTGGAATTAAAATCTTGTATTCATAACTCTTCCATAAAAATGAATTCATACAGGAAAATACAAAAAAATTATCCAAACCAAATTTTTATTTTTCACTCAAATATGAAAATTAATTTAAAATTTTAAATCTATAAAATTTTAAATTATTGGATTTAAATTGGGTTCAAGAATAAAATGATGTAAAACTACCTTTATAAAAAACATTGATGCATAAAATTGTGCTTGTTCTTATCTTATGCAAATCGAAAATGTTAAATGAATTTTAAAAAAACTTTATTGAATATTTATCATATATATTAAATTAATATCACTTAGGAATTTTAATTAATTTATCTTATTCGGTTAAAAAGTCATTTTGACTATATAAATAATAATATTTTTGTTTATATTCACTCAGTTTCTATATTTATTTAAAATTAGTTTTTAACCATTAAATTTAGATAATATTTCAGTAAACCATATATTTTATTTATTTAGTTAATACCATTTATAAATGGTAATTTAACATCTTGGATATACTTTATTATGAAATTTTGAACAAATGTTTTTTTTCAGAAAAAAATTCATCATGCTTGTTTCACAATCAACTGAGAAAAGTCATTGTTGCATGCAACACAATATAACCACAGTGTTCCTTATTGAGAATGATAAAACTTATTTTGTGTTTATTTTCTGATTAACCTGTAGATTCATATATCACATGCTAAACATAATTTTTAATATAAACTATTCTATTTTCAATGTTCTGTCAATTGAAAAATATAAAAATGAATAAATTAAATCTATAAATATAATTATAAAAATATTAGGTTGTTATATTGATCCCCCATCCCCACCCCCATAAAATAAATTTCTACCTCAAAATTAATCTAGGTTATCAAATTCTTAAAACATTAAACTTTCATTCAACACATTTTAAAATTTAATACAAAAAAACCCTTAAAAAAGGTAACTAAAAAACATAGTTGTTTACCAAAGTAAAAACTAAATAGGTTTCATGAAGGAGAACATATGTGATTTGTGAAAACATGAAAATAGTTGAAAAATATATCTATTATATTCTGATGTAGAGTGATTCAGAACCATCTCAGTATAATGTTAAAAATAAAAAATTCCATAAATATGCGATGAACTGAGGGACCATCTGATTCATTAAATATAGAGGTACTAGGATAACATATTTAGTTTGAATATCATTTTACCTAAATTAAAATATTTTTCATGAAAATATATACTTGGATGATCTTAGGGAAATATCACATATTTTTGTTCCATTATCAAAATTATCACTTTCTCCAATATAGAAGGTGAATTTATTATTCTTGAAGCACCAATAGATCATGGGATCCATGGAATTCCACCAAATCTATAATCAGCTATCATCAATACTATTTTTTCAAAATAGTATTTCCAATATAATAAAATCTGATGTGGAAAGATAATAATTTATTCTCACAAAAATCATCCAAATATTAGCATAATCATTACATAAATGGAATACATTATACCATTATAACAGATAAAAATAAAAAACATTACAAATGTGTTACATAATAATCATAATATTGATCCCCCATATATCATAATGTATCTATTGGTTCACACAATTAAAACATGTGAAAACTGCCATCATATACACTCTTGAAACATGGTAATAAACCAAATTACCATGTATACTTTAGGAAATAATGAATTATTCTATATTCCAAACGTTAAATAATATATTCCTGAAGTAAAATATGTTCTAAACATTATCCATAATGATATAGACTAATTTTTTATCCAATAAACAATCAAATATATGGTAGTCAGTGTTGTTCGATTTACATTAACCAAATCAATAATCTCTTTATCCAAGGGAAGCACAATTTTTTCAACATCAGTTTCATATTAATGGTTACCTTACATTAATCAATATATCACTTTTAAATTTCCTAATCACCAAAAAAATATCCTTTAATATATTTCTGGAAAACTTATGTTGAAAATATATAAGCTTTTCATGATTCATATAACAATATCATTGAAATCCTAAATATAAGTACTTCATTCATCTGACATTATTGTTAAAAAATTACTCATGCTACAAAAACATAATTTTTAATAAATATTTATTATAATATGACATAAATATCATTTATTATGGTTCATCAACCTCAATATAATCATTCTTATTATGTAATGTAAATTATACTAGAATAACAACACATACCATCCACATTTCATTTTTGGTCTCATTATATTCAGAAGTATAACCCATACTCATACCAACATCTTGATTCTCATAATGAGATTTCAACTTGGGAAATAAATCCTCATAATTTAAAAGATTTTAAAATCTGAGACATTAAATGTTTACTATTTTCATTCCATTACTCTCTATTTAGAAACACTAGAAATTAGAATGTGAGAAACCTTGTTCATAATGGGATAATAATATAATCATGAAAAATTACTTATAGTGTACCTAAATCATGGATAATAATTCATTAATCTATGAAACATTAGGTTTTTCCAATATTATTCATAGTCATACTCTATTTATATC
This sequence comes from Viscum album, assembly GCA_963277665.1. Lineage (NCBI taxonomy): Eukaryota > Viridiplantae > Streptophyta > Magnoliopsida > Santalales > Viscaceae > Viscum > Viscum album. The sequence continues at coordinate 1,510,767,069 of OY728143.1, read as the reverse complement.
CATAATGATGGTTAGTGAATATTTTTTTGAATTCCCAAAGAATATTCACTGGGAGTGTCAGAAAAAGTGTACAGCAAGGCCAGTTTTTGTGTTCTGGGATACCCAAAGTTAGGCTTAGAAAATATTCTCCCATTTGTTAGTCCTATGTAATTTTGTTCTGAAGAAACATTCACTTGCATAATCCAGTTATTTTTTTATTTCTAGAAAACCATTCAATTTGACCTTTAACAAAATTCATGGACATTTTCCTAAACATTAACACATCCTTATACTTATCCTTAGAGATATCCCTGGAAATTTCTATAGAAGTATTCCTTTGGATATCACTAATGAATTATCATCATTGTTTCAAATCGTAGACTAAATTTTTCCTTTTATACCAACCATCATCCTCGACATAACATATATAGATATTACAACTTTCAAGATGACTTTTTGGTACATCACAAAAATACATGCCCGAGGATTGAAAAAATTTAGTGTATTTTGTAACATTAAAACAAAATATTCTATTTTCATAAATAATAGTAAACTTGACCCATAGAGAACTACAATTTTAGCATATCTAACCCAACCCATTTATCAAATCCTTGGGAATGGAAACATAAGAAAAGGGTGAGATCAATTTCTCAGTAAGGGTAAATAAATGAAATGCATATGAATAACATTAAAAAAGGGTATAGAACTTGAGCATATCATTTTTTGATCATTCCATGTATATTAGAGATTATACTAATGATTGTAATTTAATAGGACATAGATTTAAATAGATTTAATATAATGAGTCATGAAATTATTTCATAGGAAGATGAAATTGAATTTTTTTCATGTACATAAGGAATATAAATTCCCATTTCAAGGATAAATACAAAGACCAATATAACATTTTTTATTTGACTATATCTATGTACAGGCTACAGGCTTGGCCTCAAAAATAGGGTACTCTTTTACTTTTGGTCTCAGGCTACAACTCATGTACCTTTTTTCCAGGCATGGGATATAACCCATATACCTTTATTTTTTTGGGATTGTGCTACAACTTGTGTTCCCTATTACTTTTATGTTTAGGTTACAACATATATACCTTCTTGTTTATAGGAATGGGATACAAGCTATGTGCCCTCTTTCTCTTAGGATTAGGGAACCATTCATGTATCCTTTGATCTCATATACAACTAATCATTATACAATGCATTATAGAGAGATATTGGTTCCACCTATATCAGAATAAAATCATTCATACAAGTTTTAAAAGATAATTAAACTATCATCATATCATGTCACATTAAATGAAATAGGTTTTTTAAACAAAAATAATTACCAATAAAAAAATGGGTTTCATTTAAATTTCATCCCCAGAAAACCTACTAAAGGAGATATGATTCATCATCACTTTACAAAATCATAACCCTTGAAATAAATTGGGTTTCTAAAGAAAAAAATCTATGGAAGTAAAATAGTTTTTTTAGAATAATTCCATCAAAACACAAACCATTCTAGAAATAATATGAATAAAACATTTGGATCACTTCCTTGAAAGTAATTACTAACATCAAAAAAATTATTAAAAATATGCAATAATTTATTAAAATATTTTGAAAATAAATTTACGTTAAATATCATCTATTCATTGAAAAATCCAATTGAAATCATAAAAACATTGGAAGTCTATGTTCATTGACAAATTATAAAGGAAACATGAAAAAAATTTCAAAACAATTTCCTAGAAAATATATATTAAAAATATTTTTTAAAACTTATTCAATTAAACATGAAAGTATTTCATTAAATAATTAATTGTGGGTACATCAGTACATATCGAATGAGGTAAAAAGAACATGCATTTTTCATGGTAACAATGTAAGAAAAATGCCTTGTTTAGATTCTGACAATGATATTCACAAAAATAAAAGATGGATAAATATATCATTAAATGATACTATGATATTATATAATGATTCATAGAAACCCCCCTATGATAAAAAATTTTTGAAAGAACACAATGTTTTATCTAAAGAGGGAGAAATGTTGTACATTCTTAAAAACACTTTATTAACTATCATATGAACAAAAGATTTATAAAATGGATCCAATAAGTTAATATATAACAAATAACTATAGGATATTAAAAATAATTTGTATTCTTGAGAGATGGATTATAATATTTCATCAATGGAAACATAAATATAAATAATCATGAAAAGCGATGATATTGTACAAAAGAAATCTTATAACATGGTAACATGGGATAATATTTTCCATGAATAAAAAATAAATTAAATTACATAAAAATATAAATAAGATATTTATATTCATTATATATCATGTAAAATGTATTTATATACCTCTCGATATATAATTTAGGTTCATAACAAAGCATGGGTCTCAAGGAATGAAAATTAAAACAAAAAATTTCAACAATTTGGTACATTTAAAAATAGAAATCCCATGAAATAAAGTTAATAAAATTTATATTTGAAAACCAATAAATTTATGTATGATAAAAATAGATTACAATAATTTTTTTTCTGTACACCACACAATGGAAATAGTGGAAAACATATCATTTATCGCGGAGAAATTAATTGTGAGATGAAATACCTTTACCTTGTGTCTTGAATCTCATGTCACTCATTAAAAATATATATTTAATAATTATATATTTATTATAAATACATTAAATAATCATATTATTATATCTAATCCAATATTGGGTTTTATTATGACCATATATTACCCTCTTTTTTACAATCCCATGCTTAGGATTTACTTCAGATAATATTTTCTGTGTTATTCGGAAGTGTATTAATTTGATATATCGTTAATCCTTATACTTATATAATGATACCAAAATTTAGACCTTAATATTACTATAATATATATCCATTATATTTTTAATATAACAATCAATTGATTATATAAGTATAAAATAGAATAAAAAATTCTTGGAGACGGTAATCCATACATACACGTGGACACAACATCTTTTTTAGTGTATTGAATGAATGAAATTAAATGCTATATATGTATATTTATATATATATATATCATTAAAAATTAATTATAATGTAATATATATCATATAATTTAACAAAACCATTCTTTAATACATTTAATTTTGTCTGTGAATGAATCACACCACATTGAGGGGGCGGTAGTCCATTCATCCTCAAATGAAATTATCATATTTTCAAAAAATATAATGTAAAAAATATATTTCATTTAAAAGGAACAAATAAAATTAAATAAATAAAAAATATGATAAAATATATATATAAATATATTTTACAACATAATTTCAACTATGAGAGAAAGTAAGGGAAATTGAACAATCATTGTTTTGTGAGGCGAAAGATCATCATAAAAAACAAATAGTATATTCATAAAACATTAGATGGAGGAAAGGGTATGTTTAAGTAAATTAATCAGAATAAAAAAACTCGTATATTGATGATACTATTATTGTAATAAAATAATAGAATATAGTGGATGGGCAGAGAAATAAAATAAAATATAGAAGATTGAGAGAAGGTATTACCTCTTAATCAGTCTAGTCCTTTTTATTGTGCCAAATAGACTCCTTGGAAGACATTATACCAAAGAATATGATTCAATAAGAAATGTAGTTACATTGGGATATTATTTAAGTAGTTTTTGGGTGAGATATGAAGATTGATAAATTTGAGGAAGCCTGGGCAGAGGGGTTTTATTTATAGTGTCGGAGGAGTGGTACTGTTGTAAATATTTGAAGATAGAATTCCACACAGATTTTTCATGATAAGATTGGATACAATAATGTAAAATATTATATAAAAGGGTATATAGGAACCAAATATGTCCAACCAGTGGATATTTTACATGTTTATAGGTTTTTTTCAGATAAAAATATAATGTTTTGTCTATAGTTGGGAATAATATTACTCTAATCAATATAATTACTTTTAAATACATTCAGTAATTTTTAAAAAAAACTAATTTGAAATTATTATGATTTCCAATATGGAATCCATTTTTTGAAATTCCAGGAATAGAACTAGATGAAATTAATTTAATTCTAATGACATAGATGGGATAAAAATGTGTGTTTATAAAGTCAAATAGATCAAAATTTTTCTATATTTTTTAATCCAATTTCTATGTGAAATTGGTTCTATATAACTCAATTGGATTAATTGATAAAATTATTAAATAATTAATATTTTAAAAAATACTAAATTAAAAATAAATAGATAAATAATCAAAAAAAAATTCATTTTTGAAATAAAATTCAATATTCGATAGTATTTATTAAAAATAAACCCATACAAAAAAATATAAAAAAATTTCCAAATAATTTTTGTATATTTCATATCCCAAGATAATTTTTATTTAGAAATATTAAATCTATAATATTTCCATAAATTTGATTTTATGTGGGTTCACCATTAGAAAGTAGTAATACAAACATTGTTAAAAAATATTATTTTATGCAAGCAATTGTGGTTGTTCTTATATTATGTCAATCGAATAAATTAGATGAATATAAAGAAAATTTGATTGAATAAATAACATATAAGTTAATTATAATCATTCAATAATATTTTTAAATTTTATTGATTTGTTTAAAACAACATTGTGAATAAAATAATAATAATATTTTCAGTTATATTCAATCGGTTTTCACATTCATTTTTAAAAAGTTGACATCCTATGAATTTATCTTATATTTTTATAAATGATATATTTTCGTAAATTGGTTAATAATATTAATAGTTTATAATTTAATATCTAGGTTATATGTTATTATAAAATTTTAAGTAGATACAATTGTTTATAAGAATCACCAATTCAAGTTATGCAAGTCATCAAGGGAAGTCCTTATTGCATGCAACATAATCTGACCTCAGTGTTCTATGAAAAGAAAGGCAAAATTTATATTGAGTGTTTTACCTGAATAAATTGGTGTTTCATAAATTTAAGTATAATCATAATTTTTTAATATAAAATAAAATATTTTTAGATTTTCATGAAATGAAAATAAAAAAAAAATTTAATTAAATTTATAGACAATAATTTAAAAAATATCATGGGTTTACATATTGGGTTCCACAACTCTATGTTCATGTAATGGGAAAACAATGTTCTATGATCATTTAGATATGAACCACAATAATAATCGTTATTTCCCATTATTTTATTTTTCAACTAAATTATCATACATACTATGATATAACCATAATCATAAATTCATTCATTAAATGTCCATTTCACCGAACCCATCTTTGAAATGTTTACTTCTTAACTAAAAAAATAATAATAATATATTAGAAGTTTATAATGGTAGATACTGAAGAAAATTAATTAAATAATAATAAAGTGTATCTAGTCTCTAAATAAAGTATACATTAATAGTAATCAAGCATTTATTTTTTAAATGTACCTTATATTTATCTAAAAATAAGGAATATTTGTGTTTTAAAATTATTGGTCTCTATAGTGAGTATTAGAGGAAATGTTTAGTCAATCAATAGATATTAGTATTTGAAAAAAAATGAATCACTTTGAATAATTATAAATGTAGGATGACATCATATTGATATATTAATTATGTTGTGTGAAAGGGGTAAAACATAAAATTCCATAAACTGAGATGAATGTTTCAAGATTTATACATCCTATGGATAATATTTCATTTTACTCTCTGATTATTATGGTTTGATTCATAAATTTTAATTTTTGTTTTAGTTAATATATTGAACCAAATGTCATTATAATAAAAATAAATTTAATGGAGAGTAAAATAATTTACAACCAGAGAAACAAAATTATGTGGGATATACAATATATAGTTTGGTTTATATAATAATTAAAATTTCTTAGTATAGGAATCATGAAGATATTGAATATTTTAAAAGTATGGAACAATTCACTCTTAACTCAATGATTTGAAGGAAATTATCTTATTTTAGTGTATCAGATAATCCACTAGTGGTCATGAAATGAATTAATGCCATTGAGAAAATAATATTTATTGAATAGTGGTCTAAAAAATAGAAATATTTTGATTCAATTTATCATTCTTCAAAAGAAGCAGATCAATGTTAGAACCTTGTTAATATTTTAATTCAAGACAATATAATTGAATCTATTGAATAGTATGAGTTTTGGAAATATTTTTTACTAAGTATTTCCACCGAATTCAATGTACAATGATGGATATTGAAATAATTGAGATTAAGAAAAAATAGGATAAATTCATTGGTAATTATGAGAAAAATAATTCAACACTTTTAATTAAAACATATGGTTTTATAATTATCCCCATGTTAAATATTTTTTATTTCGTAAGTAGATTTAATCCCTATATATCAAATTAACTATCTATAGAATACTTTATTATATACAAATATATATTTTGATGAACACCCATGTAATAATTGAAAATTGAATGTCCCCACTAATTCTACGGTTTTAATAAGAAAATAATGTTTTAGTGACAGGAAAACCTGAATAAATCACGTTTTGGAATGATATTCCAACCATCTATATGCAAAAAATATGGGAAGAACCATAAATGGGATTTATTTAATGGAATTAGGATGTGATTTTAATAGGGAAAGTTCTGTCATAAATCCCATGAACATCAATAGAAAATTATTACGATAGATATTACAGTAAAGAAAAATAAAACATTAAGAAAAGTAACCAATAATGATCTAATTATTCTGGTGCATGGAGTATTGGAATTATGACACCCATATCAAGAGGCTGATGGTTTATGATAAAAGGTAAAAATTAAAAACCTCTTAAGATAAATGAAAAAAGGAAATATCATGAGTTAAAAACTATTAAATTAAGACATGATAATGGTGTGGTGAAATTTACACCTACTATCCACTATAGAGAAAATAATTATTTATTTGATTCTATAACTTTCCAAACTTTTACATCTAAGGAATTTGTGAAGTTTTTCAAATTACCATATCAATGATTAGACATTTTGTTAGGTGGGGAAATATTAATGGTATTATTGTCACATATGATGTCTATAGTTTCTACTTGATTGATGTTTTTGGGAATGTTCTTTATGAAAGTATTTTTGATTTTCCATTTAGCTTATTTTAATGATATTCTTGGAATGGATTAAATTTTTTTATATAGATCCCAAACTAATTTTCTTGGATGGAAATTCACATTCATTATTCTAAATGTTGATATGATTATTAATTTGGGAGGGGATGATTGGAAAATTATAATATAAATTACATTAATATTTTTGGAATAAGTTAATATATAAGAATGATAATTATATTATATAGTTGGGGAAGAAATCAATATTATAGATAACTTAATTATATAGTATTTTTTTGATTTCTTTCCAAAATATTCTCCGAGTCTTCCTCCAAATCGTGAAGATGATTTTTCAATAGAACTCATACATGATTCTATACATATATAAATGAATCCTTATATAATGGAACTATTTATGTTCTAGGAACTAAAGAGACAACACTTAGAGAACTGTGATATAGGATTTATTCATCAAACTGGGTCACATTATGCCCATCATGTTTTTTCATTACGATGAAATATGGAGCAATATGAATCAAAAAATTTATTAATGACACAACAATATTTCAATTACGAACATGTATGAAATTATTAATATAGATTATTTTTTATTAATAATAAATATCGTAATAATTTTATAAAATTTCTATTTTTTATCATCAATCTAGTTTTAAGATTGATGAAATAGTTAACGTGTCCTTTACTACAAATTATAGACATTATTCATTTATAGTGATTTTACTTGGACATACTAATTACCCTTAAATATTCAATTATTTAATTTATCTATTATTTTGAATTTACCATGTCCAATTTTTTGTAGTATTTATACATTAATTTCTTATATATTCAAATTGAATAGTAGAGGTTAAAGTTAATTGGAGAGTTGTGCTCATGAAAATAAAGAAGGGGATGTTCTGTAGAATAGTTATGATGTGTAAATTGTTTCTTAGAAAGTATCAATCTTGTGAAAAATATTCTCATGTTAGGGTATATTGTTATATCATCCAAAAATATAAGTAACTGAGAAATGGAAAAGACTATCCAATTTCATTTAGATCATATTTTTCATTGTTTTTATGGATATTAATATTATATTTTGAGATATTTCTCAACATATTATAATCTAATGACACTGTTGACATACAATCATGATAAGTAATCGCAGATTGGTGAATTTACAGTTAATTTTAAGGAACTGATCAAAAATATTGATAGTAAACCTAAGATCACAATACCCTGTAGTGGAGAATGGTTTTTGTTATATATTGATGAATCAAATAAATTAATAGGTTGTTTCCTTATATAAAATGATATTTTTTTAAAATATTACTCACACCAATAGAAAATAAAAGATAGAAATTTACTCACAAATGATTTTAAATAAATATATGGTAAATTTTTCATATATGACATGGTGTAATTATATCAATGGTGAATGATATAATATATATATGGATCATAAATGTTTTAGGTATATATTCTCTCAAAAGTATTATCAATTTGTGAATGAGATTATGGTAAGATTTTATTAAAGATTATGCAATCTCAATTCATTACCATTATAAAAATATGAATAAATCTCCTAATTACCTATGTTTAAAATTCCATGGTATTTCTCTATGATATGGATTTAATTATATCTAATACTTTTTTATTTATAGAAAATTGTTCCTGGGATACTACGAAAAAGTGTAATATTAACTCTAGTTCACATCTATGTTCAAATATCTATCAATGTGGGGATTAATGATGCCTAATAATGAATATGTAAATATAAAAAATAAGGTGATATATATTCATACATTAAAACATTATTTTCATTGAATTAAAATATTATAGAATTGATTTTATTTTCATTACATAGTAGACATAAAGATGGATTTATTTGGTAAAGCTCATAGTTCATTATTCTACAAACACCATATAATTAAAATGATGGATAGATGTCAAAAAGTTAATTATTTGTGGTGCACCATGAAAAGGGATACTAAATAATATGTATCTTAATGTCTCATTTGTTAATTAGTCGAATAGGAGTGACAATAGTCTAAGGGTAGGTTACAACCATTAACAATACCTTAATGGATACCGTGAAATATAAACAAGTATTTCATCATCAGAATCCCTAATATATCTAAAGAGAAGAATAAAATTTGAGTAATAGTAAATAATATTATTAAGATTACATACTTACATTCCAATATAAATTTTTTTCCTTTGAATATCTTAACATGTTTTATATTATATAGATGGATAAATTTAAATGATTACGAAAATTCTGTTGTATTGCATTGGAGTCTATGGTTTTCCTTGAAATACTGTGATATTATTTTGAAGGATATGAACAGAGTGTTACATTTAATAAATACCTATCATCCTCAAAAAGAGAATAATTATGATATAACCATTAAAACAATAGAGGCCATGTTGATATCTAATCTTTGGTGTTCAAAGGATTTTGGGATCAACACCTAACTCTAATTAAGTTTTCCTACTATAATACCTTTCCCATGATAATTTATATGGAAATTTATGAATCCCTATATAGGAAAAACTTTGAAAGAAGACATCACAATGGGATGATTTTGGATAATGATTTATATTGTGGAGAAAGTTTAATGATGAAATGGCACTAAATGTTTTAGCTATTTTATAGAACATCTAGGTAGTTTGGAGTTAATAGAAATTATTTGAATATAGTCATAAATTAAATATTTAAAATGATGTTAGTGAAAAGTTATTACAACATATTTATCCATGGAATAATTTTATGACATTCACAATAAAGATAATGTTTTTCCCTATTTATATTTCCCACATTTGGATTCCTAATTAATTAGGGATTGTTGATTATGACATGGTAATTCCCTTGAACATCTCTCTAGTTCATGACAACATACATATATCTCTCCCTAGGAAGTTCATATATGACCCATATAAGGTACTAAAATCATCTTTTATACCAATAGAACATGTTTTTCCTGACGAATAACAACATGTATAAATAATGGACCCTAGAGAAATCATATAATGAAACAATACTCCTCAACTGAAAAAACTATTTTTAGGAATTATAAATATTTATAATCTATATAGGAACCTTAGGATGTGAACAAATAATTATATTCTATTTTTGTGGGTTTTTAATGTAATTTCAAGGAATAAATTTACTTCAATGGTGGTTGAAAATTACACCCTGATATTTTAAGATATATTTCAATTCTAATAAATTAAATTTATATTATAGATTTGAATACCTGAAACTATGAATCTGAATATATTTTATTTTTATGTAACATTATATCCAAGTGGTAAAAAGTATATTAATAATAGGAATAACATAATTTAGAAAAAATATATTGTTATTCGATATAAAAATACACAAAAACGTTATTTTTTATAATGTCATTATATATTTTAAAAATAATATTTCCTCATAAATATGTATTGTTATAAAATAATATATTTAATTTTTCATCATTTGAGAAATTTATTTGAAAATGTAATTTCTTTTTTTAAAATAAAAAATTTAAATTTCCCTTTGAATGAATACATTATAATATTCAGAAAAGGATATTTTGTCAAAAAATGCTGTATAATAATAAAACTGATCAGAAACTAAATTTTTTGTATAATTAATTAAAAATGATCTATTTTAGTCCAAAATGTTTCGTAAATTAATTGTATATTATTTGTATTACTAATAAAACTATTATTTTCATTTAATTTAGTTTCATCATAATTTTTGTATAAAAAGACTTTTTATATATGGGAAAATAGTTTTGTAAACCATTTTTCTTTTCATTATGGGGGATTACATTAAAAATAATTATAACCAGTTTCAATTGTTGTATATGATAAAATTAATTCCGTATTAGGAATTAAAATTTCTAATTTTTCAAATAAACCCATTTTTATATTTTTATGTTATTGAATAATATAAATTTTAAAATAATTCATCACATTTATGTTTAAAATATGTTTACTATGGTTTAAATAAAGCGATAAGTGTACTTTTACAATATAAAATATTGTAACTTTTTTTTTTGAAATATTCTGACCTCTTAATGTCTCACAATTTTATATTTATCTATTTGGAAAAAATTTCATTATAATACATTATTATATTTTATTCAATTAAAAGATATCAAGTGCGTCTTCCACCAAATTATAAAATAAACTACTCAAGTATCTTCACTAAAATATGTTTGTACTTATAGTTAAATTAATCCCTTAAAATTTTCGTTTTACATTATCTATACATGCTTACAAGTTGATGTTATCCCCATAAGTATAACCATGTGGCCCTTAAGAAAAGATTTTTTAAAGAAAAAAGTTACATAAACCAGTCACCTAGCTCATACCCCTGTGAAATTTATTAACTAAAATGTGTTACAATACAAGAAAAAGGTGTAATTAATTTACACCAAAAGTGGATTTAAATGTTGTACAAATGCATAATCTAAGAGAAACTGTCCAATAATCAACGGTCGCATCTCACAATACCCAATAAAAAGAAACAAAAACAATGAGAATCTGGAGTGAAATAAACATACTCATCCTTGTTGGAAGATATATAAAAGAAAGAAGTCTGGAATGAAGTAGTCACGATGATAATACTTGAATTATAAGAAGGAAGAAGTGGGTCTGAAAACATGAGGGCCAATGAGCTCCAATCAACGAAGAGCACGATCTGACCGGGAAAATTCTTCACAGAAACAGAACTAAAATCGCCAGAGAGAGTCTAAACCCTACCATAGCACTATGAAACCAGACAACCATGAGAAAAAGGGGAGTATGGTAGAGGGGAAAGCATTCAACAGAGTCAGAACATATGCTGGGATGAAAAGACAAGACATTCCTAATTCAAAATTGAACATCTAGAAGACATCCATAAGAGTGCAATACAGAGTGAAAAACCACCACCCATGAATCCTAATGATGATAGAATTATGAAAATAAATGAAAAAGACACTACATCAATCCTACCTTCTTCATTAGGGTGACATCTCTAGGATAATAAAAAATGATCCAAAAAATTCTTGAAAAATAGTACCAACACGTATGTTAGACAAACCAACCGAACCAACCACAAAACTAATCACCTGAGAAGAAATTCATGTATTGAATATGGTGGTGAAAAATAATTCCTAAAAACTAATGGAGAGAGGCCCCATTATAGTTCAAGAAAACAAGAATTCATAACTCATTGACAAGGAATATATTTGAAGTTGATGTTTGAGACATTCTTAAATTCCATGTCATCTTTAATAAACATCCTTTTTCTTATTTCATGATAAATATCCACAGTCATGTCAAGATTTTTATAATTATGAAAGGTAGTTTTTTAACAATCTTCCATCCAAGAATCAATATCTTATGGGAAGTCTAAATTCTCTCCTATCTAATAAGATTCTTTATAATTTGGATCAATTTAATTATCGTCACTTGAGGAAGCATCCAAGTCAGAATAGTCAGATGAATATGAGGACACCAGAAAAATTTCAGTAGGGAATATCTGTAGGGGTAAATCGTTTTTTTCATTCATCTTGACTTATTAGGAGTGTCTGACAATTGTCCTATCAACTTTATCATTGCCACAACATTTTCATGTTTTTCTCGAATTCTGAGTAATGAAGCCATCAGATTCAATAATTGATTTTTTTCCTTTTCATAATCTTGAATTTAATAAGTCCTCTTCTATTTGATAGGAGTTTTCAAGGTCATCATGTAAAGGTTCATAATAATCCTATTCCATAGCCTCTTTCCCTCCATTATCTTAAAAGTTAGGGGGTCATTTGTTTTATCTCTTTAGAGGACATATGATTGTGCAAAATTATAGCATTATAGATGTTTCAAGATTTGGTTTTTAAAGCATCCTTTGAGCTCAAAACCTTGGTAGTAGGGGTCACTTTTGAAGCTTCATTTTCTACCCAAATTGACTTTAAGTGGGGTAGGGTGTGAGGGAAATGCCATTGCATGTCCACGTAATAACACAATTCATTTTCCAAGACAATATTATAGGGATAATTATTATTATGGTTTTAGGATTTTTATTTTATATTTATGAAATCATTATAATTATTTGACTAAAATATCATATGTATATTTTTAAATTTTCACCCATTGGAAAAAATTAACAATGATTGTTTGTACACATGGACTACCATCTTCATGAAGTGATGTGAGTTTTTTCAGTTATTTAACAAAAGTGGTAATAAGAATATATATAATGAATATATATGATATATATTATATAAAAATGATTCTTTAATTTTAGATTAATATTTATCTTTCTTTTATTTTATCCATTATAAAATGAAAAGAATGATGACACGTACATACAACCTACTATCTTTATTGATGGCGAAATTCATTTTTTTTACATCATTATTTTATGTTCGACTCTATCTATATATATAATGAATATATATGATATTTATATGATATTTATTATTATTTTTATTATTTATATATGATCAATATATATGTACATGGATTTATAGAATGAAACATTCATGAAAAATGAAGCAGTTATCACCAAGAATATGAATTTTAATAAAAAAATTTAATAACCATGTTATATGATGAATTAAGTAAATTATAAATGGCATTATTTGTCTAATTATTGTTTTATAATAAACTTATAATACTTTCCTCTTTATTATAACTGATATTTGATGACATATAGTGATATATCAAATATGGGTAAGCTATTTTTCACTAACACTTACTTCTCTAAAATGTACGCCATATTCAAAACATTCCTCATTTATGTGGTTTATATGCATCCCAATAATGTAGTTAATTATTAAATCATGAAAATTATTGTGATATAAAAATTCATATAATGTACTATTTTAATGATGTTTTAATTTCAAATGTTACCATTATGTAATGGGATTTAGGTTTCAATATCTTTTTTATTTGTGATTGTTTATTCTTGAAATACCCTTGAGGAAAATATTTTTTATTTATCTATATAATCTCATTATATTTTATAACCACATGGTTATTTTATAAGAATAAAATGTTTTTTCAGTTTCATATCTTTAGGTACTTTTGTAATCAAAATTTTGGTTTATAAAAAGCTTAATTTATTTTACACTTTATTCAAAAATACTTTTTATTCATTATTAATATTTTATAAAAATATTTTGGAGAATTATTTTAATATTATAAATCTAATTTTAAAATTATTTTTTACCCATTATTTATTTTCTACAATTTTATTGAATATTTTTTATCTTTTTTTGAATGATGTACTTTTTGACTTATTTACAAAAGTGAAAAATGAATATTTTCTTTTAAATTATATAAAATGAATATGGTTTACCTCCATCATGTCTGCTCAATGATATAACCTTTCCTTAATGTTATTTAATGTTTATTTTAAAATAAAATAATATCATTAATATTTTTAAATATTAATATTTTAAATATTTATTTCATATCCAACAGTTATTCTCCTTAGTAAACATTCCTACGATTCTTTAAATAAAATTTTCTTCATGAATAATAGTTATTTATGTTAATTATCATTTACTCTTGATATAATCCAATGATTCCATTATTATTATTTTTCATAATGGATCTAGATAATGATATTGATATTCTTATGGAACATGTTTATTTTTCTTGGTTATTATTATGATGAATTTATTTAATGTCTATAAAACATGTTTTCATTGATTTTTTCATTATAAGATCATAAAATGAAATATTTTTGATCTTTTTACAGAAAAATGTTTATATTTATTTATATGTTAGAAGTTATATTAACAATATATCTTCCAATGAATTGGTTATATTAATATATCTCATTATATTATTTTGGAAATCATGTAGATGTGCTTGATCCACCGTGTGGATCAAGTCAGTCAGCTTGATTCACAATGGGAATGAAGCAGGTGTGTTTTATCCTATAAGTCAAAATAGTGTTGATGGTTTATCTAGAATAATTTGATGGTAATTTTATTTAATCCTAAAATATGAAATGGTGTACATAATTATGATAGACCCTTTAATAAAATGATTATATAGTTCATGATTTATTTTTGAAGACTTACAACTCTTATGATACATGTGTTTAGAATTGATAAGGCTTTAAATAGTGGGTCATGTTTAAAATCCATGATAGATGATGTTTAAATATTTTATTATATTTTCATAATCACATTAAATTATTCTTATCCTATTATTTCATATGATCATCATTTTTTCCTCTATTTTCCCTTAATATGCATCTGAGATCACCCAGTCTTATGTTTATGTTCCCCATGTTTTGAAAAAGGTTTAAGTATAATATATCTATATATAGTAATTTATGGGAAGTTATTTATGGGATATTTAGAATATATATTTTATGAAATATGAATATTTTTTTTCTATTGTCCACATAAACTAATCCTTATTTTTATTACGATATGTATTTTTTAAATCTATTA
This sequence comes from Viscum album, assembly GCA_963277665.1. NCBI lineage: Eukaryota > Viridiplantae > Streptophyta > Magnoliopsida > Santalales > Viscaceae > Viscum > Viscum album. The sequence continues at coordinate 1,510,751,569 of OY728143.1, read as the reverse complement.
ATAAGTTATTATAAAGATATAATATTTATGAAAGAAAAGTATTTATCTCAATATAGATAAATGTATAACATAAAAGTTATGGAAAAATTAACTTATAATATAGTTAAAGAAAACATATTGATGAGAAATCCATAACCAAACACTTACATATGGTTATTAAACATATTTTTAATTCATTTACTCTTATATGTTTACTTGTACCACTTCAAGTATTTATTGAGGTAACATGTTTATTTAACTATGTAATTTCTTTATTCCAAAAAATATCAAATTTTATCTTAAAATTTTAATAAATTAAATGAAATTTATAATATAAAATATTAATGTCAATGGAAAAATAATTTTAAATTTAGAAATTGTAGTACATAAATACCTCTTTTAATAAAAAAGTGTATTTTTCAAATTTTTCAAGTTTTTTATAATTTTTTAATTTAATTTTTTTTATATTTTCATAAAAATTATTATGTTTTGAAAAAATAAATATTTATCATTAAATTATGAAAAAAATAATTACATAATGCTATAAGTTTATTAAGTGAAACATATGAAAACAAATTCGTCAGAGCATTCATAAATTTATTTAAAATTATAATAATGGATTTCATATATCGAATTTTGTTTGTAAAAATTCATAATATATTATTATAAAATATATTTTCTATAGAAAAAAGCGTTTCCAAAAAAATGGTGTCATTCTTATATATTAATGTCACAAAAATGAAAATATCAGCATAATTAGAATATTTTACTAATCATATAAAAATCTTTTATTTTAGAAAATCAAAAATATTATATTTTTAATTTAATTTAGATAATTTAAATCCAAAAATAATTTTATAGTTATATATTTCTGAAACAACAATATATAAATTTAACTTATAAATGTAAATAATAGAAACAAGATTTTATAGAATAATGACATTTTGAAAATTTAAGATTTCATAATATTACATCAAATAAAAGTAGAATATAAATTAAATTTGTATATGAGTTAATAAATAATTTTTTTATATATGTTCATTAACATATGTTTGAGTAAAATATACAACATTAACAAAATGAAAATTTAAAAAAAATTACTCTTGAGAAAATATCATTTAACAAAATACATTAGATATAATTATATGTATTCTAAAATTTATTTTTTCATATCAAATTATATTAAAATTATTATTTTAATTTAATTATTCAAATTATTAAATATTTTTTATAATATTATTTTTATGTAAAAAATAAATATAGATATATCTATATAATTTTTTATCGTATTTTCATTCCGAAAAATGTTATACTATTTTAAAATCACTATATAAAAATACATGATTTTATTATACCTATTAGATATATTACCATTGAAAACAGTTTCAACTACCATATTTTCAAAATCCATAATTATAGTAACAATGTATTCAATATAAAAATTTCATTCATATATATATTGACTTATAAAATCATTTTTCATTCTACATTAAATTCATTAGGAATTTTTATTATTTTATATTTAATATTTTTTATAATGCTTAATCAATTGAATGTGATCATCATAATTATATTCTTTTTGTTGTACTAATGATCCTTATGTTTGAATATGATCCTATAAATCTCTTAGTCATGATGTTTTTAATTTTTTAATCTTTTTTCACATTTTATTTTTTTAATAGATATGAATCTCTATGGTTAGTAATTATCCATGGGGTGAAGTATTAATTTAATGTTATTATTTTTTAATTTTCCACTAATTAATGAATAAATTGTATATAATTATTTTCATGACTAGTACTACATGTTTTTCAATCATGCTTCAATATATTTGGAAGAATATAGTGGCATTATTTAAAATTGTAGAAATAATAAATATAAAAACAATAATACTATTTTCACCAAAAGAACATCTGGATCACGTTGAACATTTTGATTCTAACCAAACTCAAATTTATTCCCTCTAATCTAGTCTCTAGTTATACTATGTTACATATCCATGCTATTAAGTTATATTTTTACATTATATAATCTCTCATTTCATAATTTTCACATTCTATTATTCTTTTACACATATCCTTCGGTAATTAGAATCATTAGGAGGAGAATAAATTTTATCACCATTACCTGAATAAATACATTTAAAATATAAATAAAAAAAATGAAAAAGTTACACTATAATATCACTCTTTCTTATTGTATGTTTTTTTATTAGTCATGTAAGGTTCTTTCTGTCAATTGATAATTCGAATCAAATAAATTTGGATTTATATTACAGATAATATATCACCTTTTGTGGAACTGCTACTAAATTATTTTTATATTAATTGGAAGTTTCAACCACTAATATAATATCATATTATTTTCAGTGGTTTTTGTTTTTAAAGGATCTAAATTAAAACTACTGTTAATGGAGTGTTATGAATAAAATATTTTTTTTATTTGATTTGATAAAAAATTATAGCACTCTTATTATAAACCAATTATGATAAAAAATTGGAATGTGAAATATTATATAATATAGATGATGTAACTTATTAATTCACGTAGTATAATACAACTTTCATGGAATTATATTCCAATTGTTATCATATTTTACATCTATCAGTCCAAATCATTTGTAACACCTCTAATTTAAAGGATATTCAATTCTATAATTTACATTCAATATAATATAAATCTATTGATTTTGATACAAATATAAATTTATACATATAGACCTACTCTAGAGCTGATGGACACACTCTTTCAATAATGCATTATGAATGTATTGATAACACTTTTATGTTTGTATAAAATAGAAAAAAAAATCATATATGAATGTGTTTTCAATACCTTAATATAATCCCTTGTTCGATTTAAATCACTATCACCTTTATTATATATTTTTTATATTTGAAAAATACTTTTAAATGTAATACAAAACATACATGGGTACCTTTTACCAAATCATTAATGGTATTATGATAGTATAACTCATTAAAATTAATTAAAATTTGATCTATCTAATGTGATATGATTTCTTAATTTGATTATTATTTTTATTGAATTTTAAAAAAATATATAACATTTATGATTCTACATCATTATAACAAAAAAATTAATTTTTCATCATAAATTTCTAACATTAAAATTCTATATAATGTAATCACATTCAATTGAGTACCTCTATCTAAAATTTACATTAACCAAAATATAACCTATCTATACAAGTATTATTTATTGGGAGAATCATTATATCAAATAATGATGGTAATTAGAAAATATAGATTACATATATAATTAAAGTATCATATTTTTACATAGTTCAAATATTCATGGGGTAAATTACATTTTATAACTATTTATTAGGAAGAGAAAAAATATTATAGATTATATGTCATGAGTTTGAAGGAAGAATAAAATCTACTTCTATAATTATTTAATGTAATATAATAATATAAATATAATTTAATTTTATAAATAATTTCATTATATTATTCCTGGATGAAATATTCATGGTATTTTATTAATATCAATATAGGACTATTATAAAATTAACATTTACATTAAACTAAAAAATATTTATCATGGATATCAGGTTAGATAATAGAGAATGATATATATTTTTATCCATATTTCAATAAAATGAAATTTTTTTGAAACAAATATTTGATTCCATCATTGTTATTCACATGTGAAATTCGTAACATGATAGTCTTACAAGTAGCCATATTTTCCTTGATATTTTTGACATATTTTAAATAAATATAATAAAATCGATTAAAATAATGTAATTTATTGAATGTTTATTTTTTATTTTCTCATATTCTATTAATTTTTAGATATAAGTTTTGAAAAATATAACAATAGAGGACTTAACCTCTCAAATTATTCATTACATATTAATAAATAAGTAGAAGAATCAAATATAAATAAATTTCATAGTTATTTTTCTAAAATCAGGGTCATGGATTTCGATGTAATTTTTTTTGATGTCTATGAAATATCATAACATTAAATTTTATAAATATATATATATATATATATATATATCATAATTTGGTTCAATTTTAATACCTTAGTAAAAAATCAGTCATCTAATTGTTTGGGTTCACAATTTTTAAACCAAATTTAAAATTTTTATGAACTGGATGAAATGCATTTTCCATTTTCACATTATTAGGTGCAATGATTATTGAACATTTAGGAAAAACAATAATCTTTTAAAAGAATCCTATAATTCATATTTTTTTCTATAAGTATATCAAGGCATTATTTATCATCAATAATTGGTTGAATTTGACATATTTTATAGTGTTGTGTTTTGAGGTGATAAAATGTTGTGTTTGATTTGGGATTTAATTGAGTTTTATAGTTTAAGGTGTAATAGTTTTTTAAAATTTTAAATTTTTTTATATGATATAATAAGAATTTAAAACCCATCCAACCTAGATTATAGACTTTTAAATTTAGAGGTTAATGGAACCAATCCATTTTCACCTTTCTATAACTCCATCTTCTCTATTTATTTTAGGGGGGTTGGTGAAATAAAATGTAATTTACCTTCATTTATTATTTATTTGAAATCATTCTTCCTCCTCCTAAATTAAATTACAAAACTTTTAGTCATAATTTTTGAATTTTTGGTATTTCTATTTTTGAGATAAATCATTAAATTTAAAATTCTCAATTTCTAAAAGGTATTTATCTATTAGAGGATAGAAGATCCTAATTAAATTTTAAAAATAGTTTAAACTAGTTATCATCACATTAAGAGTTTATTATAACTTTTAATTGAATCAAGTACCTTCTATAATCCATTCATAAATTTTAAAAATTATGAAATTTATTAAGACCAATTATCTATGTATTTTATCCCATCAATAATATTAATGAACGTAAATATGATAATTCAAAAAGAAAAATAATGTAGGTCGTTTTCGTTAAATCAATAAATTTTTTGATATTTCAGGTAAAATATTTTATGATGATATAAAAAATACATATAATGGATTAATTATTTATTTTTAATTAATCAATAATATTTTAGTTATTTATATTGATTTTTAACTTTTTAACACATTCATGGATGTTTGTTAAGATGTTTTCTTCACCAATTATTTTTAGAAAACATATTATATGTTGATATTAATTCATTCACCTTGATTTGGTAATTTGAAAAAAAATAAATATCTCTTTTCAAAAAGGATTATATAAATTCTTTGTTTTATGAATAGGACATAACATCATAGATAGGTCAATGAGGAATAAATGGGTTCCATACAATTTTATAGTGTTTTTTATAATTTATATTTCCTTAAATTTTTTTCTTAAAAGATATAAGTGTACCAACAATCCATTTTTGTATAATTTATAATATGAATATACATTATTAAGTGGTCTTAAGGGGAATAGATAATATTATAGATGAAATAACCAGAAATTGGTCCATAAAATTTCACATATATATCTAAATCCATCTGGATGGATTTCATTTACCATCATGTGATGGAATGCAATATATTTGATCAATTAATGATATTTAAAAAGGAAGTTGTCATAAAATTCCAATGAATTCAAAGATTAATATAAGATTATTTAATGAATTATAAATTATTTTTCATGTTATTAAATCAATTTTTAGAGTTTAATGTAAAAATTTATATATTTTTTATATATTTTTATACAAACATTTTATTGGTTAGAAAAACTAAATATAATTTATCATTTTTTTCAATGGGATTTTCCCACTTATTTAATTTAACAATTATACCCTTTTACTTCCATATATAGATCTATTATGTTTGGCATGTCATTAGAGTCATATAGGGAAATATTATTGTGTATGTTATGAAAACCACATGTAATAGACCATAATTATATTAATAAAATTCATTTTCTAATAATGATGTCATATAGTAAAAATAAATAAGTAACATAAACAACACAAAATAATCATTCGAAATGAACAACAAATAAAATAAGACGCTCTTTAATAAATTAATGAACTAGTACTGATAGAATAGAAACATAACAATCTGAATTTTAATTTGACCCTTCAGAATTTTATATTGGAAAATAGATTATAAAACTCCAAAATTAAAATTTATATAAAATTTAGGTAACTCATAAATTTAAATATGACTTAATTATATCATATTTTATGTAAAAAAATGTTTTAAAAATTATAAATTAAGTATTAGTATATTTGTGAATTATAATGTTTATTTATAATTTAATAATTAATATAAAAATTTAAATGAAAATTTATTTTCAGAAAATTGATTAAAAATCAAATTTTTTATATTAGGATTATAAGTGTATTTGTGAGTCATTAATTAATTTTATAAAGAGTTAAAAATTTAGTTATAATTTTAAAATTGATATTTGTCAAAAAAAATATTACATTGATTCGAAATTAAATTTATCATATTTTGAAAATTATTATCAAAAATTAAATGTTTCCCACACATAAAAAAATAGTGACGGTTATTTTTTCATTTTTTTTGTAAAATATTTGAATTTTTGCGAAAAAGGAAAATATGATAATTTATAATAAATCATAAATACCTGAATTTTTGATCCATTATTGATGTAAGAAATATATAAGCCCAAAATATTGGATATCCTTTAATTATTTTAATATATTTAGTAATAATTTTCTCATAATTAATATTTATGAGCAAAACAAAAAATCTAATGAATTAAATAATAAACCAATGCCCCTCTCCTCAATTGTAAATTATAACACCACCACCTATTCCCATCTCACCAACTAAGTGTGGAATATTACTTGATTTCTACCTAGTTCTCTTCCTAATACTCTTCCCCACATCTATGAGGCTCTAGAATAAAAAAAGGGCCAAATCAATTTAACTATTGAGAGTGTCTAGGAAAAGAATTAAATAGGTAATACCCTCTTTCTCTTTATTTATTTTCCTTTCAATTCCTTTTCTATTCTTATAGCCTCCTCACTTCCTTTATCTAAACATGCTTGATTACTCATGTATATTATATATACATGTTTTATAATATGTCAATTAAAAATCAACAATCAGGACTCTAATAATGTTCCTTTTATTCTAAAAATGAAATTATTATTCGTGAGGTGTTGATTTATCACCTACGAGGACAAAAAGTATTCATTATCTTTTCCCTCATTCTTGGCACCAAATAAATGAATTTTTATTGTTCGTAATGATTTTAAATTGTATTTCATTACCCTTTTATGTTATGAAACAAACTTTTGTAAACAATAATGAAAAATGAAAAATAATTAGTTTTAGATGATAAAAAAACTAAAATAATATAAATGATTATAATTAACCTTTTATCTAATGATTCATCCTCACCCAAAATAACCAAATTAATTATATGACCATTTCATTTTTTATGCTATTCAATAACATATTTCCACAGTTTTGGATAACTATTACTATTTTACATGATCTTTCATACATTTATAGAAGTGAACTAACAATTAAAACCAATGAATTGAACACCCCCAAATGAAGAAATTGAATCTTATCACTAATAAAAATTCCATAAACGATAAAAAAATTATACTAAATAAAATATATTAATAAAAGGGTCATAATTAATTAATGGATTTAATTAGATTATCAAAGAAATTATGATCAAGTGTATAACACTTTTAGACATAAGGTAAGAGATTAATTCCAAACCTCTATTTTTCCTTGGGTTTATGCTTCCTATCTATTTCCCCAATGAACCAGTTATTTATATTCACACTAATTATAAATTATATTTATATTTTTATAAAATTAATTATTCATATCAGTATATCCATTTTTTTGGGATATAATTGTTCTAAAATTGTTCCCTTCTCAAATCATCTAGAAAAGGAAACCTATTAATGGGATCTTCTCAATATATTACCGATTTTTAAATTCAATCCTTAATCTATTTTAAGAATATATTATTTTTTTAAAATCAAAATGTAATCATGAAATTAAATTGTGTTTTTTTTGGTTTCATACAAATAATTTTGAATATTCCATTTTAAGGAACCATTTATGTTTTCACTTAAACCCCACCAAAGTGGCCTATTTTATAATATTTCCTAAACTATATTTTTAAATTTTATCAAATAATTTAGATATAATTAATAATTATCTATGAATATTTTTATTTATTAATGTCCATTTAGGATTTAAATCAATTCATTCATAAACTCTTTTAAGATATTCCTTTTCTTAATTCCTTTTTAAATGTTTATGAAACCAAATTGTGTCCCTTAATATCCAATATGTTTATTCTTATTCTTTGATTATTCTAGTAGAAAATATATTCCTGAAATTTTTATTATGGGTGTGACCAAATTGTTCTATAATTAATTGGGTAATGTATAGTCTCATGAGATATAATTTTGGGATAGGGTGTGGATATCATTATTAGATAGAACCTTTTCCACCATGTGCTTTGTTAACGGATGTTATCATTGAATTAGGAGTATTTCATGTTTTTATGGACATAATAGTCCAATGAGATAGTGACTACATGTCCCCATTTCTACATTTTATGATTCCTTAAGTGTATTCATTTTCCTTGACTTTTTTATGTAATCTTGTTATGCTTACTAACCAATGTACTTAGCGTTATTAGTATGTTTATATGCTAACTGGGGTTTCATCCATTTTTTCCATGTACTGAATAAGTTTCCTATATAGATATATTAGCTCAATAGATGTTATTATCTTAGTAATAATTATTAAAATAATATTTTTTTATTTCAATATTTTCTATTTAATTTACCTAATTATCCCAAGAAACTAGAATTTACGATCCTTATCTTCTAATGTGATGGTTAATTATTCTTAAAATAATCAAATAATTTGAATAAAATGATAGGTTATTTATCATAGGTATTATATAATGGTCTAGTTTTTTGGATATTATGACTATATAACTTTAAAAAGAACCCACATGATAATTATTACTTAATGGATAAACAAGATAGAAATTAGGGAATCAAAATATATGATTTACATTTCATTTAGAGGTATATCCAACTATGTTCAATGTTTCCTTTGGTTTTTCTTATTATATAATGATTCAGGCCTTCTAATTAAACATTCATTTTCAAAGTTAATTGTTTTCAATAAAATAAACCATGCTTGTAATAAATGTAATTGTATATGAGATGATTTTCCTAATGATCTGCCAAATATTATGTGAATGGGTCCACAAAAATCATAATAATACATTCTTAGCTTGCTGATGTTATGAATAATAACATGAATCGTTGGGAACTCTATCCTTATCTTTATAGAGATAAAGATGTAGTAAAATACTTCATGAATCAATGTGATCATATCTTTAGTGGATATTCTTATCGCATAACTGCGGGATAATGGATAACTACTATTTAGAAGATATTCGATTTCATCAAATTCTTAGAGGAATAATAATTTATATCGTCATAATATTGTTTTAAAGTGGAAGTTAGTCAATAGTGGTTACTGATTTAGAACCAGAATTCCAAGGATGATGTTGGTTCCATGGAATGAAAGGATTTCAATAATATATTATTTAATAAATATTTTCCCTAAACCCTCCATCTTAAAATGGAAAGGGTGTTCCTAGGATTAAAGTAAAAGGACGATGATTTTATTAGATTATATGTCGAAAAGTAAACAAGGAATATATTATAAGTCTCTAGATTATTCATCACCATATAAATCATGTTGTATTTTAACATTGTTAAACTAATATCGAGATTATGAAAATCAGTGTTGATTTGATACTTAGATAGATAGGATGAGGTTTTTTGTTGTAGCTTTATGGTTGAAATGGTGATCAGAGACTATCAGTGGTCTCATGGGTTAAGTGACCAAAAGATAAAAGTAGAGCATATTATGGGGTGATCTATAGTTAAATCCTATTATGTAACGATGAACAAACTACCCATTTCTCAAAAGTGTTGTAATAATAATCATTGAAACATATTAAATTGAACTAAGAGATTCCAGAAATGTGGAAGAGAGTATAATATGTCTAATAAATGAAGAAGTGGAATTGAAAATCCTACTAATTTGGAAGAAAAAAGGAATGTTTGGATCAACACACCTACTATAGTGGTGTGTTTCAACTACAAAGAACATGAGAATTGTTAAATAAATTTTCTTAATACATAGATTGTATAAAGCAGTCAACAATATAAACCTCCATTGAAATAAGGAAGGGAATAATCTATAACTACTACTGAGGTGCTACTCAAAAATGATATGGTGATAGGTATGGTGGTTTTTCATTTAATAATATCAAACAAACTATTTGAATACAGTTATATAGATTATTTGATATCTATAATTTTTAGAATAACTATTCCCACACCACCTCAAAATATAGAGGATGAGTTATCTATTATTACAGAAAATTGGGAAATTATTGAATTGAAAGTATATAAATCCTCTCCAATCAATGTGTTAGGACTGAACCTCCCAAAAAATATTTTCATACTTATATTGGTAATGATTTATGATATATTGGTAATTTATTAGATATCTTTATAATAATCCATCATTGATTTTTGAGAAAGGGATATCACTCTACACATTATGAGGTGACCTCTAATTATGTGAAAGTATAATGAGGATGGTGAATCTTCATCAGAACCATTACCATTATTGTGAATATTATTTCATTATGAGAAAAAATATATCTCTCAAATGATTGAGATAATTTAAGGGATCATGCTCTCTTAAATTCCAATCATTAGGGACAACACTAAAATGTTACTAAAAGAGTTTCCATATCATTATTTTGACTATGAAGTTATTTTCTCAATTGAATATTTTAAGGATATCTTCCTATATCAAAGAATCATTATAGAATATCCTTCATTGTGATGAAAGATCTAATGAATAAGATAATTAAGAATCTAGAAAAATGGTTATACAACCGAGCGCTTCACTAAGGGGTACCATAGACCACTTCATCGAGAAGAAAAATGGATCAATTCACCACCCCAATTAGTATCTTGATCTCAAAAAAATAATGTTAAATAAAGAATATTCCATTATAGAGATAGATGAATCATTCAATCACATATGTTGTGACAACTATTTCCCTATGTTAGACCTTCATTTGAGATATTTCTAATTAGTGGTGAAGAAGTAATTTATAGACAAATGTTATTTTAAAACAAGTTAGTGGAATTAAGAGTTCATATTTATTCCCCTAGAAATCACTAAATATCCATAAATTTTCATATATTAATTTTATATAATATTTAGAGGCAACTTTGAAAAATGTTTGGTAGTCTTTATTGATGGTATTTTTATATAAACCAAAAGTAAGTATGACCAATAAGAGAATTTGAATAATGATGTGAAAAATTTGTGAATGGAGATACTGTATTTAATGTAATGAAAATATTTGTTTTTATGAAAGATATTTTATTTATAGGGAATGTTATCACAGAAAAAGAAATATATATGTTTAATTACAATACCAAGGCAACTAAAATGTGTTCTTGGATAGAAAATGTAATGTGCATCCACTATTTCTTTAGTCTATTTTTGTATTAATAATGATTTATAGAGAACTTATCTTGGCTTCCAATACCAATTACCAAGATTAATTATAATGGAGTTGAGTTCTTATCAACCAGTAAATTTGAAGATTGCATTATAGAGATGAAAATGTAGCTTATACCTATACTAGTAGTCACACAACTAACCAATGGGGAAATACTTTTTTTTTTGTAAAAAATTAATTCAAAGAATGTATAGGGATATGTAATAATTGAAAATTGATAAAGTGACATAATAATCCATGAAAAATTATAAATTTTGTGAGAAAAAATGTCTCGTGCATCATCTGGAGTTAGCAGCTATTATCTCCACATTTCCAATCTATTTTCATTGTCTATATTGGAGGAAATTTGAATTATATTCTAATCATTAGAGAATCAAATATATATTCACAAATAATGAGCTTAATATTAGCTAAAAATATTGTTAGATATCATCAAACAATATTAATACCCAATCCATTAGCATCATATTCATCCAAATAATTGGGATAATGGTCTATATTGAAAGGATCATACATATTTATCAATAATGATAATTGAAAAGGATCAAATATTATTATATTTGAAACGGATAAAAAATGAGAATCATTAAGGGAGGAACAAAATCAATTCATTATAAAATTATTCCTGAACAATTTATAAAGGAGAAAATAAGGTATTATTAAATAAATTTTGTGGAAAATAAAAAAGGTGGAAGCTATCAGAAATGGAGATTAGACAATGTTAATAATAGACTCGGAAGGATCCTTAAAATTTTTGTAATGAATATGTATACCTACAATCCATTTATTGAAAAAGATATTATGAATGAATCACATATCATAACATTTCCTATTCACCCAGGGATACAAAAGATATATCAAGATCATTAAGAGAATTGTAGGTTGGATAATATGAATAAGGGTATAATTCTATATACATAAAATTTGTTTGTAATTATTTATGTAAAGGATGAACAAAAATTATAATTTGATGACTCATCCAATACCCATACCACCTTGGGAATTTCAAAACATCACCATGGGCATTTCCAATAGACATTTGATGAAATATAGATGAAAAAATGCTATATGAATTTTTATGGATTGTCTTTTATTGACAGGTCAAATTATCACTATTTAATATATCATTACACTCGATCAACCTTCATGGATATACAACAGAGAAGTGGTAAGGCTTAATGGAGTTCCACTACCAATTTAATCCGATCTAGATCCAAGAATTTCCTTGATGTTTAGGAAAATACACCAAAATGATCAAGACATTGGGATGATAATTAGTACATATTTTCATCCTCAAAATGATGTCCAATCTTAATTGACAATTCATACACTAAAAAATATGATGAAAACTTGTTTTACTGATTTCAAAGTGGGATGATACCAATATCTTCTACTTACAATGTTCTCTTTACAAAAAACTGTCAACTCGAGCATCCAAATGGATCCATATCAATCCCTTTTATGGAAAATATTTAGAACACCATCATGCTGGTATGAAGTTGGTTAATGTAATATGATAATACCTGAAATGATTGAATAATTTTTATAAAAGGTAAATCCATTTTCCAGCTTGTTTGAGAATCCCAAAGTCATATAAGTGAAATGAAAACAATTCTCGATGGGGATAAGAATTTAATATTGCATACATGTAATTCGTAATCATATATCTATGGAAATGGGTCATGATATTTGGGTTGAATAGAAAGATACATCATAGGTAAATTGGACCCTTCAAGTTTCTTGATCATGTCAAAGATGTGTCATATCGATTATCACTTCCACTTACCATGTACCAAGTACAAGATGTATTCCACATATCTCTCTTGAGTTAGCATATACTAGATTTCTCACATGTACTGAATAAATAAGTGGAATAGTTAGACAATTATATCTCTTATAAGGATGACCTAATGAAAATCTTGGAGAAAAATATTAATTTTCAATAAAACAACACCACTCTCATGGTCAGGAAAATATTGTGGAACCATAAGTATGATAAGGCCACATTGGAAATTGAGGAATCAATGAATGTGAATTACCATCATCTTTTCTCCATAGTTTGTGAAATTTTTAGGAGATTTTTTATAAGGGAGAATAACATTGGAGATCTAGAATTATATTAGTAATATTTCCCGTATAATAATTATTTCATATAGTATAAATCATATAAAATCACATAAATAACAGACACAATACATTATAAATAAATAATGAATGAAATGATATTTTATTCATAAATTATAGAACACATACAAATAGAATACTAAATTTACCTTTGGAATATAGATATGACTATTATGAACAGTAAACATTCAAATTGTATTGTCAACTTACTAATAAAAGTATACAAAAACTAAGGCTATTTTAAATGAAATTATGATATCATCATATCATAGTTTGTGTAAATAAATGTTTTGAAAATGATAAATTTAGTATTTGTATTTTGCCAAAAATAAATTTTTATTAATTTTTTTATAAAATTTAATGGTTTATAAATATTTTTCAAAATAAAATTATCTCATAAATTAAAATTTTTTTATCTTAGGTTTAAAATATAATATTATAAGAATAGAAATAAATTTTCAATGTGTCATAAAATTAGATATAATTAAAAAATATATTTTTTTCTAATAAATGATTAAATAAAATAAAATTAAATTTCTTATATTTATAAAATTCATTTCAAAAATAGGAGTTCATCTTTAATTATACACGTTGAAAAAATGTTATGTTTATTTTTATTTTTTAAAAAAGTTGAATGTTTGGTAAAAAGTAAAATATGATAATTAATAATAAAATAAATTTACTTAGATTTTTTTGTCATTGTTAATTTTAGGTTGATTGAAACACAAAATATCATACCCTCATTCATTTATTTAATATATATAGTTATAAGGATAAAAATATTTAATGTCTTCGGCCAAAATAATAAACTGTTGAATAAAATATCTAAGAAACCACTATCTACCAATAAAAATATCACCACAAAAAATATTCTACTAACACCACATAATCATTGAATTATTTCAAATTTTTACCATAACCTCTTCCTAATCCTCTTCCAATCTTCTAGATTTTTCTGGTATGAAAAAAATATCAAAACCATTTCACTTTGGAAGTTCTCAATGATAATAATTCATGGGTAAAAATATAATTTTCCTTTCATATTATTCTTTTATCTTTTTTTTTATTTTCTTATACGTTCCTCACCACCACTATCCAAAAATGAATGATAATCCTATACATTATATATCATACAATATTATTGTATTAATTTATAATACATCATTAAGTCTCTTACCCTCTTCATTTTTCTAGAAATTAAAATTTCATCAGAGAGGTGTTGATTTGTCGCCATCAAAGATGAAACGTTATCGTTATCCATTTCCACATTGAAGGATGAAAATTAAACAATTATAATGATTGTTACTGATTTTAATATTTATGTTAAAACCCATTTAATGTTCTGATACAATCTATTATACAAGATAATGAATAATGAAACAAAACTAGGTAGTGATTATTAAAAATCGGCCAAAATAATCTTCACGATTTTCATTAATGTCTTATCAAATGATTCATCCTCCCCACATATAACCAAATTAATTATGTATAAATTTTTTTCTCATTAATGAAATATAAATTCTATTACTGATATATATTATTATTTTACTTGTATTTCATACATTTATATACTTGTACTAATCATTAGAATTAATGAAATAAACACTATCAAATGAAGTAATTGAAAAATTTAAGTCCAAAAAAATGACAGAAATGAATGTATTAAAATTATAATAAATAAATTATATTTATAAAAGGTTATGAGTTAATTAATTAGTTGATCAATTTTTTGTATCCTGTAAATTAAGATCAAGTTCAAAACACTTTCAGACCCAAGGTAAGAGATTACTTATGAACCTCCATTTTGCTCCGAGTTATGATTTACCTATATTTTCCCAAATTTAACACTTATTTATTTCAATAAATATTATAATTTCTATATATATAGTCACTATCATTTTTTCATATTACTACATCCATCATAGATGGAAAATTATATGTTTTAATAGTGTTTGTTCTCAAATATCTGTGATAAGTAAGCATTATTAAACAGAAATTCCCAATTTCATTTCATTTTAAGTGCTCTAAAGAATATTTTTTATGGAAAATATATTTTTATAAAATAACTCATCTTATCAAGAAATACAATATTGGTTCATTTATGGGTTTATACCAAAATTATGAATTTTCTATTTTGATGAAATTTTAATGTCTTCCCTTAAACCTCACGAAAGTAGTTATTTTTTAATGTTACATAAAAACTATTTTTAAATGTTTTAAAATAATATTTCATTACTTAATAATTAATGTTAATATTTTACATTATTAATCTCCCATTATGATATAAATCTAATCATTTTTTGTTACACTTTTCATTTTTTCCTTATGATATTTTATTGATACCCAATTATTTCTTTGGGTAACCCTAATGTTTAAACAACATGTTTGATTCTACTTGTGGGAAAAATATTTATAAACATTATTTATGTATTTTCCTAGATCTATATACAAAAAATTATAATTTTTTTAGTCTCATGAGAAGTTATGATGGGATAGTGAGTGAGCCTAGTTACTTAAGGGGACATTGTCTTCCATTTTGAATGGGCTTGTAAGTTATCATTGAATCAAGATTATATCAGGTTGTGTTTCTCTTCCACATTCATATTATTTCCTTATTACATTTCCACTTGATATACATTTTATCCTTCATTATGTTTATTCATGTTCTATGCCTGTTTTCGTCATTAGGTTATGCCTTCAAACCCTTATACATTTCTTTATTCATATTTTTATACCCGTGTTGGGATTTTTAGATATTCCATTTTGTTTATGTATTCCCCAAGTTATCTACTGCAGATGTAGGAGATCAATGGAATTTTGGAGTATATTATGTATGAATAATATATATATATGTCTTATTTTATTTCCAAGTTTTCAGTTTTATGTACATAACCATTCAATGATACTATATATCAAGATACTTGGATTGTAAATTTATGTTTTTTTAATCATGGAATAAAATTTGAAAATGTTTTCTCTCACTATACGACATGAATATAAAAGTTTAAAAATAAACTGATATTCTCTCTTTTGATTTTCTATATGATTTATGAACATCACCTTTTGGTATTCCTTGGAGGAAAAATTAAACTTTTAATATTTTTTCAAAGATTCTCATAGGATATAATTATCCATTGGATATATTTAAGAATTGTATTTTATATTAATTTTCATTTTTTATTTTTTTATTCATGTGTGTAAGGTAATATTTTAATAAGTATTATTATATTATTTCATCGAAATGTTTATTCTTTTCTATTTTTCAAGGAATGTGTGCAATAATTTATCATTTTAGTTGACCATTAAAGTTTCATTAAAAAAATTTAAAATATAAATAAAATTTAAACTATCTAGTACATAACTAGATGTTCTCCCATGAATATATTGTAGATCAATTGTCATCAAATTTTTCTTTGGGTAAATTATGGGTAGGTTAAAATAAATAATATTAGCTATCTTTTTTTATTTGTATTGGAATATAAGTAGTAGAAATAATGATATAATTGTAAAATTTCAAATTTTAATTTTAAAAAGGAATAAAAAACCATTAATTATAAAAAATTAATTTTCTTGAAGTTGTTTTGGAATATGAAATTAGAGATGATCCATTTTAGTTAAATTCCTTTATATCATCCAATATAGCATGTAGAATAATTTATATAGTTTAAATGGAATATTCATTATTTTTTTGTTATTGTGATGATGTGAGATAAATAAAATATGTTACAAATCTCTAATACATTAATATTCATCTTTATGTTTCAATATATTTTCTTTAATATATTTTATTTCATATTTCTTTTCAAATTCTAATCATTTACCACATTGGATGAGATATGGTGAATATATTGTTTTATTAAAAAATTATATTATTATTATAATTACCCTTAGACATATCAAATATATATATATATATATATATATATTATTTTTGATATGTTATGGTCCATTGTTAGATTTAAAATTTATTAAAAAAATATAGTTTATGTTTTGCAGTATGTTCATGTGGGAACAGATTGATCATGTATTGTAAATACACATTAATTATAGTTTTTTTAATCATTTTATATTATATATATAGTCATAATATAATAAATTTTTAATGATTATTCTACTATCATTCTCTACATATATCCATACATTTATGAAATTTGAACTACTGTGAATTTTATTCTATTACTATCTTTGTCCTCAAAGAAGGTGAAGATTCATTCCAAATGGGATTATGTACTTAATATCTTCCCTATAGGATCATAGAATGGATGGTGAACCATTCCATCCTAATAAATCTAGTGTTATTTAATAATTCAACCTTATTTATCCTATGTAGGTGTAGGTATCTTTTCATCCATCTTAAGGATGGATTTATTTAATTGATGTTAGGTTCACCGAAGGACTCTCTCAAGACTCCTTATTCATTCAAATGTATTATTACATAATAATTAATTGTATAATGTGATTTTCTTATTCAATACATTCTATGATCTCTAACACTGATCAACCCATTGAACATTGGTTTTAACACAGAAACACCTTACTAACTAGTGTGAATGTTAGAGAAGAATTTTGATTCCCATATGTAGAAAATGATTATGATGTTTAGTGAGGATAATCTATAATTTTGTGGTTTTATATACTATAATTATTGATGGAACCTATCATATTCGAAATAAATATACATTCAAGACTACATAGATTTCAATATAAATTATTATATTGATGTGACATTCTTGATTAAGTGTATAGGGATGCAAATAACAATGAAATTATTCATTGACTCTAATATCATTGGTCTATTCATCTACATAATGCACATGACTCATCTTCCATTTTGATTTGGGTGTAACGATCATGATTCTATTTAACTTTATCCAACTCATGATTTTATTAAGATTATAAATTATTCATTTCTATTTTCTTATTTGATAATATGTATATATTAATGATTAAATTAATAGTTGTCAAAAAAATCTTATGGTTGGATAATTACTCTATATTTTCTAGGTGGATCATACATGATAGTTGATTTGAAATCTCACAATAGGTGGATTTTTACCAAAAAAATGTTAGATTCTAATATATTTTACATGTTCAAGGTATTCCTTATAATGTACGTAGGAAAGATTATTTTCCAAAACACTTATTGATGATTTTAGTATCTATATTGAAAAAACAAAATTCTGATGTCCCAGGTTCCTTATGTTTCCTCTACTAGTTATCTCATGAGTCTAATACTTTCCTTATATCACTGAGTCAATTTTTACATGCGTATGTCCTAATTTATCTTTAAATGATAAAATGCGGTATTTTATATTTTCCTATGATTTTCCCTTCAACCTAGTTCTCCCCCATATTTTTTATATCCCATAGACAAGTTTATTCCCCACAAAAGTGATATTTAGGTTGAATTTGACCTAGATTTTCATTTATAGCCTCTCCACCATGTCTTTAAAGATTCTACCTCTATTTACCCAGATGATTCATGTAAAAAATATTGTCATGATAGCCCTGAAAAAATTATTTCAATATATATTTCATTTTTCAATAATTTATAATTTCTTTTCATTCATATGTCTCTCTATTAATTTCTTCTCTTTATGATTACTAATATTATTTTTTAACCTTATTTATAATATTTATCATGTTAATCTCAAAACTGATTATCTTTCAAACAATAAAGGAATAAATACCCCAATAATTTTGACAGAATATGTGAAATGAAGTATATTATCTCTACATTTTTCTAACTATTTAATTCTTCTTTATTATGAGATATAAATTATTTTATCCTTTCCCCAAATTATAAATATCATTTTCATTAGATTAATGAATAATACATCATGAATTACATTTCTAGATGTCAAAAATATAATATGGGATCAACCCTTCGATATTTAGTCACATGAAAAATATATATTGGTTCATAAAATAACATATGATTTCTGATAACTTTCTCTAGGACCAAATGGTGATTTTTTCTATAAAAACACCCTTATCTTCCCATTGTACACTATTATAATTTATAATGACATTGAATTTGGATCCCTAGATAAATGAAATTATCTCCCTAATGAGTATCATACTGATCCAATTTATAAGATTTTTTACTTGAGATGAATAAATAAGTAGGTAATCATCAAGAGTTTGAAACATGGATTAACATTTAAAATAAAATTCCTAATACCCTTCGTGATAAGTATGTTTGGGTATTCTGGATTTATTATATACACGTAGAGTGGATCAGCATAGCCACTCCTCATATACCAATCATGATATTTCAACAGTATTAATCTATATATTTTAATATTGTTTATACCAAATTATATATCCATGAAATGGATTATCTATATAATAATTTATAGTCTTTTGAATTTGGATCTCTAGATTGGATTATATGGGATTTTAACACATTATTTTATTAATCTATAATGATATTAGGCTTCATATAATCTCAAAAAAAAAAGATGAATGATGCCAAATCTTTTTTATCCCATTATAGCCTCTCAAATATATGGTATTTATATGGTGACATTGTATAGTTGAATAAAAAAGTGGAAGTATGATTTCATAAGTATTCTGAGATATATTCATAACTTAATTATATGGGATCTCTTATATTAAATAATCTAATGTTTCAAAAATGACTAGATCAATTGAAATTCACTCTCTATTGTTGATAATGCTAAAAAAATAAAATGATCATTGTCATTTATTCTTCCTATCTATTCTATGGATGAATGATAAGGAACTCTTACTTCAAGTACACTCCTATTTGGAATATTTATGTTGATACATACGTAGCCAAACATCCTAAAAAACTATGACAAATCAGTGAAAAAATCAAAAATTATATTAATATTAGAATATATTTTTTCAGAGAAAATATAATTTAAAAACAAATATTAACATACTTGAATCATAATATTAGAAAATTATAATTATGATACTTTTTTAAAATACATAAACCATGTTTATTAGTTAAAAACATTACTAGGTGGATAAAGTTTCTTTAGATAAATTTTATAATCTATAGTTGAGGGAGAGAGATGGAATACAAATGTGATGAAGGTTATGGGAAAATAAATCATTTTCCTTAATGATATAAATTCATCATATATATGGATGATCAAAGTAATTTCTTTCTAAATAAATTTTATGATGTGTTTGAAGTCAATGAATTACTAATCATCTTCAACATAAGCAGTTCTCGTACCCAAGGAGCACTACATTAGATTATATATGTGGAAGGGCCTGAAAAAAAATTAGGGATACAAATGGCTTAATTTTGAACAATAAGAAGAATAATTGAATAAAGGATTACTCCAACCTCTCTAGTCACAATATTACATGATCTTCTTGTAAGGGAAGGTTGTCCCTGAAGGATTCTACAAAGGGTAGTAAGTAAAACATAAAAATGTCCATAGACCCTAGCCAACAAGAGGCTGAAACCATCACCACGGACCGGGTTATGGCATGATGTGAGGCTGCTTCTCCAGATTCTCCCACAAGTGGTGTGTAGTTTAGTGGTCAGGGGTAGTAGTGCGAAGCACGTTCCAAAGCTGATTCCTAGTTCTAGATGGCCTCAGTGCCGGAACAAAGGTCTTTTATCATGGGTTTAGACAAATCAATGTTTGAGGTTACTTTGGATATTAAGTCATTGATGATGATAATACTAATCCAAGTGACCACTATAAAGGGAAAATGCAAGTGGGAGGATAATCAGGATCACATTCTTCTTAGAGGCCCAACCTGGGGAAGATTAGCAAGGAGGATTACAAAACATATTGTGACAAATTGGGGATTCTATTCAAGATCACCTTGAAGGATTTCCCTGGAACATGGGTTAATGCTACTCCCTGTGTTTTTTCTATGGAAAATGATTCCAAAAAACACACTCTTTTCTTTAACAGATCAGTCATTTCCATTGGTTCTGAAACTATTTAGTTGTAAGGTTTCCCACTATCCCCATAAAATTGTGTGTTTTAATTAAGAAATTAACTTTATATGGAAGTTCTCTTACCCCCAATGTATATTTGGTTTCTTTTTATATTGTATCATGTGAAATTATTAAAAAGAAACTTAATAAGGTGAGGTAAAATATATTTATTGGGGGTATACATCCAGTACTAACTTCTTTCCCATCCCCCTTCCTCTTTCCTATAGTAATTCACAAAACACCATTAACTATTATCTAAAAATAGGTATATGAAAATTTTCTTATAATATTTTTTTCACCATACCCAATAATAGACAATCACATTTTCTTCTAAAACTATTATTGAGTAAAGAATAATGTTCGTAAATTATTAAAATATGTGTAGATATATTGTTCCGGTGTAGGAAATGATTGTGTATTGTTATCAAAACGTAAAGCCAATCAATTATATAATAAATTTTGATAAGTAAAATTCACTAAAATAATAAAATATAAATTTTATCTTTATATAAATGAAGAAATATTTTTTTCTTAGAGTTGGTTTATGAACCTTTACTTCACAACTATTCATATATATGGGTTTCTATGTTTCTTATGGGTTTATATTTCAATTTCATCAAATTAGTCAATGTTCTATCTTCAGATGATCCTCCCACCCAAAACCTCTTCATTATGATAAATACACTCTCATAAGAAATATTAAAAAATTTATATTCAATGGGGATATTGACAACATAATAAGATGATTATTCTTCATTGAAATTTATCATATATTCAATGTTTATGATTTTCACCAAATATTTTTAATATAAATCTCTATCTATCAGATTTTGTATGTAATAGATTAATGTAGTTTAAGATTAATTTATTCAAATTAATAAAATTTATTACTTGTTGTGTGAATATGATTGAATAGTTCCACCATGATTCTAATGGGACGTTTATAATGGTGTAGCTTGTTGAAAAGATTTATATACTATTATTTGTATATAATATTTTAGTAGACTGATCCAAAACATTACTACACATATCACCAATTTGGTGAAGATGTGTCTATCCTATGGTGATAGGTGTACACTCCTTAATAGAATGATTTTTTTTTCATTCTCATGAATGTAATTATAGTATTTGGGTTACCAAGATAGAAACAAAAACTATTAACACAGTAATTAGAGTGTAAGTAAGGGTATGACAACATAAAATATTTATTTTGTACATCATTTAATTATAGTATTATAATTTTATAAAATGGGATGAAATTAATTTAAGAATCCATGAGGTAATCAAACAATGTATAATGAAAAAACATGTGTGTGAGGTTCTAGAGATAAATGTTTATTGTCAGTTATATCTAATATATGTGTGATAATTATAAAAAAATATTTAATGAAAATGAAACTATAGATCAAATTTGGAAAATTGTAAAACTGTCTCTCCATATCCATTATGACTATTTACAATTTATTATAGGGTGATCAGGCATGACCATTATTCTTAAAAATTAGTCTAAAAAATTGTTCTTCCATGGGTTTCTAGTAATATTCATCAACATTTTTATGGATATAATTAATTTTTGATTTACTAATTCCATTTTTAATATGATTAAAATACTATTTTCCAACATTTATGTGATAGAGTGTCCAAACTATTATCTGTTTACTCGAGAATATTAAGGTAATTTCTGTGTCGTAGTTTTTTAAAAACTCACTCAGATATAGAAAACTATTAATTAATGGGGAAATACACTAAGGGGAATAGAATTTTGGATTGAATTCGATTTCATGGTTTATATGTTTTCTAAATTTGATATACCTAAATATTATTAAGTTAAAACGAAATTTAATCTAATGTTTTTGAGATTCCATTATTGTGATAATATAAAAATGGAATCAATTATTTTTTATAGGATTGTGAGAGGTATCAATTCATTGTATACCTTGTTTTTATATTCATGGTAATCACAAATATTATAAGTAATATGGATTATTAAATATTTTTATAGTTCCACAACCCTCAGTAGTTAGTATATTAAATCTATAATCATAGAATAAACATCTCATTTGATTATTTTACCATTCCATGATACTTATATCTTGTCTAATAAAAAATCACACGATTAATGAATCCTATTATGAATGTAGAAATCAACTCCATCATTTTCAAAATTCCAAATTTTATTAAATACAATGATTTTAATTTTCCATTCACAAGCCTTATCCCCCACTACCCATAGATCAATAATCTGGGGAAAGATTTCTATCAAGGAATCATGGTAAGATATAATGAATATAGGAATATCCTCAAACATAATATGGATAAAAAATGTGATCATTCCATTATATAGATATGGGTAATTATTCATGATTTTTTTAAGAATGTCATGTTGGAATTTAATTGTTATTATGGAAGAGGAAAATATCTTAATAGGGAATCATGGGTTATTGTTAGTTGACATTCATTATGAAAACATTAAAATTATCTTAATTGAGGTAAAATACTACTTTAACATGGTGGATATGTTTTCATGGGAGTATTTACAACTTGTTTTTGAACATATCATATCACAGACTATAATGATTTTCATTTGTTGTATGTGGATATTACAAATACATGGCATAAGGGATCATGGTGAATGATATAATCACTTATAAAAGAGAACTAGTGGAGATTCAATAAAATTAATAAATAACTACATCTCTTTACCGATATTTTAGTGAAATTTTTTGTGACCCCATCTGGATCCATAACATTAGACACCTTTAATCCTTGATATTTTAAGAATTATTCAAATTTTATTTCAATCATGAAAAATATATTCTTGATACTGTCTATTTCATATGTCATCCATTTATAATGCAGTAAAAACTTATTTTAAAAAATAAACTTTTTAATCTATAATGTGGAATGAAAATTTATTCTGTTTTATTTTTTTCAATTTGTTTATAGTGAGTTAAATTGGCGAATTATGACATATTTTATTGTCTTTTTTTAATATTAATTTGATCTATTTAATTAAGGATTTTGATGGTATGATTTCTCTATAATTTTTAAATTTAGTTTTTGAAATATTAAACTATATATAATTGAATCTCTTCATTTCTAAATAAGGTAAATTATTTTAGATGGGTGTAGAAATAAAATTATGATATTTTCCAAATGGGTTTATATTCAAAGAATTTTTTTTTGAAAAAAATGATGTTTCATTCAATAATATATTATCATATATGAATTATGTCACTTTTTTATATTTTAGGATTTCTGGTATAGTTTCAAAATCATATTTCCTCCATTAAATTGTATGAATTAATTTTCTCTATATCATGCATCAATAAAATTGTTTTATTTGATTATATTTATATATAATATTATATAAATGACCATGAAATCTTATTATGTTTTTATAATTTTTCATCAATATTATAATGAAATAGACATATAAAAATAGGGTGTACCCAAATGATATTTTTATATTCTTAATTAAATACATATGTAAGCAAATATAATTTTTTGAAAACAGCTTTGGGATTCTTAACATTGATCTATAATTATTGGGTTGTTTTTTCAAGAATTTTATTTGATTTAAATTCTCTATATTTTCTATGAGATTATATTTTTAAAACATATTCTATTTCTAAAAAATTGATAAAAACACATTTGATGCTTTTTTATAGTAGCATCATTGAAGTTATGGAACCAAATAGGGATGCTATTTTGAATGTCAATTCTATTATGAATTATGTATCATTGGATTCTATAAAAATAACATAAAATAATTAGAGTATTTTTACCCAATATGTTTTTTATGGGATATCTTGGAAAGAAGCAATTTTTGATGTATTAATTATAATGAAACGTGGTACTATTCAAGGCTCTCTTGATGTGTATCTTCTATGAAATTCATGGAACATTAAATTTTACCTTTTGGGGGGTTAGTATTCAAAAAAATGACATTGAATGATTGGAATTGATAAAGATACAAATCCAATTTGAAGAGACATATAACAATGTATCCTTTTATGTCACACTATATATAGATTATTGTATG
Organism: Viscum album; assembly: GCA_963277665.1. NCBI lineage: Eukaryota > Viridiplantae > Streptophyta > Magnoliopsida > Santalales > Viscaceae > Viscum > Viscum album. Next base: position 1,510,725,941 of record OY728143.1, on the reverse strand, counting down.
TGATTCATGATTATATATATATATATAATATTAGTCTATGAAGATATGAGTAAAAACAATGTTTTTGTTTTATATTGTGTGCTCTACATTGTAGAAATTATAAGTCGTGTTGATTTGAAGAGGAAGTCATTCCCTGGGATAACTCACAGAGGTCAAAATATGAGGGCTCTTAAAGAGAATATTTGAAATGTAAAGATCATTTGGTACTAGAGGATCCCATTTTAAATGTATTTATTTCCCATTAATATTTCATTCATCATTTTTATGTTCAACTTATATGATATTTGACAACAATGAAGAGAGTATTGGGGGAGTTGTTTTATTTTTCATTATAGTTCGTCATGCAATAATAATGGTCACGATATGTAGTTATTATATGCTTATAAGGAATTATAATATTGGAAAAACTATGAAAATGATGATATGTGGTATATAAAAATAATTTTTAAATGGATTAGCTTCATTTATCCTCATCATGGTTGGAGTATTCTGCATCACATTATTATACAAAAAATTACTAGTTTTTATATAAATATGGGAAAGCCTATTAGATTCATATAGATTCATTTTTATAAATACTAGTATAGAATTATGTACTTGGAGACCTTATAGTGTATTTTGACATTATATGTCTCAATAATTCAATAAATAAATCATCTTATGAACCATTTTGAGCTTATATATATTTCATACAAGATTCTCAAATATTCTTCTTTGATATGTTGTGTAAGAGGTTTGGATATTATTTGTATTCCTTGGTTTGTATTTTGATAGAAATTTTTATTCTAAATATTTTATTTCTTTTTAACTATCTGTTCATGTAATTTTAGTCATCTACTTCATACTTTTATTTGGAAACAATTATTGAATATTCAATTAATTTATGAGATGTAAGACTCTACCTTATTTTCTTATTGTAAACTGGTCAGGTACCATTCTATCTTGTCCATTATAATGATGAAAAAGATTAAATTAATAAAATTTTCCAATTATAATTAATAAAATAGAAATGGAATGTTTATTTACATATGATTATTTGATTCAATGGTATTTCAGGGTATTGATGTCCAATTAAATTTATAGGTGGAAACCTCAATAACAACTATAATATAATATTATTTAATATTATTAAATTCCATTAAGGTCCTTCAGTAAAATGATAATACTTTAATGATATCAATCAATTTGTTGTAGGAAATATGTATTTTGTTCTAATTTTGAAAAAGATACATTATTAATAAATTGGATTGCATTAAAATGGGAAATTATTGAATAGAATATTGTTGATGTTTGGGATTCTAAGATACATAAAGTACAAGTTTCATTTTTTTTATTTCATAATAATAGTTAATGGATTATTTAACATGGAATTATATATTTGGAATTAGGATATGATGATGATAATATGGTAGATAGGGATTACATTTGAGTGTAATAAAAGTGGTGTTCTAGATGGTTTTCTATATATAATATGCTTTTTGGCTATTCAGGCGGTGTTTAACAGTACTGATTGGATGGATAATGTGGTGTTTAGTTGGTTATTTTTTTATTTTATTAAGATGAACATTATAAAAAATAAGTTTTGTACTTATAAATATAGTAATAGGTATGTTTTTTCAATTAATCTTTAGTCTTAGGTAATGAACTGTTGATGATTTTGAATAGTGGGTAATAGATAGAAAGAATATTAGTTATAGTTAATCAATGGCTTGAAATGAAAAATTTTAAATTGATAATATAATTTATATAATTTCTCTTGTATGATATATATATAATAATCGTTGAATGATATGATTAAATAAAAAATCATGAGTCTTATTTTTGGATGTTTTCTATTTATAGTGGGATGAAACTTTATTTATAATTTGTAATGTTTGTTATTATCTTATAGTTCTACTACAATGATTGTGATGGTTATTAGTAGTGTTGTTTTGTTGGAAGAGATGAGGGGTTAATATTTCATGTGTTATCTTATCTTATTTTTTTTCTTTAGGATTTCAAAAATTCCTTGTTAGAGTTATGTGACCTTATAGAAGCCTAAATGTTGCGGATTCCATGTTTTTTCACAAAAACCATGGTTGGAGAAAGAATAAATGGCTAACCACTCCCTCTAAAAAATATCTATTCCACATGTGTTATCGATTATAATTGGTAAATTTTATTATGGATGATCATTGATGTGTGGATGTTATTGTAAAAATTATTGTTCGTGAGGTAATATTAATATATGCTGACGATGCTATAATAGTGAGTGTGAAACTTTATTGGGATTTTGAGAAGTATATGCATTGAATGTGGTTGATGTCAATAATATTAATGATAACATACTTTGAGTAGGACATGATGTTTGAGTCTAATATTTTGATTTGTGGTTGTTTTATGAATCATCATGTGGTATTAAGTATATGGTCCTGATGTTCATTAGTTTATGGTTTTGATTTGGTAAGTGGTAATGTGATCATATATAAGAGGTGGGTGCACCAATAAATTTTCTATTGGGGAATTTAACTTAAAAAAAGGGATAAGTACTTCTAAGTTATCATTTACCTATATTTTATAGATGTTATGATATTATACATGGATATGATATTTTTTTGTTATCCTTGGTAAAATTGTGTGATAGATTGCAATGGCCTAGACCCTTCCTTGTCCAATAAATTGTCAAATTCTATTGTTTAGGGTGTCCTGAAAACCACTAAGGAGTCAGAAGGGCGTCAGTTTCAATGGCATGGTGTCACTGTGGTGTCACCGACTAGTACCACCGATCAGTCCTAATCAGTAATGCACCCAAATGTCATCATAGCAGGGTGTCAGGATGATTTCTCTAGTTTTCCTGTAATATCTCGTTTAACTATTAATGACTCTATTAAAGTGGTTTAAGGACATTTATATGCCCATAAATGGTATCTTAAATCCCCAAAGAGAGAGAAAACCCATTATTTACCCAAATAGGTGTATTTTTATCCCTGTCATAGATTTTCTAAGTTTCGGGTTTTCCCTTGTTACGTGTTTTCCCTATTTAAAATTTATTGGCCAACTCCCTACCATTATCTCCACTATCTCCATTGATAATTATTAAATCTCATACAATTCAAACTTGTGTGACTACCTAGATACATGGTTTGAAAATGATCCACTTTTTAATCAATTCAAGGTTTCCTAACCCATAACTCTACGATCTGACAATTTATCACACTGAGATCTTTATCATCCTAGGTCCCACTCATTTCTTTAGTGCGCTCAAAGTCCCTCTACTAGAGATAAATCATGCACCTGTGCTAGATCCTTTTCTACTCAGTCTTCAAGTTCTTCCTACATGTTTCTCCATCCCATGTTCGTGGCACAAAGAGGTAACTTTGATCCATAATAATCTATGTAGATATTTTCCTTCATCACTCTTTATTGTGCATTATGTTTAGTGGGTATGATGATGTCCCATCATGAGGTAGATGAAAACATATTTAACGCATATGATAAACTGAATTTTAAGAAATAAGTGTTTGAATTTTTATGATGATTATGGTGTTATACATTATTTATGTTGGAAATTTTATGGACATATTTTCACTGAAAATCATTTTCTTTGGTAGTCCTTTCATGTGAAATATTGAGTTTTTATCTAGATAATCATGTTACTAAATGAATGATATACGGTAACTGGTTAATCAAACAAACATGGTTGAATAAATTGATACTAATGAATAAGAATTTTTCATTGATCACCCTGATTAACACAACAAATATAAGGAACATGGTGTTGGATAAATCTAAAAACATCCTTGGATTTTTATAATGATATTCCTAGATGTTCTATTTAATGTTTGTGAGGTGATGTATGGATGGGAAATGAATTTCTAGCTGATCAGTTGTTGGATTTGGAATATGAGGCCATGTACATCGTAGTTAAATGTTCTTCACAGGGTATTATAGGGTTTTTTTGGTTCCAGTACATAGAGGGATCTCATGGATCCCTTTTGATGTTTTTACATTCAAGAGAACTGAGTGGGAATACATAAACATTTGATTGGTTGTTTCTGTTGAGTTGCAGTTTTGGCTTGTTCTTATGCCGGTTAATATCTTAGTAGTGATGAAATTTTTAAATAAAATCATTAGAACATAATAACATGAATGGGTACTAAGGGGGGACTATTTTTTAGAAATGGTTTATGCTCTAGATGTGGATGTTGTTTACTTGTGCATATATGGGTATAGATAAGAGTAGTTGTGTACATTTTGATTATTGGTTTTGGGACCCTTATGTTGTGATGCTTTCTTGATTACCAATATATATAAAATTTCGTTCTTCTTTTTCTTATACTCACCCCATCCATGTTGAGAACATTGTTCCAAACACCCCCATTTCATGGGGAGGGTGTTTTTTGCCAACAATCCTATGAGTGGTTGGATACTAGCTCTTTTATGATCCCTCTCCTAGGATGCCCAAGACAATTTGGGTAGTCTGTAATAGAAGGAGGTTCATTATGGACCAATACTCATTGGGAAATGTGTGTTGTGGTGGGTTGGACTTGCTGTGTGTGGGGTGTTTTATTTCTTAAGTGTCTTTCAGATGAGTCCCTAGTGTGTTCGGGCATGGAAGGGGTCATTATAGACCAGGTGTCTTCATGAATTTAGGTGGTGGTTTTATCCCGAGTGTCATCTAGTGTGTTTATGTGTGGTTTTGGGGGCCCAGGTGTCTGTGGACAGGATAGAGGAGTGGTTGGGATGACCCAAATGGTTATTTTTGGGGGAAGCAGTGGGACTATAGTGGGATCTGTGGGGGGGGAGGGGTTTATGCATTGTATGTCCGAAATAACCAGTCAGAAATTGGTGAGGATACCCAAATATCACTGTTATTTTATTATAACATTACCTGAATTTAATTATTTGAGGATTATTCCTTAGTGAGGTATGGTGTATAGTTTCCTTCCTAGGTGTTTTAATAATCTCTATTTTATCATGGGGCATTAGAATGTCTCCCTACTTATTCTTGATGTATCCATATATTATTAAATAAAATTGTTAATGCCTTCTATGTTACGTGAGATGTTATACCGTTGGTAATACTTTCCACTTCAGGGATATTGAAGGTGGGGATCAGGGTTCATTATCTCTCCTTCACCTAGAAGATGAAAGGACATGTCATTTGGTCAACCTTTACCTCATCTTGTAGAAAGTGGGTCATGACTGAATGATATCAGAGGCCAATGGTTGAGAGATAGGATTGAGTTAGGTGTTAGGCATAGTGAGGGTTCCATGGGATGGTAGTGAAACAATGATAGGAAATCATGGTGCATGAAATAGGAATGGAATGATTGGCTAGGACAATAGATTTTAAGAGATAATGTAATCCGATGAAAGGACTCTAGACCAACTAAATTACCAAGTGAGGCTACACAGATCGTAGAGTAGAGACACTAAGAAAGGTACTTGCATTATAATGTTAGTTTTTCTTGTAAAAAATGTGTTTTTTTGGGAATTTAAAATAATAAAAAATATGAAAAAAGTTAAAATTGATTTTCTACGTGACTTAGGATTATAAATTCAATGTTTACCTTGAAAATATGGCACCCAAACGACGTCCCTAACTATTAATGGGCACTTGATGTCCTGCAATTTGATATATTCGTTCATTAGGGAAATGATAGAAAGGAGGAGGAGGACATGTGGGAGAGGACGCGTTGTTCCTCCCAATGGGTGACTTTAGGGATTTATGAGGGAAGAGGGTCAGATATGGAGATGGAGAGCTGGGATGGGGAGCTAGTGATAGTTATCATCTTGATATGGGATCCAAAGGAGTAATGGGTTCCTCTGGTGATGATCCAAATGATAGGAGCATCACATCAGTGTTGGACGCTCTACCATGGGGAGAGGGTGGAGACTAAGGTTTTTTTGGGATGACATAGAGAAAGAGTTATAGGCATAATTCCTTACTTCTACAATGATGGAAAAAATGAGGCAAGAGATTCTCTCACTCTATCAATATATTATATTGTTAAGGGAGTTAGGGATAATTTTTAAGTATTTTGTTTTCTTCTCTCTAGACCTCTTCACGAATGAGGAGTCACTGGTTAGATGTTTCAAAGTGGCACTCCAACCTTCTCTTCAGAATGTTGTGACTCCATTCAATCTTCTAATGTACATAATGGTTTAAAATAAAAATGAGTAAGTGGAGGGGATGAAAACTCTAGGAGGTGTTCCAGGAGGGGGGAACCAATTGATCTCATAAATGGGGAAGGCTGTTAGTAGTTGACCTCTAGTTTCCAGGTCTTCCATGCTTCAGTCGGCGGTGAGCAGTCCTTAGTAGTTGTAGTTTCAATATCTCGGTCCTCACCCTTAAACCACTGTCTTGGGACCAAGGTGATTTTATTGTGGATGTCTTGGAATCATACAGAGCCAAATCCTAGTTTGAGCTTAGTGTAGTTGGAATTCCCTGTTTCAACACCAACCTTAGTAGAAACAGTTTCCAGATGGAGCTTTTCAGGTGTAACAGTAGGGGAAACATGCTCCCTCTCCACCGAGGGAAGATGGTGCTGGAGACAGTCGACCTCAGGCGAATCCTCATGGGCCTCAGCCAGGGTGTGATCAGGGAGGTGGACGATTTACGAGGGGTAGAGTAGTTGGGTGTAGGTAGTTTCATGCTGTAGATGCAGCCGTTCCAATAGGTAAAGAGGTCTTTTGTTGTATTATAACGTTGAATAATACTATTCCCTATGCATTGATTGATTCTGGAGCTTCGTACTCCTTTGTTTCAGCCAGTCTAGACCATTCATTTCCATACCCCAAGTGTTGAGAATTATAGTTTGAGGCCAGACTAGCCTATTTGACGTTTTTTGAGAATGCAGACTGATGTTGGGGCTGCATTAGTCTAGTGGGGTTATCTTTCTATTGAAAATACTGCTATAAAAAGTCATCACGGTCCTCGAAAGACTAATTTACATGCATGCTATTATCGTCTGCTTCTGTAGAAGTTTCATGCTCACATATATGGGTAGCTAACATGTTTCTTTTGTTGGCGAGTAGGGTTTTAATGAGGACAGTCATCTTGTCAAACCCCTTATTTCCTTATTAGGTGACCTATCAGATAAATTAAAAGACACAGAGATGGTGTAATCTTTGGGGATTTTCAGTGTGTTCCTATACATCTTCCCCAAAGAGGTTGTGACTATATGACCTCAATGTGATGTTGTGTTCGGGATAAACATACAACAAGGATCCCATCCGATTTCGATGTCTCCATATTAGATGGTGCCTTATGAGTCGTGGGAGTTGTTCATTGTGGTAGATGACCAAATGAAGAAGGGTTTTAATTGACCATACACTTCATCATGGGATACTCTTGTATTGTTCCTGATGAAGGAAGATGGTGGTCTCAGGATGTGTATATACATCCCAAGGCAAAATCAGGTAATGACCCAGAACCACTAAACACTTCCAAGGATAAACTACCTTTTTTACTATTTGAAGGGAGCAGGTTTGTAATGACCCGAAATTTTGAATAAATCTTGTTTCCTAATTTCATGTGTTATTACTTTTTATACTCAAAAAAAATGTTTTATTTGATAAACATGATTATAAATCAAATGAGACCATTGGTTTTTGAGTGTTATATGACCATCGGTCAATATGACCTCCGTGAACAAAATGTTTTGATTATTGTCTCTAAATTTAAGTAATCTTGGTTAATTATTATAGAAAGAAGATTTGATGGCCTCACCTAGTAGCCTTGGGCCGATCGAAGCCCATCTAACAGAGCTTGGGAAGGAGGTAGCACCATTGGGCTTTGCTCTGGACCAAATCCAAGCCGAACTTCATCATGTGAAGCTAGAACGGAATCGCCTTCACGAGAAGTTCAAACTGATAGAAATTACTACTCGGGCAATGTTGACTGAGCCACCCCAAAATTCTATCACCCAAGAACACCTTACTCTTAGGTCCCATGCTGGTATTATAAGGGGTTATGTAACGAGACCTTAATTACCTTGTGTAATCCTTGTTTTAAATAAAAATTGGGATTTCTTCTTATGATGAAGTTTATGAATTTTCAAATGACTGGATAAAAATAGTATGCATATTTTTGATGAATTTTCAAAAGGACATTTTAAAAAAATGTTTGTGTAAAACTTAAATAACTTAAAATGTGTAATGATTCTCAAAAAATGGTCTTATACAATTATGTTCAGTACGAAATTTAGAGTCTAATAAGATCAACATGATTTTTGATGAATAGTAAATTATGAATAGTGATTTTATGATTAGGATTAGTAATATGACCAAATGGATTAGTAATCTCACTTAAAGAATGTTTTAAAATAATCTAGGCACCTTGATTAAGTAATGTGATTCAATAAAATGGTTAAATAACGGTTTCATAAATTATTATTCAAGTATTAGTTTTTTCGGGTGAATAGTGTTTTTTTTAATTAAAAATTTAATTAAAAATAATTAGAAAATTATTTTTATAAAAAGGAATTTATTTTTGAACTCAGAGCATCGATATTATGTTATGGTAATTTTTGGAGATTTTTGTGAAAAAAATGAATTCTCGATGAATAGTGTTTTTATTTAAAAATTTAATTAAAAATATTTGGAAAATTATTTTCATAAAATGGAGTTCATAAATGTAATTAGAGCATCTATATTTAGTTAAGGTGAAATTTTGGGATTTTTCTGAGAAAGATGAATTTTTCAGTGAATAGTAAAAATGCAGTTTTAGGGTTTCGGTATGTTTAATGACATCATAGTTGTGTCATGATGATGTCATGAGTTATTTTAAGGGTTGGCCGGCCAAGGGTGATGAATTATTGTTTTTGGGGCCCCATGTGGCATAACTCCATGATAAATGCCAAGGGAGAGCACATGGGTTTGAGAAAAGCACATGTGAGGTGTCCCTTGGCCATTAATGTCTTGTCCCCTCACTTTCCCTATAAATACCAAGCCCTCCTCTCATTAATTCGACTCCCCACTCTTACCCAACGAGGTTCTGGTCTCATTACCTCCCAATGAGTCCTCCCAAGGTGCCCCGAAGCCCTCAAGGTCCCAACCTTTGAGGTTTAAGAGTTACATTTTAAGGTAAGGGATCCGACCCCTCTCTTTCTTTTCAAGTGATCTCTTTTATGTCATTCCTTTTATGATCCATGTTCTTATTTTGGAGGATGTTCTTTTATACTCCTCTTACTTCCCTTTTTATGTTCATATGATGAATGACCCCCTCTTACTCTCATCATTTCGTTTTAAGAATGTTTAAGTGGCGCCGTTAGGCTGCCGGATTTTCAAGGGATTCATTCACCTTTCGCTTTTTCAAAGTTCTACTTTCATGTCAAGTCTTTCAAGTTAATTTTAATTATGTTGGGGTATGATCTCTATATTTATCATACTGATCTTTTATGATCATATGATGAGAGACCCAATTTGATCTCTTCAATTCAGTATTTTGAAGTTTTAAGTGGCGCCGTTAGGCTGCCGAATTTTTAAGTGGTTCTTCACCCTTCTTGTTTTGAAGTTCTACTTTCATGTCAATTCTTTCAAGTTCCTTTCTATTATGTTGGGGTATGATCTCTATATCTATCATACTGGACTCTTCTTTTCATATGATGAGAGACCCTATTTGACCTTGTCAATTCAATTTTTTTGAAGTTTAAGTGATGCCGTTAGGCTGCCGAATTTTCACAAGAGAAATCTTGTTTTTTTCTTCCTTTCATATTCTTCATTTCATATGGTATATTTTCAAATTTCAGTACCATGTTCTTAAATCCCTTATATTTTGTCCCTATACTGTTTTATGGGTCATTTATGGATGTTTGACCCATGTCCCCTCTCTTCTCAATGTTTTCTAAAACCTTGTAACATAGTCGTTATGCTGCAGAATTTTCGTCGCAAAGTGTCTCTCTCTCTTTTCTAAAAATTATTTTATGTTATAAAGTGAATACTCAAAGATCTTATTTCTACAGGGGTATTCACATATATATCAAAATGTTCTATTTTAAATTCTGGGATTTACATACATGAAACCCTCTTTCCCTTTCCGTGGGTTTAAAGTGACGTAAAGATCACGTATTTAAAGCAGTTTTTAAAACGTTGTGATTATGAAATGAAACCCATTTATTTTATGCTATGTGGGTTATTTATGAAATGTTTGATGATGATATATGTGGCTCACATGATAATAAAGTCAAATTTAAGGGTGCTCCCTAATAGCGCTCCAATGCATTGGGTAATGATGTAACCACTAGAGATTACAATTTTCACGATACCTTGGTGAATAACCTTGGTAATTTTCAAATGACACCTTGGGGATGGACCTTGGTGATATGTTCATGATTGTCTATGTTAAATGATGTAGCCACATATTCAACTTATGAAAAATGTTGTTTTTATTATAAAATGCCTCATGATTTCTTTCTCATGCCTTAAAGTTCTTTTCATGTCATTATTGAAGTATATCAAGCTCACATGTAAAATGTTCCTCGTGTTTTCCTTACTGGGCCTTCTGCTCACCCTTTATTTTGATGTGTGTTCCCAGGTTATGAGATGCAGTAATGAACCTAGGATGAACTTGAGGAGAAGCCTTTCAAGTGTTTAAGAAGAATGTTTTTTTTCTTTCATTTATTATATTCCTGGTTTCCAAGACACTAAACCTTAAAGATCCTCGGTTTTGTAAAATGTAATGAAGGTTTATGTGATGAAAAGGAGGGATGCTATAATTGGTATCAAAGGATGGTTTAGTTATTTGTGGAAATTAGGATATAAAAACTTTAGGAAGAACCCTATAGAAGAGTTTAAATATAGGAAATCTTCCTGGTATTTTGGTGAGTATTGAGTAAGCGGTTTCCAAGGAAATACATCCCTGTCTGGATACGAGCAGGTAGAGGTGGCTCTGGCACATATGTACATAGGGGTAAAACCCGAAAACACCGCTTTGAGCTCGAATCGAACGGGAACTGGTACACGACAACGGGCATTGCTGCACTCTTGGTTACGACACTCCCGGGGGATATGCTTTGGTAAATTAATAAGCTTATTATGAACCATTGTTAAAGGAACAAAGATAAACTAAAATAAAGGTTTACATAAGAATATATGATCATGGATAACCTAGAAGGGAACCTAGGGTATCACAAGTTAGGGTATACTTTACTTCTACATGTTATCCTTAGATGCTTTAAGTTTCTTTTCATGATTATTGGCTATGTATTTAAGCCCCTAATTATAGATTCTTTTCTTAGTTAATGGCGGGAAATGGAAGAACATGTCCCAACAACAAATGTGATAGGAAATGCTATGATTGCCGTATTAATACGACCGAGATGATTAGGGGATTAAAAGATGATTATTATTTTGGAAGACGTTCACTATTTTGAGGACCATATATGATCAAGGTAAATAGATTACTATGGTATTTTCATTGAGGAGTAAGGTTGAATTATATTTTGATTAATGAATGAATTTAAGTTGGACTTATAGTAATTTAGGTTACTTATGGGAATGATTAAACTATCTTGGGTAAAATATGTTTAGGATAGCTATTTTTGTTATAAGATGTTAGGAGTGGTTGATGTTGTTCGGATATGAACAATGAAGTTTATTTTGGAAGACTATGTTATCAAGTCCTTCTTGTATTTGGGTTTCAATCTTAGTTTGGTTTATTTCGAGGAATTTTAAGGACTGTTATTTATGGAATGGTCTATGATGAACTTTGGGTATTACCATGGAACATTGAAGATTTAAAATTAGTTTCCATTCCTATGGGATTCTTCCTTTTTGAAGTGTTGTTTAACCTTACCCTTTCTGTTTTGGGATAATTTTTAAAGATAGAAGAAATAGATAGTTAATCTTTTGTGGATTATGTGATTCTCTAGAAGATGATTCTTGTGTTTTGATGAGACCAAGTAGTTTTGAATGCTCATCATTTGGGGGAAAGGATTAGTTTTGGTAAAAACTTATTAAAGGGTGAAACTCTACATGAAGGTAGATATATTTCCTTATGTTTTTTTTCTATGTTGTAAATGAATTCCTCAAAATTATGAAAACGAACGTAAAACAAAAACGTTGTTGGTTTACGTTTCCTACTAGGTAATCAAAGGCTGCTTACACACATCATAATTTTGGGATTTTCTGGTGGTTAAATTCCTCCTAATCATGTTTTCTATCACTCTCCTTTAGAATGTTACCCTTTGTTTTTTCCTCCATGTCCATGTTTCCTACATGGAATCCTGGTATGAGTAAACTCGGGTGGCCTTTGTACTTCCTTTTCTTTCTTTTAAAGTAATAGTGTTACTGACTCTTTTTCCATTGTGGGACTTTCAATGAAATTTGTAAACCCAATTTAAAAAAATTGCTAGGATGCAATTTCTTAAAGGGGGAAGATTGTAACGACCCGAAATTTTGAATAAATCTTGTTTCCGAATTTCATGTGTTATTTTTTTTATACTCAAAAAAAATGTTTTATTTGATAAACATGATTATAAATAAAATGAGACCATTGGTTTTTGAGTGTTATATGACCATCGGTCAATATGACCTCCGTGAACAAAATGTTTTGATTATTGTCTCTAAATTTAAGTAATCTTGGTTAATTATTATAGAAAGAAGATTTGATGGCCTCACCTAGTATCCTTGGGCCGATCGAAGCCCATCTAACAGAGCTTTGGAAGGAGGTAGCACCATTGGGCTTTGCTCTGGACCAAATCCAAGCCGAACTTCATCATGTGAAGCTAGAACGGAATAGCCTTCACGAGAAGTTCAAACTGATAGAAATTACTACTCGGGCAATGTTGACGGAGCCACCCCAATATTCTATCACCCTAGCACACCTTACTCTTAGGTCCTATGCTGGTATTATAAGGGGTTATGTAACGAGACCGTAATTGCCTTGTGTAATCCTTGTTTTAAATAAAAATTGGGATTTCTTCTTATGATGAAGTTTATGAATTTTCAAATGACTGGATAAAAATAGTATGCATATTTTTGATGAATTTTCAAAAGGATATTTTAAAAAAATGTTTGTGTAAAACTTAAATAACTTAAAATGTGTAATGATTCTCAAAAAATGGTCTTCTACAATTATGTTCAGTACGAAATTTAGAGTCTAATAAGATCAAAATGATTTTTGATGAATAGTAAATTATGAATAGTGATTTTATGATTAGGATTAGTAATATGACCAAATGGATTAGTAATCTCACTTAAAGAAAGTTTTAAAATAATCTAGGCACCTTGATTAAGTAATGTGATTCAATAAAATGGTTAAATAACGATTTCATAAATTATTATTCAAGTATTAGTTTTTTCGGGTGAATAGTGTTTTTTAATTAAAAATTTAATTAAAAATAATTAGAAAATTATTTTTATAAAAAGGACTTTATTTTTGAACTCAGAGCATCGATATTATGTTATGGTAATTTTTGGATATTTTTCTGAAAAAAATGAATTCTCGATGAATAGTGTTTTTATTTAAAAATTTAATTAAAAATATTTGGAAAATTATTTTTATCAAATGGAGTTCATAAATGTAATTAGAGCATCTATATTTAGTTAAGGTGAAATTTTGGGATTTTTCTGAGAAAGATGAATTTTTCAGTGAATAGTAAAAATGCAGTTTTAGGGTTTCGGTATGTTTAATGACATCATAGTTGTGTCATGATGATGTCATGAGTTATTTTAAGGGATGACCGGCCAAGGGTGATGAATTATTGTTTTTGGGGCCCCATGTGGCCTAACTCCATGATAAATGCCAAGGGAGAGCACATGGGTTTGAGAAAAGCACATGTGAGGTGTCCCTTGGCCATTAATGTCTTGTCCCCTCACTTTCCCTATAAATACCAAGCCCTCCTCTCATCCATTCGACTCCCCACTCTTCCCCAACGAAGTTCTGGTCTCATTACCTCCCAAGGAGTCCTCCCAAGGTGCCCCCAAGCCCTCAAGGTCCCAACCTTTGAGGTTTAAGAGTTACATTTTAAGGTAAGGGATCCGACCCCTCTCTTTCTTTTCAAGTGATCTCTTTTATGTCATTCCTTTTATGATCCATGTTCTTATTTTGTAGGATGTTATTTTATACTCCTCTTACTTCCCTTTTTATGTTCATATGATGAAATAATCCCTCTTACTCTCATCATTTCGTTTTAAGAATGTTTAAGTGGCGCCGTTAGGCTGCCGGATTTTCAAGGGATTCATTCACCTTTCTCTTTTTCAAAGTTCTACTTTCATGTCAAGTCTTTCAAGTTAATTTTAATTATGTTGGGTTATGATCTCTATATTTATCATACTGATATTTTATGATCATATGATGAGAGACCCCATTTGATCTCTTCAATTCAGTATTTTGAAGTTTTAAGTGGCGTCGTTAGGCTGCCGAATTTTTAAGTGGTTCTTCACCCTTCTCGTTTTGAAGTTCTACTTTCATGTCAATTCTTTCAAGTTCCTTTCTATTATGTTGGGGTATGATCTCTATATATATCATACTGGACTCTTATGTTCATATTATGAGAGACCCCATTTGATCTCTTCAATTCAGTATTTTGACGTTTTAAGTGGCGCCGTTAGGCTGCCGAATTTTTAAGTGGTTCTTCACCCTTCTCGTTTTGAAGTTCTACTTTCATGTCAATTCTTTCAAGTTCCTTTCTATTATGTTGGGGTATGATCTATACATCTATCATACCGGAATCTTATGTTCATATGATGAGAGACCCTATTTGACCTTGTCAATTCAATTTTGTTGAAGTTTAAGTGACGCTGTTAGGCTGCCGAATTTTCAAAAGAGAAATCTTGTTTCTTTTCTTCCTTTCATGTTCTTCATTGCATATGGTATATTTTCAAATTTCAGTACCATGTTCTTAAATCCCTTATATTTTGTCCCTCTACTGTTTTATGGGTCATTTATGGATGTTTGACCCATGTCCCCTCTCTTCTCAATGTTTTCTAAAACCTTGTAACATAGTCGTTATGCTGCAGAATTTTCGTCGCAAAGTGTCTCTCTCTCTTTTCTAAAAATTATTTTATGTTATAAAGTGAATACTCAATGATCTTATTTATACAGGGGTATTCACATATATATCAAAATGTTCTATTTTAAATTCTGGGATTTACATACATGAAACCCTCTTTCCCTTTCCGTGGGTTTAAAGTGACGTAAAGATCACGTATTTAAAGCAGTTATTAAAACGTTGTGATTATGAAATGAAACCCATTTATTTTATTCTATGTGGGTTATTTATGAAATTTTTGATGATGATATATGTGGCTCACATGATAATAAATGCAAATTTAAGGGTGCGCCCTGATAGCGCTCCAATGCATTGGGTAATGATGTAACCACTAGAGATTACAATTTTCACGATACCTTGGTGAATAACCTTGGTAATTTTCAAATGACACCTTGGGGATGGACCTTGGTGATATGTTCATGATTTTATATGTTAAATGATGTAGCCACATATTCAAGTTATGAAAAATGTTGTTTTTATTATGAAATGCCTCATGATTTCTTTCTCATGCCTTAAAGTTCTTTTCATGTCATTATTGAAGTATATCAAGCTCACATGTAAAATGTTCCTCTTGTTTCCCTTACTGGGCCTTCTGCTCACCCTTTATTTTGATGTGTGTTCTCAGGTTATGAGATGCAGTAATGAACCTATGATGAACTTGAGGAGAATCCTTTCAAGTGTTTAAGAAGAATGTTTTTTTTTCTTTCATTTATTATGTTCCTGGTTTCCAAGACACTAAACCTTAAAGATCCTCGGTTTTGTAAAATGTAATGAAAGTTTATGTGATGAAAAGGTGGGATGCTATATGGTTGGTTCTCTAAGATCAACTAGTAGTCTATACATCACCAGTTGAGGTTGAAGGATGGAGATATCTTTAAGACTACTTTTAGGTGTAGACATGGACACATTGAGATTTTGGTTAGGATTTTCAGCATTAATAATTCCACTGATGTGTCCATGTGCCTTATGAACTCTGTTTTCTATGAGTATCTAGACTGTTTCAGGGTCATTTTCATCGATGTCATCCTGATCTACTCATGTTACATGGAGGATCACACCATCATATATGGATAGTTTTGGAGGTTATATTACACAATAGGATCTATGATATGATTTCAAATTAAAAGTTCACGACACAAGAGGTGCGCATCCTTGGAAATGTGGCTCTTAGTAGGGAATTGGAGTAGACCCATTTATGGTCAAAGTGATTGTTTCATGGGAAGTACATATGAACATGTCATAGGTTCGTAGTTTCCTAGTATTGGTAGGTTACTACCGAAGGTTTGTACTCGACTTTTCTTGAGATGAAGAACCATGGATGTCTTTATGTATAAATGACTAGGATTTGTTATGGAGTGAGTTATTCTAGGTATCAATTGATTATCTGAATTGGAATTTGGCCATTTCCCTAGTGTGGAAGTTGTCAGAGGAAGGGTATCATTTTGAAGTGTTAGGTGATTATTCTGGTCAGGGGTTAGGTTTTGTGAAGATACATAAGTGGGAAGTGATTTAATTTGGGTATATGGAATTACATCCACACAAATGTTACTATGACACACATTACTTGGAATTTGAAGTGATTCTGTTTGAGATGATATTATGGCGGAATTACCTCATCAAGGTACACATTGTTTTCTTTAGAGATCATAAGATCATGAGGTATGTCTTCTCCCAGTGAGACCTGAACGTGTGGAAATGGAGGTGGATCAAGTTCCTATAGGACTACGATATCGAGATCTTCTACAACACATAAAATGGGAACATGGTGGACAATTCCTTGAGCATGATGTCACATAAGGATGTGGGTCAGGAGTCAGAAGATTCTTAGAATGCACTGGAGGCGTTGGCTACCTTACATCTGGGCATGAGAGTGGAGGATGGTAGAGGAAGTGTGTTTTAGATGATAGTGTATGATTACTTAGAACAGAAGGTGGAGTAATCTTAGTGGGGATACTTATAAGATGAAGTGATACAACTTCTTGATAAAATGTTAAATTCTCTAGAAAGATAGTTGGATGATGGTCGGAATTAGATTCTTTTCTACGGGAAGTTATTTTTCATAGAGATAATACGTGAGGAATTTCTCTATGGGTTTTATAACTCAACCTTGGAGGTACACCGAAGAGTTTCCAAGATTTAATAGGGCCAGATTAATTTTTTTTGTCCCAGAGTGAAGAGGGTAGTGGCGGAGTTTATGGGAAAATTCCACGTGTGTTAGGATGTGAAGGCTGAACGGCATGTTCCTAATAGTTCGTTGCAGTCTTTAGACAATCCTGAGTGGATTGGGGATGATTCCTTGATAGCTTTTCACATATTACTAGTTAGTTATAATGGATTCAATGATTCCATATAGTTAGTGTCAGACTAATTGAAGAAATCAGATCACTTCTTATAAGTAATGGAGTTGAGCGAAGTGGTGGCCTTAGCACAGAAGTAAGTTGGTGAAGTTGGGTGGCTGCATTGAGTTCCCAGAACAATCATTTCGGATGTAGATACAGGCTTTACATCACATGTCTGGAATTCATTATATCATGATTTTGGATTCTATCCATTCCGTATTACAGCTTTCTACCATCAAACAGTTTGGAAGATAGAGAGGACCATCCATATGTTGTAGGATAAGTTGTGGGAATGTCTTCTGGACTTTTGTGGATCTTGGGTATGACACATTCCTATGGTAAAGTTTTCTTACAAAAATAGATTTATATCTACATTGGCATGGAACCATTTGAATTATTGTATGAGATATAGTGTCATTCACTCGTTTGATAAATAGATGTTAGGGAGGCATGTGTGCTTTCCCGAGAAGTGGTGTAAGAACAACCGAAAAGGTTTATCATGTACATGAGTGTATGAAGGTGGTTCAGGGTTGGAATAATTCATGTTTCGATCAATGTAGGACACCCTTTGTGTTCTAGTTTGGAGATCATGTTTTCTTCATGGTTTCCCTTTAACATGGATAGCAGAGGTTTGGTAGGTGGAGTAATATTTTTCCCAGGATCATCAAACCCTTCACATTGTGGGGACGAGTTGGCAAGGTGGTGTATAAGATTTTATTACCACCATCTCCAGAAAGGATCCACAATATCAACCACATATCTTAGATCCATCAGAATCTAAAGGATGACTCCCACATCCTTGACTTAGGATATTTGGATATCAAGGATGATGAAAAATTTGTGGATAGACCAGTGAGTATCGAGGATCGAATGGAGATAGCGCTTCATTTAAAAACCATTCCTTTTGTTCTTTTGTTGTGGAGGCATGGTGTCCTAGAGGAGAGTGTCCAAAAATTGGATCCACATAAGTGTGCATAGTACATAGAGTTTTTCTATGTTTTTATATTATATTTTCCTGGGAATTGATTTGATTTAATGTTTTACCATGTTTTCCATAAGATGGGTTGTTTATATGGTTCTCTGAATAAGTGTGAAAATTACTGACTATGGAATAGGGAGGACATGATCCGTAAAAAAGAAAAATTGAGGCGGATGTGATTAAACCTATGTGGGTGATTAAGTACATCTTAATATAAATAGTATCCTGACATGGATAAAGGGACTCCCAAATACATAAGTCTATACGGTGTGACATTTCAATGTATGTGTGTTTACTTGTGGGATATGATTAGTATTATTTCTTTAGTTGTTCCACATATAAATGACATGAGTTTTCTGGGATGTCAGTTTTTATTATGGATTTTGAACAATACCTGGGTGGTTTTTTCCTAAGATATATCTTACGATGCAGTTGTTAGGGCCCCTCTCTTTTCTTCTAGGTTACTCCATAATTCATGAGGGTGAGAATAGTTTCATAGGTATCTGATGTAATTTCTTAGACCATTCCTAGTCCATTATATTGTCCAATTCCAGTGTTTGGGGTGTCCTCGACACCATTGAAGAGTCTGAAGGGCGTCAGTGTTAGTGGTATGTTGTCACAGTGGCGTCACATTTCGATGCCAACGATTAGGCCCAATCAAGTTCTAATTGATTAGTGATATGCTCGAATGGTGCTGCAGTGGAGTGTTGGTGTGATTTTCCCATGTTTTCTTGCAATGCCTCATTTACGTTATAATTTACATTTTAATGGGGCTTAACGTTTTTTTTAATCCCATAAAATGTATCTTAAATCCACTACGAGTGGGGGTGATCCTGGACATAACAAAATGGGAGTATTTTTTCCATTTCATATCTTTTCAAATCTTCTAGGTTCTCCCATGTTACATTTTTTCTCATTTTAATGTTTATTTGTCAACTCACAGCCATTATCACAACAATCACTGAGGAAAATTATTAAATCTCATTTAATTATAATGCCTTTAGCTGCCCAGATGCATGGTTTTATCACTATAAAGTTTTTACAAAATTCGAGATTGGACATCCCATAACTCCAAGATGTAGACATTTGTCAAACTGTGATCTTATTCTTCTTAGGTCTCTTTTATTTACTTTCTGGGCTTGGATTCCCTCTTCCAGAGACAAATCACGAGACCATGTCGGGGCCCTTCCATCTCACCCTTGGTGTTTTTCCAACACGTCACTCTATCCCCAACTAATGGTGTAAAGATAGAACATCCATCCTTGATCATTCAAGTATGGGTTTTTCCATTGACTCTCTTTATTCTACATCATGTGAGGACGGTATAATGTTGTTTCCTTAAGAGGTAGAGGAAACCCACATTAACATAGGTAATAAATACACTTTTATGAATAATTTTATGGTAAATTTATTAATGATTATTTTGTTATACCTTTTCATATGTTTTTAATTGTATGGGATTTTTTCCACTAGAAATTGTGGTTGTTGGTGGCCCTTTCTTGCAATCTAATGATGCTCTGTTTTATGTATAATATTATTATTGAATTATTATAACATGGAAATTTGTAAATAATGTAATCGTGGTTGATTGAATGGATTCTTGATGAATAATAATCTATGTTTGATATCCCTGGTTAACCAAACAGAAAGAAGTAACTTGGTGTTGCACTAATCCAAAAAGTTTCATTCCTTGTTCTGGTGATATACCGGTTGTTCTGTCTAATTTTTGCAAGGTGAACTATGGATGGGAATAAGATCTATGGATGTGAGGTTTTTTCCATGTGAATCTGTTTTTGTGTGGAGCCTGGGGTAAATGTTCTGGACCCTTTATGACGGGTCTTTGTTAGTTTCCAGTACTTCAAGGGATCTCCTGAATCCCTATTTATGTTGTTACTTACAAGGGAACCAAGTGTCAATTCATAAACATATGCTTTGTTATTTTTTTTCTATTTTTTATGGATTGTGTTAATTCATGTTAGTTTCCCAATAGAAGAAGAATATTTAAATGATATCTTTTGAACATGATAATGAGAATGGGTACAAAGGGGGAACATTTATACATATATGGGTTGTGCTCTGGCTGTGGCAGTTGTGTACTTTTTCATGTAGGGGTTGCTTTATGTGTGGTTGTGTATGTAATGGTTGTGGGTTTCAGGACCCTTAGGATGAGTTGAGTTCTTGATTGTCAATATGTATAAAATTTATTTCTAGTGTTTTTGATATGCACCCCACCTGTTTTGAGGACATCATACTGAACACCACCATTTTAGTAGGGAGGGTGTTTATTCCAACATTCCTATGAGTGGATGGTTATTATGTCCATTTGGATCCCTCTCCTAGGTACCCCAAGATAATTCGGGTAGGACATGATGGAAAAAGGTTCATTATGGCCCAAGAATCTTTAATAAGGGTGTGTTGTGGTCGGTTGTCATAGGTTCTTGCAAGCATGTATGTTTCCTAAGTATCTTCGTGATGAGGAACATGTGTCTTCTGGTGGGGAAGTGGTTGTTCTGGCATAGTTTTCTTCAGGCATGGATGTTGTTGTCATGGAATATGTGTATATTGGTGTGGTTATGTGTGGTTGTGGTGGCCTAGGTGGTTACGGGAGGAATAGACGTTCTGTTGGGATGCCCCATATGGATGTTGTTGTGGGCTGTAGTGGGATTTTAGTGGGATCTGTTGGGGAGGTAAGATGCATATGATTTCCACAATAAAAAGTGAGAAAGTGGTTTGGGGTACCCAAATATCGATGTGTTATTAATATTACTTTAGATGACTTGAGTTATTTAAGAACTGTGCCTTGGTGAGGCTGGGTGGATAGTTTCATTATTAGGTTTTTTGGTTTTCTTTATTTTCTTATGGGGCATTTGATTGTCACCCCACTTTTGCACAAGAGATTTTGGTTTTCCAAACTGAGTATACTTGTATAATCTCCCTACGTATATTGTACATCTTTTGTGTTTCTTGGAGGATTTTGAGGACCATCTTAGACCTTACTAGCTCATGCATCAAGAGTTTTGGTTTCTTATTTTCCTTTCTTTTTGTACTTTTCAACAGAGTTCATGTACATTATATCACTTTATTTTGAATATGCATGTGTAAAAAGAGTTTTTTGTTTTACTTTTAATTCAGTATTTGGAGTTGTTTCGGGTTCACCATGTTATCTCCAAATATGATTGAAAAATGGTAATTTCTTCTTTGTTACGTGAGATTTTATACCCTTGGTTCTAGTCACCACTATGGGGCCTATTGATGGAGGGAATTAGGGGTCATGATCTCTCATTCACATTGACTAAGAAAGGAAATTGAAATTTTCCATACATTTCATCATCATGGAGAAATAGGGTCATGAAAAAATGATATCAGAGGATTATAGT
This sequence comes from Viscum album, assembly GCA_963277665.1. NCBI lineage: Eukaryota > Viridiplantae > Streptophyta > Magnoliopsida > Santalales > Viscaceae > Viscum > Viscum album. The sequence continues at coordinate 1,510,704,268 of OY728143.1, read as the reverse complement.
TGATATATAGGATGGATTTTGGGGTTAGACATAGTGTGGTTTGCATGGGATGATAGAACAACAGTGTTAGGGAATCATGTTTCGTGAAATAGGCTAAAAAAGACCGGCCAGGTCCCGAGATTTTAGGGGGGGGCTATGATATGATGTAGTGACTCATGACCTACAAAATGACCAAGTGAGGCTACACTGATTGCATTGGTTGATTCACTAGAAAAGGAACATAAATCAAAATGACTACTGTTCTTGTGTGTCTTGGGTATTTCATGAATTTCAATTAAATAAAAAGTTTGAAAAGAATTTAAAAGGGTTCATCAACACTACTCAGGCTTTAGATTTCCATGGTTACCTTGCAATTATGGAACTCAAATAACATCGATGACTAATAAGGGAATTCAAGGCCTTCTGGATGATCTGGTCAATCAGTAGAGGATAGTTAGAGAGGAAGAGGACGATTAGTTAAAGAGGATACTTTATGTCTTCCTATGGAAGATGCGAGGGAAGTACGAGAGAAAAATATTGATCATTGAGATAGAGAGCGGGCTCTTGGAGTTAGTCATATCATTCAAATTCATCTGTGATCCAGTAGAGTAATGGGTTCCAATGGTCGTGAACTAGATGCGATGAGATGCATGTCGACTGTGGATACTCTACCTTAGGAATAGGATGGAGACTGAGTTATCATGGGATGACTATGAGATGGAGTTCTGGGCAGAATTATTTTAATCCATGATGAAGGATGGAAGGATGCAAGAGTTTCTCCCCCTCCAGAAAGGGAGTATGTCAGTAAGGGATTTGGGAATTATGTTCATGGATATCCTTTTTCACACTCTATAACTTTTCACGTATGTGGATTCATGGGCGAGACGTTTAGAGGAGGAAATCTGACATTATATTTAGTATGTTATTACCCAATTCACTCTACTGATGTACGTGGTGGTTAAAAGGAATACTCAGGTAGTTTAGGGGACTCACGCACTGGGAGGTGTGTAGCGAGATGGGAACCAATTGAGCCCATCAAAGTGGAAGGCCATCAGTAGCAGACCGCAAGAATCAAGGCATTCCATGTTTTGATCAGTGGGGAGTTCGCCTAAGCAGTTCCAGTTTCGATCTCCATGTCCTCTCCCTTTCACCATGTGCTTGAAACCGAGGTGATATTCTTGTTGATGTTTTGGGAACATATAATTTTGGAACCCAGATCATGTTTAGAACATTGGGGTTTGGTAGGTTCAATGCCCACCATAGTAGTAGTAGTTTCCATATAGAATGTTTCAGTTGTAATAGAAGGGGTAGTGAGACCCCGCTCCCCAATGGGAGGATGGTGGTGGAGGTGGACGACCATTGTTTGATCCATAGAGACCTCGAGCAGGTCATGGATAGAGAGGCAACTGACAACAGTGGGGAAGAGGAGAGGGGTGTGGGAAGATTCATGTAGTAGAGGCAGTAGTTCTAGCAGGGCCAGATTCCTTTTGAGGTATGATCTGTTTGTTTTGTACTCGTTCATGCCCCATTCATGATTTTGGAGCTTTTAAACCCTTTGATTTACCCAATATATCCTATTATAGGTGTATATAAGTATAGATAAACTCTATTCCCCTACTTTGGAGCATTCCAATTGGAGTAAAGACCATCCTATTTGTTTTTTTGAGAATGAATACTGATGTTTGGGTCCGAATCAGTCTAGTGGGGATCTTTTTCTACAGTAAATGAGGAAATATGATGTTATCCTGGGAATCGAAATAATGTTTTCAAGGCATGATGTTATCGACTACCTCTGAAAAAGGTAAGTGTTCTCTAATATAGTCATCCATCTTGTAGATTTCTTTGGAGAGCGTGGTTTCTATGAGGGATTCCGGCATGTGGAGTCCCTTATATGTTTATTAGCTGAGTTTTTGGTGGAATTAATAGACTCAAAGATGCTATAAGTTATAGGGATTGTCAGTGACCTTCTTGGAGTCTTCCCGGAAGATGTTGTGATGATACCCCCCTTGACATGATGTTGAGTTTGGGATAGACATACCACATGTTTCATGTCTAATTACGATAGATCCCTATTAGACAGTGCCTTCTATGTTGCAGTAATTGCTGATTCAGGTTGACGACCTGATGAAGAAGGGTTTTATCCGAACAAGCATGTCGTGATGGGGTGCTCTAGTCATGTTCTCGAAGAATGAATATGGTGGTTTCCGACTATGTATAAACCACCAAATGATAAATAAGGTAACAATCAAGAATCATTACCACCTTCTAAGGATTGATGAATTTTCTACACTAGTTTAAGGGAGCTGCTTAGTTATCTATGATAGACATGCAGTCTGGTTATCACAAGTTGAGGGTGAAAGATGGATACATCCTGATGACTATGTCTATGTTCATATATAAACACTTCGAGTTCATTTTCATGATGTTCGGTGTTACAAAATCCCCAAACATGTTCATGGGGCTCATGAACATTGTTTTCCATGAGTATTTGAACCAGTTCATTGTTGTCTTCAGTAAAGACATCCAGATCTACTTATGGCCATAAAAGGATCATGTCGAGCATGTAACGAATGTTTTAGTGGTCCTCCGACACCACCAGCTCTTTGGGATTTTGTCTATGTTCATGTTTTGGACATAAAAGTTTCACATCCTTGGACATGTGGCATCCTAATAGGGTATAACAGTGCACCCATCGATGGTCAAAGTAGTTTTATCTTGGGATTTTCCCATGAACATGGAAGATGTTAGTACTTTCTGGGATTAGAAGGTTACTACGAGAGGTTCTTTCCTGACTTCTCTTGAGTGGTTGTGCCTTTGACGACCTTGACCAGAAAAGGCTGGGAGTTCATATGGAGTGAGACGTCCTAGGAACCTTTTAGTTTACTAAATGAGAAACTAGTCTATGACCTAGTTGTGAAGTTGCTAGAGGAAGCTGTAACATTTAAAGTGTTCTGTGATGCTTATGGTCTTGGATCACGGTGTTTGTTGATGGAGGAGTGGGGAGTAATTTATTAGGGGTTTAATCAGTTACGTCACCACGAACATAACTATTTCATCCATGACCCATTACCTTCAGTGGTTGTGTTCTCATAGAAGTTGTAGTGGCATTTCCTAATCACATAATGGTTGATGGTCTTCACATATCATAAGAGACTAAGGTATGTCTTCTCCCAACAATATTGTTTGTTTTGATGATATATTTGGGATCGATTGAAACATTATTAACATAGGAAGAATAATTTTTGTTAATAATAATTTTATAATGAGAGATACATGTACGAAATTACATTTCGTGAAAAGAAATTTATTTTCCTCAATCATGTACGGAACCACCCCATGTATCTAATATTAATCAACTACATGGTAAAGATACGGAAGAAATTTAATCATCAATGCGTAAATATGTTTTTCAAAATGAAATAGTATTCCATTAAAATGGATATGGTTTAGTTTTTTGATTTGAAGATTTAATTAAAATACTTATTTGAGGAAAAGTATGTATTATTGTGGGTTTCCATTAAGACCATCCATTTTAATCATTATGTAGGAGGATGGTTCAATGAGTTTTTTCATTTATTATAAGGAAATTAATGAAATTACTATAATGAATATACACACATTGACCCATGATGATGACCTCTTTAAAATTATTCATGGAGTTTATAAATTCCTAGACATTGATAATATTTTTGGTTGTCAAACCTTAACAGTTTAGAAGAAGGAATACCAAAGAAGACTTTTTGATGAGGTATACTCATTATGGGATCAAAATAATTATTTTTAGGTTTATAGATGTCCCTTTTTATGTAATTAATAAATGGAGTATTCCTGAAAATTATTTATTATACTATTTATTGATTATATTCATATATACTCAAATATTTGTGTGGATAATGAAACCTAGTTTTGAATTTATCACAAGGTTCTGAGGAAAATAAAGTTTTATATGAAATATAGTAAATGTGAATTTTATCTACAATTATATTTCCGTTCTAGGAAATAGAGTATCCATACATGGTATAATTGTTTACCATTAAAAACTATGGTTTTATTATAATAGAAAAGACTTATTACAATTACTAATATAAGTAATCATCCAAGATTAATAGGATAATATTATTATTTGGTTGAAAATATTACTCAATTGGAAAACCTTTTCACCATGATAATACCTATGTGAGTAAAATAAAAATTTAATGTGGAATTTAAAATATATTATGATGATTTTGAAAGTATATTTCTACATTCTACAATATTTACTTGTAAAGAAGTGTTTTTAATTTATAGTGATACATCATAGAATGGTGGTGGATTTTTTTTCAAAAATAGTAGTGTCTTATCTTATGCATCTATAATATTCAATCCACCTGACATAAATTACCTTGTAAATGATTTTTATTTTTTATTACTTATCATTTAAGTATTTAAATAGATAATATTCATTTATGGAATGAAAATTGATCTATATAAAAATCATATGCGATTGAAATAAATCTTCAATTAAAGAAATATTAATATGAGGAAAAGGTGATGGTTGGGGATACTAAATGATTTTGACTGAGGTAAAAAATTATCTTCATATGAAAAACAAACATATAGTGTACTCATTGAGTATAAAATGCTATAGTTTTTTATCCATTATTATTGTAAATAATGATTTGATTTTGATTAAAATAGTTAGTATTTAAATGGGTGTTATCAATGAAGTATAAATATCATTATTATTCAATATATTTAATTAACATGCATGTTGGTGATGTTTATGAAATCTATGCTTGATGACATGGCCTATAAAATGATTGTAATAGATTTTAATTATAGAAAATGATCAGAAAATAATATATTTTTTGATATATTATATTAAACTCATAACAACTTACATCTCTTTTAAATCTAAAAATTAAATAAATATATATTAGATTAATCATACAGTTAAAGTTTCCCTATACGCACTACATGAATTTACAACTTTTGGAATTATAAAGTACACTTCTTGTGGGAAAGTATGAAGTTAGATATAATATATTCTAATACCAGATACTTAATATGCATTTATGGAAAGGTGTAAAGGGATCATCCTAAGAGTGATATGAAACATTTACAGATACTATATGAAACCGGGATAATATTAATTTGTATTTATTCAATAGGCATTCAGAAAAATCCATGTGGTAAAAGGAAATACGATATAGTGTTGATCATCTTACAGATTATACTCATTAACATATAAATATATGAGGTTTAAATCATGGATAACATTATACGATATAAATAAATGATGTTTTTATACATCATGGAATACCCATTCCTAATGTTTATCATCAAAACCATTATCATTTGTTAATATTTTATATGAATATTCAAGTGGATATAAATAAAGATTTTAATGTAAAATAAATTTCATATCCTGAAATAGATCATTTATATAAAAGGACTATTCAAATATATGAGGATATGTTATGTACCTGGAATCATTATTTTTAAGGATGTTTGGAATGGTATTTATAACATGGGGATAATTTTTACAATATCTGCTACCACTACATCATTAAAATTTCACCATAAGAATAATTATAATAAATGTGATTTCATAACCTAGTATATGGGGATAATATTATATTAATGTAGTCATTCATTCTGAAAAATATTGAAAATGTAACATAAATTTTAATATCCATCTTGGAAAACACTAAAAAAAGAACATTTAAATTCTATATTGGAGAGCATGTCTTTCTAAAGATATAAACAGGGAAAGGGGTTATCAAATTTTGATAAAACGTTATTGTGATGAATAAAAAATTATATCTACATTCTATGTTAGAGACCATGTCTTTCTAAAGATATAAACATGGAAAGGAGTTATCAAATTTTGAATCAAATGGAGTATAAAAAAATCACTAATAGAATTATTGGTATTTGCGACGGCTTATTTGTGATGGGATCCCGTCGCAAATAGGATTGAGTGACAAGGCACCGTCACAAATAGCCCATTGCAGAAAACACTGTCGCAAATACACTTATTTGTGATGAGCCCATCGCAAATAATGGTATTTGCGATGTGAAACATCACTGTTGAAAATAAGTCTTCGATTATATGCATTATATATACATAAACCTTTTCGCAACGAGCCTGCTGTCACGTTGCAAATATATATATGTTTATATATATATAACTTTCTGAGATGGGCCCGTCGCAACAATGTATTTGCGACGACTAAGTAGTCCCGTCGCAAATATGTTTTTTAAAAATATTTATTTAGACTATTTGCGATGGGGTTTCGACGAAAAAGGTCACATCGCAAATAATAAATTAATTTAAAAAAATTAAATTTAATAAAATTACAATTAATGAAAAAATAATAATATTATTATTAAAAAAATAAAAATATTAAAATTCTCAATATTCACAACAAAATTAAAAAAATCATAAAATATTATTATTATTATTATTAGTAAATAAAAAAATGAAAATATAATAAAATATATATATATATATATATAATAAAATAATATTAATAATATTAATATAATAAAAAACAAAAAATATTAAAATACTCAATATCCAAAAAAATATAGAACAAATTTTATAAATTAAATTATGTAATATTTCAAACTGATATAAAAGACAGAAAATTGAAATAATAATATTACAATGTTAATTTGAAATGTTTTTAACAAAAAATAAATAAATAGGGGGACGTCTTCTAGAGGAGGTGGAAGAGCTGAAGGGGATGGTGGAGGAAACTGCATCCCTAAACTATAAGTAAAATGGCGCATGTACTCCATCTGCTCGTGATGCTGCTGCTTCCATAGATGCATCACCTCCTCATGCTACTGTTGGTGCCATCAACGCATCAGCTCCTCGTAATACTGCTCCTAATGCTGCTGTCGCCGAAACATCTCCTCTTGCTGCTTCTGCAATGTTTATATAAGCTCTGCCTGAGTTGGAAACTACTCCTTATACTATGAGCCAGAAGATGATGCCTCTCCATGAGCTCCTCTAGAGAAGGACGTCGACATCTTAGTAGTAACATAATAAATACTAGGAGTCAAATGATAGAGGATACAAACTACTCTTCCCTTCTTAAATCCATACTGAGTTGACTACATCAATGCCGCCTCATCGAAATAGTGAAAACTGGTATGCTCTTTCTTATCGTCCCGACCCTCAACCTGTGTCTGAGAGGTCACTGCCTCATATGACTCCTTCAATTCCAATTTGAAACTAAAATTTTGAAAATATTATATGCAGTTAATTTTCAATCTGAAAAAATAATACTAACCACAATCTGACACTGGCGATCGCCTCTAATCTCTCCAGTGGCTGGATCATAGTACATCCTTTGATAGATGTCGTACACCGTAATATCGGGATGCTCGACTGCTTACATAAATATAAAATAAATTGTATATATTTAACGTAAAATAAAATATTTAAAAAATATACATACTAGATGCTCTCTATGAGAATGGAATGTAGGGATACTAGCTCGATGCGTCATATCCTGTCTCCCCTAGTTCTGTCTTCCCACTAAAGATCTCCTCTAAAATCCACCACCCAACTACTGTAAAAATAATCCATCCCAAATGTGAGATGAAATGTACTCTGGTCGGTGGGCTCTACACGACTCATCAAATTTTGTCACTCTTGCTTTCTTAATGGCGGTCCTTATCAAATTTTGTGAAAACTGATAGAAACGGTCATGCATAGAAACCTGTCATTCCGTGTGGATAGCGTTGGGCATGCTATCATCGATAAGATACCATAAACCCTACAAATAATTTATAATATCATGTTGATAATAAAAATATTTCATAATAAATATTATTTATTTAAATACCAGCCAATGATGAAACATGTCACGTCTCACATCAACGGGAATCTGTTCCCATGTGATCCATGGCTGAGAAAAATAATTGCTCAAGACAGGGTTCGCCTATCCAATAGCTACATGCTCAAAACTGTGAAAAATGAATAAATAATCAAACAATTAGTATATATATATATAAATTATAGAAATATAGCTGAAATATACAGGTTAACATACCTCCATGTGTGTGGGTAAAAACCCTGATGTGGACGTCGATCGGGGATAGGGTCATGAATAATCAGTCGTGCAAGACCGTGCCCCCTCCACGTACCCCCGGTACCGTTACTAGGATGAGGGTCAGATGATCCAAATTCCTCCCCATCCAATGGTTGGTCAGCCTCCTGCAACTCATGATTTAGCTGAGGGTCCATCTGAAACACAAAATGATTGTTGTTAGAAGATAGTAGAAGATAACTATTATATGTAGATATATATTATTTATGATTATAACTTGCATTTAGATGTGTCAATGTTCATCTTCATCCAACACTCCATAGGTGTCAATGTCAATGTATTTATCTTCTTCTTCAGCATCATCAATATTCATATGAGTTTCAGTTTCAGTATCTCTTGTCATTTCAAATTTATTTGTAACATCATTAACATCTTCATCAACATCGATCCTTAATTGTGGGGTCTCATCATTGATATTCACATCTCTTTGTGAATCAGATAGATTTTGAGCAGCCTATTGAAAAATTTCATTTCCTTCCACATTAGCGGAACCACACTTAGTTTGACTAAACTGATTTTCCTGGGATTTCATTTTTATTATGCTCCACCAATCGCTCAAGTCTCTTGAAGTAGCACAATACTTTGAATAATAAATCTGATGTGCCTGTTGAGCAAATAAAAATGGTTTATTTACTATAAAAATACTTTTATATTTAATATTGGCGATTCTATGAGTCGGATGAACATGAGAGTCTCTCTCAGTATCCAACAACCGACATTTAAATATTGTTATGTAATTCTGTCCTAGATAACACAACTCAATAATTTCATCCAAAATTCCATAAAACTCAACTTCATTTTCTCTGTTTTGTGATCCTCTCATGAAAACTCAACAGTTAATTGTTTTTTTGATTCCTCATATGGATATGTATGGAATCGAAAGCCATTCTCCACATATGAATTATAAGATTTAACCATTTTGGATAGTGGTTAACTCATTATACTTAGTCACTTATGAATTTTATCATCATATTGAGAGACCTGAAAATTCATAAAACAATTAACAATATAATAAATAATATACGTAATTGATATTAAAACACCAATAATTTATTTTACCAGTTTTTGAAACCATTGAGAATTTTTTTGTCTGCGTTCTTTAAGAGCAAATGCTGTAATTTTTGGAAGTATTTTCTTGATATGATTATCATGTTACCTAAAAATAAAATAAGATTAAATAATGTGACATAAATTATAGAATAAGTTATAGAAGCACTCACAGGACAAATGATGTCATTTCTTCATAGTTGAGCAGAATGTATGTGTGAGCTCTGTGATGTTCATCATCTGAAATCCATCATTCATGAACTCCACCGAAACAAAGATTTGACTGATTAAAAATTGTTAATTGATTTCCATTTTTTCATTAACATTCCCCTCGTTTCATCCCATGTGATTTTGTTTTGAGGGATATTGAGATTCAAAATAATGAGAGCAGAAAAAAGACATTTCCTCTTATAAATAAGCTTCATCAATTGAGCATTCAACTGATGCTTTGTTACGTAATATTTTCATCAATTTCTGTATGCATCTTTTGAATGGGTACATCCATCGAAACTGTACTAGACATCCACATTTAGCTTCATGTAGAAAATGAAATATCATATGTTCCATTGAGTCAAAAAAAGCTGGCGGAAATATTTTTTCCAGTTTACATATAATTATAACAACATCTTATTCATGTTTTCTTAGAACATCCTAGTCTATTGTTAGTGCACAAATTTATCAAAAAATGATATTTCTATTACCGAATCCCAAATCAACGAATTCAATAAACCTCTTAATCCAATCAGTATAATTCATTCTATTATAACATGATAATCATTACTTTTAATTTGGTAATATAATCATTCTTAACAAATCTACCCAAATTGGAAGCATAGCCATCATGAAGTCTCAAATCTACAACCCACTGACAAAATAATAAGCGACTCTCTTTGGACAGTGTATATGCTTCTTTTGGATTCATTAACCTCTTTGATCTGACATTTTCAAATAGTTCATGTTCTGGTCGCTGGCACATTTGGGAAAGATCTCATCATGACTTTATTGTATCATTGGTCTTACCTGGTGTATCAAAAATTGAATGAAATTAATTATTAAAAAAGTTATTCTCAATATGCATAACATCCATCATGTGGCAGACCAATAAATCAGACCAATAAGGAAGATCCCAAAAAATGCTCTGTTTTATCCAATTATGTTCTTTCCCAAAGCCAGTAATTTTCTATTGGTTTACTGTTGGTCCAAATGTGATGGGGGTAATGAAAATAGAACTATTTTTAACTTTGTACCTGAGATTACCTTTGGAAGTTCATCCCTTTCAATTGTACCTTTTATGAAATGATATTTTTTCCTCCAAAAAGGATTATCGGTTGGAAGAAATCTATAGTGACAATCAAAATAGAAAGGTTTATTTTTTCATTGATGAGCATAAAGGCATTGATTTCTTTCATATAGTAAGGACATGATTTCAGACCATGTGTACTCAAACCGGATAACATACCATATGCTGGAAAGTCATTAATAGTTTACATCAATGCATCTTTTAATATGAAATTTTGTTTCTCAATAACATCATATGTAATAACACCATCACTCCACAACAAATTTAACTCATCAATCAATGGTTTCTAATAAACATCAATATTCTTTTTCGGATGTCCTAGGATTAATATAGTCAAAAAGATATAAGGCTCCTTCATCAAACATCCATGGAGGAACATTGTACAGAGTTATAAAGACATGCCAACATGAATACTGACTACCATAAGAACCAAATGGATAGAAACCATCAGTAGAAAGACCCAATCACACATTTTGGGGTTCTATAGAAAAAGACGGATGCAGATGGTCAAAATGGTTCCATGAATCACCATTAGATAGATGATTCAACTTTTATCAGTTGAAATCATGGTTTTATGCCATGAAATCATTGAATCTATGTTTTGAGACAAAAATAAATCCTCCAACCTTGGTGTAATGGGGAAATATCACAACTGTTTTACCGGAATCGATCTAGACTTCCCTGGTTGAGGTTCTTTTTACCTCATTTGTCCACATGTGGGAGAACAATCGAATGACTCATTTTGTCCAGAATATAAGATGGAATCATTTCTACATGAAAGAATATTCCCATAACTAAGGCCTAGATTATGAATTTGCATCTTTCTCTCATAATAATTTTCAAGAAACACATTTCCTTCAGGTAACAGTGTTTTAAATGAAGAAAATATCTGATTAAAATAGTTTTTTTACATTGCATTATCTGATTTAAAAGCCATAAAATTTTCAACCATTTCTTATTTTCTTATCTTACAACCAAGATATAATGCATCCTTAGAATACCTCAACAACTCATAAAATTTGGATTGTACCAACTCAAGAGTTAAATAAATATTATCGTGAGTTTTAGTTTGTTTCACAGATGGACCTGCAACATCATGTACTAAATTTTTAAATAGTGATGGGTCCAGAATCAAGTTATTAGGATCTTCTCTAGAACTGTTTTCACCATGTTGATACCAAAAAACATAATATTGTTGAAAACCAAACCGAAATAGATGTCCCCCAACTTTGTCAAAAGTTTCAAACGTTCTTAGAGAACATTTTTTACAAGGAAAATTAATTTTTCCTTCTTAAACATATTCTGGTTTTGATAATGAAAATTCTATGAAAGCTTCAACACCCTCAATATGTACAGGATTAAAACCAGAACCATTTGAATTTTTGCACTGATTTATCCAATGGCGATCATCTAATAATGGCTGATGTCGACTTCATTCTTCCATATTTTTCTACATTAAATATAAAATCATCACTATTTTTGAATAATTTAAAATTATAAAAACACTATCTGAAAAAGAAGATAAATAATTACAACTACTTAAGAATTATCATTAATTTGAAATTATAACTGACGTCGACTTCCTTGCTAATTATTCTAAATTATTCTAAATTATTACTAATTATTACTAATTATTACTAATTATTACGATTTATTAGTAATTATTACTAATTATTACAATATATTACTAATTTAGCAATACAAATCAATACATAGAAAAATGAAAACTTCATGAATAATGAAAGGAAATTTAGTAATCATCGTTGTGGAGATGATTATAAATTTTACCTTCATTATCCAATTAGTTTTCGTTTACTAATTATTACTAATAAAAAAATTTATATAATCAATATTTATGAAAAAACAATATAAATGTTAATAAAATAATAAAATATTGATTAACTATTAAAATTATCAATATTAGAAACATACATTGCTATATTCTTGACATGTAAAAATCCCAAATGGTCTCTAATTGTCCGATCATGTACAAAAAAATGTTTGTGTCAATCATGTCCAATGTAAAATCTATAATTGTACTTTCATGGTTGATCACCTCACAAGTAGTGTTGCAATAGGATGACCAAAGTAATTTCATTCTCATCTTTAAGAATCATCTATCTCTGTTTACATACATCATTCTTCCTTAATGATTTGAGGAAATATCAGTATATTTTCCTTAAATATTCAATGATGAATTGTCTTTGTAATGGGTCATGTGAGATAATTCTTATAGATGATAAGGGCATGACTTGGGATATCCTATTGCAACACTACTTGTGAGGGGATCAACCATGCAAGGACAATTATAATATTTACATTAAACATGGCTGACACAAGATTTTTATTACGCATGACCTGACTATTGGCGACCCATTGACTCTTTAACATGTTAAGAATAGAGCACATCATATTGCAAATATTGATAATTTTAATATTTTTTTTATTTTTTTATTTTTTAATAGTATTAATTTTTTTTTCATAAATATTGATAATATAAACTTATTATTAATAATTATTACTAATTATATCTATTTATTACTAATTATATCTAATTATATCTAATTATATCTATTTATTACTAATTATATTTAATTATATCTAATTATATCTATTTCTATCAATTTATATCTTAATATATCTAATCATATCTAATTATATCTATTTATATTTAATTGTATCTATCTATATATATTTATATCTAATTATATCTAATTATTACTTATTATTACTAATTATTACTAATTATTAGTAATAATTACTAGTTATTACTAATTATTACTAGTTGTTCCTAATTATTACTAATTTTTACTTGTTATTACAACTTATTTCTAATTATTAAAAATTATTACTGCTTATTAGTAATTATTAATAATTATTACTAATTATTACTAATTATTACTAATTATTACTAATTATTGATAATTATTTATAATTATTTCTAATTATATCTAAATATTACTAATTATTACTAATTATTACTAATTATTACTAATCATTACAATTTATTAACAATTATTACTAATTATTACTAATTAATACTAATTAATACTAATTATTACTAATTATATGTAATTTATACTAATTACATCTAATTTTATCTAATTTTATCTAATTTTATCTAATTTTATCTAATTATATCTAATTATATCTTATTATATCTAATTATATCAAATTATATCTATTTAATTCTAATTAATACTAATTATTACTAATAATTACTAATAATTACTAATAATTACTAATATTACTAAACATTATTAAATATTACTAATTATTAGTAATTATTACTAATTATACCCAATTATAACTAATTATATATAATTATTATTTATAATATCCAATTATATCTAATTATATCTAATTATATCTAATTATATCTAATTATATGTTATTATATATCTAATTATTACTAATTATTACTAATTATTACTAATTATTACTAATTATTACAAATTATTACGAATTATTCCTAATTATTACTAACTATTACTAATTATTACTAATTATTATTAATTTTCACTAATTATTACTAATTGTATTTAATTAGTACTAATTATATCTAATTATATCTAATTATATCTAATTATACCTAATTATATCTAATTATATCCAATTAAACCCAATTATATATAGTTATTACTAATTATTACTAATTATTACTAATTATTACTAATTATAACTAATTATCACTAATTATTACTAATTATTACTAATTATTTCTAATTATTTCTAATTATTACTAATTATTACTAATTATCACTAATTATTACTAATTATTATTAATTATAACTAATTATTACTAATTATATATAATTATTACTAATTATATCTAATTATTACTAATTATACCTAATTATATCTAATTAGATCTAATTATAACTAATTATTACTAATTATATCTAAATATTATTAATTATATGTAATTATTACTAATTATATCTAATTATTATTAATTATATGTAATTATTACTAATTATATGTAATTATTACTAATTATAACTAATTATTACTAATTATATCATATTATTACCAATTATATCGAATAATTACTAATTATATCTTATTATTACTAGTAGTATCTAATTATTACTAATTATTACTAGTTATTAGTAATTATATCGAATTATTACTAATTAAATCTATTTATTACTAATTATATCTAATTATTACTACTTATATTTCATTATTACTAATTATATCTAATTGTTACTAATTATATCTAATTATTACTAATTATATGTAATTATTACTAATTATATCTAATTTTTACTAATTATATCTATTTATCACTAATTATTACTAATTATATCTAATTATTACTAATTGTATCTATTTATTACTAATTATTACTAATTATATATAATTATTACTAATTATATCTAATTATTACTAATTATATCTAATTGTTACAAATTATATCTAATTATATCTAATTATATCTAATTATTACTAATTATATCTATTTATTACTAATTATTACTAAATATATCTAATTATTACTAATTATATCTAATTATTACTAATTATGTCTAAATATGTCTAATTATAACTAATTATATCTATTTATTACTAATTGTATCTATTTATTACTAATTATATTTAATTATTACTAGTTATTACTAATTATTACTAATTATATCTAATTATTTCTAATTATTACTAATTATATCTAATTATATCTAATTATTACAAATGAACTCTAATTATTTATAATTATCACTAACAATATCAATTTCTTACTAAAAATAAATAAAAATAAAAATAAATTGAAATCTAATTTAATTGCAACTAATAAATATCAATTAAAATTATCATAAAAAATAAAATAAATATAAAAAATAAAATATAAATACCTTAAACTTTGATATTCTGAAGGTATTGGCGCATTTCAATTGCTCTCGTATAATTTTTTTTAACTAAACAGAATATTTTCCTTAAAACTGATGAATGAAAAGAGAGGAAGAAGAAGATCTGAGTGTTTTGAAAAAAAAATTGTATGAGTGTATATATAGGTTAGATTAGTTGTGACGAGACCCGTCGCAAATACCCTCACCCACATTAATTATAGTCCACGGTTTAAAAGGTATTTGCGATAGGTCCCGTCGAAAATAGTTCCTGTCGACATTTTTTTTTCAACGGGATGCAATCCCGTCGCAAGAAGCTATTAACCGCCGCCAGGTATTTGCGACGGGTACCATCGCAAATACTCTTGCGCGGTTTGGCGCACAAGCCACGTGGTTTGAATCCCAAGTCACGCCAAACTATTTGCGACGAGAGACGAAATCCTGTCACAAATATTGTTTTTTCCTGTAGAGAATGTAATATTTCATAATTTTAAATATTATATTTATTATGTGTTCTAGAAAAATATTTTATTACAGCCAAACATATAGCAATTATATGATATATTCCAATAATAACTTCTAATGAAGTAAATGATTTAACCATAACATGTTCTAATGATGGATCATGTTTAGTTGGAACCTATAAATTTCATATAATCAATAGTAGACATAGATTCATTATATTAGAATACATGCATTGCAGTATCAAAATAAATATTAATTTTAGGGTTAATGGATGAATTATTGTTTATAAGAGGAAACATGTGATTCATAATATATAATACAAAATCCTTTTCACATTTTGGGGGGATATAATAGCAATTTTGTGGGTAAATGTTTTGTAGTATGGATATGATAAAACATGATAAATTCTAGTATTATATAATAATGTTTTTTATAATGTATCACATTATTGCATAGTGTAATATAATTTAAAACTAGAAAATAAAATTTACAATAATATCAATAACTATTATGATAAACATGTAAATATATGTGGATGTACTGTCATCTAATACTATATAGAATTATACTCGGAACTAAATAACAAGTATATGTGGAACGTTGCTGTTATTATGAAAAAAACAAAAACATAGGAATATACATGGAATCTAATGTAATGATATTAATGATTTCCTTATGATAAAACAAAGTGTATATGTATTATGTAAAATATAACTATTGTAATATAACAGGTAGCATTAGACCATTATAATGTAACCGTTGGAGATATGACAATGTTAATAAAAATACTACAGTTCTTCTATCTTATTTATAGAAATATGAATAAACCCATTTGATAACCATATAATTAATATTTAAATAAATGTACAATAATAATGAATTGTAGTATAATTACACACATGTGAAATATAAATAATAGAGGAATGAATTTCTAAATTTTTGTATTGATGTGCATCCTTTTGACATAAAAAGGGTTCTGATTTAAAAAATAAAATTTTTATATAACAAAACTTATTTTTATTAAAATGATATTATATTTGAAACTATAAGAGCAATGTTATGTAATAGCGAATTGTTCATAATTCTCCATAACATTCAAAATTTTCACTATAGACAAAAATATTGTAAGAACATATTAGTTGTATTATGAAAAAATTATGATATAGTAATGATGTGACAAAAAATAAAAGATAATCAACGACAAAAAATAACTTATTTTATTTATATAACTTATTTTATGGAACTAATATAATATTTAAAATGTATAAATATTTTTTCAGCATGTAAATAGAAATTAATACTTAAAAATTATATTTTTTTGGTAAAACAATATAACAATGGGAAAATTATTAAAAATTAATGGACATTAGTACTAAAAAATATATTTCCTAAAATATGTATTAAATGTCAATAACCATGGTCCAATAACTTGTGTCAAACAATGTTTTTAATTTTTCTTCTACCTATATTTCAAAATCCTATATTTAGAAAACTAATAAATAATCATCCATTATTTTATATAAGTATACAGAAATTGAATACACAATTCCTATTTTTTATATTAGGTTATAGGGGTAATTTATGAACTAGACAAACACACACCACAAATGCATAGAATGGAAGATATTTTTATATCCCTCCATGGGAAAGCCTACACATTAAGAACATTATTTCTTATATTTATGTGTGAATACCCTATTTAGTATATGCACTATAAGTCCAAAACTAGATGGTCAAAAGGCCTTTTTTTTGGATGGCCCAAAGGATCTTCTTTCATCAGTTTGTACATGGGCCTTCACCCCTTTTGGCTTCGTCACTAGCCACATCATGCATATGTCACTGCCCCTTTGGGGGACTAATGACCCAGTGGCTTGGTGGCCATAATATATTGTAAAACCATATTTTTATGAAAAATACTACTTTTAGAGTAACCCACTAAGGTAACTACTATAATAAAAATCATGCAATAGTTCCACTACATTACACAATACAATATTACAATATTACCCTCATAAATTCATTCCTACTCAGATTTGAACATAGATCTAATACAGGAGTAATGAGCGCCTTTACATTAATAAATATTCTCACTTAATTTTAAATAATAGTAAATTCTCAGTTGATTTTCAATTTATCACATAATCTCATCTAGTGTTTTATGATGTTATCTATCAAGTTAAGCATTCCGAAACTCTTCTTTTTCCTTATTTTCATAGATTTTTTATTCTATTTCATTTTAAGTGGATGTGTTAGTATGATTTAATTTATGAATTACATATTATATATTTATTTATGGGTCACCATTATCATTCAATATTCCACCTTTAAAAAATATCATATTGTTAAAACATGGACATAATTGTAAAACTATCCTATGTTCATTATAAAATAAACACTGAATTGATTTTATAGAAATGATATCCATCTCCAGATAAATAAATTTGTATAAAAAACAATAATATTTTCCTAATGTGTGGAATCCTATGAAATGGATGGTTTCGAGTTAACCTAATCAACATAGAAGTTCATAATTATTGGGCCTCCCAAAACATAAGGTTTGACACTTATAAAGAATATTTTATATTTGATTTATATACTATTTTCGAACTTTTACATTGGTAATTTCAATCATTACATTAGTATCTATATTGTTAATGCAAATACATTCATCTAGATAAATAGAATTCTCACCATTGTCTGTTCTTATCACATGTAACTATAATTGTGCATTTATTACATTATTTGGTTACATATTTGAACATTATAAATCCCTAGTTATTAAATATGTAAGACAATGGATTCCATCAAGTTATATATTTTAATTTATTTATTTTTCAATATATTTTCATTCCATATAAAAATATCTTATATATGGGATAATCATGTAAGATAAAAAAGGTAGGGCAATTATTCTCTTTATTTATATTGTTCATCTCAATAACATTATTTCGTGTAATCATTTAGTATTCGATTGAACCAAATGGGGTTTCATTGTAATTATAAGGTATTATAATAATATTACCCCTTATTGTATTATTATTCCTCACAATTCACCTAACATAATCTAATGAGAACATGAAAACCATTTATATGTCATGTCCTGTCACAAATCCCCAACAACATGTTTATAATTCCTTTAATTATTCATTTATGATATTTCTATCATTATTTGATCATTTACTCAATTATACCTTTCCTAATAATGGATTTTACAAATATATAAATATTATATGATCCAATTTTTGTTCTTATTTACTATTTCCTTCAACTATATGCTATCTTTTTTTGAGCATTTTTACTCTCCATTTACTTCTTTCAAATTTTCTCATGTAATGATCTGGAATTATATATATTATCAACAATAGAAATTAAAATATTAAATGAGGATATATAATCAAATGTTTAATTTTTTTCATGATATAATATTCTGTTTATCTATATAGTCTCTTGGGGAATAATGAAAAATTATCCTCGGAATGTAATCTCTTATATTTCTATTACCATGTAAATAATGACACACCAACCTAGGGGGACTATATGAGGGGATGTTACTAAGTCATGTGTTTCTTATTCTATTTTTGAAAAATAAATTTGTATGATTTTTAGAAAACATTCTGAAAATTTTTCATTTGGATTCTATTTAGAATATGTAACACATGAGATTCAATCATAGCATGTACTCATTCAAATATTATTAAAAATAACATTAATAAAATAATATTATTAATGAACATGAATAAAAAATTCATAATCTATATACACGGAATGTTATGAAATTATTTTCATTTTTGAAATCATTATTTCCAAATTATCTTATATTCAATTTAAAATATTTTTCAAATATATTTTATTTTTGGTTAAATAATGAATATGGAAAATTCTAAAAACATAGTAACCTTTAAGACATTCTAATGATATGCTAATAACATTAATTATTATGATATAAAATTTCTAAAATAATATTTATTTTTGATGTAATATTAAAAATATAAAAAAATATATTTCATCCTATAAATATTTTTTTAACATTTTTGAAATCAAAGTATTGTCTTTGTACAAAAAAATCTTTCTTATTGTTTTCTTTAAATAAATATTTTACCTGGGTACATTGGGTTTTCTTTAAAATTAGAATAAAAATAAATATTATTTTATTTTATAAAATTTGTTAAACTATATTCATAACAGAATTTTACATCATTTTTCAAAAAAATACTTTTCATTCATAAAACAAACAATTTTCTAAATACAGGTTTCAAATTATATTAGAAAAATATTTTAAAAGAAATTTCTCTCTATTATAGGAGTTTAATTTTTATAAGGGAGTCCATATTTTAAATCATAGTAGTTAATTTTAGGTAATAATTTCATATTAATTTTTTCATAATGAATTTCAACTATTTTAAAAATTTATCAACATAGATAATGTTAAAATGAGATAAAAGGGTTAAAAATAAAGGGATATGGCATAAAAACAAAAAAAAATTGAATATAACTCATTAGGTTTTTAATATCCTACATAATATCATTAAATTAAAATATTTCACAATTCCATGCCACATTCCAAAAAATGACTTCATATTAGTTAAATATTTTAAATAATTCTTTATGTGTCCCTCTCCTAACTTATGCCTCTTCTAATCCATTATTCAAAACCATTTATATCACTATCTCTACTAGAAACATACATAAAAACATCCAATATTCCCTTTGAACATTTGTGATCCCATTTAATTACCCCAATACTTTCTTATGATAGATTAGAGATTAAGTCATCGGAGGTCACTCAGTGATAAAGGTAATAATATTACCCAATTTTTTCTTAGTGAATTTCTTCTTATAAATACTCTAAATATATTTCATAATTTATAAAATAATTAATCCAGTATCATCATTACACATATGTTTCATTGTCATTTTTGTAGAAACAAATTTTCCACCACAGTTCTATCATATTGAAAAAACACATGTGGGAATATATGGCCAACTGTCTCGACATAGTGGGGTAACTCATTTCATTATCAATTTACATGGTATGTTATGATTATTGAATTAATTAATATATATGATATTTACAACATAAATTTTATATTTGAAATATAATATACAATCTATTTTCATATACTTTTTTCCAATGGAAACATTTAAGGGAACTCATGTATATAAATAGTGTACAATATCTGTAAATGGATATGATTATTTTTCAATTATCAATATACATGTATTTTTCAAAAATTATATATAATGTAGGTAAATTATATTTATGAAATTTTTAAACTTTTTTCTATGTTTCAATAATTTTATAAATTATTTAACATGAATAATATATCGATGAAATTGTAGACAAAATAACCAAACTATATAATGTGGTCAACAAAATAAAAATATATCACCTAAATAAATTTGATATTATTAGAAAGTGAAATTTAAAATGGAATTTTAATCAAACAATTTCTCTTGAATGTGTTTAAATATTTTAAATCCATTAGACTGGTGGATAGAACATATACAAATTTGAATAAACTGAAGGGAAGGAAAATTTCTTCTCATTTCCACTTTATTGAGAAATTTTTATATTTTAGAAATATTTTCATTAATATTTTTTATATTCTTTCACATTGACATTTTATATCATTATGTATAATTTATAAAATATATTAAGTATTTCAATTCATGTGTATTATTTTATATATTTTTTGTCCAATAGTTAATAATATAATAAAGGATTTCTTTTTAAATATTATTTTATATCAAGATTTTTTATATTCCTATTTTATTATAGAAGATAATATGGTACTAATATCTTAGACCCTATATATTATATTATAATCAAATTATATTAAAATTTAACATGCTTATTTTCTATCACTTTTCATTTTCGATCAAAAATCTATATTTATGTTACATGTAAGGAACATTCTTCAAAAAACTCTTAATCTAATTATTTATATATTTTATTCTAACTATAAAATTATCTTATAATTGTTTTATGAGAATGATCTTATGTATGATTTGATTTTTGATAAAAAATTCAACTATGTTTTTAATTCACTATAATTGATAAAAAATTATTAATTTCACCATTTCTCAAATATGTTGTTTTCCAATTGATAAAAAAGCACCGAAATAATGAATTATTTGTCTATATGGATTAATCTACATTATTATCATCATAACCATTATATGTTATAAATATTACATTCCATTTTTCCATTTTTATTTTAGGTGAAGGAAATTTCCCAAATTTTTTTGGAAATGTTCAATTAAGATATTATCAAAATAAACGTATATTTTTATCACAATTTCAATGAAATATATGAATGTTATATTGAATGAATATTTAACTACTTAAATTTTATTTTATGATTTTAATGCTTTAGTGTGAATATAATCTAATGGAATTATCATCCTTATTTCTCCAGATAGATTGCAATTATGTTTTTTTTTCATTTAATGGTGAATTATACCATATTTATGATTCAATATGAATAATTATTAATTTCTATGGAATATATATAATTAATTTTATTGATAATTAAGAAAAAATTTAATATGGATTTTATTACTGGTTCCCTATTAAATATGACCCCATAATATATATATATATAAGTTTGTGTCTTATGAGGTGAAATATCTTCCATTTCACATTACATGGATCAATAGTTTTCACTTAAAAATTGATTGAGTATGACTTTTCAGACAGTTTCTTGATATAGCGATTCATGATAAATTTGATGAGGCCTAGATTGAAAGATCATGCATTTTTTAGTTTTACTTATTTAAATTTAACAGATTTTAGTTTCCATTACCCATGTGATATTTTTTATATTATCTGTGGATGTTCATTAAACTATATTTTTTATTTAAATTTAATATGTTTTTATTATCAATCCAACAATAATGAATACTAATATTTTAATCATGATTTTTCCCACAGTATGTAGCCCTTTTTGGGAATATGATCTCACCCATTATTTTTTTCCTTTTCATATTATATGGAAAGTGATATATTGAATGATTTCAACGATGCATGAAAGATACTTATTATAGGCTTATATATTCATAATGAAATACGAGAATCATGTATGGGTATTATTTTATAATACTTATAAAATATTTGATCCAATATGGTAAAATATTGGTAGTAGGTAATTATGAAATTAACTAATAAAAAGCTCTTGGTTACTGAATTGAATTTGTATAATTAGTATTATAGGATGCATATATGAATCCTTGGAAGTAATTGTTTTTTATTTTTCATAGTTAATAAAAACATTATAAGAATCTAATATGAAATTTTACATTATTTTTTAATTTTATTTTGTGGCGCATTATTAATGATTATTATAATATCACTTAGTGTCATCCATTTTTCAGAAAAGTCGAATAAATTAATGAAGGGAATCAACACCCATAGGTATTGCATGTATTTTATTTTTAAGGATACTAACACTCTTGGATATGAAGAAGATATGTTTGTCTTAATAATAGTTTAAATAATTCAGGTCATGATGACTAAATTTACATATATTGAAAAACCTATTAATTTACAACACAATTCACACATATTAGAGATTAGTATATGATAGTTTCCATTATATTTTAGTGTGTAAAATAATTTTCTGATATTTTAACATTGGATTATATACCTCGATATGATATTTCTATCAATATAAAGTAATAAAATGAAATTTGTTATTTTGGTCTTGTTTTTATTGAATAGTGATCATGATCATCACTAGACATTGATCATGATGACTAATGAATTTAATGAAATAGAATTTATGGAATGGTTATATATTAATGTTTGATTTAATGAGAATTTTATTTCATGATTGAAGTGTGAAAATATAATGTGGAAGTTCCACCCATTAAATCTATTATAATAGAAAGTGTTGTAATGTATGAGGGTACCATTAAAATATTGACCAATTATATTGAGGACTAATAAATTACCTAGAAATCAATATTTTCCACATCATTTATGGTCTTAGCATTCATCTAATAAGGGTCCTATATTCTCAAATATTTTCACTAAATGATGATATAGAAGTAAGTACTATCAAGAAAGAGGAAGAACTCTCATGGACATATATCATCAATGTAAATAGAGAACTGAAATGGCCATTTGAGCACCAAAAAATTAAAAATTTGAAAAAGGAAAAGAGGGTGATTATGGAATTTATAAAAGTTGTTTATTGTGAAAGGACACACATACATACATTCATAATAGAAACTTGAGTCAATTTTATGTGTGGATAATGGGGTCAAAATCCCAGGAAAGGAAGTGAATGAATGAATCTAATGATAGAAAATTAGTTTGTTTTTAATAAATAAGGATTTTTTAGACCAATGTCCAATTTGTAATGTGACCCCCTCCAACAAGATTCCAATAAGACAAGGGAAAGGTTATTTGATTACATTAGTTTACGTTGATGTTCCCCACCATCTGAGGGATGTTACATTCATCAGAACCTCCAATTTATCAAATTAATTATTTTATTGTAGATCTGAACACCCTTTTCTGTCAACCATTTTTTCAATCAAAATATATATTTCACGAGTTATTAAATAAATGAGTTATCAACCAAGAATCATAGTGGAAAATTAATTGCTACTAATATGTCTTATTTTGTTCCGCTAATGACACATATTCATTCCCTATTTAAAAAAATATTATTATAAATATGGTTGAATTTGATATAATCCAACGAAGGAATTAGATTTAAAATTATAATATGAAAACCTAGATCAAGGAGACAGTTATTATAATTCAATATTGAGATATGGATATATTTTATTTAGTAGGGATACAAAATAAACTGATTTTTAATCCACCAATTTTATCTACCCATAATGAAATTATTTAACAATTAGTTGAAATGGATAATAATAATTTAAATTGTATCCTTAAAATAAAAGACACAACTATTTTTTTGAATTAAATTATCGTATTTCATGAAACAAATATGAAAATATTCCAATTTGGAATGTTGAGTTTTCTTCTCATCTCAACCCTCAACAAAATCCAACACATAAGATTCAATATAAGATGTCTATAGTAAAATTAGTGGATCTTTAGAAACAACTAATGAGTTTTTTTAATAATAGTGTTATAAGATATACTCTTTATCTCTGGGATCCCATGTTATTTTGGTTTTGAAGAAGGACTATTCTATGAGTTTATGTATCGATTATTTGGAAATTGATTCAACTACTATAAATCAAATTATCATATTCCTCAAATTGTTGACATGTTTGATGGACTTCAATGATATAGATATTTTTTGATGATTTATATACATTATAGATATCATATACACTGACTAATGAATGAATTTATTTCAATGATTACATTTTCTACAAGGTATGGATATTTTTAATTTACAGGGGTGACATTTTGATTTACAAATAAAACATCTTCTATATTGTATCTAATGAATAGAGTAATAAATAATTACATAAATATTTTCATGTGGTATTTATTGTAGTTATTAATATATATTCTGAATGATAATATGATAATAAGATTCATTCATGGATAATTCTAAAGACACTTAGAGAAAAAGATTTATATGAGAAATAATGAAGATGGAAATTTCTTGATTTAATAATTTTTTTAATCAACATGTTTCCTATATATTTTGAATATCATTGGATCCTTAAAAAGGCAGTAAGAGAATGGTAAACTCTATGAAATAAAACTGATGTTTGTAGTTTTCTAGGATTAGCAGGTTATTATCAATTATTTTTTTAAAATTTGTCTTGTTTAGCTAACTTGTTATCCATGTTGACACTGAAAGGGGTTACATTAATATGGCCATAAGAATGTAAATAATTTATATAAAAAATAAAAGTGATATTGGGAATGAAATGATAATGAAATTACCTTTATTTTTAGATGAATTTTTTATATATATTGATACATTAAAAAATGTATATGTTTTATTCATTATATTAAAATGAGAAAGATGTTTTCTGCACATCATGGTATTAAATAATTAACAAAATTAATTGTCCAAATCAAGATCTTATGTAACTATTCATAATATTTTCATTGATGATATAGAATATCTACATTTTTTTGTGAACGATATGAAATATATATGGGTTATAATGGTTTTAAATATACCTCCTCATCTTAGGGGATAAACATGAGAAAAAGGATATGGCTAGAACAAGTCAATATTATTATTTATCAATAAAAATCCAACATGGTAATGAAAATATATTGGGTGATGAGTTGAGTAATAAGATCATGGTACTTTGTATAAAATGATTATTTTATAATAAAATATATTGATGTATTAAATAAATATATTTATATATGTTTGTGAATCATTATTGATGAGATAGTTTTACTTATATTAGAAATAAATATCCAACCATATTTATTGGAGAAATGAAAACTTGCATAGATTCAAGATGAGAACATTCATAGGATAATTAATATTGTGAATGATGGGATGTTGGTATATATTCCCAATGATGTGGTATATTGAAATTTAGAATGTGGGTTTGTACTCTATATGTTCTTAAGTCAAAAAGTGAACTTTTAGATGATTCCTATAGCTCAAATTTCAGTAATGAATGAGTTATAATTTTTTTACATTTAATTATACATTTAATGTTGGATAAAAAAAAATTGAAAACAAATTACTATATATCAACATGATTAATTGATAATTGGTTATTTGCAGATAGATTACATCCGAAATTATTCTTTTGATTTATACCTATTATTATATAGAAATGGGATTAAATTAATATTGAATTTATTAATTTATTATAATATATATGTTGGTTGAATGATTCAATATTAGATAATATAAATTTTCTTACATGGCCCAAAAATATCGCATCTATAAGCAAGGATTTACCACTTAAATGACTCATGTGTTTATATATCCATCATGTTTTGAAACATCATTTTTGACCAATGCTGAATTTATTTTTTGATCCCTAATGGTTCAAAATAAAATTATGGATGTGTATTTATAATTATATTGATAGTGATATATATTTTAAAACTAATTTTTATCATCAATTAGATGGATTGTTAGAAATGACTATTAAAACATTAGAACACATATTTATATCTGGTTCAATTCACTTTCATGGAATATGGGATTAGTTTGTACCATTGGTTGAATTTTCAATAATAATTTCATCTTTTAGGTAATTATAATTGAAATATATCATGATTTATATGGTAAAATATGAAATGCTAGAAATTGTGGGGATGAAGTTAATTAATTTTTTTAGCCTTAGAACATTGTGGGGAGTCAATAGTGAAATTAAAAACTATTTTGGGTCATACAATCGATGTTTAAAGAAAAAACATCACTACGGATAATTTAAGGAAGGATATAGGATTATCACAAGGATTTCCTTGAAGGTACCAGTATAGAAGTGTGCTATACAGTTAAATATGAACTATAACTAATTAAATAATTATATCTAGGCATTTATAATAATATTAAAAATTTGATTTGAGGATAAATATTTATAAATGACATATAACCTATCTATAGTTCATTATGGGATCTCTATATTTTTAAAAACTAGGTAAATTACAAGCCCAATTCATATTTTCATCTCTATTGAAATTTAAATGGAAGATGCTTTATCTTACTATGATGATTATATATTGATTGTTGACACTATAAATCTAGGGTTATTGAATAAATCTACTCAATTCATATTGGTACTTTTATAAATCAAAAGATTGAATGGGAAAATAGAATCATGTATTTGTTATGATAATGAAAAACCCACATATATCCACTATGATACAGATACAAATACATATGAAACATTTTTCAAGGAGGGATGAATGTAGTACACATACTTAAACTATAATAAATATCCATTAATTTATAATGAAAAAATAGAAAAATAGTCATATTTTTTTTGAAATAACTAATTAAAATATAAATAAGAATAGTAGATAAATTTAAATTGATGAAATGAATATATTTATTTTCTATTAATTATAGTAAAATTATTATAGGGTGAATTTTGTAGATTTATCCGAAACAGATTATTTTTAGGTCAATTGTGATAAATTATGAATTTTTTAAAAACTATCTTATTTATGAAATTATAATCATATAAAATAAATTGAATTATTAATAATAAAAATCTAATAAAATATTTATGTAGA
Organism: Viscum album; assembly: GCA_963277665.1. NCBI lineage: Eukaryota > Viridiplantae > Streptophyta > Magnoliopsida > Santalales > Viscaceae > Viscum > Viscum album. Next base: position 1,510,676,362 of record OY728143.1, on the reverse strand, counting down.
GTTATAATGTATAAATAAATATAATTTTGAACATTGAAATATATTCTTAATATTTTTTAATTATTTGTATATTATTTTTCTATACCAAAACAATTTTTAGTTATGTTCCCTTAATCATATATATATATATATGGCTCAATTATAGATTAATTTTTTATTGATAAATAATTATCCTATGATTCAGATTCTCCAATTAAATTCATTAGAATCTAATTACAATTTATTTATTTGTAAAAAATATTTTTAAAAAAATTCTCAAAACCATTTCATTTATTTTTTTCGATTTTTTTGAAATTAATTTCTACTATCACTATGAGATACATCATTTAATTTTGTTTACATATTTCAAAGAATAATAATTAATAATATGAAATATCAGGAACATATTTTTTTCATAATTAAGTGTGACCATAGAAAATATGTTTCACCTCGGTTAAGGGCACAATGAGTTGAAATGGCATAAAATAATAGGATAAGTTGTCTTGGTACCCAATAAATATCATAATACTAATTTTCCTTTTTCTATCAACACCCATAGCTTCTTATAACGTATTACAATTGGGTTCCACATTCACAAAAAAAATTAAATTATAATATTTAAATCGTGAATGTAATTCAATATGTGTCTCTCAACTCACTTATAAATGGGAAACACATATCCCATTTATTCAAAAGAAATCGACCTTCTATATTGACAATACCATCCCAAAACCTTTGAAAATTCCTTCCATTAATTTTTACGATCCTAGCCTTAACCAAATACCATAATAAAAATCCTTAAAGTGATCTTCTAATATGTGTCTAAAATTTTATACTTATAAAAGAATAATTAATGAAACAGATTGATATTTATGACATAATTCTATTTTTTTTAAATATATTGAATACTATATTACCAAGGAATCAATTATTAATTTTTAATGTCACTTATTTAGAATTTTGGAGGGACACCTCCATGATGAAATGTGATTCATTACTTTTATTACAACCTTATATGGATGATTATATAAATAAATATTCCCAGTAAAAATTAAATTAAGGTCTTTATTGAAATTATATATATAATACTTCCAATTCAAAATTTCATTATCCAGGAAAAATATATGAATTAATTATTTGAGAAAATAATCAATCAACCTTATGTGGTAAACCTAAGAACGATATATAAAATGAATCAATATGAAATTATAAAAATAACATTAAAATAAAATAGGAAGTTGAAAATTAATGTGTTTGTTTAAAAAAATCCATATAATTAACTTGAGTAAAAATACGTTTGAAATAAAATTAAAATTATTCAAGTGGAAAATAATTATTAAACATTAAAAATTATCCCACAACACAATGAAACATTTTTAATAGTAAGAATAAAGAAGGAATAACATTAAATGGATGGTTCAAACACCTTGAATTTAAAATTATTAAATATACAATATATAAAAATAGGAAGTGTGCACACCCCAAAAAATAATTTTGTTGCAATTATGGCATTAATCTCTTAGACATAAAAAGGTGTCATGAAAAATCATTAGCTTTAGTAGAAGTTATCTTATGTAACTTTATATTCATGAATAATAAATATATTTTAATTATTTACATTATTAATAACAATTTTCATTTTTATATGTATTTTCCATTCAGTAATTACAATGTGGCATACAACTACATAAACAATTAAGGTTATATTGTGCTTTTTGACCAAATTTGGTTCATGTCTAAAAACAACATTGGTTGGTCAACTATGGACAAATAGGTCATTATATAAAATTTTAGAATAATAAGAATGACATAATTATAAAATTTACACAACTATAATACATTTAAAACCAATAATTAAATGTCGTTATGAAAAATGAAATAATGTAAAAATAATTGAGATGTAGGTCATATGTACACATGAGTAACATTCCCATTTTTCACGATCAGTATATAAATAAGTTTGGAAAGATTATATCGTTCCAGAAATATAATTATATCATAAATAAAAGGTTATTTAGTAATTTATAATTATTTATATAATTTTTGTGGTGTAAAAATATAACATCTTGTCGAAGATGTTGTAGTAGACAATTCTAATAATGATGTTATAACTTTTTAAGTGTGTGAAATGGTAATAAGAAAATAATATATATTATATTTATATAAATTTAATTATGTCATGATTATTATATATATTCATTTATGTTAATAATTTTTAATTAAATCAGTCATTTATACATTCTATTTATAGCATGAATGAATCATATAACATTGAGGAGCCGGTAGTTCACACATTAACAAAATATGTTATCGTATTTACAAAAAAAGGAAAGTATAAAAGTATGTGTTATAAAATAATTAATTAAAAATAATGATATAATAAATATAATAAATATTTTATATAAACATATTTTCCCTCCTGATTCCCATCATGACAGGAAATAAAGGAAAAATGACCAGAATCCTTTCATGAGGCAGTAGTTCACCTACCACATAAACTGTATGTTCATTACTCATTACACAAAAGTCTGACTATGTATATGTTTAACACTTTATAAAACATCTTAATTAAGTATATTGGAAAATTTTGTAATTATTTAATCATGTAATAATTATAATTGAATGTGTATTGAATGAAATGAAACTACAGAGCTTGGGGAAGGATGTTACCTCTTATTCGGGTAAATATTTTTGGGTTTTCAACAATAGGATTCCATTGATTGAATCATGATAATTGAAATGAATATTTTTTTTATTGGAGGGTTGTTGATGATCTATATTTTAATTATATCAGTCGAGTCAAAGAGGCATGATAGGTAAAATAACCCATTATTTAATAGTATGCTCTTCATAAATAATTTCAAAAAAATAAATAGATCACAATGCACATAAATCTAAGCCTTAGTAAAAAATATTCATTGCTATAAACTTCGAACTAATTATTATTTATCCACTTATGATCTTCTAATTTCAAATAACGGTCATACACAATTTCTATCAGTAGGATATTTAGTGTTTGATAGGATCAACATAATTTTTAGTAAATAGTAACCTACCATTATTAATAGTAACCTTCTCTTATAAATATTAATATGACCCTTATGCATAGTTAATCCTACAAAATAATAGTAAGCTCAACAATGAGAGTATAAATATAATTTAGGAACCCTAAAAATGAAGTTGAATATTATTAATTAAGAGTTGTAATTTCTATGAGTAATAAATATTTAATTAGAATATTATAATTAATAAAACTATTTAAATGATAATTATTTTTCATAAAATGTATTCATGAATAAATATTTTATTTTCCTACTATTATAAGATAATTATATGAGACCATAGTTAATTTTTCAATGTGTCATAAAATCAGTTGAAATATTAAAATTAGTAGTTTCTGAATAAATTATTATTTTAACTTATAATTAAAAATCGCAAAATTTATAAATTTCTATTATAAAATGGTGTTAATTTCTAGACTCTACACATTGAAATTTTTGTGGTGAATTTTTGCAAATATTATGAAATACTTGAATTTTAGGTGAATAGTAAAATGTGGTAATTATTTTATAAATACATAATGAGATAAATACACTACTCCTTGCATCATGGATGATGTTAGAAACAATTAGTTCTAACTCACCTACAAAAATTAATTTTTGTGGTCACAAAAAATGATATTATTTTTGATCTTGTACAAAATAATAATATAAAGAATAAAATATTGAAAAATCACCCATCTCCTCTACTATATAAGCCACCCTCACGCCCTCTTCCTCTCACATCTCCAAAGCTTCGAGAAATGCATAATTTATTCCTAATAAACATCCTAATACCTCACCCCACATATAAGACCTACTAGTCTCCTGAATATCCCAAAATTGAGGTCTATAAGTGATTTTCAGGGAGGAGTACTCAAGAGGTAATCCTCAATTAATTTTCCTTTCAACATATTTTACAAGATCCATTCATTATTTTATCTCCCCTAACCTCCCCTCATACAAATGAAGTGAAAATTATAGTACCTCATATATAATATAATTTGGTTAGTATAATTGAATATTTCATCATCTTCTATCTTTTACCTCTTGTTATACCAAAAATGATAACACCATCCAAGATGTGTTAATTTATCAGAGTCATGGACGACGAGTTTTCAATTTCGATTAAAATATTCATTTCAAGCAGTGAAAAAAAAATTGATTAACCTGATAATTATATACGTATTATTTAATGTTATAGAGACATTTATTTCACATGGTATTTAATTATAAAACAAAATGAGTTTGTGGTGATCAAAAAACCATAAAAATAATCCAACTGTTTAAAATTATAATTTTATATAATGATTCATTCTATCCTGAAATAAAAAAAGAATTAATATTATCATTTAACATTATATATGATCATTAATAACTCTTAATTTTATTTTAGGATTTTAATTTATATTTTACATGATCCTCCATACTCTTATACAATGAAATTGATCAAAATAACTAAAAAATGTGTACTCCAAAATAATGAAATTGAACTTATTAACCAATATAAATGGCCATAAATGAACATAATGAAGAAATAATAAGTCAATTAAAAGTTTATTATGTTAAAGAATTTGTAATTAATGATTTTAATTTTACTATCCAGAACATTAAGATCAATGGAAGACAACAATCGAGAATAAGGTATGGGGTTTCTCGCCTAATTTTTCATTTGATAGATAAAAAATATTTTCCACTTATTTATTGTATATAGGGTATGTATACTTTAACTTGGTATATAATATATTTATTTTCCATATATTCATTGTATTAAATGATAATTTTTTTTTAACTTTTTGTCATACGATTTTTTTGATTATAATGTGGTAAGGGACTTTGTCTCAATTTCAAGTTCATTAAAACTTACATTGTGTTGTACACAAAATTATTATTGTGTGATTCATCTAATACCCCTTTTTGATCATTTGAAATTATAATTATATTAAATATAAATATTATTGTATCATTAATATGATTATTACAGTAATTGAATACCATTTTACATATGTTGTGTATTTTGAATGCGATTTTTACTAGGGAAATGATGATGAATCAGAATCCTTTTTTCAATATAGATATTGAAAGAGAATATTATTCATGAAATAAATCAATGTATAAAGATTTAAATGGAATTAATCTAAAGGGTGGGGACCACAATATCCCCCTGATGCTTCGATGGGTCTCATGAGACAAATAAGTTGGTGATAAACCCATTAAGATAGCTTCCAAATAATCAGATAGGTTTCAACCCACAGTCTTTAACTGTCTCATAAATAAAATGTTTGATGTGCAGGATACATGAAAACCAAATAATTAGAATTCTATTTATTCATTATTATTTTTTAACATTCCATGAGGTTTTCATTATGACAAAATCAATGGATGAATTTTTATTCTTTTTTATTCGATGGCTTGTGTTTTCATTTATTCACCATTCCAGGTTAGCTATGTCTAATTTATTATGATCCACTTATTATTGATTAAGTATTCAACTTTGTGAAACACTTTTTAATCATTTTATTGAACCTTAATTATTTTTCCTTACCCAAGGTAATGAAGAAACGAACATTGAATAATCATTAAGGAAGGTGCATATTTCAGTTTATTATGTATCTTGTTGTTGTCTATCATACCATGTGTACTATGGGTATAATGTATTTAATATGGTTTTCTAATACTATAAAAAAATCATCTCATAAATATTTTATTTATTTTAATCATGCCAATATAGTAAAATAATGCCCCAAATTTAGGCTTTTGGGGGTAGAGGCATTAGAGTTGGTATCCGAAGAAGTTTAATAGAAACCATGAAAACTTGATTTAGGAAGTATAGTTTTCAATAAATACCCCTAATATAGATTTTGTAGATACTAATAGTGTAACATCCTAGAATTTGGGCAAGGTATAGACTATATGTTTTTTCCTTGCATATAAAACCATTTTTAGATACTACAAGAGAATGTGGGTCTATGACAGATGTACCAAGGAGTAACATCTCTGACAAGGTGTTTCGAACATGACCCAAGGAATCTTCGTTCACGACAATTGACCTTAATACTCACCCAATTTGATAATCTCTAGTAATATACTTTCGATAATTCAAATTTTCTTTAAAACCCATTATGAATGAGTTAAAAGTAAATAGAATCTATGTTTACGATTATTAAAATATCTTTTTCACAAATTATATATTTATTTCAAGTGTTTTATTATTAGAAAATATGAATTCTTACCTAATTTATTATATTCCATGGTTTAGTTATCATTCTTAATAGAAGAAAGGGAATCAATTCCCATGGACAATGTTGGGTTCTCCCCAATGAGCAAGGAAACATTGTCAGTCTTGGATCGGATCAGATCATGGCCATATGGGAAAAATTTAGTTATGATGTCAATAATAACCATAATACACATGTAATGGATAATTTTATATTATAGAAGCCCCAATTTTTAGTGGGTCTACTAATCCATTTGTAGTAGTGGAGTGGATCAAATCCCGTGAAAAAGATCTTTCTTACATTTAGATGCAATGAAAATAAAAAGGTAATCCTGGCACTCTATTACCGCAAGGGTGATTTTGATCAATATTAGTCCTTGAATTGTAATACCACATAGGAATATAAAATAGAAGGTATGGAATGTACAAAATTTCAAAACATATTCTTAAAAAAATATTTCACTCAAAAGACACGACCTAAAATGAAGAAGAAATTCATTATCCTAAAGCAAAGGGCAGAAGTGTGTGTTTTATAATATGATGATAACATCAAAATATTAGTAAGGTATTCTATAGATTATGTAGATGATTAATAAGATAAAATTGACTGTTTCTTTGAAGGTATAAGCTGTTCTTCAATGGGAATTGGATTTTCAATCAATTCCATCATGTGATGAAATTGTATTATGTACTATAATACAAAGAAGGGATTTTATAGAGAAATTTTTTTCAAGGGAAACCAAGATAAGAAGTAGTACTCTAATAAACATTGAAAATTTGAAGTGCCAAAGGAGAATAAAGATATAAAAAATTTACCATTATCCGAGAATTATGGAAATAATCATCATGGGAAATGCTTGAATGGCCTGTGGGTTTTCTTTATGTGTGGAGAATAGGTTCATCAATCTAATGAATAAAAGGGGAAGAAACAATTCAATGAAGCTTAATGGTACAATTGTTAAGATATGGGACACTATAATAATGAATTACCTAAGAACCAAGGATACATTCCTTAAAAAAGTCTATGATAGGTAGGGAAATTTTAATGTATTATAACATTGTAGGTTGATGTTCATAATGAAATTGCAGTAGGTTACGTAATTATTTACTATAACATATCCAATGAATTATCTAATTTTTTATCATCAAGTTCATTTATATCATCCCAATTTACCCATAAAATTAGATAGTTCCAATTTGATTTAATAAGGTATTTTTCAATCCAAGCTATAAAGGATGAATCATTGCATAAATGATATGTCACTTAGTCCCCTTTATGACACAAAAACATTCTTTAGTTTTTATCTATATCATCATACCAATGATTTACATTTTCATAATTCTGTCTATGAATTGGATTTGAAATTATGATGCAAAAATCTATTCTAATAAGAAGTAAGTTACTATTTTTGAGAATGATGTAGAATCCATTTTCTATAGAGTAGAAACATAAAAATATAGATCATATCAAGATCTTCCATTATAATATATTAATAATGATATTCATTAGGATGAGGATAAAAATAAAATCTATAGAAATTAAAATTTAGGATGTACTGATTCTAAAATAATTCATTGATGTATTTCTGTAAGATTTACCTGGACATCCTCCTAGTAGGAAGTTGAGTTTTATAATTATTTAATTAATCATGCAGGTAATATATTAAATACTCCCCATATAATTTACATTGTATAATTATTAGAACTCAATAATCAACTAGTGGTATTGAGTGATAATGGATTTATCAACCATAGTTTTTCAACACGGGGATCTCCTATCCTCTTTGTCAATCAGAAAGAGAGATATTTTAGGCTATGCATTGACTATAGGGAGATCAATGCTATTATGATAAATAACAAGTATCCTATTCCTCACAATGACGATTAATTTGATAAACTTCACGTCACCCACTATTTTTCTAGGATGGACCTTGGATCTATATATCATCAGTTGTGTGTGAGGAAGGAGATATTCCAAAGACATCTGACTGTTCCAAATTTCAGATAGAATTGGATCAATAGATTACTATTTAGTAATAGAACTGAGTCTCTCTAGAGTTTATAACATGTTCCATGTGTCATTGTAAAAGAAATATATTGCATACCCATTCCATGTACTCATCATTTAAGAAATTGAGTTGGAAACAAATTTTTCATACTATGATGAGAATATTGAGATTCTTAACTCAAGGAGAAGGTATTGAGAAATCATAAAACTCTACTAGTAAATGATCTCTAGAAAAACAATATTATTTAAGAAGTTACATGGGAACCATAGGATATTATGATGTAGAACCTCCCATAAATATTTTGGGAGTAATATACTTAAAAAATATCATAGATGAAAATTCATAATGAGGGAAGAATATAACACCCCAATATTTAATGGTATGCCCTTCTCAAATAATTTCAACACATTAGATATCTCATAATACACATAACATTGAGTCTCTATGAAATAAGAACTTTCCAATAACATGTCCATTAATCTAAATTTTTCCACTATTGTGATTTGAAACTAAAAAAACTATCACACATTGTTGCGATCAGTATGATATTCAGAGTCTGATAGGATCAACATAATTTTTGGTTAATAATAACAAACCCTTATGAAAAGAAATATGACCCATATGAATAGTAAATCATTCAAATGAAAATTAACCTCATCCATGAGTGTATAAATAGAATTAGGAACCTTATAAATGAATTTGAATATTTTTAATTATGTTGTTGAATTTTTGTGAGTAATATATATTTAATAACAATTTTATACATAATAAAATTATTTTAAATATTTTCCATTTTCATAAAATGTATTCATTAATAATTATTTTCTTTCCATATGATTATAATATAATTTTATGAGACACAAGTTAATTTTTTAAAGTGTCATAAAATCGGTATTAATATTAAAATTGGTCTTTTTGAGTAAATGTGGATTTTATCTATAAAATAAATTATCGTATTTAGAATAGTATTTCAAAAAATAGGGTCCATTTTTGGAATATAAAAATCACAAAATGGTATGTTTGAATGTTTGGGAATTTTCTGAAAAATACTTGAATTGTTTGTGAATAATAAAATAATGTAATTACATTCTAAATATATAAAGAGATAAATACTTTATTCCTTGCATCATGGATGATGTTTGTAATTATTAGTTCAATATAAAATTATATTATTACTCTTCTTGGTGACAATAATCAATACTATAGATTTTCTTGTGGAAATTAATTAAATAATGAATAAAATATTGGGAAATCATACATCTGTTAAAACATATTAACCACCCTCACCCCATTTTCCTCTCACACTCTCAACATTTGATATATACCTATGTTCAACAAAATACGCTTCCCAAGCCACCCCCTTAACGTCCAATTCCTTGTTGTATCACCAAAAGACAAAAAACAAATACCCTAAAGAGATTCTCAAGGAGTAGTCAAGAGGTAAACCTCTATTTTTTCATTTAAACATTATTTTAAAGTTCTATTCTTTTTTTCCCCTCCCTAACCTCCCATAATCCAAATGATGTGATAATTAATAAACCAAAATGTAAATGAATATTATTTTTTTAAAGGAATATTTCATCATTATCTCCTTTTCCCCTCCTCTTTTACAAAAAATAAAACACCTTTAGATATGTGCAATTTATTACATTCAAGGATGGCGAGATTTAAATTTTTAATACCTTCATCAATTCTATTAAAGAAACAATTTTATTGTTAAAAAACATTATATATTTAATATATCTTATTTAATGATATGGAATAAAATTTTACACATGGTATTTAATTATAAAACATAATGAGTTCGTGGTCATAAAAAACCATTAAAATAATCCAAGTGTTTGTCATTAATTTTTTTTATAATGATTCATCATATCCCAAAATAACCAAAGTATTTACATGATCATTAATCATTAATAATGATAATTAATAACTCTTAACATTAATTTTGTATATCCATTTTCATTTTACAGGATCCTCTATACTCTTATACAAGCAGACTGGTTATAAATCTATGAAAACATGTACTTCCAAAAGATGAAATTGAATCTCATAACCCAACTAAATGGCCATAAATTAACATAATTAAGACAAAATAAGTAAATAAAAATTATATAAAGTTATATAGTTTGTAATTAATTAATGAAATTATACTATCAAGGACATCATGGTCTATGGAAGAACACATTCAGGCATAAAGAAAAGGGTTTCTCATATCACTTTTACTTTCTATTGATATGAATTTTTGGCCACTTATATCTCATATGTGGATTATTTATGATGAAAATTGATGTATAATAAAATTATTATCCTCATATTCATGGTATTCAAGGATTAATTTGATTTTAATTAAATTATGATCATATGATTCGATTGATTATGATGTGGTAAGGAACATTGTCACAATTTCATGTTCATTGAGACTAAATTGGTATTGTGAACCTAATCGTTATTTTGTAGTGTATCTACTGCAACTTTGTGATCATTTGAAATAATAATTATACTAAATATTGATATTCTTGTATCATAGATATGATTATTAACTTAGTAGTATACCATTTTACGTAAGGTTTTTATTTTTAATGCTATTTCATCTAGGGAAATATTGATGAATATGTACGCTCTATTAAATACGATTATCGAAAGGGAATATTATTATTGAATTGAATCTATTTATGAAGAATTATTTTCAAATGTTGTGATGGGTGGTGGCCGCTATATCCCCTAAATGCATCAATTGGTTTCACGAGGCCGATTAGTTGGTGATAAACACTTCATATTCATTAAAAAAACCCGATGGGTTTCTTCCCACAGACGTAAACCATCTCGAAGGTATAATGGTTCTTGTTCTACATACATGACTTCCAAATATTAATTTTTTTATTTATTCCGTAATCAGATTTTACTTTCCATGAGGTTTTCATGATGATAAAAATCTGGATAAAGTTTTATTCTCATTATATTAATGGCATGTGTTTTCATTTATTAAACATGCCATATTAGTTATGTTTAATTGATTATGATAAACTTATTATTGATTCATGATTATAATATGTGAATCCATTAATTATAAATTTAGCCCCCCCCCCCCTTATTATTTTTTATTTCTCTATGTTATAAAGAATAGATCCTTGAATATTATTTCAAGAGGTTGTTTATTTTTTTAATTATATACATGTTGTTATATATCTTTCCAAGTGTACTATGGGTTTCATGTATGTAATTTGGTTTTCCAAATTTGCCAGATTTTTCCCCTATTGAGATTTGATGTCTTATAATCATGAACGTATTATAAAATAATGTACTAACTTTAGGCTTCTCAGATCAAGGTGTTACAACAGGTGTGGGGAAGTGGGAGGGTTGAGTACCTTTTTATAGTGGAGGAGAAGTGGCACAGTTGTATATTTTATAAAATATAATTTCCAAAAACAATATCGTAATTTTTGTGGATTGTATAATAGACCATAGAAGATAAAAGAGAATATAAGGTCTATATAGACCTGTAAAATGGATTTTGGAAATGTTTTTACGTCATTTTGGATTTTAGGTTTAATGAATAGTCCATTGTTAAGCTATTTTTTCTATAAATCGACAAAATTAATTTTAATCTCATCCACTAGATTGTTTATGTCAAAAACTAAGTTGAACTTATTAAAAATTACATATTATTCTTATTCGAAAAATGAAATCCATTTTTCAAATTCCATTCATATAAGTGGAATAAATTAATTTAAATTTAATTTCACATGTGGGATGATAATTCAGGGTTTTAAAGTAAAAATTATCATGCATTTACTGAGTTGTTGTAACGAAATTTAATGTATAACTAATTAAAACAAAATAAGTAGGATTAAGATATATAAAATTGGTCTAACTAATCATTAATATTATTCATATATAGTTTATCATTATAATATAATTAGACAAAAATGTATTTTTGAATTAAAATTCCGTGTCTTCACAATCCATTAAAAAATGAATATTCAGAATGAAAAATATAAAAGTCACCCAAATCTAATTTTTTGACATTTTTGAAAATTAATTATTTTTAAAATAAAATTGTTATAATTGACCAAAAAAATTTATATATAATAGGTTCTCCATTAAAATATATTAGTAATGCATTTATAAACATATATGAATTTATATGTGATATTGGTGTTTCTCATATATTATATATATTGAATATATTTGATAAATATATAAAACAATTGGTTGAATATATAAAATATTTTTTTTATTAATATCTATCACTAATAGTAAATAATTAAATATATTAGGTTAAAACATCATTGGGTGCATAAAAATGATTTTTTGTAAAAAAAATCATTTAATACTCAACTGGTTCAAATGTTAATTTATTATTACTTTCTATCCAATGATTTAATTTTACAAATTTTTAAACAATATAAATTCATGATATAGATAATACTATTCATTATTGCTAATTTAATGGATAGGTAATGTATTATTATATTAAACAATAATATTTTAATAATATATTATTATTCATTATAACATGGGCTTCCATGTAATGAAATCTAAAAAGTGGTCATTAATGAATATAAGGATAGCTAACATAGTGTTTGTGTATAGTGAAAGTTGTATCATAGATATATTTAATTTATAATTATAAATATATTATATAGTTTCATGATATTATATTTACCTACGATCATGTTGTTTTGTTTCATACATGGTATCAAATATAATCTTCACACTTTGAATTTTAGTCGTTACATTCCCCCTAACATAATTAAAAAGAGTTTTCTCAATTTAAACATTATCTTAGTGATATATTGTTTGATATTTACTATGTTTGAAATCCCACATCATGAGAAGGGTTCATCATAAATCATATAGAAAATATACAATGAGAAGCACATTTGATCCATCGAATAACATATAACTTTTTTCGAGTTAGGATATCATTATTGTCATTTACATATACCTATATAGAGGAAAAGTGGAAAAAATTATAGTCAGTTATTGAGTTCCTCATTCAAAAATAGGTGAATGATCAATGGAATGTTGGTATACTCAAATCCATAAATGGGTAATGAATTCTATGACCATTAGTTGCACAAAATTAATGTATTAGAACAACATGTTTTATAGTTTTTAACATCAGGAATATAATTCTTTTTCTAATTTAGAATAAATAAAAATATCAATACATGATGCATTTTAATTTCTTATGAAAAATTAGATATTTTTTTGGGCTTCAACCAAATTCTAGTTCATTATTTTCATCCTGAAATTTTTTTCAACAAACTCACATTGATTTTAGAATAACTAAAATATAATTTTTATTGATCTTAAGTCCCATAAAACAATCCCAAGTCTAACTATTGGTGTCTATATATTTTTCAAAGATAAAATCGGTAATTAATTTATCTCTAATCCTAAAAAGAAACACTATTTGTTCATCATGAATATTAATTCATTAAACTATTCAACTAAAATAAATGAAATATTAATCATTACACTACATTGGTTAGTGGTTGGCATTAAACAATTATTGTACATCAATCATGGGTTCATGTCCCACAACCCTTCAATATTTGATGGGTTTTCACCCAACATAGATTTTTTCCCATTCTATATTAATATTAATATATTTTTTCTGATGTTTGCAAAAATTATGGTGGAAATCTAGGAAATAATTTTAATCATAGAATATATTTTATCTTTGGTTTTCAATAAAACATTACTACATAAAATCCATATCCGTTTATTTTTATATGGGACCTTCATTTGTCTTGATTTTAAGAAAGGTAATTAATTTTAACAATCTATTCAAATCATTATTATTGTTTCTAAATAGCATATAAGTAATCTTATGCATATCCCCCATGCATGTAAAACCGAGTGTATTGTAAGGATATTTGTCATTTACTGGGTTACACTAGTCCTAGGTGACAAACATTTTTGGATATGATTCCCAAATCTATGCAAAAAACTTGTTATGTTTTCGTATCAAGATAATGATGTATTATAAGGAAGACCCCTATAATCTCTACCTAATCAAAATACAGATATGTTCTGATATACGTATCATCAAAATCTTTGTTATGGTTATGTTCCATAATCAATGTTTTGAAAAATCTAGTTCTCAAGGTCTCTACTAATATTCTATCTAAAAAAAACTATAGAGACCTAACCCTAGTAATATTATATCTAGTTTCCCTACCATTACATTGGCATGATTACAAGTACTCAAATCCCAAAGGTCTGATCATTTTTGAATCCTTGGTCAGCTTGATACATATATGTGTCTTGTATTACAAATGGATACACTAATTTCAATATATTTTATTATTTCTTGGATAACATTATTTCAACAAATATATCCCATAATATCACCCATTGTATACTATTTGGATTCTTGTGGATCTGAAATAAGATATGGGTGAGATCAAATTCTCATTAAGGAAAAAGTAAAGTGGAAGAAACATTGAGTCAATATGAATATTAATTTTGGAATGGTAAATAAAGAAACAAAAATACAATGTAATCAAAAAATTGATAAGGACGTGCACAATAGAATATATTATGGTTGTAACTAGAAACACATTCTTTTCAGATTACTAGATATGATAAAATCAATATGGAAATGTAAGAAACTGAAAAACATTTCAAGTAATCAATGAAATAGAAATGAAATTTATCTATAAATATGTCAAAGAAAATTTTCATAGATCAATACTAACTAATACTAAATGAGTAAAATTCTCAATTAATTAATACCATGTTTCCTAGGAACATGGAAACATTACCATCATGACCTATCACTAGAAAATTTAGCATATTTTGTAAAACCCATAAAATATATTCAAATAAATTATATCGTAAGACAATTGATCCATAGTGGGGCATACATCAATCGGTCATAAACCCATAGGGTTTTCATTAAACTATTCTTCTCCCATGTCTATCATTTCTCATGCATTAATCATATAAAATATACAACATTATACCATTAAATATATGTTTTTAATAAAGGATACCGATTTATCAATAATTTCACACATAATAAAATAAAAAATAATGAAAAATAAATATTAAAAATGGTATATGGTTTATGTAGTGAACACATCCATGATAATTTATATGTATATTTTGGGTAAATTCAATGTTTAATGATCATAGGAAATTAAATATTTCAAGAGGAAAAAAAGTTATCAATGAAGTGAATTTAAGAATTATCCTTGGAAAAATCATTCATTAACTCTCTAATAGAATAATAAGTGCGTTATAAATGCAGCATGTCCCTTGTGAGAAAAATTAAGGATTTTGTTCATTACTAAATAAGGATAATATAATATTATATTTGAAAATTATTCTTTGAGAATATATATATTTTTTATTATGAAAACCATTTCAAAAAATAATTCATTAAAAATTAATTTTGAAAAAAATTTATATAAAAATAAATATTTTAAAATATATACAAAATTCTTCAATGAAATGTATAGTTAATTATATAAATGTCTTACAAGGTAAAAAGATAATTCTTTTCTCAAGGAAAAATTATAGAAAAGATTCTTGATTTGAAAGAGATAGGAAGATTGTATATATTTAATTTGAAAAATAAAAAAAATGTACAAATTTATTTGATTAATAAATCTATATTGGTTAAAAATGAAAACATTTTTAGAAAATAAGGTTTATATAAGAAAACACGTTCTTTAACTAATGAGATAAATAAAGTTAGGAATTACTAAAAATATTATCCAAAATATCTTTTATACAGAATAGTATAAAATTTACTATTACTAGAAAAGGCTTCAGGATAACAAGATGTGATGAAAATTATGGTTTTCATAAAGAAAATAATATAATTTTCATGAATGGAAATACCCTTAAAATATCACTATAATCAATCATAACGAAAATTTCTTTTCTGCACTCAAAGTGTCTCATACCATTTTTAAAAAATTTCCATCATAAGCCACATATCGGATTGAAATTAAAATATAGTTTTAAATAACCCAATGATAAATAGATTTTTTATAAAATATATCCAAATGGGATGCATATACAATAAAAAAATTAGAAAATAGTGGATATGAAATTTATCTCACAAATGTAAAAAATTAAGATGAAAATACCTTACCTAAAGTTTGGTTTGTCTCATATATCTTAATTTTCAGGAATAAAACACTTCTGTTATTTTTTTAAATTTTTTAATTAAATTCTAAATTACTATCATTACCTTTATTTCACTTTCCAAAATGTTTTTTACAAATACATGAACAGTAATGTTTACACCGGGTGTTTTATCCGAAATTTGGTTTTAGAGTCAAACCAACATTGGTAGGTCAACTATGATTAGAGGGAAAATTATATAACATCTATCAAATAATAATAATGAAATAATTAAAAAAATCAAAATTTAAAAACTCACAATGAATGCTTTTTATGAAAATTTACCAGTGTTACAATCATGGTGATAATAGGTCATATGTACGCATGAGTAGCATTCCTATTTTTCAATGATCGTTATCGAAATAAATTAGAATAAAATAAATATTTTTGATTGATTTTTTTAATCATAAATAACCTGAAATTTGATCATTTATAATTATATATATTTTTATCATAATTTAAAGGGTATCACATTGAGTCAGATGGGTGGTAGTCCACCAGTCCACAAATGATGTTAAAACTTTTTATGTTTGCTAAAGAGTAATAAAAATTATATATATTATATTTATAGAAGTTAATTATATTATGAATATAATATTTTTTTTATTTCACATATGTTTATTTAAAAATATCTTGCGTACATTCCATGTATAATGTGAACTAATCACACCGCTTAGAGTATGTAGTAGTTCACTTATCCACAAATGATGCTATCATATTTAAGAAAATGGAAATAATTTTGGTATGTAATAAATTATAGAAGTATTAAGACATAAAAAATATCATATATGACATAAATAAATATAGTTATCATCATAAATCCCACAAGGATAGTAGGTAAGGGAAAATTAATGACATTTTCTCATGTGGTAGTAGTTCACTGTACACAAAAATTGTTAATTCATTTCCCATTAGATAGATGTGTGTCTAAGATTATATTACAAAATTAACATACTAAAAAATAATTATATTTAGGATATAATTTTTATTATATAATCATGGAATGTATATAATTTATTAAGTGGATAATGAAATAATAATAAAGATCTTGTGACATCTTATACGGGTAACTCCTTTTACTTTGCAAAAACATGATTACATAGATGTATGTATACCAACATTGAGAGTTATAGGTTAAGGGGATTTATTTTAATGAGGTATATTTGTAGATATAAATCATTCCAATTTGAATTTAGATATTTGAGAAAGTTGTATTTTAGTGTACGTTTTTAGAGTGGATGAGTGGCACTCTTGTAAATTTTGGAAAAGGGAATTCCAAACATGTTTTTTCTATTTCCAGTGGCTCTAGTAATGGACCCTATTAGATAACATTTATTATAGGGTCTAAATTTTTCCATGAAATTTATTTTGGAAGACACTATAGATCTTTTTTGCCCTTTAGATTATGGTTTAGTCCCTTGTTAAGCTATGTTTTATATTAACCAATGTAATTGATTTTTATAACATTCCATAATCATTTCAGTAAAAAACTAAGTCCAAATTGTTAGAAATTATATAATATTGTGATTACAAATATTGAATTTATTTTTCAAATTTGATATCACAAGAAGAAGAAGAAATTATTTTAAAATTAATCCCATAGACAGGACAACAATGCAGGGTTTTTAATTAAAAATAATGAAAAGAATACTATGTTTTATATATGTAATTTCAATTTAATTTTATTATAATTACCTACACTGGATTAAATGATATAAAAATTATATAATTATTCTATAAAAACAATAATAATATATTCTATTCTTATAAATTAATTAAAGGAAACTAGGTTTTTAATTAAAATTCAATATTTTTGACTATTCATACAAAAAAGAAAACATCACATAAAAAACCAAAATTTCACCATAACCTAGTTTTTATGTTATATTATTAATTAATATGTTTAATTTAAAAAATATTTTTTATTAAAATTATAAATGTTGGACAAAAATGTTTTCCCCATTAAAAGGTGGTTAAAGTGAATTTATAAAAATATTTGTTTTTATGTCTGATATCAGATTTGTTCTAATATTGTGTTTTTCTAATATATTGTATACATGTAAAAAATATTTGACTGAATATAATATATATATATATATATATAAATATTACATTTATATAACTCAAAATGTATGATTTTGTTTTATTTAATAGGTAAAACAACATTGTGGTCATAAAATTAGTTTTGTATAAAAATATTCTCTTTCTATTCAATTGGTTCTTATATTAATTTTAAGATAATTGGTAACCAATGAATTAATTTTATATCCTTTAAATAAAAATATTTTAATATAGTAATTAATAAAATTCATAAACTCTATTTTAATGGCCATGTTATGCCTTATTATATAAAATAATAATTTTTTTAATAATATATTGTTTTCTTTTATATTTTTTCCATGGGTGTAACACATGATATGGAATAATAATATTCTTCCATTTAAGGAATGGTAACATATTGATTGGATATATTTCAAGATATATCAATGATTTATTTAATTTAAAATGGTAAATATATTGTAATGTTTTGTGATATTATATCCCATACATTCTTGGGGTTTCATGTCATACATGCTATCAAATATAATTTTCTATCTTTAGAGTTATGGGGTTGTATATGATGAATATACATGAATCAAAATTCCAATTATTTATAACATTATTTCCATGATAAATGTAATTTTTATATTGATATTTTATGTATATTTTCAATGAACTAATGTATTTTATTTAAAGGTATGAGTTCTGAAAATCCAATCAACCATATTGAATATTCATTATTTAACATTGGTGGATTCCACTACATGTAAACCATGATTAGAATTTGAGTTCACCCATTATTTTTTCCATTAATTACGATGTTTAGAATGATATTTATAATTATTTTCAGTATTGGAGAATATTTTTATGCTATGTTTTTATATTTGTAATTCATTTTTGTGAATCATATATGTTTTTAGTCTGCAATGACTATCAAACTGATCGATCATTGGTGGTTTGATCCCATGTATTATATATAAATGTGTTATAATAAGAACAATCATTAGGTTGTTCATGTTGTGGTGATATAGTAAATTAATACACTCAACCCTATAATTGAAAATATTTCCTTGGTTTTCAAGAGAGATTCAATTACTGATCTAGACCATACTCACTCAAGGTATTGATTGGCTATCTAGGTTTCTTCTATAAGAGTTTTATTTTTTTAAGTACTTATTTTTATTTTATCTTGAATATAAATTACATAAATTTTTTAATATTGGTTTATTTTAGTAATATGGATTTCATTTGTGTTTTTGATTACATTATTATTTGATTTTGATGTTAAGGGATCTCATATTTGGGTTTTTTACCTTCAGTTCTATATTCCATCCCATTAGCTATTTTAAGTTGGATTCCAAGACCAATTGTGACTTTACTGTATAGTGATGAGGGGTTAAATTTTTTGATGTTTATAGATAATATGTATTATAACTACGGATGATAGATAATATAAATTTTGGAGTTATACACTACTCAGGATTTCATGGGTTCCGTCTACAAATAATTTATGTAGAACAATGAATGTGATATAATAGGGGATTTTGTCTAGGTAATGGGTGATTTAAGAGATCCAGGATCAAATCTATGCACATTATTCTAATTGGCCACCCTTACTGAGAAAAAACCGATTAGGAGTTGAGAACATTTATAGCTATATGCATATTCTTTGATTTTTATTTCTATTGAATTTGGGTTATATTACTGAAATTTATGTGAATAGAATTAAATTATTCATAATTCATTTCATACTAATATACATAAATGATTCATTTAATTAGTATATAAGAATATTTTTGGTAATTTTCCATGCATGGTCTATATTAGTGAGGTGTGTCTAGATTTTCATTTTGATAACAAAATTTTTCACCCATCTAACCAATAGTTATCTTGGATGATGATGTTGTTTGAGTTCTAAAATAATTATTTAGAAATAATTGATAATAAAATGATTATTTTTGATAAAGAGATCTTGTTGGAGTAGTTGGTGACATCATTTAGTTTGATCTATGTTATGATTGTGTATTGGGAACCATTGATAGTTAGTAAGATAATAAGAGTTGCATTCAAGTGGTAGAATTTATTTTTTAGAGAGCGTTATGGGGAAGATATATAAGGGGTGGTTTTTAAGTACCCATAAATGTAGAGTTCCATTATCTAATTATTAAGAAAATAAAATGGATGAATTATATCAGATGTAACCCATAAGAAACATACATACATATTACATTATTTTACATGAATAATTACTAAACATGGAAAAAAATTTCTCCTCAAAACATAATGGATTAGTGGATGTGTTGATTATATACAGAACTAATAATGTTTAAAACACTTTTCAAAACCCATCATATGAAAAAATTATAGGAAATTGAATGAATGGGGAACCCTAGGATCATCCTGGCTTTCTCACCCAACACCCTCTATGGCTATATAAGTTTCCTCACTCGTTGTCCCCTAGTATCCTAGTCTTCATCACAAAGGGTCAATTTTGGTCATAGTGTATGTAAGTCATGTGTCACATATAGAAACCACTTTTCTCATCATATCGAGCTTCAACATATCCTACAACATTGTATATAAATATATCATATGGTAATTAATTTGAGAAAACATTACTCAATTATAAATAATAGAGAGATAGAGGCAGAGCCTTTTGTAGCCACTTCACATGGATGTCGAGAACTTCCTGGATGTATACTAAGGAACTATAATACCTAATAAACATTAATTATATGGTGGTAGATTCATATAGTGTGGAAAACTACCCAGAAAACCCACTTTTTACTATGTATTCATATAAATATTTTGAATACCCCTTCTCAAAAATTTAATTTGGTTGACCAATTTCATAAGGTGAATCAAAAAACTAAGTTCATCACCTAAGGTCTTCCAGTTTGGAAGACCATCAACCAAGGTCATCCACTTGGTTAATCCATCACCCATTGTTATCAACATTATTGACCCATCATCTAACACCATCTTCATCAGTGACCAATCAAACATGGTCATATAAAAGGGAATTCCATCACACAAGAGAATCCATTATAGTGACCCATCACCAAATGTGATCCACTTGGGAGAACCATCACCAATGGTTTTCCACTTAGATTAACCATCTCCCAAGTCCATCAAT
Source organism: Viscum album (assembly GCA_963277665.1). Taxonomy (NCBI): domain Eukaryota; kingdom Viridiplantae; phylum Streptophyta; class Magnoliopsida; order Santalales; family Viscaceae; genus Viscum; species Viscum album. Next base: position 1,510,654,792 of record OY728143.1, on the reverse strand, counting down.
GTGGGTGACCAATCACCCCATGTCTTCAACTTGGGAATCCAAATCCCCAATTTCATCTATCTTCGTAACCCATCATAAATTTTTGTCCCATGTGGAAAAAAACTTGGGTCATACAATAGTGGAATCTTCTTTTCATAATCCCTTATTGGGGAAATGCCTCTCCTAGACCGGCTTTGGGGCTCAGAACCATTTCTGATCATCATATAATGATAGCAATAATGAACTATTCCACATAACATGTTACCAATTTACTTTTGGATATTCCATTTCAAATACCTCTTTCAGAACCAATAAATCGTAATAGTGAAGGAATGTACACCCGTTCTAACACATTTCAACATAGTATTAACATATTAAAATATAACATCCATCTACCCCCCACTTGATTTACACTTAAGGGCACCATTATCATTTTATTCCATAGATAATTAGACCCTAGTATCAATGAAATTATTCATAATTCCCTTCATTACATGAGGAAACACATGGATAACCAAGACCAAAGTCTGATCATCCAATACATATGGTGGATTCAAAAATAAACATAAGGGGAAAAGAATCCACTATAAGTGTATTACCTTTTTATACATGTCTATTTAACTAATTGGTTGTTGTACACTTAAATGTTGCAAAAAATAGGGGGCATATATCTTCAAAATTCCAATAATATGATTAATAAGCCTAAAAAATGGAATTATCCTTGATTAATAGGTGATATCCTACCACTCTATACTTCTATGTGGTAAATATAATCCCAATATATGTATTCCCCATGTGATCATCTACAATTCACAATTCACAAAACATATATCCTAGACACATAGGATTAAAGTTATCAAAAATATCCTCAAAAATTGTTGTCAAAATTTATGGTATATTCTACACAAATGATCTTAAACTATGTCACTCAAACTACATGGTATTTTATACTGGTTCTATAAAGATATAGAGGATCACTCTCTATGGATAAAAACTAAATTCATCAACCATGTATTACAATATCCATTGGTCCAAAATCCTCATGACAACATTAATTCCCATCACTCACATGGTTGTACATCATTGAGCCATTATATCTCGTACATTAAATCAATATTACATATTGTACATCCTCCCATCAACACATAATCATGAAATTTTCATTCCACCATGCATAGGGATAATTTTTTTTTGGTATTATCATATCAACCTCATTGTGACGTATTCCTAGTGGGCTTCATCTTGATTAGGCCACATTCTATAAATATTTTTAATTGTTTCCCTCAATAGGCAATGTTAACCATCTGGGATCCATGCTTAGAATAAAACCATAATATTTAGGACATTACCTATTATGATTCATTATACTATATGGGCTATGGTTCCTTTCAAAAGTTGTTTGGATTCAAACAATTAGGACCTATCTAATATCAATGTATCAATAAGTCAATAATATCAATCCTCTGATATATATAGATTTTAATAATGACGGATAACCTAAGATTCATATAGACCATCGTATCAAATTGACACCTCTTATATGTACAAATGTGTACTTCAATATTAGAAAATAATAGTTTTATTGTATATGGGATTCCATACCAATACTAGTATTTGTGATGGATTCATGAACATGACATTAATATATAATAGTGTATCAAAGTAGTGAATAATTACTGCTAATAGGGAATAATGATCCTAGCCTCAAATACTCTTGAAAGATGTGATTTCCTATGTTCTATTGGTGTGAAATCCTAGTGACCACCATCCTTTGGTATATAGGTTAATAAAGACACACATATTATATATGTTAGTATATTTGGGTTTTTTTTGATTCCAAAAATAAACTTCTATGATATTTTTGAATAGTAACCTAATGAAATTATATTCTAACAACACATAGAACATTATAATTATGAATCCTTCCAACCCTTTTAGTGTAAATAAATGGAAAACACAACATGAATCTCTCAATAATCTAAAATAAATTTCTCTTAACTAAAATCTCATATATTCTTTTCACAGATTCTAGTAAATAAATAGTCATCCTGGGATGAGTCATTAACCTGTGAATATGATTGGCTGAAAATATATATCTTCTTGAAAAGTTATACTGGTCTATATTTTTGTTCTCATTGTATCATTTAGGTACCCCTATCATGAACTATCCATTATCTATATAAATTCCTCAACATATAGTAAATGATTCATGTTATTCTTTTTATATAAGATATGTGTTCCCAACAAATAGACGGAAAACACAACTTGATCTACATAACATGAACGTCATGAAAATGTGATGGTAATGGAGTAAGAACAACATTGTACTATTTTTAACTTGGAGGAAAACACAATTGTGTCTACGAACTAAATCATAAAAACACATCCAATTTTTGGAGAGATCAATAATGCCAATGTCACCTATAACCTCCACTAACTTCTTTGGGGTCATATCCTTAGAGAAAAAAAAAACCAAAAAATTATTTGATACTTTCTGTGGATCTTGAAGTCAACCATGATCTAACATCTACTCAAGGGTCACCCTATATATCCCCAAACAACTATTGATATTATCATTCTGCTACCACCATCCATTATATTTTTACAGAGTGTTCCACCTCGCATGTCAATAACCCTATCACTCAAAACCAGACATTTGGGAGATCTTTTTATGTGTGATTAATTATAACCATGTTTATCGAGATCATACCACCACATTTATTAGAGATGCTTGATGAAATTATATAGTCATGAACTAGTAATAGGCACATATACCAATTGGGACACTATCGGTGTATGAGTGTATTCTTAAAAAAAGTATACAACTGATATATATTCAATCCACACATGAAAAAATATCATCATTATATACTGATATAAAGTCGAGGACAGGGGGTGGAATATATTCCCAGTTCCAAATTGGAATAGTAACAAAAAAATAATCACATGATGCCTCATTACTTGAATAACTTTTTGAGAATTGTAGAATATCACTACATCCCTACCTATTTCAAGTTTAGTTTAGATAAGATAATTGAAAAATAAATCGAAGGTGGTGATAAATAAACTCAAAAAATAAACCTAAAAAATGCCCATATTAATTACCTTATTTATTTGAAATATTCTCATTGGAATATCTGAAAATAATTATACGATATAACTCAATCCACATCACCCATTAATGGGGAATTTTAGTATATCTTGAAAGTAACAGAAGAGGGAGTTCATGTTTCATTATCCATATGGAATAAGTAATAATATATCTTAATGTAATATCATATGTTGTAACACATTCATTCTCACACACATCTTGAAATAAAAAAAATCAGCTTTATGGATACTTAAAGGAAGGAACAAACTCTTCATTTATCTAAAGGGGTATGTTGCAATATTCCACTAGAACATAAGGGGATGTATCATTTTATTTTTTATATCAAAGGGGAGTATCAAACAGCTAATCCAATAGTACAATAGTAATTTTATGAGACTCACATTTCAAATGATCAATGGTCTTATTTGTTTAGAATAGATAAAATATGAACTCTTTATTGGTGGAAAACGAGCCAAAATAATATCTATAATCTCCCAATTATTAGATCTCATACACTTTGTTCCTTAATAAACATTTTGGTTGTGTCCTAAATATAATTATACTATATATCAAAAAATAACTCCAACCATAATCATGGAGGTCCTCGCTCTGCCAATCCAACTTGTAGATAATGAATCCATCTCTATAACATGTGTATTGAAGGTCCACCACATGAACAAATAAGGATCATTCAATAGAAATATTTTTTTATTCTAGATGTTACAATACTCATTACATTACAATGATTAAAATTTATAAATATCATCAAATTATAAAAATATTGATTGGTTACTGTGAATGTATTTCAAATGGTAACATGTCTAATTTAACAGACAGTTCCCCATTAATTGAATCCATTCATTTATAATCCTATTACCAGGAGTCACATGAAGGATTTGGTGTGGTCAATATAATGTCCAGATATCCCACCCATGGTACACTATCACTATCAAAAAAATAGAATCATCCTTATTATGGTGATGATTATGGAATGAAACCATGATTATTTGATAGATTGGATGATTTTTCTTCTAAATAAAATGAATATTTAATGTAAATGTAGAAATATTTAGATGTGAAAAACATCTATACTGTGTTGTGGACCATTTGAACTCCCATTTAGGACATTCTAGAACACTTGAAGGATGAATGCATATCATTATTAACCCATACCTAATGAGAATACATTGACTAGATATATAACTATATTATAACTTACTAGGGATATGGTGATAATAAATAGATAGTCAATGAGATTTTCAATCAGATAAACAATCCAAAATTCCATATAGATTTGATCCATATGTTAGAAAGTCATTGTGAGAGCATACATTGTACTTGTTCCAATTATATAACATCAATATAGAAAATATTCACTGATTCCTTATCTGATGTACATATCTATGAATTTGGTGAGTTCAATGCGTTTCCCTTCCATTTATTCCATGGTTTATATTCACATGAAAACTTCAACATATAATTCTTTTATACTAGATGATTTATTATCCAAAAAATCACACACATGAATTGGTTGATACAATAATACACTCAAATATACTACAATAAAAAGTTATGATACTAGAGAGATAGATATATAAATTAGAAGTATCAAAATTCAGACCTCACTAGAGGTTTCAAAATAATATTAGATAAGAAATATACATCCCTCATCAATATAAAGTCTTCATATATAAATGAAAACACAACATGAGAATTAATTACACCCGTCTCATTGTAATATGAAAATAATATGAATTACTCACATTTAATTACTAGAAATACAGAATTATATCAAGTATAATCCTAACCCATATATATTGGGGAACAGTTTTCCACTTCCACTATTTATATCTTAATAATATCATCACCATGTTCAGAACGAATCGATAGAGACACTATGTCTCACAAATATATTAAGGATGGGAAACTATTTACAACTACCACCATCTCGAGAATTATGAAATCATTATCATGTTCATGATTAAATAGTGGTGGATATACATCAGTCATAATCATTATGGATAGTGTCATTATTTTCATCTCCCCGAAGAACATCAATAATTACCTGGCTCTATGTGACTCATAAACCTTATTAAAAATATCATCAGTATCACCTTCCATATAAAATATCTAGTGAGTAATCCAATAAATAATTTTAAAACTAGAAAAATTTATAGGCTGAAATTTTCTACTTAGGAATGGTATTTGGAATAATACAATGATATTCCCATTCATGGTGATATAATAAACATGATGATAATATACTAATTAGATAACGATGAAGTAATTGTAGATAACTGATATTTTATAGAGAAGATCATTATAATATATTATGTATCTGACATAGTATGAGATTTCAAATGTGTTGCAAAATATAGCTAATTGGTTTCCTGAGATATAGGTTTTAATAAATATATAATGAGGGAATGAATTCTTAGATTTATGGGTAAAACTAGGGCCTCGCACCAGATAATGGTTAGTTTCTAGCCCATCAACCCAATTCTATAAAATATAATATGAATATTGTAGATACAGGAAATTCACCACCATGATATCCCAATTTCGACTATATAAAATAAAATTTGGTGTTGTATATGGATGAAATATTCAATCTATGATTCTACTATAAATTATTACTCTATTGAAAAATTACAATCATGCATCACCTTCAAAAAAGAGTGAATAGATTGCATCCCACTCATCAGGGGAGTTAACATACCCATAAAAATGGAATTGAAAATTTGAAAAGATCAATAATCATATATCCAATACATTTGAATTCATGAATCGATGAATATTATTATTTTCAATCATTATAGTAGCAACACTAATTGTATTATGATCATCCCCTAGTTGAACTGTAAGATGGAATCACAACTGATGAATATATAATGACCACATCAAATATGCCCCACAAGAATCCCTTAGAATATTATAGAGATATTGATTCCCATGTCAATCGATAGAAAAATCAACTCACTTACCACTTTAATAGATAATAGAAAAGTTATTTTTTTCATCATCAGAAACCGAATAAAACCCATATCTTAAAAGGGTGAACATCATTCATCCAATTGTTTAGAATCTTATTTTCCTATCCTTTGATGAAATAATATATTTAGAGCCCTAGACCTCTAGTTTCATGTAATGATAAAACTCCATTGTAGTCCCAAAATACAATAAATTTGTATTATAACTGTCATTCATTATAAAAACACAAGGGGAAACATTAATTTTTTATACTACTTTACCAGTAGGGTTCTTATAAACCAGAGAAGACCTTTGTTAAAAGATCCTTAACAAATTTAGTAGAAGGTTATGAAAAGAAAATGTTTTTGGCCTCTTTATCTTTAATAACACTGAAATTGAGAGGTTCTATGAAATTATGATTATATGGATGGGATGAATGAACACCTTATATATTCTTATCCAATTGTAGTAGTTATTAAAACATTGTACATAAGACCTCTATGGTAAACTTTTTAAACCATCGATCTAATTAAAATTATTATGTTTATTCTAATAATTATTACACATGTCAAAGAATATTTATTATTTTATTTACATAACTAGTTCTAAATATCCATCATCCCATATATAATTTGGTAAAATGACCACAAAGGAAGAAACTAAAATTATTACACTTATACCACCAACACATATTTTGGAAAGACCTAATTGATCTCAACATCACACATCACCTACCAATATGTGATAAAAAAAGAACCCAATTCATTATTTAGGTAATTAATGATCAAGGTCACTTATGGTTTATGGAATGAAAACAGAATCCCGATTCATTATAGAAAGAATGAGATCATGTTACTTTATCACATCTATGGAAAAAAATCCTTAAGAAACTACATCCTTGGATATTAGATGAATTTAGACACATGGATCATCAGAGTTATTTCACTTTTCACTAGATATCCCTCCACACTATCGAATAAAACTTCATATTTAAGGTTATCCCCTAAAAAATAGTACATTATGGATAGGTCGTATTGTGTAAATATTTATATCACATGTCACATGAATACACCATAATATCATTTGAAAAGGATGACTAGTAAGAATTCAATTCAATACATGAATGGATGTTTAATGACTAAATGACTCAGATGATGATTGATCATGATTATCTCAGGCATAGGGAACAAAATATTCAAACAATTTAATCTTAATTCCATATTCCTAATTCAATGGGACTCCATCAAATCTATTATCTCGATAAAAATTCATCCAACATATGTTTATTAGGTAAATATTATAAGATACTCATCTTACTCATAAATAATCTGAGGTAATTATGAATTTAATAACCTTCTTTCAATAGCATAGAACTAACAAACAATATTGGATTTGCATGGAATGATGTTATTATACCTAATTTTTTAAATGAAATTGATAATTAAAACCACTTCCCTAATGATGAATATAAAATATAACCAACGATACTCACACAATAAATGAGGGCCATATGTAGGGACCATAAATGTAAAGGAAAAATGGGAGGATTAAATTTTGGATAATCTATGTATTCCATCCAAATCTACGCTAATCCCATATATACATTTCAGTCCCATGTGAAGTTAAATTAGTTATCAAAAATGTATCCGGGAGACACAAATAAATCCTTAAGAATTTACCAAAAATTCATTTAATATACGACTTGATGGTGTGTATAAAATTATCCAAACAACATATAAAATGGGGAATAATATCTTGTATTATCCCATTATAAATAGGTATCCTTAAAAATATGAGTGTGAACTAAATCATTCAATCAAATTAACATCATCCACAACAACACATGTCTTGAAGAAACCCCGTGTAAGAATGAAAAAACCTATTACATAGATGTATATTAGCATTAAAGTATTTGTGTTTTTCATTAGAACTATCTTGATTATGGATACTTTATACCTTTAATATGATCTCGTGGAATTTTTTGGGGCCATCCATATTTATAATGATTTTTAGTTAGAAGTCACCAGATACAAGGTATATGAGTAAAAACACCTTCAGTAAAATGAAATAAAAATATATCATCCTCATATAAATATAAGGATGAAACTATTTTGGTGAATATCACGACCCTGTATATTTTTGGTATGCCTGAAAATTTTCACATTCAACAGAATCAGATCAATAATGGAACTAATATTATTCATTTTCTATGTTTAGACTCTATAAAATTTGGAAAATATTGAGTATTTTTTTATTTATGAATAAAATTAATTATCACAACCAGTTTGTCCAAAATCCCATAATAAATATATTAATAAAATCTCAATTGGAAGACATAGTCAACAAATTTGTATTTAAATTTATCAAAATTGAAACATATATTATTGTATGCATTGAATACCTTGTATTTATATAACATTAATGTTGTTTCCAATATAATAGAGATCTTCCACAACCACTGCTATCATGGAAAATTGATAATTACCAATGATGTATCTTAAAGATGAGGAAGTTTAATATTATTCTACTATCAAATAAAAAAAATCAGAATGAGAGAGTCTATGGAGGTCTCAAAATATTGTTACAAATTAATTACGATTCATATATCATTTGAATGAAATATCGTCATTCACTAAGTATAAGGATATCATTATATTGTGTACAATTTCATTTCAATATTTGTACCAACATTGAGATGGAAGAATATTGATTTACCATAATGATACACATCCAGTTTATAAGGAAAGAATCTCCCCCACCACAAATGAGCTAATACATGTAAATATAACAATATAATATGACCTAAAATTTAAATTGATCAGTTATAATGTACATATAAAAGTGAACGATTATTAAATCTCATTCATGAAAAAAAAACCATGTTGTGTTCTCTATGAATTACATATAGTCGTTTGAGAGAAACTCCAATGTGAAAAACCATCATGTTGGATTTTCAGACAATCATAGAGGAATCAAATATTTTTTTATCAATATTAATACCTCAAATCCTATAATAAATGAAACCAAATTTGATAATATCATTATATTGAATTTTATTTTTGATACGTAATACCTAAAACAACTCACATTTAGCATCAACATTGAGAATGATATTCGATTGATCATACACTTTGTTGATTTTTTTATCCTAATAAACACTTACATAATTTTTATCTTTTTATGATCTAGAAATATTGATTGATGTAGAAACATTATTCTAATCCATATATATTATATAATGGTACTCTTTGTATAATTTTATACATATGGTCTTTCAAAATGGGAATTCCACTATTATTAAATAAACCTAAGGGATATCCAACATTCATGTATTTATATTCATTTTGAAGAATGTGGAAGATCCCTAATTATTAACTATGAATCACATCATTAAGACCATTCTAGGATTGAATGTTTAAAACACAATTGAATACATTCTAGTTAATTCTCAACAGCTTAATGATAGTATCACTAACCTCCAATCAATATTCAACAAATTGTTTTAGAGTAACATTAATATGAATAATATAAAATCTTATTTATGGGCGAAATTATGAATATTATTAGTTTTTTTATTCACTATATACATATTGGTTTACCTTGAGTAGACTTTTGTGATCCTCATAATCAATCCTCCCAAAACCATAAATAATTTTTAGGGCACCTAGGATGCCTTTACTATATAAAGCATTTCAAATATATTATCTCTAGAAAATACACCCCATTTATTATTTTGTAATTAGTGGTGTCTCTTAATTATGTGGAGAGAATTTTTGAGATTCCTTTGAAAATATCAAAATATATCTTTTTCACCAACTAGTGTTATTTCTTCCTATACAATTAATTTCAATTAACATATATGTGGTTTATATGGAAAGATCAGTTAATGTCTATATCATGAAGATAAATGTATTTAGTAGAATATATTATCAATTACTTAATTATGATAATTTGGGATTGCATGAATCATATAATATGTTGTCAATAATAACTATATTGCAATAATTTATATGGGTAAAATATAAGGAATTACTTTAAACAGCCTAAGATACTTACAGTCTATAACATCGTACCAATCAATTACATCTTTAATTACCTTATAATGATGTTGAATCTACTCTATTCAGTGGTTATATTGTAACAAAAAGACATCCAATTATTATAATAAAATTTAATTAAAGGATATACACTATGTAGTTTTATCTAAGAACATATATCACATGAGAGAATGCAAGTACATACTAAATATCTATATGAATCGGGTTTCTATACCAATGTAATGCACAAGATATGAGAGATTCAATTTGAAGGATCCTCCCAATTATTATCCAAGAATATAATTGAAATCATGATACTCCGTAAATTTTCTAAAGGGATTTTCTTTATCAGCCTATATTTGCAGATTGTACATTATTCATTCCCAATATGAAAAGGTCTCACAAAACATTATTAGGAGTACAATTACTTATTTATGGGTACTGGACCGGCAATGGAAATATATAGCACATTTTACTCTTAGAAGAAATTCAGGAATAGTGATTAAGATAATTAATGGTGGATACAATATTAATAAGTAATAGTTGGTACTTCTATTAGTCAATGTAATGGGAAATATATTGGAATGATCTTTTGATATGTTGTTGAATCAGATACCCCACACATAGAAATCTTGTGATGATGTGTAGGATATTGAAGCCACCACTACGGAGAACCCTAAAGAAAATGGGAACATTATTTTCATTGTACACCATACTATAGTCTCCAGAGTCATTATAAATAACATAAATAAAATCAATAATATTTCGACATTTTTGTGTGGTGATGATCCAATTCCACCATCAACTAATATCATTAATGATAGATGGTTCCTATATTACACGACCTCAATAGTTGGATCATTTTGTTAAACTGTGACCAGAGGAGATATATTGAAAAATAGGAAACAAATCAAACACTATTATTTCAGTAATGAATGGATGGTCCTCTTCAAATTGGGTTTTGATGGATACCTCTATAATTATATTGAATAATGAGAGATCCCCTCCATCATGTGATAATATCATGTTGATTCATATAGAAATTTTTAGTCAAAAACCATAGTCTCCCACCAAATAAAGGGACTTATCTATTTCTAGATAATAATAATTAAATACTATACGGTATAAAATAGGTATATAGATTCTATTTAATAAAATATAATTTCTTTCATTAACCCCTAAATTTGTTGTGTATTAATATATATTGATGGAAATTTATCATATAGGGAATATACATTATGGGGTTATAGAATCCATCCAAATCTATTTAGGTTAATCATAACGCTATATCCACATACAAATATTCCAAATGATTTGATGAAAACACCTCATGGAAATTTTGTTGAAGAATATCATCAATATCATGAAGATTAAAATTATCACCAGATTCAATATCCCTTAAGTGATATTGACTGATAATGACATTTATTTTTATTTAACTAAGATGAAAATGAAAAATTTGCAGTATAAAATCCAGAAAAATAATTATAATATATTCGTGTATATTGAAAAGGTTAAATAGAGGCATTTAAAAAGGCAATTTCATTTATACTTAAAAAATGATGATCAAGTCAAGAATTCTTGTATTGAAAAAATCTTTCAATAATTGTGGTCCTATAATACCATATACCACACTACAAAGAATGATAACCCATAGTTGTGTTTTTATTGAATAGAGGTAGTGTTACCCATCGATGTTCAATATCCCTTGTATGTACTGGTCATGGTTTTTAGACCATTGGGAGCAGGATAAATCACTACTTTGCAAAATTTATGTTTTTTACTTTTCAAAAATCCATCATATTTATGAATAGATATAAATATATATTGAATCCCAAAACATTTATACATATATATAGACATTACAATTAACAAGGTTCACTACAATGATATAGTACCTTGCCATTGGCATGAACTTGAATAAATACCACACCACCCAACCCACTATAAATCAATCCATTCTAGTTTGCAGAAATTTTTTAATAATAATCACATATATTGAACTATAATTATTTAACTATCCATGTTATTCTCACAAAAAAATATGATTATAATTTTTTTGGAATAATAGAATGAATATTCACCAACATCCCTCAACATGTTGTCACTATGCTACATAAATCCTTATCAGTTTCCCCTATGCAAGTGATAACTACATCACTTTTAATTCACACATAAAAGTTAGAATGAACCTCATTGTAACATCATGAGATTTTCAGAATTAATTTTTAAATTAATTTAAATTTATTTTGATATTTTTTTTCAAAAAATACATGTTTATCATTTCATTAAACGCAACATCGGGGTAAGATTTTGTTACACAACACATTCATTTTTTACAAAACCACGATATATTATTAATATACTTGAAAAGTGACAATTATATCCTATAATTTTCACATAGATATATGAAAATTTTTTAAATAAAATTTTATAATTATTTACAAGGGTTTTATATAAAAAATGGCTAAAAAGTTACTTAATTTTTCAATAAATTAATTATATATTTCAAAAATACCATTATCCCAAAAATGACTATGTTTTACTTTTTTAAATGAAAATAAAAATAATTTGTTAAAAAAATTAAAAATATTTTAAAAAAATAAAAATAATTTCATGAATTATATTATCAAAATTATCTTAGGGTGAGATTTTTAAAATTTTGTTAAAAACTATGTTTTTAATTAATATTAAAAAAAGACATATTTTTTTGTAAATAACCATTTCGTGGAAATTAATAATAAACCACAAATAAATATTATTTTGATTATAAATTAATATTATTTAATTAATATTTATAATTATAATTTTTATGTCATTTGAATAATTTTCTAAATATATTTATATATAAAAACCTTGTAATCTTTCAAATAATTTCTCTTGGAAAACATGTGTTCCCATCACATATATGTGATTTAATTTTTATTATTTTTTTTTTCAGTATTGTGAATATAATTTGGAAAAAATTTATTAAATATTCTTAATATTTATAATTTATATTATATAATAAGATAGGAAATTTTTTGATGAAAATGAATAGTTAAAACATTAAAAATTAATTACTGTGGTTATAGTAAAAATTAGGTTTACCATGTTTTAATTAAAAGATAAGGGTTGAATTATCCTAAAAATTGTCTTAAATAAATTATATGTAAATATGTCTACAATAATAATTATAAGTATGTATAAAAATAATTTATTCCCTTTAAAAGGACCAAAATGTGGGTTTGTATTATTCTTCACAAAACATGACAAGTGTTCCACTCACATCACTTGTAAATGAAAACACATGTACTATAATCTTCACAGCAGAAAAAAAATTGTATTATAAATAACTACCCAAATAACTTATAAAATAACATCCTTCCATCCTAGAATGATTAATTTACTCATAAATACAACCATGAAATGTTTTTTTTCAACCTTATTGAGGTTTCCCAAGGATGAGGTTACATTCCTTATAAAGAATGTTTATATTATTTATCCCCAATCCCATTATATGATAATTATATAAAGATGAAATAATAACCCTAGTTTTTTCTTTATATATATAATTTTTTAGGTAAGGTAATTTCCTATAACCATATCTGATTCCATTAAATTAGATACAAAGTAACCATTCATGTGTACACTAGACTACAACCACACGAACTAATGTCACTCATTTTTTCAATACCACGTCTCATAGTTGGATGTAATGATAGATTGAAAATTTATATTTTATATTTATGATATTATTATACCTAATGAATTATTATATAAAAAATTAACTTTATACTTTCAATTTATAGGAAATACACTAACGGTGTTCATGTGTATGGTAGATTAACCGCTCGTGAATCGATGTGATCGTTCATGAATTTAATGGGATGTAATAAGGATTGAGTTAATGAATATATGTGATATATAAGACATAAAAACAATTCACTAATTTTAATATAATATTTAAATATATTTATTTCAATTCATTGAGAATTATGAGATATCATTCATGCCAACGTATGACCTATTGTCTCTATAAATGGTGTATTCGATTGTCTATTTATAAATTTAATTTATTCCTGTAAATAAATATATTAAATATATATAAATATTGTATTTACATAATTTTTTTCCATTTTTGGATATGATTTAACTATTATCAATGTAGGATATCAAAAAACAAATCAATATATACACCCAAAACAAATAATTTATTGCATGAAACACAACATTAACATGGAATTGTTATAAATAGGTAATAAATAGTCATAGTATATTATGATATGGTATGGTAAATATTTTTAAGGTTATATTATATATTTATAATAAAAGTATATTTTTTATAAATTATTTTTGAAAATTTAAAAAATGTAATCGATTTGCATCTCATTTATTACTTGTCTATAACACAAGACATATTCATCTTTTTATTTTTTTTATGTGGTTCATATATAGAACAACACTATATTTTATGAATATTATTTGAATAATTTTGGGGATTAAATATCCATTTAATAATCTTTCATTCATGGGAATTATATATCCAATTTTTCTAAATATGTAATTGGTTTAGCTATAAAATCATTTTGCAGGGTTGTTTATTATTACGCCTAAAATGATGGAATAACATGATATAAATATAAATAATAACCAAGAAATTTAATATCCTCATGTTACTCATGAAATTTTCAAATAATACTAATAATTTTATTCTCTTTTCTTCTAAAAATATGTATTGAAATATTTTTATCGGAAATCTTATTTATTGATCTCTTCATTCAAACACTTATTTTCATTCAAAACCATAAAATATAAAAGTGTCTTAAATATGTTTTAAAAAAATTTGTATTTTTTTACAATAAATTTACCCATGAATTAATGTTTTTTTAAAAATTGGATGGATATATATTTCCATTTTACAATAAATGCTTTTTTGCTTCTACCAAAAATTAAAAATGAATCATTGTATTGACATGTACTACCTTAATAGAGTTTTGTTACATCATGAAAATTATATCTATTTCCTAATAATTTATATAATATCATGGAATTATTTATGTAAAATGAAATTTCAATATTATCTTGGAATTTTTTTTTTAGGAAATGTTTTTCAATGAATTTTTATTTTCCTCAAAAAAATTTCCATGGGTTTTTCAAGAAGTACTCTCAATGTAAGATGACATCCTTTGATATAATGAATTATTTTAATGGGATATAAATAAATAATACCATTATTATGTTTAGCATAACTTTTTAAGATTTAAATATGGTTATTAAATTCATTTCTCTACAACATGTTAGGCTACAATAAAATACTCACAAAAAACAAATCGTTTTCAATGGGTTTTATTGTGAGTAAATGTTAAAATAAATGGGAAACATCTATATTTTCCAAAATCTATTATTTAATGAAATTTATATTAAATCGGTTTTCTTACATGGGTTATGATATGATAAATTTTTTATGATCTTGTAGAACACAAATATTTTTTTTCATTATATGAGTAGTGGGACCTAAGTATCCCTCCAATTAATTATGTAATGATTTATATATCATGATATAGAAAAGAATGGAATAGGGAAAACCACATTTTAGTAAAGGAATCTGTCTTCTATAACAGTATTTGTATTGAACCTTGAATACTATTTTGGTTTGGAGAGTGAACCAATTCCACTATGATAGCCTTGGAAGTGATGCTTGACTAATATGGAAGCTATATTGTATGCCATTGTGTATGAAACAAATTATTTCTTATGATTGTTTTAAAATCTAATGGATGTATTTGTTTAATTATATGATGATTAATTTCATATTAATAGCTATTATTATTTCCATGACATAATATTATTGTCCTTTATATATTGGTTATGGTTTTGAAATATCATTCTTGTGTTCTCATACCCTTATACTCATGTTAATCTCCCAGATCTGTCCAGCTACCATTGATGTGTATCTAGGCTCATTCATTCTTATCATTCATTTACCCAATTTATTAAAGAAATTATGACATATCGTATGTCTAAGAAGGGTACTAGTTATTAAGAATATATTTGTTAATGATGTAGTTATCCCACAAACATTTCCTTTATATGTTGAAGATTCTAATAGAACTAAACCTTTACGATCCATAAGTTTAATTGTATGTAATGTAATGAATATTCATCTAAAAATTCTTAATATCTATTCCTTATAATCTTGGTTCACTATACTCATCCTTTTATTTTATCCACAATAATTATTCTTTTGTATAATATCCTAGTATAATTATATACAATGAATATTAAATAGAAATAGAAATACATTAGTTACCTCTTCAGCTTATTTATTATTAAAATATTTGCGAAACTATTTAATTAATTTAAAATTAAAATATTCATAATTCTGAGATATTTTATTTGAAATATTCTCCAAAAAAACTACATCCATAACTATCTGTTGTTGTATGAATAAAATGAAAAAAATAATGTGGCCTCATCATTTCCCATTTAACTAGTATCTCTGCAAAATGAAACCCTCCTGTATGTATCGATATATGTATTATAACATGATTGGATACTTGTAACATGAATAATGTAATTCTTCCTCAAAATTAAAATTAAAATTTACCATGATACATTCTAATATAATTTCACAATAAACCCATCGCAGTACACATTTATAAATTCCTGGATAAAGTCATCCATCATTCACATGTCATGGATTTGGTTGATAAATTCATCAATTTTCATAAAATATAACCAAAAACTTATTCATGAATGTGATAATCATAGAAATCTCATATAAACATTATTTTTATTTATGTACAAACTCATCAGTACAGAGCATTATTTTCTTCACCTTTTCTTTAGAACCCTTGAATAATTTCACTAGGTCTTTATTCATTCTTAGTAAATTTTTCATTATCCAATATCTCAATTTATTGAATAATTATAATAATTATCATGGTCTTTAAAATCTATTAGATCTCACTAATATTCATCAATACTTGTTCTTTTCATATTTTTAATCTATCTCGAAGTCTCGTTCTTTATAACACCCATGGTAGCACCACAATCTAGGCCACTCATTATAACTCCATATTCATGAATAGATATATCATACTAATTCTTATAGAATATATAATATCCTAATAGTATATTCATTCTCATGGAAGGTCGCATTCAATTCTCTCCTGGAAAAATAAAATAATGAAAGATCGAGTTGATTTTCTTCTTCCTATTGATGATACACAGAATTTAATTGGAATCATTATGATTCCTAGAATATTTTTTATGACTCTCATAGAATTTCTATTATTCTTCTCATAGAATAACATCACATGAAGTATTTTCTAGTATATTTTTAGAAAACAAAAATTATAGTTATTCATGAATTTGGTAATGATAACTCATTAAATCACATTACATAAAAGCATGAATCATGGATGTATAGTACACAAAACTATAGTCATACATCTATTCAATAACCTTAAGTCATGGAAGTGAATTATTTATATTATTTTATTTTTATCAGATCATATATATAAAATTATATCACCATATCATAAATTTTACATAGTTTTACAATAAAATACTACACCATAATCAATTCCATTTATGAGTAACCAACTTATTCACTAATACAACAACATTTCGAAACAAATTTCCCTCAATATGTACCTCTCTAAATAACTATATATATCATCTCTACATAGATAAAAACTCACATAAGTGACATGATGAGTTAGAATGACATGATGGTAAGATGATTTATAAATATTAAATATGTAATTCCCTCAAAATCATATTGAATATGCCTTTAATAACAATTCCTTTATCAACTAATTCCTCCATTAAGAGATTCGTTCTGTTCGTATACCCGAACAAATACTAGGAAATTATCATGTAAATAATGAATCAATTTGGGAAATGCATTATGTCCTTAAACAAAACCATTCTCATATATAAAATTCATTGGTCACGATTGAATTTGATTACTTTATCCAATATATTAATTAGTTTTTTAATAAAAAATATATATATTTTAATTTTTTTGATGGATCAATTTTATAGAGGTAAGAAATTTTTTGTATAAAAATTTAGTCCCTATGATGTGATTTTAAAAAACAAGGACATTTTCTTGTGGCATGATCAGAAATTAAAAAACAATATCTTTTGTACATGTTGTTAAAAATTTATATACTTTTCCATATAATATTATAATAAACTACACAACACCTTGATCATCATAACATAAACATAAAATACAGAACAAATTGGTATAGTAATTACGTAAAAAACATAACTGACACCAATGATTCTATAATGAAAGAAAATAAATATCATAGTGTGACCCAAATTATACTTGTTTTTTACATTATGAGATTTATATATATATCGGAATTTTTTGTATAGTTTGATCCAATTAATGGAATAGACCATGCTCTATTTATTCCATCTCATTTATAATTTTCTTATATATAAGGAAAAATTCATGAACTATTTTTATCTTTATAATTTTATAAAAAATATATTCCCTAATTAACAGATCACTTATGATAGGGAAATCCAAAATATTCAAGGGAAAACTATTATCACCTAGTAATTGTTTTAGAACTATGTGGGGGAAGGATTCTTTGTGGAATAGATGTGGTCTAATTCCTATAGTTATAGGATATATAGTAATTCCATTAAACAATATCCTAGTCCTAGTTATATATTCAATCAAACAAAAATCCTCTCTCTCATGAATATGATAACTATGTGTGTCTTGGTTCAAGTAAAATTCATATATTTAGTGATTCTCTTATATCATGTCCTAGGAACACCAACAATCTATATGTGGGGAAATAATTCCCTATTCCCATGTTTATGAACTTGATTTTTATATTTTATATATATTGAATATATTTTTTTAGATGTATTCTTGTTAACATAGGAATCATTGTGATGTTTGGATCGCTTATCATGGGCCCAGTTAAAATTTATTGTGAAACAATTCCCACCCCATGTGTATGATTATGTTAAACATATGTTATTTAAATTTAGGAAATATTCGAGGAATGATTTTGGTTATCATTGAAAAATATAAAATTCTTCATCTCATATCCTATTTCACTCTTTAATCCATAAAAATATATTACGCCTCTCACCCTAGTTCTAGGTGGAGACTAAATTCTTCCTCACCAATTCATATGAGAATGATATATGTGGTGATGTTTTATGAATCATGTTTTAATTTATTCTTAAAAGTATGAGATGTGTAATGACTTTGTTTTCTCATTTCCATAGCCGAGTTTTTGGCCACCAAAATGGAATATTCCCCTAACCACTACATGGATGAAAATGATCTACATATTAAGACATTCTCAATAGCAATGGGATTTTTTCTTTATGGATATAAAACCCACAAAAAATATAATTTTTATATTATTTTATTCTTTATCATTCTCTAATTTATATGAATTTATTTGATCTACAAAGAAAAAATATAGGATCCACTTCTGTATGATGTTAAACAGCATAATATTTGAGCCCATGTCAGATACATTAAAGAATTTAAAATTTGAGCCAATTCTACATTTTTATAAATTGATAAAACTATTATACATTTTTTCCCTATTAAAAGTAACAAGATATCCTATAATGGCTATAAAAAATAGTCTAAGGATTCTTCTATCCGCATTTTTGAATATTTTTGTCTATAAATAACACTTCATGTAATATGAATCATCTGGTGACACAAATCCTCAACTGATATTATTAATAAGTGTGCATGATTTCACGATAAACCTATTTGTCTCTATAAAAACATGCTCAAATTGGACATGTATATATAGTCCCCTAATATATTATTTTAACATATGGTATTTTTCCCATGAAAAGTATCCACTACACAATTTTATCCCAGTTATGTTGCAAAAAAACTATCATTCTGATATTTTTTGTGGTCATCCTTCATTTGTGTTCCCTATAAAACCACTAAGGATTAAAAAACAAATGAAAATAATTTACATCATCCCAATCCTTAATAAAAATATTATTTATAGAATTCTCATCCTTGGGAATCCAAATTGGAATATTATGCCACACATGCCTTTTTTACTTTGTCTACACATCATGACCATAATCTATAAGTGGTTTGGTCCAAAAATTATTACCTTAAATTATATTAACTATTATCCACACAATAAAAAAATAAGTATAATGTATCCAAGTTAATTTTTTAAAACATATAACCCAATTAATTTTCCATGAAAATTATAATAATATTAACTACTAGTTAATGTGACATAAAATATTCCAGGTGTCATAGAATGTCTTGAAAAAAGATAAATCTCTACATGAATACATTTTATATTAAAAAATAATTGTAAATTATTATTGATTAATTGAAAGATTCCAAAATTTAATAGGTTCTACCATATTTCTCTACAATATTTAGATCCATAATCGTTAGACCCCCCATGTTCAATAAAAACAATGAGCAATGATTTACTAAATCATAGTCTCACTACGAAGTTCGATAAAATGCCACCCAATATATAGGATACCAAAAACCATTCTTTATTTTTTTCACATGATGATAAAATTTTTATAGGTAACATGAATTCAAGGGTTCCAAAAACCCTTCTTTACTAAATAGTTGTCCTTTTATGCCCGGTAAATGGTCCTATAATACAATTATTTATTGATATGTCTATAGAAAAACCTATTATTTTAATATTATCCTGGAAAATCACTTATATTCATATATAATATCATCACCCATAATTTAAGAACCTTGAGTCATGACAATCTTATTTCATGTTTCCATCATTCAATTATTTTTCATATCCTCAATATCATTATATCATTTATAATACTCATTAATTATTTATGGATACAATTCCTCATTCCAAAACCATATTATGGTCAATGTCACATGACACTAAAATATGGGGTGAAATTATCAAACATTCAAATCTGTTAATATCCCAAGGATAGATACGTACTACAATTTAAACCCAAATATTATTATCCGTAGTAGTATAAAATTTTTAGTAAATTTTATGAGGATTAAAACCTTTCATGATATAGTTATATTTGATCATTTTTAATTAATAGTGAAAAAACACAATTTTCTAGAAAACTTGTAAAGGGAATCCTCATAAAAAGAAAATTGGAAGTCTTTTATAACTAACCCACTCTCATATAAATATTGGATAAATGAATGGGTGTCTAAATAAAATGTTTCAAAAAATATAGGGATCGGAAAACATCTACCAATAAATCATTTCTAGATTAACTATATATCTTAGACCATTATAAATTTAGATAATTAATTCTAGGAGCATGTACACTCATGAATATTGGGATTATCAGTCTAAGAGATCTACCCCTACCATACTTGTAAATGTTTATCAAATGTAAATTCTTCAAAATTGACAGAATCATGTGAATGGTGATTGTATTTTTGACTATACAAATTCATGAGTTAATTCCATAATAATTTTTTACAGATGAAAAAATTATTTGGTACAATGTTGAAACAAATGCCTATATTCCTCATGAAGAAAATCACATAAAGAAGACATTCTGATTCAAATTTATTAAAAACATGGTTGGGATTATTCATTTACTAATCGTGTTTATATGGATTTTAGATGTCTAACCATTTAAATCTAAAAGTAAAAAATGTTACTATTATAGTGTATTAATAGTCATAGAATAGCATAATATTAATAAAAGAGGTTTTTCATTTTTTTTTAAAATTGGGAACAACTTTATTTTATAGTATCTAATTGATAAAAATTATATATAGTAAGAGACTATACATAGAATCATATATCTCACTATTAATCTATTGGGACTCCCAAAATGAAATGATTATAATCGTCTTTTTTTTCAATGTTACTTCCTTAGGGAAGTGAAGTCTTTCAACCTCTGAAGATTCTTTATGCATCTTGAATTGAGAAACATTAATTATATTATAGAACCCTGACATCTCTTCCCTAGAAGAGTTAACCATAATTTTTTTTTATTGTTTAACAATCCTCATAATATGTAATAATTTTTCATCCTAACACAACATTCATGTAATGGTAATATTGGCAAAGAAGCATACCATGAGGTCTCAGATATTTTCGATTTAATTATTCTTAGTGAATGAATCCCTTGACTGATACTCATCATTCCCTACCTCATATTACCACCATTAAAATATCATGATGGGATTTAAATTAAAATACTATAATGTTATATAGGTTGAATTTATATTAATACCAACACCAACATATTTTTATTTTATCATTAGTAGTGTTCGACCATAACATCAATATGCATCTCCCAAAATACGGGTTTCTGTTCTAATATAATTCACGGATATCATAGAATATATTGGAGTTGCTAACTGAAGAAAATATAATCTAATATAATGTCGCTAAGATAGTAAATGGTTACGACTTATAAGTCCATAGTGATTTGGGTGTGATCATACTCAACAGGATCATATACATGTGGTGATTATACTATAAACTGATATAGAAAATATAAATTATTTGGTTATTTTGTATTCAAGAAAAGGATGTACTGACACTGACACCTTAACGTATATCTAACTAACTCTACAGGAGATATCATCCCAAATGGATTAATCTCCTAGAATTTTCTTATGATTGAACCCCCCTCTTCAGAAATGACATTTTTTTTTTCTACCATCGATGTGGCCTCTTTAGAAGCTACCCCCATGAAATTTTGTCTCTCAATATAACTAGATCGACCATAAAACTAAACCACTACCTATGATTACTAATCCATTATAAATTTTAATATTATCAATTATGGTTAGTGGGTCACATAGAGGATGTATATTGTCAATCTATTATAGATCATACTCCTTGAAAAATAAAAAAAAATTGTTAGTAGGGTAATAAAATAAGTGTCTTTATAATGATCCTCAACTCTCGGTGAGATCTTAGGGACACAAAGATAAAAAATTTGTTCCTTACACTAATTAAATACTTGACTCTACTATTTTACACATTATGGTTGTATATTATTTTGGGTATACGGAATTCAATCCATATCTAGGGAACGTCTTTCAATATCCATGTTACTTTCACTAGATCATTCAGAAATTTGGGAACCCATAACAAATAAATAATTTGTAACCATGAGGACATACATGGATATTATAAGAATATTTGGAAGCAATTCCTATGTTGTAATCAATCAATTCCCATAATAATTAATTCAATTTTATAATTTTTCCCTTTAATAACATATAACAATTAAAAATTTTAGATCTAATTTAAGCTCTTGAAGGATCAAAATTTGTAGAGGTATAATAAATGAGATTCCTTAATGTTATTATCACATAATATTTGATGTACCATGTCATAAATACCCCACCTCAATGTTTTATTTTAGGTCTTCCATGGAGGATTCTATGGATATATTCTTTGGAGAGGTGATTGTGGTTGTGTTTTCTATCATTTTATCTTAGTGAAAGGAAAACACATTCTTATATATTAATGGATATTATAAGATTAATTATTACATTGATAAAAAATATTAAATTTACTTCTCTAGGATCTGTAAAAGAGTCACACACTTTATTAGTAGACTGTCTGAGTACCACTACAAGGACACTCTATACTTTCACATATTATTTCTATCTTGTTATCTAATCCACTCAATCATTATAACATACCATAATGTATTATTCTTAAATATTCTTCCATAAATATTTTTTTTGTTTTTAAATGATTATCTAGTGAATAATTTGTAGTTATAATCATCTGAATGCAGATATAGATCTAATGTAGGGCCCAAGTGTTTTAAGGGTCAGTTTTGGAAGCAAATGTCTTCCAAAACACAAGGAACTATGAATATATTTACTTATTATTATCCTCTTCCATCTTCATACATATTAATGAAGACACATTTCCCATTGTCTTGATGTAAATATTTGGGTTCTTGACCATGGGATCCACCACTTATAGTCATCACTAGCTAGAGAACATTCTAATAACCACAAAATGATTTGGATTATCTCAAGGATGACAAAATTATTGGAGATCAAATGGAATTAGATAATTAAGAACCTAAAATGTTGTAAACATCCTAGAATAATACTATGTCCCCCTTTTCGTAATAACCTAATGATATTTAACAATGTCCTCATTGATATCCAAAAATAATATCACCAAAGGTTATAATCATATTAATTAATGTAAATTATTATATAATTATCAAATAAATTAACCCTCTATTAGAATATTGATAATGACACACATGGTATACTAGGTCATCAACACCCCAAAATTATAGGATATTATAGGGGATTACTCCTCCCACATTTTAACTAGAGTTATAGATTGTTTTTCTGAATTAAACATAATTACCTCAGAAATTTAATGGAGGATATGTTTCAAAGCTGATATAATTATCAACCAAGCCACTAAGATATTTCTTATCTGTTACACAATAAAAGACCACAAATTTTATTTTTTTCTTCCATAATCTATGTTTATAATAATGGTATTGTCATGTATAGAAAGGCATAGAATTACAAATGAATAATCTATATTTTGAGATTGGTATCTCTTTTAAATGATTGTGGATAGATGAAATTAATAGATTGGATAAATGGTAAAAATCACCATCACTGGATCTCTACCCTTCTAAAGAGAAAATAGTCATTACTATGATCAAATATCCATCACCACCATATCTGGAATGACCTTCAGAATTGAATAGGGAATTCATAGTTTTTGTTTTGGTTATGGAATGGTAAATATTTTTCTATATCACAGTATATAAAATCCTCATATAACCTATATCTATCATAGAGGATATAATAAATTTACTAGTCTATACATTAATGTTAGAATTTATTAAAAGGAGAAGACACCATTTAAGCTACATGGACATGAATCATTCTCATAAATTATCTACTGAGACAATTAGGATAATGTAATATTCCCATTTTTAGTGTCCCTAATCAATATCCATCCAATATAACGATGAACCCACAAATATTTTTAATAGAAGTACATATTGATTGGTGTTTTAATATTAACTAATTCATGTGAGGAATATAAATATTATATTCTGGGATTTAATTTTTAGTCAAACTGGGGACCTGGTTCTTTATCCGTGGAATGAAAATATATTATCAATAGTTATACCACCTTGAATGAAACTCTTTTGATATCAACATGTGTATCCTCCTGGAGGAATTTTTTATATATAGTCCAAAATATCTGAATCACTATGATCATATCGATGTCCCAAAAATAGATCCCTCCTCTATGTGGGTGAGATAGAATATATTAGGATAGGTATATAGGGAATAAAATATTAATGGATATAATAATTATTCATTCAGACATATTTCTATGAAGTCAAGAAAAATCCATAGAGGGAATCACTATTGATACAGTTATTCCATTCAATAATTTTATATATGAACTAGTAAACTAACATCCACTCAAATTTAAATCCCCCCAAAATTTATAACTCCCATTTTTACATCCAATCCTTGGTTTGATTAAGAATGAAAAAAATATGGTGGAAAATAATGAATCCATGGTATTTTGAGTTATTTTCATTTTATTGAGTAGTCAGGTTATAGTGATTCATTTATGGTAAATGAATAGTACCTTTAGGGATATAGGTATAGTATAATGATATAGTAAAACCACCAATTTTTTTATAATTATCAATCCATTAAGATGGGAGGAATTTATTTCGAAGAGGGATATCAACATCAGTTTATATATCATTCTCTTACACACATATAATGTCTGATGTTTGTTGTTATTAATGACGATTCTTCATAATCAGATTTAAATATGAAATGATGGATATAGGTTTTCTAAACTATCCTTTTAGACATCAATGACCATTACCTTACATTGATTAGTAGATTAGCTATCCAATAAAATATTTGCAAATATTTCCACCATAAGGCTACAAAAATTTAAACACTGTAAAAAATATTGAACTTTAGTGTTTATAATAAACCACTATGTTAGATAATGGAAAGGTGTAAATCTAGTGTGTATTGAATTAGGAAATGTTATATTCATCTCTATGGTGACCTCACCAAAGCATCAACATTAAATAAACCTTGTGAATTCCCCTATATAGGGGAACCATGGTGAGTCTCATCATAAAGGGGTAAGATATATTCACCCACATTTGAAATAAATAAAGAGGGGAAAAATATAGAAACTATTATTGAGATTTTGGTGACTGGTATTGTGTATACCACCAATATATATTATTTAGTGGTCTCTTCACCGTTCCTCACACATAAAGCTCTCCCTAAAACACCTAAAAAATCCACCCTACGACACCCATGTGGTTCACATAGTGAAACATGTGTAGTTATAATGATTATTCTAGGATAAATAATAGAATGGATAATTTTAAAAATCATCAAATAGATTTTATGATTTACATGATGAATTATATCTCAAGGTGTAGTTACCATTATAATATGATCAACATCATTATGATGTGATCACAATACGTGGAGGGGGTATTTGGTTGAACTACCATTTATGATAAAAAACTATAGGGAAGTGAATTCATAGAGTCCCTTCAAGTTACCTTGGCATCCTCTCAAAAGGCTCACCCTTATTCGCTCAGGGTGCCTCACCCAGCATCAGTAGGTTTCATAGGTTTCCACACATAAGGCCTCCTTTAGGCACAGAGTATGTTTTACAAGTTTTTCTATAATGACTCACCCCTAGTTACCAAGAGTTTTTGAATTATTACATAACAATGAAATGATACAAAGAATCATGTCCTGCAAGGTCGATTATTTTAGTATACTTATAAGTACTCGATAGATACATATGTTTTACATTGCGTCATGTGAAAAAAATAATAACGACATTTTTTCCCCTTTGAACACACTTATATCCCTTATCCAATCCCAACAGGTCCACCATTAAATTCTTATTCACACCCTAGGAAAAATAAAATATATAAACGGGTGAGCTCTAATTCTTACAAAGGATAACAATATAGCACAAACTTCCTAAATAATAATTAAAATTTAATGCAATGTATAAAACTAAAATAGAATTCTTTTAAACATAAAAATAAGCATAATATGGAAAGGTTAAATAAAATGATTCCATTTACTTATTCAAAAAGATATTATACTAGTAAAATAATCACATTTAATATCAATAGTTAATTTCCTAATGATATAATGCATAACGTTGGAAATTATAACCACATATTCATGGCCTCATTCCAAGACTACAAATAATATTTTTCCAAGGCCTTGTGCCAAAACACTAGTTTGTCACATGAGACCTATCGATGCATCGAAGAGATATAGAGGGATCCACCCGTCACTTATTATGTCCAATGAATTCGTCATATGAAAAGGTTGAAACATAACATAAACATTCGTATTAAAACTAGAATTAGAAATGTTAAAACATTCACCATAAACCATGAATGGTATAAAAATAATGCGTTCAAAGTAAAACATATCACAATACCTTCAATACAATATGTAAGATTTGTATCATAATAAATCATCTTTAAACAAGTACAAAAGTAATCAAATAACATTGACATAGATGAAATCAAAACTATTTGAGAGAAATAACTCTTTAAATTTTGAAATAATTTAAATGTCATTTGTATATAAAAGAAAACATTTATTTTGAAATTTTTATTATAAGCTTGTAGGGTAATATTCAAATGTGTTATAAAGTGGATAATAACCACACCCTCTATACAAGTAAAAAAAATTCTTTCCATAATTTTTCAAAATGGTTATAATGTCCATGTTTAGAAAACGATGCAATGATTCCTTTCAAACCATTTTTTAAAAAGTCAAATAATGGTATTAATGAATCTAACCCATTGTCTAGTATGTAGTAAAAATTAATTAAAATACATTTTTACCAAAAACGTATGTTGATGATAAAGAGGTCCCAGTAGACACTTACATAAATACGACCTCAGTTAATATAAATATTGTGGAATTAAACCATACATTGCACTTTTCCATGGTAGAGGGTACGTTAAATTCCTATATAATAGATAAATAATTTGTATTAAAATATACAGGAAACAACTACATATATAAGATATCATATATGATCTTTGAAAATTTCATTTTATGTATATTTTACTAGTATCATTGTTTCAGGTTTTAACTTGTTCGTTTTCTATTATTGTTTTGTAATGTAAATCATGTTTTTTATGGATATGATGTATTTGATTCATATCCAGAATGATATAATGTTCTTAAATATTATATTTAATAATAAAATGAATATTATTCATGAATGGTTATGATGGAAAATGAATCTCATCGCATTTGTGGAGACTGTAATACATATGTACGCACGAATGCTATATCCATTTTATTTTTTTAATTTAAAATAAATGAATACATAATGATACATATTTATATTTTTATTCTGGTATGATATAATATTTTTTATAAGTTATATAATTTCATTAACACCTTCATTTTTTACTTTCCATGTATGGTATGAAAGGTTCATATCACTTTGTAGGGGTGGTAGTACGTACCTCCTCAAATGAAATTTTCATATATATATATATATATAACATGAAAAAAATAAATGTATGATTAAAAAGATAGTTACCAAAGATTTTTGGTAAAATAAATTTCATAAATATAATATATAAAAATATATACATATTAATGGCCACCATAAGAGGAGGTATAAGAGGATTGAAGAGTCATTGTTTCGTGAGGCAGTAGTTCGCCATCCACAAAAACATTATGTTATATACCCATTAAAAAGTGGTGTGTGTAAGTGTAGTTCAAATAAATATTATAACAAAAAACTCGTATATTTTGGATACTGATGTTTTTATAAAATAATGGAATAATGTGTGTTTATGGGGATGGATAAGTAAAATAAAATAAAATAACTAAAGAGGATATGTTGCCTTATAATCGGGTAACTCCCTTTAGTTTGAACAGAAAGGGTTCCTTGAAGTTCCTTCTTCCTAAGGTAAGGCATCTAAGAGAAATATATAGATATATGGTGCTTAATTATGTAAATGTTGGATGAGCCATGTGGCTAGATAGCTGTTAGAAATGGGAAAGGTGTGAGAGTTTTTTATAAGAGGGATGAGGGGCTCATTAGGAATGTTTGAAAATATTATTTTTTTATATAATTATCTTCGGTTTATAGAAGTAAAAACTCATTAAAGACAAAGATATGATGACTCATGTTCTAAATAAACTAATCCAATAATAATTGGTCATTTTTGGGATATTATTTTAATTATTATAATCTAATTTAATAATATCATTCTTTAATGAGGTATACACTGTATCATTATTGTGTCATAAATAATTTTACATATATGATATATAAAATTTATATAAAAAATTCCAATATGTATGAAATCCTTTTAAATTTGAAATTAATATTTATAGTTGAAAAGATAAGATATGAAACCTATTGTAAAATTTATTTTACTAAAAGATATATGTTTGTGTCTTTTTGTCATTATCGTAAATTAATTAATATAAAGTATAATTATCACTATCAAGTGGCTCCATAGATTCCCAAAATCTTTCAAAGGATTCCCATGGTCTAACATGCATCATCTAATAGTAATAGGACACATTTTTGGGAAATTTAATGTTATTATATTAATATTTTTTAACCCTTATTTACCCGATTTACATTTTAATAGTGGTAAACATAAAATTTACTAAAGTAAATATTCAGAGTGTCAAAAAATAAAAGTCACATATTTACACAATTTGGAAATCCTGATTCCATATATGGAATCCATTTTTCCCAATTCAAAACATTGAATGGGGATAAATTAATTTAAAAATAATTCATGTTGTCAAAACAAAAATCGTTTTTTTAGAATTAATAATTATCAAAATATTAACACTTGTTTATGTCCAGTTTAAATGTGAAACTATATCTAATGACCTCAATTAAATTCAATAATAAAAATACAATATAATGATACTTTAAAAGCACTAATATGTATAATTTAATACTATAAATTATTTCTATTAAAATAGTTGTTTTTACATAAAATTTAGTATTTTTTACTAGTTATAAAAAATTGTATGTTTTTAGAAGAGTACCAAAAATTCAACCTAAGCTAATTTTGATATTCCAAATCTAAAAATGAATTAAATTTTGAAAATCAAAATTTATAAAATTTAAATTATTTGGGAATTACTTTTCAAAACTACTAGTCTGATTAGTCGTGGGTGTTAGAATCTCGATGTTGCGTACAACCAAGCTATTCCATTATTTAAATGAAACCTTACCGAGGAATCTTGGGGGGTTACATTCTTCCATCCTTCAAATAATTTCCTCCTAAAATATTCTAGAATAATTCTACATAAAAATATTCATGTGGTTCTTCACCATAAATTTCGCGGGTTCACACGTTGCCTCTTCCATTTTATAAATTACCTATAGACCATTTACCACATCAGTCGTCCAGTTTCTCAACACTTGTTCTCTGGTATCAAGAAATCTAACAGGCTCTTCAAAATAAGATAGATCTGGTTCTCGTTCAATTTCATCATTGGTTATTACATTCGTTGGGTCAGGCTTGTATTTTTTTCAACAGTGAAACGTGGAACACAACATGAACATTGGAGAGACATGGAATGATTTTGAAACGATATGATACAACTCCAATTTGTTCTAGAATTTCAAAATGTACGATGTACCTGAGATATAATTTTCTATTCACACTGAATCGTATAATATCCTTCCATTGATATAACATCAAGGAAACTTGTACTACTACTTGAAATTCAAAAGCATTCATTCAGTTATCTGCATAGCTCTTTTCCTACTTTGAGCTTCTTTGATATGTGTTTGCAAAACATTTACCTTTACCATTTTTCCTTAAATATTTATGGTCTTGTGAGTTTTCTTTCTATAAAATCATCCAAAAAAGTTGGTGTGTGACATCTCTTTCCATATAAAGCTTCATATGGTTCCATCTAAATATTTTAATGTATACTATTGTTTAAGAAAAAATCTAGCATAGGTAAATATTGATCCCAGATACCTTGAATGTCAAGTTAGCATGATCTCAACATGTCTTATAATGTTTAAATAGTCTGTTCTGAATGTCCATTAGTTTGAGGGTGGTTGGATGTGCTCAAATGAAGTTTAGTATCCAAGGCATTCTAAATAATTTAATAGAATCTTGATGAAAAATAGGTATCACAATCAGAAACAATCGATAGGTGTAATCCATGATGTCTTACCACTTCATTAATAAATATTCTTTCCAGAATTTCAAGTGGTAAATCTTATTCTATAGCAAGAAAATGATCTGAATTGGTAAGATGATCGACAATGACCCATATTTCATCATTCCGTTAAGGATTATATAGAATCCCAATGACAAAGTTCATTTTAATATCATCCTATTTCCCGTCAGGTGTGGGATATGGTTGCATGACTCCTCTTTGATGTTTTCCTCAAGCTTTAACTTGTTGAAAAACCATAAATCTTGACACATAATAAGAAATCTCTCTAATAATGTCATCCCACCAAAAATTTTCCTTCAAATCTCTATACAACTTAGTACTATTAGGGTGTATAGAGAAATTGGAGCTATGAGCATCATCCATGAATTCTATTTTTAGATTAGGTATATGAGGAAAAAAAGACTATTCCAAATTTTCAAAATACCATCTTTATATACAATGCTGATTAACAAACTATTGTTCACAAACTTAATTTTCTATTGAAACTCTTCATTATCAGTCCGAGAATGTTTTATCTTTTCTAGAAAAGATGGTTTAAGAACTATTTGAAATCATAATGAGGTTTCCCCTTCCATGATTATTCCCATATAAATCATTACTTGATCCATGAACATAAGAACCCTTTTAACTACCATTTTGTTCAAAACTCCACGATCATTTCTTCTCAAAGCCTCTTTCACCTTATTTTCCATCCTCGAGTGGTAGTGTATGGTGCAATAATAATCCTGGAGTAGTTCGATCCATCTCGTTTACATAATGATGAGTTATTTTTGTGAGAAAATATACTTCAAACTCCTATGATGAGTACAAATCTCACATTTTGACCATAGAGATAGTGTCTCTATATCATCAGAGATAATATTAGGGGTGATAACACAATATCATGAAAGGGGTTGTTTTTTCATTTTTTTACCTGCTGTGATGCATAGAAATAAACATATCACTATGCATAAGGAAACAACAAATTCTTGTCTTTGAAGCATCATTATAAATAAAAAACCCATCATTCCTGATGGTAGAGTCAATATAGGAGCATTGTCTAATCTTCGATTCAGTTCATCAAAACATTCATCACACTATGTTTTTCAAACAAATTTATCCCCTTTACGTGTGAGCTTGGTTGATGGGTTAGCCAATCGGGAATGTTTTTGGATGAAACGCCAATAATAACCTGTTGAACTAATAGAACTACATACCTTAGTTATATTTTTCAGTGTTGGTAATTCTTGTTATTCTCTTGTCTTATAATGATCAAGAGTGATTCTATCCGTATAGACAATATGGCCCAGAAAAGAAATTTCCTGAAGCCATAATTCACACATGCTGAACATCCCATATAACAAAATTCTTCTAAGAGTCTTTAGAATAGTGCACAAGTGATTTTCATGATCTTCATAGTTATTAGAGTATACCAAGATATCATCATTAAATACCATTACAAATTCATCAATATATTCTTTGAAATCAATTTTAATTAGATCCATGAAGATAGAGGGTGCATTAGTCAGTCCAAAAGGAATTATTTTAAACTAGTAATGCCCATAATTTGTTCAAAATGCCATCTTTGTAATGTCTTCCTTCATCACACACAACTCATGATATTAATATATTAGGTCATTCTTTGAAAAATATTGAGATCCATGAAGTTGATCGAATAAATCATCAATGCGGGGTAAGTGATACTTGATCTTTATTGGTATATCATTGATCTCCCTGTAGTTAGTGCATAACCTCATAGATCCATCTTTTTTAGTAACAAAAAGAACTTGGGCTCCCCATAGAGATAGACTAGGGAAAACAAATCCTTTATTACTCAACTCCTCTAGTTTTTTCTATAGCACCACTAATTCAAAAGTGGATATTCTATAAGGGTTCTTCGATATGGGCCTAGAACAAAAAATTTCATAAATGGGAATCTCAATTTCTTGTTCTTGAGGATGTCCATGTAATTCCTTCAGAAATAAATCAACATATTCTTGTACAATAGGTACATCATATATTTGATAATTTTTTCCCTTAACCATAGTTATTTCACTCTCTTCCTTCCCAATAGTTATATTTATTAGAGCTACGAGGGGTGGATCTAGATAAGAATCCTATGGTGACATTTATCTCTAAATCTATTGTATTCTTCATCATCATTGAAAATTATAACTTTTTTGTTCATACAATAAATTTTCACATCATGTCCTGAAATCCAATACATACAAATGATTATATCAAATTCAATTATGGGTATGATGATGAAATCAGTGGATAATGAACATTTATATGCCATAATGTGGTCTGATTCACAAAACATTATTGCAATGATACTTCTCATTAGTGTTTTGAATGGTAACTCCCTTGTTAAATAAAATTAGAAATATTTATTTTTCTTAGAAAACTGGGACGATATGTAACAATGCTATGATCAAGAATCAAATAAAGCATTGGATAAACTAAAGGAACCCATTAAATTACATACTACCATGACTTTCGGAGTTTCAACCTCAATGATAGTGTTTATATATGCATGGATTTTCTCCCGTGGACTTTTTTGAGGTATGTTTCCTTGTCACATAAGACATTAATTTGCATAATTCTCCTTTTCTTTACAATTATTTCATTAAACATTAGCAACCTATTACTTTCACTTGGATCATGAGATTAGTGGCCTTTTTCACCAAACATGTAATAAACTCTGATTCCCTTTAGGAAAGTACATGGGCGTTTCTTCAGTTATTTACTATAGGATGGATATTCAACTTTTCTATTCTTTCCCTGATTTTCATTTCCAAAGTGGTCAACAGATCTCTTCTTCTCTTGCTTTTCATTAAATTCATAGGACATAGAGAATTGTATTTCTGTCTTGATAGAATATAAGACAATATCTTCGTATGATGAGAAGTGTTACGAGAATAATGCTTGATGGAGAAATGGTTTTAACCCATCTAAGAATCGATAAATATTAATCCTTTCATTATTTATATAATTTTTTTTCATGCATTTCTATCCTTATAATGTTATCCTCATACTTTGAAACATTCTCATCCTCATTTTTCCTTAGACTCAGAATTGCCTTTCTATATCCGCTGAATAGATACGAGGAAAGTAGTTTTCTAAAAAAAATATTTAATCTATATACATTCCATATTTTATAATTCTTAATTTTCCTTTCGATTTTCAATTAATGACCACTATTGATCTGCATCTCTTGTGAGGCGATAAACTGAAATGAAAACTTTTTCCCTTTTGCTACTCCCCAAAGCATGAAATATTTTCTCCACGGAACTTTTACACTGTTCTAAAAAAATATTTTTTTCCCATTTAATGTTAGTTTTTTTGCCTCATGAATTTTTCTAACATTGATCCTCCACATTATAGATCAAGGTTCTCCATATAGGTATGTTTATTATTCATAACCTGACTGAGGGGGTCCAGAACGGTGATAAGATGGTCATCACTAGTTGCATCACCAACTCTACTATAATTATCTTGAGTAGGAGGGAAATCCCTACATGGATTATGTGTGTTGATATGGATTCCATTCCTTACACTAGGAACCATTTCTATACAATGGAATACACTATATTAATTTACAAATCGCAATACATAATTCTAACCTTGGAAAAAACATAACATAAATTGAACAGTTTATGGATATAATACATAATCATAAAAATGTTTTCTTTGAAGATTTATATACTCAAAAATCATTTTTAATGATTTTTAAAGAAAATGTGAATTATCCTAATCATATCTCACAACAGTGTCGTAACAAGGTATTCAGTAAGGCCCATTGTTGTGTACCAGGATATCCAGGGTCAATCCTGAAACACATTATTAGATTTTTCACTCATAGGAGAATCTGTTCTAGAGCTGCCTCTACATGATCATTTCTAGTTAAGGATTCCTTTCTTGGAAAATAAAAAAATATCTACATTACCAAAATTCTAGGATTTTCTTCTATACTAACCCTCAAAATCTATCTTAGTGAAATGTGCTCTAATCAGAGATTATTAAAATCTACTTTCAATGGCTTGTTCTAAAATTTCTCTGATACCAACTGTAATTCCCCGAACCTAGATACGCAGAGTCAGTGCATTATTACATAAAATTTTAATGTTACAAGAAATTATGTCTCATAGGACCGATTATTTAAGTATCCATGAAAGTACTAGATACATACATATGTATTACATTGTATCATGAGATAAAAAAACAAACAAAATTTGCCACCTTTGAATATACTTATAACACTTAGCATATCCCTGCATGTCAACTATAAAATAATTATTCACATCTTTGGAAAAATAAAAAATTGGTAGGGGTGAGCTCAGATTCTCAGTAAGTATAAAAATATATAGGAAATAGCATAAATAAGCATAAACATTTAAGGAAATGTATAAAACTAATACAAAATCCTTTCAAACAAAAACATCAGCATAATACGTCAAAGACAAGTCAAATTACACCATTTACTTATTCAGATGGATATTTTACTAGTAGAATAATCACATGTTTTATCAATAGATAATTTCATAATTATATAATACATAATGTCGAACATCATAACCATATATTAAAGGCCTTGTGCCAAGACTAAAAATAAGATTTTTTCGAGGCCTTCTGCCCAGACAGTAGTTTCTAACATGAAACCTACTGATGCATTGAGGAGATATAGCATTTTCCACCCATCACTTACTATATCCAATGTATTGTTCTTATGAAAAGGATGAAACATAACATAAACATTCATATTAAAACTATCATATTAAATGTTAATACATTAACCATAAACCATGAATGGTATAAATATAACACATCCTCAGTAAAACATATCACAAATCCTTCAATACAATGTGAATGATTTGTATCATAGTAAATAATGTTCAAATAAGTATAAAATCCACTAAAGGATATTGACATAGATGAAATCAAAACCATTTGATAGAAACATCAATTTCTATTTTAAAATCAATTAAAAGTCATGTAATTATAAAAGAAAAAAATTATTTTTCAAATATTCTTATAATCTATAATGGAAGATCCAATGGTATTATAATGGTGGAGAATAACTACACACACCATATAAGTTAAAAAATATTCTTACATTAATTTGTCCAAAAGGTCATAACATTCCTCATTTGGAAAACAATGAAAAGATTCCTTTCAAAACATTTTATAAAAACTCAAACAGGTGTATAAATGACTTTAACCAATATTTAAGTAAATATTACAAATGTTTTGAATAGAATCTTTATGAAACAAGTATGTGCATTATAAATAGTTCCTAGTAGAATCTTATGTAAAAACAACCTCAAATAATAAAGAGATTGTGAAATCAACTTTTACTTCGTACTTTTCCATGGTCAAGGGTACCATAAACTCGTACATAATAGCTAAATATTGTTATTAAATTTAAAATGAACCACATACATAAATATGATATCATATATGATCTTATAATATTTCATTGTTAATAATATTTTGGAAGTATCATTGTTTCAGGTGTTAACTGATTTGTTTTCCTTTATATGTTTTTATGTATGTCGTGTTTATTATGGATAAGATGTATTTGGTTCATATCTAGAATGATACAATGTTAAAAAATATTATTTTTAACAATCAAATGAAAATTATTTTTGAATTCTAACGATAGGTAATGAATCTCATCACGTTTGTGGAGTCGGTAATCCTTACGTACGCCCAAACACTACTTCCATTTAATTTTTTTTACAAAATGAATACAAAATGATACATAGGTATACTATTATTATAGTATAATATAATATTTTATATAATTTATGTAGGTTCATTAACATTATAATTTATATGTTCCATGTATTTTACGAATGAGTCATATAACTTTAAGGGGGTGGTAGTCCGCACTTCCTCAAATGAAATTATCATATATATTTAGCAAGAAAAGAATAAATGTTTTCAATAAAAAGGAATTTAAAAAGATTATATAAAAATAAATTTCATAAATATAATGTATAATTATATTTTCATTATAACCACAACCAAAATAGGTGGTAGTAAAATATTCAACAATCGTTGTTTCGTGAGGCAGTAGTTCATCGTCTATAGAAACATTATTTTTTATAACCATTATATGGTGGGGTGTGTATGTGTCATTAAAATATGTATATAAGAACAAACTAGTATTTTGAGGATACTGGTATTATTATAAAATAAATGAATAAAGAAATATTAGGGGGTTTGAGAAGTAAAATAAAATTAAAGAAATTAAGTGGAGATATTACCTTTAAATAGGGAAACTCCCTTTAGATTGACCAAAAAGGCTTCCATGAAGTTGCTTATACCTAAGGTAAGGCTTATAAAAGAAATATATGGATGTAGTGAGATTAATTGGGAATATTTTGGATGATTAAAATGGCTTCATAGGTGTATGAAATGGGATATAGGTGAGGGCTTTTATAATGGGGAGGAGGGGATCTTTAGGAATGTTTGAAAATATTATTTTATTATATAATGATTTTGGGTTTCTAAAGTTCCAAAACTAATTAATGATGAATATAAGATGACACATGTTCAAAATAAAATCCTCCAATAAAAATTTGACTGGATTTGGTTATTGTTTTAATTTTTATAATCTTGTTTATTTAAATCATTCTTTAATGAGGTAAACACTGAATCATTATTGTTTCATTAATATTTTTATTTATTTTAAGTATAAAAATTATTTTAAAATATGACTATTTAGGAAATATTTTTATCTTTCAAATGAATATTTATATTCAAAATTATAACTTATATAACCAATAGTAAATGTTATTTTACTCAAGGATATATGTTAATGTCATTTTGCCTTTACATATAATTAATTAATAAATTGTGTCATTTTCACTATCAAGTGGATCCATGAGGTTACAAAATAGACCCAAGGTTGCATATGGTTGGACATGTAACAAAAATAGGAATAGAACACATATTATGGTAATTAAATATTATTTTTATAATATTTGTTACCCATATATACCAGATTTACCCTTTAACCATAATAAATAAAATTTTAACTAAATTAAATATTCTTAGTGTATATAAATAATATATAACTATTCTTAAAATTTGAACCCCTTTATTCAAAATATGGAATCAATTTTTCAAATTCTAATCACAGAATTGGAAAAAAATTAATTTAAAATTAATTCACATTGTCAAAACAAAAACTATTTTTTGAAATAATAACTATCGAAATATTTACACTAGTTTATGTCCAGTTGAAATGTGATATTACATCCAATTACCTAAATTATATTAAATGAAAAAAATATAATCTAAAGATTAGTTAAAACCACTAAAATTTATAATTTAAAATTATAAATTATTTTGAATAAAAAATTAGATTTAAATTAAAATTTAGTAGTTTTACTATTCATCTAAAATAGAATGTTTTTAGAAGTGTACAAAAAATTCACACTAAGATAATGTTAACATTCCAAAACCAATAATGAAGTCCATTTTGAAAAAAAAATATAAACAACATGTTTGATTGGCTGTGGTGTGTTTGAATCTCGAAGTTGCGTACACAACAAGCTACTGCATTATTGAAAGTAAAACGTACCATGAAGCATGGGGTGTTATGTTTACCTTGGTTCATCACCTATATTTGAAGCTATATTTTCCCAATACTATATCACTGTGTATAAATAAAATCAATTTTCATTCATTGGATAATGATTTATACACTTATATAAGAGAGTGATATCCTAATGAATCTCTATAGCATGAGCTTCCAGATCATCAAGTAGGTATCAAATGCCACAATAATTACTAATGAACACAACCTATGTTATTGGGTGTCATAGAAAGGGGAAAGTTTTCATAATATACCACATTTATCATATTTTTCTATAATATGGCGTGATGAACACATATCACCACATTTAAAATGGTGAACCATTACCAATGGTCATGTGAGTGAGGGTATCACCCTCAGTTATGTACATGGGTGACCAGTCACCCAATGCCATCAACTGATGTGACCCGTCTCTGAATCCCATCCACAAGATTTACCAATATCCCATGACTATAAACAAGATAGACCCATTACCGATGGACATCTAATATGGTGAATAATATAAAATATTTATCCACTAGGGAGAACCACTGAATATGGCTATTCATGTGAGTGATCCACATCTAATTTTATTCCACTTGGGTGACCCATCGCTAAAGGTCATCCACTTGGATGACTCATTCCCATGGTCATCCACATGAATAAACCATCACCCATTTTTAGCCACCTGGTTAATCAATTTTCCAAGCTCAACCACATGGAAAAACTATCACCAAGGACATTAACTATGTGGAAACATACCATGATCCATACAAAAGGGTGGTATGTTCTTCTTAATTCCATATAGGGTGAAGCCTCCCCCATTCTCTCTATTCAAATGAGCTACGTGATCGATCATCATACTAGGATACCCAAAAATAACTTTTATAAGAACAATAATCCCTATTACCCAAGGAATTTAATTGAATATTACATCACCAATACCTATTTTAGAATCAAAATATAGAAACATCACAGAAATTACACCAGTGTCTACCAAATTCAATAATATGTTCCTTTCATAAAATATTTCTCATGTATTTTCCCACTAACTGATAGGGTCCCCAAGAGTCAAGAAACATTAAATTCATTTAATAATGGGAATCAAAATCATAATGAAATTTTTAATAAATCCATAAGATCATGAATTAACATTGTTTGTCTCAGGCAATAGCCAAATCGACCGGGTCTCATATTGGATTCCTAAGACCACATATGGCGCATGAAAACCAAAACTGTCATAATTCTTAAAAATTCAATCAAAATAACCTAACAAGGATGAGACCTCCCACATTTTACCAAATGTTTTTGAATATATACCTTATACATTTTTACTAATAGATTTGTACGTCCCAATAATAGAATTATAAAGGAAAAATTTTGTGAATCCTACTATCCTCCACTCTTATGTAAAGAAATGAAACCCTATATGTGTTTTCCTCAAATAATCTCTATTTTCCAATTTTCATGAAACATGTTTCCTATTTGAATAATGTCAAAATACACGACAATATCCTCTTCACGTGACATTACATTGGGTTGTATCATAGTTTCATACTACCATAAACCGGGTCAAACAACAATGTTCGACATGATTCATGTTTTGAGGGTTTCCATATGATACCTCTATAATGTTAAAAACCAACATCCAGAATAATTTATTTCCAATAATAAATAGTAACATTTCCAATGAGATCATTAATTTCATAGATTCAACAATCCATACTAGAAAGACTCCATAAATTCCAATATATTGTGTTGTATTTTTTGTGGATCATCCATTCATTAAGACATAATTTTGATAATATCATTCCACAACCAAGATGCATATATTCGTTTCTCGTCTAATGATATCAAATTAGGAGGGAAATATTCTTGATGAAGACTATTATTATGTTGATACATCAAGAATTAGATAAACCTAAACTTATTGGGACATTTTCCCTTTATGTTTAACTAACAAGGTAATATCATTAATTTTTCATAAACCAAACATTACATTGTATATTTTTCCCAGTTTTCCGTTCCACACAATGTTAAAATGCATGGATCAGTCCCTATCACTTGACCATAAAAGGTATAAAATATCTCTTTAACTTGAACTGAACTATTTGGGTTCATATTTTGATTGATGGTAGATATAATAAGTTCTTATCAGGGGATAATCATGATACAAAAAACATCTACCACCATAAATAAATCTTTGTGAAATATAAAGTACCCATTTTACTAACATCAACTCATAGTGACCTATTGACCAAAATCATTATGTTTCACGATAATAAATAAAGATAACCTCTGATATATATAGATGGAGAAAATGGAGAATGT
Organism: Viscum album; assembly: GCA_963277665.1. Lineage (NCBI taxonomy): Eukaryota > Viridiplantae > Streptophyta > Magnoliopsida > Santalales > Viscaceae > Viscum > Viscum album. The sequence continues at coordinate 1,510,613,585 of OY728143.1, read as the reverse complement.
TAATTATATAGGCCAAATATTCAATTTCATTCCTCTTATAATTATATATATTTAAATTAATATATAAAATTAATTGATTAATGTCATGTGTGTAACCTTCCATGTACTTGGATATGGGAAAAATTCAGAAAAATGAATTACATCTATAATCATGCCATGTAAAATGAAAAAAATACCCCCAGAGAGGGTGTGATTAGCCCAACCTCCCATCCTCTTGTCCAATTTATGTTCATATATGTCATTATTAAAAACCCTAGTTTCCATCTACCATTAAAAAGTAGGTATTTTGTGACACCTATATTAGTGATGTGGGAATCAAAATTTGTTTTTAGACAAATTAATAAATATTATTGTAAATGACTAAAATATGAATATTGACCTGATGTAATGATTATACAGCCACACTTATCCCCTTGAAATCAACTACTGGGTTAAAATATATTTTTTTTGACAATAATAACATTTTGAACATCTTCTCACAATATTGTTATCACGTGATAACCTTTTATAGAAATTTTAAATAAAATATTTACTCATAACCTAGGTAATGGAAACATATTAAAAATTATCATAGATAATCATTAACAATAAAACAGAGATATATACTACAGATCATTAATGATTATAAGATAATTCAATGGGAGTCAGATAATAATCAGGGTAAATGGACATAAAATAGGATATTTATCACCACAAAACTCATGTACCCAAAATCTTGAGACAAGGAATAATACATTTTTCATGACATCTAAAATATGATGTCTAAAAGTGAAAATATTTGAAAGTAATCACAATCCATGCAAATATAACATATGAAAATGAATATAGAACATACAAAATAATTTCAAATCAGGTAAATTTTAAAGATTAAATTCAAATACAATCATCCTATATTGGGAAAAGTCTCCTAGTATTTTATGTTTGTTCCCCATTAATAGAAATAGTGTTGATAGAGTCTCATAGCGGACTGGGCTCACTCCCATATCCTATATGTTCCATATCATGTGACATAAATATTTACCCAATGCGTTAGAGTCCACTATAGTTCTATTCCCTTTAATAAAATATTTAAAATATATAAATATGTGTTCAAAATGGTGATGAATACATTCATAATGGATTCATAATTAAATTAATCCATAAAAATAAATAGTTTTCCTGAAAATTTCACGGAACATGCTCATAATAAATTCAAATATATAATATGTTTAGTTTTATTAGATTATATCCTTAATTAATCGTACTCTAAAAAATTCATCATTGATGAAAACTCATTTAAATGTTTATTATTATATTACTTTGGAATAAAAAAAACTATATATTTTTCTTTTTATAACATTTATTTTTTGATATGTTAGAAAATAATTTGAAAATATATTACATTAGAAGATAATATAAATTTGGAGAGATATCTTCATTAATAAAAGGGTGTAAAATAGGGAAATTATTTTTCTTGTAGATTCATTGAAATGAATATTTATTACACTTTTTTAATAACCTTCAATGTTGATTGAAATACCTATTAAAACAACATTAAAATAAGCGTGAATTATTAATGTTGATAAAATAAAATTTCAAATACATCATAAAATCCTAGATTCACTAAAAAGACATCAATTATTTATAGTTAATAATATAGGTATAGATAATAATGATTCCAATCTAAAAATAAGTGATATGGTAGGATCTATATACAGATTCCCATTTCGTCAAATTACCATCCAAATGGAGATGAAATTTTTCGATAACATATTATTCATGTAAAATATAGGCTATAAGAAAACATATGTGTTTTGGTGATTGGAAAATATAATTTTCTTATTTGGAATGACAAACTGATAAAATCTCAATATTAAAATGAGATTGGTAATGGAATGCATTAAGATTTTATAAATTCCGAGTCAAACACCATTAAATTTAAAAAAATGACATAATTTTCTTTCCATAAATATTATAACAATTATGATGAAAAATATAATGGGTTGTATATACACCCCATAAATAATATAGGAAGTGAATAAGGGACATATCCCAATAGAAGGAAAATTGAGTTTAAACCCATTTATGGATTTGGTAAACTTTAAATGAAATTCAATTAAATGATAACAAATATGTGGACATGTAAATACCTTGAATTTGTTGATTTTTTTTATGAAATAATTTTTTTGTAAGTATATATACCACATGAAAACAAATGTGGAGATTAACAAATAATATCTAGGAAAAAAAATTGGGATGATAAACCCTAACCATTACAATTGAATATATTGAAAAAACATGAATATCATGTATTTTAATTTTATCGATATTGATAATATATTTAATTAAATTTGTTTCATATTTTTTCATTTATAATATTCAATTATTATCATTAATTACACAAATATTAATTAATTAATTATTTTTTTTTCATCAGAGGTTAATATTTTGTGTTATTTAATACCGGTTACAGAATTTCAATATAGATCCCAATTTATTGATACCATGTTCATCATTTACACATTATTTCACATATTGTGATATTTTTTTACAATTAATTATTTAGTTCCACGATTAGGTAAATAAATGTATGAGAGTGTTTCATGAGAATGTAATCTGTTATGGATAGGATAATAGTGGTTTGATGATAACCATGGGCTACATTATAATGTTCATTTATTTTTATATAATTCTTATAGAATAATATTAATGAAATATATTAAATATTATTATACTATTTTATACTTATTAGGATATTAATTAATATTATGGGCGGAAATGGCGAAGTTGTTATATAATTGATCATGTTAGTGACTGAACTATCATAATAATGATCATGTTATAATAATGAATTATTTATAATTAATAGTTTTATAATAGTTTTATCACTTAATATGATGCATAATAATGTTAATAAAACATTATTATACAAAAAATAATAATTTAGAAATAGTATATATGATAACATAATAGAGACATTTAGTAATGAACTTATATACTAATGTCTTTAATTTTTTCTTTCTCAATGCAGTTTCCTTTAGAATGATGAAATTAGGATTCCTCATTGAAATCCGAAGAAAAATTGCATACAATAAGGATTTATGACAGGTAAAATGGTTATATATTAAAGATGAAACCAAATTTATGACTTTTTGGGTGGTTTATATGTAGGGTCATTTTATTGGTGATTCCTGAGTCTAACTTACACATATATTCATTCCTTAATCTATAAATATTTTACTTCAAAATGATAGTAGATAAAAAATATACAATAATTTACATGGGATTAGTTCTGTTCATTGTTCGCTTCATATACAAATTTATATATTATTTTTAATGATATTTTAATTCTTACCATTTTGTTTCAACCCTTTATTAATTCAATAAAACTTTACTATGATATCAACATATTTTACATCACTATCATCCATTTATGTATAAAATGGAAATTATCCTCTTTAAATTAATTTTATGTACTATTTAAAATATTTTACACTCTTTAATATATTCCAATTATAAAATATGAGAAATTTTTATTTGGAGGAAAAAATAAAATATTTCAAAAAATGAAAGAAAATAAATTTTCATAACATTATGTGTCATTATTCATCATCTATATTGAATGATAATTAAATGAGTTTGAATAAATATATTTTAAGAAAAAAAATAACATTATATTCATCCTATACAAATGATCAATTTATTTTTGTTATGATAATAATACACAACACTTTCAAAAATTCTTTTAAATATATCATTATTTTATTATTTAATAATAATAAAAACATCATATTAAAATAGTTTTAAATTATTCTAAAAATTTAATTTTATCATTACACTAATATTAAAAGAAATATTTTAATTACATAAATTTATCTTATCAGTATTTAATAATAATAATGTATAATCTCTAAAAATATACATTATATAGTAATAAAATTAAAATTTAAACTTATATTTTTTTCATTTAAAAATTATATTTTTTTCATTTACATATTATATACATTTAATATAGCAACAACCATATATATAGAGAATATATTTCCCCTAGACATATATACAATTAACATATCTATAATATCCATATTTCATTCATATATATTATAAGTTTCCGAACTTATCTATTAATAAATATGGAGCTTCAGTCAAAAAAAATATTAATTCACATTGAGGATCATTTCTTGTATCGATTTTTAAGTATGTATTCCCAAAATCCCATATAAAAAACCCCATAATATAATAATTCAACCCTCATGATTAGTTTCTACATTTTCAATCACATAAAAATTATAAAATAATGCATTATATCTTTTATGAAAAATTTTCATGACAGTTAACATGACCTTTTTAAATCACAGATTCATCCTTACATCTTGGAAAAAAACATTAAAAAAAAGTATGAGCACAATGATATTAGTGGGGGATAAAAAATAATGAAAACATTATTCCATTTAAAAACATTAAAACCACTAAAATAAAATTCATGAAAGTATTCTTTTTCTCCAAAAAAAATTCATTCCTATAAGAAATATTTTTTATTGTACATTTAAAAAAATAATTAACATGAAAACACATTAGTTTTAACTGAAAATTAAGGTAGTTACCTTTGAAAAAAATTACATGGAAACCTTACTGAACACACTGAGAACCCTCTCATGTTTGAATAAACATATAGACAACATACAATATAATTCTATGGATAATATAAACATTACCAAATACATTTGAGTGCAATCTGGGTGCACCAATCATCTCAATTGTAATGGAATAACCTGGTAATATATTGGTGTATCCATCATTTATAATGTTCTTGGAAAAAAAGAATACAAAACCAATCATTTTGAAATCACATTTAAACTCATATGTAATTCAAATTTGGATATTAAAATTCAATTTTCTTATAAAACCCATTTTCAAAAAAAAAATCACCTTTCTTTGAAAAAAAGATTTTCAATTCCAAAATAAAAAATTTAATGTGAAATAGTGACTTAATTTATGAGAACTTGTTACCTTTTAATGGAATCTCAAAACTGGATAAATGTAATAAAAACATGATCGATTTTTTTCACTGTAATTTAAAAATAACATAATTCATTTTTCAGTTGCTAATAAAATATTTTTTATAAATATAAACATATTCCTTAAGAAAAAAATTAAATTAAAGTAAATATTTCATAAAATAGACTAAATAAATATTATAAATCCATAAAAATTAATAAAATATCATTTAAAAATCTTGAACCAAGAATAGAAAGCGAGTTTCAATGGAATCCTTAAAAGGTGTTTTTTCAAAGCAAATCCCATATCAGTTGAGAAACACATGAATTATTAACCCATGAGTGAATGAAATTAAAAAAAAATAAATCTTGATAATAGATATATATTTCAAATATAATGTCAATGATTATATATTCAGACCTTATTAATGAATAAAGTAGCATAACTTGACGAATTTCCTCAATGAGTGTATATTTTGATAAAGTCCATTACCTTGAATCATTTTCATCATGTGTTTCATTATATTCATTAATAAAAAAATTATTTTAATTTATTTATAAGAAGAATATATTTTATTATAATTTTTATTCACTTATTTACATTTTTTATGGAATTACATAATCAATTACGTTTTTGTTGGATGTTTTGACCATACTTAGCTTATATGCCAAAAAAGAATTTAGTGGGTAGACTAATGTCAAAGGTTCATTAATTTATCATATTAAAAATAATTATAATTTTATAACTATCATTTTTATATATAATTTATAATTAAAACCATTAAATAAATATGGATAAAAAATAGAACAAATTATATGATCCTTGAGATAGTATATTATTTGTACGCAAGAGTAACATTCCCATTTTATGGTGTACATTATGGAAATAATATTAGATAAATCTAAAAATATTTAATGATTGTTATATCAGAAATAACAAGATATTTAATAATATACTCATATATTTATAATTCTTGTGAGGTAAAAGTAAACACATCTCTTTATGTAGTAGCTAGTGCACACATCCACGAATGATGTTATGACATTTACTGTTTGTTAAAATGTAAGAACATAATTATATAATATATTTATTGAAATACAATTATGACATTAATATAATATAAATTACATTTATATCATATATATTTATTTAACCGTTCATAAATACATATAATATAATGTGGGAATGAATCATATCATATTGAGAAGGTGGTAGTCCTCCCGTTCACCAATAATATTATCACATTCCCGCAAAATAAGAAATACATGAAGGTATCTATTATATAATAAAAATAAGAAAAAATACATCTGAAAATATATTATATATCATATAAAAATTTTGTTTACATCATTATTATCAATGAAGAATATAAGTACATTTATGGTACTAATATTAATATATAATAAAGATAAAAATTTAATTAAATTGGTGGATGAAGAAAAAAGAAAATAGTGCTCATTCAAAAATGGTAGTTCTTCTTATGGTCACTACTTTTTGTTTGCACTAGTGGAAATCAATGATTTTGTTAATGCCTAATGTGAGGATTATGTGATGATAATATAGTTACTATGAGTTTATTATTGAATGGTTTTAGTTATAGAAAATTTTAAAGAGGTGTGCATAATTGCGGAGATTAAATTCCTTTTTATAATGGTGAGGGAGTGATATTCATGTAAATACCAAAAAAAATCAATTGGGAGGTCTCTCATACATCATTTTCACCCAATAATGATCAATAATATATAAAATATATGATATGGTTGAAATATATCCTTAATTTTTTTACAAGTGTATATGTCCTTTTCTATCATATCATTAATTATTAACCACCATGTAACCTCATTTTTACCAAAATCACTATAATTAATATATGATTTATTTCAATAATAGTTTTTTTAAAATTATAGTAAAAAAAATAATATGTTAAATAATTTTTATTAAAAATATGGATTTAATATTTATCAATAAAATTAAAATAAATGGTAGAAATAAATTTTAAATCAATATCAAAGACTGTACAGAACAACAAGTCTTTAATGTCAAAAAGTTCAAAACATTGTAATTTATAACTCAATTTCAATATGAAATTTAGTCTAATGACTTAAATTGGATTAATTTATGATCATTTTAACTGATTTATTTTTTTAACTAAATTAAAATTATAATTCATTTGTATTAATAAATTATAAAAAAATTTAGTTTTCAATTATATTTCAGTGTTTTCACTATTCATCAAAAAAGAATTCTTATAAAAAATATTCCAAAAATTCTGCGATGTTTAATTTTTAAATTACTTTTTAGTTATTTAAGTATAATTGTTCAAATAAAATTTATAAAATTTCAAAATTATAGTTTTAAAATCATATCACCATTAAAAGAATATTAAAATTATTTTTAAAAAATTACATATTTTAATCATGAAATTACATTTATTCTTATCTTATTTATTTAAAATCTATTAGATATATGTACAAATAAATTATAAATGTTTTTACATAACATTGTTAGTTCTTTTTCCAAACTATAATATATTTTATATTCAATAAATTATATATTAAATAACAATAGTAGTTGTATATTATTATTCGGCACAACTGAATTTAACATGAAACACAAGATTTTACAGGAACTAATTATTTTGTGTCATATATTATATTTAACATTTCCTAACATCTAATATATAATTATTATTTAATTCATAAATTTCAAAAAAAAAGAGAAGAGTTATTTTTTCATCACTTTGTATGTTATAAACTTCCCCCCTTTTTGAAATAGCTTCCTTTTAATTTTATTCAGTTATTAAATATGTGGAGAAAATTTTTCCCACTTAGAATTTTCAAACTCACTTGTTTCTTCTTCAACCATATTTTTACCATAAACCATTCACCTAGAGAATTAATTTATTAAGAAAATACATGATCTCTATGGTCAAGATACAAAACTATATATTCTTTATATGAAATTCTCCCTTCTAGATGAAGCAATTCTGGGTTGAAAAATGATACAATTTTAGTTCATACATCATTAACACTGAATCATGAAATACATCGTTTAAATGAGATAAAAATAGAGGAATAACCAATATATATGAAATTGATATAGCATTTTATCAGATTTATTACTTTCCAATTAATTATGTAGTCATCTTCCCTTTATACAAAATTACATCACACTTTTCTATTAAGAATATTTTTGAAAGGCATGAATAACTACCTCAAAATTAAGATATTTACTTCAGTTATCCACATTATTTGTATTCATACTCAAACTGGCCCATATGGTTAATTGAATCAACTCAATTTTCTCTATCATTTCTTTTACAAATAATTGGTCTTGTTAACCTCTCTTATCCTACATCATCCATTAACTCTTTTTTCTAACACCAGATTTCATAAAATGCCTTAAATTGAAGAATCTTCATACTATAATGAGAACTATTATTATATCTTAACTAAACATAATATATATGTCGATCCAATCTTCACTAGTAATCTACTAATAAATAATAACGAATATCTTCCAAGGTTTGAATTGTATGTTAATAATTTCTCTTTGATTGCGGATGAAAATATGCATTGAAATTTAATTTTGTACCCAATGACTTCTGAATTCCATTTCAAAAATTAAATGTTAACCTAGGACCATGGTCTGATACATTACAGAGATTCGCTCTATGCACCATGATATCCCCTTCAATTATAGTATAAAATTTGTATATAAATATATCACATATCTAATTAGAAGGAAATTTGAATATTAATTAATCGGTAAACAATAACACAAATAGATTTATTAACTTTAGAAGTATTCACCAATCATACCACAAAATGTTTTGGTATATTATCCCATTTCCTGTGTAGTAATAGAAAATTTTTATGTATACCCTCTGGTAACATTAATTCTACATTAAAATGATTACATGTGAAGCACTTTAGGATAAATATAGAAATATATCATTTCATTCCATCCTACCTCAAATACTCTTCATTGTCTCTAGAAATTTTAAGGCTTCCAAAATGAATCAAAAAAGGATAACTATGAGCTTCAGTCAATATTAGTTTACTCAAAACGGAATCACAACCAAGACATTATATTTTTTTCAAATAATAAAACTCCTTTGAAAATATTTAAATGATAAAAATTATCCTTGTTAATTGATTGTACTTTTTATTTAATAAAAAATTCCACCTTCTAAGCATTCTATATAATTTTAGACAATTACAACTTCACTGAAACTTGGAAAACAAATTGAGTGTGCCCATGAATCCACAACTTATAGGAAAACATTCCTCAATATCTTTAATAAAGGGTCATGTTCTGAACATAAGTTGGTTAATACAATATTATATTTCTGACTCACAGCATAATCCACATTTTTGTATTTTCTCGAATTGTAACGAATAAAGTAATCATCATCCTTGATTAGTTCCATCAATCATGTCTATCTTAGCTTGATTTATTTTTTGATTGAATAGTAAAAAAAATTTAATTATTAGTATATATTTCATAGTTCACTATATACCAATGATGCCTCAAAATTTATAAATGAAAAATAATAGAATCTAATTCTAAATATTGTGATGGGTAATTTAACAAATGAGGTTACAACTGACGTGGAGTATAAGGAATTTCATAGTCAATAATCATTAGTATACTGTAATTTGTTTTCAACAATGCACAAATGTAGATTTTTAATTAATTATTTCTAGAAGGAAGGGAAAATAATGGATCATTCACCTATCATCTTTTAATTTCCAAAAAAAATCATCGTTTTATTTTTTCCAGATAAACATAACTCCATTTTTTGTTAACATAGTTAGTGGGATAGAAATGTGATCAACGATTTAAATAAACTATGGGTATTAATCCACTAATAGAAAAAAACTATGAATCAAGGTGATATTTGTGGGACTTGGCCATTCTGAAAAAAAAATTGGTTTATTAAGATCAATATTTTTTCTATATTTAGAAACAATACGACCATGGAATGGAATTTTTTTCAACCAAAATTCAAATATTCTAAATTTCCAATATAGTTTCTTTTATTTTATTATTTTCAAAATAACACTTGGACGGTTTCATAATGATCTTGAATTTTAGAAAATAAAAAAATTTCATAAATAAAAAATACCAAAAACATATCCATTAACTCATAAAAAATTATATTCACATGATCCTTGAAAATAATAAGTGCATTACCCAACCCAAATAGTATAACTAAAAATTTATTATTCTCATGTCTAGTTGAAATTGTAATCATTAGAATTTATGCTTCCTTCACACTCAATAGACTACACCCTTCACTTTGGTCAGCCATTATAAAATATTGTGATCCAAATATTTTTTCCCCAATTTATTTGATTTCCCAACATCAACTATAGTATTAGAAAATTCCATCACTACATATTTTTTTAGGATCTTGAATATTTCTATCCTAATTATCTTTGTAAATTAATTATAATAATTACCCACTAATTAAACATAAATAATTATACTATTGTATTGATATTAGATACATTATTTAGTCCCTTGGGACTCTTTTCCATCTCTTTGTGGGACATATTGACATAAATTCAACATCAGTAACACTTCATTAACATTATAATGGATTCACTAAGGTTCGTTTGACAAAAGATATCACAATATTAAAATTTCAATTTATTACCACCATATTTTGTTGTATGTTTCCCCATCGTCTAATATCTAGAATGCATCTTATATTCATCATCATAAGGCACATAAGATTCAGAATACTTTATCTCAACCATTAAAATAAAGCAATGAACTTCTCATAGATTCAAATTTATAATGTGGATAATTCTCCCTATAGACATGGTTCATTTACATAGTAAAACGTATTAATTATCCAATAATTGTACCAAATAAAATTTGGGACATAACTAAATAGTATTTTAATGTTTTCTTTATATATATAAACTCAGCAATCATATTTCTACCTCAATTCCAAGAATATTTTTTCATTTTGGTGTTTAATAACCATAGAAACAAAATCTATGGTAGGGATCCTTGAATATTTACTACTCCATATAATCAATATCATTAATATCTATTTTTTAAACAGAGAACACCCTAGATCATACTCACCTTCAATATGATAATCGAAAAGGGTTTCTCTTTGACATTCCAAACATCACATCCCACAAAATTTCATTTTTAGATAATTAATTCATTATTATACCACTACTAGGTTAGATTATCCACTAAATTATTTGGGATGTTTCCTTATGAAATTATCCCCAAAATACATGTTCTTATATAGTAGATTGAGTTACTCCTTAGCATGGTGGCCAAAAACATTTATTGACTATATAAAATCGATTCATTATTAAAAAACATTTTTTGTTAAAATTAAAACCATCTAATTATTTTGATTTGGATGCATATATTTCTCTTAGTACATATATAATTCATCTTTCATGTTGCCTCTATATTAATCAATTCTAAACTATCATAGTTTATATGAATCAACTTGGTAATATGAAAATTCATTAATATTTTATGTTGAACATTAGGTAAAATTTCCAATGAAATTATTTTATTATCACTCAACCCATTATTATTATCTAAATATACCATTAATACCAACTAAAAATTATATCATTAAATTTTTTCATTAACATGAGTATAATTCTTTAAATATCATTCTTTCATATTATGTATTATTTTAGGGTCATAGTTTATTGATAATTTGGACATCACTCATGCATAAAAATAGATAGAATACAAAGTGGGAAATTCTGATTGGTATCTATTTTTTATAGTATATAATAGTTTATATAAATAATGATCTATTTTATAAAAAATCATCATGAATTTAAACTTGAACAAAACTAATCCCTTAATAATCCTTAAATCTCATGAAATTCCTTTAAAAACATTATAAGAGCATAAGAATCACAGTATGTGATACAATAATAATAAAACGATTATTCCATTGATAAAAATTTTAAACCATGAAAATCCATTTCATGGAAAATTAATATATTAAAAAAAAGGAAAAATTCATTCCTTTAAAAAATATCATTTATTTAACCGTTTAAAATCAAATAATTACAATGGTAACTAATTATGAATTCATAGAAAATTCATGTAGAACCCTTGAATATCATCACATAGATAGGGAATGAAGTTTTTTCATTTTAGAGTACATGTATTCCTCGAATGGAAGCAACAAATAAAATAAAATATGTAATGACATGAAATGTTTATTGTGATGGTACAGTTAAAATTATGGTATTATATTTTTTATCATTCATAACGTTCCATATAATACGTGTTAAACCATTCCTTTTGAGAACCTTTTAAATTAACTAAAAGATATATAAAATAAATATTATAAGTTTTATAAATCCATATATCCATTTCATATATCATATTAAAAACATAGAAATGGATGAAATGTAGAGATAAATGGAAAACCTTAAATGAGTTTTCATTAATGAAAATCCCCTTATAACTTGAGAAACACATGAATCCTAAACCCCATTAATGAATGAAATTAAACAAAACACTAAATATAACTAAAATAGATAAATTATTGATATATAATGTCAATATTGATGCATATACACCCTATAAAACAATAATAGAGCATAAAATAATGAATTTCTTCAATTAAAATAAATTAAGACGAATTCCATTACATTGATTCTAACTCTTCACTTATTTATTTATCTTCTTAAATTTAGTGTCCCTCCCCTATGTGCGCCTAAAAATGGACCCATTATGGTGGACCAAAATACTTCTATCACATATCCCAAAATTCCCTAGGCTATCATATAGCAGCGAGAGCCTTTGGTAAGTCTGTGGGGAGACTATGCCCTCATACGATTAGGTATTACACATTTCTGATTAATATATGTAATTAATAGCTGAAAAATAGAGAAAAAAATAAGACTATAGTAGAAGAAGATAAATGGACTAAAAAAATAAATAGTATCCCTGGGAGATATATAGTTATAATTGTTAAGAATATGATTACAATGTATGATACCAAAATAAAAAAAAATAAAAAATTGAGGGGATATGGTAAAATAATAGACTACATGATAGAAAAAATGGGTAAAATGATCAAACACTATGAGGCGGCATCTCGAGAATTGGTCAGTCCTTTAGCCCCAAATCTCCTTAAAAACATCAGAGAAATAATGTATAGGGACCGGGACGCTTCCCTGTATTCATACCTACAATCATAAAGAAAACACAGGTACCAAATGGCACCTTATCATAGTGTGAGACAAAATCTCAGTAGGCCGAAATCCTAGTGGGGTGTGAGATATAATCTCAATAGACTAGCACTTTTGATGTGCATACCATTGCAATTTGTGTGGTAGAAATATATATGTGTAACAATTAATAATAAAGAAAATCCATTTAAATAAATAAAAATAATTTTAACCTGATCTGGGATTCTAGACGGACACTCATCCCATACCACATGAATCAAACTAATTTGGAAGTCAAAATATGATAACTAGTATTGAAGAATATATATATATATATATTATGGCCAAAGTAAAATTGAAAACAAAATAAAAATAAATAACCCCAAACATGTTCTTTGGCTTTAGGACTAATCCCTTTGTCAACAAAAAACACAATAAAGTCATAAGATATGTATTAGAAGCGTAAGGAAACTCTATGATGTCTCCATAAAAGAATCACACAAATTAATATTGAAAAATTAAAAATTCATAACTAGAGTGTGAGCATGTCCTTGAGGTATCACTATGGTACATCCATTTAAAAAAACCCAATTCCCCTAGGCCCATCCAAGACCATATGTTCAAAATTTCAGGTATAGCTCATGTTTGGTAACTATTAGTTCATCATGAGTATTTCCCATAAGGGACCAGGTATCAGTCGGGGATTTGTGTAGCCTTTTTCTCTAAAAATCCCCTCCTCAACTTCCCCTTAGTGATCTAGTATCACCCAATAGTATAGTAAAAAATCATGGGGAAATCCCTTGTTAGGAAGTCCTAAAACATCACTTTCCGGACTCAGTATGTGGTAACCATACGAGTATTGAGATTCCAGTTTTGGGTTCATAATATGATACCCATATCCTCTTCGCATCCCAATTTCATTTTAAACAACCAGAGAGGAATATTTATAACCATAAAATCCTTTATGATTATATCCATTTAATTAACAATTTAATGTCTTGTGCTTACAAATTATTCAATCATAACAGTGATGGCTAACAATAATAATAGAATATTAATAAAACTATCACCTTATCATTTTCAGAAGTGGAAACAAAATTTAATAATAGTAAATCACATCAAGACATATAGAATCAAATATTTAGGAAAACAAAATCAACAGAAAACCAAATTTCTAGTATATTATTCATCCTAAATAATTTATTTCAGTTTAAAACATCAATACAAATTATCAAAAATTCACACATAATTGTCAATTTAAAGATTTGAGGACATAGGTAAATATGCCTATTATGTTTTAATAGCCAATGAGATGTCCAAAATAATAAAAACATCATAGTAAGGGTTTCTCCTTAAATAAATATAACACAGTTCAAGGATAAATATTATAATTTAATTAATACAAATTATTTGGGATTTATTGGTAGGCATTGCTGAGTGGCACAATAGTGTTAATTGAAAGATCAAACGAAACATTAATAAATAACACGAGAATCCTACCTCATAATCTTATTATACCCCATTCCCCATGAAAACCACTGATTTTACATAAAATAGAATAATTCAAAGGATTTAAAAAACCCCAAATTTATGTTAAAAACCTTCAATGAAAGAATATGTGAAGATGAGTGGATGAAAACCAAAATAATTGGTGAAGATGATAAGCATCAATGTATGGTTTATAGTGCTTCTAAAAAATGTTAATGTTATAGTATAATTAAAGGATCATAAGGCTTCTTTTGGTGGCACACCACATGGACAAGAGAGGGGCATGACACACCTAATGATAAGAGAGGGAGAGTAGAGAGAGAAAAAATTAAAGGAAATAAATAAATATAGGAGGAAGGAAAAAAAATTTAAGTAAATGAAAAATGAAAAATGAAATAAAATAAAATCAAAGGGATTTATCAAAGAATATAAAAAAATAAAAATTTGATAAGGCCATTTTTTATTATTTTCAAATTTCTTTTAACAATTTTATATTTTATTACTGATTTTTATTCCCATTTTATTTATTTTAATTTCATTAAATTGATTTTATATCTTATAAACATTTTAATGACTTTTAATGTTAATATTTCATTAAGACATGGTGAATTGTTATTTTTAAATCCCTTGCGACCATTGAGATTTTATTTTGCTGTTTGGGACCTCCAACAGACCGTGTGGGTGTGAAACTTGGGTTTCAATAAGGAATTGGACTAAAAAATTAATTTATTTCCCCTTTATTATTTATTGGAAAATAAAACCTAAACTTCTTATGAAAACTTGTCCCCATGTTTCTCTTTTGAGGGTAGTGGAATTTCATCTGAGAAGATATTTAGCCACTACATATGCAAGTTAGTCTTCCAATCCCATGTCATTTCTAGAACCCAACTATGCTACATTAATGACTAGACCAGTGTAAACAAATTGGCTTAGATAACCATTGTTTTATGATCTATAGTACGATCGGATTCTACTGGAAGATGTATCTTCTTCAATCTCAATGTCATCAGTGTTAAATGAGGGAGATGGGTCGGGTTGATACTTCCAAAATTGTGATATATGTAAGGCATCATGCATGGAATGGTACTTCTAAGGTAATAAAAACTAACAGGACACCAGACCAACTCATTCCACTATCATGAACAACTTGACGTATCACTATGATAACATCCCTTCTCGCCTAATTTTACTATCAACCAAACTCATCTAAAAGACATATAATGAACAAATATCCCATATCAAATTCCAAGTGTCCATGAAGACTATATGTATAAGACTTTTTTATACATCTAGTTATAGCTATACAATTAAATATTAGATAGACATTCATAGAAGTATCATTAATGATACGAGGGCCAAGAATAGATTCCTCACTTGGTTTGAGCTAGCAAAGAGGTGAACAACATAGTCTACCATATAGAGCCTCATATGGAGCAATTTGAATTGATTCCAGAAAGCTATTATTAAAGGAGAAGATAATTTTTCTACCAATATCATATAAAATTAAGGATACATGCATTAACCATATTCTCTAACTCCCAAATGGTCCTCTTGGACTACCTTCCAGTTTAGGGATGATATTTAGTACTCAGAAGAAATTTTGGTCACAAAGCCTTCTGAAATCCTTGCTATAATCATGATGTGAAATGGTCATCTTTGTTGAACATGATAGAAAAGAGCACTCCATGAATCTAAACTATCTAATAACGGTATATCTTCCATAATTATTCATCATAGGAGGTCTCCTAGATAGGAAGGAACTATGTGAGTTTGGCCAAACTATTAATGATCACCCATACTACATCACTACATAAAAAAGATTTCCTCAAGCCTAAAATGAAATCCATGATGTTTTCCTTCCATTCCCTCCGAGGAATGGATAGAGTCTATAATAGTATAGTAGGTATCTGGTTCCCTACCATTCCTTGATAATAAGTGGGGCATCATGTAATTAAACCTGGTATTTTCTTCTTCAAACTATTCCACCAGTAGTAATGATGCATATATCGACACAACTAGGTAATTCTAGGATAAAATTACCAAAAGGGGCATGGAGATCCCTCATCAAAACTTCTCTAATATTATAGGGCACCCACACACAACAACGATAGGGTAGTGTTTTACTACCATCAATAACACAACTAGGATTTTGGTTCTCTATTTTGATGCTTCCCCATAAAATGAACCCTTCCATATTAGATAACTTCTACAAGTTGAATCACTCCAAAAGAGAGGACATCCCTACAAGATCTTCTAGAAAATGTTGCCTGAATTTTCCCTGGACCTCCAGGTGATTTTCCGATAACAAATACCAAACATAAAACTTCTTACAGGATCTCTAGATGGATTATATCAGTGTCTTGTTGCACAAACTATAATCTATGGCATTACACTCTCCAGGGGTATAATCAATTTCACTATCAAATGACTGTAGGTATTCGATCCACATGTGATGCATAAAAATTATGTCTTGCTATGTAATGATGTATTTACTATTTTTAAGATATTTTTAATCAATTATCTTCTCTCCCAATGAGTAGTGTCCCAAAAAACATAGAGCATGAACCACAACTACTAATTTGAGGTTGTTTGTAGGATAGATATCCACATGAGGCCTCAATTTGTAGAATCCATGTTCCACGAATCAATCAATCTATAGTAGAACTACAACCAATATTATTCCTAAAGCATCATAGTAAATACGATATATTCTTCCACACATAGGAAGAACCAGGATCAGAGCTGACATATGTATTCCCTTTAACATTGTAAAATCATTCTCACAAACTTGTATCCAGATGAACTATGCATCATTCTTTGTCACGGTCATATGAGGTAACACTATGTGAGAGAATTTCTAGGTAATATTCCTATAATTTGAAAAAACCCCATTGAAACTACATATATATAACACATTCTTGGGATCTTCCAATGAAAGTATTACACTCACTTTTTCTAGTTCAACAGATACTCATGGTTCAAATTTGATATGACCTAAAAAGTGTGCCCTATTAATCCCAAGGTCTCTTTTAATTAGATTCATGAATATATACTCACTCTCATTGAACCCAACATGATCTTATGATTGGTTTCATAGTAATTTATAGAGTGTTAACACAACAAGATATCATCTGTGTATAGTACCAAAAATTAATCATGTTATGGGTGGAATCCTTGTTTCATTATAACCATAAAAACTGGTGGCGCATTCGTCAGACCGGACAACATAACTAAAAACACATACAATCCATGACTAATAAAAAAATATGTACATTCTTTACATGATGTTCACACATGCACATGAATATAGGATGACCTCATATCGATCTATGAGAAAATTGTTACTCCTCAGAGCTGGTTGAAGAGGTCAGCTATATGAGGAAATAGATATCAATTATCTACCATAATCTAGTTGATACAGTTATAATATACACAAAATATGAGCTTACTATCCACCATCGTAGTGAAAAGGGGCAGTGAACCCATATCGATGTTCTAGGCCTAATAAAACCATTAGACTCATGCTCTTCAAGATACTTCTTGAATCCATGTAGCTATATTGGTGGCATCATATAAGATGTAATGGACACTGGTTTCGAACCTCACACTAGCTCATTAGGGAAATATAATTCCCACAAATGAAAAATTATGGAGAAATCATTAGGGAATACACCATTGAAAAAATACACAATTGGTGGTTATTCCACTAATTGTGTTCCCTGACCGATCATAAAGATACTTGTTATCTGAGATGTCACCCTACCATTCCTAGAACACATAGGAATGTATTAATATTCATAGATATCCCATTCTCCATTATGTATATACATTCTGATCATGGATGTTTTGAAAAACACATAATAGTTATTGGATTCCACTTGGGCATGATAAACTATGATCCAGTCCATACTGAGAATGACATC
Organism: Viscum album; assembly: GCA_963277665.1. Taxonomy (NCBI): domain Eukaryota; kingdom Viridiplantae; phylum Streptophyta; class Magnoliopsida; order Santalales; family Viscaceae; genus Viscum; species Viscum album. The sequence continues at coordinate 1,510,595,011 of OY728143.1, read as the reverse complement.
AATTATGGTAATCTCGAGGAGTAAAAAATTTTAGAAGAAATAATACGCCCATCTCAAGAGGGGGCACCTAGAAGTGGAATATTCAATTATTAAGACCCCCAACGATTTGATGAGAGATAAAATTACATATAAGTAATAAATGGAATATTTAAAACACTAAATAGGTGTAGCATATATGAAATATTTTGAAGCACCATCCATAAAAAGGGAAAAAATCAAAAGTAGACTCTACAAGGATAATACAAATAATCTTAGAGCGACTTGGATAATAATCCACTAGAACTAGTTTCACTATATGCATATTACCTAAACCTCGTCCTAGATATTCCTCATAACTAGACTGTTCATGTCTACTTTGCTGATGATGGTGTTCTGGGACTTGATTACCTCAACCATGACCTCCACATCCTCGGTCAAAGTGGAGGGTGGATGGCGAAATCCCTGCCTGATGTGGAGCTGTAGATCCCACACCAGATGGTGGCACAAAAATGGATTCTCTTCTATTGGATACTGATGGATAAGGATTGCTAAAATACTAATGGTGACCCGTGTTTTCATAATCTCATCACACCATTAGGTTCCTCATGCACTAGGGTTTTCTATGGTTGATCATGCTGCACTCATGAAACATTATAGTGTTTTCAGTACATTTAATTTGACATGGATTTCCCCCACATGAACCATCATAATGAAAATTCATACTTCCTGAAGAACCATTACCATAGCTTAGAATTAATCTAACCCAATCACATGATCAACTTCCTTTAGATATAGGTCCATAATTTGATAATGACTCACAATATCTCTAATGGTAGAAAAATGACATACACTTACTAGTGATCAGATATAATATCCAAGTCTATTTTCAAAGAGCCTCAATGTTATTCATACATCACCGGTTAGATATGGATCAATTTTATTGATCTCAGTGATACTAGTAGAATACTCTAACTCTTTCCTATAACTTTGTTAAAGATGTATGAACACATTGGAATGTTCTTCTCTCGGATTCTGTGGGAAGAAGTGGTCATAGAAGGATGTCTGGAATCCTTTAGATACCATGTCCTGGGGATGGTATACCTGGGAAACAACATCCCACAAATATTTGGTGCATTGAAAAAGCCTAAATTCATCAGTTTTTACCCTTATCTCTTGAATCATATCATTATTATCCATGATGGATTTCATGGATTCTACCCTTGACTCTATAGCATTAGGGATACCATCCTTGGAGAAGGTTGGAGGATTCTTTCATAGAATGTCCAGTTTAGGCATTTCTATAGTCTAGGTAGGCCCCAATAAAATCAGAAGTAAATGTATGAACCTAAGAAGATTTTCCCTAAACTGGGAGTTAGTTCCCAATGGATGATTAGGATGTGGTACCAAAAGAGGCACTATAAGAGGCACTATAAGTGACACTACAATAGGGTCCAAACCCACCAAATCTAGTATATTATCATCACTAATCTAATAAAATATGACATGAATTTTTTATAGGGTAATTGTTCTACAATTTCCAAATGCACACCTTAGATGATATTATATGGAATTTGAGGTAAAAATGTCAAAGAGAAATAAGAAAAGGCTAGTATTAATGCCGCTATGAACAAGAAATATAATTTTAGGAAAAAATCTAATGACTGTAGGCACATATAATACATTTATGATTTACATAAATAGATAGCCCACACTAAGAGAGTGGTAAAGATTGAAATAATGGAGTTCTTAAATGGATCACTAAGTCACATAAAACAATTATATTTATAATATACATGTACCGTAAGATATTAAAACTAAACACATCTGGACTAATATGCAGACTTGATTATTCAAACTGATAGTTGATATGGAATGACAACATGCATGTCATTTTAATCCATGTGGTTTCTAATATGTTGCATGTAAATTAAATTAACTCATGCAATTATACAACAATAGTCAATATCATCATCCTAATAACACCAATTCCAGTAAGATCATAAGACCATTTTGTTACTCAATGGTGATGTTTCATGATCAATAAATGGTATAATCCATAACTAAAATCCACAAAATAAGAAATTTGGGGTTCCCATATATATGTGTTATCTACATTTAATCATATGGATAATTTCAAATTATGGTGTCCTAATATCATTACAAACACAAATTTTAAGAAAACAGTAAAAGATAACATGGACCTTATATTACATTGTAGCATCCACCATGAGTTCCACTGAAACATGCCACAATAAGGTGTGTCACATGATCATAAGTACAACTCCCTGAATGCCAGAGGATGCCCGCTAGTAGTGAGGGCCTTGGGTGTATTTTTGGGGAGACTATGTCCTAATAAATTAAGGTATTACACAATGTAAGGTAATATATGTAATAAATTACATATGCACAGGGAAAAAGATGACAACAGAAGAAGTATGTTAATGACCAAACAAAATAAATAATAACAGTGGAATATGAATTGTCATACTAGATACCGTGATGGTGTAATTGTTTGAGGTGAAGAGTAAATACATAAAAGTAAAGGGTACATGGTAAAAAATTATACTGAGTTCTAAAAAACATTAATGATAATGATTAAATCAACATGACATCTCAAGCATTAGCTCAGTCCTCTTCCCCTAAAGCTCTATAAAAAACATCAAATCCATCAAGCATTGGGTGTAGCATGATTCTTTGAATCCATACCTATGAACATAAATATTTCTCATGTTTATAATGACACTTGATCAGGTTGTTTGATATAATCATAGTAGGTTGGAGGCCATGGGGTATTAACCATTACATTTTGTGATATAGGTAAATATCTATGAGCCAATTAATAATAAAAGTAATATATTTGGATAAATAAATAAAATATATTTACCATGTTCTAGGTTACTAAACAAAAACTCATCCTATAACACCTTCTTCATCCTAATAGGGATTTCTGAATGAGATACCTGGTAATGCTGAATATATATATACACATAGTGGGGCCTAAGGAACATGACATACCAAAAAATAGGGAATACACCAAATCATGTTCTTTGCCTTTGGGGGTAATCCATATGTCAACACGAGGAACACTAATGAAACAATATAGTTATAAAAAAATATTAGGAAACTCAATGAAGTATGATTAAAAGCATCATAGACACTTGTATTTATAATTTATATATTTATATGTGGAGTTTTAGACCATCCCAAAGGTATCATAATGGTAAATCCATTTAAAATAACTAATGTATCCAATATCATCCATGGATATCCTTTCGAAAGTCTATATAACACTTGGGGTATAGTAATTATGAGTTTTTCCTAGGATTCATACATAAGGGATTGATTATCAGTTGAGGTTTGGTGTGGCCACTTTTCCAATGTGTCAATCCATGATTTTCCCTTCTGAAACTAGTATCACCCAATAATATAGTAAAATACTTGGGGGAATACCTAGCTTGGAGAGCCTAAAACATCTCTTTCACATAATTTTGTACGGTAACCTATCGAGTTCATAGAGTCCAATTGTGTGATCTTAATACTGGACCCACATTCTCTCCCCATCCCAATTGCATTTAAAAAAAGGGAGGAATATTTATAATAGTGGAATAATTCATGATTTCATCCCTTTAATAAACCATTTAATTCCACATGATTTCAAATTATTCAATCCTAATAGTCACATCTAATAATAAGCAAATAATATTAAACAAAATTAGAACTCTATCAGCATATATAGATTAAATGGTATTTAATAATAGTTAATCATGAATATAAATATAGAAAAAATTATTTAGGAAAAAAATTAAAAGAAAAAAATCTTGGTTTTTGATTCAGACGAAATAATTTATTCCTATTTAAAACAACAACACAAATTATCTTGCATAAAAGAAAAAAATCTTGGTGTTATAGTTTTTTCTTTGTCCCCAATCTCATGATCATCGTGCACATATTCTTATAGTGAATTGGGGTTACCAACTATTATCATACATCTAATTTCATGATATAAAAAACTATATTAATTAATGTGATGAATATTTAATTTTACTCCCAAATATCACATAATGCTAAAATGTTAGGTCACAATGTTTTGCAAATGAAAGCACAACATAATGAACAACTATATTCTATGCGACTTTTAAACACATCTTTGACACTTATGTGATTTTAATTTTGAGAATCTATCATACATGGTTGTGATTAGTATGTTATTTGGAGTCAGATAAGAAACACATAATTTATGGTGAATAGTATCCTACCCTTATGAATAGTAACAAACCATTATCAATAGTGATATGTCACAATGAATAGTAACCTTAATTATGATATTATAAAATTAATATTAATGTAAAATTATGATGTATCTATATTTTTAAATAAGTATATGAATGTTTTAATAGTGGGTTTTAAAAATAAATTATGACATTAGTTAAATATTAAAATATTAATATTTAGAAAATTAGTTTTTAAAAATTGAATTTCTTTTGTATTCTACACGTCAAAATTTTTTTAGGGTGATTTTTTTTGATTTTTCCAAAATAATTAAATTTTCTAACGAATATTAATATATGATAATTCACAAAAAATGCTAAAAAATTATTTTTTTCGCATCATGCTTGAGTAATGGATGTTTTGAATGGCCAATTATTTGAAAAAAATTATTTATTACTATTATATGTCAAGGAATAATCTCTATTTCTTGTCTTATGAAAAAATAATAAACTAATAATAATAATATTATAGAAACCCACCACTCATCCACTATAACACCCCCTCATTCCCTCTTCACTTCACTACTCCCAATCGTTTTGTCTTTCCAATATTTAGATCAAAATCTCTCCTGAAGATCCTCCCCCACGTCCAAAAGAATCTATTCTCAACAAAATACAAAAAACACTCCCTTTAAGAGATTCTCAAAGGCAGTAGACTAAAAAGGTAAATTCCTCTTTCTAACTCATTCAATTCTTTAATGTTATTTTAATTTATTGTTGCTTTCCTCACCTCCCTTCACCTCAATTGGTATGATAACTCTAGTAAAATACATGTTTTGGAATTCTATTTTTCTAATTGGGTACGTCATGATATTCTCTCTTTTCCATAACCTTTATTTTCAAAAAAATTAGTTGGAGATGTGTTAATTTAGCACATTCAAGGACAAGGGTTTATCAATTTCTATTATCATCTTAAATTATAGTATTGAAACCATTTTTGATATGTTTTAATCAGATTATTATATATTTAATATATCCTTGTTTTGGTTCTATAAAACTTTTGTACAAATGGTATAATATTATAAATAAAAACATGTTCTTTGTAATCAAACCCACCAATTAACCCAAAATAGATGTCACTAAAGTTATATATAATAGTTAATCATCAATAAAAGTAACCAAATTATGTTAATAATCATGTAATCTAGTTTATATTCAATAGAAACATACAAGTTCAAATCTATACAACCACTTTCATTATACATATTTTACCGAACATGAATATAAGTAATCCAATCATAAAAACATAGATAAGAAATGGTCCCAAACAATTAAATTGAACAACATAACAAATTAAAAATGTTCATGGATGAACATGAAAAGGTTATAATATATCCATTAAAAATATATGAGGATCTATAATGACTAATTAATAAACCTTAATTTTGTTATTCCTTTCATTAATAAAAAGTGGAGAACACCACTGGATTTAAGATAAGGGATCCTCTCCTTTTATCTCTTAATCAATTTATGTCTTCTATGAAAATCATTTTTATGGGAATTCCAAAATTATGGTGCATGTTTTCTCACATCCCTCACAATTACCTCATGATATATAAGTAATTTGAAACCCCTTTTTTCTCTCATTAATCCTTCTTAGGTACACCTAACACCATGCCAATAAACTGTAATAGATTGTACACGCACCATCTTAGTTATTTTGAGTTTCCTTATATTTCATTATATCAAAATGGAGTTATCTTATATGTTTATTTACTTCTTTTAAATGTTGTTTAATTTTAAAACATTCATTTATGAATACTCTTTTATCACTCTCTTTTGGGTATGTACATGTTTTCAAAATATTACCCCCTTAGAAATTTCTTATAAAAATATGTTTTAAGGGAACTTCCCGAATATTTACCCAACTACAAGTGCACTATATCCTCTATTTTAATCCACTATTGTATTTATAAAATAATTCTTTTTATTATGAAACCCTCTTGGTTCAATTCGTGATTTATATATTTTTTCTTTTCAAATTTAAAGGCTATATTGTATAATCCGTAAAGCCATAGGAAAATTATATAATTCTAATGTTTCTCAAACACATTTAATATTTGATTTCACTTATGTTTAACAAAAATTACCATGGTATATTTCTATTTTAGCATATGAATGTCCATTTATAGTCTAATCCCTTTTTATCATGGAAACTTTCATGATAAGCCCATTTGTTTTTCTTTATGTCCTGATTGTGGTACACAATTCATTCCATGGGTGTCCTTATGTTTACGTATGGATTATTATGTATGATTATTAATGTAGAAATAATATTCATTAAAATTTTGAGATGAGTGCTCCCAAATAGTGCTCCAATCCATTGGGTGATTTTTTATCTCATGAGATTCGATGTGAAACAGGATTGGCTGTTAGCCTTTACTTGCACTACCATGGGAATCGGAATTGGCGGTTAGCCTTAACCCGTACTAAAATGGTTTACCGGATTTGCAGTTAGACTTGACCCATACTAATGACATGTTTTACGATTCTTCCAAATTTATATGATTCCATGTCTATATGATCCCATTCTTATAGGACAAGAATATCATTGTGACATGCCTCCAAAATCATGTTCATAAGATGTATCTTTATGTTGATTCCCATACTGAGATTTTTAGATCATACCTTTGTCCATGTGTTCCCTAGGGTAACCTATGCATATGTAAGGGATCCAAGGATGTAATGATATCTTTATGGAGATTAAATAAAGAAGTGTTTTTTAGCCCCATGTTTTATGTTTTATGTACCAAGTGTTCCAAGACACTGACTTTATGATCCATGGCTTGTAAGATGATGTATAATTATGCATAACATCATGTAATGTTATATGTAAAAGACTAGGGGCCCTATAGTTGGTTTCATATGATGGTGTAGTAATTTTTGTTGATTAGGAAAAGAGAACCTTAGTGATGACCATAATTATGTGACTAAGTATAAGAAAACATTTCTAAATGTAGGTAATTATTGTGTAAATGGTTTATCAAAAAATATATCCCTATATTGATACAAAAATGAAGAGACAACTCAGCAATAGATGTCCCAAAGAGTGAGAAGTACAACAAGGAGTTTCGGGGTTGACCAAGCTTATCATGGTACATGAAAATGGGCATTTCGGCACTCTTGGTATTGGATCTCCTAGGGGATATGATTTGGTAAATTCACGATCTTAATACAAACCATTATTAAGGGAACAAAAAATCCCATTAGAATGTATGTTATGAAATAGATCGAGGATAACCAATATTTTAACCTATGGAATCACATTTTATGATATACTTATCCTTTATAAGTTTATCCTTTTATTTTCAATAGCTAAGTATTAAAGATCTTTAATTATATGTTTTTTTTCATATTTAATAGTAGGAAATAGAAGAACATGTTCCAAAAATTAATGATATAGGGGATGTAAGGTTTTCCCTAATGATATACCTGATATTATGGGAGTGGGTTTTCAAAACATCATGATAATACTTCCTAATCTAGCTCAAGTTATGAATAATAAAATGAGTCATGATGAACACCCTTATCCTCTATGAAAGTGACTGTTTTCATATAATACTTCATGTGGAAATTTACTTCCATGTTCAAAACATCTCTGGATCCCCTCCTTGCAGAACAATGGATTAACACCTTTGAAAAGATATTATCCATCCTCCAGTGCTCAAGAAGAAGTGAAAGGTGTACTAGATGTATATCATTTTTATGGGGAATCTGATTATTAATGGTCACTGATCAAGAATACAAAGTCCCAAGATGAAATTTATTCCATCAATTGGGAGAAATTAAGGAGAATGTTTTTCGATAAATATTTCCCTTGAACCCTCCTTATCAATATTGAATGTGAGTTCCTCATACTCACGCATAAGGAAGATCAGTGCATCATGGTCTATGAATCAAACATTACAAGTATTGTATGGTATAACTATGGATTTTTCATGAATATTCATATCAAGGAGGAATGCTTCTTTAGAGGACTAAAGCTGAGTCTATGAAATGCATTAGAGATTTGAGGATATTGTCTATTGTGCCCTCAATGATTAAATGTAGATAGGTGAATCATTGTGGTCTAATGGTCCAAGTGAGAAGAAGAATAAAATGGAGAACAAGATGGGTTGTTTAAATAACAAATCCCATGATTAAATGAAACCTTAATTTTCACATTGTAAAGTTGTGTGATGAAGTATCACATGAACTGTATGAGGAGAACTAAGAATTACTTCAAATGTTTAAAATTTGGTCTTCTGGACATGAACTGCCAAAGGGATTAGAAAAATGCTAGTATTGTGGAAGAATAAAATAGGTTTAGATCAACACTCATCCTGCATTGTTGTGTTACAACTGCACAGAACATGTCAATTATGCGAACAATTTCCTATGCTGAGTGTTCTCAGGGGCAATCAATAATAACATCCACAAAAATGAGCAAGTGGTTATGATATCACTACTACGGAGGTGGAGCTAGAAAATGATGTGGGGATCTGTACTTTAGTTATGAATTCAAAGATAACATACATACAATTTGAATCTTGTTCAATGCATTATTTCATATCTTGCAGTTTTTCTACAACTATTCAAAAACCTCTTCAATAGTTGGAAAAAACGTTATCTATGAGAGTATTGAATTGGGAAATAATTTCATCCGTGGTTAATAACTCCTCCCTAGTTAATGTATGTGTACCTAACCACCTATAATATCAATTCATACAATTTTTAGTGGTGTTTGATGCTATAATGGGCATGGATTGGCTATCTCTATAAAAATACAACATCAACTGTCTGGATTGAGAGATCCCTCTTCACATCCTGAAGCATACTATGATTCATTGAAAGTGTAAATAGGAAGACAAATCTCCTTTATATTCATTGTCTCAAGTGATTATATTGTTGACTTATGAAAAAGAATATATAGCTCAAATTATTGATACAAATGAGAGAATAATGCTTGAAGACATGACCATCGGGGAGGGATTACACAGATGTATTCCCTAAAGAGTTTTGGGGTCTTCCGTTGAGTTTTAAAATGAAATTATCCTTGGATAACTTCCTTTTTCAAAGACACCTTATATAATGACCACCATTGAGCAAGAGGAGTGTAATAATCAACTGCAATTTAATCTAGAGAAGGGTTTTCATTTTCTGAGTGCTTCAATATGGGGTGCACAAGACCTCTTCTTCAAAAATAATGATTTATCAATGTGCCTCTTTATTGATTATCATGAACTCAATAAAATCACAATAAATAACATGTATCATCTTCCACGATAGATGAATTCTTAGATCAACTTCATGTGGCTAGTTATCTCTCTAAGGTGGACCTTCGGTAGATATATCACCAACTAAAGATGAGGATAGATGAAATTCTCAAGATTGGCTTTCGAACAAGGTATGGATACTATGAGTTCATGGTGAAGCCCTTAGGACTCACTAATGTACCAGAAGATTTTTTGTATTTAACGAATAGAGTATTTAGAGATTACCTCGATAAATTTTTGGTAGTATTTATTAATGATATTCTGATATACTTAAAGAGAATGGAGGAACCTGAGGAGGATTTAAATGTTGTGTCAAAGGCTTTACGAAGAGAGAATTGTTTTTCATTATACATAAATGTGAGTTCTGGATAAAGGAATTTTCATTGTTGGGGAATGTTTTCACCAAAAAAGAGATATATATGGACCCTTCCAACACAAATGAAATTGAACTGTGGCTCCAGACTACTTCTATTATGGAGATCCACTACCTTTTGGGTCTAACTCGGTATTATAGACTATTTGTGATGAACTTTCCACAATTTTCGAACCCAATGAACAAACTGACACGTAATGGGGTAATGTTTTTCTAGACTCAGGAATGTGAAAACAGTCTCACAGAGTTGAAAAAGTGGCTTATCACTGCACAAGTACTCACACTCCCAAAAAGTGGAGAACTCTTTGTGGTGTACATCGATACGTAAAATAATGGATTAGGAAGGGTGCAAAAGAAAATTGATAAATTGATAGCCTATGCATCAAGGAAGAAAAAATTACATGCGCAAAAATTATCCTTTGGATGATGTTGAGTTGGCAGTTGTGATCACTGCATTTAAAATCTAGAGACATTAAATTTATCAGGATAAGTGTGAAAAATATATTAACCACAACAGTCTAAAATATATATTCACACCAAAATAGCTCAATATGAACTAGAAAATATGGATAGAGATCATTAAAAATTATTACTACTCAATCCACTACCATCCGAGGAAATAAAAAAATGGTGGAGGATGATCTAGGTAGAAATGATCTTATATCTTTATCAGTGATGGGAATTTGAAAGGATACGATCTTTATAGATTTTCAGAGGATGGACATGGGATCATTATGGGAGTAACATCACCAATACATTCTCAAATGATTTCTCAACCATCTATTCAAGAGAAAATAACGGATTAGTAAATAAAGGATGAGGAAATTTTGGAATTGGTGAAAGCTGTTAAAAATGGTAAATACTTATAGTTCTCGGTGATTGATGGAGTATTTGTATGATTTAGGTCATGACTATGTGTACCATCTGATCGAGAGATAAAGAATATGCTTCTGAATGATGCACATGGACCAAACATCTCTATCCACCAAGGGAGCACAATGATGTATCATGATCTCCGAGAAAACATTTGGTTTGAAAATATGAAATGGAAAATTGTTGAATATACATCAAAGTTCCTTGTATGGCCACAAGTGAACATTGAGAATAAAATTACTAAAGGGATGATGCAACCACTACCCATACCTCTGTGGAAGTGGGATTACATTACCATGGACATGGTCACTAGAATTCCATGGACATCTAGAAGAAACAATTATATATGAGTTATTATTGATCATATTATAAATACATCTCAATTTATCACAATTTAAGATGACTTTTTATTAGATCAAATTTCATGGATTTACACCAATGTAGTGGTAAATCTACATCGAGTACCATTATATATTGTATGCGATTGTGATCCTTGATTCACCTAGATGTTTAGGAAAAGTCTCTAAACATGATATAAGCACTAAATTGAACTTTAGTACAACCTATTATCCCCAATATAATGACCAATATGATTGAATTATTTAGACACTGGAAGACATGTTGAGACCATGTTCTCTGAAATTCAATGGAGGATGGGACCGACATCTTCCAGTAGTTGAATTATCCTATAACAATAGTTTCCACTCGAGCATCTGAATAGAACCATATGAAGACCTTTATTTGAAAATGTGTTGAACAGCAGTGTGTTGGGATGAAGGCAATAATCATAATCTGGTAGTACTTAATATTTCCAATAAAATGGTGGAGAATGTTAATACCATTCAGTAGCGTATCATGGCAGCCCAAAGTCAATATAATATTTATTTAGATAATCATCGATATGACCTTGAGTAAAATGTTGGAGACCTGTTATTTCTATTCTTCTCTCAGTGGAAGAACGTCATTAGATTTGGGAAGAAATTAAAGTTATGTCCCTGGTACATCGACCCCTTCGAGATCCTTGATCGAGTCAGAGCTGTGGCCTATCAACTGAATCTTCCACCTACTATGTTGAAAGTACATGATTCCTTTAATTTATCCTTATTAAGGAAGTATATACAAGACCCTTCCAATGTTCTCTCTTCATAGGTGGAACAATTTGAGGATGATCATTCCATTGAATAGCATCGAGTGAAGATCTTATATCGTAGATACAATGTTCTACGCAACAAGACAACACATCTATTCAAGGTACTATGGAGATACCATAAGTTTGAAGAGGCAATATGAGAACAATAGGAATCAATGAAGGTAAAGTACCAACACATGTTTATTGATAAGAATGAAAAATGTCATTTTAGGAGAGAAATTTCATAAGGTAAAAAGAATGTAAAGACCCAATATTTTATAAATGGAAATTCATCTTATAAATATTTCATATAATCACCTGAAAGAAAAACACAATTTATGATAAAGTGCTATGTGAATTTTAAGCATAATTATTTCGCTTCAGTTATATGATCCGTGAAAATTTAACATACATAGATGCGATCATTAAGTTATTTTGAGTCCGATATGGAGAAAAAATTTTTTTGTGAATAGTACCCTACCCTTATAAATATTAACATAACCTTATGAATAGGGATACAACCTAATGAATAATTACCTTATTTATGATTGTATAATAACAATATTGAAGTGAAATTATGGTGTACCAATATTTTATAAATAGTAAATGAATGTTTTAAAAGTGGGTTTTTAATAACAAATTATTATTTTAATTAAATACATAATTAATCATATTTAGATTTATTTAAAAAAAATTGTACTTCATTTTTTGATTGTACACATCGAAAAATGATTATGGTTTTTTTGGTATTTATTTAAAATACATTCATTTTTTTATGAATAGTAAAATCTAATAATTCGCAATAAATTCTAAAAACATTATTTCTGCATCATGATTGAGACATAGATTATGTAAATGACCATTGGTTCGAACTCACATGAAGTTGTTACTGTTCTAGGTCAGGTAATACTCACTATTTCTTGAATATTAATAGTTAATAAACTAATGATTATAATATTATGAAAATCCTATTCTACCCCACTATAAAACCCCCTCACTCCCTCTTCTCTTCACTAATCTAAATCCATGTTCCTTTCCAATATTCTTTGTAAATATCTCCCCAATATCTTCCCCCAAATCCAAATGCCCCTAGTCTTTTCAAAATTTCAAAACCTCTCCCCAAAAGAGATTGTCAAAGTATGTAGACTCAAGAGGTAAATTCATCTTTTCAACTCTTTCATTTCATTTCAGTTCGTTTCATTTATAATTTCATTTATCACTTCCCTTTACCCCAAATGGAATTATAATTCCAGTAACCTATTTCTATTGAATTATATTATTCAAATGGTATACTCCATTGTATTCTATCCTTTCCATATATTTTATTTTAAATAAATGAAAACACCATTGGAGATGTGTTAATTTAGCACAATCCAGGACAACCGTTTATCAATTTCTATTATTGTCTTTAATTCAGGACCTAAAACAATTTATGTTATGGTTGAACCATATTTTTATATATGTAATATATAATTGGGTTTTTTTTAATAATTTTTTACATATGGTATTATGTTATAAATCTAATCATTTTATTTTAATCAAACACAATGATTAACCCAAAATGGTGTTCACTAAAGTTATATATAATGGTTTAAGATCACTCTATGTAACCAAATTATGTATTTAACCATTTAATCCCAATTATTTTCACTAATAATATTCAATATCATATCTGTATAACCACTTTTATCATATTTTTTTTACTGAACATGAATATAAGTAAACCAATCTTGAAAACCATGAAAACAAACAATCCCAAACAATGAAATTAATCAACTTAACCCATTAAAATTTTCAAGGATAAACATCAAAAATTTATCATAAATATATTAAAATTATATTAGGTTAGGTAATTATTAATTATTAAACGTAATTTTTTTATTCAGGTCATTTATAATAAGTGCGTAACCCCACCAGATTTATGATAAGGGTTCCTCTTTATTTATCTCTTAATCAAGGTTGTCATCTATGATATGAAATTTTTTTCTAATCGCAAATAATAGATAATGTTTTCTCACCTCCCCATAATTTCCTAAATATGTATTTGTTATGAGAATCCTCTATTCACTGTCAAAATCCCTCTTAGGTACACGTGACACCTTGACAATAAATTGTTACAGATTCTACCCAAAACTTCATTGTTCTTTTTGGTTGCCTTATCATTATTTATATAAAATTGGACCTATCTTATCTTATTATGTACATATTATAAATTATTTTTATTTTTAAAAAATTCATTTATGAATATACTTTCATCACTCACTTTTGAAGATATTCATTTTTTAAAAGATTCCCTCTTTAGAATATCCAGAAAAGAAAACCTGTTGTATGGGATTTTCTTAAATTTTTACCAAATTTCAAGTGAACTATATCTTTTGTTTTAATCAACTACGTTATTTATCGAATAATTATTTTTATTATGAAAATTATCTTTCTTTAATTCTATTTTTATATAAAATATTTCTCTCTTTTCTATTTTAATGTCTCTATAGTATTTTCCTTAAAACCGTAAAAAAATTAAAGCCAATTATTCTAAAGTAAATTTATTATATGTTTTCACGTAATTATCACAAAAATTAACATGTTACATTCTCATTTTACCATATTAACATCTATTTAGGTTATAATCCCTTTATTTAATATATATTTTCTAGATACACCCATTTGTTCAGCCTTTTGTCATGATTGTGGTACCAAATTTTTTCCATGGGTTCTCTAATGTTTATGTATGGTCGATTATGTATAATTATTTATGTGGAGTGAGTATTCATGAAAATTTTAAGAAGGGTGCACCCAGATAGGTCTCCAATGAATTTGTATATGTTATGTATAATGATATGTGTTGTGAGATGAGATTGGTGGTTATCCTTGACCCATACTACCAGGGGAACTGGGATTGGCGGCTAGCCTTGACCCGTACTAAAATGTGTAATGGGATTGGAAGTTAGACTTGAACCACACTAAAGACATGTTTTACGATTCGCCCAAATATATATGATTATATTTTTATATTATCCCATTCTTATATGTTATGATTTCATATATTCATTGCTTTGTATATCATTTTGACATGCCTCCAACTCATTTTTTACATGTATCCCTATGTTCATTCCCTTAATGAGATTTTTATCCCAACACATTGTTCATGTGTTCCCTAGGGTACCCTATATAGATGTAAGGTTTCAATGGATGTTAGGATCTTTTTACAAATATTAAATAAATAAGGGTTTTTAGCCCCATATTTTATGTTTTATGAACTAAATCTTCCAAGACACGAGACTTAACTATCCTTGTCTTGAAAACTAATGTATAATTATGATTAAAATCATTTATTGTAAAATTTTAATGGCTAGGTTATCTATATGAAACCTATATATGTGTTCCACATGAACAATACTATATTTCTAAT
This sequence comes from Viscum album, assembly GCA_963277665.1. NCBI lineage: Eukaryota > Viridiplantae > Streptophyta > Magnoliopsida > Santalales > Viscaceae > Viscum > Viscum album. The sequence goes on along the minus strand of OY728143.1, from coordinate 1,510,579,725 downwards.
TGCATCATAAAATAATTAACCCATGGAATGAAACTGGTTTCATATAACATCCAAATAATACATGATCATAAACTATATAGAGAGATAAGGTTGAAGGTATCACAATATAATATCGCTATTGATGCAAAATTTGTGTTATAGAATGTGATTATATATAGAAACATCATTTTACATGATAATTATAAAATATACATGAAAAATAATATGTAATAATTTATTATATTGATTACATTCTCTTTAAAATGAAAACATCAAAAAAAATTGATTAATTTTTTTAATAAATAATAATTTGAAAAGACTAATTATTAATAATGGTTATATAAATTGGAAAATGTGATCTATATAAATAATTTCCAAAAAATATTATATTTTTCACACATTTTTATTAAAGGAAAAATTTGGTTAAAAAGGAATCCATGAAATGTTACATCAACATTAAATTTTGAATGAAGGTAAAATAAATTGAATTAAAATATTATGAAAGAAAAAAATATTATATATGTAATTCTATAAAAAAATATAATATCTTGATTGGTGAGAATTATTGAATACCAGACAAAAGAGATGGGGTTTGATCTATGTACAAACGTCCTTTCAGATTATTTATAACCAAAAATATTAAAGAGATTAATAAGACATATAAAACCTAGTAATATTAATAGGAGAATAAAATAGTTGTTTTTTATTGATAAAAATATATAATATCCCTAAATATAAGTATAAATTAAAAATCATGATATTAAAATGAGATAGGTGGAAAAAACCTTACAACAATGGTAGTATTTAAATAAACATAAATTGAATGAAAATAATGTAGATTTTTTCTTAAATATATTTAATTTCATTAAAATAGTGATTGAACATAGAAATGGAAATCATATTCAAGACACATAAGATCATAGGTGGTGAATAAAGAACATTTTACAATTACTAGAAATTTTAGATGAGAAAACTATGTGGATTTGGTAACACTTAAATATAGATCCTTTGAAACATAATGTCTTACAAGGAAATTAGAATATAATATGTTTAATTTCATTTGTAATAAAACACTTAAAAATATAGTATATACACCCCGAATGAGATTATATGTTCTAAATAAAGAACATTTCAAATTGAAAGGAAAATGTACTTGGGATAGATGTACATATAATTACAACTTCCCTAAAATAACTATATTCTTTTATATAATAATCTTACCAATATTAATAACTTATTTCAAAACTATATTAAAATTTATTAATTCTAAATCTCTTAAATGATAGTGGTTTAATAAAAATATATTATTTATTATTTATTTATTATTTATTTTCATCACATGATGTTAATAATTTATATTGTTTCATATAAGTTTCATAATATATATTTAGGTACCCATTAAATGATACTATGTTCATCATTCATATATTATTTAGGGTAGTGGAATCATTTTCTTTCACTGATTTTGGTAGTCCCCTATTCCTATAATAAATGTAATAGGTATTATTAATTAAAATGTAATCTATGAAAGGGATGTTTTAGTTCATTTATTAATAATAATTATTTAATTTAAAATTATCATTCATTTTCATGTCATCCTCCCAAGACAATACTCCCGAAATATTTTTTAGGTTAATATCATATATCATTGATATTAATTTCTTCTCCATTTTTCATCTTGAAAATGTTGATGTTGTTATAATATAATACATTGATGTTGTTAAATGAATCAAATAAATTAATTATTATATAAATTATTTATTAGTAGATTATATTTATATAATATTAATATAATTTTAAAACAATAGAAATGATGTAAATATAATTTCATTATATTGGATAATTTGATTTTAAATGTAAATATATGAGAATGTAATTGGAAATTGAATGAATACCTAAGATGCTTGATGAATTCTCTATATCCCTACATTGGTTCCATTAGAATGACTGATTTGGGATTCATTAATGGAAACCCAACTGAACCTAACATCTAAGATGGATTTTAATAACTGAAAATAGGTATAGATTAAATATTATACTAAATGGATTGGGTGGTGTGTCAGTAGTATAGAGGTGGTATTTTATTTGACTTTTTTCAATTGAATTTGTAAACATATTCATTCTTAAATACATATGGTTTAAAATTTAAATGGTAGATGTAATTAATGGCTAAAATAATATAGGTGAGATCTATTTTGGTTTGGGATTCCAACATCCTAGTAATAATATAAGTTTTTATGATATTTTATGTAAGGAACCATCCTTAAACAATACATATTATTTATATTTTCAATAATTAAATATTATTTATTTCCCAAATATCCTTGTGGTTTACTATTTTAGAGAAATATGTAAAACACATAAAACATAAATCCAAATATTAAAAGTGGAAAATTATACTCTATATCCATTTTATCCACCAATGCTAATCCTTTTAAAATATTTTTTTTCTTTTCATTCCATGCCTTCCCCATTTTCAACATTTCGTGATCTTCATCCCCACTCATCCATTATCCAAATTTAAAATAAATAAATAATTTTTGGATGTTCATAAAAATATTTTTTGGTTACATAATTAATTAATAACCATTCATCCATTAAAAAACATTAATACCCATGTAATATTTACTTTTATATCAATCTTTATTTATCTCTAAAAATAAATCATTTTATCTAGAAAATACAATGACTATTAGGTTCGCAAAAATCATTAAAACCCATAATAAGAAATATAAAACTCTTTTTGGAATAACAGATTATAAAATTCACACAAACCATTCAAAACAATAATTAATTTTAATTACCAATCAAATAAAATCATATACAATCACTGTGTAATGTGTTAGATAGATATAATGGGTCTCACCCTTTGTAAAATTTATATCGTGCTCACCTATGAGATTTAATCGAGATCTACCATTTTTAAGAATTGAATAACCAATATGGACTAGTTCCATCTCTATTGTACCCGATTTATTGGATGTTGCAACATAACCACTCATACATGGTTTATCATGGATCCACTCATCATTAGTTTGTAACCTAAAAACCCTTCATTGGTTTATTATATAACCACCCATAATTTGTTTATCCTAGAACCCCAAATCATCATAAAATATTCCTAACATTTATAACATAAATACCAATATTGAAATATTTCATCATAATGACTCACTTGGTATAAAATTTAACATTCATTTTTAAATCACTATATTTAAATAAAAAGTGCATGTACAATGGAAAAACATTTTCTATGAAAGTAACCATATAAAATTTTATAATCATAATATTAATATTAAACTACAAGAAAAGAGGGAAATTACTATCATTCCCTGTATGTAACAAAATCATTCCTTATGAATTTGGTTAAACAAGAAATATTAGTATTTTTTAAATAAATATCTCTTAAATAAAACCATTAAAACAAGCATTTTTTAAAAAATATGTGGGAAACATGAAAATTAGATTTTATAAGACACACATGTCCATATAAATAAATTCATTAAAATGTTTTTAAATAAGTGGGCCTGAAATAGAAAATTTTAGAACATAGATCATTAAAACATTTAATTGTATTCTTTTTGTTAAAGATTATATTAGAACTATCATTTCATGGAATATTGCATAAATGAATTAAATAAAATAAATATATCCACTGTAAATACCAATAAAAATTATGAAGACAACATATTATAATTATATTTAATTTCACACATAATCATATCATTAAATAATCATTATATATAAATTAAACATTATGAATTGAATTTTGATCAAGGATAACAATGCACATTGTTATCAGTCAAATCGTAAGAACTATAAATGTAATAATTATAAAATGAAAAAATTAATACAATGAATGTAATGAAATTCATTATATGATATATCAAAGTGTGTTATAAATAAACCACTCAAAAAAATAAGTTTCGAATAAGGAATATATCTTATAGAAGTAAAAGTGATATGAGAAGCCCTAACATTATGTTTCCCATTAGATTCATGTACATTAAACTATATTATATTGATTTAAATAAATTTAAATACTCATTAAATGGATATATTAATATTTTCAAATTTGTTTATGAATATTTTGTAACATCTTATCACTCATTCATAATTAATATTTTATTATATTCATTGTTTTGGGAGCATTCAGTTGTTGGTTTCATGGTTGGTTCAATTGGGTATACCTTTGGATGTTTCTATCTAAAGAAATAAAAACTCCATAAGTGACATGTAATGTTATTTATGATCTAATATATTTTTAAATAGTCCCATTAATGATTCTATTTCTTACACAATGATGATTAATTTGAGAACATGTTTATTTTATTTTTTATTGTTTTTTTCGAAAATTATGAACTAGCTTCTATTTATTTAATATTATCTCAATATATAGGATCCATGTCATAAAATGGGTTATAATATACATAGTATAATATTATTTGACCTTATTTATAATTTTATTACAATCCATGATTGTTGTAATGGAAAATGAAAATTCATTATTCATGGAGATGGTTAATCGTCATAATTCTGACTAATGTTTCATTTCATTTAACAAAAGGGGATAATTAAATGGATGGATAAAAGATATTAAATTAGAACAAAAACCAATATATAATTGATTCTAGATATATCATTACACTATGGATGATTTATTTGAGTAGAAATCAGTATAAGAAAATAAATTAATAGAGATGATTTTAAAGAAATAGATATTTAATATCACCTTCATATAGGTTCCCATTAAGACATTGGATGTAGTAATTGGGAGATTACAGAAGCACATGGACAATGTTATAGTTTATAGGGAAGGGTTTCTCAGAGATTTGGATATATTCAGTTCATTTTTGGGGAAATGTGGTTGTGAGGGTAGATTTTTATATTTGAGAAGATGGGATTTTACGTGATAAAATAATGATTATTTTATATTTAACACCAACAACCTTGGATGTAATTAATTACAAATATTTAATTGATAACATATATTTGAAATAATGTGTATAGATAAGAAACACATAAAACACCCATTTAATTATTTTTGTATTTTAATCTTTATCCTTTTATATTTAACATGTTTAATTATTTTAACTATGTTGTAGTAAATGTTTTCTACCATGGTAAATATTATTTTTCATAAAAATAAATATTTACATACCAACAAATTTGGAACATATGATTCAAATTATCAAACCAATTTCTCCAAATTAATTTAACATTTGTTTCATTGTTATATTTAAATCTAATCATATAGACGAGACAAGAATGTTGTTCTTTAATATGAAAATGATCAAAAGTTTGAAATGATTTTATATCGATATTCCTCCTAACAAAGATTAATATTAACTAAATTTTACAAATATATTAAATATTGATCTATTTTTACTCTATAACTAATTAATAATAAAATTTAACATTATAAATTATATATATAAAATGTTCATTTTTAATTAAAATGGTAAATTTTTAACTATCCATCAAAAATTAATTTAATGATAAAAATAAATACAATTATCTCTAACATAATTTTGACGTTCCTATCTAAATAATTAATTGTATTTTTAAGAACCTTTTTAATGATTAAATATTTTCATTCAAAACATGTTCTCAATCAAAACACCACAATTCTGCTATTAAAAAAATACATTTTATGCTTAAAATTGGATATATTTTTATTTTAATCATATCAAAAATATTGGATGAATTTTATTTTATTAATATATATCATATAAAATAAACTAAAATATTTCAATAATAGTAAATTTTTAATTTAAAATTTCATTTTGTGCATAAAAGAATAATTTTTATAAAAAAATAGATGCATTATATTCAATTGGTTTTTATTTTCATTTAGAATTAATTGGTAACAAAAGATTTATTTTTTTCAACATGTGTAAAATATATTTTCATAATTAGTTAATCTTACAACTTATCTATAATCCAATTTATAGGTGGTAAGTATCTCATTTAAATAATAATAATTCCTCATTTTTTAAACAGTGATGTGGTTTATCCTTTTTGATATTGAACATAGTCTATCATATTAAAATTTTAGGATGATTGATTCTTTACCTGAATAAATTTCATCATTAAAGTTTTAACATAGTTTTAAAATACATGGGTTATTTCACTTTTCAAAATTCATTTATTGTAATCCCAAATCATAAAAAGGATAAAATCATCCTTTTCAAATGAGATATAGGAAATAATGAAGGTAACATGATATAACACACATTAGATTTCTGTGTAAGAAAAAATGGACCAGAATGATAAATTGTAACATTAAAGGACTCATAATGAGTGATAGAGAACATGGTCATCAGAATATTAAAAACTAAAAAACAAAAAATATTTGATATTTTTTAAGGCCATTTATATATATATATGAAATTTAAATTGATATAATTATTTTTTCAATATAATTTTCTGAAAATTGAGGGATTATTTTACTACATAAAATAAGAACATAAGGAATCATAGTTACTTGAAAAGTATAATTTCATCCCTTAATCAATTTTTACTATATTTTAATCTTTTATCTAAATGTTGAGTATTAAAAATGAATTTTCTTTCATATGTAATGGACAGAAACAACATCAATGTGTGAATAAAATCCATAAATTTATGATTATCTATAACTCAAAGCTTTAATAAATAACCAAAAAATAATTAGTAAAAAATATATATTTTTCTAAAAAAATTATCTTTTTATGAAAAAAACATTAATCACCAAAAATTTAATAGTAATACCCAATGTTCAACATAGATAATTCAACATATAACTATCCTTAAAACGTCTAAAAATATTATATACTAAAATTAATGGCAATAAATCATAAGTGTTGGATAAAAAATTTATACAATAAAAATTTAATATTCATATTTTAGAAATATTAGTAAAATCATGAGGATTCATACCAAAATGTAATATCCACTGTCACATAAACATAAAAATATACTGATCATTTCGATAAATAAACCGAATCACTATAAATCAAATAAGTTTCCAAAATATAATTCATTGATTATTTCTAAAAAAATATAATATTTTTCATTTTAGCTCAATCTTATATTGTTCTCAAAATAGTGGATATCTTCTAAAATTTCATTACTCGCATAATCACTAAATAAAAAGATCAATCATGTGGTTTTAAATTAAAAAAAATATTTTTAGAAAATGAACATAAAAATTATACACAATATTTTTTGAATAATAAATAAAATCTCATAATAACATGTATATTACATATGTTGATGTTAGGTGATGAAATTTTATCACCTATCATTTATAGGTAAAATTCATATGGAATTTCTATAAATGAAGGATTATAAACTATCCCAATAGTCTTCATGTTCAAAATATATTTTAATATAATACATTTATAATTCTAGATATATCGGAAACATCGTCAATATAACCTTAATATATTTATCCACATTTTTTTTCTCATACCATACATTTTTCATTTCAAAATTTAATATCCTTTTATTCCAAAAAATAAAATATCATATTGAACAATAATTCTTCAAATACATTTGAAATTTTTTCTATCAAAAGTAATGGAATTGTAACTCAAATATCGTTTTGACTATCATGGTCATAAGGGTTACATGTTTTTCAAGATTTTATCCGAACAAAATAATTCCTACATAAAATTATTACCTTTTGATTAATTCTCAATGGTATCGTCTTTATCTTACACATGTTTCCCAATTTATAAAAATAAAAACTCCTATTTAATATTTCATAGGTGCTCCATGATTTTCATAATATATATAAAATAACACTATATAATAAATTTAAAATCTCAATATATAAACACATTTTCATTAAATGTCATTATTAAACCATTATCCAAGATTCGTTATCTTATTTATTCATGATTTATTATAATAATAAAATATAATAATTATATCATTATTATTCATTAGTATCATCCAGAAAATTATGCACTGTTTGAACATATGAAAATAATTCATAGATTTACTACAGCTATTTGGATTTCATTGATATCTCATTTATCATCTGACATGATTCCTAACATCACAGATGTAAATGGTCATCTCTATTGTTGAATTTATATTTTCATGAGATTTG